>CM060561.1:69241943-70706943 GCA_030625065.1 Alectoris magna | reverse complement strand
GAGATTGACTATTTTCTATAAGTAGCACTCATTCTCTTGCAAGCAGTTCTAGATATCTATTGGTGTACTGGAAAATCTAACTGATGCCACGATGTAAATCTTGTCATTTTGTGTTTACATGCAAATTCTTTTCTATATCATCCTCTGCCAAATCTAAATTCTAAGAAGCTAATAGTAAAATGCCTTCTACAATCTACATATAATCCCTTTTGCATAGTTCCTGTGTATGTGACTGGGGAACTTCCACTGAAATTTATTTTAATTATTAACTTTTCTATGACAGCTCATGAAAACAGGTACAGCTGACATAAATGATAAGACAAATAAATGTGAAGAAAGTTATTTTTGTTGTAGTTTGTTTACTTGTTTGTATTTGAATAAATAAGCTACTCTTAGAAAGGACTCCTTCTAAGAGTAGCTTATTTATTCTTATTTATTCTTATTTATTCTTCTTTCCTTCCTTAGAAAGGACCTTTTATTTTCATACAGGAGAATCATAGAATCATATAATGGTTTGTTTTGGAAGGGACCTTTAAGATCATCCAGTTCCAACCCCCTGCTATAGGCAGGGATGCCTCCCTCTAGGCCAGGTTACTCAAAGCCCCATCCAGCCTTGAATGGTTCCAGGGAGGGGGCATCCACAACTTCACTGGACAGCCTGTTCCAGTGTCTCACCACCTTCACAGTAAAGAATTTCTTCCTAATATCTACTCTAAGAAGAACAAGAATGGGGACCCTAACAGTTTAGAGACCTCAAGTATCACTGCAACACAACAGACAACAACAAATCAGAAATCTGAGGACAAGGGCCATCTCAAGTCCTCACGGAAATTGTTTATCAAGTTCTTCATGTGTATGTACTCTTTTCCAATCCTATGTTTTATTTCAGTCTTGTTAGTGTTGCCATTTGGGTGGAATCTCATTTTGACTGGAAATCCTGGTTCCCGCATGTTTATGTGTGTATATGCTATGTACTATACAACATTAACACAAAAAATCTGGGATTTCACATTGGACCTGCTGTTATAAACTGTGTTCAATATCTAACACTCCTGGAAGTGCTCTGGATACATTGCATTGGCAGCATGTGTGCAGATCAACTGCGTAGGAGAAAATATATAATAGAAATGGACGTCAAACATGTTTCATATGCTCTTCGGGGAGCAATTTATTTTTGCTTAAAAGCCCCAAAGCAGAAACATGGCAGCATTGCTTTGATTAGCAGGCAAAACACACATTTAACCTTTTCTGTCTCTTTCCATATTATGTTCTCTGTTCCTCCTCATCCATGCTGAGTTCTCATTCACTACTTATAACTGCTCTTTAGTGTCATAAGCTGATTTTGGACATGAGGCCTTCATAAATTATGTGTTTCTACCTTATGTAAAATAGTGCAGACCAAAGTAGTTGAGTCACATATGTACAAATAAGTAACCTTTGCAACAACAGTCCTCCTTCTCCAAAACTAACTTTCAGAACTGCAGCTTAAAACTGACATATGTGGAGACTAATGGGAGTCTATATGTCAGCATGGGCACATTTCAGTACTTGATCAGCTGAATTGCTCAGGAGCATTTAGCAATGAGCAATTTATGCCTTGTTGTTCATTCAGCATTATTAGCAAACAGAAAGATGTTTATCAATAAAAAGGCCAGCAGGCTGAATGTCTAAAGCCTCATAAATTAGTCCAAAGGAATTCAGCTCTGATCTTTATGGGATCCAGTTCCTACTTCATTAATTGCTGATTGTTTAGACAATAAAAAATCAGTTTGGATAACAAGGACTGAATTACAGTAACTGCTCAAATGTCTGTTCAGATAAGCAGGGAAAAATGCAAGTAACTCACCATGAAAATTAAAGTACAAAATGCATTCAAATTTATTGACACAAGTATTAAGCTAGAGATGGTTTTCTTCACGCCAGAGAATATTATATTCTACAGAAAATGCTTACAACAAGGAAAAGATATCTTTTCTGGTAAAACACATTGCGGTGATTGACCTTATAGTTGTGGATATTTCAGCTAATTTTCCACTACTATGATAATAAATACTCAGTTGCATGGAGAGAAATAGGGGGGGGGGGGGGGGGGAAAAAAGTAGATTTGCGTCATCCAGGAACTCTTTCCTCTTATTTTTAATTTCTACTGTAAAAACCATCTCATGAAATGAACAATGCAATTGATTCTGGTGCTTTTTGTGAAAGGCAGCTTTTCACTTGCTATTTAGTTTTGCAAATTTGTGCCACATTTGGGTAGAGAATTTACACAGAAACAAAGGCAGCACAACTAATGTTATATTCACGTAATACTTTTCATATGCAGCAGCCTAAAAGGCTACTGAGTAGTTGTTTTGAATTCCAGAAAGGAGCTTTCTTTTCAAATTCAACTTCAAGATTCTTGATTCTGCCCCATCTAACAATGATACTGGCTCAACTGCTTGGTGAGTCATCATTCCATTGGAGACCATCATTGTTGCTGGAAGTAACATCCTATTCCTAGTATGATAAGATTTGCAGTCCTGTGTAGCGTGAAAGCTTTCATGATGATTTCAGGGTAAGTAATTTCTGTCTACTCCTCTGACTTCAATTTGCTTTCTTAAAGGAAAAGAATAAGTCTCACCTAGTTCAAAATGTGTTCTCATGTCAATACAACACGTGGTGGTTTAAGGCTCCTGTGGTTTATCTCACAAGAGTGCACATTTTGGAAAAAACTTGTCTAGGGAGCAAAAAAAAAAAATTAAGTAGAAATGTTGCCCTTCACAATCATTCGTCTCAGTACTTCTTTTTTTTTTTTCCATTACCAAAGCAATGTCTTCAGCAGAGTGAATACCAGCCTGTGACTCACTTATTTTAATGTTTTTGGTATTTGACTCAGATTTGCAGATTTTCAGTCTTGCAGATTCATGAATAAGCTGTAGATGAATCATGTGGAGTCCCAGAAGAAAAGTTTTTAAAACTGGGGGTATATTTTCCTTCCACTTTAGATAGCATGTATACTAATCACCAGCTTCCATTGTGCATTTTGGCATCATTTTGATGCTCAGCTGCCAGGTTATATTTGATACAGATCCCTCATTTTTACCTCAGCATCTCTCTGGGGCACAACTTTCAGTCACAAGCTGAAAAATGAGAAATAACAGGCATTGTTTGCCTTCAGAAAGTATTAATTATTCCTTTTTCCTCTTCATTTAACGGCGTCTCTTCATTTTGTAATGTTACTATGTTTCTAACTGTGCCCTATGGGCAGATTTCAATAGACATCTCTAAGTTTAAATATGAAAATAGATGTAGAAGAAAGTAATTTATTTCTTCCTCTGGGGTCCTGTAGTCCAATATCCCACTAGAAAACAGACCATCCTCAACACAATCAGGTTAGCTGTGGCTTTGTCTAGCTAAATCTTTTAAAACTACAAGGTCTGGACTTCAGACAGTCAGCACATAGTGTCCCTCCTTTCTGCCAGTTACATCTGTCATCTGGTCTTTTTTTTTTTGAAGGAATTATCCAAAAATTGCTTTTCCAGGAAAATCTTAATTTTAACCCACTGTGATACTGTGATCTGCAATGAAGAAACAAACAAACAAACAAACAAACAAAACAGCTGTAGTATGTGCAAGGAAGGCAAGCAACTACAAGAGTCTGGAAGAGTGGAAATATTTTAAACCATTTTAACTTTCTTTTTTTCTTCTAAATCCTCTTTTCATCTCATTTTAGTCAAGTAGGTCAGCATCTGGATCAGCAATACTTCAAACACTGCTGTACTACTGATATGACAGGCAAAAGTTTGGGCAAATATTTGCTTGTTTTTCAGTCAAGAATAATGAGTTCTTATTGTGCTGTTCAATTCCCCTACCCATTACTGCTGTAGAACATCATCAGAGTCCTGCTTGGATTGTTTACAGTAAAAGAGAAAAGAAAAATTCATTTTAATGTACTTTGGACATTATCCTCTTTGTAATCCAGACAAAGAGAGGGAAAAAGAGACAGAATATGAAAAAATGAGGTCCACATCTGAAAGAGTCAATCTTATGTTTCCTGTTGCACTTGGAATATTCAATACAGAGGATGGGAAATAGACTTTTTTTCTTTCTGTCAGTGGTCACTGTAGGGCTTCTGTGAAAAGGGAATGAAAGCAAGCCCCAATTAGTTTGGAAGTACCAATGCCAAACTGTGTCAAAAGCCATCTTGTATAATACTTATGCAATGAATCTCTGGCCTTCCCTCTAAAGAAATCACTTTTAGTGGTGCTGCCTGGATGAATTCAAACACTGCACAGCATTTTAGCAAGCGGATCTCAATTAATAGCTTATTTGCAAGTGTCAAGCTGCAAACAGTGTAGACATCATCCTTGGCATTGATCATGATTAGATAGCGCATTTCCAAAGTAAGGTTAATCTGTGTATGTTAGCTGTTAAGAATTAAATAGTATTCTAAGCACATGCTAATAAAACTGCGTGAATTCATATGCTTTAAAATAACATTGATTTTCCTAGGCATAGGGAAGGCTAACTTGCATAAAAGTTTCACTTTTGGGTCCTACTCAGGATTTTTCCTGCCAATTATAGCATCATTAGGTTGAGGAACTTCACAGACCTAAATTTGCCCTTAGAGGAAAATATGCAGTCAGCTCTCTCTCAATATTATCATTGAAATATTTCAGAGATTTTTACAATTAAGATGACATCATGTTGACACTCTTCACAACTGAAATGCTAGCTTTCTACTGGCAGACCTCCGGTCTAGACAATACAGCCTATCACTGCATTTTCAGTGGAATATATGTTCTTCACTTGCTTTCATAAGGACTGTTGTCTATTAAAGCCATATATTTACCAGTCACTCTTCCTAATATGAAAACCTCAATTTCAGCAAAAATTAAAGTTATTTCATGGAGTTGGTTAGTTATTTTTCCTATCAGGAGCTTTTTAAGATGTCTAGCTCATATTTGATTTCCCTCTATGAGCACGTGTGCCTTTCCAGAGAGGATATCCTTTCATTAACCATAGAAGCCACGTTCACTCAGCTCCATTTCGGCTCCTATTGATTGCCTTATCCAGACATTGTGCTGCACTCTCATGAGCTTCTTCAACTGCATGACAACTATTCCCTGTTCATTACTGCACCTCAGCAGACTTTCTGGCCTATTAGTAACTTTGGAAAATGAATGAAATTCTCTCTTCCAGCTCAAATGCAATTTGCCTGCATTAAAAGGACAGGTTCCTGGCGCCTCCTCTATCTTTTCTTTCAAGTGCAGATCATTAAAAGGTCTTAAAATACAAAATTAACAATGGCCATAGAAGGACAAGGTACAAGTATTCACATCATGATGACACTGCACTTCTTTAACCAAGAAAGATGTAGATTCCAGATTTTCATTCTTAATAGAATACTATATTCAGTGCAGCTTTGGGTGGACTCAATATTTGTAACTCCATTCACTCTGTCCCTCTATCAAGAGATAGCTCTTATTCTCAAAACCAAGATACCCCCACTCTTTTTAGAAATCCAAGATTTCCCAGGCATTTCAACATCTGCAAATAAGCCTCACTTCTTGCATAGTCCTGAGAAATGGTAGATGCTGATCTGTGGTCTCTCTGAGACATTTAAGAACCTTCACAAAATCTAGGACATATCACTTCACCAACTGCCAATATTGTTAGTGGTAGTGCATTTTAATAAGGTAAGTCCTTTCAACATCTACTAGAAAGTGTCTGCCTCCTCTTATCTTACTACTATGGCATTGACAAGTAATATAATTCTCTAAGGAATACAAGCTTTCTTTATATTCATCTTATCTCACATTCACAGCCATTGAGTGGATAAGTACTTCTGATTCAAGGGTGAATGGATTCCTCTAAGCTCTTCATTGTCCCGAGGGAACGAGCTTGTTAAATGACCTCATACTATCAGGTGTTGTGTTGCTTGCCTTATTCAAGTTTAAACCTTCTAACAAGTAAGCCTCTTCATAGCTACAAGATTTATATGCATACACTGGGGGAGGATGGGGAAATTTCTTTCAATTCAGTGATTCGGTGCAAAAAAATTATTTACAAACCACTCTTTTGGATACATAGAGCATATTCCCAGAACTTTTTGGTCATTGGCAAGGACAAAGGATATCTTCTGTGGCAGGCTGTAGAGCTCTTTTAGGAAATCTCATGATACAGCTCACATCCTTCCTCCTAAGAAGGAAAAAAGCTTGATGTGCTCTAGCTTAGGGTTTTTTGATATGTGAGCAGAGCATTCTGGTTCTATACACAGAGTACCCAGAAAACAAAATCCACTTATTTGCATGGTTGTCTTATGCATGATACCTATTTGCTAGAAAGAAAACTCAGGCGTACAAAGTCTATAAAGGAGATCAATTCCAGCAGAGTTTGGCTGATCTCCAAATGTCATGCTCATGATGATTTCTTAATTTCTAAAGAAAACCTGATATAAAATATTTACTTTCTACATCCACAGTGCAAGTTTTCTCTTAGGTGTTCTATGAAAACGATTTTTGTTGCATCTATGAGGCTTGCTGTCTTTCTTCAGATTCAATTGTTATCAGAAGTCCTATCAATGTAAAATATAAAAAGGTGGTATCATATTCACTGTGCTAGTCTATCAAAACAATTTCAGTATCAGAACTCCTACAGCTCTTCTTTAGGTTCCTGAAAGTCCTACTACTTTTCCTAGCTTAATTGATACATAAGATTCATCCAAGGTCAAAAGGACTCTACTTCACAATACAGAAGTTATGAATTTTTTTCTTCTGGCAGATTTTTTTTCTCCATTGAGAGGTGACCTCATAAAGAGCCCTCTCTGTGCATTTCCTTGGCTAAATGGACTGTACCTTCAAAGTGCAGAGTCAGTTGACCTATTTTCAGTATCAAACTATTAGCTCCAATTTCCTTAAAATACTTCTTTGAGCACAACGTGTCTAGATCATATACCCATTCAATTTAGATACTGAAACATACTCTGCTATCTATGTTGTCCACCTCTTCTTTCTCTTAGTCAAATTCACTTTCTCACCATTTTCATCTTTTTTTTTTTTTAATTATTCTTTATTTTTTTAAAGGATTTAAGGGATTAGTCAAAATGCTTTCTTCACTGAAAGACTTCTTACTCTAATGGAATTTATGTTTATTTCTATGTGTACTTTTGGGTCTCTTTCTTCGAACAACTGCTCAACTAAAATTAGCTTATCCCCAAATCTATAGATACTGTTTTCTTACCTGCTGCAGTATGAGGAAGGCAAGAGAAATAAAAGTATTTTGACAGCTTGCATGGCAAAGTAGGGAACCATAATATTCTTTACAAAGAATAGAGTATCTCTTTGAATACTACCACTACAATTTCTTCCTACTGTTGTGCTTGAGATTGAATTTTCTTTAAAATAATTAACTTCCCAGTTTTCTTTCTCAAGAATCATGTATCTTGACTACAGAGGCTTGTGAACAAGGTATCCTTGCAGGCAAGTTGTGCAGACACTTACAAATTCCTCTTTGCTTGATGTCTATACTTACTTTGTGAAGTCTCACCAAATAAGGCTTCAGTTACAAAGGTCAATCAACAACTTGAACTTACGGACTTTGGACTTACTGATCAAGCTGAATAGGCTAATTAACATTAACTTCTCTGCCCTGGGTGGCATAAAGTTGGAGTTAATTAAGCAAGTGATGCATGATACAAAGCGGGAATCATATATTAGGGGAAACGTGCATTGGGTGGTCTGGGAATTCTGTAAACTCAAAGTACTTCAGCCAGTGAGGAATGGAGGAGGGACAGTGCAATTAGGAAGTAGGGATAAGAGGAGACTGTGTCCTCCAGTGCTTCATGTGGGGATTGTTCCCATGGACTCTCCATTCAAATAAAGAAAGCTAAAGTCTATCCTCCATCACTTTTTGGGATAAAGATAATTGAGCAAGCCTATTTGAGCAACATTTTTCCCAACAACTAGGATGTGCTTTTCTTTCCCTCAGGGTTATTAAGGCTCACCTATCCTATAACCACATGTTCAGAATCTCCAGGAGATTAGCCAGGCTCTTTCCGTTCAATATGAAAAGATCTAGACTTCCAACTATTTCCACACAAATATTATTTTACAGGGCTGTAGTCTGCTTTATGATATGCTATGAGACTGCTAAGCTGGACTTGTCATTCAGTCAGGCCTTCTCTACAAGAGTTCAGATCAGATGACCAAAATAATTCTTCGTGTTCGACCACTGCTGCCAAGCAGACATGGAGCATTGAAGTGACTTGACAGCAGTGACATCCATCAGACTTGCTATATGTATAGGCCATTTCTCGAAAATAGAAAGTGAGAGTATTAATAACTGAATATTTTCAGACTTACTTAACTTTCACTCCCCTTTCATCTCTCTCAGAATCCTTCAAAATTCTTATGTTTTTGTTTGTTTATTTGTTTTTGCATATTAAAAGAAAGTGAAGTAATCTTTGATATGTTCTTCTCTATTTGATGATATGGTGTGCTCCAGGAATAGCAAATAGCAAACAAGCCTCCCACAGGTGTTCCAGAATAAAAACAGAGTTCTGTGTGTAGAAGCATGTAGACAAATATAATGTGAATAAAACATAAACTGCTTATCTAAAAGCACTTCAGTTTCTCTTTTTAACTTTCATTAACAAATTTAATCCCCCCAAAAGTTTTTGAAGCTTTGTGGCTTATTTTGTTCTATCACCATCACTCATCTGTCAGAAGTCAAATTGGCAGACTTTCTAAGCTGTTTCAGCTTAGCTGAGCAGAAGACAAACCCTAACTCGCACGAAGTCTCCCAGCACCTCACAACAATGAAGCATTTAGCCTCACGGTGGGGCCACATACGTCCAAGACTGGGAATAAAAGTTAGGCTTGCAACCTGGCAGCACATAATATGAATAAGAATGATTTCCAGAAGACATTTCTCACTGTAATAGAGTGAAGGCATCAGAGTGGACCTGGCAGCACTTTGAGGGATAAAATTACATGCCACTTTTGACGGCCAAGAATTTCGCTGTAAAATACATGTACGGGAAAAGAGTAACCACTGTCAGTAATTAAGTTTTCTTCTGGGATTGATTAAGCATTATTTTACTTCAAGAAAAAAATAGATATATATGTTATATAAGCAGGATAAAGAAAAGTGAGACACTACAACTGTATGTACAAATTTTGATATAATTTTTTGACTGGAAAGTAAATATTTTCTTTAGAGGATGAAGTCAACAGAAAATTTATTAGATCTGCTGACACTAATAAATAGTATTTATTTATAATTTAGATCATGTGCCAGAGAATCTGAGCGTTAATTTCATAAGTCTGGTTTTGGTTCAGCAGCAGCCTCAATTAGGTTTGAATTCTTTGGATGTTTGCACCCAGTGGGGCATACATTCATCTGTTAACAAAACAAGAGAAACAGTATGATAAAGATGCACTAGAAGTAGTGCAAGGCACACATTTATCTCAGATAGGAAGTGAGGGGGCCACATCCCTGACTTTCAGAGGAAGTCCCATCCCTAACAGATGATGTTATATCACTCCAGGTTTTTGTTCCTGGGGGTCTCCATGTTAGAAATTGTTACACTCCCTGTGATCTGGCCACACATCTCTCATTTTACTTCAGGAGGATGATTGTGAATCTGCATCTTCAACCCCAGAAGTCTCTGATATTTAAGAAACCATGCTAAAATAGTAAAACTAAAGTGTTACGTAAACTCAGCCTTGTACATGAATTATTAGTCCAGGCTAGCAATGGTCTGCCTGGCTTTAAGGTGCTCCTGCTATGTGTTTGGAAAGGCCATTCTGCTTTAGCAAATGGATTTGGAAAGTGCTAAAAATACTGCTCAAGACTTTTCCAAATACTTGCGTTGACACATTTATTCAAAGAAAAAGCATTAAAAGAAGGAGATCAATATCCTGCTTTGGACAGAAGACCAACCCGGGTCATTTGAAAGAAAGAGGACAAAAGAAGAGGGAACGGTGTGCCAAACTACCATCTGGCCAGGAGAAGAAGAAGAAAAACAGCAAAGCTAGATGGTGCAAAACAAACAGAAAACACAGAGAAAGTGTTCTGATGCCAGTAAAGGGGATACATTTTAGCAGTGATGCCTTTCCTTATTTTCCTCTCAGAAGAAGGCTCCAAATCCAAGTGCTATTTTTAAAGTGTCCCTGTATGAAGCTCTTTGATGTCAGCTGACGTCTCTATTATAACCAATGTAGTTAAGATCAGACAATGAATTAACTCTTGAGAAATATATATCAGAATATTTGTAGCTGGTCTATGAAGGAGTAGTATGTCCCAGATAGCTCATAGAAGGATTATTTAGAATGTTATTTAAAAGTGAAAGAAATACTTTTCTCAGTTGCTCAAAAGATTTCTGTCTGTCTCTCTTGACAGTGTCAAGCATCTATTCCTTTCCCTTTCAACCCTTTTTACAGTTCATCACAGAATCACAAAATCACAGAACATCAGGTATTGGAAGGGACCTCAAAAGATCATGTAGTCCAATCCCCCTGCTAGAGCAGGAACACCTAGATTAGGTCATACAGGAACGTGTCCAGGCAGGTTTTGAGTGTCTCCGGAGAAGGCGACCCCACAGACTCTCTGGGCAGCCTGTTCGAGTGTTCTGTTACCCTTACTATGAAGAAGTATTTTCTTGTATTTATGTGGAACCTCCTATGTTCCAGTTTGCACCTGTTGCTCCTTGTCCTATCTTTGAATGTCGCTGAGAAGAGCCTGGTTCCATCTTCCTGACACACACCCTTTACACATTTATAAACATTAATGAAGTCACTCTTCAGTCTCCTCCAAGCTAAAGAGACTCAGCTCCCTCAGCCTTTCCTGGTAAAGGAGATGCTCCACTCCCTTAACTGTCTTTGTGGCTCTGCACAGGACTCTCTCAACCAGTTCCCTCTCCTTGAGCTGAGGGTCCCAGAACTGGACAGAAAATTCCAGATGTGGTATCACCAGGGCAGAATAAAGGGCGATGAGAACCTCTCTCGACCTACTAATACACCCCAGGATGCCATTGGCTTTCTTGGCCACAAGGGCATAGTGTTGGCTCATGGTCATCCTGCTGTCCACCAGGACCCCCAGGTCCATTTCCCCTACACTGATCTCCAACAGGTCAGTCCCCAACCTATACTGGTACCTGGGGTTGCTCTTGCCCAGATGTAAGACTCTGCACTTGCCCATGTTATAGTTCATTAAATTCCTCCCTGTCCAACTCTTCAGCCTGTCCAGGTCTTGCTGGATGGCAGCACAGCCCTCCGGTGTGTCAGCCACTCCTCCCAGTTTTGTGTCGTTAGCAAACTTGCTGACAGTGCACTCTAGTCCAAGTCATTGATGAATATATTGACTCTTGAGGGACTCCATGAGACACAGGCCTCCAACTAGACTCTGTCCCATTGACCACAACTGTCTGACTTTCTGGCTTCTTTAGCCAGTTCACAGTCCACCTCACTACCTGATCATCCAGACCACACTTTCTCGGTTTAGCTGTGAGGATGCTGCAGGTCACAGTGTCAAATGCTTTACTAAAATCAAGATAGAACACATCCACTGCTTTACCATCATCTATCTACCCGGTTACATTTTCATAAAAGGCTATCAGGTTGACCAAGCATGACTTCCCATTCATACTAGATGAAAAGGGATAAAGTGGGTGAATATCAGGGCATGAAAGTGGGAAGAAATGCCATCGCACTCACAAGAATCCAATAAGATAGAGAAATAGAATATGCAGATTGGATCAAATTAGAATTTATAGCCAAAATGAATTCATAGAAATAAATGAATTATAATCCTGGGCCTAGGAGGTGAAAGACTTACCTTAATGTATTGTTGAAATGCTGAGGAACATGGTAAGACTGGGAGATTTTTGAGAAAATGTATGCATTTTAAAATATGGCTGTCATTTTTTTTGCCAGCAGGTACCATGGTACCTGCAATGTACTGGAAAAAAATAAAGGTGGGAATCTTCCAGGACTGTGGAAAATGGCATTAAAATCCTTTGTATTGTATGGGAACACAGGGGATATTAGACAAGAAGACTGCTAAAGTTGCACTGCTAAACTATGTTAAGGACCAGAGTTGCTGTGCTCTGTGCTCTGTATAGACCTGCAGGAAGGTATCTCCCCTGGGGCAGAGGCTCCCTGGAAGGATAAGAACAATGATTATCAAGGAGGAAAAGCAGAAGGTACCAGTGAGAGGTTGCTCCTCTGAACACCCCATGAGAGAGGGCAAGGAGTGTGTTGGGAGGGGGCCTCCTCCTCTGTCCTACACCCAGGCCTTTGAAAGAGAGTCTTCTGTTCTCATTTTAAAAGTTATCCAACAACAGTATATGTTTATTAAGTCTGTTTGGATATCTCTTACCAGAATTTAATTTAAGAAAAATCATGAACTTGATGTTCTTTAAGAGAGCCTGTGGAAATTGTTTCAAAAAGGAATAGAATGTCCTGAAGTAATTACTTCTTGGAGATATTCCCATCTCACTTTTTTTCCTGTCTAATGTAACTTATATTTGATTAAATGTTATTAGATGTTTTGACTTTCTTCCAGTGAGTGGGAAAGATACATCTAGTTCTTTGAAGTCAAGACCATAACAAAGAACGCAGTGTGAAATCCTATAGAAGTGATTTGAACTGTTAGTGACGAAACCCCATCCTGACACAGAGTATGAAAAGGGAGAATTCTGGTGGACAATCACGTCAGTTCTCCTTGTAGTTTGTGGTCCAGAAAGGGCTAAGGTAGTGCTTGTATGCATATACAGAAGAATAATCCTTCGAATTAAACAGGCTTGTGTTTCATTTTCCTCTTCCAGCTAGGGTAGATTTCCAGTTATGGCATCCACCATTCACTCATCAGAGAAAGATTTTAAGCCAGGAGTGTCTAGGTTTCTTGAAACAGTCTAGAAAACAATTTTTTGTTTGAGAGCCATGGACTGAGGTGAAGTGGTGAGAAATCAGAGCAAATCACTGACCGGGGTAAACAGTCAACATCTAAGATCAAGTGATACCAGTACCAGTGCACCCTACTAACTTGGTTCTTCTCACACCTCATTTTACCCATCAGACATAATGTTAACCAATGTGATGCAGTTTGATCATCTCTGTTAGAGAGGTGCAAACACGTAATCAAGCACACTTTTCTTTGATAACACAAAATGGGTTATGTGTTATAATGTTATAAGGAATGTGAGGACCCTAATAGGAAATGACAACTTGATAACAGAGGATAATGTCACAGCAAGGCTGTGACTAGACACAGAACACTGAAGGTAAACAAATTCAGTGCATAAAATTCTGTTCCTGTGTCTAATATAAAAATTACTTTAGGAAAAGTAGTGTGTGTGGTAAAATGTTAAGCTTGCTAGAATTGAAATTAGTCCAACCTGGTATGTCAAAAGCTGGAAAGTCAAATTCTTCTATCATAATTCACAAAGCAAGTAAGTTTAATGCATACTAAATAATTAGGTGCTGAACACATATAATGTCCAAAAAACAGAAACAAAAACAAACAAACAAAACCCCACACCATGATGGGCAAAAAGTCATAAGTGAATTAGGATTATGATGTTAGTTGTTTATATAATGTGTTCTAAAATGTATTGTTGCAGAATAGTCACATCAATATAATCAAATACATGTCTGATAGCCTGAGATGGTGAATTTTGTTGTACGAAACTTGAAAATGTATTTAAACTGAAACAAAAGGTTGTTCATGACATTACATACTCTGGCAGGAAGAAAATATTACCAACAGATTTTTGAGGAAAACCTTGGAGCTCAGTCTATTATTCCCCCTAAACTGCTGAAAGAAGAAGAGCAATTATCTTCATGTCATAGACATGACATTCACTCAGGTTGGAAGGGATCTCAAAGATCATCAAGTCCAATTGCAGCCTAACCATAGTACCCTAACTCTAACAACCCTCTGCTAAATCATACCTCCGAGCAAATGTCCTAGTATTTATTGTTATCTTGTGGTCTGTAGGAGAGTCAGTCATTTTACTGGTCACGTCACAAGATCACAAATCACTCTGCTGTTAAAATGTGGAGACCTGAACCAAACCACTTTGATTATCTCCCTCCCTCCAAGCTACAGATGGATTCCTAGGAAATACTGTAGTTGTATCTGACCTGTGTTATGAATGGCATGTTGTACCAAGCATACACTGGGTTGATCCAAACAGTGCACTGACAAACCCTGCGCCTAAAGACTGTGATGCTCAAGTACTGCAGGAATAGGGAATGTGCTATAAAGCAGTGAAATGGAGAAGAAGAATGTAAGGGAAGAGAGAATGAGAGAGTGGAAGGAGGGCAGAGAGGGAGAATTTTGCCTGTCTTGGCACCTGTCTGGGCAGATTTGAGCTTTCTGCAAAGTTAGGAAAGAATGTGTGAAAATGTGATAAGGATATTGTGACTGAAGTTGATGACAACTAGAAAAGGGATAATCCTTTTCTTAGATGTACTGTTCTGTGATAACCTAATCTGATGTGTGTCAACCCCACCCCAAGGCTCACTTAATCTGGTAAACGCGTGGCATCTGACGTTACAGATATATTGAAGTTCTCAGTTGTGTAACAAAAGTTATTCACTTCCTCTCTTGTTTGTCAAAGTGATTCAGGAGCTCTTTTCAGTAACACAATCACATTCTGATCGTGTCCTTTTCTCCCTATTGTTTCTCTTTCTCTCCATGGTAGAGTTGAAAACGGAGTTTAATATTCACTTCGTGTTTTTGCCTTTCTGTTTTCAGTGATGTGTTTTCACTTGAAACATAGTTGTCCTGTCTTGCAGCTGTGCTCTTTTACTGAGTGCCGCTTCACTTACTTATTAAAAATAAAAAAAAATGTTTCATCTGAAGGTCCCAACAGATTGGCTAGTAACACCCCTTTAGTTCAATGTAGTAAGTTGTTACAAATATCCTCCTTGTAAATGTAAGTTTTGTGGAGGGATTTTACAAGCAGAGCTGATACAGCAGTCATGGGCCAACACAGACATTTCTTAGTGCTTCATTTCAATTATTTGCTCTTGTCCTATGCGCACACCACCTTTCAGACACATTTATTCAAAAATTGTGTTTTTTGCCTTCTGCTCCCCACCTTCACCACTGACCACATGCTTTCCATAAAATAAAATTGTGCAGAAACACTGATACTGTCGTAACTAAATAATAATAACAGACTTCTTGCCTCCCCAGAGGAGCTTTTGGTGCCATCTGACACACTAAGAAATAAGCATATTAAAATAGATAATAATAGGGAAGAAATTAGTCAGATTTAGTAAAGCGCAGTCTTTTGGAATTATGCAACATCCTGCTCCCTCTTTTCCATATCAGCTGGGGAATTGACAGAGCCCCCAGCTGATATCACATTTTTGTTGTCTCCTGATGCATATAGAGTGTAATCATCTCAGTATACAAAAGGTCTAGGCAAAAAGCATATTATTGGTAAGTGGGCACTTAAACCAAATGATCATATATACAGCGTCATTAATAATATTCTAAATCCTCTATTTAACTTTTGTGGCACAGATTAACAGTAATAGTTAACGCAGTTAACAGTAGTAGTCAAAGCAAATAAAGACTCATATGCAGATCTCACGGATGTTTTAAGGTACTGATTTAGTCTATTATTTAAAACAAGCTTATTTTCTCACTGGGGCCAAGGCAGTTCATATATTTTGTCAGCAGAGGTTCACAGGATGGCTTTGATCCTACTCAAAGCAGCCCAAGCAGGAGGATGCCTTACTGCAGTCTATACCTTGCTTCTCTTTCTTGCTACTTCCCTTCCATCTTTCTGGTGCTCATCTGTAGTCCAGGAAGATGGTTCTGAAGGATAGTTTTAAACTAGGAAGAATTTTCCCAACAGTCAGTGTTCATTTGTCTTGCAAAATTTTATCCTAAGATTATGCCATGAAGTGGCACAGTGTACACAGAAGACTGTCAAGTAAGCATCAGGTGGCAAGAGAAGTGTAATTTTAATTGTAAGAGCTTTTCATATTGGATAATTAAAATGAATATTGGCCTGTCAAAACTGCAAAAAGATACAGATTTGGTAAGCCTCTCTGGCATCATAAAGGAAGCACAACAAAAGAATTGTTGCATAAAAAAGAAGCAAATGCTTCAAACACTCCATTGGCAGGCAGAGCATTTCAAAACAGAAGGAAGAAACTGTTTCAGGTATGAAAACATACTTTACGGTTCATATTAGTGCACTAGAACTAAATAGCCTCTGGAAAACAGGCATAATTATGAAGGAAGGATGTTTTCTTAAGAATGAAAAATGAAGCAAATCTATATCTCCTGTATGTTCTATATTTGGCTAGACAAGTCCACAAAGGTTGGATATCCAAGCAAGTAGACAAAGTCAGTGAATGCAAATAAGCAATTAAGGATATGCCTGCAGTGCCATCTGTAGTGGAGTAATATTTAAGCCACCTTTTCTTTTTCACGTGAACCTGCATTGGCACATTATGAACCTCCTGACTATTGATTTCAGATTTCAGGCATGCTGCATTTCAGACCACAGAATCTTGTATATGTATGTCATAGTCAACCTAGGGGATTTTTAAGTGCAATCTACAGTATTATGCTTGTTTGCTATCATGAAAATGCTCAAATCTGGGCAATGAAGAATGTCTGCTCTCAGAAGTTCTTTCTAGTGTTCTATTGTAGTGATGTTCATGCAGCTCATGCTTGACAAATCTTTTGTATAAAGACTTTTAAGACATAAGTGCTAAATGCTATCAACTCTTATTAATGAGAATGTGAGGTTAAACGGTGTGTATGCATTTGTGGATCAAATACACAAAGCTGTCTGGCAGAGTGTTTTCCAAAAACTGATGGTATTTAAGATGAAGACAACTGTCAGCTAGGATTAAACAGTCATGGAAGAACTTAAAAGAGACTTTTGAAAAAAAAGAATTATTATTAAAAGAACTGTGAAAGAAACATGAAAATTTGTAAGAGGAAGAGATAGAGTAGAAACAGAGCAATCACAACCTGGTTTGACACTGCCAGATGTTGCAGTGCTGGCATTACACCTCTGCTTCAGACAGAAAGCAGCGACCTCATTGGACAAGCAGGGACCCACACTTTGGGTTTGTGATCATGAGCTCATGCAGTGCCTCCTCATCGGCATGGGCTAGTGAGAAAAGGTTGTGAAAAACAGCACAGGTATCTGTAAAGCACCCATGTCTCTTTACAGGACTATGCAAAGAGGGCAACACACATTTCTGAAATGGTCCTTGTAATCCATATGTTCTGTGATGAAGGGACGGCTGTGATAGTAACCATGGGAATGTATGATTTTATGTGTATTTGTGACCAGAATGTTTGATAACTGGTTAAATATTTAGAAAATTGTAGGTGCTTACTAGCATTTTTGGAACTTGCTGGTATAGTGATTGCTGTGTTATGTTACTGATACTGACCCTGGAAATGAAGATGGCTACTAGTCAGTCACATGTTATTAATAAATAAATGAACTAATGAACTACTTATATCTTGATTAATTTTAAACTGAGTGAACAGAGGATTTTTTCCCTATGACATGCTCTTAAATCAATTTTCTCCATAATTAGCTCCAAAGACTGCCTGGCCAAGTTTGCATACAGTGCAGCCTTCCCTCATACTATACCATACATGAAGGTTTTGTGTTGTGCTCTTGGAGACCACACAGTTTGTACAGATATTGGTCAAAACACTATAATTCCAGCATACGCCCTTGGAATATGCAAAAAACAGCAAGCTCCTGGTTTCTCAGAACATTTTCTGTGATTTGGACTACTTGTGCAGTAAGAATAAAAGGCAAGCTGTGGTTATTTATCAAAGACTTTGCAAGCCTTTTCAATGGAAATGTGTTCATTTAAATCAATATGTTTGAGTTTGATTTTATTTTTTTCCTTTTTCAACAGATGGAGGGAAAAGAGCTGTCAAGTGATTAGAGACAGAGATGGAAAAAAAAAAGAAACATTTGGACAAAACAAGAAAATCTGAAACATATTTAAGTCCTGGAACGTGGAGATTCTATAGGTAACATGGGTGAAATTATTTACTTACATGGTTTACGAAAAACATAGTGTAATAAGAGGCAGTGGCTTAGTATTGCAGCCTGGGTAATACTTTATACACTCATAGCATGATACAGAGGTCTCAGGTCCTGAGTTGCAAAGGTTAATTCCAGTAAGACAATTTTACTTGTTATGATGCAATTTAAGTCTCTTCCTTTTGGAAATCAGGAGTGAGCAAAACTGCACTGTGGGCACAGATTATATTGTTCCAGGCTATACTCCTTGTTACTATAGTTTGACAGTTTCAGGTCCAAAATTTAATATCAGTTTATTGAGAAACAGCTTTACTATCACTACTACGTACAACTATGTAGACAGATCTTAATATAAACAATGGTAAAAGGCTATCAATACAAACACTGAAGTTTGAAGCAAGGAAACATCCAATACAGAAGAGACTCACTTCTGCTTTAAGCATCTGGCATTTCTAGAATATAATTTTCCTGAAACATAAGTGACTGACAAAAAGATTGGAAACATCTGAAGGTATTGATGTAATGGCTGGTTTTTATTCCTTAGCTATGTGTCATTCTAGTAATACAGAGTCTATGCAGCATATCATTTGAAGTTCCTGTTGAATAACAATCAGGTGTAAATTCCTTCTGGGACTTCTGCTGACATACAGTTCTGAGGGCCGATTTGTAATTGGGCCAGTACTGTACTTCTCATCTGTTTTGATTCTGAATTATACCAGCTGGAAACCAGCTCCATATGTCATGTTCTCCAATTCATTACTCATTTTGGTGTGCTACATTGGATCATTTCAATGTTTGTGATGGAACTAGTGAGACCGAAATATATGTGGTATTTCAGGTGTAGCTTAATAAGTGCCAATTGAAATGGAATAATAATCACATACCTTGTTTTCATCAGCAAGAATATCTTACTGATGCAACTGAGGACATGGCTTGTTTTCATTGCAAGTAGGATGCCCATTTTTAGCATGCTATCCTATGGATGTTTTCAGCAGTCAGTTAGATCTCATCCTGTACTGCTGCTAAGTAATTTTTTGTCTTGGGTGCAGGTATTCAGATTATTCTCATGCAATTCTTATTGGTCTAATCCTGCAGTCTGTCAAAGTCTCGCTGAATTGTGCCTTTTCTGTCCAGAATATCTGCCTTTCCTTCCAGATTGTTGATGCCCATACTTGGTAAGGGTAACTTCAATTTTATCTTCTACCTTGTTTTAAAGATACTGAATGGTATCAGATGCAATATCGACCCCATGGAAAATTCACTTTTGACTGACTGCCAGCTTGATTTTGAGTCATTAACCACCAACTTTGGAGCTTGGCTGTTAGCCAGTTTTTCATCTTTCTTCTGGTCCATCTGTCAAATCCGTATCTGATCAATTTACAAGGATATTGTGGGGAGACGATGTCGGACAATTTGCTATAATCAAGGTAGCTGACATTCTCAGCTTTCCTCTTGTTCAGTGAGAAAATTGTTTTGTTACAGAAGGCAATGAGTATGGTCTATCATGGGTCCTGGCGAATTCTTTGCAGCTTTTCCCTAACACATTGTTGTCCTTCATGTGTCTGGAAATAGCTTCAATTAAGGACCCGTTCTAAAATTCTCCCAGAGGCTGAATGGATGCATACTGGTATGTAGTTTTTCAGACTTTTTTTTTTTTTTTTTTTTTTTTCCCCCTCTGTAAATGGCCTAATTATCAGGGTCTCTACAAATTTTCAAAGATGATGAAATGTGGCTCTGCAGTAATGCCAGTATCAGCACCTCCAGCACTCTTGGACTTATCTGTTAGGTCTCATAGACTTGTAGATGTCCTTTCGGTACAGATGTTTCCTAGATTCAATCTCCTTGAGGCTTTACCATTTGCTTTACTATTTAATGGCACAGAGACTTGGGGTCTAAATTTATCCATGAAGATTGAAGCAAAGAAGGCAGTTCAACATTTCTTTTGTCATTTGTAACTAGCTTGCCAGCCACTTTCAGTAGTAAGTCAATATCTTTGTTGTACTTCTGCTTGTTACTAACAAACATTAATTCCTTTCTTGTTATTCTTGTTATCTCTAGTCAGTTTGTGTGCCAGCTGAGCTCCTGTTTTCCCCATCAGATGGCCACATTCTGAGGACCAGATAAATAGCAGTCAGAAGCTGGACACAGGTATCTGCTGGTCCTTATCGTGGCCTCCCTTTGCCCAGTGGTTCCCTTCTCAGGACAGTATGAGCCCACTCACTCCCACACAAATGTTTTCCATGTGTGCTTTTCTTCTCTCACAAGTGTAGTTTCTATGACATGTCTATGCTGCCCTCATAGCAAGTTCTATGAAGAAATCACTGTCTAATGAAAGTTCATTATGTTCTCCATTTGACATATTTTGATAGATAGACCCTTTTGAAGAGTGGAGTTATTCTTATAATAACAAATTCACTGGAGTGGGAAGAGTGCGGAATAAAAATACTGTATTTGTTGTTCATAAGCTAATGAATGCCAAGTATAGATAGGGTAGAAAAGTATGCGTACTCATCTGTACCACACTAGGAAATGATAAAAAGAAATCTGTCTTTCTATTCACAGACAGACAGATAAGACAACTAGCTTGCTTTCTCTGCTGATAACAAATAACACGTCTCCTTATAGCAGCCACAGAAATAAAGACCACAACTGTTCTACTGTTCTCTTTGGAATAAATGATCCTATATTTGATTAAACAAATCCTGGACTACCTCTGACATTTTGAGTGAATATGGTAATAGAACACCTCCCTTTTTTTTTTTTTTTTTTTTTTCTTTTCTTTTCTTTTTACTGTATTTTTAATGAAGACATTCATGCAGATTACTCTGATCAATGTGACCTTAATGTGAAATACAAATACTCAAGTACGCAACATGCATCTTTTGAAACCAGTTCCTAAAATAAACAAACAGTATCAACAATAATAATGAAATGTCACGCTACATTAGTGGCAGTTCCGGTTTGCATATTTACACAAAAACAATCTAAATGATTATCATGATTTATTGAAATATACACAATACAAACAGCACTTCCATCCACACTGTTTTAAAAATAAAACCAAAAATAAATCTAAATATGAAGAAAAGAGAGTCAAGTCCTTTCACAAGCTGAAACTGGCCTTCCCTTTCTTCTGCTTTACATAAAAATACCATCTCTGTATAAATCTCACCTGAAAGTGCTAACATTTCCACTATTCTAGTGATCATGGAAAAAAACTGATGTCTACAACTTATCTGGATTAGCGTTTAGTTTTTAATCAGAGGAGAAATTGGAAATGTTCTGGAAATGACAATGTTTTGTCAGTTGAAGTGAAGTAAGCAGGCTACAGAAACAAGTTTTCTAACAGGAAAGAATGACACTAAAAAAATTCAATTTTTCCTGTAGAGACACAAAATGTGGAACTCATTTTGATATCAGCTGCATTATGTTTTGGTAACACAATTAATAAACAGTAGCACACATTCACAAATGCATTAAGAAGTCAATGGTTTTAATATTAAGATGATAACCATTTTCATTTGCAATTTCTCTGTATTATATAGTAAAATGCGAAAGTTCAAATACTATGTGAACATGTTCCATAAATGTTCTCAAAGTTTATCTAATAATTTATAATAATCAATATTCCATGAGAGAATGCTGTACCTGGAGTTCTTTACTTTTAGTAAACATTAACATTACTTAAAATAAAGCAGTTTCAAGCTTGGGAAAATATAAGTTGGGGTTTTTTTATGTCTTATTTGGCATTCGGAAATCTTCTGCTATTTTTTTTTTTATCCTTTATTGTGCAGGAAATAAAGTTTATGATTCTGAGTATGTGGCATTCTCATAAATATAAAATAGATTTTCTCAATGTTCTTTGCATAGCTAAGGAGCTGCTGAATAAAACTTGTGCCTCTCTTCCTTGCATATTCTCCGCCAGTTGCCTTAGCACCCATTCTCAAGAGATTCATGCAGATAGAGCTTCTCTTCCTCAAACACTTCCCTGCCTTCAAATGCAGAAGGAATATGCAAGTCAGTTTTGAGAGCATGCTGGAATAATTCCTCGGTGACAGAATATAGGGTAGACTGAGAGATCCTCCCTTCTGCAGCTAATAAAATTTAAGGGAAAACAACAGACTTCTCAGATCAGTCTATTCATTTTCTTTTCCCTCCCTGCCAGCCACTCACTTCTCCTAGATTACTACATGGTCGCTGAAGGCTTCAGAAATTTCAAAAACAGGGAACAGTTTCCCCCCTTTTCTATTCTTCTCCCCAAATGTTTCAGTATGCGACATCATTTCAAAGAGAGATGTAGTTTCTATAAGCAGCCAGTCATTATTGTATCACTGCTCAAATTCTCAGTTATTGAGTTTAGAGTAACAAAGTGTGTTTCTATTTAATGCATTGATATTCATGAGTGCTCAATCAATTAATCTACTAAGTCACCATGACCAATTGAATATTAAACGAATTTAATTTGGACATTTTGGTAACATTTTCACAAGAATTCTTTCACAGAGCTCTATGAGGGTTCCATACAAATGTCTCCAGTGAAATTTAGTCTGAAGATAAAAATAAAATACTAAAGTCTGATATTCTGGTGTAATAATAACAGTTTCAATTAGTCTTATACTGGTGTTTTTTCATTCAGCCATTTTAAATCTATGAAACCACAAGATAACCAGTAAAGTATTTCTATATGCATAGATAATATTTTATGTAAAGTGCCTCTCAGTTCTCTATGGCACAATATAATTTATGACTACTGTATAAGGAGATTGATTTTATTTGTTCAGAGTAGTTTGTTTTTATTACAATTTTTTGAATGTAATTAGACCCTTATTTAATGGGTCAGTAGATCCATGTGTTGTATGAAAGGAACCTATTTAGGAGATGAAGAATTTGACAAATGTATTCCACTTTCTTCCTAAACAACAGAGAAATTTATTCCTGTTGTAATGCTGAACATGTCAACAGACCCCGCTGAATCTCAAACTATCACCATGAGGAAGTCACATTAATGTAGACATAGCACTGATGTTAACACCTTTACTAATTCTAAACTAAAATCAGTTTCAGAAGGAAGGCTTATAAAGGGCTTTTTAACCATTTACATTCAGTCCTGCACAGTCCAATGGTGTGCATCTTTTGATGTGAGCATACTGAAACACATACTCCATTCTCAAGGAAATACTTTTTCATAAGCCTTTGAACATATTTTCCAAAGCTATCAGGTTTGATAGGCTTCTTCAATAGTTGGTTTAGCAATTTGGGAATTCTAACTTCCTGCTTAGTACCACTTTATAATTTAAATAAAGGACATCTTCAATGATCCTGCAATCTCTACTGCAGAATCAATACTATGTGAATAATTGGCAATAAACTGCATGATATATCATTAAGGCAGACAATCTTTTTCTGCCCTCAGAATTTTACCATGATCTTCTCATGATCTTTCCTGTATAATCTGAAACATTGCCTTGAGTAAATTCACAGGCAGAGAAACCACTGAAACAAAATGTTTTAAAGCATATATGGAATTAATTCGAGTTATACTTTCCACAATAAATGCTTAACCAAGGAGCGAATCATAAAATCATAGAATGGCCTGGGTTGAAAAGGAACGCAATGATCATCCGGTTTCAACCGCCCCGCTATGTGCAGTGTCGCCAGCCACCAGACCAGGCTGCCCAGAGCCACATCCAGCCTGGCCTTGAATGCCTCCAGGGATGGGGCATCCACAACCTCCTTGGGCAACCTGTTCCAGTGCATCACCACCCTCTGGCTGAAAAACTTCCTCCTAATATCTAACCTAAACCTCCCTTGTCTCAGTTTAAGACCATTCCTCCTTGTCCTATCACTACCCACCCTTGTAAACAGCCATTCCCCTTCCTGTTTATATGCTCCCTTCAAGTACTGGAAGTTCAAATCTGATTTACTTAATTTGAAAATAAGCTTTACTTTGACTGTTAAATGCAACTGTGACATATGAATTTTTGAAAACAACACGGCATTAATGACAGATTAAGAGTATGGCAAATACGTTTCTGTAGCAAGTTTGATGTAGGCAGACACTTGTTTCTATGGGACTTTTGACATATTTCCAAAGATACACAAAACTGTGAGATGGTAGAATTGGCTTAAATGTGGCTTAAATGAAGGAATGTTGGTGGCTGGCTCAGAAAATGATAGTTTGTCTTGATTAAAACTTATCAGTACCTACCAGATTGAATGTAATTGCATGGCTAAGAAGAACCTGTCTCTTTACTGTTTTTTCTTTGATAAAAGTTTACCATGAAAGTTCAGTGCTGTGGTGATTGGTGAGAACCAGTTACAGAACACACCTTCGTCAAGACGATCCTTGAAGCCAGACAGTCTTGATTGAATGGATCATTTGAAGCCGTAAGTACCAGATTTGAATGAATACACCATATTCCTAGAAGACTCCTTGAAAATAGGATTTTTTTAAGAACATATTTCTGAAGTTGATTGAGCTCTGAAATTCTGGTTAAATCTTCCAAATAGCTTTTAAATAAAGTTTTGTGTGTTGAATTCGTTGCCTTTTTGGAATAACAAGGGATGCATGTATAGTATCCATGTCTGTGCAACAGTATGTGGAAGAAAAACAGTTTCAAAGGATAAATAAACTTGACATCATGTGATTTTCTTCACAGCATAGAATATAAACCAGATAAGAGTGGAATACATTGAATTACCATGGGAGAATTTAGCACTGCTTTCACATTTGTCTTAGAGCGTCCAGAAAATATTTTCGGAGTACACCACATATAAGTTGTGACTCCTCTGTTGACTCCCCTCCATCTGGACACTGTTGTGTTGAGCAGTCCCTGATGGGTCTTTAACCAGGCCAAGCAATGTTTGCCAATGAAGAATTGCAGTTAGGGTGTTCCAGAGCTTTATTATGAATTTCTGGAACTTCAGCCTTTGCTGCCATAGGTGCAATTTTGTGTTTGATCCAACAATGGAAACGTCACAGGAGCAACAGATGATGGCTCACCATAAGCAGCATAGATGTTGACACCACCTCTATCATCTTCTGTGATATCTAGCATCTATCTAGCAGTGCTTACTGCTAGATCAGGAGCAGCTTGGATGTATGATACTGAGGTGGGCAGGACAGCTTCTTTCTGCCTGTTTTCCCACATGTCTGATGGAGAAGACAGTTTCAGCCACAAACTTCTGAGGAAATTAACATTGCTCTGTCAACCCTTCTACAATGCACCCAGATAGTTTTGGATTGTGTGATTAGTGTGTTACTTGTTTGCCAGACTTTCAACTTATGATGACCATACGGAATTTTTGTTGATACACCTGTGATAGTGCACAAGGTGTGGATATCCAGGTGTCATCCCTGAGGCTGTGGGGCTCCAGTGGCCCCACCACAGGACACAGCCAGGACCAGTAGCCACAGTTGGGCACATTGGGGAGAGTCTGAGAAAGGAAGGGTAGAAACTAGTGAACAGGCACAGAGAACACTGGAGTGAAAGGGCAACTCCAAGCTGAAACAAGGAGGAGGTGACCCAGTACAGAGCAGGCATTTCTGAGGCAACTGCAGCTTGTGGAGGACCCACTCCAGAGCACAGGAAATGTGTGAGAAGGGCAGCAGAGAGAAATCTCTACACAATTACCCAGCACTTCCTGCCTCACTCATTGCCTCTCTGAATGGACTGCGTGACCTGCAGCGATGACAAGGGGGAAGGATAGATGCTTGTAGTGAAGTCTGGGAAAGGGAGACAAGAGTTGTTTTTAATGTTTTTCTTCTTTGTTTCAAAGTACTCAGATCAGCAATTAAATATTTATGCTACTTGGCAATTAATTAAGTTAAATTCCTCAAGTCTATTTTACCAGCAACCAAGGAGTGTTCTCTCAGTCTTTATTTTGACCCATAACCTTCCTCACCCTCTGTTTGGCCCCATGCCACTGGGTGTGGGGGCAGTGAGCTGGTTACTCACTGGGGTGGATGGATGGTGGCTTCCCACCTGGGACAGAAACCCACGGACAGGAGTTGGAAACTCTTTGACATTTTGGACAGAGGTGCCAAAATCGTGTAACTTTTAATGGCTTTTTTCCACCCACACAGTATATGGTATTTTTCAACTACTAATTTCAAAATGCCCATTACTTACACACACAAAAAAACCCTTTACCATCCCATAACTACCTCTTTTTTTTTTTTTTTTCCCATTTATCTTCCTAAAGTAAAATAAAAAATGCAATAAAAACTAGAAAATCTGTTCTTTACTCTTATGCATAGAACTGCCTAACTATTCTGCTTGCAATTGCAGCCTCACCTTTTATCCATTGTGCTGGCATATCACTCTTTTCAAGCACTGCTCCAAAGCTGGGTGATGCACTCTTTATGTGACAGGCAGCTCCATTCCTCTTATCCTTAACAGCTGTAGCTCAACTCCCATTCTCTCAGACTATCAGTACAGCAGCTTAAGGCAGCAGTTCTTAATTAAAATACACTGCTACCTGTCATGTAATCTGAGTAGAATCCAATTGTGAGAGGACAATGTTAGTAGAATTGCACAGTTTTATATCTCAGTGAACTAAAGTGAATCAATGTCATTGTCACTGATATGACATCAAGATATTTAGGGCTTCTGAAGCTTATGCTACTGCAACACAGAGATGAAACGTGATTTTATCTTTCTAATGTTTTATTGCCAAGATTTCAACACAAAATAGAACCCGAGAAAACACATGTGCTCCCAAAACTCCTCTTTAACCTTTGCATATGGTATTAACAAACCAATCTTGCTTTAGTTAACTACACTTCTAAACATGATGTATGGCAGTCATATCAGAAGGGGCTTTGTTACACTTTAAACATTAAAATTGCACTCCTCTGGTGATTAAAAAGCCATGCATTTTTTCTGCAAGAGTATCTGAAATTTCCATGTACAAACTGTTTGGGGCTTGATGGATTTATATTAACACAAACTTTATTATAGAATAATATTACATTTGTACTTTTATCTTTGCAATATTAAAAGTCAAAGAATTGTAATTGCAGAAAATGTGATTAATGAGATTTTAAGTACAAGACTGTGATTTTCACACTTTACTTGTTTTCTTCTGCACATGTGTCCTTTAAAGAGGTAGATAGGTGTTTTTATTCAGAAAAAAAGTTCCTGTGATTGATCTTAATAAAAAAGGTTCACATCATATAAAATGTACCATGACTCTTAAGAGTAATTTTGAATGTTACTTGTACATTACGAAAATGATCTTTTGTTCAATTTTGGCACATGCATGTATGATTCCCAAATCTCATCTGGAAATCATTTGCAGAGAATTTTCATAAAAATTATGACCAGATGAATGCCAGGTTCATAATAGGGCTGTTATATTCAAGTGCAGTATTACCAGGAATGATATAAAATTTAGTGTCTCTACTCAAATCCAAATACTGGAAATAACTATATATATCCACCATAATCTTATAACAAAACTTGAGATCTCTCTTTACTAGTGGGGAATAATACTCTTTTACCAGCCTTCCTAAACCAGTGAACATTACCATTCACACTTCTAAATTGGAAACTGTATTAAATAGTTCTGCATTTTCCCAGAAACATAACTTTATAAGAACAGTAGTTTATTTTAACTGTATAAAATCCTGGTAAATTTTTCTCTCATTTGGTCTGAGAGTTTATGACTGGTAATGGCTTTCAGGTACAAAGTATGGAGTTCAGCTCTGATCTTTTGCATGTATTTTAGTGTAGAAATTTAAACAGAAGAAACAGTTTTCACTGTGTATCAGGAAAGAGACTATAACTCATTTATAATTTGAAAACTATTCAGAAAAGCATGCTTTTTTTAGCTATGTATTTACATTTAAAAATAAATAAATAAATAAAACAAAAACAAAGCAGCTTATTAGTATTACTGGTAGATGACCTGTTATTTCAGTACCCCATTGAGCTTGATTACTTAAGCATGCAGTGTAAGTACAAAATGAAACAAGAAAAAGTTTAAAGATATCCTGACTTTTGTAGAGTTTCTCTATTTCAAAGACATTTCTTCTCAACTCTGCTACCCTCACAATCCAAAATCAATTTTTTCCCATATCAAAAAATAGTATCTAAAATGCTTGCGGGGCCCCTCTGATCTACTCTCTCCCTTTTTTTTTTTTTTTTTTTTTTTGGTTTTTCTGCTTTTTTTTCTGCTTTGTTTGTTCTATTAGAAATGTCACATTTATACCATAGCCAACTGTTTTAAATAGATAAATGCTATTGGAAGGGCACAACAACAGTTTGCATAAACCCGGCATCCAAGGAGAAACATTCACCAGTCTGGTCAACCTGAGAACCTGGCAAAGATACGTGATACTCTCTGCCCTGCTAGAAACTAAGTGAACATCAGCTGGATGGAATGGGAAGAGAAAGCCTGCCAAACCACCATGCTATAGTCTTCTACGGAATTCTTTTAAAAACTTTAAAAAAATGTAGAAGGAAAACAGTCCTGCAACAGAAGTTGTGACTGGATCTGACAGTAATCCCCAGAATTAACATGTAATGACACTGCTAAGGAACGTCTTTGTTGTGTTTTCAAATGGCCATTAGCAAAGCACTAATCCAGTGTCTTGATGGTTTGTTTTTTTTTTTACATCAGTCTGTACTTTCGTGCGCAGTTACACAGTCTTCCTTAACTGCAGCATTTCTGACTATTGAAGACTTGGTTTTACTGTATTTCCGTACTTTAAAATCACTGTGGTGGCCAGATTTTTGTTATCTATACTGTTCACTTATTTGAGATGGTTCGTAAAAGTGCTGGTAGATTATTGTAAACCAGATCACTTCTTTAAAAAAAATCCTGGGCAAAATCAAATTGATACTTTTGAACTTATCAGCTTCATTCAGAGTAATTACTTCAAGTAATTACTGAGAGCTGGGAAGCAGAGAAGCCCAAAGAGGGAGGACCAGAAGGGATACTGATGAACATCTTTGGATAGAAGAATCTTCCCAGGTGGCTGCTTTTAATACTGAGCTCAGCAAACTGCAATAAGAAGTTCTGCAACTGAAAAGGAAGGATCCTGCCCAGGCCATTGCCTGTTCAAAGGACAGAGAAGTTCTTGCTGCAGCCCATTGTCACTACACAGCATCAATGCAGTATCTCTCAGCAGCCCTCTCTTCTGACAGCCTTCTCTGATCAGTGTGATCGAGCCTTTTCAGAGTTCTTTCTGAATTCTTATCTCAGTAGGAACTGTGGGACCTTGCCACTCATGGGAGTGATGTCTTCCTACTCAGAGTGAGGCACACCCTCCTGGTTCCATGTCCCACCACACTCTACAAGATGAGTCCAGATGGAACCATACCCCCCATAAGTCACCCGTCCCTCACACTGAGTACCTGCAATGACTTTTGTTTAAACGTACATGTCTACATGCTGTAATGTCCTCTCACGTCCTATAGCAACTCTTCTCTTAGCATTTCTTCCACTGTGCTTCTGCTGCTATGGTAGGATGAAGACTGAATCATTACAATTACACAGTAATTCTCTTTAGTGTTACATCAGAGATTAATTTGTTTCCTAAAGCCTGTGCCATGATTGAGATGGACTCATTAAAAAGCAATGGTCTACATCTATCTGTCTCCTCTTTACAGGCACTGAACCAAATTGTTTTCTGAATGTTTAACCGAAATCTGTACTCTTAAAATTAGGTCATTGCCCTGATAAATCCTTCCTAAACATATATCCAGAGAGCTGATTAAAATCCAATCTATTTGACATTATAATTAAGTCTCACATCTAGTTTACAGTTTTATAATTACATCTCTGCATCCTGAGAAAGATGAGAGGTCTCTCCTGGTCATCTGAAGGATCAGAACAATTTTGCTGAGAGCATCTGAGGGGAGGCAGCACAGGTCCTCGAGCTTTGTAGAAGACAGATGTAGGCTGCTGAATGAGGCCCTTGTCAATTAGCAGATCTGCCCAGTTCTGCAAATGTGTCCTTCCAGAGCAGCACAGCAATTAGAATAAGAGAGACAGGCTGGTTTTTCAATGAGATTTAGCATGTGGATGTCAGTAAGCAAGAGCAACTTGGGTTGATTCTTCATTTCAAGTGTGGCATGATCCAGCGCTCCACAAACATGAAAACAAAATATTTGCATTAAATACAGTTTTATACTGTTCACCATAATTACACTGTCCAGAATAAGTTTGAAGAAGGGCACATGGGAGACAAAAAATCAAAAAAAGAAAAAAGGATAAAGAAAAAAGAAAAAAGAAAAAAGAAAAAAGAAAAAAGAAAAAAGAAAAAAGAAAAAAGAAAAAAGAAAAAAAAATTATGCTTAGCAATTATTATTGCATCCAATTAGAAACAAAGCCTCCATGTGTCCATTAAACTCCTCAGAATTTATTTCTGTTTTCTTTTCAGAACAGAAGCTCTTTTACTTAAAATTCAGCCTGCTTAATAACCAGCCTATTGTCCAGGTCCTGTACTATCCCAATAGTCAACTTCTTCACACTAACTTTTCTTTAAATGAGAAAAATATACTCTCAGGTTACTTTAGAATTTTTCTGGATATTGCAGAAAAATAATTCCCACAGCCTTTATGTGGAAAATTGGCCCAAACTTTGGTTGTATTTCAGGTGCCTTGAGAGCCAGTTTGCATTTATTGCATGTTCTGTCTAGTTGTCACCACTTATGTAACTTTGTGCCATTTTTTTTTCTACCAGCACCTTTACCTCTCTATTACACAGCTGGATGAAGAATACACATGAATCAGTTATGTTCCCCATTCAAACAGATGTTATGCTGCTCTTTGTTATCCTGGGAAGCTTCCCAATTTATCCTAGTCTAATTTCACTCTTACTTTTTTCATTGTAAAAAAATAATCTAAGCAGCCCTGTACTCAACAGCTCAAACTCATCTTATGAATTGATACAGCCTTCAGCCTAGTTCTTCCATATGTTTCTTTTTATTTCTGCTGTAGAATATACAGCTTTTAAAATTATAGATAAATAAATAATGTTTTATTGTCCTTTGGTAATCACGTACTTTAGTGACCCCAGATATTTTTTTTTTTTATTTCAGTAAATGCAAATAATTTTGGGGGGGGTTTTGATATCCATCAGTAAATCTTAAATAAGACATTTCCTCTTCCTTTATCAAGATATTTCTTGCTATGTTTACCAGAATACCGTACCTGTTTAGCTGTTATATTGAAGGGTATGGGAAGGATCTTCATATCAGGGCTTTCTGCAGGTGAAATCTCATTTCCTTTCTTAGATATACTCGTGTACAGTGATCTCCCTTCATAAATGTATTGCTAAATATTTGCAGCTCTGAGTATATCTATTTCTATATGACATCTAGATATCTATATCCATTTATATAAGCTACAAGATGATATAAAGTACTTTCTTTCCTGGTAATCTGTCCTATCAGTGGGCACTAGCTGAAAAGACGTATTTACTTTTTTAAATTGGGCTTTGCTTTTTGCAGAGAGTCAATCCCATTTAAGCATTATCTTACAACCTGACCTAATCAGAACATAGAATACACTTTGTAATACCTCTTTGACTTGTCAAATATTCTACAATAACAAAAGCATCTCCAAGGCTTTTTCTTATGCATGTCTTTCTCCTAGCCTATTTTGATTGGTGATAGATGTCTCTTGCTCTATGAGAATCATCCCCATCTGTTTCTGACAGATTAGTTTTCCTTGCTTCAGTTCTATAACCATGCTTATCTTTACTTTTCCGCTATCCCTCTCCCTCTATGAATGAAATTCATGTGGCAGTCTGTTACCTTCCAGCTGCCTACACCGAGGCAAAATAAACACAGTGTCACCTAGCAGGTCCAAATCTGGCAGTTCTTCATCAAAATTCACACTATACTGTGGGACTGCATGAGCTACTCTGTGTATTCTCCCTCAAATATACATCTGTGCAGCAAGGCAGCAATTACAGTGAACATCAAGGGTGGTTGATCCTACTGCTACTGTTTATTCCTCACCTATGTATATTGCGCTTAATTTATTTTTTTCCCCTATATTCTCTATGCCTTAATGCATGTGAAATAGGTGTCTCCAGCTATCAAGCTCACAAGAATGCAGAAAAGGAATATCGTGTTAAGTCTGTAAGGATTATCTCTGAGCTCTCTAACCATAGCCTTCTCAGTGAGACACAGACTGAGACAATTGTGCTTATTTATCACTCTGCAAGCAAGAAAACTTACAGTTAGTTGGTCTGTTTTTGCACAGGCTCAAGGCTTTTCTTCAAATCAGTGCTAACAGTACTGGAAAAACAAACAACTTCCAGATAAGTCCTTAATTTTATGAGGTACCTATAAATTTAAGCAAATTTTCAGTCGTATTTAACCTAAAATTCAAACAGTCTTCTGCCCTACTGGTTTATATAAGTCACCTTCCCAATTTGAAAGCAACAAATACTGATACATAACAAGAGAGACTAGGCACTAGGCATGAAATTCTGTCATTGATTGGCTGAAAGACAACTTAGTCAAGTCTCAGTCTGTCACCAATACAACAGTATCATGGAGAAAATAACTGAACATAGTTTGAAAATCAGAATTAATTGGAAGAATGAAATTGCTTGTTTATATTTCAGTAACATTCCCTCTGTACTGACTGCTACACTGAATGGATTCCACTAACACTTTTATTATAATGGAAACATAACAAGCACTTTTTGTGCGTATATTTTTATTTATTTATTTATTTATTCCTAAATATTAAGGTGTTACATTTTCAGAGAGAATATGTAGTAAAATTTGACAAGAGAAAGAATAAATCTACAATGCTAAAACCTTTCCTCTGTGTACTCCTGGCTATTATTATGAAGAAGTTTATAGCTGCAGTTTCATGACAGAAGTGATTGCTGTTATAGGTATAAAACCAAAAGAATGAAGCATGCAAAGTTAAAAGGAAAAAAAAGAAAAAAATAAATAAATAAAATTAAAAAAAAAGAAAAAAAATCAAGGAAGAAAAGGCTGGTACTCTTTTAAACATTTTTATATAACTTCCTTGCTAATTATTCACTTTCAGAAGTCAAAATGTTTATCTAATTAGTTTCTCTGCTTGCTGCTGAGCTTAAAAAAAAAAAAAAAAAGGCACAAAAGAGGACTAATAACATTTTATCTAGCTAATGAGAATGACAAATTAAGCATGACTGTCCAAGTGTAGAATAAATCCGGTCATTTGGGTCAAATGTTCCCTGTGTGCGCAGGATTTTCTAAGGGGCTTTAAGTGAGTCATCTCTATTGTGACAGATAAACTTTTTAATGCAAGCTTTCTTCTCTTGTTGGTATTTCTTTGTATTCAAGAATATGAAGTTTTGTCAAATAGAGAACTGTACAAAAGTTAGTATCATTCGGAGCAGAGAGAAGCAATAAAGTTGGAGACAAGAGAGTGTGTAACTATGCATGAGCAGCATCTAGTGGCTAACCTCTCATTATGAAGCATGGAGGCACTGGACATTATCTGAAGCTCATTTTTTATGCTGAATGCTACTGGTAGGAAGTAAAGAATGCAGGGGAAAAGCAGTGCTGGCTTTTGGTGAAACTTCTGAACTAAAAATTCACTTTGTGCCCCCAGATAATAAACCGTGCATTTGAAAGATAAGCCTATACCTGCCTATGTCTGTGCTTTGCAGTTGACTGGACAGGAGGTGTGACAGAGGCCTTTCTGTGCTGCATGCTACGACTTTACTCCTTTGGCAGGTTGGAATTGGTCTACAACAGTCTCTTCAAGACATACAGTGAGAAGGGGGTGTGTAGGAACTCCTCATCCCTGTTTTCTGAGACCCTCCATGCTGCCAAGCCAGCCACAGGCTGTGCAGATGAAGAAAATGATCCTAGTATAATCTTGTCTCTCATGTCCTCATCAAGGACACAGAACTATGGACAGTATGCAGAAGTATGGATATTTTAAAATTCTAAGACATTCTTAGAAAAAGTTGTATTTAAGGAGTTTCTGGTTACCTTGAACTGTCACCAAAACAAGTGACCCAAGTGATCAAATAACCCATAGTCTGGTCACCTCATTCCCTCACAGAAGCAGGGCATCTCTAGAAAACGACACCTCAGTGCCCCCATGTTCTTCTACATAAGGAAAATAAAAATTAGGTCAATATGTAAGAATTAATATTTTTTACATCTTCCAGCGTAAAAGCATTGGACTGCATACACACACATGTCCCTAGGCAGTACTTACAGTAATGTTAAAAGAACACAGTGGAAAAAAAAAACAGGTTATGCTCTATGGAACTGCTACATGCTATTCTATTTCCAAAAGTTTGCAGATATACTAATTAATTAATTCATCACAAACTTGTGGTAAATATGAAGTATGAACAAAGGCCCTTCAGCCATGTTAGCTAATAGAAAATCTTGAAAAAAATTGAATACATCACTGCATGATTATACCTTATGAGATGACCCTCTGTACATAATTTACTCCAAAAATATACTGTTTTTTTAATAAAGAATATTAGTTCTACCTGCACTTCTCCATGATCTCATTCATGTTTCCTTCAAATACTCTTTTTTTTTTCCCCTCAAATCTGCTTGAATTTTTCCCAGTTGTATTCTAGAAATAGATAACAATATGCCTTCCTTAAGAAACTGTTAACTAAAATTTCAATAAAGAACATGTAACCTCACTGCTTAGAACATTTTCTGTTTAGACTGTATCTCATACTACCACTGTTTTAGAACTGTGCAGTTAAGTGAAATGCTGGCTTAAACATATTCTCTAATTTTCCTATCTTCCTATTTCTTCACTAGTTTACTGTTAACAACCTTATCACTGTAGTTTTTCCTTCTTCTAAAGCTGTAGTAGATCCTTTTCCCTTTCCTAAAATCCTGTAAAATTTCTTAGAAGTAGACAAGCAGCTGCATAAAGACTAAAATCTGGGGAGTCACTACAGAGTCCTCATTGAAAATCCTAGCGAAATAAACACTGAGCTCTGCAGTCACGTGAGGTGTCAGTGAAGATAGGCTACATGTCTTCCTTTGACCTATTTCATTTTGTGAATGCCTCTGAAAGTGCAGGAATTATAAGAGAGATCAGCAAAGGAATCTAGTCCTTATAAAAAGATCCTCATCCGGCTCTTGTGCAGTGAGGCTGGAGCCACAGTCTCATTTTGCCAAGTTATACATACAAACACAGCATTGTTTGTAAAACACTTTTGCAGAATGTCCAAGTGGTATTTCAGTCTTTGCACAGGGTGTTTCTCATAGTTTTTACTTTGTTTAGTGGCACAACAGAACATCATTACATATTCTACTCCTTGTGCAAACTCTGAAAGCACAAGACTAACAAAAAAATGTGACAACGGAAGTTAGGATGCCTCTTGTACAAGTCATCACTCTCTAGCACAACAATGTACAGATACCCACGCATCTCTGCCAACCCTGTTTGGCTATAGAGACATTATGTTTTGTTGGTATGCATGCAATGAAAACTGCTCCTTCTCTTTTACAGTAAAAAGGCCTTTCCTCATGGCTGTTGAGCACATCACAATTTGCTGCCTTTTCGGACAGTTCAAACACCAATATCAAAGTAAAGCAGAACTATGAGAGCAAAGGAGAGTTACTAGTATATTATTAAGTTAGTTCCAATACTGATATAGTTAACATGAAACATTTCTTGCCATCCTATTGTCAAGATGATTGTCTTGATAGATTCTTTCCCAGGATAAAGACAAGTCTTGTCTTTAGCCTCAGACAGAACATCCGCACAGAAAATTTCATTCTCAACTTTCACACTGGTAAAGTGTATAGAACTGACCCATAATAAAGACTATAATGGAAATGCCATGTTAAGAGTAAGTAATGCCAACATTATCATCCACTCACCTCATCTCCAACTAGTATTTCAACGGAACGTATGGTTTGAAATCTAGAAGTTTCCACCTGTCATCTCTTCTACTGAGCAAAACCAGTTTGGGTAAAATAATGTAGGACAGTGCTGTTTAGGCAGCAGTACAAGCTTCTCAATGTCATCCCTGTCATGAACTCTAACCCTTGTGCTGGATGCCAAGGCAATAAAAGATGAAGTAGCTTAAGAGCCTTTATTTTTCTATTTATTTATGTCCTTTGAGTCCACTAACAAAGATTTCATTCCAGACTGACATTCCTGATTTGGCTAATACCCACCTTATGTCAATACATCTGCTACAACTGATTTCTTTCAGAGAAGTATTAAAATGTTTTCAAGTTGTAAAACCCATCAGTCATTTAGCTGAAATGTCAAATAAATTTAAAATAATTAGGTGGAGGAAAAACTCAGGGATTTTTTTTTTAATTTGACAAGAATTGAGTCAGAGCCCCCTCTCACCATCTCAATATGTTTTAGCATGTCATGTTTACCTTGAAATGTTGCTAAGTCCTTTCCTACAATGGATCAATATGTAGCACTTTATAAAAAACGATTATTTCTCTAACGCTTTACTGGTATGAAGAAAGAAAAACAAAAAACCAAACTGCAGAACTTTCGATTTTGGAAGGATTTTATCCTTGGATTTTACTCATAATAATACGAGAAGAAACAAGTTTAGGTCATCCAATGGGAGAATTTTTGTTATATTCTAGAAGCCAGTCTAGGAGTAGAAGAACCTCAAATTCTGTTTTGGAGCAGGACAAGGCAAAATTTCTCTTACATGTGAAGCAGCTTGGAGAAAAAAAAAAAAAAAGATACTAACAAGAGTACAATCAAATCTGTTTACATGAACAGAGTTTTGGGGGATGAGAAAAAGCAGGAATTTCTTCATTTTGAAGGTGTATGTATTCTAACCAAGTTCTTATCATCACACATTCACACAGAGGATTTAATTGTAACTGAATATTTTCTTTTTAAGGACAAATCTCCCTCATGCAAGTGATAGCCAAAACTGTTAAACAAGTCCCAGACCACCCTACTCTTCCATTCCCTTCTAGCTACTTATGTTGTCCTCGGTTACATCTGGCAGTAAATCAGCAACTTCTGTGTGGGATGTAACTAAACTCTCTCCCACATGGGTCAACCTCATCACTCTCCCAGAAAAAAAGTTACATGTTTTATTACGATGGGTTGTGGGTTTTTTTTGTTTGTTTGATTGTTTTTTATTCCCATCACTTTAGTGTAGAGGATGCAAAACTGAAAGAGTACCCTGTACTTGAAACAGAATTTGGAAAATGTAGATAACTTCAGCATCCTTGGTCTGGGATTAACCTTTCACAGCACTTTTCTTCCCTTGCAGATTGATTTAATTATTGCTACAAATAGTGCTGCTATGTCTGAACAGTTACAGACTTCTTGTAAAGCTTTGGGACACCTCCTTATACGGAGCTTAGATTACTGGGTAGTTTCAAAATGAAATCTGGAATTCCAGGGTAAAAAGAAATGCAGTAAATTCACAATAGCTTGCAAAGGAAAGAAGATACTGCATTTTCTGCTGCAGGAATAAGGGACATATTCCATTGCTCTTGATGGCAGATCTCACCAGTGAAAGGAAAGAGTGTACGTGGTAACATTTCAAAGCCGCAAATTTATGTTTTTGTGTCACTATTATCAGGAAATATCTTCCACTTTTTCTATCCACCTCCCTCCTCCCTTCTTTACTTCTCATCTCCATGTGGCTTAAATGCACATAAGGCACAGTTGACCAGGTGCCCCTATTGCACTGTTAGAAATTTTCAGTGGTTACTGTAAATTAATTCATTCAATTCTGAAGGCTGACTTTGTAAAATAAATGACGAATTATGTAAAACAATGGCTATTCCTATCAAAGTAAAATAAGCAATACTGCGTAGGAAAATCTATGCTGCAGTCTTCTGTTCCAATCTTGCAAATTGCTTAGAAGCCATTAGGGCATTTATTCTTTGAAGGCTCATATGTATATAAATGCATTATTATCATAGTAGGCATTATTGAACTGTACACTTAAAATGCTATGACTAACATAATACAGACAGTGACTCTAAACTCAAATTGTGCTTTCAGTGATGGAGCTTTCCCTTTCTTTACAGAATAGAAAGTGGGTTTAATTTAATTACTGAAAATCTTCAGTTTACAGAAAGAGCGTCTTAATCCTCTTTCACCATCAGAAATATTCACTGATGGTAAAACTTTCAAGCATTCAAAGAGGAAACAGTGTATTGCAGACAAAGAGATTATTTCAGCATTTTTAATCATTTGGTGGCAGAAACCAACTTGAGGAAAGATGTTATCCCACTGCAACATCCACACTACACAAGGAAAGCAACAGGTCAATATGGGTGCTGGACATTGAGAGGTTTCAGTTGAGCCTTGAGTTGAACTTTTGAATTTGTTAGAGAGAGGCTAGGAAGCAAAAGTGAGATTACATGGTTGCCAGGCTTTGTAGCTGGGAAATTAGCAAACAGTTTTTAATCTCATTTTTGGGTAGAGTACCTGTAGGCTACACTTAAACAGACGCTCATGAATGTGTATTCTGGCTGTGCCCCAAATCTATTAGGGGTAGTATCTTGGCACAAACCCTCTCTTGTCCCTTGTTTTTTGGGAAGGAATATAATCTGACCAAGCGACAAGATAAGTGCTTCACATCTCTCAAGGCAGATCCCTGGTCAGGACTGTCAAATTGTCAGCGCTACAGAGAACATCCTGGCATGCACTCATTCCCCATTCAGTCATGAGGAGGATGTAAAGAGTGCCCAGAACCCACAGCTTACAAAATTATCATTTACCTGAAAACAAAATTTTGAGATTCTCCCATAGTCAGAAATGGACCTAATTTGTTACTTTAGTCTACATTACTTCTTTTTAGTTAGTGAATCAGTGTGGAATTTTCTTACTGTCTTCAGTGCTCTATGTATCTTTTTGTAAGTATAAATAAATACAACTATGATTATAAATACATATGTGTATGTATGAATATAAGCTAACTCAAACTGCGGTGCTATCATATGACTGTAGACTACAAAGTGCTAGATGGATATCTATTTTCTTGATAAGTATACCCGAGTTGGTTTAAGCCACCAATGGCAGAACTCTATGGGAACAAGGCATGAGCTTTCATGTCTGCATCCCTCTCAGCTTACCATGTTTGGTCACACAGACAACTTCCACACGAGGCAAGGAAACAGATTTCTTCATGAAAATTTATTCTAGGTACATCCTATACAATCAAAATCCCCCAATCTCATTGTTCTTTCTTCGTTCCCGTTTTCTGCAAATCCTCTTTATAAAATCTCTTCTGTTTGCAGAATGTTAGGTTTTTGAGGGGATGTAAATATCATTTCTAAGCTGACATATAATGTAAAGGTGACCTTTGTATTTATTCTGCTTTATGTTTGTATTGGGGTAGTACTAGAGAGAACCAATCCTAAATGCTCACCACACAGAACAAAACAAACAAACAAACAAACAAACAGTGCACAATTCAATGAGCTTATAGCATATGTGAAATAATTTTCCCTGACAGTATTTGTTGACAAGTGGCTGTGTCAGAGATACACATTAATAGGCAAAGTCAAAGAGGGAAAGCCTGGCATTTTTTCTATGCATTTGAATAATTCAAATAATGTAATTTCATTTGTCTATGAAGTATCAATTCGCAAAAACTTTGAAACAAATCAAGTACTTCGGTCACCTGGGGAAATGCACTGTTTTAGACTGTTCCCTGTAGAGTGAATTAAATTGTGGAAAAAACTATTTACTACCTCAGTTGTCTTTATCTGTTATTATTTTTACAATAGCAACACTGGATATATACATCTTTATAAATGACGTGATTGAGTATTTGTCTTCCATCCTTAATAATTCACTCCCACATTCATATTCAATTAATAATGAAGCCAATTCCTAAATGTATGGCTACAAAAACTCTTCAGTGATCCCTGTCTGTATTAAATACTGACTAATCATATAAATTTTACAATCAGATAAGCAAATTATAGATTTCTTTGCAGCTTAGGAGTTATTGACATAATTTATGATATTCTTACAGGAGCCGTTATGCTTGTATTTGGTGACAATTATATAATTAACTAGTAAGAAACATGCTTTATTGAATCAAATCTGGCCTGAGGAACAGTTTGTATATAAATGCAAATTTACTTTGAGACTTCGAAAGAACATAAGATAAAAAAGATATCAAATAGTATATACTACGTGTTCACAGAATTTAGCTGCTTAAGGAGAATATATTCTCAAATGACATAGTAGAAAGCAAGCTAAAAATTCTTCACCAAACATAAGAAATGAGGAAAGACAAATTTCAGTTTTGAGAACATTATGCAAGTGACTCATTAGAATTTTTTATGTTGCAAATGTGAAAGGTTCAATCTGCTGTTTCTTTTGTTCTGATCTTTGTGAATCTTCTCCCAAAAGCCTGGCTTTTGGCAAATGTTCAAGCCACTCTACCACATCTGAGCTCTTATTCAAGAAATGATGAGCATCCACTGACAATATTGTGGTCTCCTGGGTCAGGAGACCAGCCTTTGTTGCTGTCAGTTTCACTGTCAACAACTGGATAGAAATACCCTCAAGAAACAAGGAACTTGCATCCATGGTTTTATTAATGTACCGTTTGTTTCTCCCATTACGTATTAGGTTTCACTACCACTTGTGTGAAAACAAACAGAGGTTTCACAAAATGCTTGCTCTCAGTAAAATGTGTTACTGCACTGTTTGAACTAGGGAGTTTTCAACAGTATATTTATTTATTCTAGCACACGAATTACGGCTCAGCATGCATTTTTAATTTCTATCACCTTTTATTCAGATTAATATTTCAGAGTAGTTTTCAATGACTATGAAAAGTACATTTGAGTCTTTGTAATTTCCAGAACCTATGTGGAATACAATAGATTACACTGATATTACTTTCACTGGTATTGAATTGTTGTGGGTGGTTAAACTGTTTTTTTTGATGATGGGGTTTTTTTTTTGGTTGGTTGGTTGGTTCTTTTTAGTTTATTTGTGATTGACTGTTGTGTTTTTCTTTTTTTTCCATTTATATGACAAACTATTTACATTCTGATTAGTATTTTGGTTAAATGTGATTGATAAATCTTTTTTTTCATACTGTAGAGGGAATAAGAACAGAGGTGAGTTACAAAGGGTCCAGCCTGTTAAACCAGACCATGAACTCCAAAATCTGCCTGTAGCTTTTCAGCGTAGGTAGTTTAGGAGTTATGACTTCTTGGATTTAGTGAATGAATCAGCTCTTCCAGTTGACATAGATGATTCTTATTACTCTTCCTTTTAATGTATGATTTTGTTGACGTTTGATTGCTTTATTATTATTATTATTTTCATATCAATACACACCTTTCATGAAGGAAGTTTCTATATGGAAGACACATCATCCAGTGGCATTTTTCCCCATGTTTATCACTGGTAGCTCAGTCTTAAGTGTTAGGATGTGTGTATATGTGATCATTTTACATAAAACCAAGAGAGGTGCTCAGCAATTTTTGCAGGTTTGAAGATGAGCAAATATTGATACTCTTATTGATACAAAATTATCTTCCATATGCCTGAACGAAACAAGTGTTTCACTGCAGAGCAGATCATATTCTTTCCCTGGTCGCATAAATATAACTGAGATATTGTTAATGCGGCATTTATGAATTTATCTCCAAGTGGAAATCAATGTCTTCATGTGCAGCTGTACCTCTAAGAGAAGCACAGTTACAGTCAGAATGAGTATCAGCATTAAAAGCAGAGAAACAAAGTGATGGCTATTTTCAAACGACTTTACTTGGCAGCCTGAAACTCGTTCTGTGTCTTAAAGAGGATACAAGATAGGTCTGAGATTTTTTTTTGCTTTTTTTTGTTTTGTTTTGTTTTTATTTTTGTTTTCTGTTTTTTAATACTTGATTACCATCTTTCAGTTTTGCTGTAGTATCAGCTGCTTTTAGGGAAAATTTGGTACATGAAATGATTTATTCTAACTCTATGTAAAGGGACCAGAGATCCAGATACTCCTGATAAGCACAGGTGTACAGGGACTATTTTTTAAATTTCTGGTGTGCAAGAGGTCAGGGTTATACCTGACAAGATTTGTCCTCAGTGAACTGCAGTTTGGAATTACACTGGGCACAGCTGCCCATGTGTTGGTCCTGGAGAGCTGCTGGAGTGGCCAGCGGCTGAGTGTGCTGACACAAATATTTGTGTATGTATGTAGGATGTAATTTTTTTTATTGATTTCAAGCAGCAGAACACTATTAAGGACAGGGAGACTTAGCACTGCTTCCTCCATCGTTGGACCTAAAGCATAGATTAAAAAATTCTGTGGTTTTCTTTCTTGTTGTTGTTGTTGTTTATAATAGTATATTTGCAAAGAGAACAAGAAATCTGATGAAAAGTGTCATTCCATATGTCTTTCTTTTTTTTTTTTCGTTTTTGCCCACCCTGCAGGTGAACAGAATCATACAATTACTCTATATCATTGCATGCATAAAATATCAAACTAGAATTTGCATGTTTAAAGCAAAGAATCTGGACTAATTTCAGTGATAGTTAATTTGGTAATTAAAGGCTTCACTATCTGTAGGCACCATTCATTTCCAAAGAACAAGCAAGAGCACATTTAGTAGGATGGAATTAGATAACACAGTCATAGAAACTGTAAAGCTAGCTTAAGCTGCTTTGAAAGAGACAGTTACAGTCTTATTGTTTGCTGTAGCAATGAAAAAGAATATAGAAAATATTTCATTAGGAAAAAAAAAAGAGAATTTGCTTTGCACTTGCAGACATTGTCTAGCTCTTGTCAATTTTACATTAAGTAAGTAAAAGTTTTATCCACCATACATAGCTATTTCAAACGAATTTGCTAAAAAAAAAATCAGATGATGTATAAAAAGAATGAACAGTGGATAATTGTCCCTAATATCTGGGGAAAGGGATTCACGAATCTTTCTTCATAAGATAAATGCATTTTTATATTATCTTGCTAGTTTAGATATTAGTAGAAAACAATTTCTGCCCAAAGTAATTTGTCGAGCGAAATCTAGCAACTGCAAAATATATTTTACAATGAATTTTGTGTGTGTGTGTGTGTGTGTGTGTGTTTCTGAATGAGCCACAAGTGGGCAATGATCTGAAAATCATAGTCATTTTTCTCCTGACAGAATAGACATCTTCGCAGAGTTAACAGAGCGGTTTAAAAAAATGAAAAATGGCTCAACACTTATGGAGTAGAGCAGATATGAATGATGGATAATTACAGAAAAAATAAGATCTTGCTTGCATATACTCAGTTTACAGAAGAAGATAATTTACCTGAGTAAATTATTTACTTGTTTTTAGTTCTAAGCAGCCTTACTAAAATGATATGATTTCTGACTCTACAAATGAATGGTATTTGGAAATTCAGTTTTTATTCCCATAATACCTGTAATAAGCTTCTTTTGCATTAAGCATTTGTATCTGGCCAAATTATTACTATAGTCCATAAAAAAAGCCCCTAGATTTTACCATCAAGAACTGTACTTGAAAACTGAATAGCTAAAAAAATGTATGTACTGCAGTTTTACTGAAGTGAAATTATAATGTTGTTGTAAATCTCCAATATTTAGCATACACTGCAATTTTATTTATATTTGATAGGCTTTATGTACTTTTTTTCCAAAAGTAATAGGAACAGAAATCTATGATGTAATCATTTTATGATTGAGTTTTTTGTGATATCATAATGTGCAAAACACATGGTCTGTAAAATCCATTTGCTGCAATCATAATTAATAACTTCCATTGCTAATTGATGGTACTAAGACCTCAAGAAGGCAAACAAATATTTATTTTATGGAGAGAAAAAAAGAAACCCAACTATTTGTAGCAGAAGTGATAGTTCACTTTCAAATGGAGGAACCTGAAAACCAGAGCAATCACTGTGAAATAGTTTTCAAAAGGAATTATGAAAACTCCAAAAAGTGTAAAAAAATACAAAAAACAAATTGGAAGTACAGTACATAGATCTATAGCTAAACTACATAAAAAGCTGAGGTGTATCCACAGAACGAAATAGTAACTATTACATAACTTTTTTTAACTTAAGTTGTAGACCAAAATATATCATCTTCTAGGATGCCTCAGGATGCCCTTTTTTGGAAACCATACCAAAGAGAGAGCGCATTTCTTTGGTATAACATAGATGTTTACAAAGAGACTACAAAATAGAGGCATACATGCACAAAAATAAACACACTGGAAATACGCAAGGAGTTTTAAGTCCAAAGTAAAATGTCTGCCTCAAGAGTAGATTCTGAGATAAGAACAAGTTATTTTGCCAAAAGCATAGCATTTTCTGCCTACAGAAAAAGCTGAATAACTTAGTTGAGTTCATACAGCAATTTTGAAGTAGGATTTGGTTTCATAGCTCCTAAGCTAGTGCACCCAACCCTATGGACTACCCTACCACGCTGGCAGGATGGATGGAAAAAGGACTGGTGGCACTATCAGGTTGTTAATAATAATTAAAAATAATTAGATCATGTCATTTTCATCCAGCAATAGAGAAAGATATTTGAGACAAAATTGTTTAAGTCATAGGTTCCTTCATAGATTCTCAGAAACCTGTCAACCAGCAGGAAACAATTCCGTATATAGTAAGCATTTCTCCTTGTTCAGCAGTGAGCAAGCCTACCATTTCGAGTAGATCCAGAATGGCAATTTCATAATGCTGTAAATTTCTTCTATCTTTTTTCCATTTCACTCCAATGGACTAAAAAAATATTCGTAAGTCAAGATATATCAACCCACGTGCCCAAAATCTGGGACCCACATTAGCAACTCTGTCTCCCACGCTCAGTGATTGTGAGTCACCATCTGTTCCAGTCAGTGAATGACTAATATATTTCTCCTTATCAGAGGTAAACAAAGTAAACTATAATTGTACTTTCAATATGAAGTCAGGAGTCCTAAATTTGAAAATGATTCACTTATACACCAGTCAGAAGTTTCAGAAAGACAAATATGGCATAAGATGTATTCTATTGATGAACTAAGACCATCAAAGAAACCTAAGATCTTCCCATGCTTCAGGAATGTATCTGTATTTCTGAATAATTTGTGTAGATACAATTTTTACTTTTACTACCTGTAGATTGTATTTATATTACTTTATTTCCTTCTTGCATTTCAAGTTCTGAAGTAATCTCACTTTTTTATTAAAAATAGATTGAACTTACTTGAATACAAAAACATCAAAAGAGGAAACTATCACACATAAGAACCGTATGTAATTAGAAGGCTAAGAATTCTGAATTTGGTGCTTGATGTATTGTTGCACATATTATGCATCATATGTGCTTGTTGTCTACTGAAGTAAATTGAATCCTCCTCAGAAGTTATTTACATTTAAATGTAGCTTAATGCTTCAGTGTACCACAGGGATGAGTAAAGAGGCTTATCTAAAACAAGAATTGACCCTAAAAAAGAGTGCTTCTTAAAACTATAAAAGATTTGATTAGTATTTTCTTATCTTCATTGCTATTTTTGTGCATTTGTCCCAATCTTTAAAGAGTTCCTCTTCACCTCTCTTCCCCCCCAAAAAAAGACAGAGTATCCCAGACCACGAAAATAAATGCGACTTACTGAAATCAAAGGGAGTTACGTGTGTTTGTCTTGTCAGTGAACTCGATCTACTGTTTTTATAACAGAGCCTAAAGCAGTGTTTACAGTTTGTCAAGACAACTCATCCTTGGTAGTTTCTAACTGAAAACAAAACAAAACTGAATACGTATATTCTATTACTTACCATCTTATCCAACACCTTAATAGAACCATAAGAAAAAAGGAAAAGAAACAAATGAGATGAACACCGATCCATTGACCCAAATCAGAGTCAAAAAATGTTAGCTTCATTTGCATCTGTATTATACTGTTCATCCACTTTGCTAGTAGTCTCCCTTCCCTCTTCAGAGATGTCTTGGTTTTGTAATTTTTGCTATTGGTATTCCACATCATAACATCATGTGGAGCACAGAGAAGAAGAACTACACATCCCAGAGGACCTCACGGTCAAAGAGGAAAATACGTCATGGAAGCGATGCTCACTCTCTCTCTCTCACTGCCTGGCCGCGGGTGGGGGTGCTCTTCCAAGCCGTGTGCCTTCAATTTCAAAGTAGGCTTTTCGGTCTTCGGAAACCTTTCTCTCTTATTTTACTTGATTTATTAGCCTCAATTTTCAATTAGATTGTATTATATTGTGTTATCTTGCATTCCGATACCATAGTTAGTAAAATAAGTTTTCCTCCATAGATTGTTGCCACTGCTCTGTTTGTTGCCTTGAGTCCAGCTCCTATCCCCTACCCCTTTCCCTTTTCCCTTCCCATTTTTGGGGTCAGGGGGCCCACAGGCCTACTGCCCCCCTGTCATGGACATAGATTGATCTAGATAACTCCATGACAAGAGAAAAAAAAAATTAAAAGGTTATTATAATTCTTAACTTGCACAGATTTCCTATTCTCAGGAGCTAGCTCTGGTTTTGGATATTCTTTATATAAAAATAAAACTCTCTACTGGTGATGCATGAAACATACCCAGCAACATAAGATATTAAGACCATCCATCAGCAGCCTTACAGTAATCAAAAAGGTTTCATCTCTTTCTTTCTGTTGCGTGGCTTTCCTAAAGCCCAAATACAACCTATCTTGATATTCATATCTCAGAGGAACTGTGGGTCATTAAACACATCTCTGTACATTATGATTCATGTGAGAAAATGTTGACATTTGCACTGGCAGGAATAGCACTGGTTAAAGTGCTTTGCTTTCATTCCTAGTATTTCTTTGACCAAAAAAAAAATCCGGATTTTAAAAATAATTATTTTTTCTCTCAAACTCTTTGTGCTATAAAAGTTCTTTGTTTTAGCAGCAAATGTAGATCTACTGTTGATTAACTGTATAGTAGGGAAGAGAAGTATTACATTATTAAGTATGCCTCTGGCAGATAAGCAATATAAATGTTATTTTAATGTCTCCTAAAAGAACTGTAGGGGAGAAGGTAAATGCAGGTGTATAGTTACGAACTCTTAAAAGGAAAGATTTATCGTGAAATAAAATGGGGAATTCAACCCACTACAAAGTTTTAAATGTAATCACACTAATAAAGAATGTATCCATTTTTGCCTTACATTTAGTTCTTTTCTATAGTTCGGAACTAAGAAATCAACACTTGATTCACTATATCACAGTCTCTTCTACATAATACTTTATAAGACCAATAACTAAAGGTATACTAGATCAAAATATTTGCTTTGATTAACTTTATTCCTGTGATTGCTTATGGTTCACAAAGCTAATTATGCCTTTCTACTTTCCTGCTGGTGAGTGCTTTTTAGAAGGATGCCTGCCTGAAGGACCGAAGAAATGTGTAGCAGAAACGCTGTCACAGCCTGAAGCAATGACTGAACAGCTGGTGGGAAGGCAGGGCCAACCCAGGGGAGCTCAGCTGCAGGCAGTGCACCTGAGTGACAGGAAGGGGCGGAGCCATGAGCCACACCTTCCCAGACCTCATTTACCGGCTGGCAGTAGAGGGGAGGGTATCTGCCTGGAGATTTCTGTTTGTCTGAGGCCTTCCAAAGGTAAGCAGATTTTCTTCCATGTACTTCCTAACACACCAGTAGCTGGTGTGGGCCTGTATGGGAACTGTTGAGTCACGGCCTGTACCACTGATTGATCACCTGAGATGAGCACTGAGTCAGCTGTGGAAGCACAGGTGAAGGCAATTCAGCTGTGTGACTGGAAGGGGTGGAGCCTGGCTGCGCCTCTCCTAGACCCCATTTAAGGGCTGACTACCACCAGGGAAGGGTGTCTTTTGGAGATTCCTCCCTTTAGCGTTTTCTGCTGCAAGCCTGGGACAAGGTTGAGCATTTCATTCATTTTTTCATTATCCCTTTCCACCACGATAATGTTTCTACCTATAAATCTGTAAAATACCATTCTAACCATGCCACTTTTCTAACTGGATACTTCTTAATTGTACATTTGGTGAGCCAGGCAGGCCAGAATGCTAGGGGGAAAAAAAAAAAAAAAGTCTTTCCTTTAGAATATCTTTAAACAGTCAGGAGGGAAAACATTAAACCCCTGCCCCCTTTCCCCCCCCCACCCCCAGACAAAACCATTTCCAGACAGAACCCAGGATTTCTGGGATCACCTTACTATGAACTGGCAACTGTAATTGAAAAATGGGGTCCCCTGCGAGTTATAGGAAATATTCCTTCCCCATCCTGCATGGAGGATTATTTTTATGGATTAAACAAAGGGATTTTTCACAGGAGAATGTCAACTAGCTGCTTCTACTGTGGCATGACCACTATTAATTGCTTTAAATTGGGCTGAAATGAGAACCAGTACTTTAGAAAATGAAAGTCAATTATTATGAGACTGCATAGAAAAAATTAGAACAACTCGGTATACTGGCAGGAAAAAAATCAAGCCTAAATTTCCTGATAAGGCAGATATGCCATGGTAGCTTCTGTGGGCCACAGTGTGCAGATCTTTACTGTGCTTATAACACTCTTATGAAATAGTCTTATGAAATAAATAGTTAACTTTTTACTCTGTTCAGCGTGATTTGGGGTTTTCTGACTTGAGTAGGTTTGAGTCAGGCACAAGAAAAACTATTTATGTAGGGTGGGGAGAGAGCCTTGCACTGGGCAGAATGAACATGCTCACACTTGGAAGCATTACTCTCCTGATTCCTTGGGAAAGTACAAAATGTTTTATATAACAACAGATTGATAATGGATCTTGCATGGAAGTGTATCATAGCAACAGTGTCAGGGAGATGGTTAGCCTGAGGTATTCAACCAATGAATGAGCACCAGGAGAGCATTATCTGCACTGGGTTTAGGGTGTGTAATGGGATGGATTTTTGCTGACCTGTGCACAGTTTCTCCCTTTCCAATAGGGGGTGTGCACCTGTTATTGCAATAATGAATAAGCTTTGCTGCTGTCACTAAGATCTTTGCCTAACCTGAAATTCTCGACTCTGAGTGTTGTGTGGGTCCCGGTAGCCTCTGTGGGCTACGACAGCTTTTGTGGGCCACAGTTGCTGCAACCTAGGATTTTGCTACTCTGCTGGTGTTGCTTCACTTTTTAAGCTATTTTGTAGTACTTTAATGCTATGATGTGGAAGAGTATGCTAATGTAAGCTGTAGTATTTAAATCCTTGTAACCCATCATAAAAGAGTGTGCTGCTGCATCTTATGTAAGAGATGTGGGAATGGTGGCACTTACTGAAATGTTGTGAAACCTGAAACTGATGAGAATGCTTCAATTCACAGAATAGCAGAATTTATTGCTCATAATACAAGCTCTGCCTTATAAGTGTTGCCCTAAATCTGATTCTAATATTTCACTGGCTATGAATATCCTTATGCTCAATCAAATATGAATCCACTTTAAAAAAAAAGTATTGGTCTGGCAATGTATGTTTGTTTATGACCCGTGGGCACTTGCTTTTAAAAAGCAGAAGTGCAAAGAGTGCTTGTGAAACTTTATTCATAAAGTGACAGAAAACTGAAATTTGTGGAAATTTAGGAGGAAAGATTAATAAACAGCTTATTTCTTCACAGCTGTGGAATAAGTAATTCCAAATTTCTTGTTGGATAACATGCAACAGATTGCACTGTCCTGAATTTTTACTATTAGATGATGGGGACAAATGTAGGGTATTGTTTGCAGTCAACTCTAAGAGTATATGTCAGAAAATAAGAATGTGAATTTAAATGTCTTGTACATCCAAAGATATTACCTTCTGCTTAGATGTTTTGGGCGGAATAAAAAATTGAAACTTGAGAAGCATATTCTTTATAGAGTGGTGTTTGTTTTATCCATTAATTACATGGAGATGCCCTTGAACACTGCAACAGTCTAATTCTGATAACCTAGGTTTTCTTTCTCCCAGCAATCTTGAGTAAAGGACTGATGGTGGAAAATATTTTGGGGACTGGGAGTTTTAATATCCTCATCGATACAGGTCTCGTGGTGATTAAAGTGTTGCTAATCAAAGCAGACAATTAGAAGAGGATCCAGAATGCATTCAGATGTGTTGCAGGAAAATAAAACAGACTTTAGGAGCATGGTTTCTGAACTAGAAAACTAAAAATCCTCTTTCTGTTGCTGGGTGCTCATTTGTTGAGATGTGTATGTTTTGGAGGCACCTGCACGATTTCTGTGACCTTAAGTATTTTTTTCTGTAGGTGCTCCAAGCAATGGTGTTTTTGCACATATCTGTGCTGAGTACCTGTCTTTATAACTGAGACCAGCGAAGCACTAGAAACGAAGGTGCCTTTACCTTTCTTCTGGGGAATGAATGTGGTTGGAGCATATGTGCTGAAAATGTAAACTGAAACAAAATAAGACTCTAACCTTGACTGAATTTTAAGCTCGTGAAGGTAGTCCACCTTCAAACAGTAAGTTACATTAGTGAATTACCCTTTAAGGTTATGGAGAACTTAAATATGCACAAAGGAATTCAGAACAGCATTGAGCACAACTTTAATGGTTAATAATTTGTTTCTTTTTATGTTATTAATATATTGTAATTTTAATATTAGATAAGGTCTTTTGACTTACTTGTCTTTGTGATATTTTTTTGTAGTAATTCTGATTCTATGGAATGCTTACTTTAAAATCAGAGCTCACTATTAATGAACATTTGTGGTGATCGCACTTTGTCATAGGAGTGTGAAGTTTTGTGGTACTAAAACACTTAGTTAAGCATCAGCACTCTGTTCCTTTTCACTGTTTTACAAGAGACACCAATGACTTTCTTCTGACACATCACTGGTTTTATCCCATTTTCTTGAATATATTAGCGTGTTTAACTGAAGTATTAAAGCTAATAATGAAATCTTAAGACTGAATTGTTAAGTCCACTGATCAATCAAGAGTGATGTAGAGATGAACCTGATTTGCTTTAATATTACTGAAAATAGTCTTCCTAAACAGAATGTGTGAACTACAAATAAACAGCTTCAATATTTGTCTACTGAGTATATTGTCCATTTGCTACAGGGCAGTTGCATCTGGTAAACAATGTGTAGTGTATTGTGATATTTCAGAACCTTTATGGTAGATACTGATCTACCCTAATTCTAACTCTGATCTAACTAGTTATGGGAAGGACCTAAATGTGGGAATAATTTTCCATTCTGAATACACTGAGCTCAGTGAAGCAGGAATGGGAAGTGTAATAGCATGAGACTGCTCATGTCGCTGTTTTCAGGGGATTCTTTCAATATAATCATCTATGGATAGGCAATGCAAGTATAGTTGATTATATAATAGACTTTTATTTACTGCGGGAGCAAGCAACATAAAATGCTTAGATTTAAAAAAAAAAAAAACAAAAAAAAAAAAACAACACACAAAACATTATTCCTTACCAAGAAAAAAATACTTGCTACTAATGAACACCTACTAATAGTGCTCATACGGGTTGCTATAAGTACCAATGTTAAAATAGCGTGTTTATATTTGACTCTAGTTTTCTAAAACCAGTCAAATGAGTTAAAAACTTAATTACAGCATATCCTACATTGTACTATTTGGACTCTTTAAAAAGGAGGCTTTCACAGTGAGGGTTTTGTTTTTTTTGCATGGAAAAAAAACACTGATGGACATCAGTTCCAGATGAAGTTGACTACACTGAGGGGAAACAAGTCTTGTTTCACAGTTGCCCAGCCTGAGCTCTGAATGACTTCAGTCAGAATGACAAAAAAGACAAGGACTCAAAAGACAATACACACTACACTGACTTTCACCTAAGTCTCTATATAAGAATTATAGTCCTAGCTCCTGCGTTTAATCTGTTCCTCAAGATCCTTCTCTTTCCCTTCTTCATTTGTTTCAGTTTTTTTTCTAACATTGTATTCTGTTATGAAAAGCCTAGTTCAAGCTGTCAGAAGCCTCATTTCTCTACAGTATTGCTTTGTGCAGGTGTATGGATAAAGAGGTGTTTTAAGAAGTACATGTATACTTATCTAACTGTTCTCACAATACAGTTATTTCCTTCACGGTAGTTCTACATGAAATTTAGACTGCTTTGTATACATAACTTAGGGTTCACTGTTTTCTCCTTTTATGTGCATGTTTATTTTAAGAGGCAGGTTCTGAGTTTAATGATGATCATGACAACAATATCCAGATTATTTTTAGTTGACTTTCTCTATTCAGAAAAGTTTTTAGCTATCCTTCTTAAATTTTAAGAGGCAGACAAATCATCTGCTTTCTGGGGAAGAAAATAAAAGGAATAGTCTTCAGTATTAATTTATTTGAATCTATATTGAAGAGAATTATTAAAAAAAAGCTGCATTGCTATTTTTGTCATTCTAGGGCAGTTGATTTCATCAGAAGTACAACAATAGTTTTAAGTGCAAAACAAATGTGCAAAGTGCAAAAAGGAATAATATAGCCCAAAGGAATAATATAATACTGAGATTTATAAACATGGAAATCTGAAGAGACAGCAGGCTGTGAATTTGGCACTGAAGCAAATGCTGAACACAGTGATGATGTCAGAGCACAAGAATCTCATTAGTACATGAGATCTAGATAAGGAAAGAAGAGATGAGAATGATTAAAAATCTGGGAAATCTGGATGGAAAGATGCCTTTTGACTCTGTGTATTTAATGAACAGGAGCTTAATGGTTTTCTTGATCATGGTCCTTACTGACACAGAGAGAAAACTCTTTTAATTATTAAAGGATTACAGAATCTCATGGCTGAAAGCTGCCACTGGGAAAATACAGAAAGTAGTTAAAGAAGTAGTTGCTCCATTGTAGCAGTGAGGATATTAAAACACTACACCTTTGTCTGTACCTGCTCTGCAAAAAAAAAAAAAAAGTGTTAGATATTTTCTTTTCCTTGTTGTGTTTCAGTTGGCGTGGAAATAGAGGTATGCTCAATCTTAGACCTGAATTCAGGTTGTACTTTTGTAGCAGTCCATACTGCTTTTTCCAACCTGAGACCTGAGCTATATCTATTGTGGCATGCAGAAGATTCTGAGTTCAAAGCAGCAGCACTTCTGGTTCAATTTCCACTCCCAGTTCATTACTGAAACAGGCACCTTATGCTAGAACTTCAGCTTTGTCATGATTGCTCCCTTTAGGCTGCTGAAATGGTTGGTGTAGAATCTAGGTATAGCACACTGTACGCAACAAGTTAGTAATACTCTCCAAAAAACTAAACGAGTTTTCTGAAAATAGTGATCTGACTTTCATATGTACCCATGTGGGTCTTTCTGTGTTTGTTTTGTTGTTTTTTTTTACTGCCTAATCTTTGAGATTGCACTTCCTAGACTATAAATTCATGAAAATCTGATGAAGATAGTATGAGTTATAGTTATTCCATATCTATAATTCATTTAAGCCTATTAAATTACAGATTCAAAAGATTTGTTACAAAATAATTTTCAGACCTCTATATAGCAGCTTAGCCATATCTATAGTATATTCATTCTGATCACTTAAATAATGCTACTTGCATAGCCCTCCACAATCGTAATTTAAACTTGAGATAATAAACAGAATAGTGGACTGAATATATTTTTGTTTAGGAGTAAGTATTCTCATTTGTATTACCAGGGAACATATATGCTATTACTGTAACTAATGTTATGTTTCTGATGTGTACACACTTCCTCATAAAAGATAAATTTTCTAAAACCTTGGTGCTTTTCCTTCAGATCATGTTTTGAGATAGCACTGTATCCATGGTCTGAAGACCAATGTAACAGCAAAGGTAGGGTGAGAAGTGTCTTTTCATTGCAGCACAATGTAGAGGGCTAACTCAATCAAATAATCATAATATTTTTCTCTCATCTACTGTTTTTACATGATCTTTAACAGCTAGGACTCTAATCTCATGGATCATATTTAGATTTGATGTATGGGCTACCCAGGACTGACAAGTCAGCAGCTGGCAATTTGCTGTAGTCATAAGATCATCTCTAGGGGGGGGGGGGGGGGGGGGGGGGGGATGTAATTTGCCTGCCTTTTTCATCCTCTGTAGCATTACAAAGAGCACTAACCTTGATATGCATTTCTCCCCAGTTTCTTGTCTTTCTGACTAAATTCCTCATGCACATGAATCAGCATCTTTTAAATTGCTTGTGTGGGTTGAATATGTAGTAGGTATTTGTAAGTTGTTTGTGAATAAAGCTGGTAGGTCAATTGGAATCTCCTTCCCTAACTAACATCTATATATCAAATGTAATTGTACTTTCTTCCCAAGCATTTGTCGAAAATGCTTGATTAAGATATGTTAAGAGAATATCCCTAGTCTCAGCTATTCATCGTACCTATAAATCCACATTGTTTATGCATGTTTTGGCTGATGAGGTTCAGCCAGTTACTGTATTGGAAAACAAAGAGAAAAGTTCTTGATGAGACCTAGATCCATCACAGCAAGAGTCCGGAAACAATTAGCTAGGATAGAGGGAGAGAAAGAACAAAGATTACTTTCTTTCAAGAGAGTTTGTTGTTGAATTTTCTTAGCATCTGCATCAATATCAGAATGAAGAGCTAAGAGAAATTGAGTTACGTTCCTGAGTTTGATTTAGCTCAAGCTAACTAAACTTATGTAGGACGTTTGTGTTACTGTCAATCATCACTTTCTTCAAGTTTTTCCGACTTAAAGTCCATAGTGATTCTCCTGTTGTCCTTACTGGAGTGGGAGAGGTGCTAGAAATGGCGCAAGATCACATTTCTGGTTTTATTAAATGCTTATAATTTTATTTCATTTTATGGCGTTAGTTCAGGGTGACAAGAATATCAGGCTACAACATAGTAGAAAATGGGTAAATATTCAAACCAGCTGTCAATGTCGTGGCTGGAGAATTTGCTTAACATAGGACTTGCTGGTAACATTTCCTGGACAACAGTGGATTTGCCTATATGTGTATATATATTTTTTTACTATTAACAGTTTGGTTCCTGCAGTGTGTTAATGTACTCAGAGTAGGTAGTAATACCTGAAAGGAAATCTATGAATATCCTTTGAATTATTAACCTTGCAGTTCAATCCAACTGGAACTACAGGAATTATTCTGCACCATAAAATAAGCAATGAAGATAGATGCGAACAATGATATTTGGGTAGGGAATTTTCAGTAAAAAGTTGACGACAATTCTATTTATTGATTCCCCTTTTCATGACTTTTATCTCAAGTGCAAATAGAATGTGTATTCACCCCTGATGCTTGTCCAGTCTCCTGTGAATATTTACTGAATGTCAAAGGAAAAGAGCAACATTCCCTGAAGCTATGGTCTCAGAGGATGTGAACTCTCTAAACTGTCATGCTAAGAATGCCTTCACAGCTTTTGTAAATGTGAATCCTTCTTCAGCATCTACAGAATTATGAGTTAATCCTTTGCTGACTGTTAGTAATAATAATGAGACACAGTGATACGGCTGTAAATAAAAAGCTGGAAGTTGTGTTACATTTTTTTTATCAACTGACCTAGGACATATTTGAAGCTGTGAATTCTTGAAGTGAAAAATGAAGCTCTGCAAAGTGGTTGTCTCTTTCTATAATAGAACATTGAGCATTTATTTTGCCAAGGTGCTTACCTTCTCATTCGGTACTGGTCCAGCTGTCCACATTGCACACTGAGCTCAAGACTGAACTTTTTTTTTTTTTTTTGATTGAAGTGGCTAATTTTCTCTGAGACAAAACTCAAGGCAAAATTGGACTGAGGGGCTCAGTATGGAGTGTACGTTCTCCAGGTAGTATGCTTGAGGGCTACTCTTTCTTCTTGGTTGAAGCATGCATGTTGTCTGCTGGTCCCAGCAGCCTTCAGGTCCATGTCACTGCCAGGGAATAAGAGTGCAACTTTCCTTGAAATCATTTAGAGTCTAAAGTTTGCCTCCTCTTAACTTGTGGATGCTACTGAGAGGTGGGGAGGAGGTCCATTTGCTAAATTGATTGATTTGGTCAACAGCAGTGGAAAGGCCGTAAATAGTTGTGGCACAGCTTGGCAGATGGTCAGGCAGTCCAGATGCACTTTCCACAAAACCAGGCCCACTCACTCACAGAGATGAGTGGTTCTGTATGCTCTTGTAGGTGCTTTTGAATTTATCTATCTGGATTATGGGAAGGGTCTGAACCTACTGGTGTTCTGCGAGTAAGATGCCAGATGAGGAAAACTGTGGAATGGATTCAATGCCTGAATTTGGAGTTGGAAACTAAAGTTAAAAAAGAATGGGGATGTAGAGCCATGTGTGTTATTGTTGTAAGTAAGCTACCAATCAGAGAATGGTTGGAGAACATTAACACTGAGGATTCTGATTGTTCTAGGATCTGATTCATGCTCTCTGCCCTGAGAGGTGACTTTGACTGGAAAGAGTTTGAGCTCTATTCAAAGTCTTATGCATCAGAAAAGGAAGCCATGGTAGGAGAAGCTGGCCAGTCTGTAGAGTAGTTGGAAGTTTTCTTAAGGAGGTAAAGTGTGCAGTCTCAGTGAATAGGTCCACAAACAACAGGACAAACAGCCAAGGTGACAGGTCAATTATGCAATCCATAGATACAAACTACCAAGGCCAGGGAGGAAAGGTCCCTGAAATTCTGTGGTTTTGCAGAGGACTTTTGGTATGAACATGCATTTCACAGGCTTGAACATAGCTACATATTCCTGTACTGTGGACCACCAATAGATTCAGGTGGCTAGTAGTTGAGTCTTCTTACAAACCCCATGTCTGGCATGGGTGGGAGTTTGTATAGATGCTACATTTGAAACTGCTGAACAGTGTGTTTGTCAATGAGTTATTTCCTGTGGGAAGAAGGAAGATAACAGCAAAATGGATAATGTACAACAAGTAATTCCAACGACTCCTAGCATGCAAGTAGCTGCTGACTAGAACCTTCTTTATTCTAAGAGCAGTGGATTGATGCAGCTTTCTTACACATTTGTAAGGAAGAAGTTTTCTGATGTAAGTTTCAAAGCTTTGGTTATTTTTATTATTATAAAGTTGGGCTGAGAAAACCATCCTGTTCCACCCCCTCAATTATCATCTATACAAGGTTTTGAATAAGATCTCACTGCAGTACATTTTCTGCACTGAGACTTTTGCAGCAGACTCAGACAGTGCTGCTTTAACGGTAAGCAGTAGTTGCTCCACTATTAGCCTGTGTTAGTAGTGCACTTAAAAAAAAACAAACAAAAAAAACCCCCACACAACAAAACCCAACCTTTCCTAGATTTCTTTTAAGCGAGGAGGAAAAATTTCTTAGAATTTTCAGTATTTTTATAGCCTCTGGTAGGTCTAATTACTTTAATAATCGTTCAGCCTTAGTATATTTAGCACTCATGCGATCAAAGCATGTCAATCATATCATGTAACATTCAGGTCTCGCCTACACCAAAGTCCGGTTCCAAATGATTATTTGGGCACACTGAGAATTTATAGTAGAGTCAAGAAGCGTATTAAGCAGGACTGCCAGAGATGCTAACCATGACACACTTTTCTCTCATTTCAGCACCATTTGGTACTAACAATTTACAGATTTTTGTAATTCTTTATAGCTTTTATGAATTGGCTCTAGATCAGAAAATAAAACTATCATACTTTAGGGAACCTACTTTTTCCTCTTAAAAAAAAATATATATTTTCACTGCTGAAAGCATCTCAGTGGTGAGAACATAAAGATTTCTTACTTTTAATGATGTAGAAATATTCAGTGAGGCAATTTAGCGATTAAGATATTTTAGTAATTAAGGTGAAATGAGGTGTTTTTGAATAATGTTTACAAATGAGAACATAGAATTATCAGAGGGCTAAATTAGGTATTCTACTCCTTATACTTCCTGTTTCTTTGTTCCACAGTCTCAACAGTGTGACTTTCAACTAACATTCACTGTATTTTATGTTAGTCTCGCTCCGAGTGAGAGACAGACAGTGTACCGGTGCCCTTACTTGAGGTAATAACTGGTCATATGTTGTAACTGAGAGATTTTGTCTGTACAACTCCACTATAATCAAAAGTCAGTGGGAACTTCATTGTTTGTCTTACTGGGAACAGTACTATACCTATGATTCCATACCTTTGGTACGTCGTTGACTTCTTTTTGTTTGTTTGCATTGCCTTTTATAGTTTTGAAATATTTTCAGAGGCATGTTCAGCACTTCAGCATTACAAGGAACATTTCCTGGAGTATTTACTGATTATTGAACTATAGTACTATAATTACAAAACCATTTTCATATAGTTTCACATCACCTGGAAAGATTAATGTGAGTCTGTAATATGTCTCTGCTGCCTACGATTCTATGGATCTGCACATTCTCCTTCACTTCTGACCTCTTTCTTCAAATACATCAATATCCTAGACTTAATACTAAAAGTCTAGTTATAAAATGCTGTAAAAGAATTTTCCTCTGGAGCTATTCTGAGATTTTTTTTCCAATTAAGTTAAAAAATGACTGATGCTGTAAAGGTCACATATTCCATCTCCTCTAACCCCACAATGTCATGAAGTGTTTATGATATGATGATTAACTTTCTAAGCAATTATAGTGCAGGTACACATATGTCTTGGACATCAAGCTTGTGGTATTGCAAGTTTCAGCATGGTTTCAGATTTCCAGTTACTTTGTATGGAAACCTTCCTGTAACTTAAGCTTCATAAAATGATCAATAACAAAGAAAGTACTTGTTGCATCAATACGCGACTTAAAGAAGATACTTAAGCAACAATCGCAGAAATGCTTCTCAGTACTTAAGTGTTATTTTTGGGTATGCGATGTTGTGCTTCTCCTCTGCTTTGTTTTTCTTGAGATCTTTCTGTCATAGGTACATTTTATTTCCTTTTCCAGCGGTTCTCACCTAACCTGGCTGTACTTCTCTGCCAGAAAACACAAAACAACAGGTAATAACTATCACCAGTGACCTCCACTGGATTCTTCTCAAAGATGAAGAAGTCTTTTCTTTGTTATCAGTAGCCCTCTTATTAATATTACCTTTTGATCAAAGTTTTAAATCTCTCTTCTGAGTGATATACACAGAAAGTGTTCAGGAAAGTATTTGTGGAGGAAATCTGCTAGTTCCCATCATATCTCCTTCTCTGTGCATTTAAAAAGATCTAGTCTATTTTCCCTCTCTGGCCGCGAGGTTCCCTGGGACGTGTAGTACTTCTTCTCTGTGCTCCACATGATGTTGTGATGTGGAATACCAATAGCAAAAAATTACAAAACACAAAACCATAACACTTGGTCGTGCTGTCATTATTCGGAGCAAAATGTGGTTTCTTTCACATGCAAAAGGTCTGCAGTCTCACTGGGAGATGACATTCTTTTTTTTCTTTTTTTTCTCTTTTTTTTTTTTTTTTCCTCTCTAAGATTGGCATAAAATTCTTTCAGGGCCTGGCAGTAGGAAAAGCTAGGAAGTTGATGCAGTGCAGTGTCTGTTCATACCACCACCTTACACTGTCATTCTGACCCTGTTGACTACCTGGGAGTAGTTAAATGTGGCTTGTAGAAAATATAGTCAATACTTGACAGATTGACACAACATTTAGAAGCATAATAAAACAGGTAGAAACAGCGCTCTTTTTCTGTGTGTATGTGTGTATATGTATATTTAGAAATGTTGATGAATGTTAATGAAATGAAATGTTGAGATGAAGTTCCACAGTATTTTTTTTTTTTTTTTTTTTGGAAGGCAAGAGGATGGATTCTGTTATTCAATAGAGAGGTCCACGTTGTTACTGCACTTTCATATCACTAAATACATGATGTAATGAAACATATTTTAAAAAGAAACAAAACAACAAAAATGGAAAATAAAATAGATTTGAAAAAGTCTCTGTCAGAATAATTGCTAAAATATGGTAACTACTCGAAAGGATGCAAGAGCATTGTGCCAGGCTGTGGAAGAGCAGAAAGGATCTGGAGAAAGCAAGGAGATATTTATGAAGTGGATCTGCCTCTCTGAAGAGAGGAAAGGAAGAAGGATGGCAAAATTTTGTGTAGGACACCTGAAAAATGAAAGATGATACTGTGTTGTTTTTTAAACTGTTGATGATGGAGGAAATAAAACTTGAATTGAATACATTTTTATAGAATAAAAATACTATGAGAAAACACCTTGACTGATTGCACCTTTGGTGAAGCATAGCACAAAAACAACTAGACTGCTCAAGAGATCACTTCTAAGATCCTATTGTTTGTAGGGAGTAGAATATTAATGAGGGTAAATTTGCCTGTATCTTGCCCTAGATCCTCAAAAAGTTGCAAAGGATGTGTGGGTGGCAGACTGTGTTTTTGCAGTGAAGTAAGTGCTTCTGGTATGTAGAGTAGGCCTTTGTTGTGGGACCGACATTTTATGTATGTAGCATAGGCCTTTACTGAACCCTCCTCTCATGAAACAGTGAAGCAATTCAGTGAGTTGTTTTTCTTCCGCTAGTTCAGTGAGCACTGACAGGGGTAGATTGTTTTTCTTCTACTAGTGGGGTGTTTTGACATGGGTAGGACTGAGTACAGGAACAAGATAAGACAGGTGTGCAGGGAGGAGGGTGTGCCTAGCACAGAATAAAGTGAATGTGCCTAAAGAAAAATTGCCCGTCTGCTTCATGGTACAGTACATCAAAAACAACAGGTTGGCAACCACTTTGTATGAAGATATGTCAAAGCTAAAGCATCGGAGAGATTGTGAGCCTGAGACACCCAACCAATGAGCAAGCACCAGGAGAGCATTACCTGCGTTAGGTTTAGGGTATATAACAGGATGAATTTCACTGATTGGTGTGCAACTTTTCCCTTGCCAACAGAGGCTGTGTGCCCGTTATTGCAATAACGGATAAACTTTGCTATCACTGAGATCCTTGCCTCACCTGAAATTTTGACTTAGAGTGTTTCTCGCAGATGCCAGAAAACTTATTTTAAGTCTTAGACTGGAGAAAAACAACTGCCTGTTTTCAAATTTGGCTGTTACAATGCTTTGGTTGCTACTTTATACACCAAAGCATCTGTGGATGTACTAAAGCACATCCAGAGCAGTTCCTTTTCTCTTCAGTGCAAGAACACATTCTTCACTTTGTGAGGGGAGGACTGACGTTGAGAATTACATTGTATTACCACTCCACCATGAAGGCAGTGGGATTTTTCATCTCTTTTTAAAAATTACTTCAGTGAGAACCTCACTGAAATCTGCACATACTTCTCTGCCAGCAATTGTACAGGTAACTGCTCCTCTTATTAGACATTAATTTCATCTTATCATCCCTTTAATCATTGCATATTTTTCAGTTTCTTGTGAAATTATTTTGATGTTCTTCAACATGTGTTGGCAGAAGCTGTTATCCGTTCACTCATTAACAGAATTTGACAGCGTAATCTCTGGAACTGAAAACATCATGACATGCTGGAAGCAGTTTTTCAACTTTAACACAGTGATTGAATTTAATATTAATAACATTAGCATCCCAGCTATGCAAGAAAATATAATGACACAGATTATTAAGCTCCATGCTGGAGGGAGGAAACTAATTGTCTGTAGAGGTCACGAAGGAAATTCCCTTTACTACAGTCTGTCATCTCACAATAGGTTGTTGCATTACCCAAGAGTTCGCTTTCATCTAGCTTATCAACATCCCAAGGGAAGATACCAGCTAAGATGATCTTATGTTCTGTTCTTTTATAGTAAATCTTATTTTTTATAAGAAAATTTAGATATTACCTATTACTTTTAGTGTTAGGCAACCTCATATTTGATACCCTACATGCTATGAATCTTTGCCCCACTCAGTTACAAAGGAAATGACTCCTATGATCTACTCATTTTTATTGAGAATACGGTTTAATTTAATGCCCTATATGTCCAAAATCAGGTTGCTGATGAGCTATAAGATCCCCTTATTAACAGAGAAGAAAAACTATTAAATGCTATTCAAAGTATTTGTCATTGTTTTCTTTCGGTGTAGACTTGTGTATTATGCCATTCATAGTGATTAATCTCAGATGGCAAAAAGCACAGTTATAATAATCAGATCTAAACATGTGAAGCAGTTCATTCTTTATTCCACAAGAAAATATTAAATACAATCAATTTTCTTTCTTGTGCTAACGATATTTAAAATTCTCATAGGGAAATGAACTGATGCAAAGACATGCCTTTATAAAGAAACATGAAGAAATATCCATCATTTCGTGTGAGTATTTTAAACACAAACACTCTCCAAAACAGTTGATATTTCTTTATAAGGTAGTTTCTAGTCAGTCTCACCAAGTCTGACTCCTTTCTCACCATTATCTTATTTTCTGGGACATTCATCATCTTTCATTTCTGGGAGGAGAAGCGGCTGATTATTTGTTAGTGCTTTTATTTCCTGAGAATATGTTCATCCACCCCAGTCAAGTATGGCTATGAGAGGCTGTTTGAGTTTGCACTGAGCTCAGGGGTTGGTGACAAACTCCTGTCAATGTTTACCTTTTGTTTTCTGCTCGGTAGGAGCAGTGCAGAGACTTTATCTTACAAAATGCATTAGCAGTGCAGATTACTTAGAAGCCTCCTATAGACCTCTAATCTTTCAAGCATCACAACAGATCAGGAGCAAGATACATGCCAAACAATTTTGTGTTCAATACTGTGATTTAATTAAGAAGTGTTTCCTGTATGCAGTGATATAATTCGTTTTGTCACAGTGCTGCCTTCCTGTAATGCTGTAATGTGATGGAAAACACAGCAATGACTGCAGGGTAGCAGAGTCCCAGGCTACAGCAAGTGAAGATAAGCCCCGGTGAGCAGTCATGGATGCAGAAACAAAGGAAAAAAAGCTGCTCACCTTTGGAAGGCCTCAGGTTGGCAGGGATTTCCAGCAAGATGCCCTCGCCTCCACTGCCAACCCTTTAAGTTGGCATTAAGTACCTCAGCCTTATTCTGATCCTTGGTCACCATGTTGCCCTTGGCATCCAACAAGGGATGGAGATTCTCCCTTGCCCTCCTCTTACTGTTGATGTATTTATAGAAATAAATGTTGTTGCCTTCCACCTTAGAGGCCAAGTTCAGTTCTAGCTGGGCTTTGGCTTTTCTAATTTTCTCCCTTCACAGCTTCACTACGTACTTGTGGTCCTCGTAAGTTGCTTGCCCTCTCTTCCCAAGACCGTAAACTTTCCTTTTGTTCCTGAGTTCCAGCCAAAGATCTCTGTTCAGCCAGACTGGTCTCCTTCCCTGTCAGCTCATCTTCCATTACTTGAGGAAGGTGCAGGAGCTGACCAGCCTGGCTGAACATAGACCTCTGGCTGGAACTGTTGGCACAGGTCAGGGTGTATCTCACCCCCTCGGACCAGGAGAGGGGCCCAGTGTAATCAATCTATCTATCTGTCATTGCTTTAGAGGACTGTGTTCTCTAGCAGCATGGGCTGATGTTTCAGACAACAGGCTTGGTCTCATCTTGGAGCAAGCATCACAGTCTCAGCATGCCTAGATGACATTGGACAAGTGTATGGGCAGCCTGTATGCTTTAGAAGCTGTCCACATTGTTTTTTGCCCAGCATGCTGCAGCCTCTGATTTAGCTAGCAGGTGATGTTCTCGGATGGTGAATCTGCAATCCATCAAACTTGAGCCAGTGTGTCGGCATCATCGTTTCCCGGTGACTGTAGAGGTTGGTGGCCAGAAACGTAGTAGACATGTACACTCCTGTGTTTAAACACATTCCAGATGTCCAACCACACATCTCTGTCAGGCATGAATAGTCCAGTCCTGGGTGGCCCACTGTGCAATCCAAAGAATGAGACACCAGTACACAGCCCAACTATCTGTGCGGATATTCACTATAACCAAGGAACTCAGTGACAGTATGACCATCCACAGGACTCACAGTTCTGCCCATTGGCTACTCTGACCATCGCCCTCTTCAAACCAGATTGTTTCAGTGGAGGAAGTGCTGGGCAGTTATACTGTCAGCAGTGAAACTGCATGTATTAGTAATTCAGAATGATTACAAGCTTTAAATTACGCTGAAATCTGATGGAGAATTCAGTTTCTATCATCTCAGATGTTAAACTTTCAGACTTGAATAGAAAAATGCATATCAGCAATAATTGCTAATGATTTGTTAGGGTGGAACATGGCTTTGCTAGTGGCTGTAGAGTTTCTTCAGTCTTCAAAAATCCCTACGTCCATAGATGTTCTCAAACATGCAGACTGGACTTGCCATAATTTATCTGAAAACTTCAGAAACAGGAGAAAATCTTACACAACTGAAAGTAACGTGCATTCACTTGTCAGTTGTTTTTAACTGAAATCAGTAAATTTAGGTAGGACTTAGACAGGATGGTACCTCTGGCGGTCTCCAACTGAATTACTCATGCCAAGAACAACTGACTTTAAAGCCGTTTCTGTTTACTTAGTGTCTTGCTCAGTAGTTTGCAGATCTGCAAGGATGAGGATTCCACAGCTTGTTTGGGCAATATTTTCAGTGCCAAACTGTTCTCCTGACAATGATTTTTTTTTCTCATCTTCATCTGAGCATATGACCAACTTGCCAAATGTTCATATAATTACATTGCATAATCATATCCAAAAGATAACTGGCACTAAACAAACGTAAGAAGGCAATTCTTACTGCCCCACTGAGACATGAAAGAAGAGTGTACGCAAACATGAAAGACAGCTTCATACTGAATTAATTCCATTATGAAGTCACTTGTCTTAGGTGACAGCTGGTTTCTTCTTACTGGCCTTCCTTCTTAAAGAGAAGCAGAATATGTCTTTTGGCATGGCCAGCTGATTTTCAATTCTGAGAGTGTTTGAGTTCAAACTAGAAATTCTGATCACAAATGAAGACTGTCAGGCAGTTGATAAGAAATTGAGACAACAGACCAAAACATCCAATTCCTGTCTCAATCATACATGCAATTTGTTTTCTAACAGAGTAATTTGTCTTGTAACTTGGTTGACATGGTGTTGATTTCCAACATAAGTCACCTTTTCTTGCAATGATACAGATGGCTTCCCAGTTAATGCTCAAAATGTCGTAAATTTGTCATACTTAAGTGTCTCCAATCTGCCAGCATCTAGCAAATTTGTCAAGGTATTTGATTATCTGTGATCAGCTTGTTTCCCACATTGGTACTCCTAGCATTGTGTTAAACTGCTCAAATGTTGAAGAGAATATTAAGCAACCAGTGATATGACCTTATCAAAGAAACATCATTTCAGGAACTTGGATCTAGCATTAGTCAAATGTTGATTCTTGTTATAAGAGAAAACATCTTGTTCTTGGAGACATAAGGTTTATTGCTAAGTCATATGAAATACTACACAGAACATAATTGTGAACCAATTCCTTTCAGTTATTTATTCTTTGTCTTTAACAAAGGAAGTTGGTACCAGTATACTCTTTACTTTTTTGTTGCAAAAGCAAAAGAATCATAGAATCATAGAATTACTCAGGTTGGAAAAGACCTTAAAGATCAAAAGGCTTGCTAGCAAATGAAAGAGGAATTACAGGAATATGGGGGATAGGTAAAATCATTTAATATTTATTTTGTAGAAAAGGGTCATAATACTCTTATGCCATGCTAATTGCATGCCTTTTTCCTGCTAAGCTAAAATATTCTTAAAACCAAGGACCTCTGCAGTCCATACTGACAGTCAAACTCAGGTAATACTGGAAGCCATATTCTTCCTTGTCCTACTACAAAGAACAGTGATTATGGCATTCCGTCATCTACTCATTCAAATGCATTATTTGTGAAATATTCTGTCCTCTAAATTCCCTTATTTGTTCCCCATTCTCTCTTGGTCAGGCTGATTTTCTGACAAAAGTGTGAGAACTTTCCTAACAGTATTGCCCTATCAGCACTTCCTTACTTGCATACATGCACTTGTGGTGGTGCGTTCAGTTTATACATCAGGGGTTTGATAGTGGGGTGCTGCAGTTGAAGCCTCTGCAGACAGGGCCCAGCACTGCCCTGTATCAGATCAGAGCAGCTCCAGCTGCTCTTAACGGGACCTGTCTCTGCCACAGCTGTGCCATCAGTGATGCTGGGTGTGTGCCTTGGGGAGAGTAGAGTTAAGAGAAGGAAAAAAATGCTCTGCAGCAGCACGGAATAGACAAAGAATCAATAGTGGTAAGTACCACTATATTCTCTATGCACAATGTGATCACTTGTGTAACAAGAACATGAATCTCTGGGACAGCCAGATTTTTTAGCCACAGTCAAACGCCAAAAAAAAAAAAAAAAAAAAAAAAAGATCTAGGCACATCAGGAGCTTCCTTTGGAAGTGAGCTGTCAAAAAGTCTCCCTCGGTGCTCAAGTAACAATCCATCACATACTTAATTGTGAAGGTTTCTAAGAAAATCTTTTATTTCTGTCTGCTATGGTACATGAGTTGTCTGTCCCTCTCAAAAGCCTCCCAGTTTGTGCAGATTCCACTGGCTTCCAGATCTGTGCATCACCCCCCTCTCCTCCCACCAGCACCACACACACACACTGTTCCACACTGGAGCTTCCTCCACCTGCCCAGTGGGGGTCTACAGACCCCACTCTACTCAGAGGTCTGTGTGAACCAAACTATAATAGCCAAGGTGAAGGAAAGAAAGAGGCTGAAAGTATGCACATCACAGAGTTCTACCACTTTTTAAGATGCTAGATACCATAGCTGAAAAAGATAAACATTTCAGGCAACTGTGTGTTGAACCCTCCTGCTTCTTTCCTCACCGTCTTGAGTTGCTCGCAGGGTAGGGAACAAAAACCAAAAAGCACAAGGAAAGTATTCTTCGGTGTTTAGGACAGACCAGTGTCTTTCAAGGATGGTTTCCCACCCCAGTGCCCGGGGCTAGAACTAGGTAAGCTAGACAAGGTCACTTCCAGATGTTATTTCTGTGACTTCTATTAAGGAAATCGCAGGAAGTGATCCCTGCAAAACTGTAAGAAAAATGACAGTGCTGCTGAATATCCATACATCTCAAAACACGTTCTGAGCTGTCAGCTGTTTTCTCTTGATAAATGCAGCAAATGTAGGGTAAAACGGACGAGTGGAATGAAAATCCTCTTGATGCACAGTATGCTTAAGCTTTATTTACCTACTTGTATACTTACGTAAATTATCTATCAATAAGAGATGAAAATAATTAAAAAAAAAAAAACACCCAGTGAACAGCCTAGAGTCTGGCAAGTTATTAAGCTTGTCAGATGTGTGGTTACTGTTACTGCAGTAGGCTAGGCACCCTCCAATGGAAGACCATAAATGAACTCCAGGTGGGATATACAACGTTTCTCAATGGAAACCAAGAACTCTTGTTTAACTCACTTGGAACTCATTTGTGCATTCTTATACTCATTTATGCTCTTGTAGTTATCACTTAACCTTGAATAATCTTGGTAACAGGCTTTTTTATTTAATGAGTGTGCATGGAGGAGTGGAAGTTAATGAGGTATTAATATGATTTATCCACTTTAAAAAAATATAGCTCAAACTATTTTTCTTAAGGGACATCAGGCTTATCAGCTTTGGTAGCTCTAAAAAAGGTCAACAGTTATGGCACACCTGAATCACATAAATCACAATTACATCAATGTAATAAACCCCTTATTTCAGTAATATTCAGTAAAACTACTACATAAAGATGTTAGTCTAAAAGGTATAAACAGCCCTGAAAATAGTTACACCATTGCTTCAGAAACTCTTAATTGCTTTTGAAAAACAGCTCCTCATAAAAGGAGGTTTTAATTGATTTTGCAAGCACTTTTAATTAAAACACCAGTAGAGAAGAAAGAATATTAAACTCCATTTTTTTTTTCCTCAGGTAAGCAAGCATCTCAGAATTATTTATGCAAGCTGTTGCTATTAGGGGGTATTTCATCCATGACTATTCATGGGCCATGTCTTCTGCATACAGGGGTAATTCCTCAGATGGTGCAAACTGTCATAATACCAGTAAATTCATAAGCAAGACAGAGTGCAGGAGCTGTAGGAAACAAATAGTGATGTCATCAGTGCCCTTTATGTACTAGTAGGCCTTAATTACCCTAATCAGCTTCATCCAGGATCTCCCAATTTATACATCTTTCTCATGTATCCAGAAGGTCTTGGGCCTTCAGACCTTGCCTGTGCTTCATCTTTGCCACAAACTTGTCTCCCACATCTCCTGCATGAACCCCTGTCATGATTTTATGATTTTTGTTAGCAGTATTCCACATCATGTCGTGCACTGGGAGATAAAGAGTTCATGCTCCAGTTCCATGGATTTTGGTATTTCCAAGTAACTGGTTCTCAGAAGAGAAAAACTACATCACTCAGAATTCCGATTCCATTTTCCGTTTAGAGGGAAAGATAAAACTGCTTGGGAGTCACAAGATTGCCCTTTTACTTTTCTTTCACTGCGATGTGTGCTCCCTAGCCATCCTTCAGCATTAGAACAAGGCCTTCAGTTTCGGACACGACCATTTTATTTGATTTACTAGCTTCAATTCCAATTATATTGTATTATATTATGTTATCTTGCATTCTGCTGTCATTTTTAGTCCCTGAGCTTGTTGCCACTGTTTTGTTTTTAAGCCAATATCCCTACCTCTTTTCCTCCCTCCTGGGGTGTGGGTCCATGGGTCCCTCTGTCCCATTAGTGACAGAACCAGGCAAAGCCAGCCCAAAAGTGTTGACAACCTCAAATGCATGTTAATGCTTTCTCTCCAGTCCCATCTCCAGCCTCTGTATGTGGTATCCTTGCTTTCAGTTCTGATCTTTGCTTGATTTCCTGCTGTCTGGACCTTACTGATCACCTGTTGCCAGTGCCCTGATCAACCCATCTTGCTCAGGCACCGTGGGTTGGTAAATGCTTGCACATACTAGTAAGGTACTCTCTCCCATGCTTCTTGTTTCATATTTCTTCCTTAAACAGCTTTTTCCTCTGTGATTTCCTTGTGGCTAGAAAGTATATTAGATTATCTTCAGACATCAATTTATATTGAATTTTTATTGAATTTATATTCCTTGCTTGCTACACGCAAATTTCAGAAGTACTGTTTTCACTAGAGTTGAGCATATTAATTGCTTTTTGTAATCTCAGCTAATAATACTGAACTGACCCATTATGGAAGTAACCTTTGTCCAAGTTAGTTCTCATGTTAGATATTCACACATCTTTACCTTATACAACCACTTTATTGAAGTTATGTTCAATTATAGAGTGAAAGAATTGTTTGAGTTGGAAAGGAGTCCAACTCTCCTGCAATGAACAAAGACATCTACATTGAGACCAGGGTGCTCAGGGCCCTGTCCAGCCTGACTTTGGAAGTCTCCAGGGATGGGGTATCCACCACATCTCTGGGCAACCTGTGCCAGTTCCTCACCACTCTTACAGAAATTTTTTTCCTTATATCCAGTCTAAATCTCCCCTCTTTTAGTTTGAAACCATTTCCCCTTCTCCTGTCACAACAGATCCTGCTATAGAGTCTGTCCCCTTCTTCCTTACAGCTCCTCTTTAGATACTGAAAGGCTGCTATCAGGTCTCCTCAAAGCCTTCTTTTCTTCAGGCTGAACAGCCCCAGCTCTCTCTGCCTGTCCTGACAGGGGATCTATTCCATCCCTTGGATCATTTCTGTGGCCCTTCTCTGGACGCGCTCCAACAGGTCTGTGTCTCTCCTGTACTGAGGACTCTGCATCTGGATGCATTATTCCAGGTGAGGCCTCACCAGCACAGAGCAGAGGGACAGGATCACCTCCCTCACCCTGCTGGCCACACTTCTGATGCAGTCCAGAACACGGTTGGCTTTCTGGGCTGCAAGGGCATTTTACTGGCTCATGTCCAGCTTGCCATCCGCCAGTACCCCCAGGTCCTTTTTGACAGGGCTGTGCTCAAAATAGAAATGGCTCAATGGCCTTTTCTATTTTCCCTTAAAGAGGAATAAGGTTTTTTTTGTGTGTGAAATTCTCTTTTTCTGAATGATTCATTTAATAGGTTGTAATTCCCATTGTGTTCAAAGAGTGAAACTTAATGTCACTACATTTGATTCAGGCCGGTTATGGGGGATTGATATCTCTGCTCTAACAGTGGCTTACAGTTAGCTTAAAAAATGCAACCAGTGCGTCTTTCCTGTCAGGTACTGTCCAGACTTCTTAGGTGTTCTTTTGTTTACTTATTCTGAGAAGTTAAATTTGGCTTGAAGATTATTGTAGTTAGTTATCACAGAAACACTGGTTAGATATTAGACTTCATGTCATGACCTCAAATCCACTGTTCTGAGTCAAAGCAACAAAGATCTTTCTGCATCAGAAGGTTCAGATCAGTATTTCTTGACCATCATTCCTAACATTAGAGCAGAAATCTGAAGAATTAATCAGATTTCTGAAATATTTTAAGTCAATTCTTTTTGCTTTACCTTGTAATGTGTTACAGGAAATCTAATATAAATCCATTAAACAATTTATCATAATCTTTGTCAATATTTGCCTTAGTATTAATATATGATTTTAGTTCAGCAGTATCAGAAATAATTTTTTGATGCAGCCCTGATAAATCAGGATAATCTCAGTTCCTTTTGAGAAACATGACAGCAGCCCTGAACGAACATAAGTTGTCTTTTTGTCTCTGTCTCTATAAGATATAAAGGGATGGTAGAAAAATAATCCCTTCACTCCATGTATTTGCATGTCTGTAGCAGCCATGGACTGATCTAGAGCAAAACTACATTTTCTCTGATTAAGAGCAAGCATATCTGGTTAAAACATTTGTATTTTCCCCTGCAGTTATATGGGATGGACCGTGCTCTGTTTGTTTCAAAACTTTGATTTGAGTGGAACTTTCCATGTGACTGTACATGGATGGAAAAAAGGCCTCGGAAGAACTTTACTGCCTTTCTCTTTACCAGTGTCCAGTCTATTCATTGTTATTCTTTGATGATCAATTATATGTTGTATATTGCTATAGCACATATACCAACTAGTGTATTGGCTTCCTACACCAAAGATGCAATAATTTTTGGTCTTAATTTATACAAATCGTTTCTGGTCTGTAATTTAACACATAATAATGCTGTTGGTTGTAGAAAGTACAGTGGCATTTATTGATGATAACCAATATATAAAATCTCCATATGGTTATTTATTGGATATACTCATTAATAAATGCAAGTAAGAAGGACAGTGAAAAGGGTGGGCAGGCTCCATGGAAAATTTACCTTCCTGTGTTACAGTTATTGTTAATGTAGGAAAAAAAGAAGAGGCACGTTACATAGAATTCTTCATTTTTTGATTTTTTAAAGAAAAGTGGAAAACTGCAACATAAGTTTATCGATTTAAAAGATTCTGAGACGTTTTATTGTATCTTCTCTTTCCCTAACTTAGCAAATTACATCTTCCTAATTTAGAGACCAGCTGATTCATTTTTCATTCCACAAAATATGTTTTTCATGGTCATTTTTGCTGAACAATTTTGAACAATCCTTCAAAAGTAATCACCAGAACTGTAGCTGCAGAAAATAATGGGTCTTCTTGCAGTTGCTTAACCAGACACAGAAATTCATATTATTTGGGTATTGTAACTCCAAATCTTCAGATACGTATCTTACTTTTCTGGGATCCAAACGTCATGTATAATGTCATAGCACCCTGTCACTGCAAGCAAAATGATTATTCAAAGAGGAAATCCATGATGAAATCCATTATAACATCTGTAACACCTCTAATTTGAGAAATGTTTGTAGGTATGGATTTCTGATTCACATAGTATTATTTTAAGCGTGAAAGTGTGAAAACGGCACATTTTGATTAATATTATAGCTTTGGATATGTAATAAACTGATTATCTTTAGTAAAGATCAGATAGGATGTGGGATTGTTATGCAAAAACTCACTTGCAGGAGTAGAGAGTTCCTAATGGTGTAACAAGGTAAGGCACTAGGAACTTTACTTTTTGTTCTTTATATTTAGTCTTTCCTAATCACAAGGTGAAGCTGGCAAAAGCAGCCAAAGAACTGAGCCATTCTATATTTCTCAGCTTGCCTCACTTTTCTTTTGTGTCCTCCACTGGGAGTTGATTATGGCTGTCAGAATTCAGAAGGTGGGGAGGGCTGTGGAGAATCTCTCTGGACTGCTCAGCTGGTTCCTTCTCATCCTCCCTCAGTGAGGTCTCCCGACGAACTCCTGGGTGTAGGAAATTACCAAGGAGGATGTAGGCAGATAGACAGGGACTTTTTTCAAAACACACAGGAGAAATATTTAGAAGATTTTATAAAGCATATTATGGAATGCTTGATAGCAATATTTACAGAAAAGGAATACAGAATACAGAAAAACTTCTTTCTATATGTTATGAAATGCTTCTTTCTTTCAGAAATAATATTGCTAGGAAGGGGCCTACTGGGTTAGTGTGCCTTGTCATAAGAACTGCATAATTAATGCCTCTTCATAAAAGAAATCAGATTATCTCAAATGAACCTTCTAATTTCCAAACTTAACTTGCTCCTAATTACTTCATATCCATTGTTTAATATCGTAAATAACTTGGGAGTATATCTGTAACATATGAAAGTATTTAACTGTTGTTTGTTCCACCATGCTAAATAAACCAGTTACTCATTGTACTACTGAATTTAGACAGATTCTTTAAATCTAACCCTCAAAATTATTCATTGTATTATGTGCCATGTTCCAACCCAGCTGTGTGCTGGCAGTGCCTTCAGCCTTTGCCTCACCAACTCTATGAACCATAGAGTTTGGGTTGTAGACTAATGGCACCTTGCAGAAGGTAACTTTGAGCAGGGCAGTAAAAGCAGAGAAAGCCACAGGATTATGTTAAATCAATGAAGTTAATAGGGGCACTGAATACCACTCCTAGTAAATTAGTGTATACAGGAACAGTTGTTCTGTGGGAAAGCTTTCTAACAGTGAAAGGGATAGCATAAATGTAATGTACCAGTGCAATCACTGTTTCAAATTAATGCAACTACCTAAACAGTGCATAACACATCTGATAACAGTTGTTTAAATAGCTTCAGAATTTCTGTAACCAGAGAATATATTCTGGAACACAATACAGAATTGCCCTGGGGTAGCCTCCCAGTGCTACAAATTTCACATATGCCAATACACAAAAATTATTTGAAGCTACTCAAAAATGGGTCTTCCTGGACAGATATCAGTTGTTGTTGCTGAGTAAAATACAGTAAAATCTTACAAGTCTTTGTATGAGGTGAATGGTTTAATTTCTATAAGAAAGATGGGATACATATTACAGGATTACATATGAATAAACCAGTAAAAATTAAGATGAAGTACATGAGATGGCCAAATGCTTAGATATCTTCAAGAGGACCTCATGTAGTAACCTCTTCAAATTTTACCTCCCAGGCACTATTTTAGCTCTTCTTCTCTATCTAGAGAAAATCATAAAGAATGTCAAGATTTAAGCTTATTTCCAAAGCAGACTTAAAATAAGTCTAATAGTAATGTTTGCAAACAGAACAAAAGCATTACACAAACAATTCTCAGAAAATGCACGCACTGGGAAGTTCTCCATAACTCAGCATGAAATATTTAACCGTGCACAGCTGTGGATATTTTACCCTGGCTCTCTATTAGAATGCTAAAGCAGAAAGAAAATCTGAGGAAGCAAAGATATTCTCAGCAGGTTTACCACATATAATCAGAACAACATGCTAACTTAAGAAGGACTTTGTAATTACCATTGTTACTTTGCTGAAGAGCTAATAAATGTAATGAAGTTTCACTCTTTAAAAATAATCCCAGTAGAACACAAAAAAGCTACAAGAATCACAGTGAAGCCACACATTTTATTAGACTATTTTGCAACAACATTTTATTCTCAGAGCTGAAGGCATATATTGCTTTTGAAGCAGTCACTGAAAAGCAATTCAATTATATATTTACAACAGTGTTTACCAGCAAATTCTCTCTTGTTCAACAGAGATCCATGCAGAAGCACAATTGCTTCCTTCCAAAGAGCAGCACAGAGGTATGCAATTTGGTTGCTTGCTGTTGTCTGTTATGTTAATGTCAAAGATACTGAAGCTGGGATGTAAGGAGGGCTGAATCCACAGGGGCATAGCTTTGTATTCTAGATTTATTCTTATATTTTTGTTCTAGTATTAGAATAACTCTAATGGTAGCATGTGTTCCTTTACAGGAGTTACTTCTGTTGAGTCCCTTCTCACACTGCATACTTCTACTGCTGCATGTCCTTCACATTCCGTATAGATCCCATCCTGCACTACATATGCATTACTCAACCCTAAATAGTCAGGAAAGGTACAAGCACATGCACAGACAACACCCAACCCCTTGAGAACGGCTCACAAAACTAATTGTAAATTAGCTATGATTAACCATGCCTAGTAAAATATAGACAAGCAGATATCATCTAACACAAACATCAAATTATCTCCTCAGCAGAAAGGCACACCATTAAATTGTGCCATTTGACACTAACTCCACAGAAAGAAATGCTTAATTGATGTCAACATGGCCAGCTTCTCTTCACATCTTTCTACATCAATGACTTCCCATTTCATTTCAAATGCAATTCAAACCATTGCTCTCTCCCTTCCAGGCTTCTTAGTCCACTCAAGCTTTCTTCTGGTTTGCCTTTACAATTTCTCCCTCCTCTTGTTCAGTCCACTTTGCAATCTGATTAGCAATCTGTTTGCCCTGTTAGGCTTTTGAAACCACTTATGGCTATCATTCAGGAGATTTCTTCATTGTCCCTGTGTATACTGAAAGCAGTACCACAGATGAACCCATTACTCCACAGTAAAGTTTATTTTCTGTAAAAGTCCTGGATTCCCTTCCCATGAAAGTATTCACAAGCCAAGTGGCTGAAAATCTGTACTTAAAGCCAGCATGACACAAATGGGTTGGATCTCATAGGCAATGAACTCGTGTTCTGTTTAGAGTAATGGCTTCCTTTCTTATATCTTCTCAACTCTGTTTTTATTTTAGAATCATAGAATCACCAAGGTTGGTAAAGACCTCTGAGGTCATCCAGTACAACTACCCACCTTTTTCCAGCCATTTTATATTGGGCCCTACTCTGGTGTGGAGAATCCAGGGGTTTCTTGTAGACATCAATTTTACTGGATTGAGGGGAATTTCTGTGTCCCGTATAATCAACATATAGCCGATTTCTTACAGATCAAGAGACTCATTTTTTCACTCAGCTCTGCTTACAAAAGCAACTAAAGTGGCAAGAATTTGTGCTACATTTGTGAAAGATTTATCAAAATGGTTCACTCCTCTTGGAAAAAGAATACTCAGAAACATGTGAATTCAACTACGTGTGAATTGGCTGGCCCCATATAAATAAATTTTCTGCTCATTTTTTTCCCAGTAGACACATGTATGCTAGCAATGATTTTTATTTTGAGCTTAGGGCTGAAAGACACCCAAGAAAGCCAGAGTTCTGAAGCCACAAACCTGTATTTTGATTTGCCTTTCTTTATTCCCTCAGTCTTATGTTCTTCTTCCTAGTTTGTTTTAGATACATCTCATTAGTGTTCTTTTGGCATTAATCTAAGAGAAAGACATTACAGAACATAAAACAACTGCATGAATGACTGACTGACAATTTCATTTTCTACATAAATTGTTGTAATCTTCGTTCTGTTTCAAGGAGAAGATGTGCATACAGCCTTATCTCTACTCTTGGGGTCTATTTTAAGGGTCAGTACTAAAAGCTGTTGGTATGAAATCACAGATTGGCTTCTGTGTCTGGACCTCACTCTAAATCTTACAGTGTTGTATGTAATTTAGAAATCTAAGGAATTATACTTCTTCTGTTTAAACAACTATAATTAATATTTTCCTTCCTTCAGGATTTGAAAGGGGCCCTTAGTGCTGTTATAAGGGAGAAGGGGAGATTTGCCAGACAGTGCACACCCAATATATGTGTTTTTTTCCATCCTGGATAACACTCTTGAGAGTATACTCTTCTGTAAACTGTCTAGACCAGGTCTGTAATGAAGAAGTACTGGTATCAATTTTGTGCATTGACATAGGACTTCAATTTGACATAAATAAAATAAATAGTATTACTATTAGGCTTCATAGAATAGAATCATAGAATCATGGAATCATTAAGGTTGGAAAAAACCTTTAAGATCGTCTAGTCCAACCATCCACCTACCACCAATACTGACCACTATACCACATCCTTAAGTGCCACATCTTTGCATTTCCTGAACACCACCAGGGACAGTGACTCTACCTCCTTCCCAAGCAGCCTGTTCCAATGCCTGACCACTCTTTCCAGTAATTAACTTTTCATTTTTCCTAATACTCAGCTCAAATTGCTCCAGGGTAGGTTCAGGTAATCTGACTTGTCTTGTCACTGTTACGTGAGAGAAGAGGCTGACCGCCACCTCACCACAGTCTTATTTCAGGGAGTTACAGAATCACAGAATCACCAGGATTGGAAAAGACCTCCAAGACCACCCAGTCCAACCATCCACTTATCACCAATACTTCCCCACTAAACCATGTCCCTCAGCACAACATCTAAATTGCTCTTGAACACCTCCCTTCTCAGTCTAAATCTTCAAGATGAGCATGAATGAATACTGCTTTGCTAAGATATTGTATATGAAGATTTTTATCATGTAAGTTTCTCTCAGCTGTCGGTTCATGAACAACATCATGATCAACAATGTAATGCTCCAAAAAAAATTGAAAGCAGCACATGGACATGCAGTTGGCTGATTGTGTTTATGTCTTCATGGCTGGAAGGTAAGGTAGAGGAACTCTTCTACGATGGCTTCGGTCAAAACAGCATATTACACTGAAAAATGTGGTGTGATTTATAGTAGTATGGATGTTTACTTAGTTCTGACTGTACCAAGTCACTTGATTTTTGCATGCCAATCTATGGTTCTCTTCAGTAAGAATTTTCCTGAATTTTCTTAAGGATGTCCATCTAAAGCACAGTTTGGGATCTGAAAGTTACCAAAGTTTTAAATGACTAAAGTGTCTGTTTAAACATGATGGTACCTTCATAGTAGAAGATAGCTGTGGAATGCTGATGCATTTATCAAATGTTTTCAGTTACGTTGCCTGGGGTTTCATCCAAATACTTCATACATGGTTGTATTGAGTGCTTGTTCCTGTGTGATAAAACAGATAAGATTAACAATGCATGTTATTATGTCTTATCTTCTGCTTTTAAGTGAGAGTACAAGAGAAAGGCTCATAATGATGCTGAAAATCAATGGAAAATACAATGAAATCTTTACACAAGAAATGAAAATCGAAGGAACATTGTTCATAAATCAGCTATTTAACCATTAAACTATAGGAACAGTCAGATGAAAAAAAGAAAGAGGAGGTGTTTGCCTATCTTCTGAAATAGTGGCTGGAATAAACATGTCATGTTTCATCCTTATTTATTTAAAGCATTAAGCTGCTGAATGAGTAAGTATTCAAGCTCCACCGAGAGCTTTCTCAGCACTGTTCACTGGTATATCTAGGTATCTGATGGAGACTTCGAGACTTGCAGCCACATTTTTGAAACCTATTTTTAAACATATATGATGTATATCTTCTGTGGTTAGTGTCTTGCAGTTAGCTCCACCATCAAGTAATATTTTGTATTAATATCAATTTCAAGAAAATGTATGTCACTTGTATTCATACAAGATTAGGCATAATCTAATGCATAATTATATGGCTTGAGAAATATTGTGTCTTGGAATAAGGTGTCATCCTAGTTCTTCTTAGTTTGCTTTGCCTTTTCCAGCAATTTCACAAATATTTATCAGTGCTTTTGTGTGAGAAACTACTCCTGTTTGAACATGCCAGGGAACACAAGAGTCTTGATTTTTAGCTGTCTTCCATATCCCTTCTGATATATACCTCTTTGCAAACGTTGTTCTGTTTAGAGGTGGGAAATATCCAAACAATCTCGTATCTGCTTCTCAGTCTTTACAGCTATTAAAATGGAATGTAGTCTTGTCTAATGAAGGTTGCAATATTTCCCATTAGTAAGAAATATGACAGTGTTGGATTAATTTTGTAAGAAGACAAAAATAATTAACACTATTGAGACATTAGTTGAAGAAGTGATCCTTGCTTTTTCTGATAAAAGAAATATGTAAAAAAAAAAAAAAAAAGAAAAGAATTCAGTCAGTCTATACATTGGATTTAGATGAACACAGAATCTAAACCCCCACTTGAAACTGTTAAAAGTATAAAGCTTTTTTCAAAAGCTGTTCTACCAGGTGCTGTAGATTCTCAAGTAAACATCCAAATGCATCAGTACCGAACTGAAGGATACCCAGCTGCTCCTCATGCTGTCGTAGCGCAGGGTGAAGGACCATTTTTGTACTTTCCCAGACTGAGGAAGTAGACACCATTTGGCAAAAGAGAATTGCAGGATACAAAAAGTTAAGCATGGTTTTAATCCTTGAGTGTGTGATGTGTTAGCATCTCCAATGAGATTAAGGGAATAGTACTGTTAATTCTTGCACTGTATTTACATTGGTATGAATCCCATTTTAGGGTTTCCCTTATTTGATCATAAGATAATAGAAAAAGCTGCTTTGCTTCATCGTAACATTTTTTTTACTCGCTCTGAAATGCATGAGATGAGATCATTGATCATTGATCAAATGCATGATTATGAGAATTAGAACTACTTTGTAAGGTAACTTTAGGTGGCATTACAATCTCTGATGATATTCTCACATCTGCTGCTCTCATATTCAAGACTAATCTGTTCACCAGTGGGCAGAGACCGGCAGGGAATTTTTCGAACAGGTCAAATAATAAGTGACTGAGCTGTTTGGTTTTTGGGTTTGTATATGCATGTATATGTATTTTTATCTTCCTTTTGGGAGTGGTAAGGACATCTCTTTCTGAGTAAGTAGGAGTCACTGCAGAAATCCTAAGTTTTTTCCCATCTCTCTTCCAACAGGAGGTGCATTCCTGTGTACCTATGTGAACATTAGAGTTAGATACAATAAGTAGGCCACAGCCTTCATTTCCTGAGTATATTTGTTGTATTCATATCAGTGAGCAAGATTCCCTATACTGGTGGGAAAGGATAAGAGAGAGCTGTTGTAACACATACCTGTTATGCCTGCATATCAGAAATCTCTTGACAAAACAGAGTACTGGTTTAATCACTTTCAGGCCAGTCTTCAGGAATCTTGATTCACACTGTAACTTTTGCCTGTCCTATATTTTGTCTGTGCTCATTTTCTGGCTAAAACTGTTAAAAGTTATAGTGTGTGTGCCATTTTGAAAACACTGAGAGGATTTCACTTCTAATGACAAATCATGTTTGGACTATCTGCAGTGATGGTGATATCAGGCTCTAATCTGGCTTTGGCTCTGCAAAACAGTGAGGAATAATAAATTATATACAGAGTCAGTTAACCAAAAGACACATTTCTGGTATTCTTCCCATGGTACAAAGCCTTGCATTGTTAAGTGGATTCCAAACATCAATGTGCCTGCAAGGATCAAGGCTATAATCATGATATGAAGTGGGTTCTTCCACCTATGAATACAAATACTTAGTATTTAATACTGTGTATGTATGTCTTCTCTGTATCTTCAGCAGTGCAGTTTTGTGGGATTTCTTATTGCCATTTCTCTCGAAACTGTAAAATTCTAACACTATATATTTATCTTCATATATACTTACATATCATACGCTGCAGCAGAAAGCCAAAAGCCAGAAAGTAATTGAACTAACAAGTTGAAAGATAAAGGATTATGAGAGAACACCATGAAGAGAATGTCTCACTAATTCATAAAACTTGTAAGAATCAAATAGCAAAACATAGGTAAGCTGTTCTTATGAGATGTAAAAAAATATTCACAAACTCCAACCAGCTATCCCATATTTTCTTTCTCAAACTGCATGCATTTTATTAGATAAATTTTCCTTTTATCTAAATGCTATTTAAATCTGGAATGGATGGCATTTGTGTTTATTTTTTTAATTTCTTTGAACTTCACTATATAACATCTTGTTCTTCTAAGATGAGAAGGACAGGGCTAGGACACCCTCTAGGGAAGATAAGGAAGATTGCTCATTCCAGAGCAGAGTGAGATAAGCTAAGAGGGAGACTTCTTTGAGGAGCAGGAACCAAGCAGCACCAGCAAGGACTGTGGAGGATTGGTAATTTTCCAGAAGGATTCTGGCTGATTTGCATCCCCATTACTGAAATCATCATGGCTTAATAAACAGAAAGGGAAGCAGTGTCTTGGGCACTTGGTAGCACTCTTATGATATCAGAGCTACTGAGTCTATATTGTGGTTAAGTGAAGAGCTGTTTTGGGTGACAAACTCATTCACCTGTGTTTAATAAGGGCATTTAATGGATTAAAAAAAGCATTTTTTAGCTGTGTGAACTTTTTTAAAGATGCTATAGGAATTTAAGATAATTCCTATAATTGTTAAGAACTGTGAAAGTATGTAAAAGAAAGAGATCATTTTTCTCATCTTTTTCTCACAGCCATTTCTTTGCATAGATTCTAATTTATTTTTATAGTTGCATTGTTCAGCAAACAATTACTTTCAATTCTTTCAATTCAATCAATTCTATTTTTCATTTCTTAGGATATAAGAAAGTGTCTTTTATTCATGTCTTCATTCCCTTACTTTCTTTATTAACACACCCAGGAAGTCTAAGACATAATTATGATCTAAGCGTTGGTTTAATGTTTTCATAGGTGCTGGGAGTTGTGAAAGGGTTCCACAGCTTGTTACGTTGATCTACCTGGGGTATCTGTTGCGTTTCCCTAATGTCATAAACTAGAAGCAGCACTGAGATTCTTTCCTGTGTTCCGAGTTCCCATCTGGATACAAATTCCTTTATTATGTACTGACCCATGAAACTCTCACTATGAGCAGCTACTGGTAAAGAGAAATCCTGTTATGTTCATATCAGTCTCCTGGGTACTTTGAAATTTCTTACTTACAAAACAAATTCCCATCAAAAAGCCCAAGTGCCTTTTCTTCTTTGGAATTAGGTACTCAGTTGCTGTGCTTGTTGGCAAGGGAAAATAGTACTGTGGTTGTGTAAATCATTGAAACACGGATTATTGGAGCATTAAAATATCTCTCAACTTATTCCGATGTTAGGAATTAAGTATGACGTCTACAAATGAATCTGGAGTAGGTAATTTCTGGGATACAGCTGTATAAACATGAAAACTGCTACTAAAAATATCTCCATAAGGAAAGCATGGTAAATAGAAGAACGATTGCTGTTTAAAAATTACATCCCTTTCTAAAGTATGGTCCTGAAATATTGATGTTCTGTATCAAAGAGACTTCAAACAATCTTCCTGCTGCTTTTATCTTTTTAACAAAGTAAAACTGATAGAAGAGTGATGCTAACAATTGATTTTAAAACTGAGGGTAATAACCTTCTATGTCTAATGCATTTAAATAAATATAATTTCTCATAGGGGAAATGCATTACTTTTTTACAATGGGACTGCTTAGTGGAGATTTATTTGAAGATTCATCTGGTTTATTAGGTTTTGTTCCAAAAACTGTAAAAATTACTGCAGAGGTTTGGTACTTGTAATTAAAAAAAAAAAAAAAAGGATGAATTTGAATTACTATGATTTCAGTGATGATAATAGTTCAAGCGTGATAGAACAACAGCACAAGATGATGGAGTAAACATTGCTTTTATCTTGGAAAGATATTTAGGAAGCAATTCATTTACAGCTTCACCTTCATTTTAATTGCATTACCACTAGTCAACTATTGCCTCAACACTATTTCATCTTTATTTGTATTTTAGTGGCATTAAATCATTATGGTACTTAACCCTGTCCAAATTATCTAATAGCAAAAAAGCTATTCTTTCACTAGATCTCACCTGCTACAAGTGGTTATTTGCTCTCTTTCTTTTTTCCTATAGATGAGCTGTTGTACCACAGGGCAATTACAGGCCTTACAACCTGGTGCATCACAAGATTTATGGTCCAGCTCCTCAATTAGTAAAAAATAAATGCTGTGTCAAGAGTAAATCACACATTTCCTACATTCACTGTCAGAATTTTAGTTTCTTATGTTTCTTTTATAATCAAGTCAGACTCTTTTCTTTCTTATGTCTAATTAAATTCATCTGTACAAATAGCAAGTAAAGAAAATCCAAATAAACATGAATCAGTTACCTGTGAAATAAAAATACTGCATTTAGACTGCGAGCATATCAAATCACATTATTAACTCATACATGAAACGTCATGGACAAAATGTTTTTTCTGACCACAAATTTATGTAAACCAGGAAAAACTGTGTAGCCTCTTTGCAAAAATCTGTATCTCCTTCGATTATTACTGCTATTGTCTTAACACATTTGTTACACCCCAAGAAATGCACAGATTCACTCCATTTCCAAGAGCAGCCATTTATAATTTTATATTTTCTTGATGGAAATATGGATTCCTCTTTTGCAGTGTTTGCTAGAAAAAAAAATTACATAGACAATAGGTTCTTTTTGAACCGAGTTAAGAAGCACCCTTGTTTTCCAGTATTTCTTTTCTCTATTGTGTGGGCAGTAAGTTTCCCCTGGGATTTACATTGGACACTGCACATTTAGCACTGATTCAGCAATTCAGGATCTTGTTCTCTACCTGTGCTACTGCTGAACCATTTAGCGTATGAATTTCAATGGGGCTCCATGAAAGTGCGATAATCCTTTTTTTTTCATCAGTTAGGGATCTCAAGTAGAAGATTACTGCGTGAATGAAGAACTGCAAAAATAAACCATGAAATGATTCAGATTATTTTGCCAAACAATAAAAAGAAGCAACTTCTCTACATGAAAAATCAGATCACTTCAGAAGCTGCTTGTTTTTTTATCTTGCAACTAACATACTTGCAACAGATACTTTCTCTGGGTTTTATCTTGCTCTTTCAAGATAGACATGAATCCTCATAATATTTTTTGATGTCTTAAAATATATTAAAATAACCAAAACAATCAATTTATTTGAGGAGTATTTGCATGTGGTTGGTCATTTGAACACTCTCAAGCACGTAATAACATCTCTTTTACCTGTATGAGAATTATGAATTATTTTCTACTGAGAATATCCAAAACCCAGGAACAATTTAAGATATCTAAAAACCATAATGATACATCATTGTTTTATTGCTACTTCTTAAGCAGTCATATTGGTTAAAATAAAGTACTTGAAGTACTCTTGACAGTGATTTCACAAAATTGGCCTCAAGGAGTCTGATACATGACATGCATTAGCATTACTGCTCACAGTAACTATATGTGAAAGGAAGTAACCAAAGTTAATATATTCAGAAGTTCTAACTAATATGACTGGCAGAACCAACCTCAATTACTAATGTCCAGTGTTGTCAGAGAAAAAAAGTAAAATGACCTCACTTGTTATAACAGAAGAAAAGTGTTATTTAGACTTAATTTGTGATATCTCTGGTATCCTTCAACAAGACTGAGATCTTAATCAGATCTCCAAATTTCAGATATGACTTTATTATTAGTGATAATTACAGAGAATGCAGAGAAAGAAAATTTTTTTTTGTTAGTTTGTTCTACCAGAAGGTAATATATCTTTAATTTTTTCATGGAGGAAACAGCACAGTTAGTTAATATATAATGAAGATGTAATACACTTTTAAAATCTCTTTAAAACTATAGTGCTGTTATATGAATTTAATTTCATGGAAATAAATGCAATTATGGACAAATAAATATAAAATTGAGACAAGAATACTCTAGATAATGGAATCATAGCATAATTTAAATTGAAAGGAACCTCTGGAGTCATTCGGTCCAACTCCTTGTTCACACTTATTTGTAGTGTAGTTGTGGATTGAGGCTCAGCTAATGGTATACAGAATGGCCATAACTGGCCCAAAACACATTTAACCTAAGTCAGCACAAGAACCTGAATAAAACAAGACAGGCCAGCTGGTGGAGACAGCTCAAACAGTGTTAAGACAATTAGCATCAATTAACAGTGATCAATGTGTTGTCTTTTTAACTTTCATACGTAGCGCCAAGAAGTTTATCATCATCAGATTTCAGCCTTGGCCAAAGCCTGATCAATAGATGTCTCCTCCAGGATGGACGTTATGGTAAATCAAGTCTTACCAGTTACAGTCTGAAGATTGAAATGCTGAGTGGTATGGGGTGAAAAGAGAGCAAATTTGTCATGCATTGGAAAACTTCATGGCATCAGTGGGGTGATTCAAGTTAGTATTGTTACATCAGCTTGTAAGTACAGTGGAAATAACTTATGCATTTCAGATGCTTTACTGGAACTGTGGATTGAGTAATGCAAGATGAAAGCCACTCATTTAATAGCCTCTAGTAATACCTTTTAAATCATGAAGTAAATGCTTCTCTCTTCAGCCAACCAGGACTGTGTGTGTCTTGATCTGCTGGGACTGACAACAAATGTGGAAGTTGTTGACTGCTATAAAATTAATACCTACAGGGGCCATAAACTGATTTATTTTACCTGAACAATTAATTGGCTGAGCTCAAGAGGTTCAGTGCAATTCAGTAATGATTATTTTATACATATAACTTATTTTTGCTCACAGATCTAATTGTATAGTTCAATAATTATCTACTGATCCTATTTTAAATCTCCACATCTGCAATGCAATTATTTTCTAGGAAAGATCTGGGGAAATAAAACAGAGACCCAGAACTCTATTTTCCTGAAATACAGGACGCAAACTAAAATCTATTTCATTTTAAAATCAGCACTTTTGAATCACTACATGTTATTGTATTTGACTCCTCTATTCTACTGAAAAATTATTTCTAAGATTGTATCAGATTTTGTCCAAAATATGTTTTTGTTTGTTTGCTTATTCTTTGGCAGACTAACTATAATGTAATGAATACTCAATTTGATGTTCATCTTAAGAAATTAACTAGGAACACTGAGCAATTTTATGAATTTGCAGTGCCACAGTTTACTCCACACATCTTAGTAAAAATTCACCCTCATCATAAAAGCAGAATGACGAGTTTAAAGAGTAATACTAGTGAATAAATGAAAATGATTAAGGTATTCATAAAGGTTAATGTAGGCATCAGAGGACCATTACACTTCTTTAGATCTTCTGAGTAGCAATACAATGATAAACACAGATTTAAATTCCCCATTTCCTGGAGCACTAAGGTTCCACCTGTACAGGGTATTAGAACTAAGCACAGCTTGCAGTGATAGCTTTTCATATAAGAGAAGCATACTTACTGAGTTTAAAGGGATGTAGATTGTCTTTTTTGAGCGCTTGTCAAGAAAATGAAGGAAGCATGCTTGCCAGAGTCTCTTTTAAAACTAATTAACAAGGGTTAATGAAAATTCATTAACAAGGTAAAATCTTCCAGAGTTGTGAGCCCAAAACACTACACGGAATTTAACAACCCTCAGTGTCCATCTCTAACAACTTCTTCACTCCATTATTTAAAAAATAAATCGATGTTAAAAATATACTGGGAACCTGGCTTAAGTTGGGCCACAACAGAAGAAATTAATTTCATCAAACTTAGTATTTGTCAAGGGAGAAGGGCAAGTTTAGTCAGAATAATCGGCAGGATTGTCTGGTTCTGAAATCTAAACTAAAGATAGTAGCATCGTAATAATCTCAGGTCTCAGATCTTTTTTGTTTTCCCATGAAACACCAAATTAATTCAATTAGTTGAAACAGGCGATGCGTATTTAATGTGACAATTTGAAATGGGAGTACTACCTTTTATCCTTGAGAATTCTAATTATATCATTAAGGTTGTTTATAGAAATCTACAAAACTAAATGATTACTACTGAACATCATCATCCCTAAGATGAAGGCTGGGTAAATTCTGGGTCTGGTAAGAGGAAATAAATAGTCTTTCATTTCTAGATCACAGCTTTGAATTCAAGCCAGGATCACAACAATGAGAAGTCATTATCTACAAAAGACAGGCAAGTATGAGCTATGAAAGGAGCTCATGGTGTCAGACTGTTTCTTAGGGTGCTGGTAACTGCCCAAGAAGTCTACTTTGCATGCAGTACTGCTCTACAAGGACAAGAAGATCAAGCCTAGCTGAGAGTACCATATATACTTTGTAGAGAGAAACTTTGTTCCAAGTACCATCAAACATCCAACTTCCACGAAAAATAATTCTGTGAAATACAACGTCATCCACAATGCAACTTAATGTCTTATATAAAATTATAGAGAGGCAGCTTCTGTGATGAGGTAATCCTGAGAACTTTGGATTTTCTGTTCTCCAAAGCTTAGGCAACTCTGCAAGTCTATTTGTACACAGAAGAATCTTTCTTTTCATGCTGTACTTTAGCTTCTCTGTGTTTAGACTCAAAGGTTTTATATTGTTGCCGTAGAAGTATTTCTGAAGACAGCAACAGTGCCCTAGTGCTTGTTTGCAGAACTTCATGTACAATGATTGCATGCAAATCATGAGGATAAAAGAGGGTTGTCTCTCACAGTCATGTGAGACATTATCACCAACTTTATTACCCATATAAGCATCAGACCTGTAAGCTCCATCTGTGGTGCAATCAGAGACTGATGACTTAAGGAAGCAAGACCTATGATGTTTTTGCATATGCTTCTGACAAATAAGTAATTGGTATACTATCCAACCCTCCTCTCATGGAGATTTTATCTGCCTGGGTTCAGAGCAGAAGTAGAGACAGTGCAGTTGGTGACCTTGAAGGAAAAAGCTGGAAGAGGTCTTACCGAGGGCCTGCCCCTGCATTAGCTGGGAGCTGCTGAAAGCATATCACAGTATCATAGAATCATAGACTCATAGAATGGTTTGGGTTAGAAGGGACCCTATTTCATCTAGTTCCTACCTCCCTGCCATAGGCAGGAAAACCTCCTGCTAGAGCAGGCTGCTCAAAGCCCCATCAACCTGGTCTTGTACATCTCCAGGCTGGGAGCATCCACAACCTCTCTGGTCAACCTGTTTCAGTGTCTCACCATCCTCACGGTAAAGAATGTCTTCCTAATATCTAGTCTAATTCTACCCTCTTCCAGTTTAAAGACATTTCCTTTCATTCTGTCATTTTATTCTCTCGTAAACAGTCCCCTGACAGTTTTCCCGTAGGCCCCCTTCAGATACTGGAAGGAGTGTGACATATCCTGGAGATAAATTACAATCTAGGCCCGGTCCTGAGTCTGACTGGACAAGTACTGTCTGTATCTGGACCCTACAAAAATGAGTGGATGGCAAATGACCACACAACAGAATTGTTAAAAAAAACAGATCTCTTCACAAATCTGGTACTTTTAAGATGCTATTTCTGAAAATACACTATTTTTATTCAAGTAACTATTTATAGGAATTGGCTTTAATTTTTGGCACAAGCATTACGAAATTGTTATTTGTGTGAAGGGCTCTGCATTTATTGCTCTGACATAAGATGAACAAATGACACTGAACTAGTTTAAACCGTTACATTCTGCTCTATCTGTTCCCAAGGAGCCTTTTGAAGTGCATAGTATGTCCTTGCTCATTTTCTTAACCGTTTCCCAGAGTTATTGCACACTAAATGCAGACCATATGATAAGATCAGACTTACACTGCCATAATCTCTGAAAAGACTGAATGGGTTAATGATTTTATTTCCCTTTATAGAATACTTCCACTACATTGTTATTTAAGCTATTATTTTTGTTTCCTCATCCCAGAGCAGCATTAGAAAATTGCAGTAGTTATAAATCCTTCATTATGGCTTTTCAAGCTAGAAATGCCAAGCTGCATCCACCATTTAATTCAACAGGCCTATTCATGGCAGCTATTACAAGTGAGGTGGCATATATGTCAATGTCATGCAGCATTGTTCTGGCTTATCAGTACAGCTATACTTGTAAATAACTTTTTACATTATCAGAAATATGGTTATTATTTCTAGTCTTTAAAAACTTATTTTATTCTAAAACATCTCTGTCTAAAGCAAAATTGCAGATGTCATTTCAAGAAACTTCTGATAACCTTCAATTGCAAACAAAGGCTGTGTACATACTACTGGCTAAACAAGTGCCTGGAAGAAAATGCAAGTAGAAGACTCCTAGTTTTTCACGCTGTTAAACTGTTCCTGTGCCCTACCCTGGAGTTACCTATTGAGCTCCTTTTGGGATGACCAAACTTGGAAGACTGTGGAGAAAGGAGCTTCATATATCCCGAAATACAGGTGGTTTCATAAAATCATAAAATTATGGAGTATCCTGACTTGGAAGGAACACATTAGGATCAAGTCCAATTCCTGGTTCCACGCAGGACCATCAAAAAATCAGGCCATGTGTCTGAGAGCATTGAGGCTGCACAAGTTTATCTTGCACTGCTTGACACAGCTCCCTAAAAAAAGTGCCAGTGAACCTGCTATGCTCATTTGTCTTCACACCATGGTTCAGGGAATGCTACCCCTCTTCAGCATCACATTAGAGATATTAAGAAACAAGCTATGCATAGATGAATGAACACAGTGACCTGGGCAGGTGAAAAAAATAAGACTAAAGCAAGGGTTTCTATCCACAGATAAGTTGCTGATGGCCTTTATTTCTTTCCTGGCACACCGGTTTGCCACTCTCACATCACTAAGCAGAGCTTCTGCTGATTTAAAGATGAAATTCCTGTTATGAAAATGTACCCCAATACAACAAGGAAATATGTCTTAAGCTACATGAGAGCTTTGGAAAGGCTACACATTCAAACATTGAGCGATATCAAAAGTGGAGTTCTCCATTTTTGTAAGGAGGAGGCCAAGTGCCTGGGTACCACCTCTGCTCACTGAATTGCTTCATTTCCAACTTAAAGCTGTACCATTTCCCACCTGTTTGTGACCCTCCTGGAGCTCCTGCAGAAGTATCACAAGCTCCAGCAAGCAATGCCCCTGTGCAGCAACCTCAGCCTTCACCAGATTTCGCTGCTTTGACCAGGGGGCTTAGCCTGTGTCATCTCCAGGGATTCTTTCCAATATCAACATACAGATTTTGCAGCACTCACAAATAGGATTGAAAATGAGGAAAAAATAGTTGAGAAAAATGATATAATATGAAGACTGGAGTGGTCATGAGCAAGGCTCAGTCAGACAGCCTTAGTGACTGACAACGTGCTTATATCCCACTAGACTCTTTTATCACCATCTATTATATTTTTTCAATGCTGTATCTCCCTGATCCACCTTGGCCTCATTGTCTCCAATTTTGGTCCTTCTGCATGGCATTCTATAATAAATTTTGCAAAGTCTACAGGGTCCTTCAGGTATCCCATAGTACTTATTACAGTGTTGTTTACATCTTCTTATCAATTACAAGGTTCAGGTTGACCCTCTTCCAGACTTAGCAATCTGCGCCTTAGCAGATTTTTAATGGCTTGTCATCCAGTGGCTGAGCTGTTCTGGTCTTTTAGTCTTTGTTCCTGACTCCATTATCCCCTATCTGCCAGGTTTCTGCACCTGTGTGTTTAATCGCCTTTATTCTTATTGGTTATTTAATGCATAATTAATAATTCGTAATAGGGTAACTTAATGAAATAAATGCTCTCATATTATACATGCTCTTGCAAAGATTGATCAACCTGAATGATCTGCCACTGAAGTCCAGGCTACACTGTGTGAGATAATAGGACTGTATGTGTCCCGTGACTTCTAGGCTGTGAATGATATTATTTTTCCTGCAATAAGGGTTATATTTTAAGCCTTCTGGGGACCTGATGGACTCAGCGTATAGGCTTCTCTCTCCATACTCTGCTGCAACACTGAGAGATCAATCCCCTGTAGCCAAATACGCACACATGAAGAACCTTTTGTGTTTGTCTTCTCTGGTGCATACCTAGTCATGGTAGCAGTTTGTGGCTGGGCATACAAGAGCTGTAAGGCCCAATTCTGCAGCAATACACAGAAAGGCAGTAGCATTCACACATCAAATCTATCAAATCCAGCCAGCACAATTTACAATCCCGAAAATCTCGATGTCCAACCTCTCCTTACTATTTGCCACCTTGCAGATAGCTTTCCAGATTTCAGAGCCCAAACTTTATTGTGTCTGTGTAGAAATTTTCTGTTGTGGTGTGCGCAACGTCTCCTCGGTGGTCCACCGGGGATGTCCATATAAAAATCCTCAGAGCACATTCAGCCTAACCCATGTGCTGAACAGTGGAAACTGGCTTTCTAGTTTCTCTGCCCACTGTGGACAGACTGTTGGCCAGAGCAGCTCAGGAAGACCACATGAATGATTAGACTGAACAGAAGTGGCACACTGCATTTCTAGTAGTCTATGTGGCTAGCCCACAACTACTGAATGCCTTATTTATGTAGTGTTCTATTTGAGTAGCAAGCAGCTTGCCAGCTGCCATTGCAGAGAGCGAGAGGCCTGCCAATGAACTGCCAAATCTTTCTGATAAAATGCTGCCATGGTCAAAGTATCAGTGGTACTTAGAACCTGCAGAACAACTGAAGAGTCAGTAGGCAGCCTGTATGCTGTGGGCAGCAGATAAAGACTACCTGCCTGCTCCTGTTAATGGAGCTTACTGAGGTGGCCATGTGTCACCCAGGGGGCTAATAAATCCTAAGCAGGTTGTGTGCTGTGCAAGAGAGGTGCCCAGATGGGTTGGCACATAGCTCTTTGGAATTTTGTAAGAAAGGTATCCCTTCAAGTGCAATGCAATAGGGACACAGAACATCTCTCTAGAGTGCGTCGGTTGATACAGATGTCACTGAAAACATGACCAGTCATGAGGGGCAGCAAAAAATGCTGTCAGCATTTATAAGATAAATGCTGTCAGCAGCAGAGACATAGAAATGTTTCATTTAAGATGGCAAGGTACAGAAATATATCCCTATTTGTACTTTTTCCTTTTTTTTTTTTTTTTGGCGGGGGGGGAGGTACGGGGGCGAAAGGGGGAAACAAAGAGGCGTAAAAAGAACCAAGTAGATTACATACTTTTCTTTGCTTGATCAAATTTAGACCCAGTACAGAAATAAAAATGCTGGATGTCAGTTGATAATAAAGTGAACTAGATGAAATAATGTCCTCATTATTTTTGGTGCTGAATTGCAGTACTATAGTACTGTTATAACAGGATGATTTAGCTCAGTATAATGCTCCCAGTTGTCTTATTTTCCTGTTAACAATGTTTGTTTCTCTCCATAGCCAAAGTAACCCTTCAAGGTTCTTCAAGAGTGATGTGCAGAAACCTCTTTTAGTCAGTAGTGACTTATGGTGGGGGAAACTCTAAGGAGCTATTCTTCTTCCATATTTCAGTACTTTACAATATAAGCCAACATTTTCTAGTGAAACAGAGCAGACCAACATCATAAGGGAAAGGGAAGGACAGGGAGTGACTGAGAGGATTGTTCACATGCCCTTCAATTTTATTTCATTTCCTTTTATTTTATTTTATTTTAATTTATTTTACTTTATTTTATTTTTTCCAGTGCTAAAGCATGAATCTGAAAAAGTTAGGTGTCTGTAATAAGGCAAATCAGCCCTCATACAGCTGCCAAAATAAATATAAATTATTGAGGTGCTTGTACTTACATCAGATATTGAGCCACAATGCAGTATGACTGTGATCTGAAAGTTCAGGTTCCGAAGCAAATGCATGTGGTTAATACTCCTGTGGTGGTTCTTTGTTTGGTTGGTTTTTTAAATTAAAACAGATGTGACTTTAGCGTGAAAAGGATTTGAGCAATTTGAACATCTCTTTACTTGGCATATATCTTTCAGCTAAACCTGAAAGCAAAATACTACTTCCCAGACCATGAAGATAAGAACTGGCTCTCACGTACCTTTGCTTCTCAGTAACAGTGGCACTGTTTCAGACTTTTATATTCATGAACTGAATTAAAAATTGCGTACTTCCTTTTACAGTGTTCTATTTTTGTAACCTCTGAGCCACCTATATGAATAACGTTAATTTATCAAATAATCCAAATATCACCCCACTTTGAATTATAACAGTTTCTTGTAGCTTTCAGAAAGTCACTCACAGATCTTCCTCTGCTAGTTAGCAGATGGCTAAAACAATTTCAGTGATGAGGTAATTAGAATGGCACAGGCTTTCTACGCAGATCCAGTTCAGAACATTTCTGTACTCTACTGGAAAAGAGGCAGATGTACCTTGTAGTGCACATCCCGGGATTAGATATGGCATTTGTTCCCAAAGCTGCTTATCCTAACTTGATGGACATGTACTGAAGTCTACATTCAGTAAAAGTTTGGAACAGATTCTTCATGTTTGCAAGTTGTCTTGTTGTCTTCAGCACTTATCATCATAAAAATGAGAAACAGTGCTGCTATTCCCCATGACAGTAAAAAAAGTCACTTACAGTTTATAACAAGAAATTCATTAAGAATTTGAACATTATAGTGATAAGTATGCAAAAATAAATAAATAAATAAATAAACCCACAGCCATGAAGACATTAGTATTACTGTCAAAGAGGGATTTGGATGTGATTCAGTAAACAAAGCATGCAGCCACATGCTGTATGAGTGTAAAAAAGACATATAGGACAGCTGGTTCCTCCCCCGAGCACCATCTATACTGTGTTGCAAGGCCTTGATCCAAAGTTAGTGATTGCAACTAAAAGGCTCCAGCAGTCAGCTGTGGACTAGGCTCTTGGTGAGGAAGACATCATCTGCTCTAAAATGAGCAGAGAATCATGTTTAAATTCTTCCAGCCCATACTCACAGAAGTAGAAAAAAACACATAATAATTTGGGTTGGGAGGGACATCGGGAGGTCCCGAGTCCAAACTCCTGCTCAAAGCATGGCCAACTTCAATGCTAGAACGGGTTGTTCAGGACCTTTTCCACTTGAGTCTTCAAAATTACCGACATCTTTAAACCCCCAGGCAGACTGTTCCACTACTCAGCCACTACGTCTGTGGCATCTGCATAGCAAAGCAACATTCAGACAATTTCTGTCTTTTTGGTGATTCGTTTTTTAGCACAGTACTTTTCAGGTTCGTGTCCAAGTTCACATTCACATACGGTTTTTTTTCAGACAAGAGTTGCATTAGATGCATTTATGATGTCCATTCTTTGTTGGTGATTCTGGTAGTGAGAGAAACGTCAGCCATAAAATCAGGAAATAATATAAGCAGGACACAAATGTTTTACAGTCAGCAGTCCTTTTGTCTTCCAAGCTTCTTCCTTTGTTGTGATAAGTGTTTCTTTGCCCCAGAGGTAGGATTAGTATGTGCTTTCCATGAAATTAACAATGTGGAGGCACTGCATGAAGGCCCTTTATTCTCTGTTTCAAACATCAAGATTTTCCCATGCTAGGACACTTACAGAGGTGAGATTGCATAAATCTTGAATTAAAGAACACATGATATATATATTATGGGGAAGAAAAGCATTTCTGGAATTTAGTCTGTTGCCGCTTATCTCTCCCTAATATCACTTGTGGTGCTGTACCCATCACGACAGAAATGTTCAGGGCACAGCTACAGTCTGCCTTCAGTGCACGTGCAAAATGCCAGCGCATTTTTTCCTCTTAAAGGATCTGTTTTACAGACAGAACATTACTGACAACGACAACAACAAATCTATTGCCATTACAATTTAAATTTCATTTCATATTAGTTTTCCATGGTAATGCTTATCCATGATGTTCCTTGACTTGGTAAAATTTGTTAACCATTTTCCAAAAAAGAAAAAAACACACAAAAAAACCAAAAAGTCTTGCTCTAGCTGACTCATAGTATCACACAGTCTTCATAAAATCTCATTTTCTGAGGTGTTTGCTTTTTGTGGACCAATTCATTATCATGCAAATGGAGTTGGGCCATTTCTGCAGACAATCTAATTGTTGGCATAATATGTTCTCATTATTTGTATAGTGCAGCAGTTTGTATTAGGCTATTCTCAAGTGTAACAGAAACACATATAACAGCATGAGTTTTGAGAAATGGAGGCTATTCTTTATCAAAGGCTGTATGACCTGGATACAGATCCAGTCTAGAATCACAGACAAATATCAGCCATTATGAACTGCACAACTCTTCTGGATCCTGAACTTGCTCTGTTTGGGACAATAGGAGCAATACGTGAAGCTTTCTTTTCCCCAGTGATAGCCTTTTTGAACAACCTCTAACTCTTACACCTTGAAGAAAATATTATGATATGTAAAGGAATTGAGATAAATAGCACTACTAAAATAGCAAATAGAGACCAAGCCAATCCGCTTTTAGCTAGTAATCGAAATGCAAAAGTTTCAACTTTCATTCTGCTTCCTAAGAATGAATCTTATCTTTTCAGGATATGCTGCCAATTTAGCAGAGTCTAACTATGGCACGTAGCCATTCACAAATAAGAAAATTTGTACACTATTTAGGTTGGCTCTTGCTGGAGCCATATGTTGAAATTTCTTAATTAAAAAAGCACCTTAGAAAAACTTCCAGTCTTCACACTGGATAAAACATCTTTCAAGGTTCTAAAATATCAACAAAATATTACAGTAGAAAGAATGATTTTCTCCCCCCATGGGATGATATAAGTGATGATTACAGTTTAGCAGCCATTTTTACTTGTTTACAAGATGCTTCAGCATTATTCAGTATTTTGAAGTGGAAAAGAAGATGGAAAAGTGATAATCAAAGTTTTGATGCAACGAGGAGCAGTCATTTCTGAACAATATTGACTAGAAATAAGAAAGCCATATCCCTTTGCTAGGATTGAAGTCCTCAGCTAAGTCACTCAGGGAAAGCAGCTAAAGTTCAAGGGTTTCTTATCAGTTTCCGATAATATGCAATATGATTGAATGTAATATATTAGATCAAAGCTGATGAATCAGAGGAGGGTGTATATTTTTTTAATTATCTCCCCCTCTACTCTGCCCTGGTAAGGCCTCATCTGGAGTACTGTGTCCAGTTCTGGGCTCCCCAGTACAAAAAAGACAGGGATCTCTTGGAAAGAGTCCAGCGGAGGGCCACAAAGATGGTGAAGGGCCTGGAGCATCTCCCCTATGAAGAAAGGCTAAGTGAACTGGGTCTGTTTAGCCTTGAGAAAAGAAGGCTGAGAGGGGATTTGATCCAGGTTTATAAATACCTGAGGTGTGGGGGCCATAGTGGTGAGGCCGGACTCTTTTCAGTAGTGCGTGGGGACAGGACAAGGGGAAATGGGACGAAGCTAGGGCATAGGAAGTTCCGCACGAATGTGCGCAAGAACTTCTTTATGGTGAGGGTGACAGAGCACTGGAACAGGCTGCCCAGGGGGTTGTGGAGTCTCCTTCTCTGGAGATATTCAAGACCTGCCTGGATGCCTACCTGTGCGACCTGGTGTAGGGAACCTGCTTTGGCAGGGGGGTTGGACTCGATGATCTCTGGAGGTCCCTTCCAACCCCTATGATTCTGTGATTCTGTGATTCTGTGATCTCCTGTTTATTCCATATAGATCAGAGCCGGTTCTCCCAAGTGTTGCTCAGACAAGTATTATGCTATTTGCAGATTCATATCTACGGCCAACACTGGCAGCACAGAAATCTAGATGGAGTGTGACAGATATACTGTAAAGAACATGCACACATAAACTCTCATCCAACCATGTGGAAGATTTCTGTAGTATCAGAGTGAGCAATACTTTAATGTTTCTTCTCTTTTCAGAGACTTCAGTGTAGCTTTTCTTCCTGGCATGGGTGCAGGGGATGTCTGTATCCCCCTAATCTTGTCTCAAGTGATCAGTTGAATCAGGTGTGAGTCGGTTTCTGGAGAGTAGTGGCATCTGGCACAGATGAGAGAATTCCAGTTGCTCCTGCCTGCCGCTGGCCAGTGAACGTCTTTGTGCACATTGCTGCTAAATGCTCCACAGTACTCAGCTCAGCCTTGGCTCTGATCAGGCTTTGTTTCACCAAATACCCTCTGAGCTTCTTTCTATTCACTCCCAAGATCCCTCAAGAAATACTGACTGATTGCAGTGTTTTTATAGGAGACAAGAAATACATTGCTATAGAGCCTTCCAGCTATTTGATTTATAGCTGTGCAAGCACTCTGGTAATTGCATGTAATAAGCTACTGGTCCAGACCACAGTATCTTGCACTTACAAATGCTAGAGGGAACTCTTTTTGCTTGTAAAGCTTTTCTGAGTCTTATGCACTCTTCTTAGTTCACTTTTGATAGATTTTTAAAAGGATGTTTTGTCACACTTGGTGAACTGTCATCTAGGAGAGTTCCTCTTAATGTACTTTCAGCTTGTGTTCAGAAAAAGTAGACTTATGAACAACATTTTGGTTATATTGCAACCTTTTTCCACCAATCATATTCTCACTTCAAAGGCCAGTGAATCTTCCTTGCAAATTTTTGGACTAAATTACGGTATGAAATAATAAGATTCAGTTAAAGAATTCTGTTCCCTAGTTTTAAAAATCCTATAACCACACTACATGAATTAGCACCCTCTTTATGATTTGTTCAAAAGAGGAAGCAATGTATTCTTTTCAGTCTTTCTATTTCTGAGTGTATTTTTTGTTCATAATACTAAGTACTGTTTTTAGAAAACACATTGCCACAGAGAAGAATCCGGGAGTATTGTCAGCTTCCCTAATGTTTTATATTGCTTTAACCTTTTTAGATTTACTCCTTTTTTATTCTTCCTCACATTTTGCTTCTACTCAGCAATGAGCTGAGCTCTTGTATTTCTTACTTATATAAAAACACACATCTTTCCAACCATTACAGTTAATTCAGAATCCAAATATGTATTTGGTGGTAGGTATTCCTCCAGAATTTGTATTTCTCAACAATTAATCCCTTCTGATGTTATGTTTCCTGCAGATCTGACTTCTTGTCTTTGGGTCTCTGAAATGTCAGCTTTAGACTAAATAATATCCTGCAATCTGTAACCATTTGCCTTGTCATATTTATTGGCCTTTTAAGCTTGCTAACAAACTTTAGATTCAGAAATTGGTTATCCTCTGTAAAAATAACAGAATTTTCAGAAACATTGTGAACCCCTAAGCATAACAAAAGATCACATAGAAGGAATAGTTGGAAACAATCTTGGTTTGGAAAATATAAAAGAACATGTGATTGAATTGTCCAATTCATTATGCAGAAGCAAAGAACAGCAAGGATAGCTACTGTAAGAGAAACTCTGAGGTGAATGGATTACTGTTCAGTCTTCCCAAGCAGGTAGCTTTGCACTCTGTCCAGCTCCACAGAGTACAGGGACAATCTGTGAACAATACTAAGCTGGGAAGAACTGAATGAGCATTGAAGGAACAAACGACCTTGATGAAAAGGAGAAACAGAAAAGAAAAAATGCAATTAAATTCCATCTAGAAAGGGTTACATCTGCACAAATACATGGCAGGAACAAGAAGAAAGGGATCTGAGCATTGTTATATCAAAAAAAGCCAATCAGTTACCATTGTGTAAGATGCTAACATACAAACAGGAGCCAAACCTGTAAGAATAGTGAGCAGTCCTCCTACTGCACTTAGTAGTGACAAGGCTGCAACCAGAACGGTGTTCACGTTGCAGAGTGGGTTCTAGCCAGAGTGAGGAAACTCATTTAGCTTAGACTAATGAAGAAAAGAGAGCAGAAAATAGGAAAAATGTTTTCAATTGCTAAACAGATAAGAATAATGTCCCATTGACTAGCTGAATAAGCTAGGAGTCTAACATTAAAACAAGGGGGATTCAAATCATCCATTAGGAAAAAAAAAATCCCTTCCAATAGTGAGCACTAGACAGTACTGGTGTAGAGTCTCTGAAGTTGCTGAAGCCCTATAAAACAAATATATCTTGTGAATTTCATGGGTCATGACATAGTTGAGATTCATTGTGCCTGATTTTATCTGTCTAAAAGCATTCACTCTTTAGTGTGTCATCTGGGAAGCTTTCACTGTCAGTGAAGACAGACTTTGTTCCAGAGGAAATGTTTCCTATCCTAAATGAAATATCTAGACTAGGCAGGACGAGGGGCTGTGTCCTTGGGTAATACAAAAGTAGTATGGAGATCCCATAGTGTTAAGGCTGGATGCCTGGCTGTTTATTTTAAAATGTTTACAAGATGAAGGAAATGTGTGATAGTCTAAAAAAGCATCATATCTTGCTTGCTCAAAATGCCTTCGTCTTTAGAACTATTTCAGTGACATATGATTTCAGTGATTCCAGTGATTTAATGGAAAAAAAATGCTTGAGACTATGCTTTGAATCATTCAAAGTTCAGTTAAGTGATTGTTTACCTACTTAGCAGAATATATGAAAGTGAGAAGCTTGTGATTTTCCAAAATCGTCAGCATAATACTTTCTCTGAAAGACACAACTGTAAGACTGATACTCCACTATGTGCTACATGTTCTTGTTTCTCAAAGCTTATCCTGAGCAGGCAGAAAAAAACTCTAGTGGAAGCCTTGAGTCTATCTATCTGCAGTATTCACAGAACTTACAGGCAGTCCATGAACAGATACTGAGTTATGTCTCGTGCACTTACAAAGCTTGTCTGTAGGCTATTCATTAAAAAAATACAAACTTCTCCATGGCAGATTTGGATTCTTTACTAAATAATGTAGATAAAAAGAACAGAAAGAGAGATATGGTGTGAAGGAACATTGATCCTGAGAAGAGAAAAGCCAGAAAACACTTTCTCACTGTTAGTTGGCTTTGTAATATTGGTGTAGATATAATAAAAACAATGCAGCATATTTTAACTGATTCTTGCATTATGTAACTTCCCATTGTACTCAGTTCAGGTAGAAGGTTATAAATGTGAAATTGCTTATCTTTGAGAAAAATAATAAACACTTAATATGCAATAGCATACATGGCCAAGTGCTCCTTCCATTGATATCACACTATTATTGATGGGGTAAATCTGGACCCCAGATATAAGAGAAGCATACAAATGATGGGCATAAATGCCCTTTTCTCTTCTTTTTTCTCCCCAAACCAGGCAAGTTAAGCAGGTTTGCAGTTGATCAGCTACTGCACAGGTCAATGAGTGCTGAACCCATCAGGAGTTACTCCTATATTCCATTTCAGGTTAATAACAGGGAAAAAATAAATAAATCCTTTTTACCATTTCTAAGTTCACACATGGCTGTTATGGGAGTACAGGGAATATGTACTAACTTCCAAACTGCCAAATCACGGGAGTTATAAGTCATCAGCTGTCTTCCACATCATCCCACTAAAACAAAACAAAAATATTGAAACCACTAAAGCTTTGATTAAAGCATTGATCCCAACCATTACAAACAAAAGATGAAATAAGCATACCTGAAAGTAATTACTATAGAATTAGCCCGCCATTCACACAACTAAACTTGAAGGAGGTACTTACTTCAGCACAAAGCTGAAACAGAAAATTAAATTGCGCCCAGGCAGAAAAACTTTTAGATCCTAGTCCAGTAAAACATATTTTTACAAATTGACCATGAGTATATTATAGTAAGAGATCTTGGACAAATACAGTGTAGTTGACTGTCATTCCTTGGGGGTTTTTTCCTAAATTTGCAATTAAAATTCTATTAGACTAGAGTCTTGATAAATTGTCATTAGAGTTCATATTTTTGGTAGTAATTTTTATGCAATACTCTGGCTAAAGTAAGAAAGGATACTTAATATCAGTAATGGCATAAAAACTTCCTTGATGATGAACCTTTATCAAATTGGACAGAAATGCTCCTTCTAATATTGCTAAGAAATGTGTACTGACATACAAGGCCAGCTGCAAATCAGTTGGAGGTAGAATTACTATTTTTTTAATAAGGTAAATAATCCATTTATAAACATTAAATTCATAAAGTGGCTTATGATGACATCACTGATATGGTGATAGGTGGAAAATGGCATGTAATGGAAACGTGAATCATGAGTGATAGCCTGTCTAACATACAACCCATTATCCAGAGGATGGAAGTGATCAAATGCAACTGTATCTATCTGAATTTGAAATATGCCTTTAAAAAAATACTGCTTTCAACAGAAAAAAAAGCAAAACACATTAAAAAATCATGGTTGCTTACATGTCATTTTTATAGTTTCCCATGTTGTAAATGACGTGCAGGGAAAGTACAAGATGTCACAAAAGCATAGAAATTTTTATTCTGATAGAAAACTCCAGTCACACTATTCATTAAAAAGAAAATCATTTATAGCATAAACTAAGTTCCTGGAAGCATCAGGGTCAAGATTCATCAAATGTAATGGGGCAGCTTTTCAGAATAGTCTGATCTATATTAGGTAAGATACAGAGAAGATGTATCTAATTCTGAGATTCTCTCTATGCTGGCAATAAAAGAAGTCTAGACAACTAACAGTGCAATGGACATCTACTGAGCAATGTCTACACTGCATTACTGCAATTTATATTGCAATGCTGCATAAGTCTACATGCAATCAGTCGAACGTCAGCCTGAGGAAGTTTCTGTGAATTTGGTAATTTCAGAACTGCTCCCATTCCTGTAATTCTAGCAGAATGTGTATAAAAACCCACATGAATGTAGGTCTCTTCCACCCAGGTGTTTGTATGTGTCAGTAAAAACCAGAATGTTTATCTTTCATTATCATACAATCTATGTATACAATTAAGGTGTGTATCTATGGGAATAAAGTATGGCTGTGTAACAATGCTGGAAGAATGGCATGCAAGCAATTCTCCTTCTGTCCCCACCAGCTCAAAATATAATACCTACGTGGCTGCCTGAAGCAGTACCTCCAAAAACATAACTTTACCCTCCACATGCAGAGTTTGGACCAGCGTTACATGGATTTACACAGTGATATTGAAGGAGGGAAGATTTAGATTGGATATCAGGGGGAATTTCTTTGCCAAGAGAATGGTGAGGTGCTGGCACAAGCTGCTCAGAGATGTTGTGGATGCCCCGTGCGGGGCCCAAGGCAGCCTGGTCTCGTATTAGATATGGAGGTTGGTGGCCCTGCCTACTGCAGGGGGGTTTGGAGCTTGGTGATCTTTGAGTTCCCTTCCAACCCCAGCCATTCTATGATTCTGTGATTCTATGAGTCTGTGTAATGAGCAGTATAAGCAAGTACTTATTATCAGAACTTTGTACCTGGGAGAGACACCTAAAGTTTCAGAAATATAATCTCAATTCCAGAAGGGAATAAAAGAAGAAAAAGAGAGGATTCCCTGTGATCACGTAGATTAAATCTGTGAGTGAGCTTTCTTACAGCTGCTGTGTCAGCACACCAGGACTGACAAGCTGAACAAAAACACAGAATTACTGTAGTTGGGCTACATATCTTCAGATCATGTAAAAGATCCTGTGCTATATGAAAGACCTCTTCTAACCAGAGATTCTCTGGTAAGTAGTCACAATTAATTTTAACTGTTAATTATCTATAGCCAAGTAACCAAAATCACTAATAATTCTTAATTCTAAAAAATTTCCTGTGAAACGTTTTACATTAACTGTGTTCTCCGATTCAGAAACGTGTGAAGGCTTTCACAGAACTTCCTACGCTTTGCTCATTTACACTTAATTTATATGAAAAAAAGAACAGAAAGGCGTGGATCCAATCATCACCACCGTTTCAGCCTCAGCCTGTGATCAGGCCAAGCGTATTGTGGTATCAGCATCTGAAGACAGTGGTGTAATTTACATTCTCAGAAGGTAATGACATCAATTTCAGCTATCCACATACCACTACAGAGGTTTTGTTCCTTCTGTGCTTATTTTGATGCATCTACTAGGTAAATTTTAGCTGCCTCTTGCATAAATAAGAACATTTGTACAAAACAGGTACCACCACCACTTTGTCTCCACTCTGGCACTTATCATTGGCATTTTTTCCCGTATACATCACGGTGTGTTATTTCCACTCACTGGAGATTCAGAAGTGAAAAGGTGTTCAGTTACAAATGGCTGTGAAGTGATAGCATTTCGTGCATTTACCTCAAACTGTGTCAAGCTGACAGAAGTTTAGAGGGTCATAGCAATGCCTGCTAAGTGACTGTTCTTAAATTTGCACTTCATATTAACACAGAAAAAGAAAAAAAAAGAAAAAAAAAAAAAAAAGTAATACATAGTATTCCTTGGTAATAAGTTGGGTGACATGAAAATTCCAGATATGCATGAAATGAGGTCTTAATATTTAAGCAGGTAAATTTCTAATCCATTCCAGGATCCCTCTCTCTGAATGATGACTAGGCTTCCAGTAACATACTCTAACTGATTAAGAGTCTTGATTGTGTTTGCTGCTGAAGTTTTTGTGATTATTATCTAAACTGTATTGATAAAAAACAATTGAGTCTGTAAAGCACATTAAAACTCCATTCATTTCCATTATCTATAGAAATTGTATATTCTTATTGCTTACATTAGTGCTGGATGTTTCATGTTTGCCATAATTTCAGTTGTTCTGTAATCTGGCTCTATTCCTTCTGAAGTCAGAGGGGATTTCATATGATTAATATAGATTTCTGAAGTCTGGATAATATCTTGATTGAGCTTCATGTACTCTGGGTCCTTGCCATCAGTTTCATTTCTGATTGTTTTCTTCCTGAGTTGACAATGCTTTTATCACACCATCATCTCTTTAGTACACAGTACCTCCAAAACTTTTATTGTTCTTTTGCTGCAACTTTTGATGAACTGTCCTGAATGGAAAGTGTAGGCAAAAATTTCACTAAACCTAGGAACATGGTTCAAATATTTTCTCATCTAAACAAAAATGCATACATCTGGTTTTCTTATCTATAATAATGAATCTCTTAACTGCCCATTTGGTTCTCTCTGTAAAACAATTCAGAAATAAAGTAATTCAATCTTAACATAGCCATGACAGAAATAGGAGAGATCCATACTAATTCTAAAAATGTAATCTCTAAGCCTAACTAGATTTAAGACTATCAACAAACCTGATTGTCTCGCCAAAACCTTAACCATATCCCAACTAATCTCAAACAATCACTAACTCAAACCCTCAAGATTAAACACAAAAATAAAACCAAACCTGAACTGTGACACTGAGCTGTAACTCTATGGCTACCCTTAATTCTTAACCCTAATTATAAATCCTAACTTCATCCATACACCTAAACATTGGAACACACACCATCATCCAAAAACATACCCTGAACTAATGCAACATCCTAATGCCTAGCAGAACGCACTAACCCAAACTTAAAACCCCAACCTAAATCTGAATACTAACACAATTCCTAACTTTAACCCTGAATTCTAAAAATACCTTTAAGAAAATCCCTAAATCTAAACTTGAATCCCTCACTCTCAACCTCAACCCTAACTTTGAATCCTGAACTTAAATGCAAAACCTAAACTTGCAAATTGTCATCCTAAACCCTAGCCTGAACCCCAAACCTAACACTAATGAGTAAATAAAACCAAACACAGGTCCTTAACACACCCATCTAATTCTGACTGTTAACCCTAACGCAAATTGAACCTTAAATCACAAGCCCTAAAACAAACCCTTAACACATAACAAAACCCCCTATCACAAACCCCAAATAAAAAATGCCTACAATCTACTTCACATCCAAAAACTAAGCCCTAACTCAACCTCCTGTATATATGTAATAATAAAGTAGCTTATATATGTAAGGTAGCTGTCAGGAGGTCAAGGATGGAAACTCCAATCAGCAGAGGAAGGAGGTGCTAAAACAGTCTTTGAGAAGGAATGTTTATTTCCAAGTATAAAGCACTATGACATGTCAAAAGAGGGAACTATGGTCAACGAGCCTGGTTTTTCCATTACAATTCTAGGCTCTGTATATTAATAACAGAAAACAAAATGTAAGCAAATATATTTCCAACAGACCTTAGTCATATTTTCTGGTATGAGTTTATGCATCTCTTTACGACAGAACAGAAACAAATAGATTCAAAGAGTTAAGTCATATTCTTTGATGTACTCAAAACCCATTACATTTCCCTCAGTTAACCCCATCTTTAATGTAATCAACTGTCAAAAACACATCTTCCGGGTAGGTATCTGATTTCAGCTGAAAGAATTCAAGACAGTGAAAATCCTCCACTGCTTTCAGAACTTCATTCCTTCAGTCAGTTAAACAACTATACAATATTTCTGATTTGAATTTAGTGACTGTAGCCTCTTACAATGCTATCCTTCAAAAAGTTAAAAATTACATCAGTGACTCCTATTTTCTGCCTGTGAAACTACTTATAAAATAAAATAAAGTTAATTTAAATTTTCTTGAAAGATAAAAAAAAAAGCCTGAGCTAAGCCATTTGTTGTCATTTCCTCTAAACTTTAAATACTGCTTGCGTATCTCTTCTAACTTTCTCTATTTTTTTTCAGCAATCTTTTTGAAATATGGACACTAGAATCACTTATATAATTTTAGATCCAGCCTTCTGTGATAGAGTTTATATTTCAGAATCACAGATCTTTCAAAGTCAGATATGCAGACAACTTGTATATTTTAAACGTATGAGAGGCAAGAGACAGAGTTATTGTTGCTACATGTATACATTTCCTGGCTTAATGAGTGAAGTTTTTATGTAGAAACAATGGAGATGGAGGGAATTACTGCAAATCACTGCTGTAAATAAATTACATTCACCTGAAGAAATTTCCACATTCAATAGGCATAAAAAGCTGAGTCGACCTGCATGAAGAGCAGACACTTGCACTGAAATCACAGGTCTAACAAAACCATGTCAGTATCTAACATTCTGTAACAAATTTGCTCTAGATATTCTACACATGAAGGATTTAACGTTTAACACCAAATTAAATTATCAGAAGCTGTTTTGATGTTCTATGTCATTTTGATATTGCAGGATGATAACAGCAACACACTCAAATCACAATACAAGCGCAAATTACCAGAGTGTAGCAATTGCAATACACAGTGGGTTCACACTACTCGTGTAATTCCCTATAACATGCTCATCATCATGACACTGAGCACCCTCTGCTGCTGGGAAGAAGTAATGTGGTTGAATCCAGATCAAGGCTGTTGCTCTGTTGAAAGTCCTTTTTTGTCTGTCAGAATTATTATTTTGGTTAACTAAAGAGCTAACAGATGTACAAATGGTTGACCCCTTCAGCTGATATGGCCAGTTGATCATGTCTGCCAATAAAGCTGACTGATCTGCTCAAATAATGAAGCCATTTGTCTAGAAGAAAAACAACAGAAGAGCAGTCCTTCGTGAAGACTGTGGCAAAAAGTTGTTGAATACCTCAGTGTTCTCGTCTGTTGTTACTAGCCTACTTGTGTTTCTCACTAGGGAGGTTACTTCCTCCTAGAATCCAAAGTAAAAGTACATGTTTCAAGCCTGTGCCATGCAGAGGTAATGTCTCATCATTATTCCTTCCTTCTGCAGCCAAGGAGTGTTAGCCTCAAATGGCCACAGCATAATGGTGGGAGCTCAAATTGAGTTGTCTGACAGCTGTGCTCTTTAAATCCTTTCCAGAGACATAGCTTTCTAAGCAACCACCTTCCATTTGTTCAGGTGGTCTAACTTACAATGTTGTCTATTTGAAAACTTATATAAATAGAGTAATCCAAACTGCTCCTTATGGGCAAGCTGCTGCTTTCCACTATGCTCCTACACTGAAGATAGATACTGCACTCCAGGAAAGTTGCTACAGCACAGCAGGGACCACCAGGGAACCCAGAGAGTCACACAACACAGGCTTTCAGTACCTCCACTGGCCACAAAGAGATGCAAGGCCCTTGAAAGCTGTGCTGATATGAAAGTCACCAACAAAGTAATGGGCGGTAGAAGAATGAAGATGTTGGTTACAACTGCAGAAAAAATATCCCTTCCAAAACAAATCGTTGTGGAATCAGTGACTAAGGAACAGGCTGGAAGTTTGATCAGAAAAATTCTTCATTAACAGAAGGGAGACAAGAGGTATTGGCAGCTCTCCTCTGATTTTTATAGTTATGTTCCTATGGTTCTGTTCAATACATTCATACCACATGTCACTGTACTATGTGTGAGCTCAAAAACGACAAAACCAGGTGTCTCTAATTCCACAAAGTGCATCAGTCTTCCATTAATAACATTTTCACAGGACTTCAAAATCCAGTTTACCTGAACAGATTGCAGAGGAATTAATAAAACACGTGATTTTATGTAAAAGTGTGGGGCATTTTTCCCTTCATGTCCCCTATATGTTTAGAAAAATTGCTTTATGTTATTTGTTTCTCAAATAAAATAAAACAGGATGTAAATCCTGCAAATTTGATAAAAACTGCTCTGCTTAATATCGTATGCTTAAGTAGGACCATGAACTTAGGGCAAAGATGCTTGAAATGTGTTTTTCTCTGAATTTCTGACTGTGTTAATAGGTGCAATCCATGCAACAGGCGTTCCATAAGAAAAACAAACAAACAAACAAACAAGCAAATAAATAAATCAGAATCAAGCTTTAAGCTTGATTCTACTTCTACATTGGCTGCTCCAAAAGTAAAGCCTCCTATTTTATTTCTAAGGAAACTACAAAGAGTACAATAACAGCATTTGATAGAGCAAATTCTCTGCCACAAAACACTATTTTTCAACACAGTCACCACCATTAGCAATGTATTCTCACCAGTGATGAACAAGAGCCTGCATGCTGCACTTACAATAATCTGCATCGGTGGGTAACCCACAGTTTCACAGCTACTGGTCTATTGGAGCTCCAGGAAATCCAGAACGATCACCCCTTTCCTAACGCAAAAGACAATGTATATCATTTTACCTGCTGAGGTCTGCATCTTGAACTTCTTCAATGGAGAATTCGCATGTTGCACTCTGTGGACTGCTGTTTTGACTCCGGCTTGTAGCAGTGACACCAAATCTCATTGCTGGTAATGATGTGATCCACAAAACTGTCACCTTCAGCCTTGTATTGATTCGACAGTACCTGACCGTACAATGGCCTCCAGCTCCTCCTGTTTGTTGCCCATGCTTCACACATTAGTGTAAACGCACCCGAGCTGGACCTGGCAAACTTGCTTATGGTGTTCTTTTAGTTCCTGTGTGAGCATGTGTGGGACCCACCTGGCACAAACTTTTGTGATATTCCAGTGTTACCACCATCATTTCCAATGCATTGAAGCTGATATTCATTTCTGTGCACAGGTTCCTTGTAATCAGACACTTTGTGCAGATGGACTGATCGGGATGCTCTTTATTTCATAGCATGACAGCTATGCATGGCAGTCTGGAAAGTGGCTTGTCTTTCATATCACTGTCATGACTGCTGTATAGCCCACTTCAACGCATGCATTTCAAGGTGATGTAGAGATTTTTAACAGCTTACAAAGAAGTATGCTCATGGCTCATTTACAGAGCATCTGTATGATGAGCAATCTGCCGAATGGAAACTTGACAAAAATTATTACAGCTGACTCAAAAGGAGACTGTTGCTCTGTTGTAGAATGGAATCCACAGAAGAAATACATTTCAGTGATTTATTTGGAATATTTAACAAGGTTGATAATAATGTACTGTTACAGAATGCAGTGGTTTATTGAAAGTACAGCAACATTGGGCAAACTGACTAACCTCTGCTCTTCTGTAGGGCTGAACTTAGGAAAGCAGAACTTTCTAACTAGAAAGTACTGTAGGACTCATAGCAATCAGGGTAGGCTTCTCACTCATACATTAACCACTTAATAAAGAAATATATTCCCTTAGTGGTGGATTTGGGAGCAAACCCAGTAATAGAGAAGCTGGAAATGCTGCTGTCTTGTAGAGAAGCTAGATAAGAAGCGTGGGGGTGAGATACACCAAAAGAAATTAAAAAAAAAAAAAAAAGAAAATAAATATAGGTTTTTGGTGTTTGATTTATTTTTTTTTCCTCTCCTTCTGATCATTTTCTCAACTCTTTGACCATCTTTAATCATTTCCATGAGTGGTTTTCTCTGTTCTCAGTGTTCCAGCTCACACAATGAAACTCCACTCATTGGGCTGCAATCAGGGGCTGGGGCTGCACGAGCAGCTGGGTTCATTTCCAGCTCCCTGAACCAAGCTCATTCACTGGGTAGCTACACAACTATCAGTAACGGCAGCATAGAGAGGAAGGAAACAAGCAGCCATAAGCAGGAAGACAGTGTCACCCTCTGCCTCATTAGTTCATACTGCAAGCTAACACCCACACACAGCAGTCTAGGCATCCACATATAGCACAGCTGTTCTTAGCCTGCTCAGAAACAGCTGTCTATAGACAGATAAGAATGTGAACGTTGCAGACAGGATTGCTGAGATCTGAGGAGGAATAGCTCTGAGTTTAAAGGGAGAAAACACTAGCACAGAAAAATGCAAGATCCAAATGCAAAACAAAACAACAAAAACAAAGCAAAGCAAAACAGAAGCCATGACTAATCATCACAATGGTCAGTCTTACTGGGACTTCTGGACATCATGAAGTCACCAAGCTGTCAGTGTTGCTGGTTTTGACTGGAGCTGGTGCAAGACAGCAACTCAGCAGCAGCTCCTCTCTAGTGAGTTGCAAAGAGCAACTCTTCCCCTTCTGACTGGCCAGTAAAGACTCTTCCAATGCCTTATTAGGTTAGTGAACATGTTTAGCATTGTAGCTCGTTGCACCCTAGTTATCTTCTGTGACTATATTAGCCAGTAAGTACTCAATTTATAATTTAAGTTATGAAAGTCCTGCTTTTTGCCAGGTTAAAGATCCAGAACAAATCAACTGAGAGCGACCATATCAGGGAGTAAGAAACAATGGGTTTGGTGGGTTTTTTTTGCGTCAGTGGAGATTGGACTACAAAGTGGTTGCATAGCTGTGGCTCAGGCTATGACTTTGCTAAATCAAATGCCAGCTTACTGCAAGACATAAGGAATCCATTAAAGTGGCTCAAGCATGAATTTCAGCATGGAATTGTGGCTCTGTATATGGTGAAGAATTCTAAGTAAGTAAATTACAGAAGGCAAATAAATTAATATATTTATTGATTCAACACCAGACACATATTTCCTGATATTATATCTCAAGTTTTCTCCACCTTACATTAATGTCTCAGCGCTTTGCTCTGCCAGAATCTAACTGTTGAAGATAAAAAGCATTGAATGCATATATATTTTTAATGAGATACTGCCAAAGTATTTCTTACCATGAAGCTTAATAAAAAGTACAGGGAACATGATGGATGGTAAGTTATATGACTCTGTCAAATAAGTATTTGCTGCTTTCTGAATATGAATCATTTTCTTCTGTTGATTACATTTGCATTTGTTCACATTATAGGTGCTTTTTTTTTTTTTTTTTTCACATGGCAAGGTTTTTCTGATATTTACCAGAATGTCAGCCTCAGTGAGTCTTTCTAAGACATTTGATGTTATTTAAGGGTAGTTACATATCTTGACTAATTCTTGCCTCTCTCTCCTGTCATTGAAGATGTTCTTCCCTTTGTAATATCATAAAGAACGGAGCTAGCCATTATGGTCACATTTGAGGAAAGAAAAGAAATCTGATGCTGCAACAACCTTGCAATAAATCTTCATATCTTCACTGTAGGAATGCATCAGCAGGTAGCTGTAGTAAACATGAGAGTATGGGAGTGCACAGTCTATAAGCAGGAGCAAGACTGAGCAGTTGCTAACTGCAGCGTTGACAGGACATGAGGAAGGCCATAGGTAAAAAGCGTCAAGCTTATATCTGTTCTGTATAGCATTTTTTCACAGTACATGATAATTTTGACAGAACATCGGCACATTAAAAATACTTGAGGAAAAAATATCATATTAGCAGAATAAAATCTTGCAAAAAATTGTCCCAGAAATTAAAACTTTGCCATAGGAGAAACACTGGGGGAAAAAAAAGCTTTTTTTTTTTTTGTAGTTGTTTTCATAAATATGACTGTATATGTATGCTGACTTTACACCTTATCAAGAATCATGAAGAAAATTCACAGTGGTACGCCAAATCAGCAAAACTCATCAGGTAGGGTGTGACAAGTTCTGATGGAAATTATACGTTCAATTTTACCTCAAACCACAATATGATGAGTAAAGATGGAGAAGGTGCAAATGAGAAGCAAGCCTGAAACTCATTGAATTGTTTATTTGACACAATAATTAGACCATCCAAAACCCACCTGTGCCAGCTAAATCAAGATTCCTAGATGTCTGGTTGTTCAGCAGAACAATTCTTTCTAGATGTTGTGTTAATGGCCAATTGACCAGAACATTATGCAGTTATTATATGATAAGAAGTCTTCCAATGTGGTCTTTAAAAATCTAAATGATCATCAATTAGAAATTTTTCTGAAGTCAAGATGAGGTATACTGTAAATTCCAGAAGCTATAGAATTCTAGATTGTGTTTCCCTAGAGTAATCAATTTTATGCATTATCCTATCATTTTAACCAATGCAATTAATGTGGTTTTGGGGGAAAATGGGGACACATAAATCAAAATATATGAGGCTAGTGCACAGGGTCTGCATCGTTATGGCTGTGCAGTAACAAGATCAATTACCTTCCTCTCTTCTGCCCAGAAGCCTCTATGTGATTTATAAAGCAGTTTACTGCAGGCTGAGAAGAAAATATTTGCAAACTGAGAGACCAAAAATGAAGAATTGCTGTGAATAATGGAATTCCTTTAAAATCAGTGTGGTTTTGTTTTTGTTTTTGTTTTAATATCATCTTAGGAACATTCACAAGAAAATAAAATTTCAGTCTCTGCCCGTTAACACCATAAAACACATTAACATCCAGCTGTATGTTTCAAAGATAAAAGTGATTGAAGTGTTAAATATTTGCTTATGCTAAACAAAGAAATATGCTGGTAGCACTTCTTTTTTCTTTCATGTCTTATGGCAGAACAGGAGTCAGATGTTTTCTCCTACTTTAAGAAGAGTTTGTTTGATTCAGTTTTCTTGAGAAGTTAAAAGAGAGACATCTGCTCAGGAAATAAAGACTATATCAAAGAAGTAAGTTGAATTGTTCTACACTAAAGCTGGCAGGCAAGGTGAGAGATGGTGCAGAGTGTTCCTTCGGGAGGGTGTTCCTTCTGGATCTCCACAAGCAGGGTTCAGTAACAAATGGCTTAATAAAACAGCTATTTCAATTAGTTAGGATGAAAAGAGCAAGCAAATTTACAACCTTTCAGATGCTTGGAACCCTGCTTTCAGCAGCACTGAGCAGATCCCAGAAGGGTATTCCCACGTCACAGTGAACAATGTTTTTCTTTTACATACTTCCTAGTGTCTATCACTCTGCCTGGGCTTTCAGTTAACCCGGGCACAACCAGGTCTCCAAACTTAGCATTTGTTTGCAATTCCCTTGTATTCTTCATTCACTTTCTAAGCTCCCCCATGGTTGCCAAAAGCAAGTTAGAAATGACTTGATCATGTTACCCTCTGCCTAGTCCTATTGTTTGCTTCTCAAACATATCTTAATATCCCTGAGGGCTTGGGGAAACAGAAGGGGGCACTGAGACACTGGGATAATTCCTTCTCAGTTTTTCAGCTCACCACATTCATGCAGCATCAGATGAACCTCTCCATGGACTGTTTGGCATGCTGCAGGATAATCTATCTATCTATCTGCTACATAAAATTAAGGTTCCCAGCATCTGAAGGGATGTAAGATTTACCCACTATCTATATTCCTTTTCCTATCTTTCCATCATCTTATTAGAACAGAAATTCTGTAAGTTCTTTGTTTTCAGGACTTACTTACTGGGATCTAGAAAGAGCCCTGACCTCCCTCTCGCACACCCCTGCCCTGGTGTTGAGCAGTTGCAATCGCAGCATTAATATTTGTGAAAGGGGCTGCTGCAGTGGTCCTGCCTCAGAGCAGTGCTTCTGAGCAGCCACATTTCCCTCCTTTTTCCCTCATAGTGTGCATGCAGTGCAAAATAAATAATTTGTGTTCATAACATTCAAGGCTGGGAAAAGGGCAAATTGTAATCCTTGTTTGGACTTTCTAGTGATGAAAGTCCTCTTCCAGACTCTTGCTGAAAATAGAGTCCTAATTCATTAGAACTACAAGTGAAGTCTAAAAACATGTAATCTTCACCTAGCCATTGGAGCAGATTCTCCTTCCTAACAACAACGGGAAACAGGAGATATCTAACCAGAGTTCGCATCCTAGGACTGTCTGAAGAACTTAAACAATTAAAATAATGTGACTGAGTTCCACACTTTTACAGAAAAGTGCATCCAGATTGGTTGTTTCTTGGCAGGACATGTCTGCAGACAAAACAAAAAATAGAGGCTAAGAAGCAGCAAAGGAAACCAAAGACAGGCACATTCGTTTTGACTGAACAATTTCCAATCATTTTCTCAAACAGAGAGTATTATTTTGGCACTTTTCCTAATTAATTTCCTACTTGGGAATATTCCTCCAAGGATATTACAGTGCAGTGATCATAAGATTGAATCTTAGCACAGAGCATAGTGTAACCAAACAACAGAAATAACAGCTCTCTGCAGCACAAGTCTTTGTTCTTTTTGATAGTAGAGACTACGTTGGAACTCTGGGGTAGGTAGACCAGTGAAAGGCTACGTACAGCTGGTTCCTACTCTTCCCAACAAATTAGAGGTGATCTTGATGAAGGGCAGAAAGGATAGGCAAAATATGAGAGGAATTCGGAGAATTTCACATATATACAAACTTGGCATTTGATAAATATACCTTACATCCTATACTTTCTTTAAAATAACTGCTGTTTTGATGGTGCTAAGAGTAAATACACATTTCTTTTTGCAGAACAATTGTCCAGACCATTTCAACTATCTGCTTTCAAGCTTCCCACATGCCGAATGTCCCAAAGCACCATGTGATTTATAGTTCAATATAAAATTCTGAACAATCTCAGAACATTGAACACACATTATTATAAGTTTCACAAAGGAGTTAAGGCTTCCTCCCTCACAACCAAATGCATCAGTTCCTTTGTGATTAAATATATTACACAGATGCCAGGTTAGGCAGATCCATTGTCAAGATGAATTCATGGGCATGATTTTTCCATTATGATATAACGATAATGCTTCTACTCATTTCAGTGGTTAACTATTTGCCCCCACATCTACTGAAGTGCACAAAGACATAAAAACTCAACTAAGTTCATAAATAAAGGAGCAAGGGGGGGGGGGGGGGGGGAGGAGGGGGAAAGGAGAATTGTTCTGAGCTCAACAAGAGCTAGTAACTGTTATCTTGAATGGGGTTAAGATTCTGCTATCACTTCTACAGTTACTGTTTGTATTTCTAAGGACAGTGAGTTTAGCTCAAGGAGATTCTGTAGTAACTAAAAGCAGCTATACGCCTATGAGGCATGGTGTGGATATTATTCTACAAGCTGTTTGTGCCATTAGTGCATTAATAGTCCTTAATGGTCCTGATGACAGGCTCCCCTGGGGTCTCCACTCGAATGGGCCCGGAGATTCTACTTAACCTTGTTCAGCTTGTGCCTGGCCATGGACAAAGTTTTTCCAGATCCTAACCTCTGCATCAACTTCCAACATTGACTTTGGATGTGCCTAATTACTGTGGGGTTGTGTGTTGATCTGGATCCTTGGCTGACCCTCACTGCCATTTCCAGACCAGCCCTGCTTTTGGACTGTGAAAGCCTCCTGTCTTGATTTGGCATCATGCTTGCTTCCCCATCTGTTGAGTAGCACACAACATCATGACAGCTTATCACATATCTACTGTTCAGTCTAGTACTCGGTTCAGTCATCATACACTTATTGAGCACCTTAAAGGATAGGATTAAAATTGATGCATTATGCAAACCTACTAAACAAGGGAAAAAAGAGAAAAAAAGAAAAGAAAAACCACCACAGACATAAAGAGAAATGAAAACTTGGATTAATGTTTAATCTAAAAACATTAAAAAGGTAAGAAGATGTAAGAGTGAAGGAGAAAACTAATAAACATCAGAAATGAAGGTGACGAGATGTGAATGCATCTCAAAATTGGAATTATTCTTAGTGGCTCCTGGGATGATTTGCAATGAATACAAAGAAAAAAGCTTATCTTAAGTAAGTAAATTCATGTGCCTATAGGGTTCTGCCAGTCTGGTATAATTCAATATGCATAGTAAAAAAATAAATGCAAACTGTCCTACTCATACCTCATGTGAAGTAATAGATCTTGTCAGATGAACACTGAAGTCAGGACATTACTGGGTCTCTATAAGTAAAAGATATTTCCAGAACATATCTCATGCTCAGTCTTTAAGCCCTCTGAAGGCTCTCTTTAATGAGTCTGTATCTCTTCTTCACCATTTTATAATATTGGAAAGTATGATTCAGATCTGAGCTGAATGAAAACATCAAAAAGCTCTCAATGTTTCAGTAAATGAGTGTGGGTCTAATCATCCTCACCAGTGGAAAAGTCAGTGCAAGGGTGGAAAAGTCCAAGAGACACAGCTCAGAAAATTAACTCTTCAAAGAAGATACATAGCTAATTGTTTATTATCCATATGGATATTCCTTTTTACAGATGCACAGGAGAAGGCAATATTTGTCTACTTAAGTAGGTCTGTGAAGCATTGAGTGTTCAAGGACTTTATCTTCTAGAAATACTGAAAGTCCAAAGTACCCTACCAGTAACAACAGCAGGAGACCTCAGTAGCCATCTTATTGTTCTCTTCACAATTTTCTTGTAGGTTTTAAATCAGAAGATAACGGGCAAAAACTAATGACACTACAAGTGAGATTAACTGAGATTAATTTCTCCAACTTCCATTTTGGTAAGGTGATGTAAGATCATCTAATGTGTTAATGTAAGATCTGCATCTAATGTCAATTTCTGCATAACTGCCCTTAAGCAAATGAAGAAAAGGCATGGCTCTTGCACTTGGCTTCCAGTGATTTGCAACTGTTTGGTTACCCTGGTCAGTAGTATGGCTAGTCAGAACCAGGTCTCACTGTAAGACTGAGCTCCTGATCTAAGAATAAATATACTCAAATGCTAAAATCTAATGAAGACACAATACACACACAGATAAGATGAGAGTAAAAAATATTAAAAACCCATTTATCTTCAACTGAAATTGTGTTTAATTACAGACAACTCAGTTATTTGCTAGAAATTACCTTGCAAGTAAAGACAAGTGTTATGAATTATGAACAGAAATATTAATTACATACAGAGTTTTTCCAGACTATAACTCTCCATGCTGGCGTTTGTTCCTAGTTTCAACTCTAACAGGTCTCATTTTAATGTCTTTATTGACTTCACCTTTTTTTACCATTGTTAATGTAAAGCAATTTTCTACTCACTGAAAGATGAAACTGTATCTCTTTTTGTGCTTCCGCTTCTCACGTGTATGAAGCCCAGAAGAGCTGCCTCAAACATCACATTCCTCTTTTGTGATACAACTAGTCATGCTTTCTTTCCGGTACTTAATTCAACTTGATCCTACAGTGAGCTCAGTGCACATACAGAGAACCTTGAACCAGTACATTTTCATCATTTTCTGGAATTATTTGGTTTTGAATTAAGTGAACTGAGTGAAATTGTTTAGAAAATGGCCAAAATGTTTTTTTGTTTTAATCTCCGAAGTAAAATACTCCAAAATACATTCTTCACCATATTCATTACATGGCACACTTTACAAAGCAAAAATAGAATGCCCGAAGAAATAGTAAAGGTGAAAAAAAGTAAAGTTGAGATACGTTACTGGCAGGGACTGATGGCTTAAGCAGAGATGTCATTGATTCTCACAAGCAAACAGAGGACAAATGGTGACAGGTGAGATCATCAGTTTTTTGTCAGAAAGTGATTACCTTTGAGATTTGTGCAGTGACTTTTTCTAAGCAAATGATCACTGCTGAAGTTTGCTCAGCATTTCCAAAGAGCATTAGATTGACAGGCACAGAGAGGTAAATCCTCTGCATACACTCATACACACAAAACAGAGAAAGCATTCTAGGATCAGCAGTAGCAGACCTGTTCTACAGTGGCCAAATGCTAGAGTGACAGAATCATTTAGTCTTCAAACTACTTCAGTGCTTGACCTCTGCTGAAGCTGCCAAGTAGACATCAATACCAGTTATAACATCTAACTGTATAATGTAGATATCTGTCAGCAGCAAACTAGACACCACCTCCATTTCAGGTAAGTCACCAAATAGCCATCAGCGAGCACAATGCTGTACTGACAAGTCTGCCCAAGTCTAGATTGAAATATACAGCAGACTTTCTTTGTTGGTACTTTCGCCTTTTCAAACAAACTAAAAGGTACTGCATTGAGCCCAAGTGAAAGAAAAGAACCAACTGCGCTTCTGCAAAGAGGAGTAGTCATACAGGACTCTTGACAGTGAGATTAGTATGGCAGAGCATGGCAATAGGAGACAAAGTAAGAAAATCGAGGGGTGAGCAAGATAATCAAATCAACTTGACCTCAGAAATTGGATTTTGTGCAGGGCTAGGTGAGGTGTACATTTGGAAAAGCAGGACGTAAAAAGGTGGTGAGTTACTCAAGGATATTATGAGAGCCTAAATGGGAGATTCTGAATAAAGTGACAGAAATGGGTGATCTGAGAGAATGTTGAAGACGAGTAGGCAGCAGTAGCATGGGGACTTTCCATGGATATCTGATGTAACTGACGAAACACAGACTTAAAGTTTTGGTATTCAAAGTTGCCAGCTGGAACAGAGATGGAGGGTAAGAGAGGCTATGAAAGTAATTTAAGGAGTTAACTTAGTTGCATTGAGTTAAAATGATGATGGCTCATACTGACAGAGATACTGGGGACATTAGTATCAGCATGAGATTAGAAAATTCATAAGCAGACTTACAAAATCAGCGCGAAGCAGATATGTATGGATGAACTGTCAGAAGTAATGTACTGAGAGAAACAGAATGAAGGATAGCATTTTGGAGCACTCAGAGAAAGCAGGAGAAAGGAGAGGCCAACAGAACAGCTAATTATCATAGGGGGGAAACAGTTAAAAGAAAAATAAGTGAATGAACCATTATTCTGAAAACAATGGCCCACAGGCACCAGCAAAAAAATGTTTAAAAAAATCTCAAAGAGTAGAAATAAAGCCAGTTCCAGAAGGGCCATAACAGCTGGTGCTTTACTGCTTTGGCATAGGGCAGTGCTCAGAAAAATGTCAACCAGAGAACAGGAGAAAAATGAGTCATATCCACCAAATCTAGAATCATGAATGATGGTTGCACATTTGGGGCTCTCAGTTTGGAGCAGAAACAGACTTCACAAACAATAAACAGGTAGCATGCACATTGAGAGCAGGCAAGTCAGCAGGTACACAGTGTGCCTGAGGAACAGAATATCAGATGAAGAACCTGTACTTTACCCAAAATAATTCTACTTGGTTTTAAAGAAAAAAAGAAAAGTAAAAAGAACTCTGCTGATCCTAATTGGTGCTGCAGCTCAGTAGTGTGGAAAATTCAGGTAATAAACTACATCTGAAATAATTGGCTACCTATTTCCTAGAAATAAATATAGCTTGTGAGTTTGTGCATCTGATTATACAAAATATGTCAATTTTTGTTCACACATACAAGTCAAAAGAATCAATACTAATGTGAAAGAAAAATATCTAACAGGTCTTGTGTCAACGGTTTATGGGCTGCTTCGGCCCGGTTCCGTGACTAGTGGGGAGAAGGGACTTTGCAAAATCCACACCTCCGGAAAAGGGAAACAGGGGACCCCAAAATAATTTTTAAAAACCGAGCAGCAACAATCTGAGGATGAACAAACTAATTTACTAAATATAACGAGAGAGTATCTGAAAAGCTGTAGGCCTTACAGTAATGCTGAAGCAGCACACGCAGTCAGGACAGGTAGCAGCGAGGAGAGATGAAGGAGAAGAGTGACGAAGAGAAAAGCCGAAAAAAGAGCATCAGATGACCTGGCAGCACCTTATATGCGTTCCCCCCTGTGCAGGAATGATATCAGCGCAGCAAACAGTCTTCTGGTGAACGTAGTTTCTTCTCTTTAGTATGTGGAACTGGGACATTAACACTTTAATTCCCAGTGCACTACATGATGTTATGATGTGGAATACCAGTGACCATAAAACCATGACATCATGGAAGACATTTTAATTTGTGATTCCAGAGCAGGCAAACTAGAATCTAGTCTGGACTTTTAAAATGAAGTATGCTTAAGGATATTAGAGCATTTGAAGAGTCAGGAAGAAATAGAAGAACGACTGTTTCTTTCATCACCCACTAGACATAGACATCAAAATTCTACCAAAGTTCAACTTAATTATGTTACTCCATTTACTGAATCAAGGCCTTAGGACTCTGAATTCCCTGAACATTGGTCCCTAGGAAATCACACCTGGCCTGTGGCCTGACAGAATTTGTGAACATACACTTGAGGTCATCCTACTTAATCCAATCCTACAGAGCTGTTTTGTTTTTGTCTCCAGTTAAGAATCTTCCAAGCTCTAAGCAAGGCAATAAGTAGCAAGAAATTAATTTTCTGGACTGAAAAGCATTTCTGCCTAGAATCTTAACTACAGTAGGTCAAACACTTAAATGAGTTCATTTTGATCTGCTTGGTGCAGAGAATTATTACCAGAAGCCCTACTCCCACCAGAAATGTTTAACAGCCATCCTGCCCAAACTCTGTGTTGGGTTAGGGCATTCACAAAGGAGTAATGATTTTGAAAAAAAAGAAATATTTTTAGAGGAAACATCTGGAATTCTACAGAATGAATGCCAACAATAACACAGCTTTCCCTAGTAGAGTGATTACAGATAATTTTGTGGTATAAGGATCCAGAACAGCTTGTGAACCAGAAACTGTTCCACCTGTCAGCTGTCCTGCCATATTATTTGTAACTTCTTACATACATGTGCTCCAGGTACCTCCCTCATATAAATTAGTTATACTAAAATCAATTCCTTTTTAACTGATAAAGTATTCCAAGACTACTATGCCTAAAAATATTTAATGTCTCCGTCAAGGTAACAGAAAATAATGATAATTTTATTCTGCTTCTTAACTGACAACTAAATGGACTAAAATGAAACTTCACCCGGGATTCAGTATTATATGCTTTCTATTTAAATGAACTTGCCAATAACTTCATCAGGAACAAGTCTGCAGTTATTAGTTCTCAGTTAAGCTTTCAATAAACTTTGATTGATACATGTATTCTTTGCTGAATTCAGCAGTAAAGCACAGTGATCAATGCATTGTGTAAGTTCTATTTTAGAAGCATCTGTTGAATAATTAATTTGAAAAATAGCTAAACATGAGTTTATTCCCAGAACTATGTAAAAAAAAAAAAAAGAAAAATCAAGTTGCACATATCTATTTCTTTGTACTTAATGTGAAACCCAGAAATAAATGCATTTCTAAAAACTACGCAGTCTTCTGGTCTTCATCTTCCTCCTACTAAAATTAACCTTCTCATTTCCCAAATTCCCAGACAAATTAATTCTCTGAGAAAGCAAGCAATTATTTTATCAAGTTCACTCAGTAAAACTGGGCTTGAGTGTTCAGTTTAGAACACTAAGCTAAGGGAAGATCAACATAATTCTTTCCCATAGGGATTTTGCAGAGAATGCTGAGCTCAGGCACGCACTATGGCAATTAGCATGCAAGAGACATACTGTGAATTGCAAACACCCTCTCACAAAGCTGTTAGCTTCAGGCTGCAGGCTTTCTTTATTTTTGTATAGACTTTTCATGGTGTTTTCAGGAGGACAACGCGGATATTATTCTCTCACTTCTAGCCAAGTTGAAAAGTTAGCCAAAATGCAGCATTCCTGGATTATTTGGTTTTGAGGCAGTTCAGTCAGCAAAACTAACTAGCTTATTTAACAAGCAAAGCCTTCTGTATGCATGGCATTTTCCTCCCAGTACTCAAAAGACTCGTGTGGCTTGGGTGCAAAAGACAACATCACCCCTGTGTCAGGAAAGGGGAAACACTTGTCTAGATTGATCTCCTGCAAATAATTGATTAAAAAAACCGAAGTATGTTTTGTTGCAATAAGAAACTACAAACAAAGCAAGCTGTTACTTCTGTGAAACGTACTTGGTTATCTAGACAGTAATAACAACTTTACATTAACCCCCAAATAAGCGAGAAACTGCTTAAGAATTAAGAGTCAGATAAGGAGAATTACAGCATGGATTCACAGTATTTTCTTCTAAATTTACCTTCGCAGTTATATATTTCTATCATATAGATGTAAAGACTGAAAATATTACAAGAAAGCCATTTTCTTATATATTTCCAATAAGATTATGAACAGTACACTTGATTGCTAGTACAGGCCACAAAGGACAATTAACAGCTCCACATAAATTATGGGAAGATCCTCCTCTTCAGCCCTAAATCCACCCTTGTAAAAATTGCGTAATTTGTCATGACTTACTTGAATTTAATAATCTCATCCACTCATCAGTGCTTGATTCAGCTAGGCATCCAAATGGATCCAGGAAAAGTATTTTGGAAACCAGATTGACTAGCTCAAACACGTTAGCATCCACTTGTTAACATCAGTAAATGAGGAACATTTCTTTCAGCAATTATCACTCAACTAATTGCAAGTGTGCATGATTGCTAACAACAGTGCTAAATATAATTGACTCCCAAAGCGCTGACCCCCAAAATAAAATGCGAGATTGTAAAATATTAGACACTTATCCAGTATTATTGCTCCAATAAACTTTGGGACTTTGAGTTTTGTATAAGAAGAGATTTGGATTTCCTACTTTTTTGAGCAGTGTGTTTAAGCAAAGCAAAGGATTTTGGTATCATCCAACTGGCGGTTACAGGGAATCCCCATTTAACCAACAATACCCCGGGCAAAGTGTATGCATTAGTATTTATAGGTCATCTGAGCATATGAATGTCAAATTTTCTCATTCAGCTCCGTAGCTAAAAGTGTTTCAAATACAATGGTAAGTTCATTTCAGGATGCAATTGTGACTACAGCAAATCCTTTCAAATGATCAGCTCTGTAAGAATTATATGCGGAGTAAAAAATAGAGTATCAGTGACACTGATACATAAAAAGAGCCTAATCCTTATCCCATCCACTTTATTTTAACGCATGTATAATTTAGAGACAACTGGTACACTCTTTTATGAATTCGAGATTCAAAATTCTCTGGCACGTAATATTTTAATGTAGCATTTTAAACAAAATATTCCAATTACACTTGACTATCTATTCCCATTATGCTTAATGAGGCAGACAAAATGAGTACAGACTAAAAGCTAATATTGAAATACACAGTTATATGTATTTTACGTGTTAAATAGCTTTTAAACTTCTATATATACGAGTTTATCCTGAGGCAGAACATTTTGGGGTACATGACCTTTTCCAAAAGAATTATAAATTATGTATTCATTAAATATATATATCAAAAATAAGCATCCTATCAAATACTATTTTTTATATACCTGTTCTGAACAACATTAATCCCAACTATCTGATTCCCAGCCATGCAGTGGCTTACTTCTCCTTATTTTTCCTTTCAAGCTAATTGCTTGCAAATCAAGTTGATATGTGAGTCAATGTTAATCTAGCAATTCAACAACTGTTTATTTTAGGATGTAGAGTTTTATCATTTATTTGAAAAAATAATGTGATGGAAATCACAATCTGCCTTCCAAGATAAATTATAAACGGTTATATTTTAGAACAAACATTGATTAATTTTCCTACTATGAAATCTTTTTATTTATGGTGAATTAAGTATTCGTCACGGAAGGCACCTCTTGTTTGGTGAATTTAAACATCCCTAATGCCTTTCTGTTTGTTTTAAAAACATGTGTTGGTTATATGGTTACATGAAGTAGCAACTTCAAGCTTTTAACAATGTGACCTTTTTTTTTCCCAGGTACCTTCACTTTAATTGTTAACTAACAACTTCCATCAGCTTTGGCGTGAAATGGATCAACCAATATGAATACATTTTGTGAATTACTTACCCTGTATCAATTGTTTATATATGAGTAAAGCCATGTGTCCCCACACTGCTGATAGGCTTCGTTATGGACTTTCCTTTAGGTAAGAGATTAGGAACTTAAACTATGACCAGCAACTTTTATGCTAGTTTATACGCTTCTCCCTTCTTCAAAGTACAATACAGAAATTCAGGTTTGGGACTTTAGATTTGAATAGCTGCAAAATCTTATCAAAGGGAATATTACCTCAATCTTTCACATGGATTTGCTATGCTGAAGAAGAAGGCTACAGACATTAAAAAAATCTCTATTAAATTTGCATATTGGAACATTTGCTCTCTCTTCTACCCAAGACTTTATGAAAGTTGGTTCCTTGGGCATATTCCTCAAATTCATTTCATCAGATTTTCTGGCAGTTTTCACTTGATGGTTCCTCTGGTAATACAGAAGAATGGGACAGACTAAATTACTTTAATTTTTCAAATGTGATGTTAATAAAATTGCCTACTATTGATTGCTATTGAGTGTCTCCGTGTTTTTTCTTTTTAATTTGCTTAGCTAAATTAATAGCAGCTAAGTTCAGGTTCTGGTTCATCTTTTTCAGTGTTCACATTTTAATACATTTGCATAAAGCAAGGAGGGAAACACTGACTAAACTTTCAACAATATTAATAACCTCTCAGGACACATATATGATTATGCTAAAAGACTCAGAAGTAGGTGCTAATGTTAAATAATCATATTCATACTACAGGGCAATGGATTCACATTTGGATTAACCTGCCATGGGAAATCCTAGGCACAGACATGGATTTTTTCCTCCTTTCAAAATTCAAATATAATTCTTAAAGCATTCTTATCAACCAGTAGAAGAATTCTTATTTCCTTTTTTTTTTTTCGTTGTTGTTTTTTAAAAGCTTTAAAATATTCATTTCTCAAGTTAAGTAAAAATGTTGTTATGGAAATAAAATGTGTCATCTGCCATCAGATAACTCTGTTCTGAAGAATTTGTTTTTCACTGACCAGCCAGCTGAGCTAGGAGATCACAAACAGGAATTTTGCATTGATTTCTTGATTTCTTGAGTTGCTGTCTTTTCTCTTTTCACAGTTGCTTCTCATACCTGTATAACCTCCTGGTTCCCTTTCCCACATACCAGTTCTTTGTTACAGTCTCTTCATCAGGTTAGTCCCATTCCTCTCCTGGCAGAGGAAATCGCTCCTCTTTCTACTTCTTTGACCTCAACCTCTCTTTGCTGAGATAGCAGTCTTGTTAACTCTGTGAATTCAGTAACCGGCATGATTTTTGTTAGCTCATTAGAGCAAGGTAAGTTCTTGAAGCAAATGTCCCTTTTCTGGTACTAGCAGAAAAAGGGAAACCCATGTTGCATACTTTATTTTGGATCATCAGACAACATGCCCTGTAAGACATCCATTGATGTGTTTAAAACTCCTTGCTTTTTTATATCATACTAGAGTTAGGATCTTATGCAGTAGACCAAAGCAAACCCAATTCTATTAGGATAAAAACAAATAATTTGTACATGATAATGACTCCTTGTCATTATGATCTTTTCTTTCTCTTGCATTATCCCAATAGATAAGTACTTCAAGAACCTAGGGGAAGAAGAATAGGAAGAGTGACGCTGTCTTTCGGTCAGTGGACTTCAGCATCCCCTTTTGCCAAAAAGGTAACTGGTTATTGCCGCAGAAGTAACTTGGGAATTCTGTGGCTGAGAAGGAAACAGGACCGAGAGTAGATTTAGAAACATTTCACCAAAGTTTATTTATGATCACAAGGCTCCTCCTCTATTAGCAAAATGAGAGGTAACCACGAGAATTTGCAGCAGCTTACATACAATTTGCAAAAAGATGCTGTGCAAACATCTTCAATCTTATTACACCAGTCCTGACTCCCAACAATCATCTCCTCTGTCTCGTTCCAATTTATAGGAGGGAGAAGAGGTTCTTTGGTATGTGTATACCCAGCGTGAGATTAAGAAACAAAGGTTCAAATGTTGGTCCGACCAGTTTATTACAAATCTTAATCAGGGAGATGGGGAAGGGGAGGACGGACAATTTAGGGTGATGGGAAAGGGAAGGCAGGTGATAGACGAGATAGAAAGAGGCAAGAATTGCGTAAAGCGGGGATAGTCACCACCAGGATCCAGCAGTGGTCCTGCTGCAAGACGTTCCTATGTCTGAGGAAGAAGCGTGGGGGGGTGGAGAGCAGCAGCAGCATGGCTGGCTTTGGGCAGCAAGCAGGTAGCAGGAAGAATCTGCAGGCTAAGTCTGCGAGCAGGCAGCAGGATTCAGGTAGCAGGTCCGGGAGAGTCCATCAACAAGCAGGACTTCCGTAGTGAGGGATCTGATGGCAGACACCTTTGTGTTCTTCTTCAGTATGCAGATCTCAGGTCTTCTTCAGCATGCAGGCATCACGTTGTGAGGAATCTGATTTCAGAAACCCTGTTGTTAATGTTGTGAGGAATCTGATGTCAGAAACCCAATTTCATGGTTGCCGATCCCTCTTTTATTTTCCCTTTTTCCTGCCTACATGACATCCCTGGGTGCACCCCCTGAGATGGCCATCTTCCTCGAGATAAGCCCACACAAAAGACTGCTTCCCGGCCATTCATCTGCAGCTTATCTCTTTCTCGTTGCCCCTGGCCTTGTCCATCTGTGCCCCTCAGACAAAGGATTTCTCAACCCTTGACCAGGACTTGCTTGGACTTGTTCATCTGTGTCCTTCCACAAGCTTTGAGTCAATGGTACAAAAGAATAATCTTACATCCTCTCACCTCCAGGCACAGTGAATTCTCTGCCACAAGACAGGAGCAGGCCTTATATTGGCTCCAAACCTCTGTGTCTACCTGAGACCTTTGCCTTCAGTGGCGAAGTTTTCTTAAAATAGCATTTTTGGCTTTTTTGTCAAATCATCTGCTTTTTGCTCCTAATTCATCCTGCAAAATTGTTCAGATGGGGATTTGCAGCTTTTGGTAGAGACAAAGCAATCTGCTCCGAGGTTTTAGGCAGAATATCTAACTCTTTCCTTGCAGAGAAGGTGACCCTTCTTCACATTTTCCATTACCAATTACATTATCTTTTCACTGTTAAAATGCATGCCCTCACATTCCCTGAAGTATCAGGTAGTCTTGTCAGTGTTGTCCTGCTTCCTCTTGATCACTTATTCTACATTCTTATTATACCTTCACTGTCTTTCTTTTCAAGAGGTATCTGCTCTTCTTAACCCTATGCAGGAGGTTATCATTTATGTGACAATTGCATGCTTACCTTAAAGCATAAATGAAAATTCTTAACAAAGTGAGGATGTTCATGCCCCACACACGAGGCTATAAAGTCAAATGACTGCTGTAAGCAATGTTTAGTTCTTTCAAATTTATGCTATCTGTAACTCTTCCTTTGTCCTTTTGGTTTGGGTTTAGGACAGTCTATGCACTAACAATTTCTATGTGCCTTCTGGTTTTCAGTGGAGACTCTAAATGCAAATTAGTACATTCTTTCAGAACTGCAGTTCTTTCTTCAGCTTAGAAAAGATGTATAAATATTATTTATAAAGACATTAGCTTTGTTATCTGCCCTCTTTCTCGGATTTCAGTAATTGTTCTTTTCCCCAGTTTTTACTTCCTTCTATGTATGCAAGTAGCACACGCAATGTACTGATAGGAGTCTGTAGGTTTCATGTGCCTCCCTCTGGTATCACTCCTTTGTTCAGGTGCCATACCAATACTAACATATTACACAGTGTCAAGTAATATTCATAGGTGTTGGAATCAAGTTGATCTGAGTTGTTACTTTGCTAGAATGGTCCCTTGCATTCCTTGGTCTACCTATCATGCTCAAAAATAATTCTTCTGCATAGCTCAGGAATCAAAACAGGCAAGGGCCTATAACTAGCAGAGAATTAAATCAAAACCACCTCACTTTGAAGAACAGATATCATTAGTACAATCGTGGGCCCAGAAATGTTCACATTTAATTTTCTGCTATAGACATTTCAGATCCACAGAAAAGTTCAGATCAGACACTAGTGACAAATAGTAAATCATTATTATTTTGATTTACTGTAGTTGAAGGTTGAAAATGCTGATTATTTATCTGTCACTGCTTTATGAGGTGTGCCCCCCCAGCCCCCCACCCACCATGCAGTCAGCCAGCATTGGAGTCCAGTGCACAGATACGTGTCTATGGTTCTTCCATCTTCCATGCCTACTTTCAGATGTACAGACCAACCAGATAGAGCAGGAATAGATCAGATCAGTTACACCTCAAGAAAGATCTCCTCACTCTTCACTGTCTTGTCATTTCTTCCCACTCAGGCTGCAGAGATTCTGATTGCATCTTCCCCTGGGTACTGATGGGCTGATACAGGATTCACTGTTTCCTTGTTCATGTCTCTATTTTGTTGTGTTTATTTATTTACTTAGTTTGCTTGTTTTTTTTAATTGGGTTTTGGGGGTTGTGGTTATGAAGAGGCAGTCTGAGGGTTATCTGCATGGATTCAGTTTGTAACATCTGAAAGACATTCCTTCCTTCTTTGAGTCTTGTTAATGCCTGATAGTTTCTGATGTACTTTTAGAAGTAGTGAAGCCTCCTTTGTCTCTTTTCCTTATCAACAAACAGAACCTTGAGAAATGCTTGGCTAACTTGTCTCTATACCTCTCTATGAAGTGAAAAATGCTCTTCACCCTCCCCAGTAACATTAACCATCCCAGTGAAGATACACACTTTCAAATTTAGACCCTCACTTATCACACCACACAAAGCACAGTCAGAAGCAATAAGACTTTCATCCTGTAATACAGATTAGAGTGATACAAGAGCTTCACAAAACAAAACAGAATTCACAGATCAGCACACGCTTATTACAACATCTGTCATACGTTTGTTTTGGTATTCAGATACGGCTACAGGTTTGAGTATGATCTCCCTCCAGTGTAGCATTCCAGAATTAACATTATTCTCTGACAGTATTATGAGCGTGTTTAAAATAATGACCCATGATGTATCTACATGATGTGAAGACATATTGAACATTTTTTAGTAAATAGGGTTAAACTTACTTAAGTTGATGTACCTAAGTGATCTTAATGCTCATAAAGCCAGTTTGAGTGAATGTGGAAGGAGTCATGGAGACACAAAAATCAGCATCTACTGCATTTTGGGGATTGATTTTAAAACAAAAAGGATATAGAAAATGAACGGTAAGATTTAAAGGCCTTTAAGTATGCAATATAAGATCATTGTGTGAGGAAAACTGTTGTATGAACCTGTCATGTGTAGCAACTGAACATCTAACTTCTGGATTTCTACCTGTTTAGCTTGATCCAATTTTGAACTCCTAACTTTGAAATGAACATTAGCCTGCTTTCAGTAAACTGATCAGAATAACTCTCTTAAGTAGAGCTTTCAGCTTCTCAAATTCCTCAGCATATGCTTCCAGCATTTTTAAGAGTATTAGAAACTCCTTTGTGGCATCCTATTTCTCTATAGCTTGCAAGACAGACTCTAGACAAACCTCAGATGTTCTGCTAAGTAATTTTCACTGAGCTACAGAGATAGAATAAAACTTACATTCAACTCTGTTCTTTTGGGTACCAATTACAGAGAAAATATGACATTTTGACACTGAGAATTCTCTTAAGACTCTAATTGGTCTCATCAGAACCTGTGAGAAGAAACTTCTGAGATCTTCTACAGGAAAGCTCCTGAAACAAGATGAGAATGATTTGGTTTCCTTTCTTTAGTCTCTCTTTGAGCATAAATATGGTCTTACTTGTGTGTACATACGCATACATCAGTGAATGAAATACAGAAAATCTGGCCTTGTATTACAAGCAAATACTCAACTCCTGGGAAAGCTGCTGACAGACATGAAATTAGGAGGGGAGATATTACTTCCAGAATCCACACCCAAGAGAACATAAGATTCAAAATGAAGATAACAGTTACCCAGGTAGTAGGCAACACTGAACTGCTGAAACTGCATATTGGAGAATTTCAAATGCCACAGCGGAGGTAGTCTTGACCTTGCATAACTGCTCAGCATTTATCTGATGCTGGTAGACTTGCTCCTTATTATTACCAGTGGCACTAAGATTAGATTTCACTTTAGGGTTGTCACTGACAGTTCCTCTTCTCCAACAATTTATATGGTGTACTGAACCCACACAAGGAGAAGCTTTGGGCACAGCAGCCTCTAGACAAGGGGGCAGATGAAGCCAGAGTTGCAGCAGCTCACCACATGAGGAATGGGTTTGTGTAGAAGTTTATTCTTGCACTTGAGATGGGTATTCTTCAGTCAGCTGCAGGAACATTATTATCAGTAAATGTCAAGTTTTAATACATGAGTGCATGCAGTGGTTTGCAGTGGGAGCAAAACAACATCCTCATCTCTCGCCCACATATATACCTTTTTTCCTCTGAAGAAATTCTGTTCCAGTTGTGGCAGTGGGCTTACAGAGCTGGCCACAGAACATTTTGTTCATCTCTACTTTCTCAAGCCACACATGAGAACAATCTGCTTTTTTATGACTCAAAATAGAATTCCATCGAAACATAAGCAAAATCCTTCTTTTGTTCATTTCTTCAGCTTTTTTTTATTCCTTCTTCAGAAGGTTCCTCTAGAAAACGTAGAAAAATTGCGGAATACACCACTGAAAAATGGCAGAAATACGTTAATTTTTCATTGTTTCAGACTTCTGCCATCAGTTGCTGTTTTTCTACCAAATCTGAAAGATCCTTAGAATTAGTCACAGAAGCAACTGCCTGGGCTTCACTGACTGCAACCCATTTGATGCAGGCACTTAACTGATAACTGACAGTGGGGTTTTTTCCTCATCACATTTGTGCTTAAAAATGAGCTCAGGAGAACAGTCACAATCTGAAAATGAACATTTCAAGCAGTTAAGGGAAAGATTTTTTCCTATTATGATTTTATCAGAGAGCTCTTAGACTTTATCACACAGAGTCAGAACCTGATGAAGTCCAGATTAACAACAGTGAAACATATTTAATTAGATTGCGAAATAGCCTTAAGCTTCTAATCATGAGAAATGTAATTCAAACATCTTTTGAAAGGAAACATATCTTCAATTGACTGAGGAAAATACATGCTTAATACCTTAATTATATGCTACTCTTATCTACTCTTAAAACAAATATTTTAAAAAAAATTCAGTTTGGGGGCACGCTTTTTTTTTTTTTGCTTGGCTGGTTGTTTTTTCCATTTCTGCTGCCCCTTTCTTAGTAACTCTGAATTTTTTTTTTTTCTCTGTATGTCTTTTGTCATTACTACAGTTATCTTTATTGCCAAACATATTTCCAAATGCCATGCATAACATCACATGTTGCTGTTACGCATGTTTCATGGATAAGCTAAGTCACCAATATTCCCCAGACAGACTGAGCAGGTTGTCTCTGAGATAATTGCATTGTAAGTTTTCCATTTATTTATTTTTTCAATGAAATATGCTCTATTAATCTACTCTTCCAAAAAGACTCTCGATTGTGCCTGAAGGACTCTTTTTATAAATAACTTAACAATTAAGAGCACTTGATACCCTTCAAATTAATCACCACTGATAATTCAGTGAAAATATTCCATTCATAGACACAGGAGAAAAGGCCAAGAGAATTGGGTTTACTTATTATGGAGATGAAAAGATGGATGGCAACTGTGCAGCAGATAAAGCCAGGCTTTTCTCAGAGGTGACTTAAGGGAGGACGACCCATCAGATGCAACTGGAAATTCTGCTGGAAATACCTGGATTAGCACTGGAAAATGTTGTCTGTAGAACCTCCAGTGTAGGGGATTTTCAAAACTCAGCTGAACAAGGTTGTGAACAACCTGATCTACATTCAGAGCTGACCCTGCTTTGAGCAGGAGGTTGGACTTGGTGGCTCTCAGAGGTCCCAGAGGGCTATTTAAAAATAAGCAGCTTCCCTACTAACAGGTAGGGAAGAAGAGCTTTTGTTACAGACAACATCGCTGCAAATAATATTAACTTCACACACTGATATAGTGCAAGTCACATTAAGCAAGTATGACACTGTCAGACATACAGGCCCATTAAAACATTCTGGAACTCTTGCTAGTACCATTTGCAAATAATCTTGTACACTGGACTCATTCCAACTCATTAGAAGCTTTATAAGCTTATTTTCATAATATTTATAACTATACTTCACAGAAAAAATAAATGGACTACACTTCTGGAAGAAAAAGATAATCTGAGAATTAATTAATAATAAATCTTTTTAACTATTAAAAAAAAAAGGTATAACAAAAGCTAAAGAATGTCTTAAAGATAGAGATTGACCAATCCTCCACTTCACCTGTGTTAGGTCTTTAGACGATAATATGCTTTAGTTCTAATGAGAGGTCCATCTAAAAGTGTGTGGGCAAGTTGAATAGTTTAGAGACACTTCAGATTTGTTCAGAAATGTTCATAACCTAAGCACAGACTTTCAGGAAACTGTTCTGCCCTGGTATCTCTGTTTATTCATTACAAGTGTAAGTGTGTTATCGATTAAAATAAACCTAGTTCTGTGAAACACCTTAAACCACTTTTTTCATCTTTGCTCAAATTAAGTCCTCCTGAAATTTTGATATAGTGACTTTCTTTTCATGTGGTAAAAGTTGTATTTTATAATATTATCAATTACATTCCCAAATTGTAACAAAATGAATTCTGGATGTGTTACACATCCAGTAAAAAGGTTGATATTTTTAAATAATATTCTTAAACTCCTTATCTGCCAATGTCGTTGCACATCTGATATATTTCTCTCTATATTGACCCTGCTCAGATATATCTTGTGCATGGAACACATGCTTTCAACAGTTTGTTGAAAATCAACTAAGATTTAATGCTTTCTTCTTTACACAAAAACTAGGATGTGAAAATTCTGCAACTGTGGGGAAAAAACTGGGCTTGAAACTAAATCAAAAGACATACAAATCACTTCAAAGCAGTCTGGCATGCCTTTGAATCACAAACTCACCTGTCTACACACGGACCACAAGCTAATACGTAATGTTCTCTTTCATAGCTCTAGGTGATTCCTAGTGAAAAGACAGTAGTTGAAAATGGACATTTTAGCAGAATAATAACCTCAATAGTGAATTTCTTATGTATTCTAAATCTCCATGAATGAAGTGCTGTTTTATTTGTACTTATAATTATAAAGGCTCTGACAGACAACAGATAATTTCTCTCCCTTTTACTTACATTTCTTCCTCTTTTGTTTCTTCCACGTAGAAAGCTAACTTTTTAACTTTGTTTCAGTCTCAGTGAAAAGCACTAATGGGGTGAACTACAAGAAGCTAAAGCATTTTTTATGTATGTACCACTGAAATAATCCAGAAGAATGTTATTTATGGAATGTTGATGATGATTATCATTTTATTCCATGAGTTCAGGAATTCCACTACTAGAAGTCAAGATTCCCTTGTGCTCATATCTGTCAAGAAAATAACAGATATAGAATTCCATTTCTAACAATTTCCAAATTGATGAATGGAATGCGGCAGCTTCCATACTCCTTTTCAAAGTGATGATTACTGTAACCAGCTCTACAGCATAGAATTAAAAAAACAAACACCATTGGGTGACTGAGTTGAAGAAATATCCAGTCTGAGTTATTCAGCTTAAAACTTGTTGCTGTCCCCTGTTATACAGTCTGCCACAACTGCAGGGTTTCTTTGCAATTACCCTTCAGGCAATTGTAGGCTACTGTAAGGTTTCTTACATCTTAGCCTCCTGTTTCCCAAAGTAAACAGGCCCAACTCCATCAACCAGTCTGAATGCATGAGCTCTGAGCATCTTGGTAGTCTTTGGCTGGATACTCTGTCACTTTTTGACATCCTCTTCAACTGGCTTACAAAGTCCTTCCATAGCAAGTCACCTTACAATCAACATCTAGTTCAGAAGATGCCAATAGAAACATTTTAAATGCACCTGCCATCACATGCTCAGTTACTGTTTACTGAAGTAATGCGACTCACTAGAGAGTACGATAAAAATAATTTCAGGACATAGCAGAGGCAAATGAAATATATATCCAACATTCTGTATATGCTGAAATAAAAAAACATTACGAAAAATGTGAAGGACATCACAACCTCCCTAAGAACAGGAACAAGGGAAGAACAAAAAGACAAAAATTGCTCCAGTATTGTGACCCTCTCCTAGATAAGAACACTGCTCTAGATTACCACTAACTGAGCCCCCTGAAATTCCTTTCTGTTTAATAGAGAGAAAGCACTATTTTTTTAGTTGTCCTTTACTACATTTAGTTATTGTCATCTCAACAATTCTATTATCTTCTCCTGTATAATTGAGTTTAGAAAATGAGGCTCTGTATGTGTTCACATGTTTTCTGTTCCAACCTTTTTGTATGACAAGGTAATTCTGCAGCACTGAGTCAGAGTCAGCTCAGAGGCAATGCCAGTAACCTCTGTTTAGTATTCATTGCAAAAACAACCAGTCTGTTAGAACTGCTGTTGTGCCTTCAGATGCCTTGGTTTCAGCCTACATGCTGCTACCTGAGTAGAAAAACCCAAAGGTCCATCACTGGGTTTCATTCTTCACTGGCTAGCTAAGTGTCATTATTATACTCGCGTTCCAAGATCTGAGGAAAACAGCAGGTCTTTGCCAAGGATATTTCCGAGACCTCACATTCATCAGACTGACTTGTTTATGACTGCAGCCTTACAGAAAGAAGGTTTTGATCCAAGAAATAAGTACCACCAGCAATAGGGACCAAACTTCCAGACGTCATGTGTGACTACCAGCTGCGACTCATGAATGCTACTCAGTGTCACAGTAACATCTTTGAGACTTTATCTTTCTCAGAAACAGGATTTTCATAGTCAGCAGAGACTTGCAATCCCTAACTTGTGTCTATTGGTGATTAACAAACAGGGCAACAAATTTCTTTCCTCCAATACATTAATCGGCAAAAGAAAGAAAATACACAACTCTGATTCATTCCACTCCTGTGGTCAAAGTCTAACATCTACCTAGACTAAAGGCAAGGCCTGAAAAATCACACTACAACTTCCCTGTGCAGGAAGTTTTCTGGTGTCACAATCCTGGGCACACATCCCAACATACCTCTTGGTTTTTCTTCTTCCACCCAAGACTAGCTCTGATACAGTACAGCTACATAACTTCGGATCAGATTGCTATGAAAAGACATGTGTGAGAAAGTGTTATGAGCATTCCTGTAAGGAGCTTCCCCCTTATCTTACCAAGTGCATTTAGGCTCAGAATCTCTCCCTTAGTCTCGACCTGAGCTGTGTTTTGCTAAATATTTTGCCGATCTGAATCATATAATGACCCACTGACTTGGGCTTGGGCTGTTTCCCCATCAGCTTATCTGACGGTCACTGCATTGTTGGATGAAATGGGTTACTATCACTGGACTGTGATGGTGTTGTGTGACTGCCCGCTTTGCTGGTGAGGCCAATGTCTCTGCCTCACTGTTAACCCTCAGCTCCCATCTTGTCTCCCCTTCTGGAGTAGCCTGCATTTGCTGCTCACTGACACATGCTGCACTGTTCATCCCTTCTCACGCTTCTCTTCCATCCAGACATGAGAATTTTATCAGCTCACCTATCTACACAGATATTGTTAAGAAAGGAAGTAAAAAGGATAAACTCCAGATAAGAGGGGGAGGAGGTGACAGAAACAACTTCAGAACAACAGATACGTGTATCATAAAAAGCGCAATTATTCTCTGGAAATGCCCTTTGATCAGAAGACCATAGGTCACGTCTGGTTTTAGCACAAATAGAAAGTACTAGTCTATCTCAAAATTCAGCCAGCTTTCAGAAAAGCAAAATACATGCAGTCCTGTTCTGGATCCAGCAGATGCTAACTTGTTAACCTAGTTGGTCAGAAAGGTACTCTGACTCGCAGCATTTGGGTGTGGAACAAGATTCATGCCCTGCCATACAATCTGGAGTCTTCTTCCCCTCAAAGATCATGGCAACCCCAGAAAGAGGTAGCTTTAATACAGGAAACCTGAACAGCTACAAGAGAAAATGCTATCCCAATTCATGCTTGTGAAACATCCCTTGAATCACAGAATCACAGAATCGTAGGGGTTGGAAGGGACCTCCAGAGATCATCGAGTCCAATCCCCCTGCCAAAGTAGGTTCCCTACACCAGGTCGCACAGGTAGGCGTCCAGGCGGGTCTTGAATATCTCCAGAGAAGGAGACTCCACAACCCCCCTGGGCAGCCTGTTCCAGTGCTCCGTCACCCTCACCGTAAAGAAGTTCTTGCGCACATTCGTGCGGAACTTCCTATGCCCTAGCTTCATCCCATTTCCCCTTGTCCTGTCCCCACGCACGGCTGAAATCTGAACCTCCATGACTCTTCAGGTTCAGTTATGAACATGGAACAACTGCCAGAATTGCAAGAATTGATTCATTGTCTCAATATCTATTGCTATAATGGCTTGGTTTGGAGGTCAGTCAAGCCAAAGGTCCCACAGCAGAAATATCTCTGGCGGAAAAGAGCATCTTGTAGGGAGAAGCAATAAATTCAGCTGTTGCCCACATCCAGTCTCTAGAGATGTTTGTGACATGGGCATGCTTTACAATTTACTGTGAAGATAACTTAACTAGACTCACTTCCTGGAAGAGAGTCCAAGGAGGGCAGATCAGAAGGAGGCTTTATTGGCCCTGTGGACATTTTTATTTATTTGCTTACTCGTGTTAATAGTATCCCAGAAGATGTAAGGGAAAACTGAAAAATAAAACAGCTGCTTTGCAGACCAGAAGCCAGGCTGTCACAACATGCTGCAAGAAGTATATTGTGTGTGCAGGGATGCACAATAGAAGATGCTTGTTTCCTTGTCTATCAATTCCAGTCCCTGCACTGGCTCCTGTTTTTGACCTGTTTTCCTCTTCTCTGCATTATTATGTCTTGTATCCTGATAATTACCCTTTTCCACTGAAAAGGGATGATTATACCCTACTTATTAAACAACTGCAAGAGAAATAAGAAGAGGACAACATTCTCTAAAGAGACCATAAACACTGTGAGCATAGGGCAGTGATACTCCATCAAGTCTTGATGGCCCATTATGGGAAAGCTCAAGAATGTTCACTTCACTTTATATGTAGTATAAACACTATTTATATGAGCAGAAGTTTTCAGTAACACACTGAAGATTTACTTTCAGAAACCTATAAAACTGCTAATGAGGAAATATAAACCAGAGTTTAAAAAAAAAAAACATTTATCATTTTCTATTCAGGACCTACTTGAAGACCTTATTCCTAAGATATGTACAGAAAACGGATTTTAAAAGACTGAATATTTGTAAACTAGTAGATTCTCCCTCCCACCCCTCCCCCCCACCTTGACTCATTTTTATAAATGAGCAACCTGGTTTGTTTAAATATTTACATGACATTGAGTTGTCCAGAAGCATGAAAAATTCTGCCAGCTGGTTCAATTCAGATAAGGTTATAAGTGACTGAAAATTAGCTTCTGTTATAGGAAGCACCAGGACAATCAAAAATAGATGAATAGATATCATTACCAACTTAGCCAATAAATACTATGTTTTTCAAATTAGAGCTCTAAAATTTGCATAACACTTAACTAAAAGTACATGAGTGAAGTTTATACCAAGGCTTGGAGGAAATATCACCATATTAGTGGAGAAAAGAGATTGTTATATTCATTTTAAAAAAACACTTCCAAAGCAAATCTTCATGCTTTAGCTGGGAACAATCCAGTAAAGAAGAATTTAATAAGGATTAATGAACTATTTGGAAAGTCAAATTTCAAAAGATAACTTCATTCATAGGAAGTTTCCACAAGCCCCTTATTTTGTTGAGAAATGTTAACAAGCTTTGATCAGTAATTAGTCATACTCAGTATGCTAGTCATAGAATACAAGTTAGATATAGAAAGAAAAACACTGTTTCCCAGAAAGTAAAATAGAGTGAGTAATAAAATTCAATTGCATCATCTGAAAAACACTGAGTTGCAAAGAAATATGACAGTATGGAGCACACCTCTGATGCAGTCCTATTTCAGAAATCTAATTCTCATCATAACAGATCATTAGCAGAAATCATCATTTGTGCATATGAATGCCACATTCAGAAGTTTTTGCTTGTTAATCCAAACTTGAAATGAGCAGGTATGGGAAAAAGATACTTATACTATGCAAATCATCTAATGGCTTAGAGGGGAGCCCAAGGATCAAGTTCCAACTCCCTCCACAGGCAGTGTTGCCACCTGCTAGATCAAGTACTAGATCAGACTGCCCACAACCCCATCTAACTTGGCCTTAAACAACTCCTTGGAAGGGGCATCCACAATTTCTCTGGGCAGCCTCTACCAAGACTTTGAAACTCTCTCAGTGAAAAACTTCCCCCTGACATCTAAATCGCAGATCACGAGACCCCCCTTTTCCTTTTCGACCGTCTGGCTTGTCTCTATTGCCAGTGCCGTATCACTCCAGCTTACTTAGAGTAAGGCCTTCAGTTTTTGGATGCTCTCTCTCATTTTATTCTATTCATTACCTTCAATTCTAATTATATTGCATTATATTGTATTATAGTGTGTTATCACAGAATCACAGAATGGCCCAGGTTGGAAGGGACCTCAATTATCATGAATTTCCAACCCCCTGCCACAGGCAGGGCCACCAACCTCCACATGTATTACCAGACCAAGCTGCCCAGGGCCCCATCCAACCTGGCCTTGAACACCTCCAGGGACAGGGCATTCACAACCTCTCTGGGCAGCCTGTTCCAGCACCTCACCACTCTCATAGTAAAAACTTGCCCCTGACATCCAACCAAACCTTCCCTCCTTCAACTTAAAACCATTTCCCCTTGTCCTGCTGTTTACCCTAGTAAAAAGTTGGCTCTCCTCCTGTTTTAGGCTCCCTTTAGGTACTGCAAGGCTGCAATGAGATCACCCAGCAGCCTTCTTTTCTCCAGGCTGAACAAGCCCAGCTCCCTCAGCTTGTCCTCACAGGGGAGGTGCTCCACCCTCTGATCATATTTGTAACCCTCCTCTGGGTCCTCTCCAACTCCAAGCTCTGTCTTTCTTGTACTGAGGGCCCTGGTCCTGAACACAGTACTCCAGATGGGGCCTCACAAGGGCAGAGTAGAGAGGGACAATCACATCCCTGTCCTTGCTGGCCACCCCTCTTCTGATGGAGCCTGGGATACCATTTGCATTCCAAGCTGCAAGAGAAAACTGCTGGCTCACATTTAGTTTTTCATCCACCAGGACCCCCAGGTCCTTCTCTGCAGGGCTACTCTCATGGACTGCTCCTTCCAGTCTCTATACATGCCTGGGATTCCTCTGGCCCAAGTGCAAAACCTTGCACTTTGCTGTGTTGAACCTCATCAGACTCACCCAGACCCACAAGTCTGTTGAGGTCCCTCTGAATAGCGTCCCCTCCTTCCACTGTGTCAACCACAGTGACCAGTGACTGCTTGGTGTCATCAGCAAACTTGCTGAGGGTGCACTCAATTCCATCATCGATGTCACTGATAAAGATGTTAAAGAGCACCAGTCCCAGGACAGACCCCTGGGGGATGCAGCTCATTACCAGCCTCCACCCAGACACAGAACCATTGATCACCACCCTCTGTCTGTGGCCTTTCAACCAGTTCCCTATCCATTTCGTGATCCACCCATCAAATCCATATACCTCCAATTTGGAGTTCAGGATGTGATGGGGGACCATGTCAAGGGCCTCGCTCAAATCTGGGCAAATTACTTCAGCCACCTTCCCTTTGCCCACCAATGCCATCACTCCATCATAGAATGCCACCAGATTGGTTAGGCATGACCTCCCCCTGGTGAAGCCGTGCTGGCTGTCTCGGACATGCCATGGCATTGTGACCCTAAGAAAATCCCAGGACAACAAAATCATGGCTGTGTTGGGTGAGGGGTGGCTATGGCCTGAGAGTTACCCTACTTGTCTCCAGTGGGATTCTGCAGGACTCCATTTTAAGGCCATTTCTCTTGAATGTTTTCGCTGTCAATTCCAGTAAAGATCTGGAAGTTATACTAAGTAAATTTGTATATAATACTTAGCTGGGAGGAGCACTGCCTTACACCAAGATCTGGACAAATTTGAGGATGGTCCCCATCTGCGTGAAGAAGAGCAAGTGCTGGGTTCTGCACGTGGGATGGGGCAGCCCTGGCTGTATGCACGGACTGGAGGGCAAGGGTCTGGGAGAGCAGCCTCTCAAAAAGAGATCTGGGCATTCTGGTTGGTGACTACATGTATCTGATCTGGCAGCGCACCCTGGCAGCTAGAAGGGCCAACCGATGACAAACTTTTAAGAAGAGGAAGGAGTATTCCTATTATTTAAACATTTTTTCCTTATTACCTTCCCTAAATACAAAAATAATTGTCTCAAGTTACCAAGTGATGTTGCATTATATACACACCATTGTAAACTGCCTGGAGAACAACTTCAAGTGGAACTTCGAAAGAAATTTTGTTCTGAGCCTTGTGTTTCAGCAGCATAGCGGTTCTGTTTGATTGATTTGACTAACTTAATTTGGGTAAGTCCTCTCTAGTGATAGTCTGATACTATCTTACACTCCTTATTCAGGAATAAGGAGAAAATTAATAATCTTTTATAACTCACTCTGTCTTTAAAGCTCTTTGATCTATCTAATATTTCCTACTCAAGAGTGACCTGCCTGGGAAATCAGAGGAGTTTGTTTGTTTTTTTCAATTGAGTACATGATAACTCGATGCTTTAACTATTAAATAATTATTTATATTTTACTTTGTGCTGCTTAATTTGAGAAAGTCTTTAAGGTGCTTTACACAAAGTTTACTCATTGCTCATGTGGTACAACTTCTTGGGAGTATGCCTTAAGAAAATGATGCTGCAGTGTAACCAAGAAAAAGATGCCTACACAGCTGCAGTCACCTCATATAGGATGTTGAAATTGGATAGTGCTGTGATCACCACTAAATACTGTAATCTCACAAGTCATTTGTTTATTTCACAGCACTAGAGCTTCTGTTGAAGCCTTTCTGTGCTATCAGACTCTGTACTGCTGGGTGCAATAAAAAAATCAAAGAGAACTTGTACATTTGATCTGTGGATATTTTGAGTCAATATAAGTCTCCAAGCAGAGGAGTTAATTCAGTGCTTGTAAACAGTCAATCAGCTAGCACTTCATTAGCAGAGGTTAGGGTAAGAATCACAGCATGATTTTTTGGATGTTCTTACTTTCATCCTTTTTGCAACAAATAGAATGTCACGCATGAGAAGAAAACAGAGGTGATTACAGAAGACGTTAACTCAGAATGAGTCTTGAGAGAGCATCTGAAAGTCTCCAAAAGCTACTCCTTACTGGGAATTGTTAACTTGATAATTCAATATTTTATGCCTTAAAACTAATATCTTTTGCTCATGGACTTTGCAGTATTGCTGCATTCTTAATGTATCACTTTTGTCTACCATGCTAGAGAACACTGGCTTTACTTAAAACTCTGATTGCTTCCACCTAGTATCCTCCACTGGAGCAATTAATTACCTGCTGTAAGCTTCATCTACTAATCTTGCACTCAGGTTTGAACTTCACTTAAGTGAAGTTTTCTGATTGGAAATTTGATGTCACAAGAGAGTCTATGTAATATTTCTTGATTTGTTTTTCAACTAAATTAACTTAAAGTTAGTTGGTTTATTCACATGTAAAAACATGAGACTTTTTCCTGTGTGAATATCACAAAACTACTAGCAGCTGTACTACAGCTAACTTTACAATACATAGAGTTTAATGCCAACCATAGTATCTGTAGATCATTCATCTATTGAGGAATACGTATATTTCACAATTAGCCAAGAATGTTGGAGAAGCAATGTATATTGGCATGCAGCCCTACTGAAGGAGAAACACAATAGTGTTGCTATTTACATCTTCCTCCGTCTTTACTCATCCGAAGAACTTGACCAACATTGTCTAATACATGGGCATCCAACCTTTTAGATTGCCTAAGCTGCAGTGAGTGAAGATAAATTGTTTTGGGCTGCATGTAGGTAGATTGCTCTGAAAGAAATTCCGCCTATTTATTTCCATGGAAACAACACCTAATACAAAGAGCACAATAACATTGTTTGATAGAGCAAATTCTCAGCTACGGAATGCTGCTTTTCATCATAGTCTCCATCCACCATTAGCTATGAATTTTCACCAGAGATGAAAAAAAGACTACATGCTGTGCTCATAAAAATTTGCACCAGCAGAGGTGAACCACTCTGTCACCACTGGTCACCATCACCACTGCTGAAACACACCACCCACCACCTCGCTGTGCTCACATCTGCTGTTTGGCCTCCATAAACATTCAGCAAGCATCAGTGAATATCAGTGGGTGCCATTTTTTCTGCATGGAGGAATTCAGTCATACACCTTTACTTCACACATACTTTCATATCAAACACCGTTCTGTTAGAATATCCCTCTGCTGCCATCTGTCTGCAGTGGAATATTGATGGGAGGGTTCAGCCTCTACTGCCATATCACCAACATCCGCCTCCGATGTCATGGGCCAACATCATAAAATAGGAGGTGTAACCTTCAAAAAAGCTCTTGTGAAATGTATAATACAGTTAATGTATCTAAGTGAAAAAAACTTTTTAAAAATCATTTTATTTTTAACGTTTCTTATTAAAACATTAAAAAAGAAACCAAATTGTAAAATTAGTGGGATATGTGACTTTGTTTTTGTGAAACTAAGGCGCTAGGCTGGTTCAATGGCAGTGGTTGTCATTCTCAGTGAGATCTCAAGTGCTCCTCAGAGACTGTTGATGAAATTTTACTGCTCCTGTGCCTCATCCTTGAAAACAGTTGTTCACAAATGTATGTACTGCCAAAAGTGGTGACATGAATAAGGAAGGTATGGCTGTGCAGTGTGGGATGTTTCTCTTTGGTAAGAGAAGGCTTATAATAGTCTGGTAAAGATGCAGGAGTTGAATATCTGATGGCAGCTCAGTACATTAAATTTGAAAATTCACAGGTAATGTATTTATGTTGACTGAAAGTGGAGTTCAAAAAATGATTTTTTGTGTGATCCTGAAATTATTCTCAAATTCCTTTGTCAAGACAGAAAGCACAGCTGCATATTTTTTGCTGTGCACACAACTGCGTTTAGTCAGTGAATCAAACTGTACACAATTAGTTGCTGTAACTTGAGTCAGCACTTCACTGCGCCCTCCCTGTGCCCTAGCTTCAGCCCAGACAGTGCCAATATCACACAGATGTATGGGTGTTGTGAGTGATGGGTGTGCGCTGGGGGTCAAGCCAGGCCACTCACTGGGGTATAGTCGCTGCCGTGATGGCTCTGAGCAGAGGGTGGCTGCAGGATGCGCTGGACCAGGCTACACGCAACCTGCGGATTGCGGGTTGGAAATACCTGACCTAATGCATCCGGGATTTTAACCCTGTCCAGGAAGTCATTGTTAGTGCCCATGGCTTACTTAGGTCAGTAGACCTGACATTCATTTTCAAAGTAAATAAATGCAATTGTTAGTTGATGACCATTCCTATATCAGCAAGAAGTTAATTCATCTAGGTTAGCAATGAGCCAGCCATGCAGGTTATGAAGTAGCAGCACAGCAGGCAGTTTGTATGCTTATCTAAGCTACGTCATCTAAGTGCAAGGAAAGAGCCGTTTTTGTCTTCTGCAGATGCAGAGTTCAATTGTCATTTCCTTTATTCTGGTTAATTCACCAAGAAACGTGTAGTATTTCGTGTTGCTGTCAAAATAGTCTGTGCTGCTTTTTCAAGTACTCAGATACCTGGTCGATTTCACTGATGACTTAGTGGTGTTATAGCGCATCACCAAATGGGAGTACTTTCTCCCCTTTTCATCTTCTCTGAAATCTATTATGGCTATTATTATAGCTATTATAGCTATTATTGTTATAGCTATTATTGCTATGAAATCTATTATGAAATCTATTATAGCTATTAAAAAGAACAAAAAGACTAACAGGTAAGGGAAAAATCTACTACAAATTTGATTAATGGTATTTGTATTTGTCTCACACATGACCACAGAGCACATTTAATATATGTCTGAGCAAGTCTTCGTTCAAATTTATTCCAATCAGATCATCCTTCATAACAACAGTTCATCTATTGTGACTGAAATGCCAGGCTTCTGCATAGCGGTATCAACGTGTTGGGTGCAGGGAGGGGAGAACAGGGTGCTTTATCAGAGAGTCTCGTTTCTGTTTGTTTCTGATTTCAATATTCATGATGGGCTGACAAGTTTATTGCTTCAGTTCTGAGAAAGAATGAAAAATGTGAAAAAGGCTTGTGGGAACATAGATCGTGATGAGATTTCACTTTCACATTTTGCAGATTCAACTTTCATTCTTCAGCACCCCCATAGAAACAATCAACCTTACAAATCCACAGGGGAAGTTTCAAGCTTCACTCTATTGTAACAACATGTCAACCAGAGAGTCATTACTGAGCAGATAAAAGGGATGCAGTTAGTTAGATTTGAAGGTCTAAGGACTGAAAGGGATGCATAAAAGCTGCAGCTGAGACTAGATTTGCAATCATTCAGAAGAACAAGGTGAAAATGGAGGCTGTGATAACATGATAAATGGAACTGATCATATCCCTGACAGTCTTTTGATCTTCAAAAGCCCAGTGGGCTTGAATTTTGCTGATAAAGCTTGCTGTAATTACTTCATGTCATTCAAACTCTATGCAGCGTAGGACAGGAGAAGGCTGCAGGTGATATTGTTAAGGAAAGCAAGGGCTTGCATGCCTTCTGCTCACCTTTGCATCCAAGCTGACAGGGAAAAACAGGCTGAAACTGATGAGATTTGCACTGACAAGAAGTTTTTTACCATTTCTTATGGTCCTGGGATTTCTTGGACTTTCAAACAGCTTTTGGAAATACAGCTCATGTATCTTTTAGACACAGCACATTTCAGAGAGATTTAACTTCTTCAGATGAGTGAGGAAAATAGGAATTCTACAGCATTAAGTATGTTCTACTGCTGTGAGTTTTTAAGGCCTGTTTTGATTTGCCACAGCTATTTGATCTGCATCTTCTAATCTTGATTTGTTGAAGCATGACTTCAGACTGGTGGTTGGAGTAAGCAGAAGCACATGAAAGCAGTCTCTTCTCTACAAAAGGCTAGAGCAGGAACTTATGTATATGACATCGGCAATCACCAAATCTGCTCAGCAGCTCCCTACAGCTGCTCTACTTTACTGGCTTTTCATACAGGGCAGTCAAATACCACTGGCCACAGACAGAAAGTAGCCTGTACAACAGCAAGATCGTAATTCATGAATATCACCTGAATTATTTGAGGATCTGGAAGGAGTTGTCTGAAAAGGAATAAAACAATTTTGGGTGAAAGGCACTGCTCTGGGAAGCCAGCAGTTCCCCAAGGGTTGTCTCCTGCCCACACAGACAAAGCTCACACCAAAAAGGAAGGAGAAGGATCTGAAATGTTAACCACAAACTTCACCCTGTAGCTATCCTGGGATATCTACAAATAAATAGTGTTCTTCATACTAGACCAGTATTTCTTTTCAAAAGTAGACACAACTACCTCAGGAAAAATTATTTCCAGCAGATGAGGGGGAATCCAAATCATAATGAATGAATGCAAAACTGCTACATCCGCGCAGTACAAATCAGGTTTCGAGATGGTCCCAATTCTAGCAGAAGGCAAGGTAGGAGCAAATCTTGTATCTAAGTAGCATTCTGCATCTTCATTGCCCAGCTATTTCTAATAGAAATTATGAGACAGAAATTCTCAAAATGCAGACCTTCTGTGAGGCAGAGACGCACAAGAAATACTGTCTAGAAGAGTTCTGTCATCTCCCAATAGCAAAGAAAAACTAAGTTACAACATTTCAGAAACTGATAACACATATTTTCTATGCCTGATATGGAGAGAGGGAAGAGCAAATCCAGCAGCACTGCTGTTGTTTGTTCCCTGTAGCAGCGGTAGACAGATATTTGGATACAAACAAGAACAGTGATCCTTAAAGAGATGAGTAAACAAACTTTCACTGTCTAGGGAACCCCTTGAAAATACAAATTCTGGAAATTGCAGTTCCTGTGGGGAAAAAAATAAATTGTTCCTATGTTCACCTTAAAACAAACAGGAATAAGTCGACAGATAATTTGTGTGTCAGCATTTTAAAATGTGTAGTCATCGTGGTCAGCCAGGTTTTGATAACTGGAAGTTCAGTCATGACAGTCACCATAACATTTGGCCTACAAGGAATCTGAACTTATGAACGTACGTCATGGTGCATGTCATGTGTAAAGCAAATGTCATTTCATTCTGAAAATAGCCCAGTCTTCACGAGGATTGTTCCAAAGAGCGCAGCAAGCTCACATAAGATTACTAAGAAAAATCATGTTTCAAGCAGTAAAGATGTGAAAAACAAACAACAAATAAAAGGATTTTTCCCCAAGAAATAGACTTTCTATGCTGATATAAATTGAAAATTTAATTTGACATATTAGGTCAAAATAGATCTTCCCAGCTGTGAAAGGAGTTTAATATGAGGGTTTATCCCTGAAGTAGAGCAATGAAAAAAGGGAATACTATATATTTGTTACCTTTTAGTCAATCTAAAATATGAAGTCACACCGTTTTTACTATTCTGAATATTGCTACAGTGTGCTGCACCAGCCATCAGTAGTGCAAGAAATGTAATTGCAGCAGAACAGTAAGGTGTATGCGCCAATGTGAGGCCTTCATATTAGAAGAGGAATTATTTCATCTGTAGGTTAGCAAAACAAATAGATGCACTGGATGCTGTTCAAAATTATTTCAAAATAAATGAAAACTAAGATTCAGTACAAAAGGATCTTCATGCAATCTGAAACGAAATTGCTATTTCTGCTGTAATGTCAGCTAATACCATCTCTCTCAGACTGCAGTCATAATCATTGCTATGTCAGCTAAAGCACAGCTACATGACACCAAAATGACCAGAGGAATATACAGATTGGATGGTGATATTTTGGAAGTCTTGTGTCAGAAACTGACTAATTTAATCTGAATGTGATGCATTTCATAGAAAATCCTTAGCATTTTTGAACTTGTATAGTTTGACTGTTCAATAGATTGTTTATTTACCATGTGTGTTTTCTTCTATATCTAAAGCAAAGCTTTTCTGGAATTCATTGGTAACCATTTCCTGTAAGAATACCTTCAAAGTTGTGCTCCAAAACTTAATATCACTTGACGCCACCAGCAGACACTGTTACTGAAAATGACTAAAAAGAAGCTTGTTTTTTATCGGTAGCTCTTCTGAATAGATTTCGTGCATCAATAGAGAAGTCTTTTTCTACTTGATTGTCTTACTGGGAATTATTCACTAGGTCTTGCTTACTAATTGTCTTTCCATAAACAAAACGTTTAAAATGTCAAACATTATGAAGAAGAGAAAGGTCACTGCATGTTTTAGTGCCTTGGGGTTGGGCAGTGGAGGGCTTCTTAAAGCTTCGGCAAGTTGCACTAAGCTGTGTCAGCGATTTCACAGATTGTTCACTCAATTTCCAGGCCAGCATAAGTCCATAGAAACATAAAAATGAACATATAAAAAAACTTTTCACTGAGAATAAAAAACAACCCTTGAGAAGATGATAAGCCATAATAAATCAAGGCAAGGCAGGAAGACCTCTCAGGAAGGAAAAGCTGTGACAAAGAAGAACTGAGCAAAAGCACCATGCACCACAGGGCAGAAAGCTAAAATAGTACTGTGACCTGCAGGCTGGAAGCACTAAGCATGACACCAAATGCCCAAATCTTCTGGGAGTCACCGATACAAAAACTTAACCAATACAACCATTGCCTGTTTGGGCTTGACTACAAATTCCCATCTGCTTTATTAAGCTGCTCTCATTTGATCTTTAGTCACATATGCCTCTGCAGTTTACAACAAAATGGAATACCTTCTCTCTTGTCACTGCCAAAGTACATTGCCCTGTCTCACAACTGGCATTATTCTGACTAGAACACATTCAGAAAACAGCAGATGAGGCAAAACTTTGCAGTTTGATACTAATCCTAATAAAATCCAAGGAATACCAATGCAACAGTTACAGTAATCGTCCGTTAGTATTTTGATGATTCAATAGTGGAATGGACTGAGTTAAAATCCCAGACATCGATAACTTGTCTGAGGGACTGCAGGATTTAAACCTCACAATCGATCAGGCCACCAGAACTGGAAAATTGGAATGTGCCTTGTAATAACTCAGTGGGCTGAAATGCACAAGATCAGCAAGAATTTTAAATGGGTTGATCTTTATCTGTAACAGTCATTTATTTCCGTTTTTTGTTTTTTTTTTTTTTTTTACGTATATCCTTCTATTATTTATCATGTGAGTAAGGTTTATTGATATTTGGGTTATCTGTAGAATAGACAACGGAAAGAGCTATAGGCTAATGCTCTTGCCATGTATAAAAGTACCTCATATCAACAACAGATTTAAAGTGATCTCAGTAATGAGCCAGAAGTGGACTTTAATATGAATTGCAAGTCTCTAAATAAGACAGAGTGAAAAAAAAAAAAAAAAAAGAAAAAAAGAAAAAAAAAAGAAAAGAAAATCCAGTTTCAGGTTTTATGTAGTATCTAAGGAGGCAGAATGCTTGACTATCTAAATAGAGAAACTAAAAAGTGCCAAAAAAAACCCCAAACCCTAAATGACTAACAGAAAAGGCAAAACATACATTTTAAAAGCATATAAACCACATTTCCCCCCTACATCGCTTTCTTACTTTCAATTAATCAAGAATTTCTGGATTGCATGAAAGCCTGGATGATCCTCTTTAGACATTCTTTTACCTTTCAGGTGTGGGTTTTCTCTGTCCTTCTTCTTCCAGTACTTTCTCCCTGTGAACTGCAGTATCCAGTCCCTTGCTTCTACCCTCAGGCCCACGGTCTCCACAGACTCTTCAGAAACAGCCTTAGCTCTGCCCTGCAGGGTCTGATCCACTTTATCATTCTTTCAATGAACAGCCCACACAACCTGGCAACAAACCAAAGGATACTGTCTCCTTGGTCTGCTATGTAGTCTTTGAGGTACAGTTTGGGTTTTGGTTCCTTGTAAATAGTCTATCATCTCCATATTCACTGTTTGTGCAGTATAATGGAATCATAGAATGGCTTAGGTTGGAAGGGACCGTGGAGATCATTAACTCAAACAAACATGCTGTGAACATGTTGATAGTGCTTCTGGCTGGTGTTGCTCTACATAGTCCTTGAAGGACCTGTAGGTAGAGCAGCATGAAGGGAATCAGTTGTTTTACCAGCAGCATGTTAATGTTTTGAAATTTGTGTTTATTAAACTCTAGAACAACTTCTGAAACTTTTCACAATATTATCATTATGGACTAAATTGTTTGGAGGTGGGATGAAGCTGGCCAGAGGAGTGGGAAGGAAGGGACCAGTTACGCAGCTGCGAAATTGCCTCAGATACATTTATCCTCCCACAATTTTGATTAAGTAATTTCAAGATTAACAAATATTTTTTTCGTCAAAAAATACTTTTGACAGGTTCAAGGTAATAGCAGTTAGCAATACATGGAAGTACACCAATTCAGATGAACATCTCCTAGAAGAGCCATCACTCTTCAGCTTGATGGTAACTTTTCTAGGTTTGGAAAAGAAGAGGTCATACCTGAGGTCTTCACTTTGAATGGAATTTCTGTCCTCCAAGCTGCTTCAGTTATCACTTCTGCTTCTCCTACTGCAGGTCTCAGTCAAATGTCGCACACAGAGGGATATGTGAGCTCTAGAAAGACATGCAAGATGAATTGAGAGACTAAAATACCTGCCAGTATCCAGAATTAGTCTGGGTGCCCTACATTGGCCACTCTACATCTGGATATTATCAATATTATTTAAGGCAGTGGAAAGATCAGTGCTTGTAAGGAAGAGTTCTGAGTACAGAGTCTATCATTCAAGTCATCATGAAGACCTGGTACAACAGATGATGTTGCCAGGGCTGATGGTAGAAAAGAATGATGGATGAGGTAGGAAAAGCAGGATCATGCATGAAAGCTGCTTACCAGAAAGAAGCAGGACAATTATAATATGTAACACAGGACACACTAAAATTAGGAATGATGGAAGATGGAGAAAAAAATGAACTCTGCAAGACTGCAAAACATATAAAGACAGGAAAACAGATACTTAAGAAACGGATGAAAAAAATCATTTCAAACTGTAACACTTACTAATAATCTCAATTTTTGTTAAATTATTTCTGCAGCTTTCTTGCAAGTTTAACTGCAGGCTTAAAGGACCATGTGGCCAACAAAAGAAAAAGAGGTCGCACTGCATGAATTCTCATGTTCGGTACATGTCATTTTTTGACAGCAGGGTTGTTTCAGCCCCAATCAATACAAATAGTTGCTTCTGAAGATCAGGTTACCCCTTAAATTCTTGTGTTTTATCCTTCATTTCTCCTGCATGTCTCCTGCTACAGATGCCAGAAACCCAAAGAGGATTTCTCCTCTGGAGGTCTTCAGTTACACAGAATTCCAATGCTGCATGTGCAAAAATCCAAAGAATTTACAAAATTCAAGTCTCAGGTGAGTCAAATGATTTTTCTAGAATATTAACTCTTCCAGCAGGCCTACAAAAAGAGTTTGTGACAGTTGTCCTGAAGACCTTCAGTGCCTACAGCCTGAAGTCTTGGTTACAATGTCATAAAAGTTGAAGTTTTAGATGATGTAAGTGCTTCTGTCTTCATTCTACCGTGGCTTTTTGTGCAGAATATCCTTCAGGAACCACCAGGACTCAAGTCCTGCCTTGCCAACAACTGCAGTTGCATTAAGTCCTGCCAAATTTTGAGAATTACTTGGCACTTTCAAATAGTCTGAGCCAGACAAGTGATTGTTAGCTCTCTACATCTTACGTGCCAACCTGAGTGTTTGTTTTTGGTACACTCCTGTCAGAACTGATTTATGTGTGAATTCGCCTAGCTCTCAGGGCATATATTTAATACATTTCTACTGTGAAGTGCTTTGAATGATCTGCTAAGCAAATAGCAATAGGGACTTCTTTAGATTTAAAGAGAATAGCATGAATTCTCACTTCTGGAGAAACACCTATGTCCCAGTGATCATTACCAGTATTTGTAAACATGCAAGCAAAGGGCAAGGGGATTTATGTCAGATGTAAACTATTCACCTTCAGGGGTCAGAAAAGAATTTTCTGTTCAAGTGCTGGCTGGTATAATTGTCCAGTCTTGTTACCGCTTTTCTGGAAGTTAGCTCTTGGCAGCTGCAGGGTACAGAGGATGTGACCAGCCAAGCTTTCTGAAGTAACTTGAAAATGACATGATATGGTTTCTTATTTCCAGTTTGAGTTTGTAGCTCTTCCCCACAAAGTCAAAAATTATGTTTTGGGTGTAAAACCATGTATTCCTAGCAAGACAAATGCAACTTTTTTCATGTTCACCACAGAAAAAGAATGTTGAATTCTGATGTTGAATTAGGAAAACTTGCCAAAGATTTTTAACAACTCTCAGTACAAATATAGGAGCACTTTTACTCAGAATGGGCTGTTTTAAGAACAGCCTGTTGTCATGAGAGATAATCTGCTTCAGTTTCATTCTGAAGATACAGATAAAATGAGTACAGTATTGCACAATCCTTTCCAGAGGAATTCTACATAACTTCCTAGACCTGATTATTCTTGCAGCATGTCCTTCTTACCATAGGTGTGATTTTAATGACATGTAAGTAAATCTTGCAGTTGCTCCCTCCAGATGGATGCTCTGTGGACTTGTGTCAGCCTTACACTCATACCATCAGCTTGCAGCACTGTCCCGGTCCTCTGGATCTTACATCATTCCTGTTGAGGGGTGAAGAAAGGATTACCAGTTCAGACAAAAAATCTATTTCACCAATATTTGTGGGTGATTGTTTAAGATGAAGAAATATTTTCTTCACTGTCTTTCTGTGATTTTTAAATCCATCATCTGGATAAATGACAGGAAATCAAAAATGCCTGGGGGTACCTGACTCTGAAGTGCATTAATGTCATGTCTCCGGGACAAGTCACAGCAAGCTCACCTGTTACTTTCCATTTAACACATGCAAAAAAAAAAGAGGGCCGATGTGTTGCTTTTTAACATTATTCTCTGTGTTGCTATACTATCTTGTGGTCACAAAGGAGGCTGCACGCCTTTGTCTTGGACATTGCACAAATGGTAGTAAAAGTTATAGCATTTTCCGAAAAGACTGTAATGTAATAGCAAGCTAAATACAAAGTACAGTAAATATTATCTTGTTTATCCAGCTTGGATTCTGAACCTACGCCATTCTCCAGGGGCCACATAAGAAACGTGTGGCAGAGCCACAAATTAAAACAGATTTTCTGAGTCCCATACAAAATCTTACAGAGTAAGGCCAGCCTTTCTTTCTCTGTACATATCAACAACAATAAGTTGTAGGTTGCTGTGAGTACCGAAGAATCATGCAATTTGCAAGTCACGATTTTCCTAACTGGTTCGTATTTATGAAAGACAATGCCTACAGAAGGTCAGCCAAAAAATAGATAAGTAAAGTATGTGATGACAGAAACAATCACTGGAGACAGAACTGTTTGGCACTGAATAAAAACCCATACCAGCAAATCATCCCATTTGTACAAATGCACATGCTGTTCTTTGATAACATCTCAGTGTGTAGGGACAAACTTATTCCAAAAGTTAAATCATTCAAATAATGGATTACTTAAAATAAAAGGAGGAAGGAAACTAGATGTAAATTTAAATGTGTGGGATTTTGTATTTTTAAATGTTAAATTCTGAGGCTAGAAAAATCTGTCATGAAAGCACCAGGTGAACTGGACTGTCTTTAACAACAAATAAGTCACATTCTATGAAGAGGGTGGCAAATGGGTGAAGATAGATTTATGCATTTCATATGAACAATAAGTAATATTTCAGCTTAATCTGTAGCAGCATTGTGAGCTGAATTGCAGTGATTTTATCTCCCAGACTGTAACAGGGAGGAGAATCTCTTGCCTCCAGTGTTAGTGAACACATCATTGGGAGGCTCTTCCAGCATCACAGCAGCCATGCATTCGTTGGACTGGCCAGCCTGACAAGGAGGCAGATGCATGGGTTTCACTAACTGCATTGCAGACAACAGAAGCTAGGCAGGAAACCAGGATTCTGGAGTTGTCATGGACAAGGCAGTAAAAGCAACAACGGTAGGAATTAGAGGAAAACAGCAAAATACATGATTCACCTTCAAGGTAAGACCAACAAGAGCTTTGAGTTTACTTAAAACAAATTGTGGAGGGTCTCCATTTAGTCACACCTGAAGGCCAGAGGAGGTTTCAAGCTCTTTTTCTTTCGCACTCTGGCTTCCTAAATTTCAGATATGCCCGTTTTGAGCTGTTCAGATCTACATTTATTATTTTGGTCTTTCATAGGCAGGTAAGAGATGCTGAAGTAAGTGCTGGGCTGAATCTGAACAGGACTTTGTTTTAGTTTTATCTTCAGCCAAATGCAACCAAAGGTAGGCTAAAATAAGGGGGGAAATATACAGGAGTTAAGTCTGTGATGTTTTCTACAATAGGCCACTCAATCTCATAAATATCCACTAGCCATTAAGGAGAAAAGACATTTACGGCATTGCAGAACAGCAAGCAATTAATGACAGTTTACTTCCAGTGTCACAGTGCTGATGGGCTCCTCGTTTGAATGCATTTTGCAAGGGCAGATTGCTGTCTCAGACAGAAGTCAGCATGGTGGGATTTCGATACATCAGACCTATCACCGAAAATATCTATATGCTCTTTCCAATCTGCTGATTAAGGGAAACACAATCAAGTTGGATGGCGCCATTCAGGAAACAAAGAAGGCATGGTGTTACATATCTATGTCAGTAACAGCCCGAGACAGAGAATGCTGCTGTCTCTCTTCCATACACATATCCTCTAGATTTGGTGTTTCTAACGCATTTTCGTCCTGTCATCGGTATTTTTGCTTCATAGTTTTTTATTCCATGCTCCACTGGTGCCATTCTAACATTCCTGACACAATTTAACTAGTGTTTTGGCACTTTCATGAAGGACAATCAAACACAGGCCTATGTAATCTTTCTTGGTATCCTGAGGTCTGACAATCTGGGATCGATTCATTTGAAAAGAAATCCATAGTTCCTTGGGTGACAGCTGAAAAGACAAACAAACACAAATAACGTACTGTGAAGGGAACTGAGTCCAAAATGCTGACATTTTCCAGCTCAGCTGTAGTTTGGAAATATTGATTTTCTGGTGACATACTGAGTGTCCCAATAGGGAGCCCTTCTTTCCTTCCTGCTCCTTTTGTGCCCTTAACCAGGAGAAGTGCCCAGGATGTTACCGGTCTTCTTTGTGACACGAGTTTATAGCTGGCTCATGTTCAAACTGGTGTCCATCAGGAACTCCAGACCTCTTGTTTAGAACTGCTTTCCAGTCATTTGGCCTCACAGCCTATGCTAGTGCATGGGGTTGTTACTCCATGTGCACAGGACTTTGCATTTCCTATGGATAAAATTAAGGAGATTCCTGTTGGATCCATGCTCCAGCTTGCCAGGATTTCCCTGAAAGGCAGCACATTCATCATGCCTATCAATTGCTGGTTCACCGCTTCTTCTACTTCCTCTGAAGTTCTGCATCATCTGCCAGCTCAAAGAAGGTTGCATTGTATCGCCTCATTCCAGTCATTAGTGAAGATGTTACAGAGGATTGGACTCCATACTGACCCCTGGAGCACACTACTAGTGACTTCAGTGGGGTTTTGTGCCCACAACTTCTTAAGCCCAGCAGTTCAGCCTGTTCTCAGTTCACCTTACTGTCTATTTATCTAACTAACTGGTACTTTGTCAGCTTGTGTATGTGGGATGCTATGAGTGATAGAGTCGAAAGCCTTTCCAAACCTAAGATAAACATTATCTGCTGCCCTTTGCTTGTCCAGCAAGCCAGTCATCCCATTAGAAAAGGCTATGAGGTTGTTCAGACACGATTTCTCCTTCATAAATCTGTGCTGACTAATGTCAAACACATTCAGAGTGTCACCGCAGTCATCCTGATGTAGATAAGAACCCCCCTCTCTGCTTGTAACTGCAGTCACAGATCCTCGGTTTCTTACTGTTATGATATTTTCCTGTACACTTTGATCAGATGATGCCAATCTGCAAAGAAATCTATTGGGAAAGGGAAATGTGAGGATAAACTGAAATTTTACAAAGAAAGGTCCAGTGACTTAGAAGAAACCTTGTTTTAGCTAGCCCAAAAATTCACACTTACTTACATTTTATTTTCATACACTCCCCAAGCAAGAGCTCCAAGAGTACCACACTGTTCTAATACCAGAAACACGCCTGGGATGCTAAAGGAGTTAATTTCTGAAATACCATCCCTATTCTCTGTTAATGTTTTGCTGGTATAACAAATGATGATAGCAGTTTATTACTCTCTAATAATTACTATTCTTTTAAGTGGAGAAAACGTTTATTACTGTGCAATGCAAACATCAGCACATACTAAGAAGAGAATACTACAAAATGTAAAATAATATTCCTATATAAGATAAGGAATTCAGGAGGTACAATGAACTTGAAGCTGAAGGTGGTTCCTTAAGTATAAGGAATACTTTCAAGATAGTTCTTCACATAAATTAAGTCACTGAGAGATGTTTAAATACTAAAACTATATCAGTTAAATCATATACAATGAGATATTCAGTCATGAGCCTTTCTTCTAAGTGTTGGTAAGACACGCAATAAATCAGATCCAGCAAGTAGAAGAGACACTGTCAAATACTACAGACTCTTATAAATGAATCTACTTCATCATTTTTTTAAAACTAAATAACACACCAAAAATTGTCTTTCTTCTCATCATGTTCAAAGCTTTCTCTCATTTCAAAGCTTAAGATCTATGTTCTTCCTGAAATCACACCTATCCTCTATCCATTTTACTTTGTACGGGGTTCATTTTGTAACCAGTCTTGCCCAGTTTTTACAGTGTTTATTCTGTGCCTGAGAAGAAAGGCAGAACACCATGAACTACATGAAAACACCTCCTCTCTTGTTTTATCTTCTTTGTAGATGTCATAGAGTTTTGTAGATGTCATAAAGTAGATTGGACTATGGAAGGTCTGATAAAAGTCTGATCTAGAAAACAATTGTAGCTTGTCTGAGAACCTTGACAAAAGTTTATCCAGCAGAGAGGACAAAATGACAACAGGATCAAAAACAAAACAAAACAAAACAAAACAAAACAAAAAAACCAAACCCAACAGAATTGAAACTCTTCTGTTTGTCATTTGGATTCCAAAAGGAATCTCCAGATTCCTGCATTTAAAGCAGACTGTGGGTGACCTGCTGAGGAGTGAAGAGTCAGGCAGCCAAAACAGCCAGCAACTAAATAGAAAGATAATTAATAGTCTTTGAGTGCTACACTAGTATTGACACCTTTCCACAGGGTGTTTCACCTTTGTCTTTGTAAAAGAAACAGACCCATGTGGAAAATTTCCTCTTATTCTAAAGCTGGTGGCTGTGACTGCAATCATGTTTGCTCTCTCTTTCCCTGATGCGCACTGATTTCAAAAGGAGAACAATAAAGCACAAGGCCACCAGCAAAGCTGAAAAACTTTTGAAAACCAAACCAGCATTTGTTAAAAAACAAATCATAGTATCATAGAATGATACTTGAATGGCTTGGGTTGGAAGGGACCCCAAGGATCATCAAGCTCCAACCCCCTGCTACAGGCAGGGCCACCAACCTCCATATCTGGCACTAGACCAGGCTGCCCAGGGCCCCATCCAACCTGGCCTTGAACACCTCCAGGGATGGGGCATTCACAGCCTTTATTCAAAGCTAAATTTGTGGAAGATACAAAGAAATCAGTCAGTGCTTGAGTTTTGTTATTTATCTACTGTAAAATCTTCCATGGCATGTAAATGGGCTGTCTGATAGAAAAGGGGGCTGTACAGAACTGATAAAATAACACGGTATGAGGAGAAAGATCATTATCTCAACCCTTTTAAATCGAATCCTGCTAACACTTGGCATGCAAGCTGAAAAAACAAAGACCTGAATGCCAATATTTGTTAATCATTTAAATTCACCAAATCCTTTGTGTGTTGGGAGAAATAGAGAACAAAATTAAAGCACACATTTAAATATACAAACTTGTCAAGACCCAAGGATGAATTTTAAAAACTCTCCTGTGTTGTGCAGTACCACACTATAAAAAAGATTCTGAACAATATTTCTATATTTCCCTGTAACTCATAATGGAAATGGACTCAAAGTGTAAAAGAATGCAAAAGACAAGAAAAATAGGTCCTGTAGTTGTAACTCGCCACTTCTAGTGTGAATGATGAAACTCTATGGAAATTTTGAGGAACTGGATGCTTAAAACTCCTGATAGAGTTGTCTTAGTCAGACTTGGCTAGTTCCCCCACAGAAGTAATGACAATTGCTAAGAAATTTTCTCAGCCATACTTATGCTTTTTACAACTGCAGCACCCATTAACTACATAGACTGTCTTCCTCATCAAAGCCCTGCTATTTGCTAACAGCTTTTCTTCCTTTCACAGCTGTAGGAAGGATGGGTTGCTTGATCACTTTTTTACATGGGTACACGAACGTGCAGAAATAACTGAGCTTTGCTCTTAGCCTAATGTGATTAGACATAACCATTTTGCAGGATTTAGCTTGAATGTCATCTAAATTTCTTCCTCTTTCCCAGACAGGGCTAACTTCAAAGTCTAGATTGGTTTACCCGGTTCCAAGAAGTGTCCCCAAAGATGGAGATTCCACTCCTGCTATGTGCCTCCACACCAGCATTTGTATTGCCCCACTTGTAGTAGAGTCTTCCTGTCCACACAGAACCAGACCATAACTGATCTCCGTCCATTAGCTTGCAGTCTTCTCACAAAATCACAGTTCTGATGAAATATAATGTCCTAGAGCAGCAGCCTCTGAGACAGGGAAATGAAAAGCTGGGAATACAGATGTGGCAATCATGATCTGTCTCATGGAGATAAAGTGCAGATGTTTGCTGGTGCTCAAGGAATATGGCCAATTGGAAACCAGAGAAAATTTGTATCTGATAAAACCGACGGTTCCAGTAGGAATATATCTATATGATACAGAGTGTAGAGGCAGATACTCAAGCAGTAAATCCCAGACATGTCACTGCAAATATGTGCTCATTATCTCTGCAGAGGAAAGATTGATGCGGAGGTATGCCCAAGTTCAGATAACGTTATCTCTTTTGAGAGTTTTGCCAATCTGGTGGCCCAATATCTACCTGCAGCTTGGAAAGAGTTTCTTTGTCCTTTGTAAAGAGGCCACGGGTCACAAAGTTATCTACAGACAACACTGATGTGTTCTCTGCTATTTTATTAAAACCAAAGTTAAGAGAAAGCGGAAAGCCTTTCACTGAATGGCTCAAGAGGACAAGAAATAAGATGCAGGTTACTACACAGATGGCCATGGTTTTTGCTTGCCAAATCAAGGCTAAAGGTCTAACGCATGGGCACACAAGCTTTTGGCTTGCCTGAGGCACATTGGGTGAAGACGAATTGTCTTGAGCTGCATATAAAATATATAATATAGTTAATACCTCTAAGTAATGAGACTTATTTTTTTTATATATTTTTTTATTACAACATTAAAAAAGGAGGGCAACAAGAAAATAAAACTATAGGGATATTTTACTTCATTTTTGTGAAACTAAGGCAGAAGTCTGGATTGATGGAAGCTGCAAATCTTAGTGAGTTCTCAAGGTGCTTATCAGAGATTTTGTCTTTATAAAACATTCCTTGATACGCACAAAATCTGGCAGCATGTTTTTGCATATAATGTCTTTTCAAATTGTAATCTTTGAAAACTGACTGCACTGCACCCTCATCTTGTCCGGCTTTCAGCCAATATCACGCTGATGTATGGCTGTTGCTGAGCAATGGGAGTACACCCAGGGTCCGGCTGGGCTCCTTAGCAGGGCAGAGATGCTGCCATAATGGCATTGAGTGGCTGCAGGATGGGCTGAGCCAGGCTGCACGTGGCCTGTGGGCTGTAAGTTGAATGTGGCTGGTCTAAATGACTGGTTTTGTTCTCCATTTGTGAATTACTCTCACTGAAAACTGTGGTCTTGCAAAGTGGAAAGGATGCTGTAAATATTCAGCTTTGCTACTTCAGAGCAGAGTAGCTGAACACTGAAAGAGCTTTTACTAGAACTTTATGAAATAACATGGTCTGTTCTGATAGAGGTCTTTTGGCCAAATCGGGCTGTCCAGGAGAGAGATCAAACAATAATAAAACTGCAGCTCCTGAGGACTTTTTTTCTCTCATTGGAAGAAAAAAGGTGAGGTTAAATTAAATACAGAACAGCCTAGTTCTTCACTGTCGGTATTTTCCAGTTTCCTTAGTGAAATGATTCAAATTCTGACCCTCAAGGGAAGTAATAACAATCTAATCTACAACTTCTGTTTTGAAGATTAATGAGACATATCCCCAGGGTAGAATCTGAGGACACACTGCTTCATAAACAAGGTGAATATTCAGGTTGTCTTTGTTACCTGTGATCTTAAGAGATGACCCTGTGCAACGACCAGCTTTGCTTCAAGCACTGCTTGTAAGATAGGCAGCACCCTACAGCTACTTGCCTTGGCAAAAACATAAGCAGAAGCTTAGAAAGGAGTCACAAGGTCATTTTGGTCATTTATTCAACTTCAGACCTCACTTTTTTTTTTTCTTTTCCTTTTCTTTTTGTTTCTCAAAAATTAGAACAAGAAAGACATAAAACCTAGGCAATCAAGCTTCCTCATTTAAATGAAATTATATTATAGTTCCTTAACAGTTTAATTAGTACTTTTTAGCTAACCTGCAAAACATCCTCACTGGCTAAATTTAAACAAAACAAAAGCAACACAAACACACAAAATCCTATTTATTGCCTCTCAAAAAAACCCAAAACAAAACAAAAAAAGCAATAACTGTAGGTGAATAGACCTAAGAATGTTTCACTGCTTTTGTGCAGTAGGTATACAGGTTTTATTTATACAATAGCTGGTATCATACCTGTTTTGTTTGCTTCAGCGAAATCCTTCAAAAATACCGCAAATGTGATACAGATAGACTGTAGCTGTCTAATCATATTCAGGAGGTATCCTAAAATGATATTGAAGCTGATTTATCCTGGTATTTTGGAGTTTCTTAAGTAAGTATGACATTCTGGGAAGGAACAATCCTTGCTTTAGCTACTATTATAGCTGTTCTATTCAGAAAACTCATTTCCTCGTAAATGAAAGAAAAACGCTAGCTAATGTTATCCCATTTATATCTTCATACGGAAGACTTGATTCATGACTTTTCAAGAGACCACAAAGAATTTAATCAGTCTGTTGCTACTCTAGCTGTCCTTTTAGTTTCTATTGAAGACAGTGCAACGTTTGCTTTCCTTCAGTAGGGGATCTTTCCCAGTACTCCACAAGACGTGAAAGATGACAGAGAATGGCCTTGTTTTGACGTACATCAGCTGCCTCTCAGGTCCTCTGGGCTTGGATGGGTTGAGTTCCCATTAAGAACTAGGATTAAATCATACTAAGAAGTATAAACACCAGTATGGTCCAAGCTTGGAATAAAAAAGCAAGTTTTGAAAAGCAAGTTCCTGCTTTAAAAACATTTTCAAACTTATTGGTGGTTTTTTTTTTGTTTTTTTTTTTTTTTTGACATCTTATTAACAGCCATTTCTCCAAAAAAGATTAGATCTCTTAAAAAGAAAATTAAACAGGGCATCAAGATTGATGAGCCTCTTTTGTAAGATGTGACTTTGTGGCAACGCTATGAATTTGCTTTACCTTCTGTTGGAGATCAATCCTCCCTCAGGTCAATACAAAAGATTTCTGCTACAAGGGTTCTAAGAGGCTATTTCAGGCCTCAGCCAAAATAAATCATAAATCAAGAAGTCTATCTGTCACTACTTCTGAAATGAAGTTAATTCTACCAGCCAGAAATGATAAATAGAAGTGCTTGGGGTTAAATCTGTTAAACAGTCTCTAGCCTTTGTAATCATTTTCAGTCTTTTTAAAATTGTTCTGAACTTTAATCAATGGACAGCCTTTCTCTCCTGCTGTTTTCTTCTAAAGTGATCTTTTATTTACTTTTGAACAACGCCACGATGCTTAGCAATCCTTACAGAGGCAGTCACAGTGTGTATTGCTTGACATGTATTCTCTCCAGTTGCCTGTTTGTATAGTACTGAAGCCACAGAAATTATCCAAGGGATAGAACACCTCCTACAAGGACAGGTTAAGGGAGCTGGGGCTGTTCAGCCTGGAGAAGAGAAGGCTCCGAGATGACCTGATAGTGGCCTTTCAGTATCTAAAGGGGAGCTACAGGAAAGAAGGGGACAGAGTCTTTAGCAGTCTGTGGTGACAGAACAAGGGAAAATGGCTACAAGCCTGAAGAAGGTAGATATAGATGGAATATAAGGGAAAAATCTTTTACAGTGAGGGTGGTGAGGCACTGGAACAGGTTGCCCAGTGATGCAGTTGATTCCCCATCCCCGGAGACTTTCAAGGTGAGGCTGGATCAGGCCCTGGGCAACCTGATCTATCTGTGCACGTCCCTATTCATTGTGCGGGAGTTGGACAAGATGACATTTAAAGGCTCCTTCCAACTCTAAGGATTCTATAATTAAAAAAAGATGCATCAAAATGTGTTCTCTAGCACTGCAGCTGCTCAAGGCCATGTAATCAGAGATCGGTGATGGAAGCTTGATGTAACAGCAGAAGAGTGTTGGAGGAGCACATGATCCTTCTGTTGATATACTCAGTAGGGAGCAACAGGAGAATACACTGCAGTGCACACTCTTTCCTACAAGGAGACACTGTAGGTAGATGCATTTCCCCAAACACCAGCTCAATATTAGCTGGCTAGGAAGCACTCCTTGTCTAAGGCAGGTCTTTGACTGTGTCAGTTCAGCACATTTCTGTACTGTAACATTGTATACTGCTGCCTTTGTTGGAATTTTCATCTAACATCAACTGCAAATTTAAACAGACTGAAATACTGCAGATGACAGCAGTGCAAGATGCCCTATCTCCTCAGAAAGCAGATCCGCTTATGTGTGGCCAAACTGCCTTTATTTTTTCCTCTGTTACAGTTTTCTAGCTGAGATCAACTGGGCAGTCTATCTTGGCAAAGCCACTGCATTTACTCTGAAATCTGAGGAATTAACCACAGGCAGTGTGTGATCCCTTCAGATCAGGGCTTCTCTCTCAATCCCAGCATGCAGCGAGGAAATTTGAGGAAAACAACAACAACAAAGCAAGCATACTGAAAATTAATTCACGACTCTTCAAATACATTACTCCCACTGTCATGATCCTTCATCTCCTTTCTTGAAAAAAGACTCCTATACATGCCGTGAGCAGATTTACAGCAATGGAAATCTGGGTATTGATCACTGAATGCTTATTTGCTGACTTGCCAGGGACTGATTTTTCTTCCCCCCTGGGTGATGATAAGAACAGGAAAAAGAGATTGCAGATTCTTTTTCTGTCATCTCACATACAACCAGTGCTGAAGACTTGTATAATGTACACATATTCTTGGTTTGCCTTGACAAGAGATTTTTTAACATGGAATTAAATGAACTGAAATGATGACACAGCTATCTACATCATATTCTCTCGTTCAGAGGTATTGGTACTAGAGAAATATTTCCATCTCTTTTTCTACTCTGAACGGTTGGTGGGGAATGAAGACTTCTGCAGAAGACAACCCAAAATATGCAAAAATTCCCCAGTATAAGCTCAGAGACATGGAGTCATTTCATTAAGAGATGCAAAAAGCACCTGTGCTTAAAGAAAATGGATTTTATACCAATAGTTTCTGAAATACACAGCAAGAGACAGGAAAAAGTTCTTACACTGCTGACTCTGCCAGCTTTTAGCCATCTCCATATGCTCATCTTTTATCAACAGCACTCCCAGACTTGTGTGAGAAAAAAATAGTCTAGTTACTACCATTGAGAATATTGCCATGAAACAGAAAAATTGATGGAAAACATGACACCTTCAGGAAGCAGAATCACCTGTGGAAGTAGGTTATGTCCAAATGCAAACGTTTAAACTGCAGCTGGATGCCTTCTGGCATGAGAAAGACAGCTACAAGTACAAGAGGAGAGAGAAGATAGCAGTGAAATACGTGCATCTGCAAAAGAAAAAAAGCAGATGACAGAAGAGTGTATGAAAGGGAACAAGAACAGAGAAAGAATTGAGACAGGAAGTAAACAGGAACTTGGAAAGAGAAACCAGTTAGATCTTTTCAAAGACTGCACATGGTCACATTACAGAAAATGGCATTTTAAGAAGTCCACTTTTTCCACAGAAATAACACCTGTAGTTGACACTAATGTATTATACTGTAATTAAGAGGCAAGGAGGTGGTTCATGCAATCTAAAAATGGAGGACAGGCAGCAAACCAGGTAAACTGTTGTATTAAAATGTATATATAACTGACACAATTGAAACACCTTGATTTACAGTGGATCATATTTATACTCAGAGCTACACGGAATCTTAAAACTTGTTATTTAACAAGAGTTGTATAATTATGGAATTTATGGATTTTGATGAGAAAATCATTCAAAGAAAACTGTGTTGCCCTAAGTAACCATAACTCATGGGTGAGGGAAGTACAAATTTCACAGAAATCTTTGGCAAAATGAACCATAAGTCCTAGCAGCAATTTATTTGCTATGTCATCACATATGATAAAACATGAGGTGCATACAATGTAATGACAAAATGTATGAAACAGTTCTGAAACAATTCATTTCAGTATTTAGACATTACCATGTCACAAATATAAGAATTTGCAAAGTCCCTCACCAGCAGCAGCACAACCATATAAAATCTGGGTGCCCTTTATTTGTAAGTAGAATGTCATGGGTTAGCTCCGGTAGGCAACTACTACTGCTTGCGCACTCCCCATGAGGAACGGGGAAGAGAATCAGAAGAGCAAAAGTAAGAAAACTCCTCATCGGCTACTAATGCCCAGCTGGCCACTGAGCAAGGCCCTCCTGGAAGCTCCTTTGCACCTCACACGTTTTTTATTGCTGATGTTTAATGGTATGAAGCATCTAGTTTGGCCAGTCAGATGTGCTGGCTGTGTTCCCTCCCAACCTCTTACCCACTCCATCCTACTTGCTAGGGCGGTAGCATGAGAAATACAAGTGGTGTTGATGCTGTATAGGCTCTATTCAGCAACTGGTAATATATACCTGTGTTACCAACACTAAGGCACAAATCAGTAACACAGCAAAATACTTCACAGGTTGCTAGGATGAAAATGTAACCCTGCCAGACCCAATAGGATCTTCACCACTTATTCCGTGCCACCTACTTCATGCTCCAGTCCTACACCATCCAACACATCCTCATTAACCACCCCCACTCCCTTCTACACAGGTGCCATTCCTTTAGCCTATGGGCCGATCTGCAAAGTCCACTGTTCACCTCCACTCTCCATCTGAGTTTTGCACTGGCCATATGGCAAGGCAGACAGCTATTGAATCTTCTCTGTACCCATCACTGATGCACCAAAAGCCTTTCGGATCCTTTCTGGGTCCTTGAAGTACTCTCCCCTCGGGTGGTCTCTGTCAGGGTTGTATGGAGCATCCAGGCTGGTCTCAATTGGATGTTTTTTCTACTTGTTCCCAGTTAGGCTCATCTTAGCCTGGACAACACGGACAGATGTTACAAAGAATGACCCTGATTTCAAACACCTTGCAAATCAAACAGAAAAAAGGGAAAAAAGTAAGTGAAGAATAATTCAGCCCATTTTACAGATGAAAAATTGATACAGAGATTGCCTTGCTGGATATCACACTGGAAATCTTGGGCAGAATCAGGAATCAAAAACTTGAATCTGAACTTGGTAATGTGTACTTGCGACTTTCCCGTATCTTTTCAAATGTTAAAGGAGACCTAGTTTGTTATTATTTGTTACTTGGTTTTAGTTACCTCTAAGTAAACAAACCAAACCAGAACCAGAGTGTTCGCTGAATATTTTTCATTTTTTGTTTTGTTTTTTTTTTTTTCATGTAAAGAGTAGTCCTCCTGACACCAACTAAAAGCACTGCAAGGCCATAACTGCTTTTAATGGCCTTCTATGCCTCTCTTCTAAAATAAAGGTAAAGAAATTTAGGGTCATCAACAGCTGACTGAAGCCCACATCGAATCACTTATTCAGTGTTATGTAGCTTATGGTACACCTACCTTCTTGTATTTAGATACAATATATTATAGTTTTAGTAACTGGATAACTGGCTTGCTTGTTTCTACTTCTATCACCTCCCATCCCACATTGACGCTTCTTGTTACAGACCCAGATGGACAAGCAGCACAGCTTCCCTCCACCTTTGGGGATGCTTGGGGACAGAATCACTTCCAGGGTCATACAAAATTCCACAGATGACACAATCTGCATTCTTACTTACCAGGATGGGCTACAGCCTCACAGAAAGCATTCACATATACAATATAAGTACCATGACCCCTCAAGGCCATTTACTATACAGAACCTTACATGGACTGCAAAGGGAAGAAATAAGCACCTTCTGACAACCATTGCATTCTTTGTGTCACATCAGCAGCAACTGACCTCATATTTACCTCAGTGCCATTGAAATGATGCAAGGTGCTGAAGCTCAAACTTGAGGTGGAACAAGAAATAGTTTTCAAAAGTTACAGACTTAAAGATATCTATCAGAATGGGTAGCAGGTATGGCATGTGTTCTCAAGGCACAACAGAAAGTCAGCAATCTACATCAATGAGAATACGAATCTCAGCCACCAACACATACTTTGTAAATTAAACTTCCAGAGATGTTGTCTACTGCACATCCTCTTTAGATACATTAGAAATTTAAGTGATCACCTGAAACTCACAATTACTTAGATCTCCGTCTAGATCAAAGCTCAATATCTTGCAGTGCTACAGAGCTTGCATAAGTGACTGGAAAAAAAAAAATAGCAATATAATCATTCTTTGATGGAGCCCAACATTAAAAATATAAACTAAAATTGGTCTGTTATGCCAGCTGGCAAATATACTTCATCTTACTGAAGCCTGGATGCATGTGTGTTTTTTTTTTGCAGCCTGTCTCACAGTAAGTCAACCAGCTTGTTTTTAATTTAGCCCTGCTGAAGATGAACTTGCCCGGACATACTGAATTGCAGAAGTTCATAACATATCTTGAATATTTTCTTTTAAGAGATTAATCTGGCTTTGGCCCAAACAAAGCACAAACACCAAACAAATGTTGTCACAGACCAGTGCCCAACCTGCTGCTGAAAATCTTTTAATGGAAAAATACTGCTGAACTCTATGTTGAAGTTTTGTTAAGAAAGAAATGTGGCATGCAAAGTATAAGCAATTTTGCAAGTGATCATTTTTTAATGCAACCATCCAAGGAAGAGAAATGGCTCTAGCAGACCAACCTCAGCAGTTGCCCATGAAGTGTCATCATCCGCCCCCTCCCCCTTTCCTACTATGTATATGCAATACTGAACATATCAGAAAGCATTGAGGGTTAGGACAACAGACTGCAGACCATAAAGCATGTGTGTCCAACCTGTAGCCCATAGGCTCTATGCGACCTTGGACAGCTAGTAATGCAGCCCCACAAGATTGTAAACTTTTAATGCTACTGTGTGATCTTTAGTGATGTTTTTCATTAGTTGATTGTGCATAACCCAAATATAAACACTTTGGTCACAACAACCCCAGGCAACCCTACAGGCTTGGGGAAAAGTGTCTGGAAAGCTGCCTGATGGAAAGGGACCTTGGTGTGCTGATGGACAGTTGGCTGAATATGAGCCAACAGTGTGTCCAGGGGGCCAAGAAGGCCAATGGCATCCTGGCTTGTATCAGGAATGGTGTGGTGAGCAGGACTAGGGAAGGAATCCTGCCCCTGTACTTGGCCTTGGTGAGGCCTCACCTCAAGTACTGTGTTCAGTTTTGGGCACCTCAGTACTGAAAGGACATGGAGGTGCTGGAGCAGGTCCAAAGAAGGACAACAAGGCTTGTGAAGGGCTTGGAGAATATTCCCTATGAGGAGAGGCTGAGGGAACTGAGGCTGTTTAGTCTGGGGAAAAGGAGACTGGGGAGACCTGACTGCTCTCTTCCAATACCTGAAAGGTGCTTACAGCGAGAGCAGGGCTGGTCTCTTCTCACTGGTGACAGGACAAGGGGAAATGCCCTTAAGTTGCACCAGGGGAGGTTTAGGTTGGATATCAGGAAAAACTTCTTTACAGAAAGGGTTGTTAAGCACGAATATAGGCTCCCAGGGAGGTGGTTGAGTCACCATCCCTGGATGTGTTTAAAAACCATTTGGATGTGGTGCCCAGGGACATGATTTAGTGGAGGGTTGTTAGAGTTAGGGTAGTTTGGTCAGGTCGTGATTGGACTTGATGATCTTGAAGGTCTTTTCCAACCTGAGCAATTCTATGATTCTAAACTGCACAGGTGATGACGGATTGGTATGCAGGGGAGGGTGCAATGCAGTAATAACCTCAACTCTAGCACCCACTATACACACTCAGTTGAATTGAAATCCATGTATATCACAGGTTACATTGTCATCGAAGCCGCAAATTTCATGAAGTACAAGGGATTGAATCATCACCAAATCTAGGAGTTCCATAAAAGTATGGATGTTCATTACAGGCACAACATTTGCTTTCCTGAAGTAAGGTGGCTAAGTTGGAGTAGAATGGTAAGGAGATTTTATTATTTGTGAAATGAAATCAAGCCATTTAAGGAATCAAAAGGAAAAATTGTGCCAGAACATAAAGATCAAAAATGGTTCACAGATTGAGCATTTGTTGGCAGATATGATCACTCATTTAAACGAGTTACACACCTATCTTCAAGGTGAAAATCAACTTACCTATGCTACGCTTCAAACTGTAAAACCATCTGAAATGAAAATTACATTATGGCAAGCTCAGGTTACGGCAAGTAATTTCATGCATTTTGATATGTTGGCTAAACACAGTCCTGTGAACAGCAAAAAATATGCAGCCGTGCTTTCCATTATGATAGAAGAATTTGAGAATAGGTTTCAAGATTGTTGAAAAAAAAAAATAATCAATTTTTTGGTATATTTGCAACTCAATTTTCTGCTGAAGTAAATGTATTAGCTGCAAATTTTCAAATGGAATGTATAGAACTGCAGTCATTCAACTAAAAATTTCCATGATGTCTCTTGATCAGTTTTATAAGACCTCTTACCAGGGAAAAACACCCCTCAAATTCACAATCACACCTTATTCATGTCATCGCTTTTCATACATTTGTATAAAACTGCTTTTGAGGATGAATCACAGGAAGAGTAAAATTAGATCAAAAAACTCTGATAAGCACCATTAGAACTCACTAAGAATCAATTCAATCAAACCAGACACCGATGCATTAATTTTTGCAAAAATAAGGTCAAATATCCCACTAGTTTTACATTTTTGTTACCTTTTAATGTTTTAATGAAAAAAAAAAAAAAGTTTTATTACTTACATAACATAATTGATTATATTATATATGTGGCCCAAAACAATTCTGCTACACTAAATGGGGCCTGGGCAGGCTAAAAGGCTGGACACCAATGCCAGAAAGCATAATCTAGTGCTGCACTGATTGCCTGATCCACCAAGCTAGTCTTTTCATTTTTGAAGGCTACCACATTGATCAGACAATTTCCCCTTCATCTGTAATGACTAATACCGAATGCTATTTTCTTAGAAATGGTTTCCAGAAGGATCTACTCCACCACCTCCATAAGGTAAGGCTGACTACCCTGTGGTGCCACAGGTCTACCTTGCTCTTACTGAAGACAGGAGTGACATTTGCTTTCCTCCAGTCCTCAGAAGCCTCTCTGTTACCGTGACCTTTCAAAAGTAATCTAGAATAGACTCACAATCTACAGATTGAATGCGTAAATAACAACATGGGATGATAACTCTACTTTTCTACTTACAGAATTTACACGTTTTCTTCCTCCTCAATTTCAGTTTGTAATGTTTGCTCTTTAAAATCCTTAGTGATTTTAATCCTTAGTGATTTTAAAGATCACTCACTTGGTGAGATTAGTATGAACTAAGTGAAGAAACATAGCTCACGTCTTTGCAAGTATCTACTATGCTGTAGGCACAATAAGAAACAATGAATGTGAAAATCAATTTTTTTTTCTATATCCGCACAGTAGTTTACACAAACATGCATTTCCTTTTTTTCTTGTATATTTATGAACCCCTAAGTCTCTTTCTGGTAAATGAAAAAGCAAAGAAAATCCCATATTCTTTCAGTATCGCAAAATGAAGAGGAAAATACCTGGTGGCTATCTTTTTCTTGGCAGTATTCTGTTGACATCCTCTGAACGAAGATCTACATGTACCTTAACAGTAAAATACAGCTGTGTAAACTGAAAGACAAAGATGTCTAGACTGCTATTTCAAAATATGTCTAACCTGTAAAGAAGACAAAAGCTAAATTAAGATCTTTGGGGTGTGTGAAGAAAAAGATATTTTACAAAGCTTGTTAAAACAAAGAAAAATAAAACAACTGAAAACATCTGAAAGAATTATTTCCGACAGGTTCTAAATTGACTTTTGTAGAAAGTTTTTTAAAACTATGAGAAATGTTTTCATTTACCTTCAAAAGCAATACTTGCCTAGTGCAGAGTGGTAAGAGCTTTAACAAACTCATGTATTGGGAAGAAATATAACTATTTCTACTTTAACTTGGTAGTTATTTTCATAAAATTCTCAAGCACATACACACACACACACACACAAAAAACAACCCAAAACCCACTGCATTCTGCTTTTCATGGGAACAAATGTTCTAAAAACCAATGTGTGAAATTTTGGGACATTCAGTCATTTATTAAAAAAACAAACAATCTCTTTCTCCTCCTTCTGTGTTTGCTTCAGTTGTTAGGCAAAGAAAATCTAAAAGTGTAGTACCCTCAAGCCATGCAACTGAGGTTTCCATCAGCATCAGTGTCATCTCCTTCCAGCAGGTTTAGAAACTCCACTTGAAAACTGGAAAAGTTCTGCATTCAAAACCGTATCTTCCAAGATTTAAAGTGTTTATCTAATCAGTTTAAGAAGCTTATAAATTGATCCTTTCTCATCTTATGAGAGAGTGCTGGTGAGATAAAGATTGGCTTATTCTGTGAGAATCTGTTCCCACCAGCAAAAAAAAAAAAAAGTGCAGGATCATCTTCATCTCAAGCTGTGGTAGTCTAGAAAAGACAGAAGGGAGCTAGCATTTAACTGGAAGACAGAACAACTTATATGAAGATACAGCGGTACAAGAGACACATATACAAAATAACCTATCCCAGCATCTGACCCTGTCCACACACTCAGCCATCCTCACGCAATAATTCTGCTTGTCGATGTTCATAAATTGAGCACAATTGAACTTGTCCTCTCACAACACCTGAAAGATAGTTCAAAAATGTCACGTCCCATCGCAGATAAGTCAGTCCTGAGGATCATCTTGTTAGAAAGCACTGGAAACAGCCCTGCTGATTTACCAAGTTACCATAAAATGCATTAAAAAAAAAAAAAAAAAAGTTGTTGATGGAGTCCAGTCAATCATCTAAGCCATACAGTTCAAAGCAGCTTAGAAATGAATATCCCTGAATGACTGAGTCATACAAAATTACTGTTTTTAAATCAATTGTTAAACCTATTCTTTTTAAAGAAGCACAATTGGCTTTGAATGCTTTGTGAATTTGACAAATCTTTTCCACCAGAATTGGAGCGTTTATTCAAATGCTAATGAAAGTAAATGTAATTTGTACTGGTGCTGAATCAACTTCTCAAGACTGTAATTTGCAGTTGTATAAAATTCCAATTTTTTCCAATATGAAATGTATTTGAATAAGGTTTTGAGGCTAAGCAGATATACTGCTTTTGCCAACAGAGTATTTTCATTTATGATAGACAATTAATAAAACTGATTGGAGTTATATATATATATATCAATTTTCTTCAAGAATAGACTCCTTAGATTCATTAAAATAATCTACAGCTCTATTATTATATATTAGACCACTGTTATCAACTAGCCCCATTTTTAGACTCAAACCAGTTGTCTGCACCAGTCTGCAATGCAGATTCACCTCTCAACTCATCACTGACCAGTTATCTAGATCATAACTCATAGACATGTAATGCTCTTCTCATATCCACCAGCTGGCATGTAGTCATTTTTGCCACTGTTATTCCTTCACAACACTGAAATAAATAAATACAGAGTTAATTAGAGTGGCCACCAGATTTAATTGTGGTCTTCTCAACTCAGGTGAAACATAACTGGATCCAGAGATGGAGGCATAAGGCTTTTAAAAGGTCCCTTTCCATATAACAGTAGAAAAAAAATCAAGCAAAAATGATTTGCTACAAAATTGTTTAAGATCATCAACATACCAAATTGCTAAATGCATAAATATGCAATGAGAATACCTATATTTACCTTACAGCAAATAAAAGGTCCAAGAATGCGTCCTCTTGTGAACCAATAAATCTCAACAGAGCATTAAAGCAGATCATTTCATTTCTGTTTGCTTTAAGTGTTGCTTTATTCTGCCCTCCACAAACTGCCTACAGAATAACAGACTGAATATTCAGAGTTAAGTAGAATGTACCTCTATATACAGATGGCAGTTTTTAAAACTTGTTCGTTCCAGAACAGCATCTTTATATTAGATACACTTAAAGCTATTTATGGCATGGTATTGACAAAGCTTTTAAAAAGCATGCGGTCTTATGAGTACAGGCATCTGAAATCAGATCCACTATGGCCACTGCTTCAGCTATGATATGGGAAGTAGCACTAGCAAGGCTACACAATTAGATTTAAATAAAACAGGCACTGTACATTATCTGTAGGGTTTGTGTGACAGTGCCTTATGTCTTTATCTAGCAACAGTAATTACTTCCATCCAGCACAAGCTGCAACTGCTTAAGAAGTATTCACGTAACATTCAGGGATGGTTCGAAAACAGGTTAGGATCTTCAGAGTCTTTAATATAACCACGAGTGCAGTAAGGCACCAATTAATGGAATAGTTCATAAGCGATGTGGGCAGATGCTGCTAAGTCTTCCACGTTCCGTGTGTCTTCGGCTCTACGTAGCAATACAAACAACTGCAATGAACACATAGAAACTGAAGAACATCTAATGAGAAGACGTGGAAACTGTCTGCTGGCCACTGAAATACCTACCACCACAAACCAGTACAGGCAGAGAACTTATTCATAAATCAAATGCCTACATTTCAAACAATGGTTTGTTCTGAAGAGAAGTATGAATGCCTTATACTTTTACTCTTCCACCTATTTCCATTCCAAACAGTCCTTGTAGGAAGGAAAAAGACTGGGTATTTCAACAGCTTGATTTCAACAGCTTGTTTTATAAAATGGATTGCCTTAAGTGAGCGAAACTGCTTTAGAACACATAATTTCAGTATATTTTCAAATTAAAATACAAAAAATACTACTTCAGCAATCTGATGAAGTTTTTACTAAGGAATCACATTCAACACAACTGGAGATCTTTTCCACAAATTAAACTACAAATATTTTAGCAATAAGAATGAAAAAAGAATGAAAAAACCAGAAGAATTGTGCACAGAATTTTAGTAAGGATTAGCACAAGCACAGCGTAGCAAAACTTCAAGATTATCTGAATGAGAAAATGAAAAATAGAGGTATTTAAAAAAATACTTCAGAGTTGATATTCTGCAGCAGGTTTTTGTGCAGTACTCTTGACCTTTATTCCTTTTGGCAGTTATTGTTCAAGGAAAAAGAAAACATACATATGTGCAGACTCACAGAATCACAAAGCTTGGAAAAGACCTCCAAGACCATCCAGTCCAACTGTCCACTTATCACCAATATTTCCCACTAAACCACTAAATATTTCTTGAACACCTCCAGGGATGTTGACTCAACCACCTCCCTGTGCAGCCCATTCCAGCGTCTCACCACTCTTCTTGAAAATTATTTTTTCCCAATATCCAAACTTAACCTGTCCCCGCGCAACTTGAGGCCATTCCCTCTTGTCCAAACCGTGTGTATGTTTGTTGGAAAAAAAAAAAAAAGTCTCAGGAAGTATCCAAGTAGATTCTGGTAAGTCATTAATGTATTTGATGGTGTACAGTTAAGCGAGTAACATATTTACTTTGTAGCTTCTTTATGTATAAATTATAGGAAAAAATACGTGATGTAACAATCATACAATTATAATTGTACAGGTAAGTTCTCACTTTCTACATGAAAGCAATCTCAAAAGTCAGAAAATCAAGGTATTGACACAGTCCATTATGCAATGTTGCTAAGAACAATACATTCTGAAGACAGACTGCTTTGTCATCCTTGCAAAGGCTTCACATTCCTAAGTGAAAGATCAGCAAAGAAAGTTAAAACGTGCGTGACAATGGCACTTCTGATGATTCTAGTTAAAAGCATAAACATGAAAGCAAAGCAAAATCTTTTTGCCTTACAACGACACAGAAAAAGCTAAACTGTTAGCTCCAAACATCCTGCAAATAACGTTTCGCTTCTCGAAGCATGGCCATGGTTTTCATTGCTTCCAATTTGTCAACTTCCATTTCTATACTTAAAACGTCCAATACAGCATCACTTACATCATCAGCCATGTGCTTCTTATCTCTGGGTGGGGGGAGGAAAAAAAAAGAAGGAAAATGTAAAATACCGTATTTTTCCTTTTATCAACAGTTTAAGAAGCTGCAATATTGGAAAAGATCAAAAACAGACAAAAACAGTGTATGTATTGTATGGCAAAAGACCCACTGAGTTTTCACACAGCTGAGCATTGACAAGAACAAGGGTTTCTCTCGAACAAATATTATATGGTAATATACGAGGAAAAAACCTTGGATTCCCAGTTGAGTTGTCACAAAATAATTCTTTTATTTTAGGGAGAACTGGACATGCTGAAATATGTTATACAGTAACCACATGGTTCCAAAACCACACAGTGCACAAAAAAATCCTCACTTATTATCAATGTTATTTTTAATACAAACAGTAGACATTAATTACTGCAGGAGAAAATACTGACATTGAGCCCTGTGCTCAAACAGCTCTCCATTTATCAACACTCCCTAAGAATTTGAAACGTCCAGGTAAGTTAGTGTTCACAAATAAGACTCCACTGTAAAGTGTATTACTATTATGGAACTTTATGAAGGCAACAGAACTATGAAATCCGGGATGAAAAACCTTAAATTTCCAGGTTCAGGAAGCATCCTGGCCCACCAAAGTGTGAAATGCAGCAGATGTTTCTGCTGCCTCACCACTGTGTGCTTTATCACCACATGTACTCCAGTATCTAATTTTCTTAAGAGCAATCTATTAGTTTGAAGCCCATTACAGCTCATTTGAATACTAAAACAGAAAAATAAATAACAAGCAACTGAAGCAGCAGGGAACTGCATGGTTACAAGCTATATGTTTACTGATGGACACAATAAATTCTGGTGTTCCAGAAAGGAAGTTTCACTGTCATGCTGGTCCTTCTATTCTGACATCTTTAAGTTTTTCTAAAGCTTCCAACTTTTGCCAACTCTGTTCTCTTTCCAAGACAGTCCATTACACTCTACTCACCCACATACATAGAAGTAACCACTCTCTTTCAGCAAGACTCTGGCAACTTCCTTAGCACAAAGCCTAATGACATCTTGCACATACTTAGGCTGAGCTACTTCTGCTGTTGAAGAGTCTCTCGAGAAACAAACCTTCAGATGACTTAACGTTCCATTTTCAAGAAAACATCTGAGCTCATCTCTGAAAGGCAATAAAAAGTGTTAGTAATGGCTCTGAGATAAACAACCCCTCATGAATACAAATGAGACACACAGAATGTTAAATAGTGAACTTGCTTGAATAAGTAATCTCTATCCTGATGCCGACAACCAAAGAAGAGCCACGTCTCTCCAAATTCCCAGTCTGTATGTTCTTCTCTCAGTTTTTGCCTGAACAGAAAAGAAAAAAAATAAATTAATGTACTGACTTTATGTAAATGTATGTAAATCCAATCCAGTTTTTATCAAGTGCAGAAACTAAAACTCATATAGTGTAATTCTCATTTATGATAGTGCTTTTCTGCCTGCCCTGAGGCTTATTAATGTGAAATGACTTAAGGTAAATAACCTTCCTTTTCTGATTTTGTTGAGTACTCACTTCTGGCCCAGCTCAAATTCAATCAACTTCAAAGGGTTTTTTTCGTGTCTGTATTTGTTTTTGTCACAGCTTCACACTGAAATAGTCAGGTATGGCACTTCTGAACATCTCACAAAACAATTCTGATTGCTGAATAAGGATATTGCTACCCCTTAACATTCATTGGAATCACTGTAAAAATACCTGAGGAAAACTCAGCACAAATCATTTTCAGCATGCATTTCATTTAGCTGCAGATGACTGGAAGAGTTCAGGAACAACAATCTATTTACTACTACACCATCAGAAAAGTTATTTTATTTTCTTCAAATAATGCTAAAGAAATTGCAGGGGTTTTTGCTGAAACTGCCTAGTTACATTTGAGAGAAAGATTTTATTTAACATTGATCAAATACATATGGAACGCTACAAATCCTTGAAAATAAAATAAATCTGAGAGAAAGAAACGTTTAGGGGAAATAGTAAGGATTGTATGCAATGTTTTGCTTACAGCAGATTCATGAAGTCAGAAGCATGTAAAAAATTCTCTTTTTTTTTTCTTTTTAAACATATCAGTGGTGGTGATCTCACTTTTTGAGCAAGTTTCTTTTTGCCTTTCAAAATTAAGCTGCTGCAGGAGGGAAGAAAGGTATCTACCTTTGAAGCATGCAAGTAACAGCTAGCAAAAAAAAGTGCTGTCTGTAGATAAGCAAAAAACATAGCAGTGTCCCTTGTCATAATATCCTCTATATGTTTATGCTTGTTTGCTCTGGTTGTTTTGCTTTGGTTTTGTTACATTTTTTTGGCTTCCACAGAGTTCTTTAAGTGTCATAAAAAGAAAACAGGATAAAAAATAAAGCAGTAAACAATAGTTCACACTTGCATTTGTGAAATTACCACTGCTGCTCTTAGTTTAACAGCAACAAGAAATACAAAAATATACACATTAAAAAAAAAACATACTTATTTTTTAATTTGGGAAAAAAATGTATCTGAGCCTGTATTTTTTCCGTGACATTAAAAGGCTGCTTTCCTTGTAGAAGTTTGGTACATACCTATGTTGCAGGAAACCAATAAATGGCGCAATTCCTGTTCCTGGACCGACCATCACAAAAGGGACAGATGGGTCTGAAGGTAAGTGGAAAGTATTGTTTGGACGAGCAAAAATAGATATCTAAATTGAAATTAGATAGAAGACAACAAAAGAATATTTGTAAGTCACAACACAGCATAGAATTTTTTGAACCTTCAGTATGTTGATGTATATCATATGAGTGCAGACACCCTTCCAAATCCTGGATTTCAAAGTTTATTTGTAAGGCCAAGCATTTGGAATAAAATTACAGGAGTTGCTGAACAACATGCCCTAATTACAGATTTACCAATCCATCCATAGAGAAACCAGACAAAGCCACATATACATGAGCTTCTGACTGTGAAAGCTGACTGCACCTTACATTTGCTGAAAACAGTTTTAGAACTCACAGAAAGCTTGGTAGGCAAAAGGCAGCAGTAAACTAGCCATACTGTTACAGGCAACTCAATTTTATCTTATTATCTATTTATTTCTAACATTGTGAACATTCTGGCAGGGGTAAGGATTTGTTCACAGTAAACTGAAGCCTACTGATACTGAGCTTGCCTTCTAATTTTCACACACAAAAAAATTACATGATCTCCAAACAGATCATAAATCAACAAAGAATCAGCAGCTGACCTCCACCCATTAAAGTCATAAGCAAGGATCTAATTTATTTTGCACATTAATTAGGAAGTTATTTGAATTTCCTTTCAACTTTAAAGGAGTCAAATGCTAGGCCATGTTATTTAAAGTTTGTTCTGTAAATTTGAGCGGTTTATCTCTACTCCCCTCCTTATCATTAAATCACTACAGCGTTCAACAGGATTAATTTTCCTGCTGAATGATTATTAAAAAAAGAATAGTATAATTCTTGCTGAAGGAATGGTATTCATATTTCTGTAATACTATTTCAAGCTTATCTTGAGTTAGCAGGCTACCATTCCTATTAAGAATTCCAAACTTGCCAATCCTTAAAAAGAATAACTCAACTAGTACACACATTTGTTCTGTAAAGTTTTTGCGATTAATCTAAGATATTTTTGCATAGGATCACACTCATCCACTTTGTACTGGAACTCTGTATACCTTTCTAATAGATGTGCATTGCCGAACATTTATCTGTGCTGGATTCTAGCTTGCACAGCAGTTGCAAATGGTTCTGAATTTTATTCTGACTCCACTTGCAACAATCCTTTTATTTTTCTTTTCAACCCACCTCTTTCTCGAGTTTGATCTTAAACATTTTGCAAGTCAACTGTATTTTAAATATATAGCGATGTGACAATTTGAATAAGGCTCATCATACACATACCAGTTTTTCCTTTGATTTAGGTTTTAAAGTTAACTTTGTGGGCCTTCTTTCCATTTTGCCAAAGACCTTGTATTATCAGTACAGTTTTCTTGTAACAAATGTATAAGCTTGTTCCCATTTTTCTTGAACAACTATAATATCAGTAGCTATTCTGCACATTATATACAATACTACATATATTATATACTTTAGTATACACTAGCATATACACAATAGAATATCTTGAGTAGGAAGGGATCCACAACGAACAAGTCCAACTCCTGACTCCACAAAGAAAAACTTAAGAGTGAAACCACATCGAAGAATGTTTTCCAAATGCTTCCTGAACACCAACAGGCTTGTAGCGGTGAGCACGTAGCTGGGGAGTTTGTTCCAGCGCCTGACCACCCTCCCTATCAAGAACTTTCTCTTAACACCCAATCTGAACTTCCCCACAAAGCTTTAAGCCACTCCCTCATGCCCTAACTTACGCATAATATATTTGAGATTGTGATGGATTACACAGATAAAAGAAGAGAGATGAAAGAAGAGTATCATCCCCTAAGAACAGCCATTATACCAGAACATCTTTGATGCACAGCAGAAATACCACAGAATACTGTTCTCTGTATCACATTCAGTAACTCAGCCTTTTCAAACTGTGAAACATCTATCCCCCTACAGTCTGCCAGCTTTTCCTGAAAGTGACCAGGTGCTTCTCAAACTGCTATAACCATTTAACTGGTATCTTAGTCCATGAAAGAATATTCCAAGACTCATTTACAGTGGGGTGATGACTCTGGCCTTTCAGCAACTGGGAGTTTCACTTCTCATGTATCCATAACTAAATTAAAATGTAAGTTTGAGCAACTTAGCAATGCAGTTTTAAACATATTACAGAGTGAAGGGTAATCTTAAAAGAAGGGCAGAATTGCAAAATGCAGATGCATACAGCCCCTGCCAAAACACCCACTTTACATCAGAGAAGTAAACAATGAAAACTACGACCACTTCAAGCATGCACAAATTTAAAGGTTAATAGAATTTAAATGTAACATTCATACCTTTTCAGTTGGAGTACTTTCTCCTTTTATATCCAACGTGTCTTTATTGGTGTGCAGTAGAGGTGCAACTAACTCAGCAAGCCAGCCCGTACAAACTCCCTTCCGTAAGACTGGTCTCACCGGACAGGCAGGATACTCCACAACATTAAACACAAAACACAGTTTTCCTGGCTGATACAAGTTTGAACTGCAAAGCAACAAGTTTTTGTTGTTTTTTTTTTTCCTCAGTGTTCAGTTACTTTTGTGAGATCTGCAAGCAATTATAAAGCTTCCTAGGGCTGGAATCAGAGGGCAATGCCTACAGGTTGGAATTAGAATTCCTCTCTATCAGGTTTTCACGTGTGTGAATTTGCTCTTGGGAATTCTACCAAACTCTTATCAGACACACAAAACAACACTGTTTGAAACAGTCAAATCCTGTGTTTTTTGTTAGGTTGGCTTGGTTTGTTAGTTTGATAACAGGGACTTCACTCATCACTTCTACCTTACAGTTTCATTCTACTTCTTCTTTAGATATATTGCTTTCACTGGATTGTCTTGCAGAAGATCTGAAGTACTACTGATGCTATTGTTGTTTGTTTTTTTTTCCGTTTGGTGGAATAAAGGCAATACTGTAATAGGCAAACTGGAAACAAAAAACACCATGTGCTGCCTCCTAATATAACTTCTTAGGCAAACCAGAGGGAAACCTGTCAGGAAGAGGGAGCTGGGCAAAGAAGCATCTGAGACTATAAACCTCAGAAAAAGTAAAATAAAATAAAATAAAATAAAATAAAAATGCAGATATCCAAAGACAAGGAAGGCCATCTGGAAAGACGCAATGCTACACTACTGAACACAAACAGCTGGATTCTGCTCTTCCAAGTCAGACTACACTTCGCACACTATCAAGAACACAGGCACAAGGTCCTGGCAGTGAGGAAGGCTCCAGTCCCGCTGAAGAATTAAAAAAAGCCACAGGCCTCACAGCCCAAGACTCATCCAGGCCATCAATGACTACTCTGTTTTGCTCAAAAGCTACATTAAGTAAATTTCAGTAATGATTGGGAAAAATCAAAAGCAAATTCAATCTTCTAGGAAAAATTCAGGGTGAAGACAACATTACAACTTCTTCACTCAGGGGAAGCCACACACTCTTTCCAAAAATGAAGGCAGAGTTCAAAGCATTCTTGCTGCCCCACTCACATGAACACAGACCTGCAGAATCACTTTTCACCAGAAGGAGTTTTATGTGCTTGCCCACTTGAGTGTTTGCACTGTGGGAAAAAGGGGCGAGAAAAGGGAGCAGCAGGCTTAAGATTTCGAGTTGATAAAGACAAATTCAACAGTATATGGGAGAAAAAATTCTAACGAGAACGACCTTACAGAAATATTCTGGAGTTTGTTCTCTAAAAAAACTGTGAAGTGCACACACACGTGCACACACACACTTAAAGAAACAAAACATAGCTAAATAACAAAGAAGATATGACTGAATGTTTCATTACCTTGAAACTGAATATGATCTGGCCTGTAATTTAGGGAGATGTTCTGGAAAAAAAAAGAAAAAACACACAAAAAAACCCCATCACTTACAGTTTTATTCACCCCAATAAAAATCAAAATATCATTTAGCAAATGTTTACAGTACAACAGGTAACAAGCACAGTGTAATTGTACTTACTAACACTGAGTGGTTTTATCTCATAAATAAACCATTAAGAGCAGAACTGTGATAGGAATTTGTTTATTTATTTTTTAGATTTTGTGGAACATCTGTTAGAAATTTGATAAAATAAGGCCAGAACAGTTAATTTATGGGGTTCTTGATCAATTAAAAGCAATTGTAAAGCACACAGAACAGACGAAAGTAGTTAGTAAACAAAGTCAAGCTTCAAATTGAATCTCCTTCGAAGCAAGAGTGCTTTAAGGAGTTGAAAAGTTTTGGAAATAGGAATTATTTAAATATTTCCTATATATAATGTCCTCAAGGAAGGTGCGCCAGTCTAATTTCAAATTCCTATGAACACCAACATACATTTTTGAAACGGACACTGAAAAAACGAAGCCAAAATAAAGAAGCTCGACAACGCCTGTTGCTTTGAATGTATCCATTCAAAACTAAGACAGGAGTTTACTGGGCATTCTTGTAATTAAAGGTCCACTATATGCTACATGTACATACCAAAACCTATATCTATCTGCCCTCATACATAAATATGTATGTATGTTCATATACACAAAAGGTCAAACTCACTGGTGTCTTCACAGGAATGACCTAGCATTGCAGACTGTATGTTTTGGCTGAGGAGAAGAGTGTATTAAAAGGAGATAGACACGTCACAAAATGAACAGTGCTGTGGAGAACAATGACAAGAATCAAGAAACACCAGAATACACACACTTAAATGACAAGATAAAATACAGCGCAGTTCAGCTGCTTTTTTAGTTGTTTTCCATGCGTGCCCCCTTTTTGTGTATGTTTCCACCAGCATATGGACTTAAACATGTCTTAAAGATGCTTCCCACACAGGTTGCAAGCCAAAGGTGAGACAAACTAGTTCACTGAAATCACTTAAAGAAGATACTAAGACCATTCAGCACATTACTTCCCTGGGACAACACATTTAAAACAAAAAACAAAAAAAAAACTTTCAGAACTTCATGTTATTCAGTTCCATGACAGTTATTGTATATATAACAATATAGCACATTCCATGCCACCTTTGAGAAGTTATGTCGTTTGGCTGGCAGTGAAAAGACTCAAGGATTTGTATCAAGTGGAGCAGAGCTCCACTTGAAAAATCCCTGCAATTTACTAAAGAGGAGTAATGGAGAACATGATCACAAGGCTATAAAAAGCAATTGCTTTGTTTCATATAATGAAACACAACAGGAAATTCTGTTTTTTAATCTGGAAAGTAACTTACTATTTTCAGATGAGTTTGATACACCTGCAGCTCTAGTCTCGTTCTTTCAAAGTTTTATACAAAGAACTCAGCAAGTGTATTAGGTGTAACTTAAACACCAGTGCACAGGGAAAAGCTTTTTGGTTCCACAGATAAAAGCCCAAGAAAAGAACACAAGGGCAGAGATACCAGGAGATATAAAAACACGTCTTTTTGAACTGTAACCAGCTGATGAACTGGTTCTTAAAAACAGTAATCTCACAAACACCTTATTTTTATGCACAGGAGCAACACAGTCATTAAAAGCACAGGTACATAACTAAGTGCAGAACAAAGGCCACACACCACCACTGGTGAACAGAGTCATGCCCCCCAACATTTGTATTTGATGACTATGAACACTATAGCATTTCCAACTGAAGAGTTATCCGCATCTTAAGAAACTGAATGCTTAGTCTGATGCATTTTTCAGAATTAACTAAAACTAGTTATGTCTAAATCACTCACCAATTAACAGGTTAAGTGAAGGCTTGCAGCTTGGAAAAGCGTGAAGTAAATCCAGCAAGCAAACATTAGACTCTCTAATAAAATGAGTGTAATCAGAGGCTCCTTGTTTGCTGCAAAGCTCCTGAAGCCTCCGTTTTTCTCCTGCATTACTGGTGCATTCTACAAGGGCTCGCAAAAATGCCTGAAAGAAAGAAAGCAAGAGTAGAAGGTAAATAATTTGTCCAGTTGGGGAAACGTTGACAAATCTATGAAAAGCTTGAATTGCCTGGGGAAAGGAAGTGGTCAGCTTGCAGGTTAACAGTTAATACAAAATACAATTTATTTTCCAACACTCACTTTCATCTACCATGAACAATTTAAATTCCTCCCACCACTCCTCACCCCTGATGTCTGGGGAAAGCCTGCAGGTCAGAAAATCCTACTTTACCTGAATAGGAGAAGAGATACATAAACAGACATAACCAATTTCCAGATAAATACTAAATTTATGAGATACTTGATTTATGCATTGGCACTTTGGTCAGCACCCCATAACGCAAATTAATTCAAGACAAAACACCATTTGCTAAATTACAGAAGCTGGGAAAGGAATAATACAAAGACTTAGAAGTGATATTACTGTAAATAAAGTATGGAATTTATGAGTCATATAAATGTTGCTGCAGTGTTTTATTCTGTACTGCATGAATACATAACATTAGCTCAAGCTTTTCTTAATAAAATTAAATAGAGCACTGAAAGATAAAGTAAAAATCAGATGTAAATAGTTCCAGGGTTTTTCTTTTTTGTGTGTGTTTGCTTTCCAACAGGTAAAAATAAACACAGTGTTTAGAAAGAAGAGTAATCCAAAATACCAAATGCAATCAGACCACATATTTTATACAAAAGAATACTACAAAAATAACCTACAGTTTGGGCAAACTCAAAATCCAGAAAATCATTTTGATTATGGACTTACAGCCTATTCTACACTGAACATGAAATAAAACGGGTCATAAAAATGGGCTTGGTTGATATTCCCTCGCCAGCACTCTCTGTGTACTCCTACTGTTGAGAAGAATTTTCAAAAACTGTCAAATTAAATGAAGTACTGAACAGGCTGTACAAGTTGAAAGATTCTGTTCCGCAGCACCCTGTCTAATAATGACATATACTGGATCTTGCCTGTGAAATTCACTTTTGTGAGAAGTCCTTCTAAAAACTGATTTCCTTCACAGACCCAACCAACACAGCTGGTTAGCGTCATGCTTCATCTTTAAAACGTGCTTTGACAAAACCAGAAATATCCATTCATTTCCAGTTGCAAGCTTCCAATTTTTCACAAATATGAAACACAAGGGAAACAAGATCCGTGCATTGTGAGAACAAACATACAAGCAAAAATTTGTCTTTGAATTGTGCCAGTTAGTAAAATGCTCAAGAAAAGCTTTAAACTATTTAAAAGACATTCTGCGGTGCTCATATAGAGCAACATGCATATTTCCAAGGACAAAACAGGACCAACATGGTTAGGCTATCTCTGGTGAGAAGAATGACTTCTCATTAATGCCTACAGCTAGGTTCTGTCAGCCTTCCAGTTATCTTGCACCAAATATCCAGCACTTTTATGTCCAGTTCCTTTATGAATCAAAGTACTAAAGAATGAGAATACAGCTTTCATTATCTTACAATTTGCCCAACAAAGCACTAAAAGCAAAATTACTTAGAACAAAGGATCAGCAGCGTGCAAACTGACAATCCCTATTTACCAAGAAACGTGGTAACTACATACGAAGCAAAGACAGAACTTGTAGAAACCACACAGCATAGGATCACTATGGATTTCACTTGAAAAGAAGAAATACAAACACCTTTTTGGGAACTGCTCTTAGTTCCAGGCACCAGGTTAGAAGGAACTTCACAGTACTTCTCTCAGGGATGTGTTGTGGACGAGTTGCTCCTATTTAGGAGAAGAATACATTCAGTTCTGTAGGATGAACTCAAGTGATTAGCAAAAATTACAAACTAAACAGCAAGACAGTTTTCCAATGAAAAGGCAAAAAAGTTAACAGAAAAGAAGGAATACAATAAGAGAAGTATATATATGTAAATACATTTTGCCAGACCACTGAACATCTTTTTGCCACTTACAGTCTTGGGGGAAATACAGAGGAATGCTAACAAGCAAATGGACCATTCACATTTTTTTCCATCTCTATTAATAAACACTCCTTAAAAAACAGAACATGCTGAAGTTTTCTAATGATCTAATTAAAGTTGTACACAGCCAGTGCCAAGGTGGAGCTTCTGAGGCTCAGCAGATCACAGGCATTTCTCTACAAGCAAAAAAACCTGTCCTGTACTGTCCTCTCATGAAGGAGAGGACACTTACTTCCTCACTTACATCCACTGAGTCTTTCTTTATGGAGTCAGCCAGGATGCAGTCAGGCTCATCATCCTTGTGTTATGTCACACTAAAGCAGATATTCCCCATTCTAAGATAACCCTAAAAGGAATATAGGATCACTTATGGGACAAAACACTTATTAATTAATAAGCTCTGCATGTCTGCAATTGTTTCGTTACAGACTGAACTTGCATGTTGGGATTCATCTTGATGTTTCTAGGCTCCCATGTCTAGCTACTCATTCTTACTGTCCTTTTCTCCATTGTCAAGAGTCCTTTATAGAAACAGAAATTTCAGTCTAAGAATATAACTATATAACTTGCTAAATTATCTCTTTGTATCAGCATTACTTGACTCAACTCTTGCATCCCTTTATGAGGAACGGGACCATAAAACTCAGCAAAACATACACAAAGACCAACTAGCCCCTTAAAAAGCACCACACAGTAGCAGTAAGTCTTATGCTCCAGGAGTGCAGCCCTAAAAGGATGTAGGATAGATGAATGTGAAAGGGAGATTTTACTTTCAGCTGGAGAAATGTTAGGTTACATGCACAGAAGCACAAAAGATGAGTGACAGAAGAATCTCAATGACAGGATCAAGTTCCCATTCATAAGCTAAGTCATCAACAGTATAAACAGGAGCAGATTTTATGTGCCCACTCTTTCTGATTTCTGGCATATCTCTACAAAATAACAGTTGTGTTGTAATACCTAAGTTAAAAATGTTCAAAACTATGCATACCAACTACTACTATCACAGAGAGGAATATCTTTTCATAACTAATGCATCATACCTTACCTTTCTTTTTAGTGTCCTGCTTAACCTTTATACAAACAAAGTTCTCTCCTTTTTCAGAAAGTCCCAAGATGTGAAGTAGTTCTTCTACCTCACTGACACTATTGGGACATATTACACAGAAGGCATCTCCAGGCTGGTAGTCAAAGGCTGTATCCTGTTTGAAAATATGAAATCATTTCAATAAAACTGAAAAGTAAACCAAGGCCAACATCATCCCCATTCCTAACAACAATCTAGAACATGGCCAACAGGTCCAAGGAGGTGATCCAACCTCTCTGCTCTGCCCTGGTGAGGCCACATCTGGAATGCTGTGTCCAGTTTTGGGCTCTCCAGGTAAAAAAAAAAAAATACAAGGATCTCCTAGAAATAATCCAGCAGATGGCAACAAAGTTGATTAAGAGCCTGGAGCACAAGCCCCAAAATAGGCTGAGAAATCTAAGACCTCTAGAAGAAGACCTTCTTTCAGCCTGGAGAAGAAAAGGCTGAAAGGGGATCTCACCACTGTTTATAAATATTTAAATGCAGCAGTCAAGTGGATGGAACCAGGCTCTTTTTGGTGGCAAGCAACAATACAAAGGACAATGGGTCCCGGAACTCCGGAAGTTCCATACAAACACAAGGAAGAAATTCTTTACTGTGAGAGTGACAGAGCACTGGAACAGATTGCCCAGAGAGGCTGTAGAGTCTCCTTCTCCGGAGATATTAAGGACTTGTCTGGGAAGAAAAGCTCAAAAGCAGAATATTTTCCTGTTAAAAGATTTCTTCTAAACTAATAAGCACTTTGTGCTTAATGTTCGCATCAGTATTTTATAATACAACCTTTCCTGAATCATCTAAAGCAGTTGTAACATCTAGAGTAACAGAGGCTAACAGTTTGAATTAAGTAAATGAATGCCACAAGATGAAACAGATCTTAATAGCTCTAACAGAAAGAACTATGGATTCTTACCACTTGATTGTACTAATGGAATTACTACATCTGTAGGGCACCTTTCAGAAGGGTCACAACTTCCTACACGGAGTTTCTGAGTACTTCCTAAAATGTATTTAATTCAACAGCATGTCCATGGAACAACAAAGAAATTAATTTGACAATCTTTGTTGGTTTCTGTGGAGCCATTACATTCAGTAAACAAATCAGGCTTTGGACATACAAAATGAATCAGCCTAAGTAGACATCATGCTATTGTACAGGAATTCTTTCTTCTTTTTAAACGATCAAATCTTCCTCTGCCAGTTTTTATGCATAATATACATGCTTTTTACCCTTCATTTTACCCGCTCATTAAAAAATATTTGCAAAGCTATCATCACTAACTTACTGCAATATCAAGTTCTAAAAGCAATGCAGTTTTTACAGCATCTTCTCTAGTGAGCTGAGATGCTTTTGTAACTGGCACTTCGAAGGTTGCTCCCTCCGAAATCAGTGAGGACAGATGAGGATTCTGAAAAAGAGGACATGAAAACTTACACCAAAAAATCCAAGTCAGCTGAATAATAGCTTACTAAAACAAGAAGAGGGAAAACATGTATCTTCTACAAATATAAGTGTTTTGCTCTTCATTTTTAAAAATCACATCAATGTAGTAACAGGCATATTTTCAACTATAAAAAGTCCGTATGTCTGAATAGTCCAATGGGCCGAAACTGTTATCAAATGCAGCTGGTTGTTTCCTTTCTCAAAAGCTCTTAAAAACAGCCAATTTCATTTTATGGGTTAGTCTCTCAGGAGTAGCTGATTACGAGTGCCCAATCTCTCATTTTAAGCTCTACAGCACCCCTTTCAGCCTGAGTGTTGTAATAGCAGAGCACCTCTAAATCTCCGTTCAGTAATTTGGACAGTTGAGCTCAACAATTTAGCCTCAGACCTGCTTCGTTCACAAAGACTTGCCTGATAACCAGCATTTTTGACTGATCCCAGCTGCCATTTCTCTCATTTTGCATTGCTTGAGTACTGGGGAACAGGGCCTTTGCCCTTTCAACTGTGTTATCACATCCAGCTCCTTCACTGTTCCTTCACAGAATGACCAAAACATCTGTCCTTTGGCAAGCAATCAGAAAAATTTGAATCACACTCTCCATTTCACTAAATTCGCCCACTGGAGATGATCACTAGTTTATGCTAATTCTTCTCCTTGTACAGCAGCTCTTAGTTCTACATGGCTTCATAATAAAAGCACACTGGTATTTGATCTGCAGTTCATCTTCAGTCTGCAATAGCACAGTTATGACCACGCTTTTACAGTTACTAGTTTCTAAGTTATTAAATATGCAGTAATATTTTGAGCAATTTCACATCCTCCTCAGGCATTCTGCAAGTACTAACAATCTGAACCGAAACTGTACCATAATCCTTTCCATAGGAAGATGTTTTCACTGCCTGAACAGAATGGATTATTTATTTATAGGAAATAAATTGAACACTGATGATTTTATTTTTTCTATTCCTGGCAGTGTCATTCCTCTATCAAATTACAGTTCAGTTAAAATATATTTTTACATCAGTGTCTTTAATTCATACAGAGAAAATTACTTTCTAAACATATAAACAGATTTTTCTCTTACAATTAAAAAACTCCCATGGTCAGGGATGTATTTCCCTTAGATATGTATCCACTCATTCTTTTTAGGGGCATGCTCTTACCAGAACGGGAGGCCTTCATCATTCAAAGTAAAGTTCTTACCTCCCCATGGGTGTCCTGAAACTGCACCTCTATATACTCTGGTGGCAGGGCAGGAATATTAAGAGCAGACTGAGAGATGGGAGGGACTGAGTGAACAAGCGAAGGTTCAGAGTCTGCAGCTGAAGCCACAACATTGATGTCAAGCAGTTTACGTGATGGACCGTCAGAACTCCTCACTCCTTCATCTTCTAAATTCAAATTCTGTATTTTTGAGCTTAAGTTCATTTCATGCCCAACATGTGGGTCTGCACTGACATCGTTGCTCATGCCTTCTTTTTCTTTCTGCAACAGAAATACTTCCTCGAGGGCAAGCCAAAGACCATCAATCCAAGGATCAACCACTAGTTCCAGTCTACGGAGGGAGAGAAAAAAGAGAAGAAAAAATAAATTAAAAAAGACAAAAAAAAAAAAAAAAAAAAGGAATGGACTTATTGTGAACTTGTTGTGCTGTTAATTTAGAAATGACCAAAAAAAGTAAAAAAAGGTATTATAACAAGAAAGTAATCCTAGTAACAAGTATTTCCATTTAGTTATTAATGCTACGCAAAGGTATATATCCGCAGTATACAGAAGCCTCACTCTTTTTCCAGTTCCACATTTTTATTTTCCTAGGCTGATCTTCAAGACAACAAGGTAAAAGCTTGGTAGCAAAACCTGCAACTTTTCACAAGCAACAGGAACATCAGTGCCCTAAAACAACGCTGCACTTCTACTATTCTAGAATACAAGATATAATTTTTATGATCACGGCAATGTTTGCATGCAATTGCTTGTGTCATCATGCACAGAAACAGTAAAATCTGTGCTTGAAAATAAATAAACCAAGACTGCAGCCTACTGGTCAGAGGGAGCAACATGACAGGTAGGGAGCTGTTTTCTTACATACCTCCTCTACAGCAATAAAAAAAATAACTTTTATATAATTTCTCTACAAAAAAAAAAAAAAAAAAATGCTTTACAGAACATGGAGAAAAAAGCAAAACATTTATTTTAGGGCACACCTAAAGCAGCTCAATTGCACGTGTGCTGTGGAACTGGATTTTTTTGTTTCAGTAGCTTGGATTAGGTTTTAAAAAGCTTCTCTTTATTCGGAACGACTTAGTTTATAAAACTGCTGTATGACCTGCATTTTTACAGGCATTATAGATGTTTGCTCAGACTTTAAAAAAAACAACAGTTGCACTGAATGGCAATTACGATTGAAAGCGACATACTATGTTCAGACACGATTCACTCCTGGGAGGTGTCAGGTAATTGGGTTCAGCTGATTATAGAGTTTAGCAAAATAATATCTAAATATTACATATCAAAGAAACAAAATTCAAACTCATTTGGTTCCTACCCTACGCAATCATCTGCTAATCCTGTATCATAGAAATGCTGGGCACCGAGTTCTTGAAGTAGTCGGTCTACTGTCTTTCCACCATTACAAAAGAATGTGTACTCTGAGTCTCCCAGACCTAAAACATACAAAGAAAGAAAGATGATGTCTGTCAGTCAGCCAGCCACACAGGCTACACAAAGATCTGCAAATCATAGAATCATAGAATCACTCAGGTTGGAAGGGACCTCAAAAGACCATCAAGTCCAACCGCAGCCTAACCATAGTACCCTAACTCTAACGACCCTCTGCTAAGTCATATCTCCGAGCACCACATCCAAACGGCTCTTAAACACATCCAGGGATGGTGATTCAACCACCTCCCTGGGGAGCCTATTCCAATGTTTAACCATAAACAAATAATTATAATATTTTAGAATAATATACTTATAATTTTTTATAATTATATAATTAAATAAAACACAACTTTCTTGCAGGCAAGCAAGATATCAAAGCATTTTGTATTTTGAGGACACTTTTATGACTTAAAAATAAATAAATGTATCTGAATTAGTCCCAAAGTATTACTGAGAAAGTCATTCTTCCTACACAGATCTAAGACAGAATTTACCTGAAAAATACTGTTCTTAGAAAGCATTTCTGAGGAATTTTTTAATATTTATTAATAATTATAATAATATTTATTAATAATTAAAGAAACCCCTAATCTCTCTGAGAGGAAGATGTAGAGAGCTGAAATAATTAGAAGCAGAGTGAAGCTGATACTCTCTTCTGATAAAGCACACAGTATCTCCCCTTTAGATTAGAACTGTTATTACCATTATACCTTGCTTAGCAGTAATACATTCTATTACTAACAACGTGGCAGCATTTTAAGTGATTTAAAAATATCAAAACCTTTAATAGTCATGAAGATATTCCATTAGATGATACACTGCTATCACTTAAAAAGACAGTGGACTCGAGGGTTACAGTCAGTGCAGTACATGAAAGACCTGAGTTAGACAAGGTTATCTGACACACTTCAGACAGATTAACCACATGTAACTGATCTTAACAGACACTTATTTAGCCGTCCCAAAGACCTCTGGTTATGCACTCTCCAAAAATTCTCTAATTTGGCCCATTTTTTCACTATCCTCACTAGCACATGTTTTCCACAGCCTAACTTTTTCTGGCATACAATTCTTATCATGCCCACTTGCAATGGACTATTTCTTTCTTCTTTAAAACAGCTTTTACATCAGAAGTAATTATTAGGAGGTATCCACAATCTCGCTTGGCAATCTGTTCCAGAGCCTCATCACCCTCACAGCAAAGAATTTCTTCCCAATATCTAATGTAATTCTACCCTCTTCCAGTTTAAAACCACTTCCTTGTCCTGTCACTACATGACTTTTTAGAAAGTCCCTCCCCAGCTTTCCTGTAGGCTCCTTTCAGGTACTGGAAGGCCACTATAAGGCCCTGCCAGAGCCTTCTCTACTCCAGACTGAAAAGCCCCAGCTCTCTCAGCCTGTTAGATATGAAAAACTTAATAATTGCACAGAACGTAATAAATAAATAGGTAGCAGCATAACACCTCAAAATGTTTCCTGATTAAGATGTGTATATTTTATACTGCCATGTTACAGGTTCACAAGAGATTTCCTTCCAGTGTGGAATTTTCTCAAGAGAAATCTAGAATTTTTCTGGCTCCTCTCCAGCAATTTAAATTTGTCAGGTTAACAAATGTTTCTGCAGTTTGTTCAAACAGCCTGAAAACTCAGCAAACCAACCTGCTCAAGAGCCATCATATATCCTGTGCACTTTGCCTATTCAACATCTAACACAAGGTTATGTTCCTTCTATCCACCAGTAAGTGTGACATTCAAAATGGAAAGACCTGTAGCAAATGTAAAGGGATGAGATTATGCTAAAAGCTTATTTATCGTGAATGTTTTACATTGCTGAACAGAAAAAAAAACCCAATCACTCACAAAGTCAAGTAAACTCAGCTAGCAGTCCATAGGGATTTCACACAAAATTAAAACTTCAGCAACTATAGATAGTAAATATCACGTTTTGTTTACGTAAAGAAAATTAAACTATAAAAAGTTAATTGGTAGCCTGCATTCAGATCACTTCTGTGATATTATTCCTTTATTGCACACAGAGAATAAGAAAAACCCCATAAAATTGTTGATACTGCAGAAATAAATAAAGCAAACCTCATTTAGAAGCGTAACACATAAAATTACTCACTGACAGGCAAGCGCTGTACTAACATACAAAACACTACATCACCTAACAATCCATACTGAAGATGTGCAAAATGATCAGGTGGCAAGGTCTTATCCCGAATCTTCTTAACAAACTTGCGGGCAGTGTCCGGTGGGTCGCCAGTACCAGTTGTGGAGATGACAATAACTACAGGATCCTTTTCTGTTTCCAAGTTGTACTACAAGTAATAGAACAAGCAATTACAAGGTGCCATTTCATAACTACTTGAGGCCTTATGCATTATTTTTCTTTTCCCAAAGGCACAAAAAAGAATTGTTTTATCACATCTTACCTGTATTAAACTACAGAAAGCCTTTCAAATAATTGGAAATTATTTTGGGGGTGCAATCTATAATCTCGCTTGTGGTTTAAATCCAATGTCCAGAATCAACTGAACAGAAGAACTGTAATGTGACTACCAGAAAGCACGTGAAGCATGTGAACTGCTGGGTTGCTCCTTAGCCTCCTCTCTGCCATGATAAGCAACCCCGTCACCTTCAACCATTTTGCAAAGGTTTCCATCTAAATTCATTCCCAGCATTCCAAGTTCAATGAGATGGTAGGGTCATGAGAAAACATAGATAAAGATTTCAAGAGACACTGTGTAATCATTTTAAGCAGTTTCAGGACTGTGATTCAAAACGTCAGAGTACAAGTCCTCTTCTAAACACTTTACTTAAGAAGTCATTCAAACCTCCCTTCCTTCTCAAGGGATGTGGAGCTTACCCCTTACAGTGCAAAAATGATGAGAAACACAAAGAGACAGATTATGAAGCACCTTTGCCATTGTCAGTTTTCTCTTCACAACTTTCTTGAAGAGGCCAAGAACAGTTGCAGGGAACTACTTAAATTATCATCTGCCCCCGGATGGGCATCTTCCCCTCTCCAATTACACCTCATTTCTAGAAGTTGTTCCCTTTATTTACAGTGAAAGGTAACGAAAAGGAAAAGCTTAAGTGATGAAATCCACAAAGGTGTAGAAATTATTTTTTTCCCTCAGTACTTAATTCTCACATTCTCAACTCAGTGCACCTTTCCAACTCACTGCTCTGAGCTGTCTTGCCAAATCTGACAAATGAGTTTAGTGGCAGGCCAATAACAGGGCTAGAAATATCCTGTATGCTGCCTTCCTGAAACTAATCTCCAAAGCTGTCAAATGCAAAAGAAATAAATGGAAGAATATAAGGATAGTCTTCATGTTCCCTGCTCGCTGCATGAGCCTCCTTGTAAGACTCTTCAACATGCTCACACTACATCATACTTACACTAAGTACTACACACAGTAAACATTCATTCAAAAAGCAGATGTCCAGCTACAGAATGAACTGTATACCCAAGAAAGCAACTTGCTAAAAGGAACCTAAGTTATTTTTATAAACTTCTCACATTTTCAAGTGCAGGAAGTGATAGTTTCTGCTCATTTCGGTTGAAGTACTGCCGCATTTTGTCTGTTTGCTTTTTTAGAGGATCTACTTTATGAAGGAATTACAGCCAACCATGCTTTTACTTACATGACATGACAGACACTAAATTTTCAGACCTTTACCTGTGGATAACAGCAAATACTAAAAAGCTACTTTCTTACTCCAGCCAAGCTTCTTTTTTTCTTTTTCCTAGAATGCATCTCAAGTATGAACTGGACAGACCCTTATGTTAAATAACAAGACACCACAAAAGGTCAAGATCATACTGGAACCCAGACCTAACAGAAAGCAGGACCGCAGCATAACAGAAACAGTGGAAAAACTGAGTAATCATTTCTACTAAATGGAGAGTTGACCAGTAAATACCTAATTCATCCAGTAGTGCGTACACAATTAGCTTTCAGAAAGTCACCGGACTGTTGTTAGAAACAAAGATTTACTCTGGCATTTACTGTTGTACTATGAAAAACCCTCAGAAAGATTTGGCAGAAGGCTATCACGAGTCTGTGAGTCCCGTCCCAGTTACTGACTCTTAAAAACCTGAAAATTTGAAACCACTTTAGGTAGATAAATGTGCTCAGACTTTGCTGCTATCAACAGCCACCACTCAAGCAAATGAAGAAAAATGCAGCTATTAAATACCTATTTTTCAAAGCAGCACAGAGTATCTCACCTTGTCCATCTCACTTATACAGTGCATGTCAGCTTCAAATCCATGGGCACCTGCTTGCAGACATATTTCCTCAGCTATGGCTTTTGCCTGCCCCTTCTGTGTTGCATAGAGGAGCAAAAATCTCCTTTTTAAATCACAGCACATTTTCCAAAACAGGGAATGCTTTACTTATTTATTTTTTTAAAGACACTGCAGAGAAAAAAAAGAGAAAAAAAATGTGAATTTACTGCATGCAGAACAGCAAGATTTTGCTCTCTTTGTCAGATCACAGATACCTTAAATGCATATCAGTATTGCTGTTTAACCTGGAAATGGGGTATCTGCTATGAAAAGAAGACACTTCTCACAAGCAAGCTTTGCAGGCCATGGCGTTAAGGACTCATGGTAGTGACCACACTATGTGCTGTACTGCCTCAATATTGCAGTTACACTGTGATATGCAAAGTAAAGAATCTAGCACATAAACAGCGCAAATAGAGAAAACCAGCTCGAAATTAAATACTGTTTTTATGATCTAAGCTTTATTTTCCACTTTAAGTTGGTGACTGCTTTAGTCTCCCTTCTGAGATGCATTTCACAGAATCACAGAATCGTAGGCATTGGAAGGGACCTCCAGAGATCATCGAGTCCAACCCCCCTGCCAAAGCAGGTTCCCTACAGCAGGTCGCACAGGTAGGCGTCCAGGCGGGTCTTGAATATCTCCCAAGGAGACTCCACAACCCCCCTGGGCAGCCTGTTCCAGTGCTCCGTCACCCTCACCGTAAAGAAGTTCTTGCGCACATTCGTGTGGAACTTCCTATGCTCCAGTTTCTGGCCGTTTCCCCTTGTCCTGTCTCCATACACTGCTGAAAAGACTCTGGCCTCGCCACTTTGCCCCCCACACCTTAGATATTTATAGACCTGGATCAGGTCCCCTCTCAGTCTTCTTTTCTCAAGGCTAAACAGACCCAGTTCATTCAGTCGTTCCTCATAGGGGAGATGCTCCAGGCCCTTTGCCATCTTTGTGGCCCTCCGCTGGACTCTTTCCAAGAGATCCCTGTCTTTTTTGTACTGGGGAGCCCAGCACTGGACACAGTACTCCAGATGAGGCCTTACCAAGGCAGAGTAGAGGGGGAGGATCACCTCCTTCGACCTGCTGGCCACACTCTTTTTAATGCACCCCAGAATGCCACTGGCCTTTTTGGCTACGAGGGCACACTGAAAATATTATTTCTGAAAATAGTATTTCAAAATAAAAGAATACACAGATTTGGTGACACCCAAATACAACTACAACGATTGATAAATATATTTTAAATTCTTAATTTCATCTTCTCTGAATTCACTAATTTTTGCACAAATGCCCTTATGCTTCATCCTCTATGATTTTATTTCAGAACACAAACACTATTTTTCATTCCCTGATTCAAGAAGGTGCTTGTTACAGAAATGCAACTTCAGAATCTATTTGTTTTGGTTGTTTCTTTCTGTTGAAATAAGAAAAAATCTTAAGAGAAATCTTCTGCAGGGTAAAATGCTGCTCCTTCACAAAGTCTTGCAAGAATTAGGATGAGTGAGATGCATATCTTCATCTATAAAACTTCTCTCATTCAAACTTTTATGATTTTGACACAGTCAGAATAGAAAAGATACAAGGACAACATCAAGACCTACTGAATGAGACAAGCAGAACATTTCTCATGCATATATTACAAATTAATCCTCTGCCAATGTTTTGCTACTACTAGGGAGATGCAACAGAACCAAAATACCCAGAATTAAAACTCAGTAATTTCTAAATTGAGATCTTCTTCACATTCTTGCATCCAGCTTGTTGTATTTCACCTATTGCCCACCCAAACTCAACTACATAGCACATTCAGCCTACTAACCACACCACACATCAATTTGTGCAAACGCACAGCAAGACAATTTGAGACATTTTTTTGCTGTTTCCACCAGGGAAAACAGAAGAACTGTGCACATGGCAAGACATTTCTCCCAACAGTACAATGGAAGGTGTCTCCTATTAGAATACAAATATATATTTAAAAGCACACTTGTAAATGAAAAGTGGTAAAACTAAGCAATAGCTCCTTAGGAGCACATTGCGTGTACCACATCTGAACTCCAAGAAAAACACAACTACTGGAAAAATTTAAGGCTTTCATTGTATTTTGTACCTCTACATTTCCCAGCACAATTTTTTACCTTAAATTGATTATATTCCCTATAGATATTTAAACAAATTCATTTAAATAACTGACTTCATACAAGCAAAGTAATCCACAGAATGTTTTTTTGCTCTTCTTTTTGAGAAGAAATACTACAGTTTGACCGTACAGAAATTATGAAGATTCATATGAAATACATATTTAATACCCTGAGATCTCTCTAGAAACACAGATTAATCCTACTTATATGCTATGTTTTCACCCTAATTGTTCTCCTGTCAGCAGGTGAAAATGCCTAGCTAAATAAATGGATAAAAAAAACAGTAAAGATGAAGTGGTATTTCATCATTACCACATTCTTTCTCATACCTAAGAAAGGAAGAAAGTCATCAGGCTTCCACTTGGGACGCCCACACGTCTACCACAGAAGCCTTGTACAGACAGAAGTCTGGAAGCTAAGCAACCAACATGCTTCTTTTCAATTGGAAAACATGTACATTGGATTTGGAGAGATGGGTTGGTGTGTATATGTGAATCCGCAGGGACCTTTCTAACTGGTGTTGGGGGCTAGTAGATTATATACAGACAGAGAAGTCAGAACAACATATCCCACAGAAGATGTGCAAAGAAGAAAACTCACAGGGCCCAGTGAGGGAATTGTGCTAGATATGCATTCCTCCTGAGATTGGGAACTGTGTGCACATTTAATGGTATGTACATGTACATACAGAAAGGGACAAGGCCACAATGACATGATTCTTTGTAATTAGACATAGATGGCTGTTTTGCAGGAATTTGTCCATGATATTATCTGTTTCATTGCTGCTATTGATCCTGAAAATACAGCTTAATTAACTGATTAAATAGTTCAGTTCACTGTTTGGAAGTTAATTATGTCATTAATAGACTGAGAAATTGCTTTGATCTTGATTCACACCAAACATTTTGTCTCTCAGAAGCATCTTATCTCTGACATCAATCAGAAGAGCTTCAGGCACAAATTGTTCAAACAATGCCTATTAAAGGAAAATGAGCCACACCTACCTGCAAACAAGCAGAGTCATAGAAGGGAAACACACTCGCGCTCAGGTGAAAGTGTTGCCTACATTGCTCTTGCTTTCCTGCACTACACACTCTTCAAAGATGATATACCATTTATGTGACATGGGTTCAACTGAAAAAAAGGAGAAAAAAAGATAAGAAAAAAGTAATTCTTGACTACTGAGTTGTCTAGAGAAGTACTCTAACTTGAATGATATTACAGAATCACAGACTTACAGGAGTTGGAAGGGGCCTCTACAGATTATTGAGTCCAATCCCCTGCTAAAGTATATTCCCTACTATATTCGCATGGGAAAGTGTTCAGGCAGGTCTTGAATATCTCTAGAGAAAGAGGCTTCACTCTCCGGACAGCCTGTCTTAGTGCTCTGTCACTCTCACACTACGGAATTTCTTCCTTGTGTTGTACAGAACTTCTAGTGCTCCAGTTTTTACCCATTGCCCCTTGTTCTATCTGCTCACCACCGAAAAGAATGTGGACCCATCCACTTATCTCCTGCACTTTGGATATTTATAAACAGTAATGAGATCAAACAGTAATGAGATCCCCCTCTCAACCTTCTCTTCTCAAAGCTGAGCAGTCCCAGCTCTCTCAGCCTTTCCTCATAAGGGAGACGCTCCACGCCGCTCCTCATCCTTGTGACCCTCTGCTGCACTCTATCTACAAGTTCCCTGTCTTTCTTGAGCTGAAGAGCCCAGAATGGGACACAGTACTCCAGATGCAGCTTCACCAGGGCAGCGGAGATGGGGAGGATCGCTTCCTTTGACCTGCTGGGCACGCTCTTTTTAATGCACCCTAGGATCCCATTGGCCTTCTTGGCCACAAGGGCGCACTGCTGGCTCATGGCCAGCCTGCTGTCCACCAGGACTCTGAGGCCCTTCTCTGCAATGCTTCACATAGCAGCAGCGTTTTAACAGGTTTTATGCTGGCAGTTATGTGCCAAAAATTAATACATTGTTTAAGCTGGGAAAACAACCCAGGATTTGCTGATGACAGGGTTGTTAGAGTTAGGGTAGTATGGTCAGGTTGCAGTTGGACTTGATGATCTTTAAGGTCTTTTCCAACCTGAGCAATTCTATGATCCTATGATTCTGTGACTCAAACTAGTGCTTAACAAGAAACTAAGGATGAAAATCTGCATTAAAGCAACTCATTTGATTTAGTATTCAGAAGAGTCAGAATACTCACAATATGAACAGTGAGTCCATCAGCCCTACGGCCAACATACTGTAGGTCCAAGCACACCATCTATGCATGCCCATGGCATGCCTTCAGAGAAGTAGGGGCATCAGCACTGGTAGTTACACAGCTTTGGAGGGATCTCATCACTTTTTATATACGTTTAAAGTGAAGGAGTCAAGAGGATTTGGCCAGGCTCTTTTCCGTGGTATACAACAATAGAACAAGGGGCAAAAGGCACAAACAGCAACAAAGGAAGTTCCATACGAACATGAGAAAAAACTTGGAGAGTGTTAGAGCCCTGGAAGAGGCTGCACAGAGAGGCTGTGGAGTCTCATTCTCTGGAGATATTCAAAACCCACCTGGGTGCTTTCCTGTTCAGCCCTCTATAGGGAACCTGCTTTGCCGGGGCGTTGGTACTAGATGGTCTCCAGAGGTCCCTCCCAACCCCCCCGATTCTGCCAGCCTATGTCCCACAAGGCCGGGATGGCTGGCTAACCCACCCGGCTTCACAGCACGTCAACCTGAGCGGCCACAGACGAGATAAAAACAGAAGAAACTTCCCCAGTACCTTTACGCTGTTCAGTAGGTTTTAAACTGGACGATGAAACCGCGACCTCAGAGCCAGGCCAGTCTGTGTGGTTTTTTTGCTTATTGGTCTATTTTTTTAACAGCAGCTGGCTTGCTGGGAATCACTCTGCACCCGGCAGCAGAACAGGCCCCTCCTCTTCCTCTCCCTGAGGGCTGAGAGAAGCGTGGAGAGAGGACAGATCCGCTTTTGTTTCACCCCCGGAAGCCGGAGCAGCCGGAACGCGGCAAACCTCGGCTCCGTGCAGCCTGGCACCCCGCAGCCCGGCCCGGCAGCCAGCTCGCTTCGGGGCCCCGGCCCAGGCGACAGCGGGGAGAACAGCGGCCGGAGCCCGCGGCACCCGGCGGGGCCGAGCCGGTGAGCGCCGGAAACTCCCGACGTGCCGCGCTGCCCGTCATGGCGCTGGAGGTGAGGCTTCCTTGCGCCCGCGCCGCTTCGCCTCCACCCCGGAGGGCCGAGGGAGGACGAGGAGCGAGGCGGAGAGGCAAAGGCGGGTTCGTGCGCTCACGTCTTTTTCTTCTAGGTGACTCCTGAGGACACTCTCGCTCCGAGATGGCATTGATCAGCCTGAAAAGCTTCCACTTCTGTTCACCCGGCGCACCAGCGAGCAGGCGTATTTTGATGACCCTAAGCAAAAGTTTGAGCTCCGTCAGCGAACGGCGAAAGCCCCAAAGCTATATTCCCACAGCTGTGAGGGTGCTGCGTTCCAAGGACAAATGTGGGGATGTGTTTTGTCGGAAAAACCACGTGCAGCTGCGGATGCAGTCCCTTTCTGTTAATGAAACCATGCATCTCTGTGGGGATGCTGGGAGCAGTGCTAAAGCTGATGAGCAGTGGATGGATGAACAAATGTTCTTTGGGACGTTGAAAAGCCTCCATACATCGCAAGAGATTTTTAAGTTTCTTCGCTCCCTGGAAGTTATGTCTGATATTATGGCATCGGGAGCCCTGCAGAGGGTTTCTGAAGTTGCGGTGGATGACAATGGCCTGAAGAACCCTGAAGATGTGCTAGAGAATGAAGTTTTCAGGGCATTATGCTATCAGTTTGAATTTAAATCCTCAAAACTGTCCAACACTGGGCTGCTGAATGCACTGCAAGCTTTGATAAAGCTACGCATAGATCCCCAGAGTACGCTCATAGCAAGCTTGCTTTCAGAGAGTGAAGAGCGGCTTGCTAACAGAAAGCTGACTGTTGACAATCTGTGCTCTCTTGGAGAGAGTTTGCTCGAGTTGGAAGTCCCAAGTTGTGCTATGCTGGAACAGATTGTGAGCTACATGCAAGAAAAAGATGCCGAGAACTGGAGTCCTAGGGAAATGGCGGTGGTTTATAAGATACTGCAGGTGACAGCCAGGGAAAGGGAACAATACCGGGACCTGCTGAACAGAATGAACAGAGCCACTTTAACCATAGCTTACCAGCTAAGTCCAAAGTTCACGAGCGTAATACTGAATTCACTGGTGGCTCTTCATCAGACTCAGGCAGTTCCCTTAATCTTAGCACTGTGTAAGCATTCTGTGAAGCATGTTCCTTACTTTACCGACGATGAGTTGGTAAGTGTACTGGAAGCCTTCCTGTTCTTTGGACACCGTGAACAGATTTTTACAGAGGCACTGGAAAAGCATGTTCCCAAGTCCATCCCTGCTATGCATCCTGAAACTGTCAGCAAAGTCATGCAGTACTGCTGCCAAAAGAAGATTCTTTCGAAGCCTATCTTGGATGCAGTGGCAGAAGGTTTCATTTCTAATGCTGACAGCTTTACCACCGACCAGATTGCTGAATATATTGTCCCATTTGGGACTCTGAACTACCTCCCTCCAAATGCTTCTTCCTTGTTTAGGAAGCTTGAAGCAGTACTACATACTCGTTTTAGTCAATTTCAGCCTCACACCTTGTTGAATCTGTTACACTCCTGTGTTCTTATTCAGCGTTATCCAGTAAATTTTCTGCCAAAAATATTTAGTCCCTATTTTCTGCAGGAGCTTCAAGGTAAGGAGCAGCGTTTCTCCACCAGCACTCCCCTTTTCTCGCTACTTTATGGTATGTCTAATCCTGTCAAATCAACAAGGACCTGATAAGGATGACTGAAGAAAAGTGATCAGGGGCTTCCTTGTCACAGTTGCAGTTGCCTTTCAAGTTGCATCATTTGGTAGAATTTGAAAATTGCACTGCAGTCTTAAACAGAGATTTAAAATTCCACAAAAATTCTATTTCAGTTAATCCCGCCTTTCCAAAAAATACCACCCCTCTGATTTTCTGTGTAGTTATCCTTCATCTTACACATGTTTTTTAGATGCTTCTGCCAGGCTGCATTGTGTCCAGCTTTTCAGGTGAGGTTAAAATAGAACCAGGACTTCATCTGTCAATTTTCCTGTTCTGTCCTTTCAGGTTACAGATTATACATTTATTTCTTTTCCATATTGTATTATAATCATCATCTGAAAACCAAAAGCAATACATGGATAAAGCTGGTAAAAGATAATTTGCAGTGCATAGTTGATGGCTTACTTAAATAAAAATAAGCCTGTAAAACATAACAGTGTCATAATATACCCTCCTATCCTTAACTGCTGGCTTTTATTTTAAAATATCTAGATAAAAATGTGCATTGTGTTCTAAGGCTCATGTTTTATGGATTCATAAAGATTGGTGCTTTGCCCTGCTTTATAAATTACTTTGAGCTATAATCTGATGTTACGTGATGCTTCTTCCCACTGTCGTCATATCTGCCAACCACCATTCTCTCATGGTTCTGTTCTGTGCCCCTCTTTGTTCCACGCCCTGAGCTCCTTTTCTGCTCATACTAGTGAGCATTACAGTTCCATCCTCAGAGGGCTCCAGGAAGAAGAAGGAAACACATAATTGTCCAAGACTTCAACTGAAGTTTATACCTTCCTGTAGAACATCTTGCATTTCTCAGATCCTTTTTTTTTTTTTTTTTTGTGAGAGATTCTGACCATCCCAAGATCTTGCTGATTGGTTCCTTATTTTTCTAAATACGTCATTTCATAGCTGATCTTTCTGTTCATTCATATAAGGATGAATATAGCTTCTCTGCATGTTTAACTGAATCGCTTTTTCTTACTTCTGCATGACAGCATGTGTGAAGATACCCTGCTGAAAGTAAACCTGTCAACTTGAATATTGTTGTTTCAGCTCAGCCACCTGGTTTGGACAGGGTTGTCGCCTCCCAGCTAACACAGCTTTTTCTAACCGTTACCCTGGAGTGCCCATTTTATCAGGTATGGTAGATACGAAACGAACTGACACTAAAAGCAGGTGATTTGGTCATTAGGTATGAACACATTGATAGAAGCTGAGGGCTGTCTTTCCTGTAAAAACATTGGCATCGAATAAAACAGCCTGTGTTTCTTGGTGTAAATACGGAGTGTTTCTACCTGTTTGAATGACTGATCCATGTATGTGTTTGACAGAACTGAATATAAGCTGTAAGTTCAGGTGCAGTTTGTGTATTTCTGAGTGCTTTTCCAAAAACTATTACCTTTTTTTAATGTTTGGTTTGTAAAGCCTTGGAGCACATAAAAGATCAGCCACTTTGATGTTGGCCTGGTGAAGAGGAATGGAAACAGTTGTGCAATTCTCATGAGCAATAAATTCAGCATAATAGCACATAAGCTTGCTGAGGATGTTTTGATGTTTGGGGGTGGGGATGATTGGTTGGTTGGTTTTATTTTCCAGCTGGTCATAACTCAGACTAAGGCACTCATTACACATAGCTTTGAAATATACCGAATATTTTTTGTTACATTATTGCAAAATTATTTTGTAATTGCAGAAAAGGTTATATTCCCTTTTGTCTCATTGTATAGGGTCCCAAACTCCTTCCAAAGTATCAAGTAAATGCCTTTCTCACAACTCACTGTTTTCTGGATGTTCACCTCTTCAAAAAGGTGAAGAGTGGACTACTGTACTTACTGAAAAAAAGATTATATTTTTCATCAGAGGTATCAACACCATATTTCTATACAGTTGGTAAGTAACATTAGTTCTTTAGACTAATTAAATGTGTATTTATGCTATCAAAAATCCCATTTATTTTCTAGAAATAAAAGATTTTATTCCCTTTGTTTACATCCTTAACTGTACAAATATTTCAGTTTACATTTTCCATACAAAGACAGCTCTGTGGGAGGTTTGAAATGAGGAAACATAACGGGAGCTTTAACTTTGCACTTATACTACGAGTAGCAAATACTGTATTTGTACCATTAATGAAGCTACAGGCCTTGGACTGACTTCTGCAATTGCTTACGGATCTGAACACAAGTTTTTGTGGTGGTTTTTTTTTGAGCTTTACCTGCCCCTTTTATAGATAAATATGTAAGTAAATGGGATACCTTCCCGTGCAACCCACTCTAGGAAACCCCTGCTAGCAGGTGGTTTGACTAGATGATCTCCAGATGTCTCTTCCAGTCCCTACAATTCTGAGATTCTGTAATTTTCAAAGCGATTTTTAACAGGGAGAGAAAATAAGTGCAATATTTACACACCTAGATTGCACTGAAAATAGCTGCTAACTCAGTTGTTCTTTATTTTTACTGTCAGTTTCCCTTTTTCTTTCCTTGTATACAATTGTTTTCATTTAAGCAAAATGAAATGGTCCTACTGTGGCAATTGCCTAATATCTCTGGTTTGGTGGTAAGTAATGAACAGGAGAGCTGGAAGGTTGGCAGCTCAGAGCATGAAAATCACAGTAAGATGTTTGTTACACGAAATGGGTTTTAACTTCTCTCATCATTTCATCCATACTAGATATTGAGATTAAATTAGATGAAGATGGCTTTATGCTACCTGCTACTCAATGTGAAGAAGTACACACACGGTAAGAAAATAAAAGATGCCCCAGGTAAAATGCTGGTTAACACTGATAAAGAGTATCCAGGGTAAAACCCGGCAAAAATAAAGTTATTTGGAATTTTGCATTGACCTCAGCAACTTTGAAGTTTCGCATTACAACCAATGGCAAAAAAAAAGACAGAGCTGGTAAAATGAGAGATCTGTACTTTTTTCCTCATTGTCCTGCCTCCTGACTATAAGGTGTTAGATAACTGTCACTGGTTAGAGAGACTTCTTAGGATCAAAGAGATGTTGATCTGACTTACGTTAATCTATTTTAATAATGTTTAATCATTTTGCAAATTAAAATCAAATTAATTGGGAATGTCTGCAAGGATTTAGCGCAGTTTATACCGGTCTTAGTTCACAAATACACTTCTCTAATAGATCCTCTGAAATAAGAATATTTGCCTCAGATGCTGTTTGCATTGAAAAATGCATACATATTTAAAAAAACAAGCTAAACGTGGATTCTTTTGAGAGCCCTTAGGTATAAAGTTAGGCACCCTGCCTGTGCTGTGGTTGCAACTGCAACCAAGTAGAAAAAATATGGTTGCAGTCCATGGTGCTTGCCAGCCACACATACAGGTTTAATTTGAATCACTAATGTGTTGAAGAAATTCAGCTGCTAGATATTTCCAAGATGTGACAATTATTTTGCTCATTTTTCCTGCTAGAAGAATTGAAAACAGCTTACCAATAGTAGTGTTAAAACTACCAAATTCTTATCATTAGCTTGTGTGGCAATTTTTGTTGAAAGCATATAAATTCACTTTTCACATAACTTTCACTGAACTTCAGTCTTTTTCCCCCTCCTTCTCTTTGAGTAACTTATATTGTCCTGAAGTGGGTAACTCCCTGCCTACATTTAATTTTAGGAGGTGTTTGGGAATAAGAGGAGGTACTGTCTTATTCTTGTTAGGAATTGCAGCAGTTCTAATGACTAAGCGGACTGACTTTTTTTTTTCTGTGCTTGACTTTAGAATTGCTCTCTGTGTTGATGGTCAAAATAGGTTTTGTGTTAATAGCCACAATCTGCTGGGAGAAGAAGCTATTAAACAGAGGCATCTTCAGTTACTTGGTTATAAAGTTGTGCAGGTAAAGTCCCTTGACGGTGTTTACTCTGGCTAACAAAACAAGTGAAAAAATCATTCTTTTATAATGTATAAAACTGTAGTTGCAATCACTCCCTAAGGTAGGTGTAATATTGCCCTTATGTTCTCTTTGCCTAGCTTTTGCCTTTTTCAGTACAAAAATTCATTTTTTTCTTGGATGAGTTAGTGCTTTCTGCCTATACAAATAGTGACTGCTTGAAACAGTACTTCTCTACAGCGATGACAGTTCAAATTTTGACTTAAATGAAAGGGTTTGGTAGGATCATGGAATCATAGTACTGTTTGGATTGGAAGGGACCCTGCCATGGGCAGGAACACCTCCTAGAACAGGTTGCCCAAAGCCCCATCCAGCCTGGCCTCGAACACTTCCAACACAAATTTGGGCAACCTCTTCCAGCACCTCACCACCCTCTGTGTGAAGAGCTTCTTCCATAGATGTAATCTAAACCTAACCTATTTTAGCTTGAAACTGCTACTCCTTGTCCTATCACTGATAAGAGTCGTCTCAAGATTTCTTGTAAGCCCCTTTTCAGTTACCAGAAGGTTGCTGTAAGGTCTGCTTGGAGAACTTCCTTTCTCTTGGCTGAACAGCCCTAATTCTCTCAGCCTGTCTTTGTAGGAGAGGTGCTCCAGACTTCTGACATCTTCCTGACTCTCTTCTGGATGCACTAAAGATCCAGAGGATGCTGGGTCAGGAGTTTTCAGTTTAAAATCTGAATTTGAAGTTTAGAAACAAGATATAAAAAAAAGAAAAAAGGAACTGCTTTGTGTTATAAATAGTGTTTTTCCAAAGCAGAGTATATATTTTTCCTGTTGAAATAAATAGGGATATATTTACCTATAAACATATTCTGGACTTTTAGGTTTTGATATACTTTTTTCCCTTTATAAGCACTTAGCACATAAGTCTAACTATTTGGTATTTAACTTAGTTTAAACTGTAATAAACATCATTCTTTGCTTTGCGGTAACCACTATTCATGTGATTTCCCCCAAGACTTACAGTTCAATAATAAACTTAGGAGTAAATGTTTTATTTTAAAATGCAACTCTGATGTGTAATTACATGTCTGTTTAATGAACGTTGAACTTACTCTTGTTTATTAAAATATATTTCCAGCAATCATTTTGGTTTCATTTCCAGGTTCCATTTTTTGAGGTAGAAAGTATAAAATCTTGCAGAAAAATGGCAGAGTATCTACACAAAAAAATATTTCCTCATACACATGGACATGGCTGCTGACAATGGAGAATACTACTGCATCACAGCTTGACCTCCTGTACCATAAAGTGTACATATTGCTCATGGAAGAACAATTCTAATAACTCCATCTAAGATGATTTCAGCTTCTGAATGTGTGACCTTCCAATATTTGGAACAATTAATATGTAACGAGTAATAAAAAACAACATATTTTCTTAAGTTTTATGTAAATATTTATTGCATAATATTAACAGATAAAGGTGCTGAACAGTTACTACTGCATTTTCCTTGTATTTTCACTGGTTCTAACTCACAACTGTCAATGGACAGATAAAGCTACTTAAGGTTACTAGCTGTTGCTGAATGTACAAAATGTGCCATTTTATGTACCAACCAATCAGTTTTTTTTTCTTGACAGTAGAAAAAAATATTATGCAATTTATTCCCAGCTTTTTGTGTGATGTTTCCAAGTGTTTTATAAAAGTAAAATTTGCAGTAGGTGCACAAGCATCACTAGCTTATTGCACAAATGCAGAAGCTGTCGAGTGCTGATCACTAAATGGCACTGCTTTACAGAAAATTTTTATGAAGGTATTCTTTTGACACTGAGCACTAAAAAAAGTCAGTCACTGAATGAGAAGCGAGTCATAGGAGTAAAAGCATGTGAAAAAAAATCAAAAGTGAGGGTGAGATGGTATTGAAAGAGTAGTAGATGACATAAGCGCAGATAAGTACTGCTGATATCTTGCTAACTTAGACTCCCTTTGGTGGAAGTCATCTGGAGATGCAAGTTTCTCACATTGGCCAGAAGGTGGTAGTGTTCTCAAACATCTTTTTCCCTTAGTTGTTTGAACACAGATGGTTTGTAAGTATAGTGAGACTGACTGAAGTAACTTGCACTGCCTGTACCAAACTAAAAATAATGTCTATAGAATATGGTCGCATTTTGTCTCACTTGTGATTCTTCACTTGTGATACCCTTGATAAAGCATTCTGGTGTTGTTAGAAAACATTCCTTTCTCGCTTCATTCATACTGTGCGTGATTCTTTTTCATTTAGTGCTGCTGGATTTCTTCAATGAAGTATTCATTGTTGAAAACGAATGTAGCAGTTTCTGCCCTCTTGTCCATAGCCATTACTCATTGAAAGAGGGGACATTACAAGCCTTAAATACTGAAAGTGCCAAATGCCTCTAAAAATGGTCTGCTCTGTATACGCAGCTCGTCACATCATACCAAATGCTCTGTTGATTGCCTAGTTCACTGCATATCCAGGCCCTAGAGGAAGTAGTTATTTGTGTTATTTTTTCCTAGCAGACTCATGTCCTATTTAAGTATCTGACAGAAGTACAGTGTCAGTCAATGCCATGGACTTCTTCCAATCCTTCTTAAACAAGTGTGATCGGTCTGGCTAAGTGTTCGATATTGAACAGTATCAATGTTGCTTCAGCTTTAAACAACAACAGGATCAATGGCACTGCAGAACCACAAGGATGCGCACCCTGCAGAAGATGTTTCTTTTCCTGAAAACATCTTAAAACACCACTACTAGATTCAATGAGAATAGAAGGAAGCAGGTGTTTAAGCAGCTATAGACATTTATCTCTAGACATACTTTTTAAGTGACTTGCATGGGTTTTTTTTAATCCTTTCTACCAAACTAACTACTTATTACTCTCTTAGTAGTGGAGCATTGGGTAAGGAACCAAAAGTGATTTTTCTTTTGACAGATCTATTCCTCTTGACAGCATTTTTTTTAACTGACGTCAGCAAAATGGATGCCTAAAATTATTTAAATGCAAATCTTATTATCTTTTTACATGCTAAGCACTGAGAAGTTCCCTTTAACTTGACTACCACTTGAACTCTAATGAAATTCCTCAGTGCTTCTAGAAATCAGATCTTTTCTTCCTTGCTCATCCATTTTGGAAAATCTGGGTTGAATTAGTGTTCTGAAAAAAAGAAAAAAAAAGATACTTACTAGGGATTAAGAACTGTAAGTATTAAGAAATCAGTGACCACTGATACCCCAAGGAGCAAATTTAATGTTAAGTCGGTGAACAATTATGTTGAGTTACTGCCTGAATTAGCACAGACGGCTGTTGACCCAACAGATTTAATTTCCAGGGTTGCTTCCTAAAATGTTCAGCTTTTGTGGATGTTCTACATGAGACTTCTAAGAGACTAAAAGGAGAAAACATACATTTGAATCAGCATGAGGAAAAGTGCAGTTATTTCATATAAATCATTAATGAAAATGCAAAGGAAAAGGCAGAAGCACTGTTTTGCATTTTGACAGGTTTTTTGCACAGAAACATTGCTGGTAGTGTTAGCTGTAAGAGATTTTAGCATGGATCCAGTCTTGGAGAAGGTTTTTCCAATAAGCAGGTGATGCCGTTTTTCCTGTAGAATTCTGCCTGCACACAATTAATCCTTGCATGACTTCGGCTCAGCTGCTCTGTGTGCTTACTTGTGCGTCTCCCATACTCTGAAGATGACAAAACAGCGACAGGTCTTGCCATTTCCTGTGAAAATGTAACATTCTCCTTATGAGAATATCACAGAGTGAATACTTGGCAGTTAACTACTGCTAAATGTACTGTGCCTGGGGGCTAGAGAACAGATGGAACTGTACAGCATCTGCTATGCAAAGGTATGTTTATGTAGCAGTGATCTGCACTCTCACTGTTCCGTTCCTAACCTAGTTTTTTAATGTACATTAATAATATCGCTGGATGATGAGAAGGCATGGAATTGTGCCCCCCCCCCCCCACCTAACCTACATAAACACACACACACCCATCCAGCCACCCACACCCCTACACACACCCTGACACACACAAAGCATACACGCCCTCACACCCTGTCTGATTACTGGCAAAGTAAACAGCACATTACTGGAAAACAGCACAGATTTCATTTTTTTTTTCTTGTGCACTGACTTGCACAAATACGAAAACTAAAGATTTAATTTATGTACCTTATTCCAGGAGCATGTTTGCACAATTCAGTGAAACCACTACGCACAGACAAAATAGCCTAAATAAAAACTGCACAACTGGCCCATGCAACCTTTCCCCAAGGGACATAAAGCATATGCTACTGGATTTCTGCACAACGAAAGGTTTTACTAAAACGTTTTGTAGCTCTAAGGTTACAGAAATAACTGCTCTGCAATGATAAGAAGTGAAATTGGTAAAAAATAATCCATCCAAGACAAGATTATTCTAAGCCTGTCCTTAATAAACTGCATTTTAAGTGACCATACAACTACTATCTGCAATCTGCAGTTCCTTCCTTTTCTTCAGCAACAGGGAGCTCTGGAGTCAGAAGGGAAAGGCAGGCAGGATTTGTTTGTTTTGCTTTCCCTAGCCAAAGGTCTCAGATTTATCAGGCTGCTTGGATGTTTGCACACTGGCTAACACAGTAAGCCTAGGTCCCCAACGTATTTGCCTAGTACTACAACATAAATAACACCTACAAGGAGAACTAAAAATGCACACCCCACACCACAGTGGAGGTGCAAGTAAATGAGCTCTTTGCTACAATACAAGTCTGAGTCATATAAAAATTTATGACAGAACCTCTGAAGCACATGAACCACCACATTTCCTGTGAGAATGCAAGATGAGGCAGAGGTCCAAATAGCCTCATAGCAGGGCAGTCAGGTGTAACAGATCCTGAAAGATAGACAAATCTAAATCTGGGATTGTTGGAAAGATGCTATAAGCCCCCCTTTTTTCTTTCTTTTTTTTTTCTTTTAATAAAATAAAAGAAGAACAAGCAACTATTCTTCCTTCAACTCTCCTGCCAGCTCACCTGCTTATCTTGCACTGCCCCATTAAGTGCCATTCAGTTCACCAGCTCTGAACCCCACCAGAACAAAAATCAACAGTTGAGAAGAATGGCAGGAAAAGAAACATCAGACTATTTTGTCCCCCCTCTTCCCACCTGTGGATAAACACTGAAGAAATTGCATAACCTTTAAGAGAATCATAGCAGAGTTTGGGTTGGAAGGGATCTTAAAGTCCATCTAGTTTGAGCCTCTCTGCCATGGAAAGACAACTTTCATTCGACCCAGTTGCCCAAAGCCCCATCCAACCTGGCCTTCAACACCTCCATGGGTGGGGCATTCACAGCTCCTCTGGGCAGCCTGTGCCACTGCCTCACTGCCCTCTGAATGAAGAATTTCCTAACATCAAATCTATATCTACCCTCTTAAGTTTAAAAATGTTACCCTTTGTCTTATCACTAAACACCTTGATAAGAAGTCCTTCTCTACCATTCTTGTAGGCCTCCGTTAGGTACTAGAATACTGCTCCTTCTCTTCTCCAGCCTGAACAACTCCAGCTCCCTCAGCCTGTTTTTACAGGAGAAGTGCTCCAACCTTCTAATCATCCACTCCAACAGGCCCATGTTCTTATGCTGAGGGCCCCAGAGCTGAATGCGTTACTGCAGGTAGGGTCTCACAAAAGTGGAGCAGAGAGGGGAATCACCTTCCCTGCCCTGATGATCATGTTTCTTTGCATACAGTTCAGGATACATAAAGTTTGTTTTCTGAGCTGCTGACTCATATTGAGCTTCTCATCAACCAAGACCCCTAAGTACTTCTCCTCAAGGCTGCTCTCAATTCACTCATCACCCAGTCCATGAGTGTCCAACCTTTTGGCTTGCCTGGGCTGCACTGACTGAAGAGGAATTGTCTTGGGCTGCTCTAGGAGGCTCTGAAAGTAATGCTTCCTAATTATTTCCATGGAAACTACAACGGATACAAAGAGGACAATAACATTATTTACTAGAGCAAATTCTCAGCTACAAAACACTTTTTCAGCACAGACACCAATATTAGCTATGCATTTTCACTAGGAATGAACAAAAGCCTGCATGTTGTACTCATAAGAATCTGAACCAGCAGAGGTGAACCCCTGCCACCACTGCTGAAACACACCACCACTGCCTCACTGTGTTCACATCCACTCTTTGGTCTCTATAAACACTGAGCAAGATCGATGAATGTCAATGGATGCCATTGCCATTATTTCCACATCAAGGAATTCAACGACACACCTCTGCTTCATCCGCACTTCCATGTCAGATGCCCTTCTGTCAGACTCCTTCTCTGCTGCCATCTGTCACATGGCAACAAAATGTAACAGGATATTGACGGGAAGGTTCAATCTCCACTGCCATATCAGCAACATCCACTTCCAATGTCATCAACATAATGAAACGAAGCATTACTTTCAGAGCAGCCCTTACAAAATATGTAATAAAGTTGATGCATGTAAGTGACAAAACTTATTTTAATGTTTTTAATAAAAAAAAAAGAAAAAAAGAAAAAAGAGAGCAACAAAACCATAAAACTAGTGGGAGGTGTGACTTTGTTTTTGTGAAACTAATACACCAGGCTGGTTTGATGGCAGTGGTTGCCTTTCTTTGAGACCTCTTGAAGCATTCTTCAGAGACCGTTGATGAAATTTTACTCTTCTTGTACTTCATCCTTGAAAACAGTTGTTCTCAAATGCACGTACTGCCAAAAGCAGTGACATGAATAAGGTATGGTTGTGCCTTGTGGGATACTTCACTCTGGCAATAGAGGGCTTACAAAAGTCTGGTAAGGAGACACGATCAAATTTTGGATTGCGACTCTAAACATTCCATTTGAAAATTCACAAGTAATATATTTGTGCTGACTGAAAATGAAGTCACAAATAAATAAAAAAACTGATTATTTTTTCAGCAATCTTGAAATCTGTTATCGTATTCCTTTATTAAGACGGAAAGCAGGGCTGTGTATTTATCGAATCACAGAATCACCAAGGTTAAAAAAGGCCTCTAAGGTCATCCAGTCCAACTGTCCACCTACCATCAATATTCCCCACTAAACCATGTCCCTCAGTACAACGTCTAAATAATTTCTTGAATACCTCCAGGGTCAGTGATTCTACCGCCTCCCCGAGCAGTCCATTCCAGAGCCTAACCACTCTTTCAGAGAAGTATTTCCTCATGTCCAATCTGAATCTCCCTTCGCACAACTTGAGGCCATTTGCTCTAGTCCTATCTCTCGCTTTACCCAGTGCAGGACTCAGCTGTTCACAGTACTCATTTAGTGAATATATCAAAATCCATAAACTGATCTGCACTGTACCCTGTGCCCTGGGTTTCAGCCTAGATAGAAATAACAGCTCACCAGAGTCCAATTGGTGCTGAGGGATGGTTGCACATGCAGGGCCAGCCACATTGCAAGTTGTGCCAGGCGTGCATATTGGTCAGACACAGATACTCTGTGTCTGTGCTTGGGATTGCCCCAACTTAGGTGCAGGACCTCAGCCTTGTTGAACTTTACAAGGTTTGCACAGGCTTACTTCTCAAGCCTGTCCAGGTCCCTCTGGATGGCACTTCTTCCCTCCAGCATAATCAGAAAACCTACTGAGGATGCACTCAGTTTTATTCTCCATGTAACCAACAAAGATGCTAAATAGTGTCAATCCCAACACTGACTCTAAGGAACATCACTTGTTACTGATTACTTGTTACCTGACATTATGCTGTTCATCACACCTCTTTGCAGCCATCCAGCATATTCTTTATCCACCAAGTGGTCCATGGGTCAAACCTAGATCTCTCCAGTTTTAGAATCAAGGATGTTGTGCAAGCTGGCATCAAATGCTTTGTACAAGTACATGTAGATGACATCAGTTGCTTTTCCCTTATCCAGCAGTGTTGCAATCCTGCTGTAGAAGGCCACCAAACTTATCAGGCACGATTTGCCCTTAGGGAAGCCATGATGGCTGTCATTAATCAGCTTTACGTTTTCCATGTACCTTAGTATAATTTCCAGGAGGATTTGCTCCATGATCATACCAGACACAGAGGTGAGATAGTCTTTGTAACATCAAAATAGTCTCTGCTAGCCAAAGAACATTTCGCTTGACAATGACAAGTAGCAGTATGTGACTGTAGGTAGTTCGTTTTTCCTTTAAATAAGTAAGATTTGATTTTCAGCATCCTTGTAAGCACAGCACTGACCATGCAGTAGCATTCCATGATTTTTAAGGTTCTGCATTCAGCAGATATCAAATTTTCCACAGTTGGCTGGAAAGTATCCCATTATATGCCTTCACAGCATGTAATTCTATCACTGTTAACACTTGAAATCAGCAATAGCAACCATGTGCAAACACTCTAGTCACTGCATTATGTGCAGCTAAACTGAGCTATCTATGATTGTACTGTTGGATTCCCAGGGTGTGCCCACGCTCTGCAGGAAAAGAAAGGCTTGCTTGTAGTGATTTGGGTTTTTTCCACTTCAAAGAAAGAAGTGTACTGTAAAGAATTTCACCTGTCTCCTTTCAGTGTTGTACTAGAAAGATGTCAATTTTGGCATTTTAATTTATTATGTTTCATAAAATAGTTGGTATTATACAAGGTCTGTGAGAGCCATTGAGGTAACTAAGGAGCAGGAGCTGAGTACGTGACCTGCATTTAGTTATGGGTAAGTCCAGTGTTGGGTGTCATCCCATGCATGAGGATCACATTGCACCGTTTAACAGCTGTGGCTTTGATGCGCCTCCATGCTAATTAAAGGACTGGATTAAGGGACACCTGCTTAGAACAGTTCCCAGGCAGTCACTTGTGTGCACTGCCCACCAGGACTACTATGCATTCTGGCCTATAAGCACTTGCTTCAGCAAGTAAACTTTTAAAGAAGGTGACTTCTGCTGGTATTGAAGGGAAGCAAAATCTGAGTACAAAAGAAACCTTAATGCTGCATTAATGGAACTGTTTCTACACAAATATCACTGTCTGATAGAACTGAAGGGGATTATGACTATGCAGTGAAATGTCTGTAATAAATAGCTGCTAGTTAGAGGAATTACAAGCAGTGGCCTTTGTCCCAAAATCTTAACAGTTTTACTTCACAGCAATTACAGTAATTTCAAGTTTTTCTCTCTCTTCCTTCTTATATGTCTATCATATCTAACAGAGGAAACAATTCTTAGCCTATCAACATCTTTCCATCTTATTAATCCACTGCAGTTTCAAGGCCATTAATACACAGAGGTTGTGCTTCAACTTTTTTTTATGACATCCTCTGCATGCGTGTGTGTGCATATATACATATTATTCATATGCAGCAAGGAAAAAGTATATATCTAAGTATATATATTATAATATTCCTATTTTCAAGGCAGCTGTTTAAAAACATGGTTGCGTACTTCCTTACTTATCAGGCTACACGCTAAACCCAAATTCTTCTGTCCTTGAACGCTTTTACTTCAGTTAGCCTTCTCCAGGCATGTCTGTGGTTGTCTGATTGATCTTTCCTTTGCATGAGCTCCCTATGAATTTCCTTCCTGCAGGGCAACCTGGTGTAAATTTGATCAACAAGCACACCAGTTTTAAGAGACTTGGGATGTCTCAGCAAACATGGATTCACACAGTAAGGTGCAGGGAATGAGGATATCACTATCACAGGACTGGGGTTGAGGTGCAGCCCCTAGCTCCATCCCTCCCATCTTCTGCCTCTCAGGCAGAAGAGTTTTCAGCATCGTAAAAATAGCTGCAGGACAACCAGAACTGCAAAGTCAGGAGAGGCAGAGACTCATCAGAGGTAACCCTGAAACTCTCTAACAGAGGGTTTGGCTCCCTGCGCACATCTTCTTCCCCTACTCTTTAACTTAAATAAGGTTCGTGATCTGGAAATCTACAGGACACAAAGAGCAAGAGCTAGCTCAGGTGTCTTCACTTATTTCTAGCCGTACTGGAGGTATGTTTACTGTACAAGATACCTTTAACAAAAATAATTTTGAAATTATCAAAGGATTACCTCATCATTAATGTTAAGACCACGACTCCTTGCATGTTCTCTGTCACATCGGTGAAGTTTTTCATTGTAACCCTCTGGTCTTTTAAAAATGGAATCGTAAGTGGAAACCCCTCCTGTCTTTAGAAAAGGAGAAAAAATGGCTAAATAACAGTCCTGTTTAAATTCATAGGATACAGAACACATACAGAGGATTCAATAATAAATCAGCAGACACATAACATTAGAGTATGACAACTGTAATACATCTGAGCTACCATTAGCAAGCCTGGGTCATTCTTCTGAAATAACGTGCAATAAAAATACTTAATGATACGTGATTTTTTATTTTTATTTTTAATCTGTTCATCTTTGAAATTTCCCTTGTAGCAAATTATCTCAATTTTTCCCTGCAATCTGTTGAAACTTTTGGATAGAAAATTCATTTGGAATGAAAGATGTGAAGGTGCGCCGCAGTGGAACCACCATTTAATTTCTAATTAAAGCAGAACTGCGAAGAGTTCAGAAACCAGCCACAGTGGTAATCCTGTGATCTGTCATACATGAAAACAAAGCAAATCACAATCCAGAACATTATTGTATTTATGATATCTGTTGATAGAGTTACAGCCGAATAACATGAAAGATCTGATCTGCTAAAAAAATGCATTAGTGAAATCCAATTAAAAAAAAAAAAGTTATCATTGGAGGAATTTCAAATATAAAAAACATTCTTAAGGAAAGGACAAAATCACCTGTTGTAATATGCTGTCAGTTGCTTATACTCTCCATTAAAAAGTCTGTATTCTGGCAAACAAGTCAATACATTACTGGTTTTATGTGCAACTTCCTACAAACTCAAAAAATTATGCATTTTCTTCTGCCTTTAAAAAAACAACAACAAAAAAAAAAACTCTCTAATTTTACAGTGTGCTTAATTTAGCCTTTGGAGAATTCCTGTCCTTTGAGTCTCACCATTACTGTCCTCCAAAAACATTCAAGTCAGGGCCGGTCAAGAAGGCTATCACGGTTCCCTCAGAAGGAAATCTCAGGTAAGAACGTTAGCAATGCATCACCATAATCACAGGTTTCTTTTGGAAGCGTAGCTCTACTACTTGGTCCTGCCAAGAGGAGAGGCTGATTTTCAACCTATACATCCCTCCATTCCTCAGAAATCAAGCCTCACAAAATTTCAGGCATGTTCAAGAGCATCTTGCATCTGATTTGCTACCTCCGTTATTTCCTTGACTGTCCTCTCCTCTCCACGCTATCAGTTTTGTTTAGAATTTTGGTAGGCATCTAATTTGTGCTCACTACTGGGAATGTCACTTACTCTTTGTTTTTCTTCATGTGACGTTATTTGTTTATTACTTGTTACCTGTGTCAGAGCAGATCATTTTTTTTCTGAAACTTGCAGATAGGTAGCCAACCTGTTAAGAATTAGTGCTTGTCCCAAGTGATCTGTTTAAGTTCTTCTGTACAAAGACAATTCTGTGCTAAAAATCCTGATAACTCTTTGCTGTTATTTCTGTTACCAAATGCAGACTTACTAGACCGAAGTGATGGGGCATCCTTTGCGTACTGCTTCTGAGGCTAAGCACTTCGCAAATACATATTAATATTCCAACCACACAAAAAATAGATAAAAGCTTTTTCCATGTCACAGAAGGGGAAGCAGGACGTAAACTGGGTAAACTTACGTAAAAAAAAGTTAAACTAGTACAGGGAGTAGTTGTCAACCAAAGGATTAAGAGGTGGAAATTTCTGGCTTTTGGGACACATGCTAAAGCACCTTTCTCTATTTCTCTCTGCTTCAGCCTCTGACATAAAGGGTTTTTTCTTTTTTTTTTTAAAGTAAGTTTATTTATTTATTTATTTTACAAACCATTTCACTGGGAGTGTGAAAGCAAATTTTGTATTGTAAACAAAAGTACCAGCATATGGTTGCTAATTCCATGCAGCCTGGATAGCCATACTCCCTGCCAGTTCCATCAACCCCAAGTGCATCAGCCAAACCCTCCGACCTTCCCCAATCCTACTCCTGTTGTTATCTGCCTACCACATTCTGTTATGCACACCACCACCTGTGCTTCTTAACATTTGGCCCTGAGCACATTCCCAAAGTGATGCTGAAATCCACAGGATTGCCTCTAAAATGGTAAATCCTGTCTTTCAACAATGCCACACAAACAGTGCTGGCAAAAAAATATCATAGAATCATAGAATCATTAGGGTTGGAAAACATCTCTAAGATCATCCAGAACCACCAACAGCTCATCCCCACCATGCCCACTAGCCATGTCTCTCAGTGCCACATCCACAAGGCTCTTGAACACCTCCAGAGACAGTGATTCCACCACCTCCCTGGGCAGTCCGTGCCACTGCCTCACCACTCTTTCTGAGAAGAAATTACTCCTACAACGAACCTCCTCCGGCATAACTTGAAGCCATTCTCTCTTGTCCTATCGCTGTTACTTGGGAGAAGAGGCCGAGCCCCACTTGGCCACAAGCTCCTTTCAGGGAGTCGTAGAGAGTGATTAGGTCTCCCCTGAGCCTCCTCTTCTCCAGACTGAACAATTGGGCTTGTGTCGTTAATCACCATGCAGCCACTGGGCAATCGTTTATCTGTCTTCTGCCACCATCCGGTGACGTTTTCCCTTACTATCCTTTCCCCCTCAGCCTGTAATTCACACCCTTGAAATGCTCCCCGGCAACTAAACCTCCTTCCCACCCACAGAGCGCTTTGCTCTCGATCCAGGAGCCCGCCTCTTGCTCTGCCCAGCTGCCCCTCACCTGGGCCACTCGGTGGAAGTAGCTCAGCTCTGCCGGGCCTTCCCGCCGGGGCGGGATGTAGCTGAAGGCGGACAGAGAGGAGATGGGAGGTGGGCGCTTCCTCCCCAGCCCGCTGCCGCCTTCCTCCACGTCCCCTCCTTGCTCCCCTGCGCCCGCTGTGGTGGGGGACGCCATGTTGCCGTTACCCGGTAACGCTCTGCCGTCTCACGGAGCCGCGGAACTGGTCGGCGAAGGGGGAAGCGCCAGGCCCAGCACCCTCGGGGGTGAGGCAGTTTGACAAGGCAGAGCCCTCGGCCCGGGGAAGACCTGGTCACGTATTAAACCTGGATATGCACATTCACGAGCATGATGCGCGAGGTTTTAGCACGGCTTTAAGCAGCAGCCTCAGAGCCGCCTCACTGGGCAGCGTGCCCTACGCCCAGCCCAGCGTGGCCTCTGACACTTTCCTTCTTCCAGCTTCTGACTCATTCCTGTCTTTGGAGGCTGGGGAAGAAAATGAGAACAAAACTGGACCGAGAGTTTTTTGTTTTGTTTTGTTTTGTTTTGTTTTGTTTCTCCAGGGGATCTTGCACTTTGCCAAAAATTCCCTTCTGTGGGGACATTTTCATGCTTGGAGAGGCTGAATAACAAGCACACCAAAATGTGGTATTTCCAACAGAATGAGGCATCTGTATCTTGAGGAACCTGGGGTGTCTTCTGCCAACACTCAGTGCCAAGGTGGGCATGTTTTTCTGAGTTTTAGCCCTTTCAGGCAATTTGATTTGAAATCATGCATGCTCACGTTTTGGGCACTGAAAGTGAGCAACTCCCAGGTGCAACCTCTATTAACAGATTAGCTCTAAAATTGCTCTACCTCAGTAACACCTGGCTCCTAGTTTCAATATTCATTTTTTTGCTTATTTTCTATTAATACATGCACGTAACTGGCTGTTCTCTTTCCTCCTGTACTGCGCAGGGATATATGACTCGCTTCATTTTGTGCCCTGGCACAGGCTGCCCAGGGCAGTGGTCCCAGTACCAACATGGTGGAGTTCAAGCAGCTTGTGGATACTGCCCTCAGACATACGGTCTCATTTTTAGGTGGTCCTGTGTGGGGGCAGGAGTTGGACCCAGTGAGCCTTATGGGTCCCTTCCAATTTGGGATATTCTGATTCTACCTATGTTGCTGCTCTTTTTGGCAACTGCAGTACTAGTGCCATTATTATAATTGTTAGGGTTTTTTGGGTTTTTTTTTTTTGCAAGCTGTTTCACAACAGGAGTCTTTCGGACATCTTGATTTTTACTGAACATCAATTTAAAAACAAACGAAGCATTCAGGATATCTAAATCTTTATAACCAATTCCTGTAGGCATGTTGAGCCCACGTATGATGTAAACCTCCCATTTCTACTATATGGCTTCCATTCTCCCCATTCACTGATAAACTGAATAATGTAGCTAGCATCCTGCTTCAAGTGCAACGGAGAGAAATTTGTACTCTATAGACTTTTAATCATTCATGACAATTTCCATCTGCTTATCTAATAATATCCCTCTACTAATTAGGGTTCTTGTAACATTAGTCAAATTACCACAGAATATGTGAGCAGTGGAGTTTTAAACAATAGTTGTCTGACATCAGCTTCCTACACAGATATATGTATGTCACTGTGCAAGTGCTTGTTTTGTAGTTTAGTACAAGTACCAAGAGGCTGCAAACCATTTTATAAAAGGCAGCTCAGCTGAAGCTGTTGCTGTAAATAGAGCCACAAGACATTGTTCACCAGAAGTCTAAACTAAGCTCTACATTCCTGAAGTCACATTTGAAATGTTTCTCTCTGATTTTGCTCTGGGTGTGGCAGACGAGAAATTGTAAGATACAGGAAGCTACAGACATAGTAGTCTCATTTTGGTCCCTGGAAAAGTTATGGAGAAGACGGATATGGAGAAGACTGGGGATACGGAAAGTCACTTAAAGAACAAAGACATAGCCAACATGGAAAAGTCCTCTAACCCCTTGGTGGGTGAAGGAGAGGCACTGCACATATTCTCTCTGGAACTAAGGCCTTTGATACTGTCTCTCGTGGCATCCTTTTGGACAAATTGTGCAACGTTGTGATAAACAGGTTCACGCTACGCTGCGTGATGATCTGGCTGAACGACAGAGCTTAAAGTGTCCTACATGTGAATGGGGCTACATTAGACTGGCAGCTGGTCAGTAGCAGCATTCTCCAAGGCTCAGTTCTGGGGCCAGTTCTATTTAATGTTATTTAGCAATGATCTGGATGCAGCAGCTCAATGCATCCTTAGCAGGTTTGCTGATGATACTAAACTGGGAGGTGTTGCTGACTCTGGAGGGATCAGAGGGTTTGCAGAGGGATCTAGATAAGATTGGAGGATTGGGTATGATCAGTAGCATTAATTTCAACAAAGGAAAATGCCAGGTTCTGCAGCTGGGATGGATACAGGTACAGACTGGGAGAAGAATGGCTGGAGAGCATCTCAGGAGGAAAGGCCCTGGGGGTGCTGGTGACGGCATGAGCCAGCAGTATGGGTTGGTGCACAAGTGGGCAAACTGCATTTTGGGGTGCACTGAACACAGCATAGTCAGCTGGTCAAAGGAGGTGATTCTGTGCAGATCTGCGCTCCACGATGTAAAATGAATTTTAACGTCCTTTGAAAGCATCTAGAGGAGGGCAACAAAGCCGGTAAAAGGACACTTGGGTTGTCTAGTCTGGAGGAGGTTGAGAAGCGACCTCATTGCTCTCTGCAGGTCCCTAAGAAGGGGAAGTGCAGAGTGAGGTGCCAGACTCTAGTCCCTGATCACCAGTGACAAGACACATGGGAAAAGCACAAAGCACAATGCCTTTTTTTACTGTGAGAGTGGTGAAACATTGGAACAGACTTCTTAGAGAGATGGTTGATGCCCTACGCCTTTCAGTGTATAAGAAGCATTTGGACAATGCCCTCAGCAACATGCTTTGACTTCTGGTGAGCCCTGGAATGCTCAGGCAGTTGGGCTAAATGATCTCTGAATGTTCCTTCCAACTGAACTATTCTCTCACTTCTGCTCCTCTCCCTATAGCTTTTATACTTATAACAGTGTCTCAAAGGCAGGGTGACTGCTCCGAAAGATCAAACTGGTTGTTGGGAAAACTTAGCAAGAAAATTCCTCAAATTAATTTGTGAGGCAGATGGTCAGAGGAGACGACGATAGGACAGATAGTGACAGGATGGACCCAAGAAGACAGATGACATGTAACTAGACAAGCTATTGAAATGCAGAAAAAACACAGTAGCAGTCTTCTTGCTGCAAGGTGACATACCTGTTTCAAGCTGGTGGCACTTACAGCAGAGATGGCTAGGCGGCTGTTAAATCAAGGCTCAGCAATTAAGCTCCTGTCCTTGCTGTTTGGCCTCAGCATGTATCAGAATGTCATGTATTCCTGAGCCATGAAGGAGAGACAGCCTTTCCAACAAATGCTGAGAGCCATCATCCTTGAAAAAGAAGCTGAAACACAGATGACTCTAAAACTGTCCAGTTTCCGCTGTAATAGGTTTGGTCCTCAAGTCAAGCCATTCATTTCACACAAGTGCCTGTTTCTTCAAGGCCCTGAACGACTGACAGACTGTCTCTTGCAGGAGGAAAAAAGCTTCATACTGAAGTACAACCAAAAGGAAAATTAATTATCAAAGGACAAGGTAATCGTCATGTAAAACAGTAAATCTGTCGGTATATAAATAATCTTGATGATATGGCTAATTGTTTGTCCTGATACAAGGTTCTGAAAACAGTATGACAGACTTTCAACACCTCTGCCTATGAATGTGCACAGCCATCTGTTTAGAAATGAGCAGGCTGAACTGCTACCTGTGCCTCAGTGGGAAAAGGTAAGGTCTGTAGACAGTTTATGAAGTTTATGTTAGATAAACCATAAAGGATTATGAAGAGAATAATGCTTTGCATACAGGATAAATAGGATGCTAATGTCTGTCTGTGGAAACAGCATTTAAATAGCATTGCTTTACAGGTGATTGCAACTACGTTTGTAGTCAAGAAAAATGTCTGCAAGCCTAGTCTTTCTTCCTGCCCCTTGGTAGTGCTCCATGAATGGACGCATAGCACTGTCTTTGATACAGAAATCCAGCAGAATCCCATAGAGTTCATGTTTGGGTTTCATTTTCCCAGATCAGAGCGAATCACTCTTATATTCATTGTGTGGCTGCTGCCTCATGTTGTTGAGCACTCTTGCATTCTGCTTTTGAAACTCATGTCCTTTATGACTTGCTAGTGACCTATGAACTACAGCATCAACATGGAAGTCATAGAACTGAAACCTTAAAGTTACATAGAATATATGATTATCAGAAAACTTTCAAATTATACAATGACACTCAAGTAGAGTTATATCCAGTTATTGTGGAATATGCAATTTCTGCAGAAGAGAAAGAAAGAAGATCTCTGGGTCAATCTAGACAGGGGAAGAATAAAACAGTATAGACAGTAGATGTAAAGTGCTTTGGAAGACAAAAAATATTTATTGGATACAAATAGCTTCTTGGCACTAGAAAGATAATAATACTCAGCAACTGAAGGCTGGAGAAAGGATAATATGCACCCTTCTTTGGGCATCATACTACATGTATATTCATCTTTTGCCCATTTTTTTTTTGTTCTTAGCAGGATGTGGCTACACAGTAGCGAGAGTTAGAATGCAAGTACAAAATGAGAGAATACCAGAGTATTACCAGGGCACCAGGTTGTCACAGACAAGGGCATTTTCAACACGTTCTTGGAGGCCACATCTTTACACTTCATTGGACCGGTCAGTTCACAGCTATTCAAATAATTTAACATTTTATGGGTTACAGAAATATAATATAGTTTAACTTTTATAAAAATCATAGAAACAAGTCTATCAAATTAGGTACAGAGTTTACTAATGTTGCAAATGAAAACAAAACCCTGAATGTACAGGTTATACCTGAAAGCTGCACATAGATATGACAGTACAATGTAATCAACTTACAGGGTTTTCATCCACAGTAAGAAATGATTGCTTTGACTTGTGATAACACTAGAATGATTTTAAAGGCTCAGAGTACATTCAAAATTGAAGTTATTTTTTATTTTCCCCAAGTTAATTTAATTTTTAATTGAAGAAATAAACATTCACGGTGTCTGTTTTACTCCAAATGTAGACATTTCAAGATTGACTGCTATTCCAATTTGCTAGAGGGCAGATGGCGTCTGTTGGTAACCTTGTCACGCTCAGTGAGACTGTGCAGCCTGATGCCATTTATTTGGGGAATATTTTGGGAACTCCTTCTGAAAGGACACCGATGCAATACAAATGTATATAAATGTTTCACCAAATGGGAAATCTGAAAGATTCTTCAATGAATACTCTTTACATTTCAATACCATGACAGAAAAAATATTAGAGCTATGTTTTTAAATATGAGACTTTTATTAATTTTGTTTTTCTTAGCCTGTTATGATGACTGAAAACATGTTAATATCGAGTACTGATAATGGAAAACAAAAATAATCTTTGTAGTGCCTTCAGAGGAGCATGTTTACCTGCTTTTTCCATCTCTCATCTATGAAAATCTGTAAGTTACTATTCAACAGGATTTAAATTAATCTTGAATATCCACAAAATAGCTTTTCTTTTCTTTTTTTTGTATCTTCAAAAATAGACAGACTGTATCAGTTATGTTCTGATAAATTTGATTATTCTAAATATCCCTTGAAATCGGGCACTGTAAAGATAACTGAAAGGCATACAAGGGCAGAAGAGGTGGTCAAAGTACAAAACACAGTTTCCTACAGCTTCTCTTAGTGTTTAAACACTGCAGGCCCATTGCAGAGTAGCAACACTGCTAATGTCTCCAGTATCCTCCACTTTGTTCTCTTTCATGTTTGTGGACTTGAAGTCTTCTCTATCACCTAGGGACCAAATGACTGCAAAGTGCCTAGGATACCAAGAAGGACTGAAGACAATAGAGTTGATTCAATTTCTGAAAGGCAGTAGCAAATCTTACAGATATTAATGACCTAAGCTATGGAGATAGCTGCCACAGCCTGCTTCAATAGCTAATCACTGAATAAAATGCAGCAGCTGCAGCAGAAGACGCACAGGTGTAGAGGGACAGAAGCCACAGAAGGAAGCAAAACTAAGAGACAGCAACAGTAAGACAAATTACATATAAACTTTTAATGAATTAACCTTACAAAAGACAATAGCTTCAAAACATTTGACACGTTTGTACAAAACTATTCCAGCATTGTTAGTTCTCTCTTCAGAAAGAATGCCAGCAAGCCACCCAACGTGTCCCTGGCTATGAGATGCAACTGGTGATCACATCCAAATAATGTGTGGATCGAGTAAACTTATTTACAAATACTGTATGCTTTAATACCAGATTAGTGGATGCTATTGGGGAGCGACTGTATTTTCCAGAACACACCATGCATCAGGAAATAGTATGCACCCCTAGCTTTATTGCCTTTTTTCCCCACATTTGTCACCAACATCTCTTTTTAGTCCTTTCAGGATGAGTTACCTCCTTTTAAATCCTATTCTTTCTTTTCTTGTCTTGGAATAACAGTGCAAGTTGCAGTACAATCTTCCAGTCCTATAGTGTGCATCACAACTGTCCTTGAACACAGGAATATCAAGGTGCAAAATGATGGCTCATGGGACTATTCTGCAGCCATATTAAAATAAGTGCCACATATCAGAAAATAGCACGCATGTTAAGGGCCAAAATGTAGTTAAAAAGTGCGTGATACTTTCCTGAAAATATGGTATCAATGACATGTACAAGCATTCTTCAAGATGCCACATTCCCTTGTGAAAGGGATCTTGTCATTTCTGTATGTACAAAGTATGTCTTCAGTTCTCCTTTTCCTTTTACATTTATGATTCCTCTGCAAGTGCTCATGTACCCCAGTGTTTGCAGGACATTGTTTGTCTCTTCTGTAACCTGCAACAAGACAAAACCAACACTGAGAAAAGAGCAGAGCAGAATCATCTTGCAGAGTATAAAGAAAATATCTGTCCTGACTAACAGAACTAGTCAATCTAACTGACTGTGAACCAAAACTGAAGTAGTCCTGCCATTTCAGGTGCAAGCGCACTGGGGCAGAGGCTGTTCATCAACAGCATCAGCTTTCTCAGACTAGCTGTGTTTCTTTATGAAGCAAACAAGTATTTGTAGGTATCATTGCTTAGAGATCCCTCCTATTTTCAGGCTTGGCCAACACCTGGTAGGTAGCTTTACTTTTGCATTGTTTATTTCTGAATGTTCTCAATCACAGATCCTGAGTGGTGTCAGTTGCATACCTGGTGGGATACCAAAGTGCTGCAAGGCATACCAGGAAGAGAATTAAAATGTGATCCCTGAATATGAAGTCTTGGAAGATTAGTAAATGAAGGTCTTTTCTATACAGGTCTGTCTCTAATCTATACAGATAGCAAACCATAAAGATTATTTATCTGCATGTTTCGACAAAATAACACTTCATCACTGCTTCATGGATTTAACTTGATATACTGTAGTTATGGACATTTTTCCTTTAGAAATAATTAACATCAAGAATACCCTTCACAAATAACATAGCTAATATTTTACAAGTTTAGAAATCCAGAGAATACAAATGTTATTTTGCCCAAATCCCCTCTTAAACTGGTGCTACGTTTCCAGGAAACACATAATTTCCTCCATTGTATTCCTCTGTAGGGTGAATGTTTGTTTTGATTCTCTTCCTGTTTTTCTTATGTACATTTTAATTCTTTATGTTCCTGACTGAGATCCATTTCTTCTGAAAGGTCATTTTTACGGTAGGCATCTTCAGCCCCAAAAATACAAACCTCTTTGGTGTACAAACATATGATTCTTAAGCATTATTAAGATAAATACCAGGACAGAACAAGACTACCTGTATTTTATCTAAGACACCAGTGCTGTCCATCCTGCTGGCCACATTTACTGTATTGCCCCAGATATCATATTGTGGTTTTTGAGCTCCAATTACTCCAGCTATTACAGGTCCATGGTTAATACCTGAAAAACATAAGAACTTTATGTTACACAACAATATTGACCAGATGATGACAAGTAGCGCACCTGGCAACTTATCAAGTCAATGGACACAACAGTATTTGGTCCATGTTGATTAGTGGGTACAGCAACCAATGGCCTGTTCACAAGTGTTTTATCAACCTCTTATGGCAAGAGAATGTTACAGAAATGTCAAAAGTTCATCTAATTTTAATTTTACAACTCCTTTCTATCCTGAATAATTTTGATATTTTCAAAATGAGAAACATTCTGTAGGAAGAGCAGCTTCCTCTGGGAAAACAGATATACTGGAATTTCTTATTTCTACTTTCAGTGAAAAGGACTTCTCTCTGAAATAATCAATAGTCAAATCAAATGCATTTTACACTGTTCTTTGCTTCATAAATGTAGAATAAATCACTGTGAAAGAATTGCAAGGATTTGAATCCTTGTTCTGGAGGCTGGATTGCTTATAATATTATCTTTAATAGTTGTAATATATGTATTCCTTAAGCATGGAGTACGAGTAACAATTTGCTAGTTCTGAGATGCAGATGCTAAGAGAGAAGAACAACATAGTATAGTTCCCATTGCATCCTGGGCACATTTTCTCTTGTGGTCAGTTTGCATCCTGTGTTAAGGGATGTAAAGGAACTGACTTGTATGTTACTAGTAGGGAAGCAAAGCAGGAGGCAAAATCAAAAGCACTAACTAGCATCAAATACGCTATAATTAAAACCACACCAACAAGCAGGAAATAGTGAGAAATGTATCCTGCCATGATGAACAGTCTGGATTTCTAGAATTATCCTCAAATCAAAAGATCATAACTGACTTCTATTCATTCCTTGACAAAAACCAGCAGTAGGGATATATCTATGCGGTGAAATTAAAGTACAATTGTAGCATGGAGGCACCTTAGAGCTAGCTCATCTAATACAGATTATATGTAATGTAGTATCATGGCTGTAAAAACTCTGAAAAAGGTTCTGTACCAATTAAATTGAGAAAAGTAGAAAAGTACGTAATCTCTAAAGTAGATGACGTAGAAACTGATAAATATTTGTCTAAGCACTTGGGATTAAACACAAGGAGGGACTTGCTTCGCAACACTGCATTAACTCCCAAGTCATAGGTGTGTTTTCCTGCCTCTGGAGATTGAAGAGATGTGTGTGGTATACACTATGCTATGGTCCAGAAATTACGACGGTGCAGTGTGACTTCCCCACAGAATGCAATGAGCAGGAAGTGACTTCTTTTTCCTATTTCCTGGCCCTTCACCGCTCATGGTCTGAGTGATACCCTCAGGAGCTGGAAAACCAGGTTCAGATCCCTCCTCCTTCATGAAGATTTCTGCTAGTACCTCCTAGGAAGGTAATCTGGCAACGAAAGCATTGTGGGATGTGCTGCTCTAAGTGACTCCTGCTAGTGCAGTTCTCCTTTGTGTGACACATAAACAATTGTTAAGGCAAAGGCTGGAACAGAAAGTTCCAACAGAAAGAAGAAATTCTTTTAACAAAATATGACGCAGCCTGTCCCTTTCTTTCATACTAAGTGAGGTTACATTAATCCACGAAAATGAGAAAACTGTTCAGCAGGACTGACAGAGGGTACGTATCTCACTCCAAAGCATCTAGCAGCTTGGGCTCATGGAATTCTCTGGGAGACCTAACTATCAGCCTATGTGGAAAACAACATGTCAGACTCTATTTCAGTCTGAAAAGTAGCACTTCAGCAAGTTTCCTCAAAAGTATATCTGAGTGTGTCTAATAAATCAAGCACCTTAGCTAACAGAAAGGAAGAAGTGCTGGAAATATCACCTAGGTGCTCTTTTGCCTCATAACATCAGGCTATGTACCTCCTAAGGCACAACTAGCATTTTTGGCATTTACAGCAAGTGAAGGTTGAAAACCGAGACACCAAGTGAGCTGCAGCAATTTTAGGGTTGAATGCTGGCTGAGAAAAGCTTTTACAAATGGCAGTTTACGTTCAAGTCATTAAAGTGGGGATTACATCAGAGGAAGATGCATTTCTGTAGTTGCAGTTCCTATGGATATCAGGTGCTTTCATGACCATAAATGGTGGTGGGAAGTTGACCTGAAGATCTCAGTGGTGCCTCTACTGTGTTAAGGTGGAGAAAGTGCCAGTCTGGAAAATATGGACCTTTGAAGATTTAATCCTTGCTGCTGCTTTTTTTTTTTTTTTTTTTTTTTTTTTTAACCCTCCATTTGAAACATGTATTATTCCTTTAAAGTTTTCTTAGAGTTTGTTTTAGACTCATTTAGCAAAAATAAATAAATAAATAGATGAATCCAACCAGTGAAACAAAACCCTGAACAACAACCCTGTCATAAGATTCTTAAGATTTGACAAACGAGATTTATTCTCTCTCTTTTTTTTTTTTTTTTTTATGCTTTTATCACTTTGGGTTCACCAGATGAAGCTCCTGAAGAGATGATGCATGGAGGAGATAATATGGTGGTTAGCACTTGAGAAACAGACAAATGGTTTGTGTGCAGTCCAGAAAACACAATGCAGAACAACCACAAAAGACTGCTCAAAAACCATCAGGCATTCTGCCCTCTCTTTAACTTTTCTTAACTCATTCCCCAGTGAGACATCATTGTGGTACACACACACACACACACACACACACACAAAATGATTTTCAGCCAAACTCTGTTAGTGTTTAATGCTACAAAAGCAGCTTTTGATATAGTGCCATCTTTACTTTTTTTTTTTTCCATTTCTTTATTTCATGTAGCAAATGAGTCTAACTTCTACACAGCATACAGCAAATGTTTTTAAATCACAAATAGGCATGTTTTTTCCCCTACAAGGTTCACCTCTTAAGCCCTACTTGGTAAGAGTCAGCACTGGTATCATCAGTTTGCAGATTCAGTATGTACACTGACATAGCAGTATGTTTGCAAGTATGTAGCATTATCTATGGCATGAAGAGAACTCTTATTCTGTAGAAAAATATACTATCTATCTCTACACGTTTTTTAAACTCATCAAGTTCTGGAACACATCGAGAATGGGGCATACTTCAGATGTGCTTTCTCATTTTTTAACTACGGCCACGAATATGAAACAAAAAGGAACGTGGGAATATTTAAGGTCAGAAAGTGGCAAGCATAGCCAGTGGGTGGCACTGTGAAATAAATGTAAGAGCAAGCAAGAAGAAAAGCAAGCAGCACGGCAAGAAAAACAAGAAAGGAGAATAACTGTTGGGTACTTCAGACGTTTATAAGATTTGAAGGTATCCAATATTTATTTAATGCTTTCATTTCACACTTTCCAAGCTACATATTGCATTGTAAAACTGCTATGTACTGCTACCAGAAAATAAGCATCTTGGAACATATGGTTCTTGATCAGATCTGAATTCATTTATCTCATCATCCTTTTCATGGCTTCCTGCAACTATGGTTTTGGGTTTTGTTTTTTTTTTTATTAATACCGTGGAGCACAAAGGGAAGCAATTAGAAGCTGAAACATAAGTGATACTCCTAATATCAACAGCTGGACATCTTTGCTCCCATTTGTCGATAAACACAGGATAACAAAGAAGTGAAATATCCTCCTGTGTTTAACAGCAGGAAGGAAGTTTTGTTGTATGCTTGCTTGAGTTTAGTACATCTAAAGTATTTCAAACTCCAGCCTCATTTGTGCCTTTCAGGTGCTGTCCTCCAAAGCCATTCATATAGTTTTGCAAAGCCCTCTCTAGTATCTCCTTTGGTACTGAAAAGCTTTAAAATATAGTTACCATACAACCATTTGGACCCATGGGGCCATATTTTTCCAACCATTCGTTACTTAGTGATACTGCTTCTTCCGAGTTCCTGTCTTGAAACACTTCTTGCCACAACAGCAGCTATGCTCATTGTCAAAGCCATTGGCACTGCCTTTAAGCAGGGTAAAGGTGATGCTATCTTCTTCCCTGGCCCTGTTGGTCAGTTCTAGTAATGCTTTAATCTGCTTGAACATCACGCTACATTCTCCCCCTCCTCCATATTCTCAAGTCCTGTAATACATACCTACTCGTAACTTGAAGTCATTGAAAGAATGTTTGTTTATGACATCCAGTTTCGCCACTAAGGCAAATGCAAACTCCACCATGGTTCCTATGTGCATATACTGTCGTTCAGGTTCCTAAATTGCCAAACAAACAGAATGAAATCATTTTCTGTAGCTTTAGTTCCTGTGACAACACTTCCAAAATATGCTGAACATGAAAACACTTAAACTCTCAGGGACATGTTAACGCCAGGGTGACTGCAGCAGAAAACTAACGTATAAGATGATGCCCTCTTCAGCAACTCTTCGATTGAACAATGGCCAACAGACCATGTTGCATTTTACTTACATGATAAGGCAGTATAGAGTTGATACATTCAAAACATATTCTTTTAACTGTCAAGCAACTGATTAGCCGTCGTGTGTCCCACCAGCACTCACTGCCTATGTGTATCTAGGATTTGTACATTAATTTTCTCTGAGTGTCTGTTTTATGCCTCTTAATAATAATTAATGCTTGTGGTCAGCCTCATAGAGACTCCACCCTCTCACTGCTGCACATTTCAGCACTCTTGTTAATGCTTCAGCTCCAATGAGATTCAGTTTTAATAGTTCCTCAGCTGATCTCATCTGGCAGATAGATAAGGAGTCATAATCTGGGAACGTGTAATAGACCTGAAAATGAACAAAATGCAGGAGGAACACAGGGGAAAGACAACCCATTTCCTGTTCAATAATTTGCTATTCCAGGGTGCATGTTAGTTTCTAAGGCTATAGACTTAATGTTTTATCATATACTGACAGTGTAGCCTGATTTCTAAGCACTGGTTTGAGTCCTCTTAGGCTAAGGAGAGAACTGATTTTCAGGCTCCCACAGCCCCGGGTAGGATTCTGACAAGGGAATGATTTCTTAAGAGTTAGACTTACTGATCTCTATGAGAATTGACTGAATCTTCCTTGAGATAAAGTGACAGAGTTGATGGACAGATGACAACTTTGTGAGATGATTCATAGAGAACATACATCAGCCTCAGTGGGACAGCAGCTTTTGCCAGAACTGTTGTTTAGATGAACGAAGCCTTTCTGTTTCCTTTGGAGTTCACTCCTAGCTAAGACAGATGGTCTGCTACCCAGCTGATATATTCAGACCCTGTCTTTAAGCACTTAGTCTTCCCTGAGTTCTTGTATTGAAATGTGGACTGTGCTCAGCAATATGCCTAGCTGTCAGCCATTGTCACAACAGGTACAGCAATACCTGTGGATCCTGCAGCATCTGGACTGAAGAGACCTAAGTTTTGATGGATTTCAATATGTGTACTAAATCACCAAAGGAACCCTAAGACTTGGATCTCCTGATTTGTAATTTGCAGAAATAACTCAAACAATACATTTCTTGCAGCACACTCACTAAATTTACTGGTGTTTAAGAGCTCCTTTGTGTATTCTGCAGTCTATGGTCTTGCATTACCTTCATCATCTTCACCTCCCTGTATTGAATGTCAGGGCTAATTTGAAATTATTCTTTTTTGTCCTCATGATTATTAAGGTCTATGGTTCAGGTGTTAATTACTTCTCTTTAGAAGGAACATGAGCTTGTCAGGAGACATTAATCCTTATCAGGGAACATACTGATTCATTATTGCCATCTCTGTTGCTTACCAGTGATCTAAAGATCACAGCGAAAGCAAGACTTTTGCTTCAAAGTTATGAATTGCTTCTCTGAACTTCATTTCTACTGACTGCACACAGTTCTCAGTCCTACTATATTAAATAAATCAGAAACAAAGGAATCTACTTTAAGCATTGAGCCCGAAGGTTCTTTAAGTGCATGGTTAATAAGGCTAACCTGCATTCTCAACTTTCAAAGGAAAATAGTGATTCCAGCACTCTCCTTTAGACTCTACGTTCAATTACTTCTGCTGCAGCATGTAGCAATAAAATGCTGTATTATATTTAGAGTAGAAAGCCAAATTTAGACTTAACAAATACAGAGGCAGCATTTGAAAACTGCAATGTGAAGAAAAATAATTCAGAGACTTCTAAACAAATGCATACACTTACTCAGTAAGAAGTAAAATTGAGGCCACAGTGTTATATGTAGGCTGCTGTTTAATGAACAGAATTTTAGGCTTCACTTGAGCATGATTTTTATTGAGCAGGAACTTTTTTCTGTACCTGATACTGTTCTTGGTTGGGTGTAGCACTCAATCCTGTTGCTGCCATGTACGTGCTTCCAATGGTCTTTATCTTTTCAACTCCACTGAACTTTGGCTTAGACAATAACTGTAAAACAAGAATGGTTATTCATTATTGAGAATAATGAATTCTCAACTCAGCAGCATTGTTACTCTAAGTGCTTATTACTCTAACAGAATTCAAGAGCATCAGTACTTTGATTCACAAATATATACAGGATGGCCTTAAGGATGGACAAAACAATGGATACAGGGATAGTTCCCAGAAAAAGGGAAATCATGTCTCCTAAAATACCTTTTTATCATAAAGGGACTAGATTTCTATTAGTGAGATTGAACTTCACTTTACTGTCCATATAGCTATTAAAAATCAGTAGACTTTACACTCATTTGATAGTAGAACCAAATCACTACGCGAGGCAATGGTTAAGCTGTTAGCAGCTTTCTGAAAGTAAGCATCTCTTCTAGTTGAGATGGTAAGAATTCTAATTCATAACCCAGGTTGTTTTGAACATTCCAAAATTATCAAAATGGGTTTGCTGCTAAAACTACCTCCACAGCTGCAGAACTGCAAATCTAGACCGTGTTCTCTGAATCACGACGCACTCTTAATGCCTTCTTTGGGTATCTTTATCACCAGCAACTTTTTTGAAGACAAATACTGTTCTCAGTGAGACCTTTTGAGATGACTCTTCACAATCTATCTGCAGTTATACAGTCTGCACTTGCTTGTAGCTTGGAGAGTGGAATGTTAAAACCTATGCATTCCAATGAGTCATTCATATACCAACTGATCAACATGTTGTATAATCAAAACAATGCAGGTTATAGAATCATACAATATCCTGAGTTGGAAACGCCCTGCAAGTATCATCGAGTCCAACTCCTGGCTCCAAAAAGGACCACCCAAAAATCAGAGTATATAACCGAGAGCATTGCCAAGACACTTCTTGAACTCCTGCAGCTTGGGGCTGTGACCACTGCCCTGGGGAGCCTGTTCTGGTGCCCAACCACCCTCTTAATCTCACACCTGACCCTTCCCTGACACAGCTCCATGCCGTTCTCTCGGGCCCTGTTGCTGTCACAGAGAGCAGAGCTCAGTACTGCCTATCCACTCCCCTTGTGAGGAGCTGCAGCGACCATGAGGCCTCCCCTCAGCCTCCACTGCTCTGGGCTGAATTAAGTGGCTTCAGCCCATACATCTTGCTTTCAGACCCTTCTGGGCTGAATTAAGTGGCTTCAGCCCATACATCTTGCTTTCAGACCCTTCAACACCTTCAAAGCCCTCCTTTGGGTGCTCTCCAAAGATGTAAAAATTTAGGGCACAAACTTAGGCACTTTACCTTTTGCATTAGTATTTGGGAACTACAGTTAATATATGGCGTGTAATGTGCCTTGTGAACTGCAGATAAAGGGCAGAATTTCCCCGTCAGATACATGCATTGGATTCTCATTATAGAGACTGAAAAGCTCCTGAATATGATGTCAGATCGATAGCTCATTTATTCCACATAAATCTCTTTTTCCTTAAATACTCCTTGGAAGCAATTTCTACATGAGCAGACATACAAAAGTTCTTTTCTGACAGCTCTTCCACTCTCCTTTTCAAGTACGTTTGCTTACTGTTGCATACCCTGGGTTATTAAGATTGAAACCATATGTTGATTGTTGTTAGAAGTACATACATCATCGAAGTCAGCAATGATCTCATTTAGCAGCCTGAGACATTCCAAGCCTTCCTTATTTACATCAGATTCTGTATAAAATTCCTTGAAATCCGGAATAGAGGCAAACATGACACAGACACAGTCATATGACTGATGATATAGATCCTGTCCAAAAGAAAATAGAGAAAAAAAAACTTGTTATACCCAGCTCTAAATAAGGTTCTATGATAATATGCAGTGACCCGGTTCTGAAAAGGAAGGTGGTACCATAAATGGAAACTTTTAAAATAGTGTTCAAGTATTTTTTGCATTTAGTGGCATTTATTGATCTTTAAGCAGCATACAGACTTTTTAAACGCAGTCAACATAGCTGAAAAATTTTTAGTGTTCTAAAGTTACCCCTTTTTTCACCTGAATATTTACTCAGTAAGCATAAAATGTTCACTAACTTATTAGATAGGGATCAATTCTGAAATCGGTAGAGAGTTTGGTTTGGCTTGCATGGCTGAGACTATATTTTGCAAAACAGTCTCTAATTTATTATTAACTGTATCATTATAATGATTAGAAAGACCTAGAAAATTGAAGCAAAATCTCAACACTAGAGTGCTACAAAAGCATAATGTGACACAATCCTGATAGATTCTAATCTAAAATGACAAGATGCATAATAGGATAAAATAATTATCCTTTCTTTTCCATAATAAGGGGCTTAACGAGATAAATAAGTCACTTGAACTTCAACTTACTTATGTGTCACATTCTCCATAGCATTCTGTGAGCACTGAAATGAGAGCACCTCTGCTCCACAGGAAACCTCTGATGATAAAAATGAATCCCCTTATCCCTTCCTTCAGTTTCCTCTCCAATGCCCTCTATCATTAGAATCTCTCTGCTTTCAGGACAAATTTATGTCCTGAAAAAAGAAAAGAAGGACTATTTGTTAAACTAATTAAAAAAGTATGGAAATCTATACACAAAGGTAACCGCAACAATAAGAGATGCTGTAAGCTAGCATAAAGCCAAATTCTGTTAAAGGCATTTGAGTAGAGCATGGATTTCAATATTCTTGTGAATAAGATGAATATTCCATGATTTCAAGAAGGATCTTTGTTTTTTTCAATTTTGCTTGCAGTACGTTTCTTTTCTTTTTAAAGAACATGGTGAATCTACATAGGCGTGTACAGACACAGTGAATCCAAGCTGGTGATGTTAACTGAAAAATAGCAGAACTGGTATTGGTAAAACGTGTTGACTGCCTCAGCCCAGAATAGGTGTGAGACAGACAAGACAGAAGCATGAGCAGTTGGAGGAGCTAGATGGTTTACTACAGGCCTTTTCTCCCCTTTTATTTAATAACGATTATATAACCACAGTGTCCTTGAAACTCTTAATGCATCTTGCCCATTGAAAAGAACCAGCACCCTGGTAATACTTCTCTGTCATCTATTTGTCCCATTTCCATAAACACTGGGTTAATTTGCATATTTCCTCCTGCAGTGTTCGTGCCTATTTTTTAAAAATATCAATTTAATTCGTACAATAGAACAGGGGAAAGGAGAGCCTTCTGGCTAGATGATATCAACTGAATTTGAGCAATACACCTGGATAAAGTATGTCACTTGAGAGCACAGTCATCTTATGTGTCCTCTAATGTCACTAGACATTATAGGACAAGTGTATCTGGAAAGTCATTTTACTGCCAGACGGGCACAATCTTCAGACAGTGCTTCCCTCTTGAGGATATAGGAAAAAAAAAGTCTATGGAGGTTGCTTTTCCTAATGCAAGGACTCAAGAGGACTGCCTGAAATTACACAGGATGACTCTGACTCTAAGCATTTCAGAGGAACCTGAGCATCTCTTTGCTCTCTTTGCTCCAGCTCCCCACATTAACCCAGGTCCGGACTCTGTAACACTGAAGGGACGTACACCAGCTGCTCTCTTGAGTGTCTGCACTTAGGATGGGAGCTCAAACCAGCTCAAAATTAGTGAAGTGGAACATCAGAACAAGATTTACAGATCTGCTCCTCAAATATTTAGCCTCTGCATTCTGGTTCACATCTACCTACTTCAAATTGACCTCAGGAATTTTTACCTCAGACCTTTACACTAAAGCTACAATAACGTTTGCCTATAAATATATTCAAAACTTAAAATCTGGCATGCTGAGTGCTCATCTTAGGCTAGTTTAGCAGAATAGGCACAGAGATCACGTGATGTGGTTTATCTCACTTTTCCTTCCATTTCCTCAAGTCGCCTTCCCAGTATCTTGATTTCAGTGGTGGATGAAGGTATCTAGGCTACACAGATGTTTTTTAAAACTGGGAAGAAATTGCACAAAAAAATACAGGGCTTGGCAATGGAAGGAGAAATTCACAGTGTTATATAGAAGACCAGAGAGAGATGTGAGACCACCCACATCAGAATGTAGATAATCAACACTCAAAATATGGGTTATTACGTATACTTTTCAAACTTGACCTAACAAAATAAACCATATAGATCCATGATCATAGAACTTTTTCATATTCCTATCATCTTTATGAATCTAGTAAATTAAATCCAACCAAATTAATAGTAATGTTGTCACTAACATTAATACACAATGCTATTATCCTAGCAATTCTGTAAATTAATAGAATAAGGCTGTTTTATTTTAACAAATTAACATTAGGTAGCAGTTTTCTGGTTTATTTACTTTCTCGAATCCCACTGGTTTTGCATCCTAAGAAAGTAAAACCTGAAGGAATTGCTCATAGATACAGACTATAAAGTTTCTGAAAAGTTTTTCACAGAGGCTGTAGTGGAGCAGTGTCATATTTGAAACAGTACACAGAAGTGAATGCTATGACTTACATGAGAATATAAATTCAAGTCATAAGAATTCATGCCTGTTACGTACTAGAAATGAACCCTTAGAGGGAGAGGAAACCATCTACATAAGGATACGATAAAGGAACACGTACTACTGAATAATATCATAGAATCATATAATCAGTAAGATTGGAAAAGTCCTCTGAGATCATCTAGTTCAACTGTCAGCAAGTCCTCACCATGCTCACTAAGTTACATCCCTCAGTGCCATGTCCAGATGGCTCCTGAACCCTTCCAGAGATGGTGACTACACGACCTCCCTGGGCAGGCTGTGCCACTGCCTCACCATTCTTTCTGAGAAGAAATTGCTCCTAATATCCAACCTGAACCTCCCCGGTGCAACTTGAGGCCATTCCTTCCCATCCTATCGCTAGTTATGTGGGAGAAGAGGCTGATCCCCACCTCACTACAACCACCTTTCAGGGAGTCGTAGAGAGGGATAAGGTCTCCCCTGAGCCTCCTCATCTCCAGACTAAACAACCCCAGCTCCCTCAGCTACTCCTCCCAAGATTTGTGCTCCAGACCCCTCACCAGCTGTGTTGCCCTTCTCTGGACATGTATATGAAGCACAAGTGATAGAAAACTGATTCTTCTTACCACCACATCATTCAGGAACCAGAAGACAAATAGGAAATTTACAGGTTGAATAAGGAAAAAAAAAAGTGTGTATACATATATATGTATGTATAGCTTGTTGCTGTTTACCAACATGAAAGACAAGAGCTTAGGGGATTATAAAGTTTAATATTTATGGGAATACAAGAAAAATACGTAACTAGGAAGTGTTTAAAAGGTGTTTGCAGAAGGAAAATATGCCCTAAAATTAACAGGCAAAAGCAGAACGGGTGAATAATATGTTAATGTGCAGCTGCTTCTAGAACTTCTGCTTAAGGTACTGCCTGGGCCAGGCAGGCAACTGGATTGCTGATGGATGGCAATGCTTGCCTTCTTTGCCACTGAAAAAAGTGTCTTACAGACAGTAAACACAGAGCCCAGATGGCATTAGTGATTAGGAAGTGCCTTTGCTGTCTTCCCAGAAAGCAGGTGTAGCCCAGAAAAAATCATGGCAACTTGCATGATGCACAATCATAAGGAAGAGGACATGAGTAACCAAAAATCAGGAGCATAGATACAAACAGAAGTGCTGTTGTGACACAGAAAGGGTCAGTGTGCTGTACACTGTTGGCTGTCTGTGCAGCATGGGACAAACAGCTTGTAAGAAAGGACTGCATGTTCTATAGCCACAAAGAAAAATCTTCCTTTCCTCTAAAGAGTTATCACTCTTTCCTCCACCTCAAAAATAAGTACACAAAATTATATATGAACACCTGCCATGATGCAGCACAGCAACAGTGTCCCACTTCTTCTCTAACAGTGAGGCAGCACCCATCCCTACGAACGCTTTGTAGCATAGTACCAGAATAGAAACAACAAATGGCACTGTTTAGAACCATGAGCAGTAATTGCAGCTGTCACAATAAATGTCAGACAATTTTAAGCAGACATTCCCCGCTCATTTATTGCAATCATTCATAATAATAAAGGCTATGGTAATCAGGTGTCTTAATTTTCCTATGAGTATTTCTTGTGAAAAAGTACTCTCCAAAATGTTTAATCAGAAAATTAAATGCAATATAATTCCAGGAAGGAATGGCTTTCTTTCAGCACAAAAAAATCACCCTCTCTTCTACCATTAATTCTTTCCCTCCCCCCTGCCCCTTACAACATCTGATTTTTTCCTGGTCAGCTTTCCACACTGTCGCATCTTCTCCAGCGCCTGCAGACCTTCTGAGGATGAAGGAGGCCAACTGGTCCCCACTCCATATGGCTCATGGACCGCTACAGCAGTTGGCTTGTCTGGGGCACAATTTCTGCTGGCTCCATTCTGCAGCTAATGAAGCAGGATGACTCTTGCTAGGTATTCAAATCAGCAACATGCTTTCAAGTTAGCTTGCAGCAAAAAAGCTTCCTGAGTGCTTCTTAGTAATAGGGAAGCTGGAAGCTCACAGCACAAAGGAGAAGGGTGCAGAAGCCAGCTGCAGAAGAATCCTGCTTCCCGCTTTTTGTTTTATGTTTGTTCCTCTGTCTCTCAACTGGAAAGTACCTTATTTGCTATCCAGCATACAGTCAATAAGCAGAAACCCCATTCTGGAGACTGATAAAGCAAGCAAACTTTTACTACATTTACCTCCTTTGAAATAATTTTGCTTTTACGGCATCAGCATTAGTCAACAAGTCCTGTTACGAAAAGACCTTTGTTGTTTTTTTGAAAGTACAGTCTTACTACTCTCAGTTAGCATTTATCCACACATTTTTCTTCCCTTTCATTCTCGCTGCATTTCATTCAGCAGCATACTTAGTCTTCCCTTTCCTTCATACTACTGCATGCAAAAAATTCTGGGACAAGTAATGGTCATCCATTAGATAGAAAACAGTATATATAACCATATTGAGTGTTTGCCTCTGAGGAAGATGCAGACAAATTTCAATTCATTATCTGATTATATAAACATCCACAGAAATAAAACCAAGATTTGATCTGCTGTCATCTATTTTTAGGTGTTTAGACATAGAAAAAACCATACTGAATCTCCTTTAAGGTTTGACATGTCCTTACAGATGCTGAAACAAGATGTGACTGATGTTTGTATTCCTTAATATTTCCAAGGATTTGTGAGGTTCCTGCTTCTTTGAAAACTGTGCTTAAAGATAAACAAAGCAAACTCAAGGGTTTTTTAAAATGGGATGCCACTAAAACCATGTCAACTTCTTTTTATTTCAGTTGACATGAAAGACCAGAGAGTTCAGCAGACTACTGTTTTTCATCTTCACTAAATTTACTGAAGCTCATTTCAACCCAAGTATCTTGAGGGGTGACAGTATAAATCCAGTTGCCAGTACAAGGGTAAGCAGATGGTGTTGCTCTGCTGGGGAGCAGAGATGGAATAGCACATAAATGAGAAAGCAATCCCCTGATGGTTTGCTGTGTTTAATGCCTGAACTGAAAGCTGGAGCCAAGCCAACCTGGCTTTCAGCCAACATCTTCACTGGTTTCAAAGGAACCCCACAGCAGTTTTCATTCAATATTAGCTACCAAATGAATGTTTACAGGTAGTACTAAAGTACCAATGTAACTACATTATAGTAGTGTAGCTTAGTGCAAACCACAGCGAAAGGAAAAATGTTATCCTTCTCTATTCAGATCAAAATAAATCCCCTCCCCTCTTCTGTCTTGGAACAATTGTTTTATGCGCAAGTAATTCAAACTGTTGCACTTAAGATATATAGAAATTATTACTCCTTCTAAATCTGTTTGGCTTTTTTTCTTTTGTCTTTGTTTTCATCCTTCTTTCCCTTATTAAATCTACAAAGCAGTGTTAGGAGTAGATCTGACTCCCACTTAAGTCAAGAAGAATCTTTTGGTGGATGTTTCTGATGCCTGGATTAGGTTCGTTAGCTGTGAGTAAATAACTATTTCAGTGTTCAACATCTCTTTCCAGAATTAATATAGCCACTGTTTCAGGGAAGAGGTTAATTTTCACTTCTATAAGCAAGGTCTCCAGTCACCACAAGCCATTTCAAAACCTGGACACAGCTCCACTCTGATCACAAAGAAAAATATATCTGAATACACACGCTTCCAATTTAAATCCTTGTGGATTCAATTATCCTTTTCATTTTCTCCCCGTTTTCCTCCTCCGCCCCAAGGCAAAGTGTACTGCCACTTAAAACAGTTTCACATTTTTGACTTCAAGGTACTACGGTGATTCAATGCTCAGGAAAGCAGGGGGGAAGGAAAATGACTGTAAATCTATAATCTGACTGTATGGACCTACTGTTCAACTCAGCATTAAGTGCTATTTCTATGATACGCTGTCTTAGTACAGAACAGAGAATATACAGAGATGGCTGACCTCATTCTTCAGGTTTCTTGCCAAGAAGTGTTCAGCTACGTGGGCTGGAAGCACATTCTCCAGAAGTACCCGATTTAGGTTCTCCATGGTTTCAATCTCCTCCCGCTCTTTTTTGAACTTGTTCTTCCACAGGAAGTCTAACCTACAGTAATATTCATTCTGTTACAAGAGGACACAGAGGTAAAGAAACAATCGGCATCTTGTCCTGCTGGAGTACAGGTTTAAGAGACAAAATAAACACAGTACATCACCTTTACAACAATATTATTTGGCCATTCAAGTACAGTTCCAGATTCCACAGAAGTTAACCCCCAAGCACACACCATATAGTACACATTTCATTGAATTTATAAATGCTCCCCACCATGAAAGACAAAAAAAAGAAAAGGCACAGAAAATAAGCCAAAAGACGCAGGGTGATATGATACCTGATTTATCTAAAGAGAAGGATTACACTTACAGGAAGATCCTAACTGTCACCCAGCTTTAACTTATGTCATGTTCAGGAGACAAACTTTCTCCTCAAAGTAAGCACAAAGCAAAAACAAAAACATTACTGCTTTAGAATAACAAGAGATTTTTAAATTGGAATGTTTTGAAGACTTATCAAAAATGGCCCATCACGTTGTTTTTTGATCTTGTCTTTAAAAATATATATAATGCTACATCCTTCTCTTCTTGTCGTACCTGAGTTTTCATTATATAAACGTATAATAATCTTGAAATATTAGTATTTTTGAAAATTTGGTTCCACTTTTTTGTGGACTTCTGTACTCCTTTTCAATAATTTCAAGGCTTTTTGGTAAATTCTGTGGCATTATTTCTAGATTAAAGACTCCACTGGCCTATGTCTTTGGAGCTGACGTAAGTCAATATTTCAGTGTAGTCCAATGGCCTAACACTACTCTGCAGCTTTAATGAAGGCTGAACTATTAACCAGGAGAACATGATTATGTTCACAATCTTATGTAAAATCCTGAAAATACTAGCCATTATTATTAGCCACCAGTAAGTGTTTAGATAAAAACATGACAACAGTCCTTGTGATTAGATGTTTGCTGTCACAGCTCAAAATGATTCATGGCTACTTTGTTGAGATCACAGCCAAAGATAGTGTGGAAAGTTGAAATGAAATGGATTTTGCAAGCTTCCAAAGAGCAAAGAATTTAGGACAGGCAAAGCAAAAAATGGATCCACTGAGAAACTGTAGGATGAAAAAAATATTAAGAAAGAAACCACACCTCTACACATTCCTTTAAATCGGTTGATAAGGCCTGGGTATTATTTAGATATTTAATTGGAAAATAAAATTTACAAAAAAAGGAAAAAAGATCATCCATACCACAGCATCCTTTAGTGATTATATTTTCTTGTGCTGATGTACTAGCAAGGATAGAATGCATACTTCAAATGAACTGCCAAAGAGAGAGTCTGGCTTTCTAACAGAAAGTTAACACTGTTCTGAACATAAAGTGCGTCTTAATGTCTTACAGCAGATCATGCTCTGCCTCAGAAGTGTGGACTTGGTATGTCAAATATGCAAACAAGCTGGCTATTTTCAATTAATTATGTTACTAAAGGTTATTTGCAGGTTAGAAGCAAATGAAGAGAAGGCACAGACTTATATACATATAAAGACATGTGTGAAGGAGGACACAACCCGAAAACAGGCTTGCGGCAGAACTTGGAAACAGAACTGTATTGTGTTCTGTCATTGTTCTGGCTATCTCTCTTGTAAGGCTTGAGGCCGTGATCAGCTTTTGTTCGAAACTGACCACGTGATTCAAAATATATGCAGTCACTTTACAATGTTTGCCTTATTCTTCTGTTAGTATTTATGTATTCAAGTTCCTCACACAGACGATAAACTTAATGCCTCCACATCTGCATTAACGCAGAACAAATCCAATAAACTGTCTTCATGTAGAAAAAATCCAATAAAACACTAGGATGCCAAAATCATTTGCATAAATTGTCTGAAGTAAAGTGGACGTGTGGCACAAAACAGCAATTAGGTATCCATACATTGTATCCCATCTGTACTGAAAACAAACTGAGATAAGCTTAGTCTTCAAAACGATTTGTTACTTCTTTATGAGATAATATTAAGGAGATAATGTATTTACACTCTTGTTATTTATTGAATACAGGATGCCAAAACAAATGGCAAAGAGAACTCAGAAAACAGAAAAAAAAGCAGAATGTACTCTACGGTTTGATTTGTAATTAAAAATGTCAAAGGTTATTTCAAAATGCATATTCAGATTTTTAAAAACACAGAAGCCCTATCTTAGTAAAGCTTATTTTAGATTGTGAGGATTTTTTTGCTTGTGCAATATATCCAATTTATTTTAAACATCTTTGAAGACCCTGCTCACACTTTGAAGCCTTACAGTCATCTGAAAACCAAGATTGCTTCCTACTTTACATGTAATCTACGGAACCTTTTTAACATCTCACCATGAAAATATCTCAGAATGGCTTTGATACACAGGCAGGCACGATATGAATGCACGTAAGGCAATGCAGACCCAGAGGTTCAGATCAGTGGTAACTCGTTCTTGGGCAAAAGCAGTCAGGTGTATCAAAAACTGATTTAGGTCTTATGTCTGATGAGACAGAGATGGCAATGTCTGTATCTTTAAAATCTAGTGCAACACTCACCGAGACCTGTTTTCAATATTTGCCTCAGAATGAGGTAACAAACTGAATGAACTTTCTCTCACTGCTGCAGAAAGTTACACGGAAAGTCAAAATAAGCAGCTCCTGCATCTGTGCCATCGATGTGTGCAGTCAGAGGAGATGCACACGTGCTAAAGGTGACAGTACCACTAATGCAGATAAGATCACTTCCAGAAAATTACACGTGGGTTTTCATTCAGGTGAGGAAGAAAATTCCATGGCCATTACTTATACACAGTGAGTCTGGGAACTGTTTCAGTATGGAGCGTTAGTAGAAGATGTCTTCTTACAGCATACTTGTAAGTATAACAACAGGAAGTCACCAGCACTAGAAGTAACTTAAATGAAAAGCTGCTGCTCTGAAACTTGCGGTGCATCGCCTTATCGTTCAAAACTTCCAATGTGTTGGAGAACTGACAAATGGCAAAGATACAGTGCAAACCTTTGGAAAAGACCTGAGGTGACAATGAGAACCACATACAAAGCTGTGTTAAGGAGCTATTTAGACATATTATCTAAAGCTGATACAATGAGGAATTATTGATACAGCCTATGTAAACATGCCCCCCTCTGTCACAAATACACAAATGGTCTGTGAACAGAAGTGAACTTTTAAACAGATGTTCATTAAGTTCTTTCAGAAGTGGCTTTTCAAAAGACTACATTACCTAAGGAAAAAAAAAAACCCAAACCTATCATGGAATAAAACCACTTGGCTAAGAACTGCAACAGGTACTAGAAATAAACAGTTTTCACTGCCACACACATCTGGACACTAAAAAGGCCAGTCAAACTCAATGTTTATAAACACAATATAATCAATTTTGGGAGAAAATAATGTAATATTACATAAAGATAAGGAAAAAAATTAACATGCCACATTGATACTGGTAATTCACAATGTTTAAGGCTTAAAAATGAACACACTCCATATAGAGCGCAGCCCATGCCAATCTGCATTCTCCCAGTCAATGTCTGTGAAGAGTTGGAGAGTTTGCACTCTCGGTGTATTGCTTGTGTGCTGCCAGACTGTTTCAGAGAACTTAGATGGCATGTATGCAGACTGAAATGTGTCACTTATAGCCTATGCTGACACGACCATGTAAAAGAAAAGCAATTCTACTTTCTCCACCTCATGCCCATCCTACAATTATTCTTTAGGCATAAGCACTGATGGCACCTCACCATAAAAAAAGCTCAGTAAAAAGATCTGGCTGAAAACCAACCATTTTTCCAGGGCTGATTTTTAAGCCAGACCATTTCCCTATTTTGGGAAGTGGAAGAAACATCCCTTCTTATCAGTGGCTATTGTCTTTAACACTCTTAAAACATACAGGTACTAAGAGACAAGAAAAGAAAAGCTATTATCTGCAACGTTGAAAAATGCAGTAACCAGAAAAATGATTTGTGTATTACCCTCTGTGGAAGAAGGGCGCAAGAAAGGGAAGAAGGGTGTAGGAAAGTGCTCTACCAGAACTGTAGCAAGAGGAAGACTGCAACAGGCTGTAAAATCAGCCCACTAAATCCATGAGTTTTGCTGCCCGTAACAGCTGGGAACATTATTTCCCAGATTTTTTTGCCCTTGTGAACACAAACTGCAATGTCAGAGACTGCTGTCATTATGGGAAAAATGTTCTTCCCTTCAACATCTTTGTTTGCCCATGTAGATGCTAGTAACACTGTACTGGCTTCTTCCAATTTCCATAAATACACTGGAGATGAGATGTCTGGTATCTAGGGGAAAAGCATGCAGAATAAACGCCATTCATCATTTCTCCTGAAGGGGAGATGAAAGGATGGGTAGCCATTAATGTGCAAAAGTAATGTAAGATTTGCTGTGTGCTTTTGGGGATATGGGAATTTTAGTTATTCCTTATGATCAATTTGTGAATGTTGAAAAGTTGTCCAAAAGCAACAGGAATAACAGAGAAGAATCTATCCAAATGTTTATCTACTTTTCTAATTTAACCAGCTGATCTAAAAGCTATCCGAAAGATGATGCCTGCCCTTACAAACACTGTCCCTGTTAAACTCTTATACTACTAGAGAAACAATGCTACTGCAGACATTACTAGAAAAGGAATTCAGAACAGACAGGAAGCAGCTTTCCATCACTGTCCAAATCTACAGTGCATCCACTCCTTGCTCCTTTTACCTCTAAAATAATACAATCAGTAGTCAGAAGTAAAGCTGAGAAGCAGCTGAATGCCAGGGACAGTGGCAGAGGCTATGGTCCACAGCAGAAGCAGCAGAGAGACTGCTCATCAGGAATTCCTAGTCCCACTTCATTCCTTATCCTCTTTTCACAGTAGGGTTAGAACATGGGCTTGGCACACATTCTGGCAATGCAGGAGGAACAGGAGCGAAAATCAGGATATATTTGCTGGAAGGAGTTTTTTCTCTGTTTTTCTCCAAGGCATTCACTACCAGCCAGTGCCACCAGCAGTGATCTAAAATGGCAGGTCTTAGTTCAAGAATATATTAAAACTAGTTTGAAACATCTGTTATCTTTTAGACTTTGCTTGAGAATATTTGAAAACGGAGGTGTTTTTTTTTCTTCATCTTTAATGAGGGAAAAAAAATTTGCAGAAAAATCAAAGGCAACAGACTGAAGAGCTACAAACAAGCAATATCATGATGAAGATCTCAAACCTACAGCTCTGAAAGCAGAAGACTGTTACCGTTACAGGCTCATTTTTCAATAGGTATGAGCCAGGGAGCAACCAGTATGCTCTGCTGCAGTATACAGATCAGAAACTTTACTGTGGATGTGACTGAGCCCACAAAGAAATACTCTCTGCTCAGTAAAAATCATGCTCCTTTTCTATTTTTTCTTGGTGTCTTGCTCACTCCTTTGATCTGACACCTTGATCAACAGGGACTCCATGGTGCTAAGAAGTATTTAACCCTGTTTACATCTGGAAGTAGCTGTGTTGCAGCACTGCTCTCCGCTGTTAACATTAAATGAGCAATCTCCAGTACAGTGCTGGTAGTAAGGCCGATGATGAATTTTACTGAAACTCAAGAATGTTCCCCTAAGCAAAACTAAAGAAGATGACAGATAGGAATTTTTTATCTGGTAACCTGCAGGGTCTGCCTGACAGTTTAAGTGACAATCATTATGTTCTGGGGAACTGTAATGTAAATAAGTGATTTAAAGACAGTATGACAGAAGAACCTTCCCAAGGCTGCAGGCTATGTGGGTACAGGCTGTTTATGAGACCTCACATGGCTTGTCTCCTCCATCTTGGAGCCCTGCCTTGTGCACCACGTCACTCCTGGCATGACATGCTTCCAGCTTAGCGTGGACAGCCTAGAGGAGCTGGAGAGAGAGAACTACCCTCACCCTGCCCTCAGCATGCAAGAGTGTCAGGCCACCCACACCACAATGGCACCAAAAAAGTGCAACTGGGTAATGAAAAGAGGAGTTTCCTGTCAGTTCACTGTTTTAGTACAACTGTGGCCTCAGTATGTGGTACACTGCTGTGTGTATGCTACATTGTTTCTGTGTCTGCCTCAAATGGTAATAACTGTGAAGAAAATAGCTTGTAATTAAGCAACTAGGGAGACAGCAGATGGATGAGGACAGATGGGAGCACGCTGGGAAGCTATGAGACAATATTGGTCAGCGTGACAAGCAATAGTCACAGTGCACTATCAGCATAATGCCTACAGTCTCAATGACAGCTATTGCAGTTACTGGTGAGTTTTAAGGACATACTGGAAGGCAATCAAGGAAATGATAGCTTTTTAGATGTTTGTGACACTCCCTTGAAAGGGTGTGGGGCAAAAAGGAACAAGGGTGCTTGTCAGAAAATCGAAAACAACTTTGAGAAGGCGGGAGGCTGGCAGTGTGTCCACTGATGCAGATGAAAAGAACTGAGCATCTTACCTGTCTACCCAAAACCAGTAATGTGACGAAGAATATAAACAAAGAAATTGAGCCCATTGTCTTCAGATCTTTCAGTATTCCAGGCCTATAAAATAAAAATGTAAGTAAAGCAAGCTGCTCAAAAGTTAAAACAAAATTACTTCAGCACAAGGACAAGGGAAAGACTGCAATTTATATTACCTTCTGGTATGTAAAAAAAAGGCCAATTAAATAGGATTTACTTTATTATTTGACAAAATATTATTTCTATAATGAAACTTTAATTACTTCTACATCGTTCTGTGCAGATGTACCCGCATTTTGAAGTCCAGTACTAACATGAAGATTTATTAAAAATAATTTTCTTCTTTGCTAGCAAATGGAGAGTGACTGGTGCTCATTCTATGAAGGCAGATTAAAAACAGTTTTTACATATTACATGACTTCCATAATGGAAAGCTTGACCCTGCAACCAATGAATGTGAAGAAATGGCTACTGAGGCAGCTAACTCCCAAGATGCCTTTTCATTCAGAATTACAATAGGTACAAATGAGATCTTTCATTGAAAATTCTGTTTTGAGGAAATATGCTATAGGGAATGGGGAACAGTTCACGCTAGCACTCCGCTACTGATGCCATCGAAAGAACTACCTTGATGAGAGATTTAGGAAGGAAAAACCAACAGGCACACAAGCTTGACTGGCAAAATGAAGGCTACCAGAAGTACAACATAAATGTAACTGGTCATGTGGTTCTCCATGGTGATGGGTGGATGGTTGGACTGGGTGGTCCTGTGGGTCTTTTCCAACCTTGGTGATTCTACGATTCTATGATTCTATGATTCCATCCCGCCACACAGGTATTCTGTCCACTCATCCAATGGGAACATAAAGATATCTTTCTGTTCATTTAATAAACTGTAGGTCTGTTTGGTTGTAGTTTTGTTTTCCAATAGCTAAGACTGTATTTGTAAAGTTTTACAACAATATACTAGTTCTGAAAAAGTTGGTTTTATTTGACTTGCAGCAAGTTTTCTTCAGGAGCCTTAATAATGCTCAAAACCACGTTTTCTTAATGTATCTCATTATAAAAATGCACAGTAAACCATACTGTACTTTGTATAGCATGTGATCTATGCATCTGGCACAGATCTGTGTATTTTATTCTTATGCACAACAATGACAACAATTTTAAATTGTGACTTGTAGATTATAGAGCTAAATACATAAGAAATAAAAATGCTACATGATATGTTCCACAGCTGGTATTTTATTTCTATTAATTTCAGAATGACTGGAATTATTAACCTACCTTTTTAGGGGTGCTGTTGCGTACATAAATTTGCTGTAGTCATCCAGCATGGACCCATGAGTGTGTAGAAGGATAACGTTGTAGCCCACTAATGCAATCAACATAATCACCATTTTCAGCTCATAATTTATCCTCAGAAAAACGGAACAGGAAATGAGCCCTAATATGCAGCTGTATATAAAATACTGGGAAAGGAAAATCGCATAGTAAATATTTATAGTTTGGCTGTTGAGTGGGCTATCACACATAATAAAATACGTAGCTTTTAATAGAATACTAGCTTTTAAGAAAATATTAACTGACCGCTTAAGCATGTTATTTATCACAATGCGTAAATAGTCATAGTACACAGCACGCTATGGTTCACAGACAATAACAACCAGATACTGGTCTTTCATAAAATAGATTCTTTTTCTTACTAGGCTCAAATTCTCTCTAAACTCAACAGAATTCAGATTTTGATTCTCATTTATGCTTTCTTATTTTCACCCTTCATCACTTTTGAATTACTCATCTCCAGCAGCAGTATGTCCTATATGTAGAAAACCAGTGCTGGTGTGGAAGTGTTGCATGAAAGCCCACTGCCAGCATAATGACTGAATATTTTATTCCTGCACCTCTGTATAGTTTTCACTCATACTTGAATACAAAAACTAGCCTGTATGTATTATTGTGAGTAAGAGAAGATCAAAGTCAAAATGCCTGAAGATCTGTAAACAATTTCATTGTCTATTTTTGCAGCATTGTTAAATTGATGCAATACACACAGATGTTAAGAACCTCACAGATACACAATTTTACAGACTCTAGAAATACAGTTAAGAGGGAAAGAATTGAAAATGATTAACATGGCCTATGAACAACATACATATTAAAAAGTGATCATGTTACATCTTCTTGAGTAACGACTATATAGGAATACATTCTTCTGTTTAAAAAAGCCTTTTCTATCCACTATCAACAAAAAGTATATATGGTTTAAGTTAAGTTCCTGGGGTTAAAAAAAAAAAAAAAAGAAAAAAAAAGAAAAAAGATTTTAACTTCATACTCTCTCAAAATGGATTATAGTATCAAAACCAGTGCTGAAACAGAAATAATACAATCCCACTAGAATCATTTTCTTAGTTGTTAACACACAGCACCTTTGCCAAATATCATTCCTGAAAATTACAGTCTTGCACCTTGTAAAGATACAATCTTTTCTTAAGTTACAAAGCATTCTATTCCTAGATATGCGATTTGATTTTCAGACTTCTGTTGATTAGTTGATAACAGTACTTTTGACAGAACCTGAATCACTGTATACTAATTCCGGAGGTTCATTAAGAATAATAATTTTCATGGCACTCATCAGATAGAATTGATCTGCCATCTAAATCTTTGCTGTTATTGTAATTTCCTTGCAGATCTGCTGGAAATAAGAAATACAAAGAACTGTTGTTCAGAATAAAAAAAAAAAAAAAAAAAATTTCTCTGCTGGTTGCATCCCTCAAGAGCTCACACTTTATTTTCAGAATTCAGCGTTTTATAAAAGTAGCAGGAGCCATTTTTTTTTTAGTTCTCAGGGCATTCTACTTGTGAAATTAGTTTTACAGCAAACGAAAGGCTGTCTCAAATCCACAAATGGACCAAGCAAAGACCAAGAAACTTCCAAGTGGAATAAAGTCCCTGTTAGTGCTCCAAGGGAATGCATAACCAGATTGAAAATGTTGGCTAAGATTTCAGATGTGGGTGGATGGATGATAGAACAGTGGCACAGACATAATTCAAGAATGATGACTGATATTGCATGCTGCAGTGCAGCACTCTAGTAACCACCGTGCAGTTCTGGCAAAGACACCATGGGAAACTCTACTCGAATGGTCACATCAGCTTATGATGCCTTTCTAAAAATGCCACCTTCGATTCATCTTTTTTCAGTCATAAAGCATACACCCAAAACTGTTGCTTCTGAGAGCCCAATTCTGCAAATGAATGTTTAAATATATGTCATATGAACTGAATTTTCCCCTTTTTAATAAAAATAAACTTGGAAATTTTAGTAGGTATTTAAAGCTGTGTAGCCTGAATCCTCTGTTATAAAAAAATAATGTTTGTAAACAGTACAAATTCGGTGAAGAAACAGTTAAATTAACCACTCAGAAAATCAGGACTAGTGAAATTGCTGTTATATGTGTAGCATGAAAGCACTGATCTTTGTCACAGCACATAAATTGGAAGGCATCTGAAAAAATGGCAGCCTATCTGCTGGGCCAAGTGGCCTTCTCTCAGCTGATGAAATGAACCTGGAGAGGAATTAATACAAATCTGGGAAAAATTAATAATTTTAGTGTACAGGACTCATTTCTTAACAAACACGCCAGCTTTAGGTATGCTTGTCCTGCACCTCTGTATGACTGACGGAGCGAACAAGGAGATTATAGAGATATTAATGCTCTTATAGCACCAGAGTCGCTATGATATCAAACCTTTGTAGTGAGCTTTAGCAGACAATGATGGTAGACTGAGGAATTAGCAACTCACATAACTATCCACCTGAGCAAGGCAGGTGTGTGACATGCTCTGCGTGTCCCCTGGCCGTATGAAAGCCTCAGATAGTGATGATACCACTTGCACATCCTTGCCTTTATCTAACTGAGCAGCATCAAGTGCTTTTGTGAACATAAGTTTTGTCTGACAGCAGAAATGATGAAAGATTTCCTTCAAAGAAAATCCTGTAAGAGCTCAAAAAAATGCAGGATGACTTCTCCACAGATAGGATCTGCGCCACACACCATCCTTGACTGGACCTCTGCCTGATGCTTCTATTATATAGAAGCTAAAGAAGCTTCACAGAGGAACTAAATAAAATGAGCAAAGTTCCTGGAACTTACTTGTGCAGTCTTTGGTAAGTCTTCAAAAAGAACACAAAAGCAAAGAATACAAATCAGAAAGTTATTTTACGGTGTGGAGCAGAGAGAGAATCAATCAATAGGCTTCCAGATGAACTAAATGCTAGTGGGTGCTAGTGCTAGTGGCTAAAATAATTAAAAAATCTCTTATTCATTCATTTTAGATTGTGTCATCAATAGATCCGTCAGCTCCACTGCTACAAATCACAGGAAGAAGTGCTTAAAGGTAAAACAGATAAAAAAGGATTGATACCCAATTTAAGAAAGCAAGCATTTATCAGCGGTTCAATATCTCGTTCAGTAAAGAGAGAATTTTATTTTCAGTTTTTAGAAAACTTTCTAAGGATAACAAACAATAACCCAAACGGAATGCTCAGCTTTTTGAAGCTGGAAGTTAGGAGCTATGCAGTGCCTTAAGATGAAAATAATGCACACTCGAGAACTGTTTAATAAAGAAAATGAGGGAAAAATTATTTAAATACTTCAGCCAATCTAAACTCTTCATGATTTTTACCAGAAGTGACATTTTAACGTAACTGTTGTGCCAATTTGTCAAAGTTTCTCTGATGAAAGAATGCATTTTCATATTTTCAAACTTATAAACCATCAGTTGTTCTGAATGTGTCGGTCATGGGAAGAGCTGACAAACAGTTATACAAGGAAAAACACACCTTTTTTTTTCTTAAGATAAGGGGATTGAATATAATAATAAGTATAATTCATGAAAAATGTTCCATTCAGATGCTTGTTGGAGAGCTTCATTGTAAAAAACAAAACAATTTTTTTCAAGAACTTTAAAACAGCAATAAGTAAAAAAAAAAGGGAACTAAAGAATCCACTATTATAAAAGAAAATCAACACAAATATGAATATGCTTGAGAACAATTAATTCCTATGTGCTTGTGAGCAAGTACTTGTGTGGGTGCTGGGAGAAGGACTGCTTCATTTCTTTGACTACAAGGATAGCTTCACACTGGGGCCAAAAGAGAATACAGGCACCTGCCAGTACCAAATTTAAGTAAGTAAACTTGAAAATGGGAAAAAGAAAATAAACTCACGCTCTGCTATTGCTTTATCAAGGAGATGCTGAAAGTTTGCAAGTGCTACAGTCACTGTAATTATTTTTTACAGGAGAGTTCTATACAAAATTAACATCCTGCGTTTGGGTGTGCTTGGGATTGTTTCGCTTGGTGGAGCCATTTATGTAGCCTTGCCTTGGTGTCCTTGCCCACAGCTGGACATTAGAATTAGATGTTTTTTAAGGCTCCTTCCAACCCAAGCCATTCCATGCTTCTGTGGTTCCATAATTATGTGGAAATCCGCACACACCATTTTGTTACTGGTGCCATTAATTCTGCATAGAAATAAAATATTCTCCATTCTCTTGCTGCTTCCTGCTTTCTCATTCAAACGCTGCTGATCTACTTTAGCACAAAATGCAGCTTTTTATGTTCAGATGCAGATCTTTCCTAAGCTCTCTAAAAATCATTGCTCTGTGGGATACAGATCTCATTTTTGTAGGAATGTTCTCCCTTTTCAAGTGCCAGTGTGCTTTTGTTCACACTAAGATGTCTTATTCAAACCAGCTCAGATCCTTTTTACACAGTTTACATGGTGGCATATGAGTGTTATGTTTCCCCATTCCATGATGCAATGATGATAGAAGCCTGGTAATCACAGATATCAATTTCACTGCCAGGTGAACAACGAAAATGGTGAGTATGTTTAGACTTAGCGCTGGTCCTTGCGAAACACATCTATGGGCCAACCAACCTTGCTCCCTCACTGAGAGCCACTTACACCACAACCACCACAGCCTCCATGGTCACCGTCTTCTCCTGACACCTCATAATGCCTACTTGTTAGGATGGGAGATCTAAGGCTCTTATCAGGCTATTGCCTGATTTTTCATCTGACTTTCACTATAACCTCAATGTTTAGAACCACTAGACTCCTCTACCAACCCACTTCCTTCAGAGGCGGTTGCAGGTAACTGAAAATAAAGCAAGCTTCATAAGTAGTCTTAAAAAACTAGTTGGTCTTTAACTTCCAATAGATCCACAGAAATTCTACTTAGAGAAATGGTTCTAAACAAACAAATAAATGTAAAATCAACTTACCGGTAGGAAAAAACAGTTGTTTTGTATACACCACCGTGTCTGATTACTCAAATTAGGAAAACTTGCATTTGACGAATTCAGAACTGGGGGAAAAGCTGACACAGCATTATCCGGGAAGAACTAGAGAAAAACAACATGTAATCCATCAGCCTGTCAGCTGTTTAAGGTCAAAATAGAAAAGGGAAATGGAGAAGTGGAGAATGCCTTGCCAGTAATCATTTAACTTGTATTTCACTGCAAACTGAAATAGCAAAGGCAAAATGATATCACTTTGATTACTTGGATCCTGCGTGCTTCAGACAACATGAATTTGCTCATTTGAATGGAAAAACAATGATAGTATAAATTCAATTTGAAGAATTCTCAGATTTACCTCAACTGAACCTCCTGTTTAAATATAAGAAGAATTAAAGAAGGAAGTCTTTACTACAGTTGATTTACAGAGGTGTAATCCTTTTCATAGCAATCATGACAGTAAGACTGGTAATAATATTACTCAAATAGAAGGGCTAAATCAGTATCTCCTAGAGCACCAGGTTTGGCCTGCTGATGTGAAGGGTAACTACCATCAGACAGCAACCTTTGAAGTATTGACTGCATTCTGAGTTAGATTTCTCTGACAACATTTATTCCAGTGCTTCTAAGTTTATCAGCTTCTGTTTGTGAACAGGCCCATTCCCACATTTTCGTTCTGGTACTAATCTTCAGCTTCCAGATAGCTCCCTTATCTCAGCCTTCATGATGCTCAGAAATCTATACTTTTTTTAGTTTCTTCTGAGAAAATGTGTTCTTATTTCCCCTGACCCTTCTAGCAGTCTCGCTCTGTACATACCTCTTTCAGTTCAACCTCTTAGATGACCAAAACTGAAATCACTCTTCCAGATTTTGACTGAGTACTGCAATAACATTAATACTAATTCTGCAGAAAGTATGTTTTTGTACATCACAGCAACAACTCTCTTGCTTACAGCTACACTGATGTAATAACAGCCATTATTAATTTGGTCAGCAAGAGGTAATATTCCTTCACTGGGATACATTTGGGTAAATTTAATCTGTACTTACCATGAGACAAGAGCAGTTACAGGAATGCTTACTGAGATTCAGTTGAGTTCTCATTAAATTCAGGTAACTAACTGAAATCCTGAACTTAATTCATCTCCATTTGATGAGCTCCCAGCTTGTCAGAGCTTCTTGTTATGAGTCTGTTGCACCAACCATAATCTTGCACTCTGTAGTAACAAATCCCATCCTAGTTCCTTTCCTTCTCAAATCTCCATCTTATTTCTTCCTTTCTAAAATCTCTGACCTTCCTGCACAGACCCGGCCTGCCACTTTAATTCTATCAGCAAATTTCACACTCTCATACACTGTATATGAAAATCCACGCCAGACAGAGAAAAGCTGCTCAGATTAATCCATTCTCAATCAAAGTGGTTTACTGATTTACTAGCACTAGATCTGATCAATCACTGCTCTGTATAGCCAAGTCTTGACAGGTTTCAAGGATGCAGACTCCACAGTCGCCCTTGGCAAGATATGCCAGCTCCGTACTACACGCATAGTGACTTTTTTGCAGTGCTGCCTCCCAAGGCAGCACCTGCGGTCAGCACTCCTTGATTTGTTTTGTGGTGCTGCTGAAAAGAGCTTGAAACCACTACCTCTGAAACTGCCCTTCCACAGATGCAGGACTGACTGCACCAAAGGCGACTGCTGTACCATCTGCTATGCTTTACAAGACACTGTCACTCCCTCCAGAGTAACACACAGAAAGGGCTCACCTTCCTTTGTACATTTGCACTTTCAGGTTGTCTTCCTTCACTAGCATGCTTCTCTGTTTATGTGTAGCTAATTAGCTAGCATTCCGTCTGGTGCAATATCAGTAGTATAACAAATAAAGCACAATAGAAGTCCCTACAAAATGCTAATAAACACCTACAAATTTTGAATTGCCCTCCTATAACTCAGCCCAAAGAGCTCTAAGTAATTTGTACGTCCACCCCTATTAACGGGATGACTAGGTTAAATGCACACATGCTCTTCTGGGAGAAGGGGCACCCAACTTCTACAACCCTCCTGCAAGGAGATGTAGGTGCAACAGTTCAATGTGCAGGTGTTCTGCACAGTCTTTTGATGCTGATGTGAAAGTAACCCACGAGTTCATGTGTGCAGATAAACCCGAGGTGTGGTCAGAGGTGTGACTACTGGCAGAGTCAAACAAGATTTTGAATGTTGCTGTGTCCACAACAAGGTCTTCCTGTTGTAAATACTCATGCTTCTCTTAAACTTCTTCCTAATTCCTTTGGTTCAAAATTCTTTCTGAAGCCCTGTGGTTACTATTTAACCCAACTGATGCCTGTATTTCCCTTTAACATGAACAGTTTGAGACAAAGGTCCTCCAAAACACTTAAAAATTTAATCCGCCTGCCTGCCTCCAACTATTTGCATTGACATCCTCATCTTCATAGGTGCTGCTACTCAGGTCATTTGCCAAGGGTGGACAACGAATCCTGCTAATAGTGCATTGACTTTTCTTACAAACATGAAATAATTGCATTTAATTTCAGTCTTATCCCAGCCATGCCCACAGAGTAAAAGATTATGTATCATGAAGATCTGCAACACAACCCTATACATAAATGTGTGTAAGTATACATACACACATATATATATATGCATGTATACATTTCTATTAAGGCATTTTCATTTTGTTTTTGAAGTTTGCATGGGGTACTTCAAACCTGTAAATGTATATACAGAAAGCTATATGAAATGTGGTGTATCTATGAATGCATAAATAAGCATGAAAAGGAATAAAAAGGATATGGAAATGTTGTCATCTCCCATGAGCCAAACAACACTTATTTCTGAATGATGTGTTTGTACTTGTCTTTCTTGTCTCTCATCAGTTATCTACATCTGCTATCACACTTTGGAGATATATATTGTTCTTCAACATAGTATTTTAAGAGACAGCTCAGTCCTACTAAGCAGTCACACCTACTCAAATGACTCAAATAGAAGCAATATTTTTTATGAATACCAATGTTTGCCAGGGAACATCTGAGAGCACACTACCATTAAATTCTCATTTTATCTTCATATACTCTAGCAGCTTTTTCTTCTATTGTATTTGTTTAATCTGCAATCTTCCGTTCCGATTTTTTTTATCTCACGCGATGAAAATACTTGCTGTGGTGCTATGCCTTTCAGTAGGAACCGAATGGTGAAAGATCCTCCATTGACAAGATGGGATAAGCACATTAATGCATCTCTCTTATTACTCGACCAGGAGTCTGCACAAGACCATAACACATTTGTTGGGATCTTACTAACAACAAAGTCAACTTTCTCACGAAGGTACTTTCAACACTTCTGCACAATTCACCAGAAGCAAGGCTTCCTGTCTTGCTGTTCTGATGGATTGTAAACACAGTCAAGGTGAATGGGTATAACTCACCTTACTAAGCAAGTGAGTTTGCTGATTTTCATATTAATGTGCATAAGATAGCATCCTATTAAGAAGAAGGAAAGGTGGCAGTATTTAATATTAAAATGCACTTATGAAAATACACACTGAATTATGGAATAAAAAAAAAGATGTGTAAAATTTTTATTAGGTAGTATGTGAATGGCTTGGCTCTGTGACAGGTGGGAAGGAGGAACAGAGCTGGGAAGTACTCTTCCACTGATCCACTGAATCACAGGCTGAAAAAGATGCAAAACTAATTGATCTGACTGAGGGATAGATCAACTACGGTTATTGACCTGGGGTAGCATGATGTCTTGCAGCATCCACCTGTAAGGGCAGTGCTACAATCATCTTCTGTGCAAATCAGAAACCTAGGAAATATTTGTTTGTGCATCAGCAAGAAACCTCATACCACAGAGGTAAGCTCCATATGAAGTAGCTGCTCCAAGGCAGAGATGTGCTTAATGAATTGAAATACGTATGCAGTGAAAAGAAAGGTCTGGCAGCACATCTAAATTTACAGCTGAAGTTTAATTTGATCCCATCACTGTCTTCTCTTCCTTAAACAAAATTACCCTGGAGATGGACTTTTAAAGACTACAAAGAAAAACACAAAAAACATTTTTGTCCCTTTCCCTCTCTCTCTCCATACTTCCTTGCTTCATATGAAAATGCAGCTCCACTTTAAATTAATTTTCTGCCATTACATAAGAACTATGCCACTTCTTCAAGACACAATGGTCCACAGCTTTTTTTTAGACTGTTGTAAACGAAGTACATCTTATGCCCTACAAAAGGCAGAGTGAGAAGAGTGTACTTTTAAAGTATGGTGGGAGCATGCAAGTCTGGCATTACCGATGGAACTAGAGGATTTGCTTTATTCTTAAAGTACAGATGAAGCAATTATGCTTTTGTCCATCACTGCTCTTTTGCATGAAGCTCTAAGGCAAACCTGAAGGACTTCTGTTGTTCATTCCTTATTTTTCTAACAGCTTTCCAAATACCCATGTGGTTCAAGAGAACTTTCTTCTCAAAATCACCATTTCATTTGAAAAACATCATTTGGTCTGACATGGTGCGAATGGCACAAGAGCAACAGGGAAAATCCCAAATGCTGGCAGCATTCCTCATCTTCACAAACTTTTAGGAGAGCCTAGGTAGGCTAAGTACTGGAATGCTAAGAACTTCATAAAGTTGTTCAATAATTCCATTTCATTTGTTATAGAAGCTGATAAGCCAAGTAAAAATGCATACCTATATATGCATTTCTGTGTTCAAAGCCCAGCCACCCTACAGAGGCACTGGCAAGCAACTGCCTTCTTCAAAGGGCCTATGAGCATTCCACAGAGAAGCAAGGAACTTGCTGGGCCTTTACAGTCATATACCATCATGGGCTTAGACAGGTGTAGAGTGATGTTCACTTCTACCAGTTCTGTGCTGGACTGTGAGAAAAATTTGTGACAGCATGGCTTAGTTTCTTAAAGTCTGTCTATAATGCAGAATGTATTTATGATGGTGCCCTGCATGTGAAGTTTCAATGAGATGACTCTAGCTGGGCACTACCTCAGCTCCCAGCTCCAAGGCTAGGTCAAGCGCCAGGCAGTGTCTGTTTATTCTTCTTTAAATAAAAACATTAGACACCCTCCAAAATAGGGTATTTAATGTGCTAGGCACTGTAGGGATGTGTAATTAGAACGCATCTTTCAGAGGAGCTTGCTTGTTTAAAATAAAGCACTGAGCAAGGTCAGCAACTATATCAACAGAGTTAGCTACTCTAAAAGGAAAGTATACTCAAGAAAGCAACTTTCTAATATGAAAATGGAAACAAGTTTCCTCAAGAACTTACCACTGTTAAAACATTGGATATCAGCCACCAGTAGAGGAAAAACCGCAGGGCCAGTGCTTGCTGATAGGCTCATAGAGGTACATTAAACAATGGAGCAAAAGCATTGAACATGTCAGACTTCACTTTATTTTCTTTTTCTTTTTTTTTCCTGAGAAAATACTGCAGTACTTCAAAATGTACTAGATGGAAGACAGAAAAGCAAGTAACTTCCTAAATTTTAAGCTGCTAGCAAGGGCACCTTCCTGGGACAGTACAGCTCTGTGATCCAGTTGCTCTGCCAAGAATTATTCACACATTTGATGCAAAGTCGCTGAAACAAAATGCTCTTACATGGCTCTTTCACACTTTCATCAATCCATGTTCCTCCAGATCACATGAATGCAAGAGGGTGATGAGACACAACCATTTGATATATTGTAGACAACCACGCATGCAGCTTCCACATATTGTCCCACTGCAGCCACGCAGTCCTACTGTTGCTGAGATGTCTGGATTGTTCCCTGCAATAAATTTTCTCGTATTTCTGAAATGCAGGTCAACAATGCAAAAACAAAGTCTTCCTCAGCCACTGCCCTCTTTGTGGCCCCATATTTAACACTCAATGGAAGCAGCATTAGTCACACTCTTCTTCAGCTAAGTGATACTTCGTGTCACATTAGCTGTTTTTTAACTTCGCTGATCGTGACTATATACCTCTCAAACATTAAGACTAGACTCAGATGTCTGCTGAAACAGCTCATTTAAAATACAGCTGCACCCTCACTCTATTCTAATGTCCCTTGACCACAAAGACTGAGCTTTATTTGACATTCTGGTCTTAATTATGATTTATTAGATGTGGGATGGTTAGACACTTTTTGTCTCCATTAAATCTTAATGGCTACATTTTGCCTTTTCCTACTGAAAGAGTTCACGGAAATAAATGCAGTTAATCAACTCTGCTATTAAGTACATGTTGCTTGGAGATATAATAATGATACTTCAGAGTCTCTCCCACAATTTGCTATTAATATTGAGGAAATGCAAATTTCACAATCACACTTAAAATCATTTTTCACTAGTCAAACTACTAAGGTTTAGTTTCAAGATGGGAATTGTACTTAAAATTATCATCTCATGAATACCATGGGACATGATTATTTGTAATAGCGCAGTCATTACCGATAAGGCACTAAAACTTTAAAATGCAGCGTATTATGCTTTACTGTAACATTCAGTCCACATAAAAACGGACCTGAACCAATGAAATTAAAAACTTTTTTTTTTTTTTCTTCAAAAAATGATGTAGTGAACAACTGCTTTTTTGCTAAAAATGTCTTCTACTAGTTGAATGCCAAATTTTATGTGGACTGCTCACAACAGTAGAACTTCAGCCTAAGGAAGGGACAGTTGCTGACTTCATCTTCTTTTATTCTCACTAACTGAAAAAAAAAATAACCATACGCTTGCACGGCCTCTAATGCAAAGTATACTTCACTCTCAAGTAGGTTATCTAATTTCTTTCTACTCATTTATCTCATTTAGCTCAAAACAGGAGAAACAGTCTAACGCGACTTGCATTCTACAAGTGACAATATGTGTTATGCCCAGTAACATTTGCTCGGATAAATTTTATCATTCATAAAGATATATAGTCCTGAGCTGAGGACAAGAAGTGATAGCAAATCAGTAACTTTTCAGAACAATTTTTCCCACCGCTAACTGCCTTCATGGCTAAAAAGCACGTTAGTCACTGCTTCTCTGTGTATTTCCCTCCGAACTATAAATATGAAATTAAATTATCTGCATTTTAAATTCCTAAACATGGAATTGTTTTTGAACCTGCCTCCTCTCTAAGAAAGGAAAATACCTACTGAAAAGAAAACCAACAAAAACAAGAACACAGAAAAAAATTGAGATAAGAATTTAACAGAAATGTCAACTGTTCACACTTAAAAGACCACAGTATATCATTACTTCACTCTGATGTGTTTAGTTCTTACTCAGTGCCCCCCGCAATGTTATGAGAAAAAATACATAAAGAGGAGGTGTTATCAATCTTTAAGTTCCTTATGAATCTCAAGCACATCAGCAACTCAAGGAAGTGCTAAAGTTGTAATTGCAAAAGCACTGAAGTGCAAATCCCATTGATCTGAAAAGCAAGTAAGACCTATGCAGTGATGTCTGTAAACAGTACCTAAATAAATTTTGCAGTTCCCATTTTTCAAATGCAAAACTGATCTGGAACAAATTCCTGATTTTGTATGAACGGTAGGCTCAGCCCATGGGGCCAAACAAGTAACAGTTTTTGATCCCATATCCTGTTCATGCCATTTCACAACGCATACTTCACCACGAGGTTATTAAGAATCCAGCTTCATGCAGAGTAATGGCAGATTTACTTCTTATTTGCCACAGTTATGAAAGAATAGTAGAATTACTTAGATTTTCTCTATTATGAAAAATGCACAAGTTGAAAAGCCTAAATTACAGGTAAGTTCTTAAGTTCTAGCAAAATTCTAGTTCACTACTTTTGAAGTTACTGATGTAACTTTCATTTTTTTTCCTTTTTCAAATTAAAAAAAAAAAAAAAGATAAGCACATGAAAATCAATAACGTATAAATTATGATCATTTAGTGATCATAAGAGGAGCATCACAAATCAGAACAAAACTCAGTTCCCTTTGCAAAAAGTCTTCCACACATCCCATGAGAAGATACTGCACTCTTGGAGCACTACTCTGCTTTTCAAAGCAATGCACGGATGAGTAAGGGATGAACAATACAGACTATCTTCTATTCCTTATAAGCTACATTTTTTTCTTTAATAAGCTTTAAACACTGTCTGAACTCTTGTTGAGCATCCTGAAAGCAGTCCTTGTTATACAGCATGTTTTCTGTTGCTCTGCTTTAAATTTCTGTCTGGCAATCATTTTCATCCAGCATAGTCGTGAGAGATAAATTTGAAATATTATCTAAGCAAACTCTAAGCAAGCAAAAAGACCTTAAACAAAAAAGAAAAATAACTCCTTTTTCACTTACCATGTTGAACACAGCCATAGTTAATATTATAGCAGTGGTTGTCAATGTGAGAGTGATCCGTGGCCAAGGACGGTTTGCAATTATTCCAGATGATTTCAGGATCCACAACAGTGAAGCTGATGCTTTCTTGCTACATTGCTAAGTGCAATAAATTAAAAAAAAATAAAATAAAACAAATATAGCTTCAGTGTATTTAGTTACTATAAACAGGTAGAATTACAAAGGCTTAAGATTATGGGTAGTATTCACCTTGGTACATTATACAGAAGTGTTCAACTATTATATTCTCAATAACTTTTACGGATCAAGATTATATCAAGATTATACGTGACAATAAACACAAATATACTTGCAGTAACTGCCCTAATGTCAATTCTGTTGACAGTGTCATCATCAGCTCTATTATCAATAAAACCAAGCAAATAAACTGAACTCCCAAGTTGAAACTTCAACATTTCAGTAATGACTCTTGTAAAGCCTTTGACGTAGAGAGAGAGGGCTCCTCTGGTAGGATTACAGCCTCAAATATATCCTTTTCAGTCTACTGAAAAGAAAGCTTTCTGGTTCCTTCGTTTGCTTTGAGAATGTTTGATAATTATATTCATTTAAAATCAAAGGTACCTCAGCAAAAATAAAAAATAAAAAATACCTTTAATAAAAACATCAAGGAAACAACTATTTTATACAAAATTGGACTTATGAGTTGACAAGAAAGAGTATTTATTGAGCAGAAAATATTTCTTATACAGTGGCAAAAAGAAACAGCGAAAAACTCAGGCTCATTTAACCTGCTTCCAAGAACACCGGTCTCCATTCATATACCCATAGTGCTTAGAGGCAAAAGATGCTCACACAAAATAACAATTTGTGGCACATCCAACTATTAATTTCCTGTAAACTTCAGCAATGAGGAGATCAGGCTGCCGAGATATCTTGTGCTCTTTCCAGGTGTCAAGCTCTGCTACACTGATACTTGTGTAAAAAAACTAGTGAAAAGTTAAGGAATGCGACAGCCCTACAAAAGTATTATTTGCTTTTTATCAACTGCTTTTCTCCACTTAATGCTATCAAAGATCATTTTACATATTTTTTTTCATCCCAAACTTTGACCAAGAGGAGCCACAGCAATGACAAGGAGACAAGGCACAGAACGTCTCTGAGTCAAGAACTCAGGCAATAAAAACAACCAAATGCAGGACTTCAATGTATTGCATTTATCAGTTAGCTTAGGTTCAATAGATATGGACATCACTTTAAATTACACTATTACTCAACATGTTTAATATAGTTTATATGAAGGTCTTCTCCTTACTGCACATAAATATTTCCTTCTTGATTACACACTATTTTGCAAAGCCCACTGTGTATCTAGCAATCCCTTAAATATTATTTCCTATTATGGCAGGGAGTTTTGTGCACTAGATAAAGCAGATTTGGAGTGAATTAGGTCAATTTGAGGGAGGTCAAAACAGTAATCTGAATCTCAAGAATGGATGGAAAGGAGTGGGAAAAAATGTGTCTGTATGATAGCAATCTTCAAGCTGCATTGGCTGGTGATAAGATCTCCATCTGGACAGACCAAGGTTTGAGCCAGTGGCTGCATAACAGGGACAGAATTTGGGCGTGGGTATGCATTGACTTAAAAGTCCATATGAAGTGACCCACTACCATTAGCGTGCGTGTGGATGCTAATAGTCAGTGTGCATATCTTCCACTAGCAAAGCTCAGCAAGGGAGAACTATGCTGTTCTTATGTGAGAGCAACATGATTTTACTTGGGTGCTGCTGAAAGAGCTGATCTTTCTATGGATCTCTGTAGCCTGCTGTAGGGGGCCTGCTTTGCAGGGGGGCTGGACTAAATGATCTCTAGAGGCCTGTTCCAATCCCTACAAATTCTGTGATTCTGTTATCTCTGGTTGGCTGTGTGTACCATATATGCCAGTATGCTCAACTTCACTACGGGCTGGACCTGCAGCATGGTACTGACAAGCTCCCCTTAATGGAAGCAGGACAGAAGGAACCCCTGGGACTTTAATTCCACAACGCTGGGGTCCAGAGGAGGAGGTAGAACGCCCTGGCTCCCAGAGTTCTGTATTTTCAACATGCTCCAGCAGCTATTATTTTCTGCCTCAGTACTTTAAAAAACACCTCATTATCAGATGCAAAAAATGCCATAGAAAGATGTCTTCACGGTTTTCTAGGGCTAAGCAAAATAAATTGATGGATTCCTTTGCACCGCTGAACAACTTGTGTTATGTTAATTCCAAAGATAAAATTCAGCTTCACACAGGAATACCAATATCTAAACACACAAACCTTGAGGAGCAATAATCTAGTCCAATGCCTCAAATGCTGCAACTAACAGAACTTCACCCAGTCATTGTTTCACTGAATGCAAAAGTTTGTGCTGAGAACAGGTACTGTTCTCAAAATAAGTTTCCTGGTTTGTTTTGTTGATTTTTTCCCCCCTAGATAGATGTCAACCGATGGACACTTCTCTGACTTTCCTCTTTTATCATCAATGTTTCTAATTTGAACACTCGAACTTTTTTCATTTTTAAAACGAAGTCATCAGAAAAAAAAGTATGGTATAGAATTGTTGAGATTATTTTAGCTATGCTGACAGTTACATTTATTCATGAGGACTGCTTAATTGCTCGCCATATATTTGTTCACTTTTGAACAGACTTCTGTACCAAAATTTTGCACAGTAATTCCTTATTTTCTTGGTTTACAAGACTTCTGATCAAAACTGCTCAACTTGCTGATGTATTTTAGGAAGAAGGAATAAATTGGACTGATTTTCTACTTCCATTAAAGCAAAAAAAAAAAAAAAAAAAAAAAAAAAAAAGAAAGAGGAAGATTTTACATTCATTGAGCAAATTTATCACTTAGAGAAGTACAGGGGAAAAAAAGTTTCAGGTAGAAATTTATCATTCAGTTAGTATGATTATCCATCAAGAGATTCCACTGCTCTAGCTGTTACTGCTAAAGTTACAGATATTTCTGGGACTGACCTGAAGAAAAATGTGAGTGCTGTTAGACTGCAATTTAAAAATGAAGATTGTAGATAGTTTTTTCCACCTGTAAGTGAGATGTGCACAGAAAGAACTCAGTGAAACATTTCCTAGCAGGCTGTTTAGAACACAGCTCTTGAGTTCTGGAGGGAAAGGACCACTCTTTGGTAAATCTGTCATGCCCACCTGGTCTGTTAAGTAGATGGCAGGTCACTGGAATAGCAGAGAGAGCAGCCTACAGAGGTGAAACCAGTGAGACTAGTGGAAGGAAAATTTGTGACAAAATCCTGGTCCAAACTACAATTTTAAACCATTGAGAAGAATTTCCTTGGAAAAAGGTAAGAAAACACTGTTGATCGGTAATTCTGTATATGAGTTTGCAAATGAGCTGAACTTCATTTCCCTTGTAATGTAAACCATTTAAATCCAGCCCATGTTTGGTACAACTCTGGCAGTTCGGCCCTGCAGAACAACAGCTGACAGCAGAACTGCAGCTGGGGGTGGGGGGGGTGATGATTAAATTCAGATCCATAACAGTACTGGCAGAACTATGCAGATTTATTTTTCTGATTCTGGCCTTACACCCAACACTTTCTTTGTAAATCTTATGCCTCATTTGCATATTTCATAAGAAAATGGAGAATAAGATGATAGAAAGTAACCATTTCTAGAAAGCATGCTAGAAGAGCAAAATATAACTCAGTAGCATTAGCTATTGTTTTTATTCTAAGCGGAGCTGGCAGAACATGGTTTAGTGTTTACAATTTCCCAAGTAGAAATAATAGGCATTTGTAGTATCAAAGGTGACTAACATATTACATTTTCATCTGAATGTCTTAAATCTGATATGACAGATATCAGATCTGCTCAGCACGATTGTGACTAATAACTTATTTTGAATATTCAACTCATTACAATGTATCCTGTGTTGTATTGTCACACACAAAAACCTGCTTCGGCGTTTAATAAATTGAACGCTGTCTCTCTGAGTGAGAGCAAAGAATTGGCATGAGAATTAATTGTGACAGCTGTGTTGCAGATGAAAGACAGTGTCACAAGAGTTGTCACACTTCCCTCTCACACGCCAGCAGAAGTTGGAACGTTTGACTGCAGACCTCTTGTTTACACAAAGCCAATGAATCATATCCTCCATAGTTCTCTCATTGTTCTTTCCATTCTGTGTTCAAACACAGCTTCGCCTTTTATTAACATTTTTTTTATTAATTATTTTATTATTTTTAATGAAATGATTATTATTTCATTAAAAAAATGAAATCAAGAGAAACAAAAAACCCTCACATTTGGAGGGTTTTGTTGTTGTTGTTGTCGTTTTGTTGTTGTTGTTGTTGTTTTTTTCCCCGCAGACTTCTTTTCACTCAGACTCGAAGAGCCAAAAGTTCAATTCCAAGGAACAGGCTGAGTGGCTGACACGGAACACACAAACCTAAGATCAGGGAGGGCTGCTTTTGACACAGACACAAGCTTATGCTTGAAGTACTTCCTAACGATCCTACTGTTGACTACAACACTTTTAAAATGACTACTGTACCACCAAACCTTTGAATTCTGTGGTACAATTTTGTAAACCTAAGCCAGGAGTTTAAACTCTTACAACATACATGCAAGCGAAGAGTCGATTCAACTTCTATTGGACATAACTGTTTTTACTCAAGCTACAATAATGAACAAAGAATTAACAGTAAAAACTCAAGTCAGTATTGCATTTTTAATTGTACCATTCTTTGCAATGTTTATTATCCCTCACAAAGGATCACAATAAAATGGCCACGAGCTTGAATTCAGTTATCATGTTCAAAGTAAAGAACACTGCACTGAGCCATATAAAAATGCCTTTAGGCTCTCAGAGTTCAGTGCTGGTCCCTCCTGTAGTACTTTTCTCATTCAAGAAAACGTATAATCACTGTACTATACGCTATTTTAAGGTAAGACATTTTTAATCTTTCTCACCAGAGCTTTTCTGCTGCACATGAAATATTTAAAGAGCCACTAGCTTTGAGAAAGAGCAAATCTGAATGACTTTTTTAAATGCAGCGCCTAAGGCACTGAGCTAAATGAAGGAGTTCTGAATGCCACATTCCATTTTCTGCACTATTTTCTTATTAACCTGTCCCTGCACAGCTTAAAAGTAAAAATATTATTTAGAGACTGACTGGAAACCCTGTAGTATTCTTATGATGAGGCTCAGAAATGCTCTCCTTGGCTTCACAGCACTTGCACATTCCTCAACACACAGAGTACACACTTTTCTGGAGGAAAGGAGGTGCAGGGGAGACCTTATTGCTCCCTACAACTCCCAGAAAGGAGGTTGTGGTGAACTGGGGGTTCACCACATGAGAGGATGAGAGGGAAGAGCCTCAAGTTGTGCCTGGGGAAGTTCAGGTTGGATATTAGGAATAATTTCTTTTCAGAAGAAGTAGTGATGTACTGGAACAAGCTGCCCAGGGAGGTGGTGGAGTCATCAACCCTGGAGGTGTTCAAGAAATTTGTAGATGTGGCATTGAGGGCTGTGACATTGAGGGATGTGACTTAGTGAGTGTGGTGGTGATGGGTTGTCAGGTGGACTAGATGATCTTAGATGTCTTTTCCAACCTTAATGATCCTATGATACTATAATTCTAAATAACACTACTCCTTTAGTGTGCATAATTGGTTCCTCTTTGGTGCAGTGTCTTGCATCCACTCTTGGGAGCCTTCCAGTAAGCACTGATGGACACCATAAGTATGCTTAAAGCAGGTTTGTTTGGAGTGTTGGAGCCATGGAACACTAGGGCCGTTGACCAGGCTGTCAATGACAGCATACCACATTCATTGTGGAACTACGCCCTCCAGCAACTAGTAATTATCTCTCTACACTCTAAACTACTCATACTAAACACAGGTAACTGGTACAAACTTCCTTGCCAGCATTGGGAATGTATGGTCCTGGAATCATAAAATCCTGGAACCACAAAGCAGCGCAGCACGTCAAGTCCTGTCCTTCCCTCCTAGCATCGCACTGGTGGCTCATCTATCATCATAAGGATAGAATGCAGCTTTGTTCAGTTTCCCTGGTTTCGGTGGGTAGGGTATTTCCCTGAGAAGTCTGAATATAGCACCCTACTTAATGATGATAAATTTGCCATTGCAGAGCCTCTGCTGGATCTTGCTGCAGCGCCCAAAGTGCCTCTCTGAGTTCTCCCTGTCTTCCCTCACCACTTTCTTCAAGCTTAATTTACAAGCAGACTACTACTGAACAGCGAAACCAAAAGACCTTGATCTTTCATTTCTATCTGCATAAGAGAATCACTCACTTCAGAGGTAAGATCTTACCTCTGAAGAAAATAATTTGAGAAAATAATTTCTGAGTGGTGATTGTACTGATAATCCTGTCCTTGCTGTCAGGAATAAAAAAATCTTGTGAATATCATGAGTGTACACAGTCGTCCTGACTTAAGTACCAATGCCAACTGCTTTGGAGTAAAATACAAATCCCTGCACACAAAGATAAAGCTCTTTATATGGTGGTGTGGTAATGCAGCTAATAAATAACATGTTCTCCTCTTGCAGGGGCAGAGCTGCTCACATACTGGCTTGCACTTTTTAAAATGCTCCTGTGACCACAAATCAGATCCTTTTTCTTAACTGTGGAGCCAATTATTTCCTGACATTTGCTTGTTGTCAATTTGTTATGCTAATTCTATGGTTCAACCGCATAAACCTTCAAAAGTAATACAAATGTATATTCTACATTTCAACTATGTAAACATATACCAAAATAGACCTTTAAGACAAAAATTGTTCATAACCTTAAGATTCAACTCTCAATGTGGTGATTATCAGAAATAAAAATAAAGATAAAAAGAAATGAAACGAAAGAAAAAAGGAGAAGGGGAAGGGGAGAAGGGGAAGGGGAGAAGGGGAAGGGGAGAAGGGGAAGGGGAGAAGGGGAAGGGGAGAAGGGGAAGGGGAGAAGGGGAAGGGGAGAAGGGGAAGGGGAGAAGGGGAAGGGGAGAAGGGGAAGGGGAGAAGGGGAAGGGGAGAAGGGGAAGGGGAGAAGGGGAAGGGGAGAAGGGGAAGGGGAGAAGGGGAAGGGGAGAAGGGGAAGGGGAGAAGGGGAAGGGGAGAAGGGGAAGGGGAGAAGGGGAAGGGGAGAAGGGGAAGGGGAGAAGGGGAAGGGGAGAAGGGGAAGGGGAGAAGGGGAAGGGGAGAAGGGGAAGGGGAGAAGGGGAAGGGGAGAAGGGGAAGGGGAGAAGGGGAAGGGGAGAAGGGGAAGGGGAGAAGGGGAAGGGGAGAAGGGGAAGGGGAGAAGGGGAAGGGGAGAAGGGGAAGGGGAGAAGGGGAAGGGGAGAAGGGGAAGGGGAGAAGGGGAAGGGGAGAAGGGGAAGGGGAGAAGGGGAAGGGGAGAAGGGGAAGGGGAGAAGGGGAAGGGGAGAAGGGGAAGGGGAGAAGGGGAAGGGGAGAAGGGGAAGGGGAGAAGGGGAAGGGGAGAAGGGGAAGGGGAGAAGGGGAAGGGGAGAAGGGGAAGGGGAGAAGGGGAAGGGGAGAAGGGGAAGGGGAGAAGGGGAAGGGGAGAAGGGGAAGGGGAGAAGGGGAAGGGGAGAAGGGGAAGGGGAGAAGGGGAAGGGGAGAAGGGGAAGGGGAGAAGGGGAAGGGGAGAAGGGGAAGGGGAGAAGGGGAAGGGGAGAAGGGGAAGGGGAGAAGGGGAAGGGGAGAAGGGGAAGGGGAGAAGGGGAAGGGGAGAAGGGGAAGGGGAGAAGGGGAAGGGGAGAAGGGGAAGGGGAGAAGGGGAAGGGGAGAAGGGGAAGGGGAGAAGGGGAAGGGGAGAAGGGGAAGGGGAGAAGGGGAAGGGGAGAAGGGGAAGGGGAGAAGGGGAAGGGGAGAAGGGGAAGGGGAGAAGGAGAAGGGGAGAAGGAGAAGGGGAGAAGGAGAAGGGGAGAAGGAGAAGGGGAGAAGGAGAAGGGGAGAAGGAGAAGGGGAGAAGGAGAAGGGGAGAAGGAAAAGGGGAAAAGGAAAAGGGGAAAAGGAAAAGGGGAAAAGGAAAAGGGGAAAAGGAAGATGAATAGGAAGAGCAACAGGGCAAAAGTGAAAAGGAAAAGAAAAAGGAGAAGGGGAAAAGAAAAGCAGAAAGGAAAAGGAAAATAAAAGGAAAAGTAAAAGGAAGAGGAGGAAGAAACATGCATAGGGACAAATAAGTAATTAGTGTGTAAAAGATGTATTTCAGGATATATGACAATTTTAGCTAGGATTAATAAAGAGCTAATGTCCATGGATGGAGTAAGTGTTTCTATGAGAATTCTCAGCCGTTCCTGCACTCAGTCTGTTTGCCCTAGACTGATACTGGCTTATATGCATGAAAGGTATGATCTGCAAGTCTGTAACCTTATTATTTCTGCTACCACCGTACCACATTTTTTGATGGAAACATTTCTATTCTTATTTAATCACCGCTATTATCACTCTGTAACAGATTGAGCTGGATCGTGCTGCAGTACAGCTGAACAGTAAAATCAACTAATAATAAACACAAAGTGATAGAGTGAGCACAAATATCTTCATACAGTATTGTAATTAAATTCTGGAAGAGCTAGTAATTTTAACAGTACTGCCTGCATTTTTTTCATTTACCTAGGAAATTAAAATCAAACAGACAAGCTTGTTCAAGGTTGATTTTTGCCTGCCTTACTCTGCAGTTATGATAGCCATTTATAATCCGTAGAGACAGAGAGGGTGAAGTGTCAAATATTGAGACAAGATTATAATGTAGTAAAAGCCACATGTCCTAGTTTGAACTCAGATTTTGCTGGTTTTGCCAGCACTATGGAATCTTTTAACAGACTTGTAAATATTTGACTACTGCCCTAAGTTTCTGGATCAGGTGCAGCTATCAAGATGGCAGTAGGTGGGTTCATGTGAGGGCACCTCTGGGAAAAGGTATGTAGGAAAAGGTAGGAAAGGATAAGAAACAGAAAGAGGAAGATGGAAGAAAATAAGAGAAAAAACAGCAAAGTTACTGCCAAGGTGCCAAAGTTGGAGGAGGAGGAGGCGCTCCATGGTGGTGCAGATATCCACACTGCAACCCACGGAGGACCCCATCAAAACAGGTGAATATTTTCCATGGAGAGTCTACATCAGGGCAGTGGAAAAGTGTGAAGGGAAGAAGCAGAGAGAAAACACTGCTTACTGGTCACCCTCTTATGTCTGATGGTGCTGTCTGGAGGAAGGAAGATGTTTTTGGGAGGAATTCCCCAAGTCAAGTCTGTTTTGTCGGTGATAACAAGTGGTAAGAGATCTCTGTGCCTTTATCTTGATCCACAAGTTGTCTCATTTTCTCCCCAGTCCTGCAAGGAGGTGAGGTAGGTAGGTGCCTCACCCTTATCCAGAGCTCTCCTGTCACAGCTCTTTGGTCACAGTCAGGATCAAATCCTGTTCTTTCTTTTGTGAATTTCAAAAAGAGATATACTTGGCAATCCTAAACTCTGCAATTATGTGCAGGTGTGTGTACACATAAACATACCTACCATTAAGTACATGCATTCTGGAAGGGAATCCAAAATGCACCCCTTAAGAGACGGGGAAAAAACAAAACAAGAAACAATCGGGATGAGGATGATAAAGCTTGATTTCTCTAAACACTTGCAATATAACTCCCAGATGTTGATACTTGTTGGATTGACAGTTTCAGGCTTTTTATTCTAGAAACAAAGCATCTGCAATTATGGGTCAGATACTGCAATGAACATGCTACTGAAATATAACCTAATTTGCGACTGTGGTTAAAGCAGCAAAACAGTACTTTGATTTTTGACATACAATAAAAGATTTTAGGAAGAGGACAGGGAAAAGATAAACCTACTAACTCTTGTTGGTAGATCCTGCTTCTCACCCATCACCTTACAGAACTATGCCCATTCCAGTGAAGGAAAGACAGCCCTGCAGTAATTATGGCGGTAACTTACTTGTTGAAAGGCTTCTTAACATAGCTTCTGCATTAGGGCAGCTGAACTCATAAGGACAAACATAAATAATTCCTCTTCAAGCTGTTTAGGTTGCAACATGCCACCTTATAAGTCAACATAAATGCAGTAATAGGTCTCGATTTGTGAGAATTATATGAGACATAGGTAAGAAAACAAAAAAAAACAAACACAAAAATTAGGTGCCAGATATTACCTAAGTGGCACAACTCCTCAACTCTGACTCGAAAAATCTGCTTAGGCATCCATTTAAAAGCAGAATAAATGTTTGATTCTTCCTAAGCTACATTATAAATCAAATCCCCATGAGTGTTTACGTCCTTGATAACAGTTCACTGGCACCTTTTTATTTTATGCAGAAAGGATTGGCTTTCCCTTGAAGTATATTTTCTTTTTCATTTCGTTATTCAACAGCATCACCCCGACTCCATGTTTTCCTGTTATGCTAATAACAAGTAACAATCAAGCATGACATTACATGAGAACTAACTTTTGCAGTTAAGTAATAACAATACCTCTGGGACCTCACTCCAAGGATTTAAAAACATTTGAAAATATTGTTTCATTGTATTTTAGATTAATTCCCCACCTTATTGGAAAGGCAATTGAAATGCAGAGTAATAACATTTTCTTAAGAAACACAGACTGCTTATTTACAAGAAGGAGAAATTAAAAAATCTCACATTCTCGCTTTCTTGTTTCCACTGACAGACCACCTTTCCTTATTGTTTTACTACGTAATGACTTAACTGCCTTTCCCATGTGCGTGTTTCACTTCTTTATGTGAAAGTTCTTTCAGCTTTTTCTCACGGGAAATTGTGAAGAATGCAAAGGTGGTAAAGAAGTGAGGATTAACTGCACCAGAGCCATCAGAGATAGCAGCAATGCATATCCCCTTAATTAATGGGAGAGTGGAAAGCTGAATCTTTCATTTTCTTGTCTCTGTTAACATGGATCACAATGACAGAACCAGTGGCACAACACATTATGTTTTCCCCATTCCAGTGTTTGGTGACCACAGGAAAGTTTATTCTAGTGGTCAGATGAATTTTGATGTGCTTTAATTTGTCTGCACTGCCTCTTACCCTGCCAGTGGGCACGACTGAAAAGTGCCTGGCTCCTTCAACTTCCTTCCTTGCCATCAGGTATTTAGACAGACTGACAAGATTGCCTCCAAGATTTCTTTTCTCCAGACAGAACAACCCCACAGCGTTCATAATTTAAGACTCGGTATGCCAGCTTAGTGCACTGCTCTTCAGTTGCAGTCAATAATTGGACACAAAACAGAAACTGGATTTCATTCTGACTCACATGTCTGAGGCCTGGGAAAGTAATTGCGTGCTTGGCTTCAAAAGGCCAAAAAAAAAAAAAAAATTGGGACATGAGTAGAAAGATTTTTTGCTGTGGTGTAATAGGTCACTTACTTGACCTAACAGGAGCAGTTTCCAGTAAGATATAAAATGATCTTAAATAATAAGTAAACATAAGCAAACATAAACAAATATAGGCATAGACTTATTCTAGATTACATGCCAAATTCAAATTGAATTTATCAAAAATTCTGAAATATTCTTTCTTGATGGATTCATATGTTGGATCTATTTGAGAATAACTGAGAGGAGGACAATAATACTTGTTAATTAAATTGTGAAGAGTAAATTTGTTCGCACAAATCCTGGATTCTCAAATTGAGCGTATAACCAGATTCACTAGGAGGCATTACAGCAACACATGTACCACTCAACAGCAAAATCAGTATTTTACTACAAAAATTGTATATACCAAATCATTACTGGGATGTGCTCTCTAAGCTCAGAAAAGGTCTTCTACAATACTTAAAAATAAACAAATATGCACTGCCCCAATTTAAAGCATTCTTTTTAAAAGGTCATCTCCTGCAAGGACAATAGCAAAAAATTCAGAAAGGTCAACCAATCAAATAGTAATGCAGACCTCTCAGAGGATTCATCTTTGTGGGGGAAAGAGAGTATCAACGCAGGCAAAGACAATCACTGCAGTGGCATTTTCTGTTTTTCAGATAAATGAGGACAATTTACAGTAAGTCAGCAGAGACAAAACCATGAGCTCCCAGGCCTCAGGGTGCATGCTGTTCTGCAAAGGTAGAGTTGGGAAAATCTGGAGATGTCATTTAAAAGAAACTATAAACTACTAGATTGGGTTCCTTCAATACCTACCAAAAGCTGTCCAGCAAAGCAGATAAATAAAATGAAAGAGAGCAAGAGAAACGCGGCCCCGAATGAAATTCCAAGAATAGATGTTCTGCAAGAAATAAGAAAACACATTAATTTCTTAGGTACATCTTTGTAGCACAACCTTTCTTTGTAATGCAGATAATGATACAACAATTCCCATGCATAGGCTGCAACTCCAAACATCAAAACCATGGAAAAACCATTTTAGTTGTGTGTTTGTTTTTTTTTTTTAATCTCCCACATACCAAAGAAGAGCTTTCAAAATAACACCACTAAAACTGTACTTTTCTTTTTAAAGTTTTTTTGTCAAAGAAATACTTACATTGCTATTCTCTGTCACTTTGCAAAACTATCATGATGGATAGATAGTAATTTTCATACAGATAATTTAACTGGTAGAGTTGTATTAACAGCATCAAAGTTGGGTTTTTGTTTGTTTCTTTTTAAAAACTGTGTTAAAGAAGAACCTTAATGTTGTATGTTTTTGTTGATTTTCTAAATAGAATAGTCTGCTAAATTTATAAAATAAACATGTTCCAGCAGTGTAACTTCTCCCCGAAGGCCGGAAAAGCAATAGTATGGGTGAATGATGTCCAGTTTTCTGTGCCTTGTAGCTAGAAACTGTGGTATCTGTTACACCTTTGATGCTACAGCCTGCTAGCTCATTTCTCGAATGAGCAGGAATTCAATGCCCTTAAAAACTCCACTTTGTACCAAATCTGACTGATTGTCTGGTTCTGAAGTATCGGAGGACAGGTAGCATGATAGGAAGGACGACAACACCATGAAGAAAAGAAAAACAAACAACAGATTTATAATGGAAATGAAAAATACAAAACAAACAACAGATCGACAATAAACATGCAACTGAGTATCTAGACCTGAAATCTAGTCCTGAAATCATCCTTACTCAGCATTCTAACTTATCCTTTTCTTATGTACTCTAAATAGGAAAGTCTAGCCAAAAGAGCATCGGGACTCAGTAATCAGAAGCAGGGATGTAGAAGCAATCTGTGAAAGCATGCATTCTGCAAACGTGGAATCTCCCTATATGAACACCACAGCAAAGCATAATTGCCCCACAAGGAGCTATGTGAGAGCTACTTAGCACGGCTGCCTAGGGAAAGATGCAGTCAGACCTAATTATGTTCACAATGCATGTCAAGAGGAGATGAGAAGCTCTAGACCAACTGAACTGTTTAAGAAAGGAAATCAGACATGGTCATGAAGGCCTTCACCTGAGTGTCTGCTTTCAGCTTTAACCACTGATTTGACATCTTTGCAAAACTTAAAAGTATCTCTCAACCACTTCTAGCCTCAACAAACATTTTAGCGAAACTTGAGTAATGTTTAATTATTTATTAATTTTCTTTTAATTATTAAATTTTAATACAGTAATATAACATTTTAAGGTAGCTCTTCCATAAACCTATGATTCAGAAGATATTTTTAATAAAAGGTTACATCCTCATTCTTTAAAGATGACATCTGAATTCAAATATATACAATTTAGGCGCCACAATTCTAAAAATGAAGAAGTAGAACTCTTTGGATCAATTTCCTTAGATTATGTACAAAGATTGGAAAATATTTTGATCTGTTTTAATGACAGCGTTATAGATGTTGAGCTATTTTCAGGAAGGAACCAAAAGGCATTAATTTCACAAACCAATCTGATGCCATATTGCTGCTATTGAGAGCATTTTGGAGAATAATTTATGAGCTTTCCTGCCAGTCACACAGAGAACTTCTTATATGCTAAGTATTCAACAAATGTTTGGTTGATGTGAACAGATGATGAAAACAAACAACTGGCATTTCACAGATCATGCTCACATTGAAATGATGTTTCCTTTAGAAAGTATTTGACAATCCTTATTTCTTCAGAATACATGTTGTCCAAGAATTTCTCAAAAAGACTGAGATACCAAGCTGCATACCAACATATGTAAAACTACAGTTTCCACCCTTAGGAATTTAAAATCCAGTAAGCAACAGAGAAGAAAAGGAATACAATTAGCAGGCATGCTTTTTATGTGTGTAAGCACTCCCAGTCACATATGTCCATCAGTAAAACTCAAGTAACTGTTCTTACATTCGAAACTATTACCACACTCTCTTGGATGCAGAAAACGAAGTCGCACACCTTAAGAAATGATTCAGCCCAAGAACAGACTTATCAGTTAAGTCTGAAGTAGTTTCTTGTAGAAGATATTTAGGTGTTCCTGAGAGGAACTTGAGGACAAGAGAAATAAAATGAACATACATGAAGGAAAGCTTATGCAAAGAGTGCTTAACAATGGGGCAACAGACAAGAACAAAAGGTCTGAGCAGCTATTTTACACAGACTAACAAAGTTCGATGATGTTATCAGAATGGCATAGGAAAAAGGATAACACTGAAAGGTGAACAAGAATGATCACTGGGGCAAAGAGAAAAGGGCTGATGATAGCTTTGTAAAAGGAAAAAGGGTATCTTAGAGACCAGAGGAGAGGACAGAGGAAAAAAAGTTCCAAGCTTTTTGCTCCCCATACCCTCTTCTTTTCTGGGAACTGCAGGACTTCTTGTTTCAGTTACACTAAGCTGAAATTATTTCATGCTACTCCTAGAAGGAAAGAAGTGGAATGAAGATGCTATAATGGGAAGCAAAACACTAAAAATTAAGTGCCCGCATAAATAAGTCTCATTTGAGGCAATGACCACAGGGAAGTCATAACACACACTTACTTTTTCTCACTGGAACATTACAAAAACCGTAAACTATTCTTGCCTTTATGATGTAGAGTCATAAAAAGGAATCACTGAATGCACTGCATTGACAGATGCACACAAACTACTGTGTCACAAGAGCACTCGGGATCCCAAAAGACTGTTAACTTTTTACCTGCCTCTTCCTATTCTTCAGTGCCCTCACTTGTGAAATGCCTGTTCTCTGTCACAGTACCTGCTGGGGACGCTGACAGGGCAAGCCTTGACAATAATCTACTGAGGGTCAGAATCTGAACTTGAGGGAATTAAACACAAGAATTCCCCAGGCTTCAGACAGGTCTAAGTCTAAGTCATTAATTGTTAACAAAATTAAAATGTGGACATGTTTTTCTGGTTTCATCAAGTACAAGTATGTTTTGAATAATTAATTGTTATGAGGCAGTATGAGATTGGAAAAAATACATATGCATACTTATGTCTTGTTCATAACATATGAACTGAAAAATAAAGATTCATCACGAAGACAAATGTATTGAATAAAGGAGAAAAGAATGTAATCATGGAGAAAAGAATGTATTCTTTCTCACTTCTGTAACTTTCAGGAAAACACGTGACGTCTCTTCAGGTTCATGCACCTGAAGAGACACAGCAAATTTCCTGAGCTTTCCAGGATACTGACATTCACGTTTTTAACTGCTTGATTGTAAATTCTTAAGGTGATAAAATCATAAGAGAAGCAATTATACAAGACAATATTGAATTCAGATGTTTTGCATAACTAATAGCAGCTATTTCTTTTCTGATTTGACTGATGCCACTGATTTACTCAATGATTAGGCAGACTGAATGCATGGCAGTTTCTTTGTTAAGGAAAAATAATTTAAGTAGTATAATTACACTTAGTGGTGTTCTCTTTGTAGCTGTTGTTTTTTAACTGGATGCAGCATTAAAAGAAGGTAGTAATGGTGCTTTTCTTTCTGTTGTAGTGTCTCAAATTTTAGACATCTACTTTCAGATGAGGTTTTTAAGGTACTTTTTGTGCAAAGAAATTCACCTGTGTTTAATAGGAAATACCACATCAAGACCTGGCCATCTTCCAGGGATAGGGTGGATGACTGTTAGCTTGGCATGACTCAGGACAAATGGACATAAGCTCTTAAACACAGCAGCCTCAGAGAGAGAGAAGACTTGGGATGAATCTTAAATGTCATTCCAATCAAATTCCCTACCTGAATAGCACAATGAGTACCTCCTGGTCAATAGAAACATATTTTTATCAATTTAGCAGAATGCATTTCAAAAAAAACCAACCCAACACTACTGAGCTCATGTTAATTGACAGTTTCACTAAATAGAGAAGGCAGGATTCTTGTGAATTACCACAGGTATTTCTGTCACCTGGTAAGCCAAGAAGACTAAAAAGCCACTGAAGGCCGGCTCCAAGGAAATGATCTGCTGCATTGTAATGGCACCACAAAGACACCATGACACATTCAAGTCCAGGATACTGCTCTAATTTGTAATTACTAATTTATTTTAAGTTTACTGTGAAAACATTGCACCGGTTTCTAGACCACAGGAAAAATGAAATATTAACCAACGACTCCAGCCTTGTAAGAAACATTTCATGATCTTGCAGACGTTGCTTATATTCTTGCAACATGCTGGATGTTACTCCCTATCAAGCATTTCCAAATCTACTTTAAAGGAGCAGGTGGTGTACAAGCACAGAAATCAATATTATTACACTGCTGCGAAACCAGGTTAATCGCGAATCCATAAAACCCAATGACAGATTAAGTTTTTCTCTCCATCTTCATCAAATCACTGTTTAAAAATTCTGCAGAAATTTTTAGAAAAAAAATACTAGACAGAATTTTAAACTGACCGATAATCTACACTGTTTTCTTCATGTGTGCATGTTTGTTTTTCCTGGGAGGAAATAACATCTGTAGCAGTTGAGTCTGTTTGACTGGAGTTTGAACTTTATTTCCAGTGCAGAACACCAAACTGCCAACAAGAATGGCCAGCTGCCTAGCGTTTTCTCCTGCTGTTATTACTGCTTTTAGTTATGGACAAGTAGACGGACATGCCTTCCCAATCTACATCTGTGCAATAACCCAGAAAAAAATTGGTCTGCACCTGACTTTTTTACAGATTTTTAAAATAAACACATGTTAGTTAGCAACTCAGGTAAAATTATAATATAATGAAGGTAATTTTACTTTCAAAAAATACCCTTATGTACACCAGTGATTTTTTAAATATTTTTTTAAATGTGAAACACGCACTGAGATTTTCCAACAGAGCTCCAGATGCTTGTATGATACCTTGCTTTTCTTATTTCAGTTTTTGTTTCTTTTAACTTAATTCACAGAGCCCTTGAAGCTGAACATCATTCATTTGGTAATACCTGTTTTCTAACCTGCTCGAGCAAGGCAGTTGGACCAAATGATCTCCAGAGGCCCCTTCCAACCTCAGACATTCTGTGATTTTATACTCTCGCTTTTCCAATTTAACAAGCAGCCCTATCAAAGAACCATGAATAATTTACATTTTTGTAACAAAAAGGATAAATTATCGTATCTTTTGTTCCAATACGAGAAAGACAATGCATGGTTTTACAAGTTAGAGAACACTTTCCTTAGTTGAACATATTTCCCAAGTGTTCACTAATTTCAAGTATCTGATACATTTTAATGAGCTACACGTTTGGTTCAGTGGACTTAATAAGCATATAGTAAAATTAATATCTTACTTCATATATGGTAAATAATAAAGCTAAATTCATTTTTGTGACTGAAATCAAAACATAAAAACAGATTTGTAAGTGATAATATTGGAGAGACTAATTAGATTCATGTTTTCTTTTCTGTATGATACCTAAACTCAGAGTGAACCACATAAAGGATACTGCTGAACTCTTTTCTTCTAAGAACGGCCCTTTGTGGCCTGTGTCTGTAAATTAGAAACTAATGGGAACCTCACTGCAAAGAAAATGCTATAACATTTGCAGAGAAGCTGGCAAAACTTGATGCATGTTAAAAAAAACCCAAGTCTGTAGGATAAAAAGTCCTTCTGGCTTTGAATTAAAATACAAGTACTACAGCACGAGAGCAGTCACTCATCTGAGGTTGTAAAAACTTCCCCCAGAAGCACTGTGCAGGAAAAAAAGACTGAATACTAAATCACAGAGAATATGCAGTGTTGACTTTGGAGACAACTGCTATCAAACTAACAAATATCAAGTGTCCATTACGGAAACAATCAACAGCAGAATTCCATTTTAAGCAGTCTAGTAAAATATTATTTATTGGAACTACCTTTCAATTTTCTTGGACTTTCTAGAACATGCATAAGCAGAAGGAATAGCTGATTCTGGTTGGTATATAAACATAAATTAGCTCACAATTATTCCTCTCATATAAATAAATTCTGATGGCAATAATTATTTCATCAATTGATGATATTTTTTAAACTAGTTTTGAAAAGAGAAATTCTTAGTAACACTAATTGTATGTGGAACAGAGCAGTATTATCACAGCTATGTGTTAAGTACAACTAATCAGTCTCAATTCTGCAATCCACTTCATTGGATTGCCCAATGCTCAGGCTTATTTTACACACAGTTGTGGTCTCATGCATACATACTTTGTATTATTTGTCTTTGCACACATGGATTCATGTTATCATCACACATTTTTAAATACAAAAACTAAAATCAACGAAGAATTGATACTGATATTTGAGCACTAAGCAATGGCAGCGTTTAAAATTAGAAACAAGTATAACACTGAAAATTGGCTAAAATCCTCAATCGTTGTCCAGCTTTCTGTAACCTGACAATTCAAAAAGCTTTTACTAACATATTTTTTACATTAATATGCAAATAAACATAGGAATGAATACATGTTAAAATACCACTTACTTGGGCAATACCAGAATCTGCACAACAAAAATGCAGAAGAATATGAGACAGGCACAAGTCACATAGTACTTAAACGCAGGCAGAGTGGTTGCTCTGTACTGGAAAAAGAAAGAGTAAATATCAGGAACACAATTTTCAAAGCAGATAAAACATCACCCAACCAAAATTCCAGTTTTAAGATGCAGAAATGCACAGGCTGATTTCAGCAACAGTAAGTTTCCTGTTCATAGATTATCATATCCGCTCACATGAGGACAGGGATTATCAGGGAAAGTAGTGAAGCCTTTCACTTTTCAACGGACAGAGTAGATAGCCATGAGAAATGGTTTGGGCTTGCTTCTCCTGAGAACAAGACTATCCCAAATTAATCATAAAAAATAATAATAATAATAATAATTAAAAAATAGTGTAATCATAAAATTTTTCATTAGAAAAGTGGAAGTATTTCTATTATTAATAATAGCTGACCATGCTTGTACAATCTTTCTCAGTCATTAATTCCCCAAACTGCTTTTTGAGTTACTAGTAAATACTGAGTGGGCTGGGCCAGTTATAAGAAACTGTTAATGTCACTTATACAGGCAAGTCCTGAGTAGATGAATCAACAAAGTGTAAACTGCTAACGATTTGCATAAAAGTTGTTTTTCCAATAGCAGAGCTAGCTATCATGCTGATATTTAGTGACACTACATTATTACTTCAGTGAATGTCTGTGTTAAAAAGCCTTATCTATCCACTGATAATAATAAAAACTCATTATTAGGAGAGAGTTGGTTCCATCCGCTTTGTAGTTAATAAAAAAAATACTATTTTAAATCCTCTAATTAGTTTTCTAATTAGTCTGTCCAGAAACACAAGAATTAAACAGTGAAATATTTACCAGAAGAATTTGAGATTGACACATAGGTTATATTATATTATTAGATTATATAGAAAATAGATTGAAATCAATTAAGTACACAAAAGAAAATGATCTAAGTATTGGGTCTATTGAAGTTACGTAGCCTATCTGTATGGGAACTGTTGAGTCACACCCTGAATTGCTGTTGATCTGGGGAAAAGACTGGGTCAGCCCTGGGAGCACAGGTGAAGGCAATTCTGCTGTGTGATCAGGAGTAGAGCCCGGCTGCACCTCTCTTAGACCTCATTTAAGGGCTGACTGCCACTGGGGAAGGATCTCTGGTTGGAGATCCCTCCCTTGTGGAGTTTCTCCTCTGCAAACCTGGATCTTCAGAGATGGGCAAGCATTCCTTTCCTGTCTGTCCTTTTGCCATCCCACTCCTGTAATTGCCTTTTCATTGCGCTAATCTTTCTGACTGTAACACTGTCTAAGTTTATTAAGAGGGTAAAGAGTTCCAAGATCCAATTTATTAAAAAAAAGTATCAAAAATTATTTCTGCATTATTATGTTCTCAATATGCAAATATCATAAAATAAAGTGTGCATGAGCTGTGCTTTCTAATGGTGGTGTCTTTGTGCTTAGTACCAAACTCTTCCCTTAAAACTGGTGCACTTAACTTTATATTAATGTGCAGAAATTGAGTTTAGCACCCCAACAGGTTTTTTTTTGTGTGCGTGTGTTTTTGTTTTTTTTAATTCTGTGACAAATTGAAAGCAATTCTTCCCACCTAACTGAGTTCTGAGCCACCAATATCACTATGCTTGATGGGAATGCTTGCAGCAAGTTTTGTTGTTCCAGCTGTTGAACATTTGCTATATCTCAATGGTCCCGTCCAACAATTTTGGACCTTGAGTTGCCATTAAAATCTCAAAAAATTCCAATGCACTTGTAAATTCTTTTCAATGTTTTACACTTCTCCAGATATTTCTGAACAAAGCCAGGCAACTCACTCCTTAGGATAAATAATTCTTTTGCTTTATTACCTTGCAGTACTTTCAGGCCCTGCAGGGTGTGGAAAGTTCCTGCTTAAATCAAAATCAGGCTTCCTACCGAGTTCTTTAAAGTCAAGACTGGACTAGTGAGTCATTAAAAGACACAGAACAAAGACCTTAAAAAGCCAGACCTGAAAAGAACAATTAGTTCTTTGTCATACCGTAACACTCACCAGTCTAAAAGAGATTAGGCTCTTACAGGGAGCATCCACACAGCCAAATAACTTGGCTGATTTTCTCCCGAATTCTGATTCCCTCATCGTCCAAACAGCACATATAATGGTTTGCTCTCAAGTTCTATTTTAGAACTAATCATTCAGTACCATCCACACTGAAATCTGTATGTGCTCCCACTCAGTGCACCCTATAAACACTGTGGGTGAGACCACACCAGGTGTTGCTGCTTCTCTCTTATGCCACCTCCACAGCCTTAACAAGCCTTGAATTTTTTATCACCATAATGCATTGCCAAGGTCATACAACATGCCTTTGGCAGCCTGCCAGAAGAACTCTAGTCGTGAGAGGAGGTGAAAATTATTTCAGATACTCTGAACTGAAGGTACATGCAAAAATGATTAATTACGTCTTTGAGCATCAAGTGAGACCCAGATGATGCTTTTATCTCTCTTGTGCAGTATAAACATAGTGTGGTAACACTTCCCCTACTACCTTCTTATCAGGCTAACCCATTTATAAAGCCAACTGTGGTCTGATCTACCTCTTACTTTGCTGAAAGACACCGTAACCTCTCAGCTATCAGCTGTCCTACGCTTATTGAGGTGGGGAAAGAGACAACTCTCCAGTCTTATTGCTGAAATTTTGTCAGTATGTTGAAACATAATCAAGCCCCACAAGGCTGTAAAACAACAAAAAGAAAACACCGGACTTCCTGGGCTAATGGTCGCAACAGCTGCCTAAAAGGGAAAAACTTTCATTTTGATCTTTTTTTTTTGTTTGTTTTGCAAGGACTGTGAACAGTATAATTTACTTCATCTGCCCATACATCTCAAACATGTTTCATTAAGTATATTACCCATAAGAACATTTAGTGAATTGCAACCAATACAGATAGGTATTTTTCTTAAATAACATTTACAGTATCGCTACCCTGGAATGAGCATCAAGTGCTTATGAAGAAAACAAATGAACTGAAATTATTGCTGGACTATCAAGATTGGAGGTGGAGTATTTGAGATGTGGTAAAAAGAAAAAAATAGGAATAACTGTGTTTGATAAACATCTTTCAAGCACATACGTAGTTAACTTTGGAATCCTTGGGTTCAGCATCAGCAAATCAAGAATATCAAACCTCCTCTTATTTCTATGAGACTTTGAAAACTTCAAGAAATTCAGAATTGCTGAGCACTATAAAAATTGCCCTGCAAACAGAGAAGCAATATTGGACGTCATACTCAAAACATTTCTACTACAAATGAGGCAAAAAAAGTTTAAGCACTTCTCACTGATGGGGTGGTGCTCTGTGTTATAAAGTCAAGGTATAGTGGCCTCACTTAGGATAAGGTAGAGAAGGAATCAATCGTGACTTTGCAGTGAAAATAACTTACTTCTTTTTCCAGAGTCTTATTATAGAAAAGAAGTGATATTCTTTGAATGTCTTCAGATTTAAGCCACTGCCTAGAAAATAAAAAAAAAAATAAAATTATAAATTATACAAGAATAAAGTAGTCCCGTCTTTTTGCACTACTGAAATGCAGCAAATTAAGAAAATAACTTAGAGGAAAGTTATTGGGTTTTGGAACATATATGATGACTCACACTAAAATTAGAAGAGAGTACTAAAATCCTGTTTGCTTTTTGATTTCCATTGCTAATATACTCATGAAGCAAAAGTTCAGACGAGCTATTTTGCTGTGGATCATTGCTAAAGACAATCAAGGGAGAGATTTACATGATATAATTCTCACAATGACATTACATTCATATCCAAAATACTGTAATACTGCAGGGCACAGAAGAGAATGGTGCACAGAGACAAAAGCAAACCTTTCACTGATCACCGATACGACTTTCACAGAATGGTTTTAGGTTGGAAGGGACCTCTGGAGGCCATCTGGTCTCATCTTCACAAGTTACCTTTTAAAAGTATACTTTTATAATATGTAAGAATGGCAGGCAAATTACATTCCTATTCTAAAAGTAAATGTAAAAGACATTATTAAAGAAAAGTGAACTGTTTTTGTCTTGAAGCAGTGTTAGTCTTTGGACTATGACCTGCACGGGCTGCTCCCAAAGGCCTAATCTGGTCTGTACACATTTGATCACACTAATGGCACTTAGAGCAAACGCTGCCTTGTACTCCCCACAAGTAGCTCACGTGTTCAAGAGCTCAGTAAAATTACAGTGATCGTATCTCTTTTAAAGTAGTTATAGGAATTTCTAGGAAGCTTTAGTAACTCTGCATTTCTGCCTTGCAACTTCAGTTTTTTTTCTGGTAGAAGGCCGCTTTGAGGTCGTAGCTCTCTCGTGTTGTTTTTGTGAAAAAAGGTCAATAACTGACTATGCCTGCCCTTTGAAAAATCTCAGTTTCACAAACACTCAACAGTGATTTCTCACTTTGGTAAAAGAAATAGTTTTCAGAATCTTTCACTTTCAGCAAACGCGTTCTACCCTTTCACATCCATCTTCCAGACAGACTTCAAATACACCATTTTTTAAGGGACTGAGGGACTGCATATCCAATTTCCATATCACCAGTGCTCTCAGCTATCTTTATAGCAGGCACGAGAAATAAGAGCAAGAGACCTATCTATCCATACTGACAAACTTTCTTTTTTTTTTTTTTTTTTCTATAGCAGGATCTGTAGAAACAGAAGAAAGAAGAAAAATGACATCTACCGCAAAAAGGTGAGCAAGATTTAGAGAACAGGTATTGTGGGACTAAAAGCAAATAAGCAGTCAAGGCATCACCCAGAAGACATGGAAAATAGAAGAGCCAACAGAAAGATTCAGCAGGTACTACTGAGAGGTCTGAGTGCAGCGCAGACAAGCAGAAGTGAAGAACAAGCTTAGGAGATGGTGCATAAAGGTAAGGATTTTTAGCAGAGTAATAAAGGCTGTGAAATCCTGCCTGCTGTCTGACTCCCTGATGAGCGTAGAAGTCCCAAATATCTACAGATATGCAGGGATATGCCAGCTGCAAAGCTAACACATTTGTGTTTGGATTCTTTTGCAGTTCAAGGACCAACAAAGACAGACTTGTATCCACAAGGGTGCATGGTTTTAAAGGCCTAGTCTGGTAGACAACATGTGTAAACCATAGCAGCCAAAATAAGGAAAGAATGTATCTTTTTAACATAGTCACCTACTTATCAAATAGCAAAATAATTTTAGTTTACTTCTCTCTGTAGATACTTAGATTCTTATCCATCTATCACATGTCTTATAAAAGTCCCCTAACCACCAAAGCGGCATCGCCAGGTCTAACCAACCCCTCCTGTGCAGGACACATGCCTAATAGCTATGGGAACATGGCTAAAAGAGAAAAACTTTGTGTTCCTTGCTCCTTCTTTTAAATCTGTATTTTTTCTTTATCCAGAATAGTATTGAATAAGGTCCTAACCTTCCTCACATGGCCTTTCAAGGAGCAATGCCAACTAAATCTACTGCTCTCAATCATCCTAAAAGCCCGTGATCCTGCTTCTTAGAGACTATGGCTTCATCTGCATTCCAGAAGATGGAATTGAACCCAGAGGCCCTGAGTCACCCTCGATGTGTGCATGCGGCGCTTGGCAGACTTGTGCAAAGATAGCTGTGTTGTGTGAAGCAGCAAGAGAACAGGCAGTGCAACCACTGCCCGAGAAAACATTACACAGGCACAAACAAAGTGAAATAATTAATAATTAAAAAAATAAAAAAGGTATTAGTTTTGTGTCCAATATATATCATGTTTTTAATCTACTTTTTTTGTTGTTGTTTTCTGAGTGATTAACATTTACATAGTTAAAATATTATTGAATTAACTTGTTTTTTGGGGAATGAACACTTCTCATTATTTGTTCTCAGATAACCAATCTAATAATTTATCTTAAGCGATACATTCATCAAAGATTGAGGTAAATAATCTTCTTTTGGAAGGCAACATCTATTCTGACCGTGCAATATGTAAAATCATTCCTTACCCGTCTGTAGTTCCCCATGTAATTCACAAAATGAATTGAAGCTTTTGCCGCAACTTTTGTTTTATCTCTCTTATTCCTAAACTTCTCTGAATGTATTCACTAATTAAGTAAAACACAGATTCTCTAAGGTAAAAGACATCTGGAGGTCATCCTGTACAACCCCCCTTCTTAAGCAGGGCCACTTAGAGCAGGTTCCCCAGGGAATAACCATAATTTCTCTTAATGTGTATGTACAATTGTTGTGGATTAACTCGGCAGGCAGCTAAGCACCACGCAGTCATTCACTCACTCCTCCTTCCCAGTGAGGTGAGAAAGAGAATAATAATAAATTAAAAAAAAAACCAATAAATTAGAAATTGCGGGTCGAGACAAAGACTATTTACAGGCAGAAAAGGAAGAGGAAAATAAGATGATAATAATCATAATAACATAATTTATATTTACTAAACAAGTGATGCACAACACAATTGCTTACCACCTGCCAACTGATGCCCAGCCACTCTGTGGACAGCAGTAGCCATCCTCCTGGCCAACTCCCCTCAGTTTTCTGTTTGTTTGTTTTCTTTCATGTAATATCATATGGAATATCCTTTTGGCCATTTCAGGTCACCTGCCCTGGTTCTGTCCCCTTCCTGCTCCTTGTGCCCCTCAGCTCCCCTCACGAGCAGGACAGTACAAGAAGTTGAAATGCTCTTGGCTCTGTACAGCACTGCTCAGTAACGACTAAGCCATCAGTGTGTTATCAACACTGTTTTTCTCCCAAAGCCAAAACATGGCATCACACCAGACATTATGAAGAAAACAAAAAACACCTCTGTCTCAGCTGAAACCAAGACAACAATATGTTTCTCTTTTGATATCAAACCATCATTTTTAGAGCTCACTTAGCTGAGGAAGTTTATCTGAAGAAACGTGAAACTGTCAAAATTTGCATAGTTGTTTTAAGCAAGTCTGGTATAATCAGAAGTCCCTGTCTATCAGATGACTCTGTATTTTTGTATGACCTATAAATAATGACTAAGAAATATTTTCCTAAAACCAAGTATCTTAGAACAGGACTAAGCAACAAAAAAACAAACAAAACAAGCATGATATATGAACATTTAATAATTAGCAGTAATACTTAGCTGATTAAGATTCTGAGTAATAGAAATACAGAGAAAAACATGCAATTCATCACTATCATCATCCACATTTTTCTTGAGTAATTCTCTTATTTCATTAGATAAATAAAAGAAACCTGAACACTTCTTTTGATTGTTTTTTTGCTCAGTCTTATCTATTCACAAGCAGAGAACATCAATACCACCTCCAGTACTTCCTAGGACACAGAAGCAACACATGCATGTTGCCTCTCACAGTCATTTCAGTATGCCATCAAGCACAGCCTAGTCTAAGAATTCAACCAAGCAACTGAAAGAGGGAGATACCAACAAGTTTAGGGAAATCTTGTAATTCTGAGGAGATGTTCCTGTAACAATTGTGAAGCATTAATTTTCACATCATTCTGATTCTTGAGTCGGTTATTGTTATGTCATATTTCTCTGCTCTCAGATGACATAATTCAGTACAGCAACAGCTGTGACTGTACAGTTAAAGAGCCAAAAATACCTTTGTCATGAAAATCAAGGTAAGCCAAAACATCTGTCATGCCATTATTCACGGGCAATGTCTTATCCCATGTAGTATTAAATGGTAAAGTACACCCATCTTTACAATGTGCAGAACTTTCTAGCCTGGTAGCAGTGCTACCTTTACTCGTACAGACCACTCTGTGAACTTGGGAGGGAGAAATAGTACACACTACTTGCTATTACTGGTTTATGTCAAAGCTGAATCAAGTAGACAACAGAGGATAGAAACATACTTTTGAGCGTTAATTCCATCAATGGCCTGAATCATCCTCTCATTCAGTTCCTCTTCAAATCTTCTTTTCTGAGATTTTGTTCTGAAATGAAAAATGTAAGAAATTGAAATCATTACATTGTTAATAAACCTTAGATATAAGCATTTGTGTAATATCTGGTCAACATTTATGTTGCAATAGCTTCTACAGGCTTCAGACACACTGTGCCTCCTAAGCTCTTGACAAGAACAGTTTGCTCCACCATTCCCTCCATCAATCAATCAATCACTAGAGATTAGAGAGCACTTAAAAAGAACACACAACTTCTTAAAAGAAAAAAAATTCAAGATTCAAGTTGAGAGAAAGTCCTCCTTAATGGTGTGAACTCAATAAAAACAATAGAAATACGCTCCAATTCAGAAAACATTTATTGCAGTCATTTTTAAATATCCTTGTCAGGACTGTATGATGACCAGTAGTGTGCTAGCGTATAATAAATGCCCCTACAGAAAGCCCGCTTTCTGGGAAAAGCGGGCTTTCTGTAAGCGGAAATATTTTTAGTAAGAAGTATGAACATCAAGTCTGAAATGTGTTTTAAGCATGTGTCTTGTTCCTCTTTTTAAAACTTAGAACACAACTGCAATGAAAAAAAAAGTCTCTTATTTTCACTGCATTCAGCATGAACCCAGCAGAGGGTTTGCCTTTGATAACGTTCCTACAAACATCATCAGTTCTTTCAGGAGCTGTGCTCTCCTTACAGCCATAATACTTCAAATATTGCTAGATTATATCTCTGTGCCTTCAAAACTTAAATTTTAACATTAACTTAATAGCCATGTTTTATAAGAAGTAACCACTCAGATCTGAAATCTGACTTTTAGCTTACCAGAATTTCCTTAACCTACAAATTCAAAACTTTCAAAGGTACAACAGAACAACTTCTCCATCAACTTTTGGGTTATTTCCCAAAAAACGTTAACTTGTTGCAGGATTCACATGCATTGAGAAAACAATATTCATGTATTTTCAGTAAATTTGAACAACCCAACTGGTTTCATGCTTAATCAATGCTACAGAGATTGAGTAAGTAAGTGTTCACAGCTCATTTTTCACATGTGGACCATTCCGCCTATGAGGAATAGCCACACAGGAGGAGACATTATCTACTAACACTTAGTATTCCTGACATATCCCTGTCAATATATAATGCAAATGGGTAAGATCGACTGTCACAAATGGAAGCCTACAGTCAGGCTTCAAAGCTCACATTTTCATATTCTAACAAAATACTGATTTTCAGAGGACTTATCATTTCACTGCTATCCTCGGGAAATGAGCAACTTGCACATCTAAAATTTTATCTATATATCTCAGTACGGACAGGAGACTCTAGTAATCACTTCTAGAAACTGGTTCCAATAGCATGCTGTCAACAAGCATGGCAATGTTTGCACCCGTTTACACATTTTGGAATGTACTTCTTACTACCAGGCTGACTTACATTCTCTGGAGATGCTGTCCAAACATACGTGCTGGGTTTAAAAACCAGAGATGGTGTATATTAGTATAATGCATACACGGTCAAACTTGTTCAACTTCTGAAATTTAGGAATACTTTGTGTAATTGCACTGTTCCCCAGTAACCTCTATTTTGGTTGATCTACCATGTAGGCAGATCACAGAATCATAGAATGGCCTGAGTTGAGAAGGACCACAATAATCATCTAGTTTCAACCCCCCTGCTATGTGCAGGGCTGCCAACCACCAGACCAGGCTACCCAGAGCCATATCCAGCCTGGCCTTGAATGCCTCTGGGGATGGGGCATCCACAACCTCCTTAGGCAACCTGTTCACGATGTTAGGAATCACGGAAGGAATAGACAGAATGACTTGTCTGCATAACCAAAGATAATAAAAATAGAAAATTTTCAACGTCTCTTTCAAACTTTTTTATGGGATTTGCAGTGTTTCTTATAATTCTGAAATAAAGACATTATCTAAAGTCTTATCAGGTCATTAAAATAAAAATGAAACATTTCAGCTTCCTGACAGTGCTAAGCTTGTTTTTAAAAGAGTAGTCATTCTTTTCTTGATTTAAAATTCTGACTTTTTTTATTATTTTTTTTTTAGAGAAAGTGACATTTTCTCACTGTGTTGGCCTAGTCACTGAAACAACAAACAGGGGAATGAAAAAAACTGACATGATTTTGCAAACATTTTGCATAGCAAAAGTACTACAGAAGGTCAACAAAATACTACTGCAAACACTATAAGCTTTGAAACAATAATAAACAATGCAAATACAAAGCAATTAACAAAATATGCTTTTCAGTCCATATTATTAGCTGTTATAACAGTTTACTAAAAACCCTTCACAGCTTCTGTTTTCTTCCCCACTCTATCTCTATATCATTTTCTGCACACTGAAAGAACAAGTGAGATGTTAGCAGACATAAATAGGAGGCCACTGACATACTTACAGTAATTCTGAATAATGCTTATTTATGAGAAGGAAGTTATATTCACAATTCTTTAGTATCTGCAAAATCTGTTTTCATAGCTCTTTTCTATCTGTGAGGCCTCAGTTCAAAAAGTAATCTGGATAAGAAACTGCTCCCTCCTGAAAGTATGTCATACCTATAAAAATGCAAATGTACATATATATATGGAATTTATGTGAGTAATTGATTTTTTTAAAATCAATTTACCTCTCTCTGCAACGCTGAAAATGATACTGCCCCATGGGAACATCCTAATGAAAGACAAAAGAAAATACCTCTTAACTATAATACACTTTGACAACATAATTAATGTGAATTCACTTTAAAGTTAGTGTTGAAAACAGGGTCAAGTAAGCAGAAAATTTTCCAATACAAATACTTTTAGCATTAGATTAAAACTCTTCAAAGAAAAATCCAGCCAATGGTGAAGATGGAATGATCCGGGCACAAAGCGATCCATTGTAATAAGTAATAAATTACGAATACAACCACCAGAATCCAAAAATGTTTTTCTTTACTAGAAAGTTACTGCTTCAAAGTAACGGTTATATATTACTGCTGTAATACAGCCTAAACTCCTGCCAGCTTCAGCAAAAAAATAATATTAAGTGTTTTTGAAAAAACAGACCTGAGCGGCCAAGTACAGGCCACGGACATTACTATTATTGATGAGGAATAGCAGCCATCACAACCACATTTATTTTGTGATTAATAGTGACAGTTGGGTACTTTCTGTAATGAGCATGTCACTATCCACATTCTGATGCACTGTATTTATTGAACAAGATTGGTTAGGTGGCTCAGCCTTATGTTCTCGTATATAATGGAAACAGGAGTGAATGCTAATGTTCAAAACACTTAGAATTTATCTCTAAATTTGCACTTGTTAAAAAGAAGAATGATGCAATGTGCAAGATAAAAACTGACTGTGTCTTACTGACAGCAGTAAGACAGTGATGACAACATTAAAAAGAAATATTTTCTGCTCAGTGTAAGAGATGTGACATACAATAGCACTGTGATATTCAGACCCTTAGCTTCAGTTTACAGTCTGGTTAGTGCACTTTCAACAGGTTGATGTTACAGTATGAATTGATTTGGTTCCCAGGGATTTGGTTCTCAAAAGGTCCACTCCAGGTACCACAGGAATATTCTAACTTCATAGCATTTGCTCCACGTTTGGCCATGTTCCAAATGCAATATCTTGCTAAATAATCATTAAATCTCAGGAAGTGTCTCTGCATGAAAAGTATCCCTTCCTAAAGGTATTGCAATCTGGCTTCATGTTCAAAATCCATTTCCACATTGTGAACAGCAGCCATGCTACATGCTATGGAACAAGCTCAGAGGGCAAAATAGTGCATTTTGCTAAGTATACTTAAGTTCTTATGATTCAGAGATGCACTAAAAGGAAGATATGGCTCTTCAGAGTCTAATCCAAAACTCATAACTCAATGGAAAAGCTCCTAGAAACTTCCTTGGGCTTTTGTCCAGTACAAATGCATGTACTTTCCTGCATCAGAAATAACCAGGTATTTAGCAGTGAGCACCTTTTTTCTTTCAAATACTGCTAAAATTGTATGAAATGACATAAGTAGGCCCCTACTGTTGTGCTAATCTTGCCGTTTTCAGTGGTCATGCTGTCCCTGTGGTGCAAGTGTGCAAATGGCTTGGCTGCTCCCCAAGATTCCAGGTACCGGGTCATGCGGACAGAAGCTCTCATTTTGGCTCCATCAAGAGTATGTCGAGGTCTAATGTGGTGCTGAGGACTTCGCTTCTCTCCCTGGTTGACAGAGAATAAAAAGTGATATCACACTTGGTTTCCATTACCTTCAGAAGCACTAATGCATCATCTGCTACCACTTATATGCATGCATAGGAACTTCAAAATGGAGAGAAGCTAAGAACCCGCAATTCGTAATGATGTTGCTGGGAAATATCAGAGACTTATTTCTGAAGAGCGGGAAAGATTGGCAATGCAAACATGCATTTGAAAAAATCAGTAATAGCTCTGATCAATATATTATGGTAGTAAATTATTCAATAAATAGATTAGTGGTCCTGCTCAAAAATAACTCCAACTGGCCACAAAGCAGAAGTACTACTAACCTTAGGATTGATTACAAAGTAAGTCTTAACATTATGCTCTTTCAGATATGGGTCCCTCACATCTCCATCCCCATCTTCCACTTTGTAAGCTCCATTCAAATGTGCCAAGGTGACTGAAGTGATGTGAACACGGCTGAAATTATATTTTAAAAGAATGACATAATCACAAACACTGATCAAGAGTATAACTGGAAGCTGATCGACCTCTTCCTTACTAGCTTTCTGAAATACTTTTGATGCATTGCTTACTTCATTTGCAATCTCTGTAATCTCATTTTCAGAAGTTCTAATAGACATAAATCTAATGGTTTCCATCCACAAAAATACTCCTTAAATCACAGGAAATGCTATGTACCCATTTCTTCAAAGACAACACTAAGAATTATTCAAGGCTTCTTCATAAGGTTTGATGACCAAGGACGCAGTACCCACGTATGTCTCCACAGAAAAAAAACTTGTGTACTAAGGCTAACAGAGAAGCCTCTTACCCTGGGACCCCTCCAGCTTCCATGTGATTCGCCAGAGTGACATCATGCGACCACACATCGTACTGCCACTTCTGTAGCCCAATAACTCCACAAAGTACATTTCCAGAGTGCACTCCTACACGCATATTAATATCGACTCCAGTTGCATCTCTCACTTTCCTGTAGTTGAGAAGAAAATTTGTGTTACTGTACATAACAAAGCCTTTGCTTTCTTTTAATTTGACACACAAATTAACGGGAACAATGGTGATAACATCTATTTCTTTTTGGCACTGGCTCCACCTTTTCTGTGATAGGATAATTTTTTATATATTACCTTTTCTATTGTCTGCATTTACAAACATTTCTACCAAACATTCATTCCCAAATCAGAAGCTCTTATATCCACTCAAAATTATTTGTCAGGACTGAACTACGCAGTGGACCAGTTCAGTCTTACAGTAGAACCTAAGAAATGTTTTCCTAAAGGTAATCTTTAATTTGGTTTTTAATGCAGCAACAATTAAATGAAGATTTTGGAGAGCTGGAATTACTGTTACACTAGCTTCTACTTGAAGACCACAATATCTAGGGTAGGGACAGGCTTTCTCATATCTGTCCTCTATCAGGTCTCAGTATAATTGCGTGCCTTCTTGCAAATGGTTCTCCAGCTAGAAGGAGGATGAAAAATGCAGTACCTCACGTTTCTATACAAGCAGCGGCTCATAGAGTTTTTACAGATATGGGCTCAGTGTGATCCAGGCTATGAAGAATACAAGCTCAACAATCTTCCACATGCTTGTCCAGTGCCTCACCCAATACCTTGTTACACAGAAGGTGAGAGGCTACCCTCACCAAGTATACTAATGTAAAGCTTTGAACTTTCCAGTGACATTAAACAGAGATGAGGTATCTGTTCATCCCAAATGACAGAAGAGTCCTATTCATAAGATAGGTATTCATCTTTCCAGAAGAGGTACATCTGAGTCACAGGTGGGTGACTAAAGCCAAACAGCAAAAAATTTTCATCTGCCGTATGGGTATCTAACTACATATTTAGTGAGCTATCTAATTCATATGTCTGCAGATGCAGTTCTAAGAAACTGGAAGATTGTATTACTCTAACTTAATTGGATTTATGAATTTAAGCCCCAACTCATGCTGACCAAATTGTAGACAATAAGAACGTGTACACACATGTATCTTGGGAGAATTCTGTGTTGATGGAAGCAACAGCTATAGGATAAAAAATCCAAATTGTTTCTGCATAAGGGTCAGATTCAAAGTTCTTAGCAACATTTTCAGTCTCGATGATACCCATCGGCTTTATGGCTCTGGAATTACAGAATTAAACTAGCTTCTTTTTCCTCTTCATTGAAAGGGAATGTAGAACGTAATGGTCTTATTTTGATTGGGCAAATAACAGTTCTAATCACACAAGCGCTCTTTTGCTGGAAAATGAAAATAACAGAAAGATTCGAGTTGGACATTAGGAAAAAAAATTCTTCTCAGAAAGAGTGGTGAGGTATTAGAACAGGCTGCCCAGGGAGGTGATGGAGTCACCATCCCTGAAGGCATTCAAGAAACACAGAGATGTGGCACTGAGAGATATGGTTTAGTGGACATGGTGGTTGTGGGTTGATGGCTGTGCAGGATGATCTTAGTAGTATTTCCAACATTAATGATTCTATGATTTTATGAATTATTCTGTTAAACTGTGTTTTGAAATTATTGAAAAGAAAGCTAGAACACTTTTTTTTTTTTTTTTTTTAAATCTCTTTAGTCTCTAACAAGTTTTATTGATATCTCTTTTCACTTTGCCATTTTACTCAACTCTCCTGTATCTGACACACCAGAAAATGGACTGCTTGTAAATAACCTTTTCAAGCAGTCCACAAATGACAAAAACGACTTTGCTCGGCACAAGCATGATGATATGATGAAATACAAGCTTAACACTCCAGATAAAACATGTTTTACAAATCTGGTTTCTGTGAAAGAGGAACATTTATCCTCCAGTTGGGCTTTCTTAAAGGCTGTCCTGCGATAACCTGCAGAGCACGTCACAAAGTCTGCAGTAAAATAAGCTCTCATGAATTAAGAAAGGGAACTTCCAAATTGGTACAACAGCCTCATCCAATACTTTCTTTCACTTCCAGCCCTCTGAAATGGAACTCATTTCACACTATCAAATCAAAGACAGCCTCTGAGAATTTGCAACAGAAAATAATGTAAATTAGAGTCAGCAGACAGAGAAGCGGATGGAGTATGGCAGAAAGAAGACAGCACATATGTTCAACATATTTTGTCCAAAATATATCACATTACACACTTCCAACAGCAAGAGTACTACTACTACTACAACTTTTGTTCTAGAAGCCACAGAAGTGGCTGCCATACTTGACACAGTATTCTGAAAGCATCTCAAAACATAGGGTACTGACTCCGCCTATGTTAACACTGAAGCAATTAGCCTGTGATAATCCAGGCACCAGGTCCACACCATTGTGAATTCAGACTACAGCAACTAAGTTAGATCAGAATGTGCTATACAACGGAAATATAATTTTCTAGACTATAAACCTGAACTTACAAGGAGGATGTGATCATCTATTACTAGCAATGTCCATGTCTGTAAGCAGCTTGAGAAGAACATCATGTGAAAAGAAAAGTGAAATTATGAAGTGTGATGAACTGAAAGATTGCTCTCTGAGTTCAAGTGAAGTACTGCTTTGTGATGTGCAAAATTATACTTCTAGCTCTTTGGGACGGGCAGTTATGGCTTTGTATTGTTTTTCTACTTGCCTGTAACCTTCCACATTTTTTTCTTCAAAAGTAGAAAAGGAACAGAAATTCCAAGTGAATGCTTTTAACACGCATCTATCACACCGCACCTGGATCTTTTGAAATGCAAACCAAAAAGCTCTTGTTTTCACTGAAAGTTTGGGAAAAAGAGAAAGTAAGACACGGTAAAAATGCCAAACCAATGACTACGGTGTCAGAATTTAGGGGGAGACTCTCTTTTAACTCTAGCGAAGGGATTTCAGCTTTAATTCCTAATGCGCTAGAGAAGGATTTAATTATAATAAAGCTGTTCTTTGTACGTAAATAAAAAAGAGAAAACATCCAGTGAAAGCAACAGAGGGAACAATCCAATCTGCAGTTTTAATGCTAGCCAAGTAGAAGTACTGAAAGGCCACAAAAATACATTTCTTTGGACACAGTGTAAGGCACAACCATAACTGGATGAAGAAAAATAATTTTAGAAAATGCAGCCACCTAATTTCTTTCCTTTACTGAGGCTATTTTCATAAAAGATCCCTACAGCAAGGATACGTATGTCCTTACTTAAGGAAATACCACAACTTTTTCAGTGAAAAACAGAGAAAAAAAAAACAAAACAAAACAATTTCAATTAACCAACAAACTCATACAGTAATTCTGCTGGACTGAAACACAAGACTAGGAAACTGAAGAAAAAAATCCTCTTGAGGCTAAATGCACAAACACATGCAGTACATAAGGATCAGAAGAATCTTTTTGTGCTGGCCTGTTTAGTTAATCACTGAGATAACCCTGTTCAATGTATCTGTCCACTTCATGATAAGGTGCAAACCACACATATACATCACAAGTTTTAAACCAGAATCAAATTGTTACAAAAAACAAATCTAACAGGTGACTATCAAATACCCAGACCTCCACATGACATATATTTTTTCAAAGTGAAGGTCACCAAGATATACTATAATTTTAATGAAAGGAAACCGCTTTCCAGTAGAATAAATATTTTTGCCATTAATGAATTTGCTACAAGCAAGCACTTACAGTATTTTAACTCCTAACTGATAAAAACTTCAGGTATGAATTATACACAATGAATTACCTCAATCTGGTTTTAAAATAAAAATGGAAGATTTTTATTGTCTTTTCCTCTCAAAAGGTTTTCTAAATAAGATAGCAGAATCAGACCCTTGCCTAGCAAATAACCTATAATGTATGGATCTGAAGTTTTTGGATTGACAGATGTAGGATCATTCAGCATGATGTGCAGCCATCCAAAGTTTAAGCACCTTCATGCTGAAATGCATCCAACTTCAGCGGCAGAACTCATCAAAGGCAGGTAGTTTATATGAGAATTATTTCTGTGCTGCACTGAGTTGAGGTACCAGCTAGGAGAAGTATGGGGGAGTAAAGCCGTCCTCTTGCATGACGTCTCTGAAGTCCCATTATCTTCAGAAATGTCTATAATCTGTTCTCAATCTATCCCTCAGTAGTAAACTAGAGTACTCCTCAAACATGTCTGAAGCTGTATCCTCAGATGACCTACACAGGTGACCCAACAGCTATAAACATTTTTCCCATTTCATAATCGCATCAAACCTCCCATAGTTACTTGATGTAAGTTGCAAATGCTATTTCAAAAGAAATCACATTATGATTCTCTCATACTTTGTTCTAAGACAGAACAAGTGCAAAGATTATGGGAAAGAAGTAAGGGACAACTGTAGGAACCCACAAGTCCAAAGTACTGTTGAAAAGAGCAGAATTCTAAACGGTGTCTTAATGCATTAACTGAAAAAATATATCTATATAGAAAGTCTCCTCCTAAAAAAACAGAAAAGTTGAAACTAAACCTAAACCTCAAGTCTAGTAAGACATACACATCTTACCGCAGATATAACAAAATAGAAGGTATGCTTCTCAGCCCAAGGACCAGAAACTTGTTAAAGACATTTTCACCATACATGTTGACTATCACTCTGTGGGCTAAGAGCTTGAGGCATCTTAATAACATTTTTTCTGTAGAGTGGCAACCACTCCTGACCAGCACAATTCCAAACTTACAAACCAGGAGCTCAGGCCTTGAACAGATCCATCTGACTAACAGGTGGGTGGCAGCATCATGACTGTAAAAAGCAGGGCTTCCCAAATAAGTGATGATTGTATTTACCACCTCGTCATCACAGAATCACAGACTAGTTGAGGTCAGAAAGAATCTCTGGAGACTGTCTAGTCCCAAACCCTACTCAAAACAAGTCCAATTAGAGCAGGTTGCTCGGGGCTGTACCAGCTGGGTTTCAATTATTTTTCCCATAAAGGAGTCTCCACAATCTCTCTGGGCAACCTGTGGCAGTGCTCAGCCAGCTGCAAATTAAATAAGTGTTTTCAGAGGTTCAGAAGGAACCTCTTGTGTTTCAGTTTGTGCCCACTGCCTCTTTTTCTGACACTGGGTGCCACTGAAAAATCCTGATCCATTTCCTTGATATATCTTCCTTGATATATCTTCCCTTCAAGCCCTTATATGTTTTGATAGCTTCCCCTTGAGCCTTCACTTCTGAAGGTTGAACAGTCTTAGCTCTCTCAGTCTCTCCTCATGAGAGACGCTCCAATTTCTTAATCATCTTTGTAGGGTAGTGGCAGCATAAACTGGCATAACCCAACATTTTTCTTTGCTGAGGCCAAGATCAAGATTATCATGTCAGAGCTTGTACTAAAACATGCCAATTTGAGCAGGTCTGAATGTTTCAACCAGAAGCTACAGGTAGAGGGAGACAGAATTTTTATTGTTGAATATTGTTCATCTAATAAAACCACAACACTTACTTAATGGCTTCACACATGTCCAGTCCCATTTTCACACAATTCTTGGCGTGATTTTGAAGAGATATAGGTAGTCCAGAAACACAGTAATAGCAGTCACCTAGGATTTTAATTCTCATACATTCATTTTCCTGCAGGAAAAAGAAAAATCAGATGATTGCTTTCAACTCGAATTACATAAACTGAGTGTTACTGCTAAAAAGACTGATTTAAATGATATTATCAAAACTATTCTGCTTAAGCCCATTTTAATAGAGAAGGATTTGGCTTGCTAAAAAAGAAGCACTGTCAGAGAGCTCTGTAGCGGTGATTCCTTCATCTTTTATGGTCTTTAATGGATTAAACCAGAAAGAAAGTCCACTGCAAAATACACATTATAAATTACATTGAGGAACTGAGGTGAAAATATAAAATTAAATCATGAAATACCTTCTGAAACTAGCAATCATAATCTTTTATTTTTTTCATCTTTAATACTCTGTTTGAGGCAATACAATGTTTTGGGTTTGTGTTTGGTTTTTTTTTTATAATCAAAGCTGGACATTAGTTTTCAAATTAATAAAAAAAAAAAAAGTCTGTTTTAGCACAACAGTCAAATACAGCATAAAGTTTGATGTAATGTTTATATTTAAATCTTTTCTTGAGTAATCAAGAGGCTACGGTCAGTAATTACAATTACTTTGATCAATTTTGTCTCTCTTGTTGTCTGGTCTCTTAAATGCTTTTCCAGAGAAAACTGATGCAAACACCTTTCTATCTTGAGTTCTTTAATCTTCATAATGGTCAAAATGCTATTTAAAGGGTTGTCCATCATCCATTAAGCTTTCTAGGGCTCCAGGATCTGTTTACATTGGGCTCACCAGAGAGAGCTTTCTTGGCTTTCACAGATTGTCTCACAGGAAGAAACACACTGTTACTCTAAGACCAGGGCCAGGTTTTCAATTCACATGCTTCAAGACTAACCTGCCTGTAAAAGCCTAAGAAACGCTTCTTCTCAAGTAAAGAAGAACACTCAAGATGAACAAATATTTTAAAGATGACTTGGATTTAAATTAAGAATTGAATTAAGAATTAAACTGAATATTTAAAGTAACAGTAGCAGTCCAGTAGAAACTCACCTTTGCAATTTGATCAAACTTGCCAAACAGCTCATTCAGCATGTGCACCAGTTCCCCTGGTGAGCAGTCACTGGCCAGGCGAGTGAATCCCACAATATCAGCATACAAGATGCTGCAACGGAAATAAACAGAAACTTCATCATAGTTTCCTTTTGCAGAATGTGAACTTATCAATGAACAGCAAAAGCTGAAAGTAGGCATTCACGATTTGGCACTGTCATGCCTGTAATCAAAATGGTCACTGTTACATGCAGATCAATAACTATACCTGTATTTATAGGCATAACTGCATTTACCTTTATAAACTTTACATCTGTAGGAGATGCATACCTATATTTATCTTAATAGGTACTGTTGTAGTAGGCGACAGCGAGGATTCGGGATGTGACATGGTAGGACTCTCCCCTTGCTCGGTGTCAAAGGGTTAATATATGCATAAGGGGCGTAGACGAAGTAGGATAGGTATACAGGTAAATCGCACGATGCAATAAATGCCATTTTTCTGCTTGCCATATTGGTATTCACGTGCAGTTCTTTGGCCCAGGTAGATTTTACCCGATAGTCCAGCACAGGCACAGAGCTAAAAGAACATGGGTTGCCAGGTGCACGGCAACAAGGTACAATCTTCTTACATATGTATATATTAATAGGCATTTATAGGCATTCTATATGTATATGTGTTATGCTGTATTCAAAAACAGAAACCTTTTTCTGACTCACTGACAATGTAATAATAGAAATAATTTCAATAAACAGGTTTGTTATCAGAATTGTTTAATAACTTTTTATCACCGTAGACTTTTTTTTTTGGTCAAGATTTACTATCAGTAATTTACATCACGGAAATCTTTGTTCAGTTAATACTCAGACTATGAAGTTAAAGCTCAACTGTCAAGGTATTCACATCATAATGTTTCTGCTCCCCAAGAAAAACTGATCAGTGTTTTTGCTTACAACTGAAATGGAACTTCCTTGGATATCCTGCAATGTTTGCTTAAAAAAATATAGTTTCTGTGACTGTCATTCAATGATCTTGATCAGTCCAAAGGAAAAAAAAAAAAAAAGTAAAATCATTTATAAATACAAAGGAATACTTGAAAGAAATGGTTAATTTTTTCACCTATCTCAGTGTGTTGCTTTTTTGTGTCTTCAGCAAAGAAGTCATCATTTTTTTTGTAATTTCTTGAAACTCATAATCAATAAGTAATTAGATTTGTCAGCAGAATATTTTATCTTTAGATATTATGTAAAGTATGTATATGATACAGCAGTTTCTATTTACATTATTTATAACCTGACAAATCGCTCTAGTTAGGAAAATTACTAATTCAGAGTAACATAAGTCAGAAACCACAATTTCAGCTAGAATAAACAATGGCAGGATTTGGTACTTTAAGCTGAATAATTAAGCCGTGCTTACTAAACATCCATCTTTTACTAAACATCCATCTTCTGAACAAACCTTCTTTGCATTATCATTTTTGCTGTTCTGGAACATGGAGCTGTCAGCATCTAATAAATTAAAATACGCTAGATACTGAACATTAAGTTATTGAAAAATACATTAAAACAATGATTTTCTTAGTTACTCAATATTTTCTCTTCTTTTTAATATTGTAATAAGTTTTATTCCAGTACAATACCTTACATTGGTGTGTCGCTTGACATACAAGTTGTGGAAGTTGTTTGTATTTTCCAGCTGACCTGCCTTGGGACCTTGTAACCTCTGAATGATCTCTGCTTTCATTTCCATGGCGATGTGAGCAGGCAGTAAAGAAAGAAGAAGACGCTCCTGAAATTTAAAACAAAACATCCACAATTTCTTGAAGGAGAACAAAATCAGCATGGAAGCAGTACTGTGCAAGGCATTGTTTATTGTGAAGATGCTTTAACAGTTCCATGAGGCTTGCATTTGCCTGATACAGCCTTCAAAATTCATTAGTTTGTTCAAGAACTTGACAGAGATATACACATATTTACAAGTACTATCAATTTTTCTTAGGTGTACTTCTAATACCTATTCATAATTTCAGCAAGTGTTAGACTAAAAAGATAAACTCAGACACAGAACATATACAAAATGCTTGACTTTTCTATATAAATACAAAATAATAAACTATTTTGATACATATTCTCCCCTTACTTTAATTTGGCATTTTCCAAACTGAAGTTTTCAGAAAATATTTTAAAGAATTTGAAAATATTCTAAAGCAAAAAGGAAATCAGCTATATGGGAAAAAAAAGAAAAGAAAAAAACCAACCACAGAAAAACATTTTTTCCCAGTCTTTTCTTGGTATTACACTTAATGATCTTCTCCTTCAGAAGCTCTGTTACCTCAGTACATTTTAATTTTGCCTACTTTACCCATGACAGCTTTTCACTGATTTTCTACTTCAGTTGCAAACTGTACTAACCAGAGAATGGCTGGAACTCTGCAAAAAAAACAATTTCAGCTTTGATCACACTCCACCTCAAAACTGAGCTTCCCATGGGAATTCTCTATTTTCCGGTAGGGCAGTGGGGAGAGGCTAAACCCAATTAAGTACAAAAAAACAGAATACTGAACAAATGTGGAGTGAGATGCCCCCTGTAAAAGCCCATGATGAAATCAGAGAGAAAAATGGCTGTGCCAGAAAAGAGGACAACCTCAAAATGTGCAAGTTCTGCAGGTATTACTCATAGTGATGAATTCTCTGTGGTTCACAACATGTAGTTTTGCAGTGTTTGCAGTCCTATCCAAGGGAACCAGAAGCAGTGTAACTATTAATTCAACACTGTCTAGGATAATTATCCTTGTTCAGGTCTAATGGCCTTGAGTAGATCACGGCATTAACAGTGCTATAGCATCTCTGAAATTTACAGCTCACTTGGCTATCTTTGTAACACATAATGAAGACCCTCCATTCCCTACAGTATTTGCATAACTGTGAGTGCAACATTACCATACAGAAGACCTATGGATCCAATCCTGCACACGCGTGGCAAAAAAAACCCTCCTATTTCAACCAGTCAGGACAGAATCTTGTTTTGTTGCTAAGCAGTATTGAACCAATTCTTCCCCTCAACCCCCACCCCCTTGTTTTATTTTTAAAATAATTTTAAATTTGCTGAGTTCTAGAAGTTATCTTGATTCACATATGTAATCTCGATATCCATTTGTATACTAAGTCACGTCACACAAATTTTCACACAGAGGGTGGTGATGCACTGGAACAGTGCCCAAGGAGGTCATGGATGCCCCACCCCTGGAGGCATTCAAGGCCAGGCTGGATGTGGCTCTGGACAGCCTGGTCTGCTGGTTGGTGACCCTGCATATAGCAGGGGGGTTGAAACTAGATGATCTTTTCAACTCAGGGCATTCTATGATTCTATGAAATAGTAAGACAAGTCATGAGGTAAATCATCAAAGCAAAGGTACATCTTCTAGTCTGACTAAGGAAACAAGTAAGGAAAAGGCAAACTATATATACACTGTATACTGTTTCCTATTGCCACAATCTCAGACTTGACACATTATAACTGGGAAGAGCACCTAAAGTTGACTTTTCATCAAAATGTTAATGTACCTTTAGTTCTTGAAATGAATGATTGATTTAGTACAGTTAGGCAGTGTGTGAGGAACACATCCAAGAAGTCAATGGATTTTTATTTTTAATATGGTCCACCACCAGTCTTTGGTGAAGATATTTTGTTAGCTTATAAAGAACATCTCCAAAACCAGTATACTTTCTCCATAATGAAGGCTTACTCTTGTGAGTTGCTGTTTATCAAACAGAAAGGGGCCATACATTTGGTGACATGGAAAAAATTAGCACTTCTATCATTAAAGAGACAACAAAGAGCTAAGTTGTCTTAACTCCAGATTTACTTCACTGTGCTACTGTTGTGATCTGGCTAGTAAATTCAAGTTAGATCACTATTTTCCAAAGATTGTTACGATTCCAGAAAGATGGTGAGGCAGACAGTGTTCAGGTTGCTACTGATGGAAATCTCAGAGAGGCAAGAGAAAAAGTCAAAGAGAATAGAAACAAAAGTTTTTAAGAAAGCAATAGAAAAAGGCTTTACAGGAAGCAAAATAAAGCCAACTATAAGCTAACAAGTCTTAAGAGGAAAAGGAAAACAGAATGTTGTCATTTTGTAGGAGACAGAAGGAGAGATGGGACATTTCCCATCTTCTTCTCTCCATTCCAGACCACTATCTCATTCTGCATAGATCTCCCGGTAAAACTGTTCATCACATCAGAACTCCCCTCCAAAAGAAAATTTTCCTTCCACTTTTTCATTGGTGCAACATAAAGGTTACTGTCGATCACGCACAGTGATCGCAGTCCAACTAACCTCTTATCCGACAATGCATTACCAAGTCACAAACTATGCTGCATGTAGATTATTAGTTTTGGTTCCTTTCACTGAGAGACAACTGTGAAAGAAGCTGAATCTCAGCTACTTCAGAAGACAGTAGCTGGGCTGGTGAGCTAGCCAAATACAAAATGGTTCAAGATGCACCATCATCTCTTCGTTCTGCTAGAAGTTGTTAAGAAACGTCTTCTAATCTTCTAATATTCAATGGCTATAAAGAGTACAGGAGAAGGATCAAAACCAATTACAATTCAAATTGTATCACTGGATGTTGCACACTGAAATTTCTGCAGAGTGGAACAGTGTGAAGAACATTGTCAATCAAGAATGCTGCTTATGATGGCTTTTTACATTCTGTGTTATTCTTTCAAAAATAAAATCAACACATTAGTTGACATACTAGACAACAACTTCAAAAAAAATGCCCATTTGCAATAGACAGAGAAGCCATTTTCAGAGCTGCAGTACATGTAATTTTTAATGCAGGTCCAGATGAAGCATTTAAAAGCCTTGAGACTAAAAACAACAGCAGTGTTATATGTACGCAAGGCTATTTGACTATCAGTGCTCTCTAGGGCTCACCACTCAAATCCCTGGCATCTGGCAGCTTTGAGTTCTAGGACCATACGATCGAGAACACATTCGACACTGAATTCAACGTTTTAATATCTGTAAATACTGAAAGTGTTAAATGCTATGTTCTTTTCTGAACACATTCATCTGGATCCCACTACACGGCAAGCAACTAGTCATCATCCCTAGATTGTTTAAGTGAGGATTTTCAGTGATATCTGTCAAGCTGTGACTCCCAAATTCACATATGCAGGTAGACTTCCTTTTTAGAATTGTCCCTGACTTACACAGATGATTTTGCCCATCATTCCCACCCACACATCACTTACCTAAAGCTTGATAAATTCCTGCTTGAATAAATTAGCGTATGTGTTAAAGATCATAGCTCTACAGAAGTTTTTGCAAGGTAGCAATTAAATCTGCAGTACTTTGCACAACGGAGGTCATGCTGGTCTTATGCCATAAGTAAGAAAAAAAAATCCTCCAATGCCTGGAACAGTATATTTTCTTAAGTGCTTATTTCACAAATCAAACTCTTTTTGGCCCAGGACAATAGTGCTTTATCTACTCACTACTGTATCATTATGTAAACTACTAACTTTGATTCACTAATTTGTACAAGACTTCATGGCTTTTGACTCTTCACTTAAGTGTAAGTAACTTAAAAATTTCTAGATTTAAAGGCCAAAAAGAAAACAGTTCTCCACCTACTCTGATATCCAGAATAATACAGACAACAGAATGTAATCATGGAGAAACAGAAGTATTCTGACAGGGTTCTCTTTCTCCATCTCTCTCTCTCTCTCTGAATATATAAACTAAATATGTATTATGTATCCATTTACACTGTATATAAACGATATATGTGTAGACCAATTAAGTAGTAAAGGGACATTTTTGTCCTATAAATTCTAACACAGAAATATCTCTTATAGTGTCATTTGGGGCACTGAATACAGCTTCACTTTTCTGTAGCCTAGATCATGTTATTGAATTGATGTGGTATATGTGACAAGCTAGGTCAGTAAGTCAGCAGTGAGAGCTCTAGAAGAAATTAGCCATCCAGCTTCACAACACAGTTTACAAGTAAACAAGGATAAATGCAAATTTTTGGTTGCCCTTGAAATGTATCAAGAAATAATCTACAATAAAGGGACTCACCGATTCTTTATCACACAATGATGAACCTGCCATTTGGCTGATGAAGCCAGGGATCAACAGGATGCTTACTTGGCAAGTTAAAGTTCTGTCTTCCTAGATCCCATGAAGTCTTTCAAATATACCTACTAGGATAAACACCTTTATTTCTTTATTAAAGCTGACTCAAATTCCTAACTGGAAAAGGAGATAAAGTTTCAACAAGTAGGAGATATTATTCCCTTAAATTCAGTCTGTTAGTAACTTCCACAAGCCTTATAACCTTTGCACTGAGACCAATACATTGTGTTTTACTCATATGCACTAAGGAAAGCATTTAATCTCCATTACAGAAATATCAAGGGATGTGGAATCCATCAATTCCTTAGCCATTTGTTCTACTGCTGGATTAGATGAACTGGTAAAAATTGTTTAAAATGTGTTCTGTATTTCTTATTTCTTAATCTTGGTCCCATTGCAGCTTTCTCAGATGAAAATTACTAAACGCTAAACAGATAACTTCATTTCCTTTTTGAAAAAGTAAACATACTTAGCCTCTTAAATCTCCTGCCACTATTTTCTTCAGTTTCTTCTCTAAATCCTCCACAATCTTCACACATTTTTTAAAAGTTCATTTAACAGAACTTTTCATGCAGTGCTCCAGACAGTACACAAAGACATTAATGTACGCACCCTGTTCTCCCAACCCCCTCAAGACATTCACAACTTACACTACACAACTCTCTGCTGTAACACCGCTGGTGTTTCCTGTCTGCTAAGGCTGCAAAATATTTTTCAAAGTTGCAACTTTCCCGTTTTCTACCTAAGACTTACACTCATTGCTGTAAGAATAATGACTCTCCAGACAGCTATTACAAAGGAGCATTTCGACTTGATGAATAAAGTTTTAAAGTATTCCATATTCCTATTTTGACTAACAACCCAATATTTAGCTTTCCTGCAACAATTATTGTCTCTGATGATTTCTGTATTTATCTCTTAGATCACTAATAAAAACGCATAATAGGATAAAGAATGACAATAGGTTCTTGCAGTACACTGCACAAATACCAATTCATTGAATCTCTCCACTGACAAGTTCCAGTTACCCCACTCAAAACTCACTAGACTGTGATCTTTCGATGGATAGCAGTGACAGTGTTTTTTTAATGGGCATGTTCAACATCTTTACATCAAACATCTTAATGAAATCTATTAATTTTAGAAAGTGTCATGGTTTTATGGTCATCAGTATTCCACATCATAACATCATGTAGTGCACTGGGAATTAAAGTGTTAATGTCCCAGTTCAACATACTAAAGAGAAGAAACTACGTTTCCCAGAAGACTGTTCGCTGTGCTGATATCATTCCTGCACAGGAGGGAACACATATAAAGCGCTGTCAAGTCATCTGACCTTCCTTTCACTTTCCTTCATCACTCTTCTCCTTTGCCTCTCCTTGCTGCTGCCCAACTGCACGTGCTGCTTCAGCATTACTGTAAGGCCTACAGTTTTTTTTCCAGATACTCTCTCTCATTATATTTAGCAAACTAGTTTGTTCCTCCTCAGATCATTGCCGCTGTTCTTTTCTTTAATTATTTTGGGGTGCCCTGTTTCCCTTTTCCAGAGGTGTGGACTTTGCTTAGTCCCTCCACCCCACTAGTCACGGGACCGGGCCGAACCAGCCCGTAAACCGTTGACAGAAAGTCACTTAAAACAAATCTTTTTTTTCCCATTAAAAACATATTTTTTTTTTACTCGATTTCCTACAAAATAAAGTATATCCTTCCATTTATTTACAAACACAAATTCATCCTACCGGTCTATTATTTCATATTGATTATTTTTATTCTTACTGTCTAGCTGCAGTCCATCTCCTTGTAAGGACAGGGTGGGTTTTTTTTGTTGTTTGTTTCTTTTCTTGGAATACTTTCAAACTGTTTTCAGCCTTGAAAAAAACAGGAAAGTATTATTCCTATGTATCACAACCTCTGAAATACAGAAACATTTTTTATGTTTCTAATTTCTGCTTTTCCTATCACTTGCGGTTAATACAGACTTTAAGCCAAAGGTGACATCTTTTCTGATGACAGAATCATGAATACGAATCTATTCATTAATAGCCTCCTAAACAGCTCCATGTTGCTAACAACATTCATCTCTGTATTTTATTTTCCTCTAGTGAAAAAGGATTTTATTTTTTTTCCAGATTACCGAGTATAGCAACATAAAACTTTCTTTCTTCGTGATCCTGTAGGGGAAGCTTCAAGGCTGGTGACACCAGAAGCTAGAAAATTAAACTCTGAAAACTTAAACACATAAGCCGAATGAGAGCACTGTCCCCTTACTCCTCTTTACTTCACCCACCAAGGAACACAAATACCCACAAGGTTATTTTTACATAAAAAGAATGACAGGACTCTGGGTTTGCTGCTCCAGCCGGAAGGAAGCCAGGCATGCAGGGTGTCAAGAGGACTGGGTCCCAACTGAGGGCCCAGGGCTGGGTGAGCTTGACAACCCAAGGGGGCATGTTAGGGGCCCAATCTCCAGGCCAGTCCATGGTGACGGGACACATCCATGAGGGAACCACACACGTCAGGGCTCTAGAGCAGGGGAAAGCACACAGTGATCTACAGGATGGTACTACACAGCTGCAACGAGGTCACCTCAGGAAGCCACTTACAAGGCAGGGGTTTGGTGGGGGCTGGAAGAAGAGGCACATGCATAGTGACAATGTACCCTGGGATCTTCTCCCCAGAGCCACTGTGAGAAACTGGCTGCCCTCCCTGCACTGCCCCTGGGCCAGATCTGATTTCCCAGCCTAGCCTCCAGAAGGGAGTGCAGTGAATAATTTTTCAAAGGCAAAACACCTGCAGCAGGGCATATTCACTCAGCAAGAGCAGAACTCAATACAACCAACCAAGGCTTTTGTTAGGAATAGGCATATTGATTTTCATGCTAAATGTGCACCATTCTGCACGCCCAATGCGCCTAGATCATTTGTTGCTGAATAGCTCTGTGTCTGTGTAGTTAACATCTCGGTCACTTTCATCTTCACATACCACTAAAGCTATCTGAAAGCACCACTTTTCTGCAACAGTTTCAGTGGATGGATCTGAAACCTCATTTAAATGCATAAGCTCACCACATATTTGGCAAAGACAAATTCCTTCAAGTAACTCAAGGGATGCTTAATGTTTATGCATAAATTATCCTTTGCATATGCTGGCTGTCTATGACTAATTTTGCAAATGAGGATGACTACGTCTTCAGAATACATGCATATCTGCTGCTGCTTACTGTTCCAAGTCAGTAAACAGTAAAACAATAGAGTAAAACCAGAAAATAAGGACATACATAGCCACAGCTGCTTAATTAATTGACATGATTTCAAGGTTAGGTTCAGTTTGAAGTTTTGCTTTAAGGTTTATGAATCTCAAGGCTACTGCTGAATGGCCAGAAGGAGCGATCTTCAAATTGCGTTTGATAAGATTAACGGTCGTTACTATGTCAGTACAGTGAAGTACTACAAAGCTGGCATAAGCATGATGCAGCACACATACTGAGTCTAGCCTCACCTAAATTCACACACTTTCGTTTCAGTAAGAAGTACCGTATCTTATACACATTCTCTGTGCAATCCAAGACACAAAAAGCCACTGAAAACTCAGAGCAAGAACAACCTTCATTTCTTTGTGTATATATATTAAATATCTTTCATCAAACACCCTCCAAAACTAATATGTTAGTAAGGAGGTGTGTATACTGAAGTATGCTCAGCTGCCAACAGCAATTTCATTTAGGTTATCAATCGATGCCAAGAAGAGAAGTGAAATGTCTTCTACAGACACTAGGCCAATCCACTGATGTGCAAGGCATTATATAATATATTTGGCTCTTTCCTTATCAAGCCATTTTCTTAATGTAGGAAGTACATACACCAAATATGTATAGTTTCATTCTCTTAACCTAGCAGGAATGGGAACTAGTCAAGGAAGAGCGTGTCAGAAACTGCATAGGTACCTAAGTACTAGAGCCTACCACAGTAGACTGGCATGTTCACATGGAGAAGTCATAGGCACAGAGGTTGACAGTGCAATAAGCCAAAGTAGCAGCTGAAGATTACTTTTTTTACTCCATGATGTTTATTACCACTGACAGGTCTGGAAGTCTTCTGCTAGGGAGTTTAAGTGATGTAGTGAAAAAATTTCTACAAATGGTTGTCAACAACATATTAGTACCAAATATCATTAACTGCCCGTGATCTTTTTCTTTACCTTTTTCAAATAAAATAACAATGCTTGAAATATTCAAGCTGTTTTTCTTCTTCCCCTTTTGTTTAGACGATTAAGCACTAACTCTAAACACATTTTATTTAACATTTTGATGGGAAGACTTTTCTGGATTTTTCATTCCATTTTCATGTCTTTTTGTATTTTTTCCACTCAGATGTCAAAAAACATATTCTAGATTATTGCTTGTGAAATGTATATATGGCCAGTTCCCCAAAGCAGAGGTCTCCAGCTGCCCAGTTTATGGTCAAACCTTGCTTCTGAAAGCACCTAATCCAAAGCAAAAGTATTTCTACAGCACTTAAATAGCAGATTGATACCTGCAGAACAGTAACAGCATAAGTCCTCTTCCGTCTTCAAGTTAGCATGAAACGGGTGATTTTCTCAGACTTCTCAAGATACTGTTTTAACAGCTATGCATGTGGAAGACTGAACTTCTGTCTTCAATGATATAACTATCCAATATTTACTGGATACTACACAGCTAGCAGACATTTGTGTGATCAAACATTTATCATCACACAAAAGGATGAAAACGAAGGATCAGTCACCCAACTATTCCTACTGCGGGCTCATAAACACTTCAAAATGGGTCAGACAAGCAGAGCCAGACAGGAATGAAAATGAACAACAAAAAAAATCTTAGTATTTTCACTGGATTCATCAGAAGTAGAGGCAGGTAATAACAAGCCTATAGAATGACTTATTTTAATGAAGGGAAAATGCAATTTGAGAAATAATTATTTCAAGAAACATATGCCATTCAAATATGAATGAAAAGCAAGCCTACAGTAAAATCTGTTCTAGTGAAACAGGGATTATGAATTTCAATGATGTAAGCAGTATATTTTAACACTTCTTACAGAGCAGCAGTAAGCATCACTTCATTCAAGGCTCACTTCCTAACCCCCAAGAACAAAAAGCTGACTCACCCTAAGAAGAAATCAGAGAACAGTATACTCTGTTACTGCACTTATAAATCAGACCTTCTGTTGCAACCGTCTAAAGAAAAGGCAACAATAATGATTATATCTGTAAACTGGGAATTAAAGTTTCTATTTCATTTATTGACTTTATTTATATCCCATGTAAGTCTCCTAGCAGATCTTTTAAAATTGTACATGCTACTCACTAAATAAAGTTTTAAATGAAAAGCTATGCTCCCACTGGAAAATAAACATGATGAAAAAAAAAATAAATCTTTGTGTTCTGATGAACTTTAGCAAGAAGAAAACAGCGGATACATAATAAACCAGCCATGCACAACCTGTGGCCCTGCACAGATCGCACTGCAGCCACCCCCCATGCCCCACTCTTCCACAGCAGTGGCTCTTCCTGACAAATAGCCCAGCCCAGCCCTGGGTGTGCACACATCACTCAGCATCCTACCTGGGCTGAAACCAGGGCATGGGCTTCAGTGCAGTGCCAACTCAAGTGACAGCAAGTAAGTTTATGGATTTTGATACATTGGCTAAACACAGTCTTGTGAATGGCAAGAAATACACAGTTGTGCTTTCCATTTTGATAAATGAATTTAATAATGGGTTTCAAGATTGCTGAAAAAATCATCAATTTCTTTTGTTTATTTGTGACCCCATATCAGTCAACAGAAATACATTATTTGCAAGTTTTCAAATGCAATGTGTAGAGCAGCAATCCAAAATCTGATCATGTCTCCTTACCAGACTTGTATAAGCCCTCTCTTATCAGAGAGAAATATCCCTCACTGCACAATTACTCCTTAATCCTGTCATTGCTTCTGGCAGTACGTACATTTATGAACAACTCTTTTCAAAGATGAAACTCGGAGTAAAATTACATCAAAAATCTCTGACAAACACCTTGAGAGAGCAATAAGAATTATGGCCACTGCCATCAAACCAGTCCGGCGAGTTAGTTTCACAAAAACAAGATCACGTATCCCACAGGTTCTATGGTTTTGTTCCTCTCCTTTTTATGTTTTAATTTAAAATAAAATAAAATAAAATAAGCTTTGTTACTTACATATATTAACTATATTATATATTTTATAAGGGCTGCTCAGAAAGTAATGCTCTTTATTTTATCACATTGGCCCATGACATCAGAGGCAGTTGATGGTGGTATGGCCATAGAGGTTGAACTTTCTTGCCAATATTCTGTTACATTTTGTCGCTGCGTGACCGATGGCAGCAGACGGACAGTATGACAGAACAGCATCTGATGTGGAAGTGAAGATGAAGTAAAGGTTTGTCACTGAATTCCTCCATGTGGAAATAATGGCACCCACTGACATTCACTGATGCTTGCTCAATGTTTATGGAGACCAAACAGTGGATGTGAGCACAGTTATATGGTGGGTGGTGTGACAACAGGTCACCTCCACAAGTGCAGACTGTTACAAGTATGGCATGCAGGTTCTTCTTCATTGCTCTTAAAAATACATAGTTAATGACAGTAACCATGTTGCAAAACAGCAATCTGTAGCTGAGAATCTGCTCTACCAAATTATTGTGCTCCTTGTATTGGTTGTTGTTTCCACAGAAATAAATAGGAGGCATTACTTTCAGAGCACCCTTCATAGATGTGGCCCAGGCAAGCCAAAAAGTCGGACACGTGATAAATCATTCATGAGCACCGGTTATAAGGTGCTCACTCATTGCAGAATTTAAATTCTGTAAATTATATCAAGGGTTAAAGCTTTCAGATCACCTTCCTTTTATTTTCCAAAAAGCTCCAAGTAACATTTTCATATTAGTGCGCAGATAATTCCCAAAGCGTTTTATGCAGTAGCTTTAGGCATTCAAAGACTCAGAGGGAAATTTCAGACTTAATCCGAAGAAACCCTGAGGTGGTAAATGCCTAACTTTCAAGTGCTTTGTCACCTAGGGAAAAGAGATCCCCAAGAAGTCAGACACTAAGACCATGTCCAATGCATAGAGAAAATCCAAATCCTAAAAACAAGATTGAAAAATTACAGCTGAGAAGCCTCACAAGTGAGAAAAAAGCTGAAAGGAGCACTGCCTACAATTCTATACTCAAAACTATGAGGTACTTAACTCTGCAAGAAGGCATCTTTATTTGCTTGGGATACTGTTGTGGGTAAAACAGTCTGGAGTCAGGGAATTGTAACTGGATTAATTTATTGCAAACTAAAACAAACCTCCCACTGCTGATTAGGGTCTAGAAAAAAACACTTATGCAAATACATACATAAAAATCTATCCTTCCTGCTTCCTATTGCTTCCTATTACCTATTTCCCTTACTCCTGTAGCAAGGTGACATCCAGTTCCAGAAGCTGAGGTGGTATCTGGGATGGTTTCTTTCCGCCACTTTCATTTGCAATGTTTCCGACGCCCCCCCCCAAGTTTTCCATGTTCTTCATTGGTAGTCTGGAGACAGCTTCGACTGTCGTGTGGTGATTCATGACCACCCTCCAATCACCACTGCCATTAGCAGCTGATAAAAAGAGCTCACCGCAAATTCATAGGTACTAAAGCTGCAGAAAACATGATGTCAGGGGTAGAAGTTTTTATGTTTTAACTAGAGTCCCAGGACAACGTGCTTTTGACCTGTGTTTAAAAAGCCCTCTTCCAAAAGACCTCTCTTAATGAGCCTGAGGTCATTTTGGAGGTTGATTCCATAAAGCCTTTTCAAGTTTCTATGCTTAAAAATGATTTAGTGGTCACTAAAACATATACTAGGTTACTGTTCTCTATAACATGTCAGGTAAATTCCCTAAATCCTGAGCTCCTGCACAAAGCCCACTGTGTTCTCTTCCACAGCAAGCACAGCCCAGTCAAGATGATCTCTGTGTGTCCTTTGAGACACAGAAAGTTCAGCCTCAGTATGTTGTTCTGTGAGACTAAGTCCAGGCTTGTGCAAAACTAAAAGCCTCAAATGGATCTAATTCTTCCCAATTCCATGTCATTATTGTTCATTCAAAATCCTGTTTTACATACGGATGCCAAGTGTTTTATGTGAATGTGAATTTAGAATAGAATAATTCAGTTGGAAGGGAACTTCAAAGACCATCTAGTCCAATTGCTATATAAAACCCCTTGAGAGCAGCCCTACAGAGAACAACTTGGGGGGTCCTGGTAAACAAGAAGCTGGACATGAACCAGTAGTGCGCTTGCAGATGGAAGGCCAACTATGTTCTGGGCTGCATTAAAAGAGGAACTTGATGATCGTTATCGTTCTTTTCAACCCAGGCCATTCTGATTCCATATATGGACATATAAACATATATATACACACACACACTGTAGAAACAATACCAAAGCTGCAGTGATTGATTTAGGCAGCATTATTTCTAATGACAAACATGCCATTAATAAAGTATTGAATATAGAATAGATTTAAACAACTTCCAAACTTCAAAGAACTGGTTAGTGAATTCTTTACTAAGAAAGACTTTTTTGATAACTTCCAGCATACACAATCAATATAGTCCATTCCTTCCTTTAATCTGATGAATCCTGAAACATTTAAAACATAGGTTAATATACATCTACTCATCAGTATAAAATATACTGATGATATATAATATATATAAATATATATAATATATATATATATAAGTATATATATAAAATATATATAAAAAAGTATATATATAAAATATATTAAAAAAGTATAAAAAAAATATACATTGTCCATTGGGATGTTGTTGCTGTGCAGAAGGAACAGCAGAAGATAGTTCTGAAAACAGAAGAAACCAGAAGATAATTTTGAAGATGCATCCTTTTCCAAGAATAAATATTTGCCAGAATTCCACCACATAATTCACAAGATTGAACCTTATTACTGAGCACTGAAATTTCAACAATAAAGGGCACTAAATGCTGTCCATTTAGCACAGAGGAATCAAATCCTGGAATGGGAGGCAGAGTAAACTTTTAGTCTTAAGATGCTTATTGTCATATTTGACCCCTGTTCCAGTCTTCTTAGTAAACTTTCATACTGCTAAAAACGTTCTTCTGGAATATATTAGCAAAGATCTTAAAACAATTATGCATTTCTTTTTCACACTAACATTGCTTTCCACACAATCTACAAACTTTTTTTTTTAATGCTAAAAAAGACTTCTCTGTTTTCAGCTACTTGCAGTATGACATACTATAACATATACCCTTTGATTTTTATTACCATACTACTGTTATTTTATTAACACTGTTGTTATTCATAAGCCTGAAGAACCCAACCTTCTTTTCAGTCAGGCATTAGTGCAAATGCTGTGCAACCAACTTCTGAAGAGTAGATTGTCAGCCAAGCATGAAGGTGACAGGACGATTTCCTAGAGATTCAGACAGGACTTGAGATTTTTCAGTGCTGGAAACTGCTGGAAGCTGCTGGATGCTGTTGAACTGGAAGGGCTTTCTAGTAGAAGGCTAAAGGAAAATCTGCCTTGCAAGGATTCAATGAGAAGTTTATTTTCAATATTTCCTCTATTTCATCAGCAATTCTGGTTTTCCTTGGTTGAAGAACTCTTTTTAAAAAAAGTTAACTGTATCCATGCTGTAAGCAATTCCCTTCCTCTTCCCCCTCTCCCCCCAATTTTTAATTTATTTATATTGAAACTGGCAACTGTTCTGCCTAAGGATTGATATGAGTCATGCTCTGCCATATCCAGTGTGGCTTAAAGTTTGACTGAACTCTCTCAGTGATCCAAGGAAGGTTAAGCTCTTACAGCTATATGAGTCTCATAAGGATTGCAGCCCACTCAATAACAAGTTCTATAAATTACCTGGGGGGGCCAAGGGGGGGGGAAGGTTGTTTCATGTTCAGAAAAAGTCTGAGAAGCTCTCATTGCCAGAGCTCATCCTTTAGTCTCTAACAACTGCTATTCAAATCATGACACACATGTACACAAAGCAATTCTTATTTAACACAACAGATGAAGTCTGCATTTTACCTGGTTGGTGTGATCTCAGATTTTCTCCTGTTTTTTTTTTTTTTACTTGTGAAGTCTCCAAGGAAACCTGGGGCTCTGGTCTGAGACTGAATGCTGAACTACTGACAGCTGCTTGCCATTGCTCCATCCTTTTTAGCAAACTTACAGCTCTTCCGACATGGGAAACTTCCATGTATTTGGGACAGTAAAAGCCACATATACTGGTCACCTCACATCCTACAGGGCATCTTCAAAGTTTATTTTTCTCCCAAAACTAAGAGAAGGATGACATTTTGATAATGACTGCTGCTAGCTTCAGATAACTTTCCTCATCTGTAAATTTACATCTGCATTTTCAGATGTTTGCTTCTACTCTCTAATAGCAGCACATCAAAAGGATCACTCCCCTAATGTATATTTAAGCAGGACAGAAATCCAAAGCATATAGACTATGGTATTTTCATGTTTCTGCTTCCGAAGCAAAAAATAAATAAATAAATAAATAAATTAAAAAAAAAAAAAAAAAAAAGGGTTCAGCGGAAAGGATGAAAGTAAGGCCCGGGAGAAACTAGAAGACCAGCAATAAATCACGTTTCTTCAATATCATGTAGGAGGTTTGACTATATTAGAAAACAAGGAAAAATAGCAGTGCCAGCTAGTCAAATAAAAAATACATTAACCTGATGCATCTGTTTGTGAGTTTTTGTTGTTAACGCTCAACAATGAATCATAGAATAGCTTGGCTTGGAAGGGACCTCAAGGATCATCAAGTTCCAGCCCCCCTTGCCACAGGGAGAGTTGCCAATCTCTAGATCAAGTACTAGATCAGATTGCCTAGGAAGGCTACATCAAAATTTGGGTCTCAAACTATACTGCATAATATAGTAGTAAGCACAGGTGTTATTTTCAAGCTAAAAACATTCTTATGAAGAATGAAGGAAAATGCCTGCCTCTGAATTTACAACAACACTTGGATCTACCATCAGTATATGTGTTACTCCATAAATACATCTACCTGGCCTCTATTAAGCAAGAAACAAAACAGCAATTTTGCACCTCATGAATTCCAGAGAAATTACTCTTTCAGTATTCTTTTCATCTTCTAGAAATTTACATAAACTTCCATCTGCAAGACTGCATCTCGAGATTTATTTTATACACTAAAATCTAAAAATCTAGAAATAAATTTTGTATATTTATCTGCAGTAGCATAAAGCTCACTGTTAAAGCAGACATTTCTCCACACTGTGGTATACTGCACAGCAATGAAGCACTTTTGTGAATAATCCTCAGCACACTGGTGCTATGCGCTCCAACAGCAATTCTTTGTGCCTGGGACCTGTGCATATTTTATGGTTGATCACTAATTTTTTCATAAACCTTTACTTTTTTGAGAAAATGCAGAAAACTACTACATTAAAAATAATCTGAGCATAAAAGAAAATTAAAGGAATTTAGACTTTTTTGTTTTTGTTTTTGTTGTTTTTTTTTTTTTTTTTTTAAAAAGACTTAAGTTTTCTGAGAGGCAAACTGATTAACTTATATTTGATCATACAGAGACATTTGGCCTGCCCCCTACTTAATTTTCTCAGGGCTCTTTTGTGAGGGATCTCGCATTCTAGAAATGCAGGTAGCCACTATCAAAGCCCATCACATACACCCCCAGCATCATTGAAGACTTAAAAATTCTTAGTGTTTTCTCTACAAACGTTGTCTTGATCCTTCTTCCGTGTATCACCCTCACCCAATTGCACACTGTTTCTATATTCTACGCCCACTCATGTGTCCAAAACAGACACTGGGTTCCTAAGTTCGTAGACCCTTGGTCTACCACAGAACTCTTCTGGTCCTCCTGCCCAGCACTATTTGGCACAACTCTTGGCAAGCTGCTCACACAACAGCATTTTAGTTGTTTAACTCATACATTTTTTCGGCTCTCTCAGAAGAACTCAAGGATATGAAGACTTACTACTGATTATTTTACTTACTCTATTTATTCCTCGACCTCTTCTCACCTTTCACCTTGAGAGAAATGCTGAAATGAGTCATAAACACGGGATACTTTTTTGTTTCACAACAAATGCAAATGAATTAAAAAACAGTAATCACTACCTTTAGTATGTGGAATCATATGGCCTAAGAACTGAACATGCTTTCACTCTGAAAAAAAATAATTTCAGTACATGTATGAAAACATAATTCCTCCTTCCTTCTAATCATTGCTGCTAAACTAACATTGAAATATCTCCTTTCAAGTATAATTTCATTTTCCCAAGCGACCAAAAATTATTTCTTAAAAAATGTTTACAAATTACTCATGTCAGGAGAACTTCAAGTGTTCCTGCAGTCATTTAAAATTACTGTTATCAATCTGCATTCATAAAAACATGGATTACATGGAATGCTTTTCTCCACTTTTTTATTTTCTTTTTCCTTCCTCTTTGTGCTTGACAACACAAACCTGGTCTAGAACCAATAAATTAATACTTAACTTTCAAAGGTGGTGCTAAAGTAGCTTTCTTAGGTTTGATTATGAATGTTTTAATACATTACCAAGGAGACAATGCAGGTAAGCTGCAGATCACAGCTTAGTCCCTTAAGACTTTTACTACCTGTTTTTACATTTAACTGCATTCTGTATCAAAAAGAACTTAAATTCATCCAACATGACTTACAAGCACATGTTGCTTAAGCATGATCAGAAGCATCTTTGCAAACCAGTACCTAACTTTAATGCCTGTAGTTTATTAAATTAAGTACTGAATATCGATTTGCAAGTTGAAAGGGTGCAGATAAGAGAATGCCTTAAAACTGTATCTTTCACACTATTCAAAGTTGATACCAATAGCATGAAATCAGAACAAAATCAAAGTAAGTTAACTAAACCATACCATATCACTCTTACATTCTGCTATAATTCATTGCAATCATACTCTAAGATAGACCTACAAATCATTTTATTCCAAGGATCCAGTGCATTCAACAGTAGATGCCATGTAAATTTCAAATTTAAAGTTATTCTATATCAGCATCTATCTCCTTTGGAAAAAAAAAAAAAAAAAGTAACCCCACACTATAGCTGTAGATTTAAAGGCTAAAATAATCCTTTCTGAATCAAGAAATTTACTAATTAAGTTTATACTACAGACATAGGTATTGCCCCACATAGAGCCATGGGAAACAAGACAGACGGGAACTTGCAGTGATGGGGACAGAATGGCAAATGCTGCACCAGTTTTAGCAGAGACCGATGGGTACAGTTGTGTCATAGCAGCCCTTCCAGTTTGCTAACTTGCTCACCAGTGCGTCTCTCATTGAAGAGTAAACAACCCCGCATCCGTGCTAACGCAGGCAGTGACTCAGAAGCAGCTGTCACAGTGCTCACTCTGCAGCTGATGGCTGAATGTTCCCAACACCACATCTACCTCACAAAATAAAAGCCTTTTCAGAGGGCAACGGAATAATTTGTTTAAGTACGTGGGCTTTTCAGACTAAGAGAGTGAGTCATTCATTAAGGTTCGGCTAAGCACCTGATCAGCTCAAACACACATTTCCATGGAATGAAACCCTTGCATCACATCATACTAGTAATTTTATTTTCCTTGCTTCCTTTTAAAAATGCATCTTATTATCCTCCCATAGTGATGAGTTGAAACTCCAGCATCATTTCAGATGAACAGCAGTACTGATGAACTGCAAGTGATAAGCATTTCAGAAGTAACAACTTGTCAACAAAGGCTACATCTTACAAACCTAGACTATTCACTGTTTCTTCTCCTCAAAGAAATAGGTGTCTCATAGCAGGTAAAGGGACAGTTGTGGCAATTTGGGGAAAATTTACGCAAGAAAGCTTCAGATTCTGTGGCTGGAAAGAGAAGAACACAGTTAAATCATTTAAAAGAAAACAGAAGCATGCAAAGTCTATGGTTACACTCAACAAGAGATTCAAGTGCTTTGGCATATGTTCTCTCTTTATGACCAGGAGCTATGGAGCTCCTCTCTAACTGCAGGAAATGCAAGATGTTAGATAGCGACTTAAGAAAAACTGCCAGAAGAGGGGGCTGAAAATTATTGCTGCTGCTAAATTATTTGAAGAAAGGCTATGAGGACAAATAACCCAGATAACCTTGACAGGAGGAGGATGTAGAGATGAGTACCATCAGCTATTTGAGAGAACTCTTGTCAAGTACTTTTGAAGACCAAATGGTTGGTCCCTTCTGCACACAACAAAAGTATGTTAATGTCATATCTGCAAAGTTCCACTGACTGAATAAGATCAATGCACAATCAACTTGAAGACTTCTGAAACAGTTTGAGAGATTTCCTGTTACACTGCTGGGAACAGCCATCTTTAGGTCATCTTGTGATACCTATAGAGGAGCAAAACCCTTTGATGCATGCTGTTATGATTTTAGCAGTCAGTGAAAAAGACCACATTTTAATTCAATTTTGCATGTTGAAGGGATATTGAATCTCTTTCAGTCTCTGAAGGAAAACTTAATCTGTTTTAAGTAGCGGACATGCTGGGGCCACTCCATCAGCTCTCTCCATCTGTTTTAAGTTCACTCTGTCTTCCAAAGCTCTCTACAGCTCAAAGTTCATTTATCCTGCCTTATTGCCTAAGTAAGGCAACTGAAGTCCTTATCCAACATTGCGCTGGATTTTCACTTTGTTTCTGACTCTTGGATCTCTCATTTAACTCCTACTGGTGAAAAGAAACCAAAAACCAACAATGCTTCTTCTGGAAGTGTAAATCACTTTAAGAGTCACTTTTTTACAATCACTTGTAAAAAAAAAAAGTGCAAATAGTGTAAATCACTATTACGACTAGCACAGGCTTATCACTTGGCTTCTGTACGTGTATTGTAATCTGAAAAAGTCATTCTCTTCCTCAAAATGAAGGGATGATCAAATTTCCTACATATATCCAAGACTGACAATTTTTCATTTTACCAAGGTTTCAACAAGCATCCAGCTGACTTGAAAATTTCACAGATTCTACATACAACTGCATTTTAAGTTCTACTTAAACATAGCCAGACCTTTCTGAGCTTCACCTTCTGTACATATATTTGCATTCCAGATGTACTGCACATTCATTAAACAATGGCATCTCCATTTCCAGTTCTCTTAGGTGCATCTTCACATTTATCAACCAGTTTTACCTTCAGCCCGTCATACCTTTAAAACGCCAATGTATGCAATGCAACAGTATACTTATGCCTTTAACAGGCCAGATAATGATTTAAACAAACGAAAAAAAAAAAGAAAGAAAGAAATGGCGGTACAATCAGTAATGTGAGTTACACTATATCTATTTATGGCACTGCACAGCCTTGTAACGACAGTCTGTTGGCATCACTGAGAATCTGCGTGGAGCTTGGACAGAAGCATTAACAACAATAATTAATTGCATTTTATATGCAAAAATTAATCAGCTAACAGTAATATGCTATTCATATGCTAATGATTCTAAATTGGGTTATGACATATCATTTGATTCTCAAAATTACTGAAGATGAATACATTAACTTACAAAAACTCCAGAAAACATATATGGGGAAGAAAAAATAGCTCTACAGTTTATACAAAATTATGAAAATGGACAGTAAGTCTATCATAGGACACCCACAACATGAGCAATAAAATTTAATTAGAAAATCAGATATTAACAGAACAACAAAGGATTACAGTCTTTCACATAAAAAATAGTATGAAAAGCAAAACAGAAACTCGTGATTTTGTTGAAATTATCTTAGTACAGTAAAACAGACATCCTTGGATACATTTGCAGACTATTTGTATATCACAATACCATTTGCAGGCACACTAACCCTTCCAACTTCTATTTTTAGAACTACTGTCACAAACATGCTTGTTTTCCCTATGATACCAGAAAAGAAATGTTCAGTTTTAACATCCAGTGACCATGTAAGGTTACATTTCAAAATAACCTGGAAGAGTATCTAAAAAGGAAGGAAGACTACCAGTAAATATACAAAGAAAATAGAGCTGTTATTTAAAAAATTCATTATTCACAGATAGATTAGGTCCAGCAGCCTCTAAATTACAAAATACAGACGATGAGTTACTCTTCAGGAGTAAACCTATTTACTGCAATTGCATTTTTAAAGAGCGTTATCAGCATGGATCTCATTACAACTGTACATAATCCCTGTGAGTACTAGGTTTATATTTCTTTTTTTTTTTTTTTTTTTTTTTAATTAAGAAAAGAAATATAGCCCCGGTTGCTGTTGCAACATATCAGACCCGGGCTGCCCAAAGGGATTCCCTTAGATGTTTAAAAATCATTCATTTGTGACTGACCAGAAGAGACCTATAAAGCAAAGGGAATTTAACAAAGCCAAATTGTACACAAATTCTCCCTGAGACCTCCCATATTCTGAATATCACAATACTCAAAACAGCTCAGAGTTGGGATGGAAAGAAGATATCAGGACCTACTCTAACAAGAGTATTTCTGAAAAATCACATACCCTGCTGGGTAAAGGCTATCTTCCAAAACTGCCACTCTCCACAAACATGGAAAATAGACAAAAGCATAAAACCATTATAAGATATGCAAAAGAAAATACGGAGAAGTAACTTTTTCTGAACAGTGGAAAATTTTTTTTATGCAGAAGTTTAATCAGAGTTGATGGGCCGAAAGACATTTAACATACAGCAGGAAGACAGACAAAAATCTAAAGAAAGCCACTCATTCCAACCAACCAGAGGAGACGGAAAAACGTGAAACTATTTAACTTGGAGGTATGAATTAGAGAAGGTCTATAGAAATTACAGAAACTAAAGTCACACCAGATTAGATTTTAGAAAAAGAGAAGAATTGACAGGAACAACTCACAAGGCTGATTTTTGTGATGATTATTTATAGTAACTAGAAGAAAGGTGGTCTGTAAAAAGCTGTAGAAAGGCCTCCAAAGACCAAGGCCAGCACAACACAGCTCACCCATCTCACCCATCGGCTGCCTCCAAGACCTCCTGTGTTGTTTCCTCCACTGCTGCCAGCCACTACATTCCCCACTTCTCTTCTGAGAGAACCATGTTTGCACTGGGCATAGGTGGCAAGGTTTGGGAAACTGGAAAGCTGCACAGGAAACCTCTGCAACAGACCCAGTGCAGGACACAGCTGAGCCCAACAGCAAAGCTGGAGGTATTTCTGGGAAGGAATACATAAGAAAGAGCAGAAAATAATGTCCAGAGAGAGCATAAAGGAACAAAAGGGTGAGAAAGAGCATAGTCAGAGAAGAAAGAGGTACTCCATGGTAAAGCAGATATTCACTGCAGCCCAAGGAGTGCTTGAGCTGGAGCAGTTCATAGACCTGAAGGCATATGGATAGACCATACTGAAATAGAGGAAAACTGAGGAGGAAGGAGCAAGCAGAGAGGAACAGCTCCAGACCATGTCTCCATGGCCCTATGCTGCTTGAGGGATGGAGAGGAGTCAGGAGTGAAGGAGAGAAGTTGAGCCTGGGAAAGCAGGGATGAAAGGTGCTGTTCCAGCACTGGCTTTTTTGCTCCTCACTACCCAAAACTATGCTAGATGACAAAAGACTAGTTTACTTTTCCTGTGTTTATTCTCTTTTGCATGAATGGTAACTGGTTAGCAATTACCCCGTTTTTACCTCAACCCTTCAAAGCTCAAACTTTCTCTTCTTTTCCTTATTTTTCCTCCATCTATTCTGATCGACCAAGAGAGAATAAGCGAGTGGCTGGGTGGGAGTTTGGCTGGGGGACACGGCAAACCCACTATAGTATTACACAAGTTAGCTAAATACTGCAGGAATCCTTCTGCTCAATGCAGCAAGAATGCTTCTGCTTGTCAGCCATCCTTAAAGCCTGAAACTTCATTCAGCCGTATAATGTCATCAAATAGAGTGATTTTCCACTATCTTCTAAAAGCAGAAAAATAAAACCTGCTGCAAAGATTTGGTCCTGCCTTACTGCTTGAGCAATCATTTGATGAGTGGAAGTGGAAAAAGCTGATAATGGCCGAGTTTGAAAACTTCAATGGCAAGGGAAGAAACTTTGAAATAGTCTAAGCCCCTGATCACTGGATTCCTATCTGAGACTGACTTAATGGGGCACCAAATAAAACTACCTAGACAATGACTTAAACGAAACAAAATGATTTTTCACACCATATGCCATTGAGCTAAAACAGTATGCCACAAGACTTCTGAACAATAGAAATTTACACTGTCTCAAAAAAAGAGTAGGCAAACTCATAGGTGGAAAATTTATCAAGCACTTTCAAATGCAACAACATCCATTCTGGTTCATTAAGTAACTGAACCGCAGATTTTCTTGTACTGAGACAGATTGTTAGAGAAGTATCATCTCATGCATGAGTGCATTTTCCACTTCACAAGCATAAACTACTATCGAGCAAGAAAATATTGGGCTAGATATACAGGTATTCTTAGACAAAAGAATTTACTTGTACTTTTTATTCCTAGCAATCTCTTTTATTCTGCTCCCCACCCCTCCTCCCCAGTCAATTCTTATTTTGAGGGATATTTAGAATCCTTTAAATAAACATTATTCTTGTACTCTGAGATTCTCATAGTGGTTTAAATAATCTCTATATCATCTTTCTACCTTTTCAGTTTTCAAGATGTCTCCAAAATACTGTTTTATTCAGTTCCCTTATTTTAGTATAGTCCTCTTTTTTTGAAGTTAACATTACTGCTGTGTTTTAGGGATCTTTTTTTCCTGTTCTTTTCTTTTAACCCTCCAGAGATGGTCACATACAACGCTCAGGACTAAGCAGAGATCTATAGGTTTAAGCCCTCAAGAGATGGATCTAACCAGATCAGTAAAAAATTAACGAGGAACTTAATTTAAAAATTTGACCTTTTTAAGGTTTTGTGTCTGCATTCCTATTCAGGACATGCTGTAACACATAACAGACCACACTCCACAGCGACTTTTCCTCTGCCCATGTGAACGTAGCTAAAGTTTCCTTCCAGTGTGGCTTTTGCCATAGTGAGAAATACTCCCACCTCCATGAGAATAGCTAGGACTTGATTTTAGTGTGTTCAGAAAGAGTTTATCCTACTTTGCACTACCTATAAGTTAGTAGCAAGCAGGCTGTTTTTCATTTTTGAGGCTTTTACTAAAGGGCAAGATATTAATGGCTATTTAGAAAATGGTAAGTGAAAGAAATACTTGACAAGTACAGGAGATGGCCTGCTTTCCATAGAGCAAAATAGGCATGATAGAAAAATCCAGTTTATTGCTAGAGACACAAAAGAAAGAAACTGAATGATATTTTAGAGTATAGAATGCATTGAGGGTCTTTTAACAAGAATATCTGACAAAGACTACGGATGCCTCAAATGTTGATGACAGAGGAAAAGGAAAGATTCATGATATAGTTATTTAGAGAACAGCTTTGAGTATCCAAAGTGATGAATCTGGGAAAAGTCAGCTGCAATTCTTGGCTCTACTAGATTTCTTTACTTCATAAGAGAAAAAGGAAATCCAAAGCAATGGATATAAATATCAGTGTGAGAGAAAGGCAACAGTTTGTTAAAATACGCTGCAGCCATGAATACATGGCTGGTAGAAGACTTCTGCACAGACGAGAAAGAAGACAGTTGCAAATGAAACCTTATCTAGAGTCAAGGGAGGCATAAAAGATTACAAAATTGCTGAGACAACATACTTCCTTGTAATTTCAGGGTACAAGATTTCAGGGATATAGCTGGCTTCACAGTAATCAGCTCAGGGATATGACCATTGCAGCCAACTTGTCTTGGATCAGACTAATGTCCTACACAGACAGCTAACGTGAATTAAAAATATTTAAAACACGAAAGTATTTTAAATGATAGTATACGTTTTAAACGATGTGCCGCAGGTGACTTTATCACTTATAGAGTAAAAAGAGTTAAAATACAACAGTCATATTAGATTTTAGCTGCAACAAGTGAGAAGAAAGAACCTGTCTTTGAATCAAGATCTTCATTTTAGTTATGTGGTCATATAACAACATTCTAAGATTATGAAAAATTCTTTGTAGAATGGAGTAGTGACAGATGAGTTAAATAGGGAAGTCAGTTCCAATACAGCACTGGTAAAGAGCAGAACAGAATTAATTGCTTCATGCTACCTGACCTGCAAGAATTGGATTTTCAAACCAACTTACAGAATTGCAAAGGTGAAAGGGTAATAGCACATCATATTTCAAGGTCTTCTGGAACGTCAAACTGAACTTAACACGAAACATAACGTTGCCAAAGCATTTTACCTTTACAGAAAATCATCTGGATCAACTGGTAGAAGTATGAAAATACAGAATATCACACATAGAAAACATGGTCTGCAAGTCACAATAGAGAAAAACAAGCCTTGTTTGTTCCATCAGAGAAGTAACTGGCAGGAGAAGGGGCAATAATCTTCAAGTGCACAGAATTCTGTAATAACAAGGAAATGAATTAAGCCTATTCACATCCTCTATGAAATGCACTAGCAGTCCTAAAATGCATTATAGGATATTTAGGTTGGATGACTTGGAAAGTACTCTCCAAAGACGAGAGCTAATTGCAACAGATTGTCTAGGGAAGGTGTAGAAGCTCCACATTTTGAAGAACTGGTTGGACAGATACCAGTGGAATGATTCAGGTGTACTTGCTCCTACCACCCAAGGGAAAACATTAAACAACCTCTTCACGTTTGAAACTTCTTTTTCTGCATTTTCAAAAGCATTCTGAGGCTGTATTGAAACCTTCTACTAAATTATATTTTGAAAACAGACCTAATAAGTCTGCTTCTGTTCAGGAAAATTGGTTGAATATTTTTCATTATACACAAATCTATCATGTTAAAGGGAGCAAATTAAGTTCACAAATGGCTTTGTATATAAGAGGTGAATGTAAAAGTGATAAACCATTAAATCTATGCGATTTTGCTCTCACTTTTCTTTTTACTCTTGCTTTATGATTTTTAATTTCCATCATCAGAAAACACATTGAAGTTGGAGGAGGCCAGAAAGAATTCATTAGTGGGTCTGATAATGCTTTAGAAGGAAAGTAAGATTTCCATGAAAATAAGGAAATCCTTGCAGGGAAAGTTCAGGAGGGTGTTTACTTTCCCCACTACAGCATTTTTAAAAAGTTAAGCAATTTTTTTTTTATCATAATGTAAAATTGCCTTTCGGTTATGATCATACACAAAGCTTCTTTTCAAACACAGTCATCTCAAAAGCTTAAGCAGCCCTAATTTTTCAGTTTGGCTCCTTCAGAACTGCACCTGCTACTAACCAGACTTAAAAAGAAAAAAGAACAACAATAAAGAACGACATTTGTTGATGATAAGGACAATTGTTCGCATTATAATTAAGATTTATACAAACACACAATGTAGCATTGTTATTTAATGTTGTAGTTTAAAATGTAGCACAGCAGCGCAGATTGAATGAGTTCCAATCCAGTCAATTGGTAGATTTCAAAATGCAATTTACTAAGGAAAAACATTCACATTGAGTATTTTGAGTAGCATGTCTGAAATATCACAGGATACCTCATACTGCTTTCCATAAAGCCATTTGATCAGTTGGAAGAATAAATTCCATGCTACTATCATGCAACTACTTGCCTCCATGTCTTTATTCTCTGAGCACTGCTGTACAGAACTATGCTGTAAGTACACATATGCCAAAGCACCTGAGGTTTGACAGAAACCTTTCAGTCCAATCAGTAAAAGTTCTGGCACGCCTGTATCATTTGCCCTCCCTCACCATACGAATAGAATATATTCCTCTCTACCTGAATGATTCTTTATTTGAAAGAAAGAGGCAAAATATGACAATATAAAACGTAGTCCTGAGAATCAGAAAAGCACATAGGTCATGAACATCTTACAGGGAATTTCTCGTTATTCGTTTTCATTTGAGTAAGCATCCACATGCACATTACAGACAGGAGCCTAAGCAATGCATCAAATATCAAAGGGCTGCTTTGAGAGAAGCCTGGTGACCTAAGGGAAAATGCTGTTACAACCTCAGCATCTGAGTACCAACTGCTAAAACTAATGAGCTCTCCAATGGATAGGAAAGGTTTTCCTTTGTAAAGAAAAACCAAAGAAATCTTTTAGAAATCACACAGCATGTAAAAAAACAAACAAACAAACCAGGCATTTCTATACCCACTTTGCACTGAGGATGAATGCCACCTATGAAATAAGAGACATCAGGTAAAACTTTAGTTGTGTTCAGGTTTTAATTCTGTCCTGTAAAATCTGGTATAAACAGGGCTGATCACACTATCTTCACCTTTTCTGCACTTGTGGCTGAATCATAACAAAAAACAGTTTCATGAAGAGGTTGAGCAGGAAACAAGAAGCTACTGCTATAATGATTTTCTTATTACACTAATCAAAATAAAATTTAGATCTCACACAAATCGGATTTTTGTGCAGTGAAAAATCCCAAATGAATCTGCTTAGAAAATATCCTGCAGAAAGATGGGAGGAGTTAAACCTATCATTTCTGCAAGTACAGTCTTGAAATAACTGTAAATGAAGTTTACCTGGCTAGACAGTGAACTTACATTTTTAATTCTTGAAGACATTTCTGGAATAAAATGCAGAGCAATTTCCTTAGGAACTATGGAAAAGCTAAAAATTCAAGCCTAAAAAAGCACACTGCCACCCACAGAAACTAAACGAATTAAGATGCTCTTCATGAACACTATGATATTCAAGCTACTTACACTATTATGAGGATGTCTGTAACACAACTGAGATGTACTGTAGGTTAAAAAAAAACAAACAAGACCAGATGAGGCCTCCAGGTCAACAAAATCATTGCATAGTTACTCTACGTACAATATCCTACAATCCCTACTTTTTGAGAAAAATGTTTTAATGTAGAGAGGTGAAAATGACATATCAAGGAAGGTAAGGAGAAAGGAATCCAGCTGGACTTAAATACTGTAGAAAGAAATAAAATGACAATTTAAAAAATTAGGCAATTAATTATGAGAATAATTAACAGTTGAAAACTTTGATCTTGCTGCCAAAAGATGTTCTTCTTAAAAAGAAATACATTTTAGTTATTAATTTTAGTTCTCACAATGAGGCTGACAAAACCAGACGTAGCATGACAAAAATTAGCATTTGCCTGCCAGCTGTATATTCATTAGAATTATCAGGGTATCTGTGAAAGTGTGGCAGTTAGTACCTGTTTAAACTACACATTTCTCTTTAAAACAAAGCAAAGCAGTATGACTCACTGATTTTTCTGAAGATGTTACATGTTAAAAGTTGCTGCAATCAACACATGGAGAAGCAGCTGAAATCTCATCTATTTTCCTGCAAAACAGTAAATGACCTTTTCTCTCTATAAAGTCCTGAGGTAAGAACAAACATGACAAGCAGGAATGCAGTGTCTCTGTTGAACACTGCAGGAAACATTTGAGTAGGATACTTGCTAAGCCATTCATTTCAAAATAACAAACATCATGAGTGTCTTTGTATAGATAACTAGATATAGATAACTAGACAACCAATAACAATACCTCTACATCTTAACAATGAAACCTACATTCCCTTTGGTGAATGGCACAGTTTATAATACTTTTAAACATTGTAAGCCTTATTCCTACTCAAGGGATCTCTCACAGGACCTACAAATCATTTAGCAGAGCAAAAAACTGAAAATAGTGCAAGAAAAGTAGTATTTTATAATAGTATATCTCTACAAATCTAGGTAATTCCTCCGACCTTTGGAAAAAAACAAGGAATGGGAAATATCCCACAGGCAATGGACATCTGGAGTTATTCTGAAAACTGAAAAGGTTCAGGGAGAGGGAGAATCAACCACTCACCCCACTCCAGAACTTCAGCTCAACAGAGACGATGCTCCTAAGCAGCTTCTGAAACAATGAAGTAGAACAGGCAAAGAACTGACTACCTATTCTGCCCAGTCATCAAGCACGTATGCAGCTGTGAACCTTCTACCACTACCTCTGCTATTGTTTTATAACGCTTTTCTTTTTTGTTTAATTTTGACTTACAAGTCAAGGTCATGACACAAAAGTAAAGCACAGTAACCAAGTTAGATAAAATGTGCCTGGAGCCTCTTATTTGTCATCCTGTGTTGTTAAGACTGATCTTTTCGCCAGTAGCTGATACGCTGGGTAGTCTACTGCCTCAGCGCCCTTCAGAGAATCACAGCAGTGCATTCTGCATTACTATGAAAGCATGAATTGTACCAACAAATTACATGATCAAGAATCATGAGAGGGGAAAAAAGGCAATTGCTGCTCATAAACTGGAAGCTTCCTGATGAATTTATTGAAGTGCTTGCAGCAGTAAAGAGGAAGGCACGGGAATTATAATCCAATGGATATGAGAAGAGGAACAAAAACATGTATGGGAAATAACAATGCAAAACAAATGCAACCACTTTAATGCATTCCAGGTGCTTTACAGCACCTTTTTTTTTGTCACAAATGACAAACACTTTGTAATATTACATTAACATACTTCTTGTTACCAGATGCAGCACACACTAATCTTCAGCACTTCCCCCTTTCCATTTTCCTGGTTAAATAATAGAAATCATAATGAAACAATCATATTGAGATGTCTCCACTACAATTGAAGTGAATGAACAGTATAGTCACTATTACAGCAGAGTAAACATTAGGAGTAAATTTACAGTGCAAGTAACGATGCTATTAATAGAGTTAGGTTACTTTAAAAAGTAGAAAAATTCTTCAGGGTAATCCAGCAGCTATTCACAGTCACAATGAATGATGGTTAAAATCTCAGTTGTTCTACTGCCACTATTGGGAAAATCCTAATTATGCTCTATGATTTCTTTACATGCATTTAAATGCACCTCTTTTTTTACCCCCCAGAGATACTCAGAAATCAAACGTTCTGGAAATTGGAAAGAACATCGTTCTACTGCAGTCACCACTTCTATAGCAAACCAGTCCCTCAGAATACGTTTAGAGAGCACAAGACTTTGCTGTAAAGAACTGAAAAACAGATTGTCTAGTCTCGTTTCACTGGCCTTTGTAAACATACCTCTAGTAAGTGGTGAAGTGGTGGTGAACTGGAACTAAACCACAGTACCATTCTGAATACACCTTATTACCAGAATTTATCCAGCCCAGACCAAATTCTTTAAACTGTTTATAAAAAGAAAAACAACAACAACAACAGAAAAAAAACTATTACAAATAATTTTCCTGTTCGGAATCACACGGAATCTACACGGAAGTGTAGAAATCCTGGTAGAAGAGGCAGCAGAATATCACATCCCAACCTCAGCACAAAAAGCTAAACCCATTAGACTAAACAAAGAGTTTAAGCAAAAATACTGCAACCTCTGTATTTCTCCAGCTGCTGAAGTGTTGACATCTGAGTTCCAAAATAACTACCTTTGAGCTCCTAACAGCAATAAAATAGAAGTAAAAGAATAATTGCAATTTCAAAATAATTAAACTGTGGTGCTGCTATGCACTTGCTCATTTTTCTGACAAACCTAATGAAGCAAAGGTATATGTGATGCAATTACTTTTGAATTAAATAATTGCAAATTCTCTTCTGCATCATATTAAAGTTACAGAATATAGAAGCATACATTGGAAACTACTATATTAAGTTATTCTCCTTATTCCCACTTCTGCTAAATCAAGCTTCCTACTTTCTCATACAATGCTAATGCTGAATTTCACATGTTTTACCTCTTTCACACACTGCACTAAACCATAATTACCTTCGTAAACTCTATTTAATATGTTATGGGGTCATAAATAGAAATGACAGTACTAAAGGGCTACTGAACAGCTCAAAAGGGGAACTAAGACAGAGAAAGAAGGACATCTTACTGCACAAAGTAGGCTTATACATTCTCATGAATTTTGAGAAGAGTCCCTGCAGAACAGACAGACAACCCCATTGAGAACACGGTGGGGAGGGCAGCTGCAGCTCCAAGTCAGGGACATGAGGAGGAGCAGGCAGCATGCTGGCGTACAGAAACTGAGGAAAAAAGCAAATCCACAATTGCAACAAAAAATTCAGTGGGAAGGGGATCCAAGCCACCATTACTGATCTCATTCTGATGATGGACTTGAAACATGGACATGTTTTGGCACCCTTGCTTTCTGCTCCAGTAACACCTGGTATCACTCACTTTGGGACCATGAGGGAAATATCATGCGGTGCTTGAAATCTTGTTTACGGGCGAATAGCAAATAAGTCTGTCCTATTGATCCAAACTCAGTACAAGACACGTGGCCTGACACTAGCAATGGCAATACTATATTGCCGGGTACTGCATCCATATGTGGAGTCCTCAGAACAGGAGAGACATAGATCTGTTGGAGCACATCCAGAAAAGGGCCACAAAAGTGATCCAAGTAAAGGGACACCTCTCCTATGAGGGCAGGCTGAGAGAGCTGGGCTGTTCACCCTCGAGAAGAGAAGGCTGCAAGGTGTCCTGATAGTGGCCTTTTAATACCTAAAGGGGAGCTACAGGAAAGAAGGGGACAGAGTCTTTAGCAGGGTCCGTGGTGATAGAACAAGGGGAAATAGTTTCAAGCTCAAAGAGGGCAGATATAGGTTAGATATAAGGAAAAAATCTTTTACAGTAAGGGCAGTGAGGCAGTGCTGGCACAGGTTGCCCAGTGCTGTGATTGATTCCCCCCCCCCCCCCCCCGAGACTTTCAAGGTGAGGCTGGACCAGGCCCTGGTCAACCTAATGTAGCTGTGCACGTCCCTGTCCACTGCAGGGCAGTTGGACAAAATGGCCTTCAGAGGTCCCTTCCAACTCTAACGATTCTGATTCTACGATAAAGCTGAGGGCAGCATCAGCATCAGAGAAAGAGGAGATGCCAGAAGGTTTTCTATGTAACAGTTTTAACTGTTTACTCTTTTCTGCATTAATTAGAGTGTGTTAATTAACATGGACTGTAACTGTTACTATTACCGTAACTGAAATACAAGTAATAGTTTGTTGCATTTCTGTTAGATTAAGACATTACTTAGAACAGCTCTGTATTTACAATATGATCCCTTTAGCCCACAATAAGAGTTGAGACATAATAACTGGTCCAGCTGAATCCTGAAGATCTCCCAGCACTCAGATCCACCACCTCCCTGGCCAATCTTTCCCCATGCTTAACCCTTCTCCTGAGGAGGAAATCCTTCCTTCCAGTCAGGATTTTCCCTGTTGCGAATGGTGTCTGTAGCCTCTCATCTGTTCACTCCGTGCCCCTGAGAATAAACTAGCACATCTTCTCCATAAACTACTTCAGGCAGAAGGCTGCTGCTAGGTCCTCATCAAGCCTTTCCTTCTGTAGCCCAGCTTCTCTGAAGTTCTCATCATCTGCCATAGTCTCCAGCTCCCTAACTTATCCTGTAGCCTCTCCATTAATCCTGTATACTGTAGCCAACTTCCATATGGCTTGCCTCACAGGAATTTGCACTTTACAGCCTTTAATTCTGGTAATGACATGTATGTCAAGAGAAAGAACTAGCACCTCACCTGTGTGTATGTATACAAACACGCCTGGATTAGAAGATATATTTTAAAATTTAAAAGACCAAAACTCATTTTTCCTGCTTACTAACCTTGAAGATACACAAAAAGGGGAAAACCAAAACCAGAACAAAAAAAAAAAAAAAAAAAAAAAAGGAAAGAAAACAAGGAAGCCCTCAGAAGACCTATTCTATGTTCACAACAATATTAATGGCTTACATTTTAAAATACATTAATTGAACATTCAGGAACCCACATTAATATATTAGCTCCAAATAATGTATTTAGAATACTTCTATACTAAGAGCTTCAGGTATCAGAAACGTGTAAGGTTTCTCTCATTTAGACTCATTTTAAAACAGTTTTGAAGTATTGCAGTATTGCTTGTAATGAATGGTATTGCTTCACCATGTTTCAGTGAAAAAATTAAAATGCCATTCAATGTTTTAAAATCTCATTCATTTTCATCTGCTACTTGAGCGTTGTTTCTAAAACCATCATTATGCTGCCTCCTCTGGAAAGACATCATTTTAGGGAACACACTGAACACCAACACCTTACAAACATCTCTCTGCTGTCGTAAGAATTTCTTAGTCTATGCCTCATAATGGTAAGCACTAGAAGGTAGAGAAAAGAGCAATTATATTAACTACTTGTCAGAGTTAAGATCTTGCACTCAGTGATAGTGAGTCATTACCCCTACAAACTGTCAGCCAGGCTGCATCAGTGAGACAAACAATGTTACGAGAGGCTATTTTAAACATATATATCTTGAAATAAGGTTGTAAATCTACAGAGGTCAGAATAGCTTAACAATTTTCTTTTTTATACACTGAAAAGATAGAAAAGCTGTATGAGAAGCACCAAAGTAGGCATTCAAAGTAACGTATTTTGCCACAGGAGTTAAACGAATCTCACAACACCAGCAAAACTAAAACCCACAGAAAACCCTACAAAAAAACTCAGATCATAAAAAAGGCATAGCTCATGATACTGAAACATTTAAACATACACGCACAAAGGAAAACAAGCGTTATATAGGGCAAACCCAACCAAAGCCCAAGTAATACACCTATGCAATAAATCATATGAAATCATAAAGGCCCTAAGGGTACTGATTATCAGTCCTGACCAGCGTAACTTGGGCCTCCAGCCACTGCCACTTATCCACAGGCCCAGGAGACCCGTTTTAGCTCACCCATGGTTATTCAGTCCCAGCCTGAGCCATGGTGTAGGAAATGGCTGTGGACCCTTGGATGGCTTTCCAGTTTCACTTTAGACCTGCCTAGCTACTACTGGACCCAACTGTGACGTGTAGATCAACTTGCTTGGACTCTGACATGCTGCATCACCACAAACTTGCCTGATTTCCTGGACTCTTGCTCAACACTAGCTACCAGCATTGTGTGTGCCCAGCCTGTACTGTAGAATGAAGCCCTGGCTGGTGAGGCCTCTGCCCTGCAGAGAGATGTTATCACCCATGGCTTCCCATCCATTAGGGTGCGGCTATGCCTTAACAAAAATACAGAGCAGCATGGGTACAATATTTCTAACTTATACATATATATATACATATATATATACACACACATATATATACACACACACATATGTATATATATGTGTGCACGCTCCTTTTTCCACCAGATACCACTGTGCATTTGTCTCCCTTGATAACACTGAATGCTGTGTTTCTCTTGAGTTCTTTGGTGCAACTGTCAAGTAGTATCATGATATACTTATCTATTGATACAATCAAAATGGTCTACACACAAAGGTTATTCAAAGGCAAAGAAAAAAATTAATAGACAACAGCTACAGACTACATCTGTATGGTCCTATTCTCAAACAAAACAAGCAGAAATTCATGGAGTAATTTGGAATAAATTGTTTGTCTTTTGAAAGCGATTATAAAAGATACGATGTCAGTGAGTGCAAGTTTGATCTGGAGTCTTAAGTATTTAGAATCCTACACTCCACACTTGTGTGAAAGCAGCCTGTGGTGCTTCACACTGAAGTAAATTAATATTGTGCGTACATGTGAAAATGATGTCAAATTAAGGGCTGCGCTACAACCTTGCATGGGTTAATAAAGGCTTTGATTAAACTCAATGTTTTTGTAACACATACCTGCTCCTACTATTTCAGGGTACCTGACACAATTCTTTAAAAACAGTCAGCAGTATCATTGACTTGCTACCTGAATACAAACAATGGGGACGATCTTTCCTATCTCCTAATAAAAACAATATTAAAAACACAGACGAAAGTACAACCACTTCTAGACTAAAGTTTGCATAAGTACATCACCCTGAAGAAGAGCCTCCTTCTCAAATGAATCCTCATTTACCTCTACACATTTAAGTACGTGGCATTTGTAATTGTAATGGCAATGATCTTGTAATGAGATGGAAAGTGCAGTAATGACATCAGAGCAGCAAGGTCCCAGGCTCCAGCAAATGAGGATTTGCTCAAACACAACAGCCAGGGGCACAGAGATAAAGAAAAGAAGCTCCTTACCTTCAGAAGCCTCAGGTATGCAGGGATCTCAAGTGAGAAACCCTTGCCTCCATTGCCAACCCTTAAATTAGGTCTGGGAAGGGGTGGATTCTGGCTCCATCCCTTCCAGTCACTCAGATGCAATGCATGCAGCTGAGCTCCCCTGGGTTGGTCCTGCCTTCCCACCAGGTGCTCAATCACTGGTTCAAGCTGTGACTTAGCATTTCCACTACAGATCTACACCCCCTTGAATTTTCTTTTACTAGAAAAACAGTGGCATGGGTTAAAATACATATTATGGGATTGAGGGAATCAAGATTAAAGAAATATATGTAAGAAGATCAGATGACCTAGTGGTTCATCAGACTTAAAAAAAAAAATCATTAATATTTACTGAATACTCCATTTACTCCAGTTTAATGAGTCACTGATCTATCTATTAATAATGGAAATGCTTAAATCCAGACCTGCAATAGACTACTTAAAAAGTGTGTAGATACCTTAATGAATTTGATATGTTTGTCAGTGAATAACAGTAGCTTCTGCTTTCCATCTTGCTGGACCCTAACATGTAAGATACACAACTCCTAGAAAGAACAAAGAGGAAGCATCCAGCATAGAATTCCAGATATTTTTCCTTCTCTCTGGTTGACAGATTCTCAACCATTTTTACAATACCTTTGGAAGTTCCAGGAAGCCAAAGTGATGTCTCTTCATAAAAGTTAGCAGCATTAAGTAAACAACACACATTTAAACAAATCACCACCCAGCACTTGTACTCCATCAGTACTGACTTCTACAAGCACCATGCTTACCCTTTTGAGAGCACCAATTGACAGTGTATCCAGTAACACTCCATCCTGACTCCTACAGATACACCAATGCATTTCCTGTACTTACAGGAAAACACAATCGATAATGGAAGCCTAAATCTTTACAACTGTGCTCAGGAAGCTAAGAGCTCAGATCTCTCCTGAGCAAGAGACTTTGATGCCTGCTATGAGTTGTACTGTTTGATTATGACAGCTGAGCCTAGGCACAGAGGACAACATTAACCTTCCTCTACTAAGTTGCCATGAGTCTAGAAGCAATCATATCATCCTCACATTTCTGGAGATTGTCCCACCAGATTAGTACTGCTCCCAGACACAGGGCATTAGCTGCCCTGCCCTCTGCTTACAAACAGTCTCACTGGAACTCATTTGGAGATACTCTGACCCATATGCTCAACAGATGGCAAAATGTGTGCTGAATAGTATCAGTTATTTAGCCTAGTGTTTCACTGTACACACCACATGGAGGCAGAGGTAGAAAATTACACGTTCACAAAACTTCTCATGCAATGGTACTTTATACAGATTTTGAATCTGATCAGTGCCTTTATTTTCTGTGTTCTCCTAAGGACTACCTTTAATGTCTTGTAGCATCTTCAGCCAGTATATGACCCAAACGCACAGCAGAATAAGGCTAGTCTTCTGAACACGTAACATCTGTTAAAGTTACAGTATAGACAATTCATTCACTTTTTCTGCTTTACAAAATCTTCATGAAGGATCTTAAAGGTAATTTAAAATGGCTGCAGATATTTATGAGACAGACGTGACAGTTAAGATCAGTTTGCTGGTAAGGGCTCCCGTTTCTGACCCTTAACAGTTGATAGAAGTTCTAGTCTGGTGACCTTGAGAGCAAAATATACCCATCTTCTTTACTACTTGATGAACTAATTTGTATTTCAAATTTTCTTAAATGAAGCACCTATCTGTCAGGATGATAGGCACAGTAAAGAACTTGCAAAGAGACAAAGAACTATATAAAGCAATCAGAGAAGCCTTTTATTCAGTTGCTACAGTAAATGACAGATAGTTTCATTATGCAATTCCCTTAGCTCCTCTTAACACACCTGACCCCTGGAACTATATCACATGATTCATCAGTATTGCAGTCTCAAAAACAGTGCAGTAGTATATTCTGGCAATGATTTTACCATACTGGCCTTGGGTGTGAAGAACTAATGATTCCCAAAGCATCTATGCATGTAACACTGCTCATCCAATGAAAACAACAGAAAAGACATATAAAAACAGAATCTATGTAGCATTTTCATCAATCCTTAAAAAAAATATTTTCATAAAACAAATAGAAGAAAACACGTATTTGACAACACAAGCAATTATAACGCCTTCTTAGACGCAAATTGCCCAAAACCCTGTTCAAAAGATTTTGTATATTTCCTGAAGTAACTTTCAATAAGCATTCCTCCATTGGCACACCAGATCATAGAGCACTAAACATGAAATAGCACAATAGCAGCAAAACAGATCAAACATGGGTGTGACCTTACCTGTTGCCGCTTCTCGAATTCTAACTTGATCCGAGATTTGATGCAGTTGCACGTGTCCTGGTACGTCTGCTGCAGTGCCAGCTCCATGAGGTGTTTGTGGTATGCTCCAGCCAAGTTTCCACAGATGAAAATGATTACATTCGCCAATATCTAGAGAGGTTAAAAATAAATAAATAAATAAATAAATAAATAAATAAATGAGCTGTCAGGGAACTTATTCAAATAAATTAGCAGAATATAATCCTAACCTGAAGTGAAAGACTGCTGCAGTTATATATTTTGCTTTTGTTCGATTCCTAGCAAGGGTTCGCCTTTCAAAAAGCCTTCAAATTCAATGGCAAAGCAATTATACCATTTTCATTTAGTACGAAATAAGAACATAATGAATGTTTGCCTATTCTGTGAAGTACACATTTAACAAAAAAGAAATTCAGTTCATGTTCCACATCCACTGCTGAACACCAATTAGGTGGGGCCCACAGCTGTAAAATGACAGCTATGGCTCCTAGAAACACCACCAGTAGCCAAGTGACTGCCATTCTTTTTTGGCAAGACACTGTCTTTTGCAGTGCTATAGTAAAAATACAACATCAACAACCTGGCCTGCATTTTGTCTCACCCTGAACCATTATAAATGTTAGCTATAAACATCAACCTTGCTGAGGATGTACATAGTGAGACATGACATCTTTCTTCCAGAATGTACTTATAGCTGCTGCATTTGCCTCAAACACAAGACTAAATTTATTGAGTTTACACTTGAACTTACAGCATCAGATGCTCAGTGTGCACAACAACACGTGAATACAAGAAATAAGTTTTCTTTAAAGCGAGATATAAGTAGTTAAATTGAACTTTTCTTTTGAATTGGATGACAAAGAGATGACAGTGCTCAGAAAAAAATTTGAACTCAAAGCTGTTTTATGTTTGATATCAGTAATGTCACAGCACTCTCAACTGATGTGGATTAGTGAACAAAAATTTACACAAGAGATTACAGTGGAGGGTAGTACATGCAAACTGGCAGTCACAGCCACAGCCTCTCTGGGCAGCCTGTACCAGTGCTCCATCACTCACACGGTACAACAGTGCTAACTGATGTTTAGGCAAAACCTCCAGTGTTCCAGTTTGTGCACATTGCCTTGTGTCCCATCATGGGGCACTACTGAAAGGAGCCTGGCTCTGTCTTCTTTGCACCTCTGCTTCAGGTATTCACACCCACTGATACAAACCCCACAGTCCTCTACTCCAGGCAACAGTCCCCAGCTCTCTCATCGTCTCATAGGAGGGCTGCTTCAGACCCTATTTTCCTCTCTCCATTGGACTCTTTCCAGTACGCCTAGTTCTTTCTCATTCTGGGGAGATTAGAATGGGACAGAGTACTCCAGGTGCAGCATTACACATCCATATGTACAGATCTGTGTTCAAAAGCTGCACGTGCACTTACTAAATGTACCATCCAGATTCATAAAGCTATGGACTATTCAGTGCAAAACTTCAGGGATATAACCAACCAAAACTAAAAAAAATACACTGAGATGGCTAGATGGAGGAGTAAATTATGAGTATCATCTTCGCAGCCACAGAAAAACAGATTACAGTTTTATAACTGAACCAGATGAAGTGAGAAAATAGATGGAAACAAGTGAGTGACAAGCAAGGAAGCTAATTAAACAGGCTTTTCAGATTCTCAATGGGGTAATACAGCCCACATGAAGCTCTGTGCATGCTTGCAGTACCTGAATTAGGCTGTTCAAAGCCTCTTGCCATACACAGTGGAGATGTAAAACGTAAGTGTGTAACTGAATATGCAATAGAAAATGTGTTGAGAACAACTTCAATTCTTGTGGCTAGGCAGAATTCATTCAGAAATGTATCACTAAGGCATTAAAACAGAAAACTCTTCCAAGAAATGGATGAAATGGTTTTTTGCTCAGAGCAACAGATATTTTGTCTGCATTGCTTGAGCATATATTTCTGTTTCTGCCAGTAAGTTATTGAGTGAAACCTAAAGTGGCTATAAAAGGCTTAATGGAAAATAAAAATACTTGCTGAGTACCTCCCTTCTAAATCTTACATTTTATTTATTTTTTCTTTCCCCCCCCCGAGCAGCAGACCAGTTTCAACATACGAGTTGGAGATGAGCACCATCTGAGCTTTGCTGTAAAGTCTTAGCTGCATTCTCCTGGAAGACACAAGTTCAAATTTTTTTGGACCAATGAAAACTTAACTAAGCTTGCTGCTTCCTAGTAAATTATTCTAATCAGTATGCAATCATATGAAATATTCCTTCTGTTCTTCTGTCAGGCATCTGCTCTGAGAAGAAGATTCCATGCTCTGAATCATTCCTGGACCAAAGCACTTAGAATGAATTTCTAACTTAAAGTAGCCTTGTCATCTCCCTGAGCTAAAACTCTAAAACTCCTTTCTCTTCCTGTATATCCCTCCTTTCCTCCAGCAGATCCATGTTGAAAAAGAGAAGTGTTGTGTCCTTTCTGGTAAGAAACTGCATTTTGCTATGAGAGCTCTGATCAACTATGCAGATGAAACAATCATCGAAAGCCTTTATACAAGAATTAAAAGGCATCTGAATAGCCTACACAACATGGTTAAGGCTCCTGTCTAGCAGAGCAAGACTGAGCTAAGTAAAAGATTGTAACACAACAGCAGAAAAAGTACTGGATGACTGGATGACACAGGAACCCAGTTCATCTTCTTTATAAACACACGGTATGAAGGAAAACAAGAAACAAAACAACCCCCAGTAATATCCATGAACTATAGAAAGCTTGCACTCCATTTTCTAGATGGAAATACTGAGTCACTCAGCAATCCTACTATCTCTGAACACACAGCAGAGAGACAAGTCAGTCTCTTGGGCTACCTGGGTCCTTTTAAATATATCTACTAACTGTATACATTGTGGCACTTCCTGCTTAATGCCTAAATACAGTGTCTATAGAAGTTGATTAAATTTGAATTTAAAAAAAATCAAAGAAAAAACCAACAAGGTATCACCAAGAAGTGTCTTCACATACTCCAAGTACCAGCCTGCACCTCTAGTCACTCAGGGGTGCCTGACCTACCATTCCTGAGCTCTCTTCCTTCTTTGATATACTGAAAACTATACATGCTTACAGGCAACAGGGCACTTTCTGAATTGTATTTTTACTTTCAAGCAGATGTGTTTTTCAGTATCAGTGAATATAAAATGGTCTGATGTCTAGTGTTTAACTAACAAAATAGATTATATTTAAAAGCAAATGAAGACAAAGTAAAGTAGCTATGACTAATTTCTCAAGAGAGTTGTGAAGTTAACTGAGTTGTTTACAAAATGCAGTCTGTTACATAGATTACACTGTAATAGTACAATTTCCTATTTCTACTGATGAAAGCTGCCTACAAATGCATGCGTATACAAGGAAGTACTATCCTATATAAAGAGTACAGATTTAAATGGAAGCTGATGGATGGACAAGAAAGGGTATAATTTATAATGTCTGCATGGAAATTAATGGGAGACAAAGAATTATTGTATCACTGCCAAGGTGCAACTTCTCTGGCTCTGCAAAGACAAATAGTCTCTCTCCCCATTGGATCTTTCTTTTGATGGGCTGCATGACAAAACAAGTGATGGATGGTGTGACAAAACAAGTTAGGAAACAAGTCTCCTTGCTTGGTTTATTTAAGGTTTTGGATTCAGGCAAAATTCAACTAGAAAGTACACACTTCACAGTTAAAAGAAACTGAAAAGTAGCACTTAAAAAGGATACATTTAGCCACAGAGTAAATTCTTAATTTGCATGGCCACCACACACAATGCCAAATATCATTATTTTAGTATATGTATCAGAAGATTCTCCATCTATTGCACACAATATTCTGGCTCAGGAAGATCTGGGAAGTAAAATTCAATTATTTAATGACAGTGACACGTTTTAATATTCTGAGGTATTTAAATCCTCAAATGCTCATGAAAACCACAATAAAAACATGCTATGAATGAACTGAAGAGCCAGGAAGCTTCAGTATCCTAAGATCCTTTGTCTGTATCAAGCAGAACCTCAAGGGCTTTTTTCAGGAGGATCAGTAAGAGTGAAAACAAATTGCAATTTTGCAAGAAACAGCTCATTAGAACAAAAAGCTAAGATTTACTTGAAACTAGAGAATAAAAAAAAAAAAAAAAATTACATTTTATTCCAGACACCAGCAAAATTCTGTATATTTTTCAACTGCTACCAAAAAAATAGCAAAAGGTCCCTTTGTAGATGGTCACAAAGACCTTTTACAAGATAGGAAGTTACAAACTTGTGACTACATGGCACTGTCTAACTTGTTTGTGTAATCTGCTTCTTAGCTGTTGCAATCAGAGCACTGTGGACATCAGCAGGATATTCCTTTTCTGTAGTATCTGTGATTTTTAATGTGTTTTTCTTTTTATCATTATTACAGAACTGAGGTTTCTTGTTGCTCCAGGCTGCTTTGTGGAATGACTAGATTTATTTTGTTCAGTTCTGCACGTATATGCCAGTGTGTATGAAAACAGATCATAAACTGTGAGTTCCCAAATCAAAACAAGCAAACAACAACAAAAAAATACACCAAAAATCAGAGTTATGGTCCCTTGAGAACACTTTGCTGTAATGCACAATCAATATAATTGACTGATTAATGACCTCATACTTTTAAAATATTAAAATATTTTTTGCCAGAAGGAAACTCATTTTCTTCCCTCAGAAGGAGAAAGCCAGCCACTGCACTCCTCTTTCTGCCTCAAGGAGGAAAGTTGTTTTGTGTTTCCATGTGCCTCATGGCTCATTTCATTTTTTTATGACTAAAACTGCTTGAACACATTTGAACATGTGACTGATTGGAGGAAAAAAAAAAAAAAAAAGAAATCTGCAAACCTACTCTGATGTATATTTCAGTAAAATGAAACATTTTGAAATTAGAATCTGTAAAAAACTGCTATTTTCATGCAGAATAAAATCTTAAGCATTATCCCAGAAAGAGAGACACCCATGTCTGACTTTTAAACAGCTTTGGTCTTCTCCGAGAAATTCATCTCCTTCAGTATTTTAATAAAAGACTGCAGATAGTCATACATGTATCTGCCGTTACAGAACCAGCTGCCAAGATTTCTCCTCCCCTTCCCACAACAGGATTATTATCATAATCACCCTCCTGTACTATCTACCGGACTTTATGAAATTCCTTTATTAAACAAATCTCTCTAAATGCCTTCCATTCTGGTCAGTCTTGCAGAAGTGATTCAGTAGTTTCAAAAGCTGTCAGAAGGATAGACTACCACAAAAATGAACTGATAATCACTTAAGCCTCATTTCTGTAACAAATGTTGCTAAAAACAATGCATTAAATTAGACAACATATTCATTACAACTCATTACAAGGCTTCTTCTTCCATCTTCTTTTTGTTTGGAGTACCCTAGTTTCTACAGTTTTTGTTCACCTTTCTTATTTTTAGATGCACATAGGCAGAATTGTGGTATTTTTCTGGTTCTAAAATAGCAAATGATAGAAGTCAATAGAAGGCAACTAACTGTTCAGCAGAGTACATACCTGCAGGACTTATTATTATCATTTCCTTAAAAATCAAAATACATGCTACATAATTAAATTTCAATTGAAAAGTTATTTGCATATCATTAACATGTTAAGAATGATAGATATTAAGCAGGTCACAGAGGTAAGAAGATTTAGTAGCTGATGGAATAAACTAATTCAGTGAATTCAGGGCTTTATATCTTGAAAATCACTTCAGGATTCTTGAGTTATTTTCTTTTCAAGTATTTTATAACTTTTCAGTTGTTATTGACAAAATTAAATACATAACAATTCAAAAGTTCAACTCTTCTTGAAATTAAAACCATCTAGATTCTGTACTCAAGATTATGAAAAAAAAAAAGAGAAAAATAGTTAAGTAATAGTTAAGTATATGCTACATATTTCCAGTTATCAATATACAATGAAATTAAAATAAATGGAGAGTAGTGTTACATAAGCAACCTACAATATCCTTCTATCCTACTGCAAACTGTTGTCAATTAATATATTTGTTTTAAACTAAATGACAACAGTAATTAAACATTTTAAAATAGTATTTTGTATGATCTCTAAATGAAATTATGATTCATATAAGACTAGTGTTTTAGGCAATTTTTTTCCTCTCTCTCTCTCCAATTCCTAATGAGCTGGATAAGATTTTTATAAAATACAGTCCTCAAGTACTTGGTGTAATTAAAGCAAATCTTTGTCAACTTCATTTTTCTTTATTTGCAGCCTGTGCTAGGAAACAGTAGGATCTGCCTATGTACTTTAGGCAGAATATACATGGAGACATATAGGTAAAATTGGAGAAAGAGATGAGCTACAGAAATGGATAAAAACTTAATAATTGGTTTATATTATAAAGTAGAAACTGAAAAGTCTTCATGCTGCTGCTACCAATTCATTCCATTTGTATTTATCTTCACACAAAAGATACCATTTTCTCTATGTCATGCCTCAGAACTGCAGAGATGTCATTAGTCACATCAGATTTTCAAAGTCTTTTTAAGAAGTACACTGGATATCCTGAACAAACGTATTTTCTAAATTACATGATGGGATATACTCTGACTAACATCTGAAAGATCAACACAGTACCTCACTTTCACAGCAATATTAATGACAACCCCTGTAGAGCAGCATGTGGTTACACACTACAGATGCCTAAAATACTGCACAGCATTATAAAGAACAGGCTGCTACTCTTAAAATAGCTGGGAGCAATCATTAAATAAATGCAGGTATTGTCCAGCGAAGAAACAAGTTCCATGCGTCCAAATTTATTTGATTCTTTAAATCTAAGAATCAACCATTCATCCTTATCTTCTGTTTCATACCTTTTAAAGAAGTATTTATCCAAGCATTGATCTTTCCTCCTGGCTGTTCAGTTGTTTGAAGATACCTAGGCAAAGGATTTTCAAAGGACTTGGAAATCCAGGTAGAGCTATCAATTAAATCAACCTCATTCACATGTGTTGATGCCTTCAAACAACCTCAAATCTTCTTTAAGCGAAGACCTCACTTCTTTCAGCATATAAATAATATACTTTCATCTAAACGCTCTTCAAACTCTTCCTCAACTGCATATTTGGATACAAAAGCATTCTGCAACATCTTTTAAGATATTTTTGTATGGATTAAATGTTTTCATTTTGGCAGATTCCAAAATTGCTGATCATGCGAATCTGATCACATGGTAATGAGCAGAATGACTTTCACTAGCAGTAAAAATTGCCACAGCAACAGGTGAACTGAAATAGACCCATAAGCATTTTGTAGCTAAGCTACCAAGAATCCAACACAAACGTTAATTTAATTGTAATTCAATCTTAAATAGCTTATATATAGTTTATATAATAATTGAAGAAAAAAAACAAACAGATTTCCATGTCATCACTTTTCAACAAATTTTCAAATACCTTCACTGCTCGTATTTTAATTCCTTCTTTCTTGGGATCACAAATACTATGTAGATGTTTTGCTTTAGAGATGAATCTGCAAACTCTACATACTACACAAAAAAAAAAAGAAAAAAAAAAAAGATAGGTTTTGTATTATGAATGCATGTTGTGAAAATGAAATGACAGTGAACATGGCAAAGTCTTCCCTTCCAAGAAATGAACTTTAGAAATCAAACGGCTTTAATATTGTGAACATGAAGACAAAGTACTCAAAACCGGTGACAATGTCATTTCCTGGGGAACCTTGTTTATGATTACCTGCAGCACTGTCCAATCAGTAGGTTTTGCATTTAATGCATTCATTACAGGTTCATTTACAGTTTGTATACTACTTTTGAAAGCATTTTACAAAAGACAAGCTGTATGACTATTACTGAAATTCACCACGACACTTTGCAAAAACTGACAGGCCTCCCTACATAGGAAGAAAAGTTACCAGCAATACAAAGAAAATAGTACAATTTCCAGATGATTACAGTCACACTGTTGTCATATTTATTAATTTAAAGCTTTGTTATAAATTTTACTGGAATAGTATCGGAACACTACTGACAAAGTAGAAAGAAGCACCAGAAAATACAGTCTACCTCTGCGAATTCAAAGGGAGCAAAGAAATCGCTCTCTGCAGCTCCCTGAAGAGGGGAAGCAGAGGGAAGTGTTGGGTTCTGCTTCTTCAAAGAGATGGCAGGATGGAAATGGTAAAAAGCTGTGCCTGGGGAGGGTCAGGCTGGTCGTTAGGGAAAATTTCTGTACTAAGAGAGTGGTCAAACACTAGAACAGGCTTCCTAGAAAGGTGGTTGATGCTCCATGTCTGTCAGTGCTCAAGAGACAACTGGACAATGAACTCAGTAACATGATTCAATTTTTGGTCAGCCCTGAAAAGATGTAGCAGCTAAACCTGAAGAATGTCCTTTCCAATTGAACTATTCTTTCAGTTATTTCCATGTAAATGTCATTAACTTCAGCCATAGCTGCAAACGATAATGTTTCCAAATCACTACATTAGGCATTATAAATGCTACATTTAGTTTCTAAAAACAAGTTTGGGAAAAAAAAAAGAAAAAAGAAAAAAAAAAAAGAAAAAAGAAAAAAGCCTACCCCATCTTAAACATACTTAATGAAAGAAAGAACAGTTAATACTACTGTGAACAAAACCCCAAAATTCTAAGAAGCAAATAACATATAAAGTTCTCATTTATGAATGATGGTTGTTTCACCTTAATCAAAACATCCTGATTAAAAAGCATTACTTTATTGGTTTGGTAGAAGCCTAGACAAAACAACATTGTAGCAAACAGTAAGCTGCTTTGCTACATATGAAAAGACAGAAACTACAAATTAGTTGCACAGCCAGCAACTAATGAGCCTGACTGATAACTGAGAGACACTGTTATGATACATTTTGCATTACTTATCTCCTATACGCTTGACATCCCTTATATCCTCTGTATGTTTAATAGCTGAACATAAAGCTGCAAGACCAAAACTGGGAGGTTAAAGCCTTACAAAACCTTCAATCAAGGACACAAAAATAAACAGTAGGAGAGTAATCATTTATCACAACCAGCATTAATGATAATCCTTCTTGAGCTGCATCACTTGCTCCAGTGCAAGCAATTCTCAATCCTTTTATCACACCTCTTAGTTCTCCTCTCATGTGTCTTTTGGGATGTCACAGAGAACATGTTGGGATATATGATGTCTTGTCTGGGATGCAGTTATGGCTGTAGCTCAGTCACTCACTTCTGTTATGAGGTAAAATAGTGAGAGACATACAAAACACTCTTTTATACAAGTTTTGAGAGAATAATGAGAATAGCTTAGCCTGAATCACACTACTGACATTCTGGGAACAATCCAAACTTGGAAGTGCTCTATGTAGCTGGCAGCAGTCAACCAGTCAGACCCCTGTACAAAAGGACAGCAAGAGCACACCTTGAATATGACACACAATGGTGGTACACTTCTCTCAAAAGGGGTAGACAAAAAAAAAAAAGGGGTGTAGGGAGAAGAGCCATGAGGAATACTTTTCAGTGTGGAAAAAGCACACTGCTTTGGGAAATTTTCAAAGATTGACACATTCCTGGATAGAGAACAGAAACTACAGGGAGTGCTGTGGCAATAGCAAAGAGTCAAAACATCTAGAAGACATTAATAAAATAACTATACTCCTTGAAATGTGATGCTGAGGAAGCTGACATTTTTATTAACCCTAAGCCCTTTGGAAAAAATTATGGTAGATTAACCAGCCAAATTTTATAAAATACAAAGATGTAACCACTCATTTTGGAATTGCTAGGAGTTGGGCAAGTAGAAAGAAGGGGATGCCAGCCATGTTTTAGAGAGGGCTAAGTAGCTACTAGTTGAATTCCAACAACAGTTTTAACCACAGAATGTATGCAGGCAAATGACACTATCTGGTGTTTGTGATGGATACACAACTATTACATATCAGAAGAGAGGAAGAAAATATTGCCCTTTTCGGATACTAAAAATAGGCAAAAATAGTTTGAAGAATAATTTCTTTCACACATTTAAAATACTCTACATTTTACTAGCACTTCTTCAATATTCCTAAGCAATTGCTGTGTTCAACAAATGACTAAATGAATTGAGATGAAAAAAAAAAGTGGGATTTTTTTTTAATGCTAAAATACACAAAGAATCACACAAACAATTCAGTATGAATTAAACTAGTAAGAAATAAAAACAGTGTTAGTACAGCTCTCTAATACATTTAATGAATACATTTTAAAAGCAAGTTAAAATTGATTCTAAATGCATCTCAAAAAGGATCTAGCTGGTTTAATGAATTTTTCTTCAGCAGTCTATTTTTCCACGATTGCTTTGTATACCTTGCCTGCTACTTTACACTGCAGGCAGTATTAAACTGTTACTTAAATGATCCTCTACCAATCTTCCAACATTAATTTAACATTCAATCCAGAGCTCATCATAAGTAACATACTTATTGTCGGCTTGCAAATGCTTAATGGATAAATCCAAACAACTACCAGTAGGGAATTCAAATAAAATACATTTTTTTACAAAAGAAAAAAAAAATCACCTCAAAATCCAACATCTCATCATTTCACATAATTAAAAATCAACTGAATATAAACCACAGTAGAAGAAGTTCATTAAGAATTTCTATTATGGATGTAAAAAAAACCCTTAGTCTCCAACAATGGCTAAAGACTAGTATCAGATAGATAATTAAGGACTGAAGTACAAATGGAATACAAAAATTAGTGCAACTACAGATATATGTTTTTAAAAAGTTATAATTACAGAGAAATTACCTTGCAGCAGAAGAAAATGTAAGAAATTTTAAAGTACAGAAATGATTTTACTCATAATAGTAGCTTCTGTATTACTCTGAAGAAATACTGAGTGAACGAACTACTTTAAAGATCTTGTAAGACCAGACAGTGTTCAGGCTGAAACATGATACTGATCAAGGTGGTTATACAAGCAAAAAGACTGTCACAGACACTTTTAAGAAAATGCATTACAGTTACAGATAAAGCTGTATGACAATGAATCCAAGAGTCTAAATGTCTCCCAAAGCAATGGTTCATTTAACAAAATCAAATCATTTTTATGTTATTAATATCTGATAGCATGTTTTAGTAGCTGGATATTTGAAATATTATTTTTGAGTATCATATGCTGATTCCCAACAACAAATCTCTCTTTTCCACGGGTCTTTTTTTTTTTTTTTTTTTTTTTTTCCCCAGTGAAACTCAATGACCTTTCAGTCATGACAGGAAAAGCTGAAAAAAAATTAACCAACTGCACAACTGACTACTATCTTGCTCTTCATCATATGCCAGATGTAGATGTACAATAGCTAGAGACTGTGGTATCCAAAAAGGACCATACTCTTCCTCCCCCTGTGCTGTAGTAGAAGAATAACTCCCCGCTGTTTTATCACGTGATCTCCAGGTGGTCTGCCTAGATCCTAAGGTAGAGTGCATCTACAAGCAAGGAGAAATTACAGGCTATACAACACAGTAATGCATGAACTGTAGAGAAAAATACCCAAAAGGGAGATTAGGTGGCAAATGACTAAGTTTCATATACTGCATTTTAGACAAGACATGTCTGCTATTACTGTTAAAAATAAAAAATAAAAAACCTAAATACTCCATATACTCCATATTCGTCTCTAATCTAGCCCGTCTATGGTAGTTACAGGAACTTCTATCATATCATAGAAAATGTTTTCACATATGAGGAAATTTAAATCACATTCAAACAGAGATATTTTGAAAACAAATTAACGTCATGTTTTTTAGCTTGCCTATGCTGTACTCAGTTGCTAGTTTTTTCAAGTACTACTGCAGCAGAGGACTCTGAAACAGTCTGTGACATTACCTGACACACCGTGAATCGGTCGTTAATTAAGGTCAGCATGACCTAGATCACAGCAAACATCTCCGAGCTGTAATTGTGGCAGGAAAATCAGCTCACAAGATAGAATCAAGCTTCCTCTATGTTAAGGGAAACAAATCAATTCGGATTTTAAAGCAAGGGCATAATGGTGCCAATGTAGATACAGAAAGGCTCTTTAGAAGCTCCATGACATAAGAGTAGAAATAGATTTTTATTTTCTTCTCTTTGTGCTGTTTCAAAGGTTGTCAAAAGCAATCACCATCATCGCTTACTTTGCGGAGGAGGAAAGCCAGCAACCTTTATGAGAATTGTCAGGTTAGGAACATAATATTGATCTAAGCAACACTCAAAGGATGCTGCCTGAGATTATTTCTAACTCTTCTTCCTCTAGTTATGCATCATTTTTATGTCGCCTTGCATTGAAAGCCCCAGCAGACCAAAAGGCCCACTCAGTACCACTACCTACAGCAATGGCATCCCACTCCAAAACACTAGCTCCTGAAACCTCACAACTCATTGCAAGGCAAATGGGAAATGGATATGCAAGATGCCTCACTACCTAATATGTGGAAATTAAAGCACAATACAATCTTCGTAAGTGAATCCTCAAGCCCACAAATACCTTTAAAATTTGGTCCAAGTTCATTTACATTGAAATATCCCATTTTCACCTCAACCATATTTAGCAGCCAGCAGCTCACTAGACTCCTCATACTTTCTCCTTCTGCCAATCACTTCCTCCTTTTTGAGTTTTTATGCATCTCATGGGATGGTCCCAATCAACTGGAGCCTATGCCTCGACTTGAAAAGGAAGTAAAGCTTCTTATCTCAAAATTAAGTCTATTGAGGTGTATCTAGCATGTCAGAGAAGACCAAGCCTCCCACAGGTGTTCTAAGACCTAGCTCTGTCCTGCCCAGTGTCTACAAGTCACTTCGTGTCACTAGCAGAACAAGACTGGCTTTCAAGGTATCTTCTGTGGGAGCTGCTTGCTTTCACAGCTGTGGCAAAAAGACTACTAGCCATTCTGTTTCTCTTAAGCCATTTATTCACAGTGGTCTTGCAAAGTTAAGATGCTCAAGAGGCAGCCTGGGCAACCAGATCTTACAGTCTTTTAAACTAGATGTATGGTAACAAAGATCTATGGTGGCTCACAAGAACTACCATGGGTCCACAGAAGGCTAAAATACAGAGTGAGAGGCACTGCTATAGAGAAAATGAAAGCTTGATTCAGTTAAGCTATATAAGCCCATAATACATAGGACCAGGTGAACCCCACAGCTCCTCCTGGCTTTTTAATCCTTACAGTAACTTCTGCTTCTGTCTGATCAGCCCACTGAGGCATTTTCTGGCCCTAGATAAATAAAAGTTACAATGATTTCCAGGCTCATACTGATGATAAAATGCACCTCCTATTCCAGGTGAAAATTAATTAAATTCCCCACAGTGCAGAAGGAAACAATAGACAAAATCACAATAAAGAAACCCATTAAGTTGCATCGATTTTTAGAAGTCTTTAAGAAAACAGGATGACTTATATGAACCAGATGAAAGTACTTTAAAATGACGCACTATTTCATGATATTCATTAAATCTGTTACGAGTATACAAGAGTACAGCTAAATGTAAGGCCTTCTTTTCCTCCTTCAGATCTGACTTCTTCCTCAAAACCTGTATTTTTACACAAATACAGCATGTTGCAAAAAACCATTATATAGCATGTCTAAGGTCAAACTGTATTAAGACAAATACTAAAATCAGCATCTCACCAATGAGGAGATGTAATAAATGGAGGTACTGAGCAGAAAAATGACACTTCTAAAATGATACTTTAAAAGACAAAGTCGGAACTATGGGTCAGCTCTTCTGAATAACAAAGAACTGTACCTTGGCAGTGATTAACTCTTATCACTGCTCTACTCTTAGAAAACACAAAGTTGAAAATAGTTATGCAACTGAATGCAGCTTTGGATTTGTTTATTTTATCCAGGTCAGCAAACTTCTTACAAAAGCTTCTGCTGAATGCCTTTTAATTTGGTTCTCTTTAACACTACAAGGAAAAGGAAAAACAAAGCAAACCGAAGCAGTGGAACAGGTAAATCTGGCTGCCAAAATAGAATATTAATCATATTTGCTGTTCTCTTTTCAAACTAACTAAAGCATAGTTATGTAAATGTACATGTGCAGGAGAATTATCAGCTTGTGGAGGATTAATTAAAAATATCTGGGTTTTTTAATAAGAAGTAATTATTTTTCCACATTAGGGCTTAGCACTGTCCCTTATCTTTGCTATCCTTTATCCTTCACCCCTCAACCCAAATTAGAATGAATGTCAATACAGGGAAGATAACTATCAATACCTTTAATCCATGTATACATTGTTTCTTGTTAAAGACAATCCTGCCTCTCCCAATAATCAGGCTTTCAGAATGAACTTTGCTTCATCATCTTGTCTGTATTTTAATTTATGAATAATTGAACCTGACAGTCTCATGGAAAAGTGCAACCTTTAATAAACACACTGTAAGGAAAGAAGACATGCATACACAGTCCCATGATATTCAAAGGTCCTTAACTCTAGTTGGACTCAATGAACAATGGAAGATACTTACTTAGGAACTTGACTTAGACAGACTAATACCCAGAAGACATCGTTAGACACAGCAGAAACACAACATTGTAGTATGGAAGCATTATTCTCAACATACAGTTCAGAGCCTTCGACTTGCTTCTCAAATTCCACATTTAGGAAGAGGGAAAAATACAAGTATTTACTTGTACATGAAATTTTACACACACATTTATACAAACACAAACACAAATACTGTCAAGACGTTATATAACAGAAAATGCCACTACCGTTAAAATGATTAAGTACTCACAATATATCATAACCCTTAGCTACAAAATAGTGAAATACCTGGATCCTAAAATTTGAACTGATCTTCAAGTCTGACTTTAAAGGAACAAGGTTCAAGTTATACATGCTCCAGTTCTTATATCTACATGTCCAATGCTTGATAAAGGAAGGGTCTAATATATAAAATGTAGTACCCCTTTGTGACACTGTTCATTGTTCCTAGCCCTTAGTGAACTGAGTTTATTAGGATGAGGCAAAAATATACATAATGCATTCTGAGAATTCTCTCATCAGCAGCCACGCTATTACTATGCCTTCTTTTGCCACCCAGTTAATGAGCCAGTAACTGCATTATCACTCAGATGCACTGCCATTTTTCTGTTTTTGAATTCATGCCCATTTATTTTTGGCAGTTACTGCTTTTTTTTTTTTTTTTTCTTTTTAAAAATAGAAATACAGTTGTCTTAGGATGACCAGAAATACTAAGTTATTCCGCCTAGTCTTCACCTGCTTCTGAGTATGGATTTTGATTTCCCAGATCTGAAGTAATATGGGTACATATATATGAACATACACACACAAATCACAAAATGATCTAGGTTAGAAAATACCTTCAAGATCATCCAGTCCAACTACAAATTTGGCTTACTAAGTTCCATCACCAAACCATGTCCCTTAGGGCCATGTCCACACCTCTTAAATATCCCCACAAATGGGAACTCCACCTCTTCCCTGGGCAGCCTGTTCCAATGCTTGATCATTTTCTCCATGAAGAAAATCTTCCCCATATCCAAGCTAAACCTAACCTGGTATAACTAGAAGCCATTTCCTTGTTTCCTGTCACTGGTCAAATGAGACCAGTCTCTCAATAAACCCTCCTTTTAGGTAACTGTAGAGTGCAATGAGGTCTCCCCTCAGCCTCCTTATCTCCAGACTAAACAAGCCAATTCCTCAACTGCTCCTTGTAAGTGTTGTTTTCTAGTCCCTTCTTCTGCTTCATTGCTTTTCTTTGCATACGCTCAAGCAAGTCAATATCCTTGTAAGCCTTGGGGCCCAAAACTGAACACAAAATTAGAGGTGCAGACTGACCAGGACCACAGATGAAGGGACAGTCACTTCCCTAGTCTGGCTTGCCAACACGGGAAACCTCACCCGGCCCCGACACAGACAGGATTGACAGATTGAGAGCTCTTTCTCGATTCTGTGGGTGGTGGTGCATGGCCGTTCTCAGTTGGTGGAGTGATTTGTCTGGTTAATTCCGATAATGATTGAGACTCTGGCATGCTAACTAGTTACGTGACCCCCGAGCGGTCGGCGTCCAACTTCTTAGAGGGAAAAGTGGCGTTCGGCCACCTGAGATTGAGCAATAACAGGTCTGTGATGCCCTTAGATGTCTGGGGCTGCATGCGCGCTATACTGACTGGCTCAGCTTGTGTCTACCCTACACTGGCAGGCACGGGTAACCCGTTGAACCCCATTTGTGATGGGGATCGGGGACTGCAATTATTCCCCATGAATGAGGAATTCCCAGTAAGTGCGGGTCATAAGCTCGCATTGATTAAGTCCCTGCTTTTACCTGCTGTAGGGAACCTGCTTCGGCAGAGGGGTTGGACTCGATGATCTCTAGAGGACTCTTCCAACCCCTACAATTCTGTGATTCTGTGACTGTATTTGATGCAGGTCAGGATGGCACTGGCCACTTGGGCACACTGTTGGCTCATATTCAGCTGGCTGTCAACCAGCACCCCCAGGTCTTTTTCTGCTAGGACAGCTTTCCAGCCACTCTCTCCCAAGCCTATACCAGGTTTCCACAATAAAAGTAAAAGACTCGGCACTTACTCTTGTTGAATGTCACATGATTGGAACTGGCCCAACAATTTAGCCCAACCAGATCCCTCTGAAAAGCCTTCCTGCCCTCAAACAGATCCAACAGTCTAGCCTAACTTGGTAAGGCTCTGAACTTGCTGAGGGTGCACTAAATCCCCTCATACAGACCACTGATAGAAATGTGAAACAAAATTTGCCCTGGTACTAAGCCCCGAAGAATGCCACTGGTAACCAACCAGATTGAACTCCTTTTGTTACTACTTTTTGAATCCAGCCAGCTCTTTATCCAGAGAACTTTGCACCTATTGAAGCCATGAGCAGCCAGGAGGAAGAATTTTGTGCAAAACAGTGCCAAATACTTTACTAACACTTTACTAAAATCCACAGCCTTTTCCTCATCTACTAAGCCAGTCATCTTTCCACAGGAGATAAGGTTAGTCTGGCAGGACCTGCCCTTTATAAACCCAAGTTGGCTCCATCTGGTCACTTGATTGCTCAATATGTGCCAAGTGATGACATTCACAACGATCAGCTCTGTAACCTTCCCTGTTACTGAGGGAGAATGACAGGCCTGTAATTCCCTGGGTTCTTCTTGATGAGTGGAATCACATTCCAGCCAACAGAGACCTCTTCAGTTAGCCAGGAAAATAAACAAAAGATTTGTCTTCCCAACCCTCAAAGTGGCTTTGCTCAAATTAAAGTCAAAACAAAAAAAGAAACTCTATGCCTCCACAAAAGTAAAAACAGCACTGTGGACACAACCCTCACTGCTCAGGTTTCCCTGTAATGCAGTATAATCATAGTCACCCTTTTCTTCAGAATGACTGTATTAATAAAAAGAGACTTCAACATTTTAATTTCTGACATTAAAAAAATGAACACATAGCTTGCTCTGAAAAGTAATGTCTGCTGTTTATTTCCACGGAAACTACAACTGATACGAAGAACACAGCCACGCTATATTTGACAGAGCAAATTCTCAGCTAAAAAAGCGCTATTTTTCAATATAGTCACTGCAATTCACCAATAATAAAGAAGAGCCTGCATGCTGTGCTTGTAACAATCTACAGCAGAGGAGGTGACCCAATGTCACTGCTGCCACTGCTGAAATGCACCACTCACCACCTCACTGTGCTCACATGCACTCTTCAGTCTCCATAAATGTTCAGCAAGTTACAATGACTGTCAACGGGTGCCATTATTTCTGCATGGAGGACATTCAAGGACACACCTTTCCTTCATACGTACTTCCACATCAGATGCCATTCTGTCAGACTGCCCCTCTGCTGCCATCTGTCACACAGCAACAAAATGTAATGGAATGTTGGTGGCAAGGTTCAACATCTACCACCATACCATCAACATCCACCTCTAACATTGTGGACCAACATCATAAACATAGGAGGCATTACGTTTGGAGGAGCTCTCATATATTTATTGCTCTTACTTCGTTTAAGTTGATGTATAACAATTATTTTGAGCTTCCTTCACATACTACAGAAAAAATGTTCTTTTTTTTCCAGTAAGACATCCACTCTTCATTTCAAAATTGCATGGGTCCTCCTCAGGACAGATTTTTCATTTCCTTGGCAGTAACACTTCAAATAATTTGCACTCGTGGAGGATTAGGCTCATATTTCTTTTTTTTTCTTTTTTTTTTCTCCTCGCTTTATTCAGAGTCATCAGAATTTACAACAACCTACTTCCTTACCAAATAAGCATGCCATGAAGTATTAATGGATTTTCTGTCTTACTCTGCTTTCATAATGTAAATGAAAACCCCTTTCAAATCAGAGAAAGGTAACAAGGAAGATCAAAAGTAGAGAAAGACTTTAAATAAAGATAACCAAGTTACAGTCCTTCAGCCTACAGAGAGATGATAGGTCTGACAGAGATTCATAAAGTCACAGGTGGCCTGGAGACAGTGAGCAAACATCAGCTGTTCAGTCTGTTCCAGTGAAAGAGTTACTCAAATGAAATGGAAGGTCTGAAGCAAATCGAAGTATGGTTCTTAAAATGCAGTTAAGCTGTTGAATTCTGTTACAAGCAGCTTTAAGCAAAATGTAGCATACTGAAGGAAAATAAATAATAAATAAATAAATAATCCCCAAATAAAAACTTTGAAAAATAAACAAAAAGTCCCCCCAGATCTGAAGCAGAGGCAAGAAACATGCTTGTCAGAAAGTCAAAAATTAAGTAAAAACTTATTAAAAACTATGGTGGGAGAGAAAGAAGAAATAAATAATGGGAGAATGTTTTCAGCAACTTAAAGACATAACATTCAAAAAGCTATAATAGAATCATAAACTTCTGCCTTTGGCTATTTTATAACTGGGATGAAATAAAGGTGCCATTTTCAGGGCTATCAGTATGAAGGCCAGCCATCACAGCTTTTAAGAAGAGAATTTATTTCATTGTCCATAACATGGAAGAAGCCTGACTAACTGCATGCACTTTAACTATGAAAGAGCATTGTAGATACACGGGAGCATCACCCTGAAGCAGGGAGGTGTGCAGGTAAGCAATCATGAGTTTTGTGTCTCCTGCTTTACTTCCTTGCTCCACAGCTCCCTAAGATGCCCTGTTATGCCTCACATCAAATCACCCAAGTTGTTCTTAACATCAGTGAGAGTCTGGACACATCCTAGTACTGTTGTCGCAGACTAAGTGAAAATTCAGTCATCGACTGAGTATAATTTTAAAATGAGAATGGAAGGAACTGTGCCAATCATTTCAGGGACAGAGGCAGCATTCATTATTGTAGATCCCTTCCAGAAGCTTTATTAGTACAAAATGTGCCTCAAAAAAAAACTGTAATGACCTCTCTGGTTTGATATTAACACTCTAGGCTCACCTCTGCTCCTTACATTTCCTTCATTGTCTATGAAGAGAAAAACAAACTAACAAACAAACAATCTACACAGCCACCTGAGTATGGCACACCACATGGGCATGGTGGGGATGGGTCTCCAGTTGGACTAGATGACCCTACAGGTCCTTTTAAGTCTTAATGTTTCTATGAATCTATGAATCTAAGTAGCACCAAAGAGCAGGATCTCTCCAGATATTTCTGCAGGTGTAAACAGACCACCACAAACTTCAATCCACAGCCTCTCTAATCAAAGAAACAAATGCATTAAGTATTCATGAAGAAGTATATGATTTTGTTTACGCAGCACACATAATTGTACTGATTGGCCTAAATAGGCAGGAAAGAGTTCTGTGACCTGGTTTTCTTAGGAATGGCCAAAAAAAGTTGCAAGATATCTAAAATACTGTTTTATTAAGAGAATAATGTTAAATTTTAATCAAAATCATAAAGAAAACTACTTCCCATAATGTTATTTTAAAACATAAGTAATGCTATTTAAGAATATAGGGCTCCGGAGTATGTGAGAGGTTGCTGAATGCAGCATTCCTCCATCATGGTTTCTTCATTCCTTTGTGCAGCTCAGTTCTGCACCAGAGATTCAAAAGGAAAGTCAGACTTACCAGCAGCTCTGCTGAGGAAAGGGGTGTTGCAAAGTGGAATTTTTATTTGCAGTCTAACTCAACAGATTAGTTTGTTGACAAAGCTCAGGACTGTCAATGTAGGTAGGTCCAGTGAGGATTCAGAACATGTTTACAAAGGAACGAGCAGTGATTGCTGTCTGTTCTCCCACCATTCTGGCAAGGCCAGCCCTGATCACATACAGACTGGAGAATTCAGTTGGGAATACTTTTAGCCAGTGCAGCTCCAGAGAAGCTGAAGTGATGGAGCAAAGAGAAAATAACTGGATAGTGATGAAGCAGACTGTGCGTGCAGCATGAACAAGAGACTATGAAGTGACACAGTTAATACCAATAACAATAGAGAAGGAATTATCTCTGTCTTCAGAGGTCACCCAGTGCAGCATCAGTAAACTGAACCAAGGTGAGAAAGTTAACCCAAAACCTAAGGAAAACGCTCACTGTCTAAAATGCTGGCTACAGAATAGAAGGTGTCATCACCGAAGACTGAGCAGCAAATGAAGCAAAATCTTAGAGCAAACAGCGGCAGGCTACAGAGCAGTCCTGTCAAATGTGCCTTATTATCTACTCATTTGTTTTTCAGCACTCCGCTTTTCTTGCATGTTAGGCTTTAATGCTTTTGTCACTATTTTTGCACAGATAATTTCTCTCTTTCTTCTTGTTCCTCTCGTCCTTTTTGCTGCTTGTTCATTTTTTACATCGTGACCATTTCTACTCTTTGAATACTTTCAAAGCATTTCTTATGCTTATTTTACTAAAAAGAAGACAGGAAAAAAAAAAAATCAAACACAGGTCCCAAGGGTATTAACCAAGCTGAGTGGATCTGATGCTATGAAATTAAACGTAACTGAGCAGACCTAAATAGCACGTTAGCACAGAAACAAAATGCCAACAAAATGTCCAGCTAAGCTCAGAGGACTCTGTCACTACAGCAACAGCCTCTCATGGTGTCACGCTAGAAATGCATCACCCCCTCTCTCTGTTCTTGCCCCCTGGCCACCATAAGTTGGCAGCAGCAGTCAGGTAACCTGAGGGTGTTTCTTCTTGTCACCATGAGCTATTCCTTCCACAGGCCAAATTTTAATGATGATTCTTTCCACAGGCTAAACAGCATATGAGCATCCAAAATGTCTCAGAAAGAGAGTATGCATGTGAAAGACAACCACAGCCAGAACTCCAAAGCTATCTGCAAGATCCCAGAAGAACCCTGGCAGAAGCTGATGTCTCACCACCTACATACTAGACGAAACGGGATTTCTGCATGCCTCACGTTTGCTTTTAAATTGTGAAGCTCCCTCATGCAACAAAATCTGGCAAATAATTCTGTAAAATACAACAGCCAAGTCCTAATGTCAGTCCTAAATGAATGTTGCTGAGATAGAGTCATTGCTGAATGAACACCATGTAAGGCAAGGCAGTATTCAAAACAAAGAAGATTAGTCAAAGGGAATCTTCAATACTTTTTTAGATAGCCATAACTTTCCTTTTTATTTCTTCCAAGTAAACCACAATTTTAACTTCTGACAAACAACAGCATTTCTATGTTAAAGAATCCTAAACCTCATGCTCCGCAACTTCATCTACTCACTTTCGTGTGGACTGGATGAGATTATTTCCCACAGCTTAAAACAGGTCAGATGAACTTTTAAGTTCTTCTTTTCATGTACTTTCCTTCTTCTAAAGTAGCAGATACTAGCAACAACTGTAGGGAGGATAGGAGCAGGAATGATGTACAACTTTTGCATGCATGAAAGCCTTCCTACTTATAGGTTCAGCAGAACCAATTATTTTCACTTAAGATCCAAGGAGAATGTCTTCTCCAGGTCAAATTGGATAGCATGTATGAAGGCACTTGCCTTCTGCAGCACTGAGAACAAACATCAGCTGGGATCATTTAGACTGATTTAGTTCAGATGTTTCTTGTCCAGCTGAGACCATAATTACAAGCCAGTAATTACTGGCCATCTTCCATTCTATCTTAGTTTTATTCATCTATAAGCTCTTTAATCTTCTGGATAGCCACACTATTTGGAGGTCAATAATTCTAATTTTCTCTTAAAACAGCACAGAGTGGTGTGGATTAACTGTGCTATTCTATATCCAACATCCAGTGATACTGGAGTTGGTCTAAGGTTTAAATGCAGCTCTGCAAACACAGCTCTCTGTTTCCAGGGACAAACTGGACTCAAAAACAGCAGTGGTGCTTTCATTCAGTCAGAATTCATGAAGCTTGAGGACCTGAGCTAGACCAGTGCAGAGCCTACCTGTTTACTTCAAGCCTGTGTTCTTAAGGTGAGGCACTGGCACAGGCTTCCCAGAGAAGCTGTGGATGCCCCATCCCTGGAAGTGGGCAAGGCCAGGCTTGATGGGCTCTTGGGCAGTCTGATCTAGTGGCTGGCAACCCTGCCTGTGGCTGGGCTGGAACTAGATGATCTTTGAGATCCCTTCCAACCCACACCATTCTATGATTCGTGTCGTTCCTGAGCTGATAGACTGCTACTCACTTATGAGAAAATACTTCCTTAAAGTGACAGGAAACAACTAAAATTAAAACAGCACATACATTAATGAACATAACGATATGTCTGAAAAAACAGACCACGTTGTTTATGTTCCACTTCTATCAAGGTTAAAATATAGAATAAAAGCAGTAACTGTGAAGGAGCGAAACAACAGCTATAGCTAATAATGTCTCATCGAGAAACCAAGAGCTGAGTCCATATGGGTGACATTTGCAGCAAGTGTGTAGGATTGTTGTGGTTTAACCCAGCAGGCGGTTGAGCACCACACAGTTGTTCACTCACTCCCTCTGCCTTCCCAGTGGGATGGGAGAGAGAACCAAAAGTGAAAAAAAAAGCAAAAAGTAGAGCTCATGGATTGACATAAAACTATTTATTAAGATAGAGAAAAGGAAAAGGATAATAATTATGATATATATACGTGAATGTATATAATGACTGATGCACAAGCAACTGCTCACCACCAACCTACGCCCAGCTAGCCCCCCAAGCAGCAGAAGAGATGAACACCCATCCCCTTCAAAATTCTTTCCACATGATGTCATATGGTATGGAATATCCCTTTGGCCAGTTTAAGTCAGCTGTCCTGGTTCTGTCCACTCTCAGCCCTTCGTTGGTATGAGCTGATGAACAAGAACAACCTGGGCTCTGTACAGCACTGCTTAGCAATAACTATAAACATCAGTGTGTTGTCAACATTGTTTTTTTCCTAGAACAAAAACATAGCATCATACCAGACACTCTGAAGTTGAATTGAAAACAATTCTGTCCTAGCTGAAACTTTGACAAGGATAAAGTCTCAGCATTCTGAGAACTCGTCTAAACTGACAGCAGATACATATAATATAACATTTATAACTAGTGAGTAGGTATTACTGGGACAGAACCAACTCATTAAGCTGATCCATACAGAACAAATGCTGATGCCATTCACACAGTAATAGGTGTAACCTAAGAAGGGAAATAAAGCGCCCTGTAAGAAGCAATACATCACTCCCTGGAAGAAGAAAGAATTACTTCAAGGTTATTAGGTTACGACCTCCAGTTGGGTCTCTTCTGGTAGACAAACTAAGGCTGGCACACAGTCTGGTGCACTAGGACCACTATGGCTGTGCAGCTGCCATCTTGCGCAGTTTTCTTTGGGCTAACCACCATTTTCCCAGAGCCATGACATTCATTAGGGGAAAGTACATGTCAGGAATTATCTGGAGAAAGTTGAGACCTGGCCACACAGTTTTGGGAAGGAAGAAGGTTGTGTTAGTCTGTTTGCCTTTTTGCTTGTTTTTTTTTGTTTGTTTGTTCTGGGTTTTTTTTGTTTTTGTTTTTGGTTTGTTTCTTTTTGAGCGTTAACTGGCTGCACTACTTTTCCCACAGTGCCTACAAGATTGGTGCTTGGAGGCTGTAGTTAATTAAAAGTCAGGAATTTCTATAGCCAGAGCTTTTCTGAAACAGACTGAGGATTAAAATATGGTAAAATTAGGGTGTGGGAAGTGAGGAATTGTGTAATTGGATATTTGCAAGTTCTTGGAAGGTGACTGCAAGAAGAAGGAATCCTCCTGCCTATGCCTAGCCATCAGCTGAGAACCAAGGTGCTGCAGGGGAGCAGAGGGCAAATAAGACCATATCTATTCCAGATATTTCGACAGGTTGAGGACTGAACCATGCAAATTCAAGAAGTCAGTCATTTGGGGAAAATGGTATGACAGCTGAATTCTTAATCGCCAAACTCACAGCACAAGGTGTCTGTGCTCCTGATCTCGCCTGCTTTATTTTGCACTGAAACTGGCTGACACGATAGGGAAGTGTATCCATATTTTGACAGTGAAAGGCATTTTTCCACTCCTGAATTCTTGAAAACAATGTACAAGAATAGATAACAAGCCTATGACCATATAAAATGAGGAGGCACCATGTCTACAGTGAGTATCTCAGAATTTTATGCTTCATCTGCTGTAAGAAGTAATTCATTTAAAACTGGACACAGAATACCAAGCCATAAAAGTATGACATAACTGAAAAAGCTAGACAACGTCTGTGAAAATGGAAGAAAATAGCAAACCTAACAATAACTTAATTAAAGGAATTAACTATTCCTCGCTCTAGAAGAATTACCCAGATGGACACTGCAACAAAATTAGGAATGCATAGTTTTATCTTTTCACTTTTAAGCAATTTATGTTAATATCATTATTAAAAGGATATAGCATACAACTCCCTTTCAAAATGTATTCAGTATGATGAGTATGTAGTTGCTGCTATAGCACTATAATGCAAGAGAGGAAGGTGGGGCTGGTACATCACACTGCTTTCTGTTCCAGTCTAGAAGTACTGGAATTTCCAATCATCACTAGCTTACATTCACAGATGCATAACAGCCTCAAGAGCGAGTCTTCTACCACAGACATTTTACAATATAGTTAAGATAGTGAAGGACTGGGGGCTTCTTGATGAAATAAGTTTATATATTGGAAAATTAAATCTGCTAAAATAAAATTGTAACCTTTAGGATGAGAAATATTTCAGGTCTCCTTGTCACAGCCTTTTGGAGGATGCTTCACATCTTCCATGTTAATGCTTGAATGCTATGAAAGGGAATTATGCATTCTCCTACATATCTATACCCTCCTAGGCAAGTGGGCTTTTCATAAGCATATCTAAACTGTGCAGATTGTCTCAAAGAAGTGAAATCCAGAGTGTATCTGCAGAATGTAAAAATGAATTAAAAAACATAGCAGCTGGCATTTCTATACCTGCCCATATTTAAGCAGAGAATCAAGGGCAAAGGAATGTGCAACCATAAAAATATGCCTACTGTATCAGACTACACAGGGCAAAGCATTTCCCCTCTGAAACACTCTGGCAGCTGCTGCACAACTCCTGAGCATTACTGGGGTGGGGAGAGAAAAGGGAAAAAAGCGCAAGGGATGGGACAGCAGTAGCTACTGCTACCAAAAATATATATATTTATTTATATAAATATATATTTTTATATATATATATATTTATTTATTTATTATTTATATATATAAATATACAGCCTTCCTCCTGCAGTAGCAGTTGCTGTTTTCTGCATCTCCTGCAGCAGTAACAGCAACTCAGTTTGTGTAATTACAGTAAAAAGCTAGAGGTGAGCTGCATTATCTTCCTGAACAGCCATTTTCCTTCAAAAAGTGGCATTCCAGGTAGAAGTATACTGTAAGATAAATTCAACCCACAGCCTTCAGCCATTAAGACTACTAAGATTCCTGTGTGCTTTATGCTTTCGCTGTGTATCTTCAGCCTCACAGGTTACATAATAATCCACATACTTGAAGACACTATCTTTCTCTCTGGCCTTTCCTTCTATAAACATGTGGTCTTGTATCTGTATGACAGCATAAACCAGCTTTCTATTTCTGAGCCTCAGAGCGGTACATTTTCTTCTTTTTTATCCAGTCAATACTGATACTTTGCATTTAGTATTTTGCCGTCATGCCACTCATGCTACAGAAAACATTTGATCTAAATATCAACACCTGTTAAAGATATTCAATTAACAGAAGAGTTTAAATTGGTGGTTTAAACAAAACATATAGACCTATATGGTGTACGCTGCTTAGACCATCCCAATCCATATTACGTATTATGTACAAGCCATATTGAAGTTTCCCACATTTGAAAATCTGGCCCACTGCCTGATATCACCAGTTATACCTATTTCTAGGATCTGATGAGATATAAAAAGCATAAGAAGTACTATTAACTGTGAAAAAGTGCTATTAATGCTGAAAAAGCTAACTAGATCAAAGTAAATATTTGTAATTTAGATACAGAATGGTTCTTTCAGAGATTTCATGTATGAATTGCAAAGCACCTGTTAAACATCAGCTTGTGAATCTTGCTAGAAATAATCATGTAATTACGGTTAAGTGATAAAAATCTGCACACATGCACACAGAGAGGAGCACAGATTGACAAAATCAGGGAAGCCTTAGCAACACCACTGAACTGCCAGGCCCACCCCAGGCACCATCACCCTACTACCACAACCCCAGAGGAGCACAGAGGCGCAAAGACATGTGAGAGCTCAAATTAAGGGCTCAGAGGTTGGGATACCCTGCCTGGGTCCATCCCAGCACCATCCCAGGGCAGCCTCAGTCCCAGTGTCCAGGTGGAAAACCCATCACCACAGTTCATGGAGAGCAACTCTCCAGAGCACCTTTCTGACTAACAGAGGTCAGTGCCAGGGGTTTGGGACACATTAGGGGATGCAGGGTGAGGCAAGACTTATTATAGAATGGTTAGGGGAGGAACCAAAGGCAGAGAAAGGGAAGTGCTGTAGTGACATGGGGAGAAATAAGTCTGGAAAAACAGAGGGCCATGGCAATGAAAAGGGTCAGTTATGTGTAAGCTGGCTGCTGGTTTATACATTTGCCTGGCTATGCCTTGGGCCTGCTCAGCACAGTCTGTCCTGTCTGCTGATTAAACTCAATTTCTGCTTCTTTTCCTGAGTAAAGCATTCTCTGTTCTACATGCAAGTGTGTGTACACAGGTCTGGGGCCAGGCCATGGGCACTGGGCCCCCTAGCAACTGAAGTGAGGTGTTCAAGTCCACACGTGAACACCAGCACATGCCAAACCAAAGCCAGCTTGGTGATGTGGCCTGGGAGCTAGGGAGGGTGAGGTGTCCTTAACAGAGACACCATGTTACAGAGGGGACAGAGGAGTCCTGGCTGGCTGGAGCTGGGCTGCAGACTTGAAGGCACCTGTGTCCAGGTGCCAGCCACTGGGGAGACTGGGATCCCAGGACAGCTGCTAAGAGACTGAGCTCAGCTGCTGGGTGGGGGCATATGTGATGCCTATATGCAGTTGTGTTCTCATTAGTGGACATCCACAGTGCATGGCCAAAAAGAGGAGCAGGATGGGGCTGCCAGTGGCATCTTTGTCTGTCTTTTGGAGTCATCCACCACAATAACTATCTGCAGGGCAGGGGAAGCAGAGGGATGCTGTGAGCAGCGGTAGGTCCTTGCAACAGGTGCAGCAGCACATGATCTAAACATGATAGCGAACAATTAAAGAACACCAAATCTGGTGATGCATGAGGAAAGAAGATCTAAACAATTATAGCCCTGCTAGACTCACTTGAGTTTTATATCAGACTTCTGAACAATTTTTGAAGGAAAAAAAAAAATCACGAAAAGCATGACAGTTATAAGAAAACAGAATAAAGTACAGAAGACTTTTGTGAAAGAAAAATCATATCAGACTAACCACTTTCCCTTGAAGAAGTACACGATTAGTCCACACAGATCTTATTTTTAAAAATTTAAAAGAAACGTAACACAGTGGAAAACCACTGGTAGCTTTAGTAGAGATAAAGAGAAGATACAGAACACAAGCCAAAAGGATTGCACTGCTGTGGGTTCCTGGGACAGGACTGCATAAGTCACAGCAGTCTCAGGAGTCAGAGAAAGGCAGCTATACCAGTGTGGCTTTTTGAGGTACCTAATAAAAGCTCACCGAGGCTGGAAACTCTTCATGAGCCAACCACTAGGACCCCAACAACAGACTGCTGAGTAGCCAAAAGGAAGAAGACCTGCCATGTGCTATCAAAATTACCTGTATCACTTTGAGTACCTACAAGATTTAATCTACCAATGTTTTTAATGAACAGGTGGGGTTCCAGCCTGCAGAATCAGGGTTCAAAAGGAGGGTCCTGGGCCACCAACCCCTCTGTACAAGAACAAGGAGGTTGCTGGGAACTGGAAGCAAAAAAGCTTTCAAATCAAATGGGAAGGAACGATTTGCCTAATTGCTAAATTAAAAAAAATCAATGTCCATGGGCTATTCAGGAAAATAAAAAATAAAACAAAAAAAAAACCTCTCCCCAAACAAAATGAAACAACAGGTGGGGAAAAAAAAAGAAAAAGAAAAAAAGAAAAAGAAAAACAGGAAATACAGCTTTATTTTTAAAGATTACCATTACCAATTTCTTAGTCACTACAAATCTTGAAATAAAAAGTCATGAATCAGAAGTCAAGTAGAAAATATCCCTAAGAGCTCTAGTTAGCATGTTAGCATGCATGTATCAATAGATCACTTAAGTATATGGCAGTGGCTTCATCTTTTTCTATCCTTAGCATATAGGATATAATTCATCTTGAAATAGGAGACTTCAAACTATCTGATGGTAAATGCACAAAAGTTTGTGTATGTGGCCCTTACACTTCTCAATTCAAACGCTCTCAATATTAAAATAATTTTCATTTAGCATTTGTTTTTTTCTGCCAGGTCCAAAGCCCACCTTAGAATTTATCCAGACTAGAAGAAAGGAACTGGAAATATAAGTTAAAATCAAACACTACTTAAATAAAATGTATTCCAATATATTTCTTTTTGCTATATGCTTTCTTCAACATTGTCTAAAACAATGTGCGTGTGTATACATCTATATAGATATATGCATGCTGACGCAGTTACAGAGTTGTGCCTTTAGAACCACATGTTCAATGCTGCCAGGAGCAGCTCCCCTTCAAAAATAAATCCAAAAAGTAAGGAATACTAGTTTAAAGAAAAAGCATGAGTGACATTTCGTAGTGAGCTAGCCAAAGTTCAGAAAATATCTGTGTATAGCTAGGAAAAAGGATTACAAACCAATGAATTATTTTGTTGAGAGAGTAAAAACAACAACCGTCTGGCACATTTAAGGTTACTGGTTAGCTTATTTTTAACAAATTAAAAACAAAAGGCCTTTATTGATAGTATCAGCCCATTGTGAGGTCAGAATGGTTGAGCAGTTGATAATAAAGCAGGAAAACCACAACTATTTGATCAGAATCTCCTCTGGTTTTGGGAGAAATAAGTTATGTGTTTATGGTAAGGGATGGCAGTGAAATACTTCTCATTCCAGCAGTAACTGAAAAGGATGTTGAGCCACTGAAGTCTTCTGAGCCAAATGCCTTAACAGCATAAACGGAGATGTGTTCTGCAGTGGTCTGGACCACAAGGCTGCCAGAAGCAGACAGAAAACCCACATTATGGCTTCTCTGTATAGTAGTAAGATGTTCGTGTGTAAAGAGGGAGAGTCCTGGATTCCAGACTACGTGCCTAGATAGGGTTAGGATTAATACTGTCAATAGGAAAGAAAAAAAAAAAAAAAAAAACATAGATACACAGCTGCTTTTTTATAAACTGAAGGTGGCACATGGGACTCTTTTTTCCTCCTTGCTGTCAAAGATCCCATTTCTGTGCATTCAGCTCTGCACAGAGCTGCAAGCAGAGCAGTTGTGGATTTCACAGCAGAGCCCATGTCTCCATGTTGAGCACCACCACACAGTAACCCCTTTGTGGGCTCAGCCCCCATCAGCATTTGGCACCACTGCAGCTACTCCTGGAGTGTTCCTTATTGCTAACATCCACACTGCAAGGAAGATGAAACACCAGGAATGACCCAGAAAAGAGCTGTTGAAGTGGTGAAGGGCTGAGCTAGTATAAAAGCAGGCAACTGACTAAGGTTGCCTAAAATAAATATTTTACTGATAAAAGGATTATGAGATAAATTCATGATAGTCTGGAAGTACTCTCATGAGAGACAAAGAAATTGGATACTACTGGGTCTGCAAGTCTAGCAGATGAAAGCCAAATAACAAGGCCAGACAAATTCCTACTAGGAAAGAGGAAGAAGATTTTAACACTAACTTTCAGCAACAATGGAAAAAAATGTCAAGACTTGTGAAAGAAGGTCTCCATCACTGCAAATTTTTACAACAGAGATGATCCCATCTCCCCAGAAAAGACACACAGGTCATATAACAAGGAGAGAGAGTTTAATTCTTCATGTCAGCATGAAATTTTTACCTCTGACAGCAACCAACACTTGATAATCTAAGCATACTAAGCCCTTCAGTTTTATTGAAGCCAAATGCAGGTGTAAAACTTGACAAAAGACAACAAAAGGAATGGCAAAATCAGTAAGATAGGGTCTACCTAAGCTCAGCATAAACACATACTTCTGAACACCCACTTTTTTCTGCTGATGGACTAAAGGTATGCATAACTTCCAAAATGCTACAGGTTAGCAGCAAGAGTGACTGGAAGATGCTGAAAAATCAAAAGAAGTCCAGCAGGGGGCTACCAGATGGAAGAGAAAGCAAGGAGAATTCACTATATAAAAGAGACTGAAAGAACTTCTTCAGCCCAGAGAATAGAAAACTCAGAGGAAATTAATCAGTCTTCCAGTATATAAAAAGTAATTTTAAAGGAGATGCACATACTCTTTGCAGAAGGATACGTGCTACATATACACAGTCTGTATGCTAAATTTCTTGTTTACCCACCAGAAGATTTGTTATGCTATTAGTTTCTTGCTTTTTAAGCATACACTAGATCCTTCTCTACAGAAAAAAATAAAATAAAATCCCTGCCAGAAAGAAAAAACACCACATTCACTGCATGTATTTTTTTTTCTTTTCTATTTTGCTGAGATGGACCAGTAGGCCTGAAATCAAAATAATATATTTTTGTCAAAGCTCAGTGCAGCTCCCTAACCATGGATTTACTGAGCTCAGCCCTGAGTGTGTTTTTCTAAGCTTTCAAATGTCAGCGTACTGCCAGTTCCTCATCTTGGGGCTTTAGTGACTGTGCTCTGCGAAACAACTTCATTTCAGGCCTCAACAACATCCTTTTTTGTCAGAAAAAAAAAGATTCAACATTACAAGCCAACATTACAATAACTATACCCCACTTCAGTTTTTTATTAATTGCATACATTTATCCTATGCCAACTTGAGGCGTATCACTGACGAACATTATTTCTTTTTACTATAATCAATATCTGTAATCCAATCATTTCTTTTGTATTTATTCATTTCAAATAAAAGAACACAAAGCATTTTTCTGCTTACACATAGTATAAGCTGTCATTTAAATGTGTACAGAGGGCACAGTGAGCTGTGATAATGGCATTCAGTCCCTTCCATGACCGAGTCCAACATCCATGACATCTCAGTGCACTCAGCACTTTCATCAACCGCCAAAGCACAGAGAACATTTAATACATTTTGCAAAGAGGGAAGAGCAAATTAATAATATCTTAGAAATTAAATACTCTTAACAAATGTACAAGCTGCTCAAAGACTCCACTCTTTCTGAAAGAAACTGGAGGCTACAGAAGGGCTCAAAGATGCAACAGAGTCCATAATTTATTTCATTTGATTCTGAAGATATTCTCTCTAAAATGTAACATCTTCTGAAAGCCTTGATTTAGTTGCACCTAATTTTAATGGTCAGAAAAAATAAATAAATTCTGCAAACAGCATCTCTAAACTAAAACATTTTTAGGGAAGCAGTGACACACACGTTAATATATTATGATACTCTAAATAAAACCCGCAAGTCAACATGAAACCAAGAATAAAAGTCTCCTCAGCTTATTCAAATACAATCAACAATAACCATATCAGTGAATTATTAAAATTACATTTTGACTGCAGATGACCGTGGTTCTTGCTTAGCATACAGCACAATTCAGCAAGCTCAGCAACAACTAACCTAAATTAAGTGGAGAAATGCAAAGCCACATTTCTGACCATTTAAATATTTCTACAGAGAACATCTATTGTTTATCAGACTTCAACTGCAATATTCCAGATAACGCAGGTCTGCAGCCACGTCTGGAAATAAAATGTGCTTTCCTGAACTACTAATTACAAGGCAATTTACTTTTGTAAATTCAGTGTAATTTTGGTTATGTTTTGAGGCACATTTTTCAAACAAAGATGAGATAACTTAAATGGTAAGTCGAAACTACTTGTTTCATATTTCATGCCGGCTTGGGAGAAATAAGACAATGCCTTCCTTCCTCGTTCTTCTGGTAGACTTATAAAAACGTATTTACTTTTAAGCTCTGTTGCAATTTTGATGCAAAAGTTAAAATAATTTTGCTTCCCTAAGATGATACAAATATAGAAAAAAGCATGTACATGCTTTTCAAAATGAAATTTACTTTTTTACATTTTACTCTCTTTTACAGATCTCTAACAAGGATACCTAGGCTCATCACAGCACCATGATAAAAAAAATGTAGTATTTCACCATTTGAAAGACATTCTCCAGAACAGAGAGGAAAAACAACTCCCACTATTTTGAGTACTTTTTTTAATCATTCCTCTGTGATATGTTCTCCAGCAAAATGATCAGAGTTGAGTTAGAAGCCAAAACCCAACTGCAAATACAGGTGCATTCTCTAAATGTCACGATGTCTGCAGCCAGTCTGCCCTCTTCAATCAGCAAGCCTGGCCAAGAGGAGGCTGTAAAATTCCAATAAAAGGCTGAGAAATACAGGAGGACAAGCCCTACGTTGGACTTCAAGAGGGCAATCTCTTTCCAACAAACCCAGATGAGGCTACTCTAAGGAGCAATGTTGTTTTTTTTGTTTTTTTTTTTTTTTTTTTTTTTTGAGTCAAAAACAACACTGTTACCTGGAAAAAAATTATTTTTTAAGCCTACAAGTTCGGCTTTGAAGAGGTGAGGAGAGAAGCAACATGTTTTATGTAGACGTGTGGCAATGCACCTACCAGAGTACGGCTGTATCACAGAATTTTTTATTATCAACAATAATTTTAACAGCAGCAAGCACTGCGTGTGTGGCTATAGATTCTACCACTTAAGGGTGTGTTTCAGCATGACATAACATTACTGACAGATTCAGGGTCAGAAAATGGCTAGCTATGAATTGAGTCTGTGGCAATTCAGAAATGGAGAAGCATCAGTTGGGAAACTCATAGTCTCATTTACTAGGATATTAAGTATGCAATTAATCATTAATTTCACAAAGCACCTACCTGCCAAACCAAGTGCTCCTTTATAACAGCTGTGCCTGATAGACAGACGCTCAGCACAATCGTATGAGATGCAGAGGTCAAGACGCTGGCAACTATAGCGTCCCTCATGTTGAAGGGCAGCATGGTATACACCACAAAAATAATGAACAAGAAAAACGATACCTGTGCAAGACAACAAGACAAAAAGAAGCATGTCAAATTCACTCTGGAATAACATTCAATAAGTAACATTTAATTTTAAACTCTCTTCAGAATAAAGTTATACACTGTTTGGTTTTGGTTTTTTTGTTTTGGTTTGTTTTTTTGGTTTTGGTTTGTTTGTTTGTTTTTAATACAAGAAAGTTTCTGTTAACCACTAAGGAAAGTTGATTTTGGAGAACTAATTTAAGAAAATCTTGGGGAAATTGCATTATATTTAATTTTAAAAGTGCAGTTTCAAGATTCAACTTAATGATTAAAGAAATTCACAGCATTCTAATGTTTCAAAATTGATTTTAAGTTTATTTTTTCAAGGTTTTATTGTGTTAACCATCCTGTTTACAGTTAAGAGTGTAGTTCTCCTGTGATTAGTAGTTTCTGATTAAAAGCTGCATTGCAAAACAATTACTTTGCCAAATCATTCCACAGGGTCTAAGGAATTGTAAGGCAGAAAGATTTTGTTCACCTTGCTGCACTAAAACATCAACATTTAATGAACAGTATTGTATAAATTATATAAAGCTATATAAGATTATACCAAAATACTCAATTCAGACAAGCATTCTGTGTATCTACACAACGTATGTCAAATTAAATTAAAACACTACATATATTTGGACACGGAAAGCAACTTTGAACACCCACAGCCCACAAGCAGAATTTACTGATAGCTTCTTGGAAAAGGATACTGGTATCCACACTAATTTTGTGGAACTAATTCTTCATATGCATATCCCAGACTGTACTAGCAAAAGGTACTCCTTCATTAAGCATGCAAAAGATTATGTGTTTGATGGTACACGGATGTTCCAAACTCCATCACATATTTGAGAAAGCACAACTGGATTTGAGAGAATGATTTTGCATATTTAAGTAGGCATTCCTGGAAATGTACAAGCCTGTGTATTATGTCCCTAAGTAAGCCTTTCCATTAATTTTAGTTGACTTATCAGTCTATTCATCATCTACCATCTACAACCACAGTGTTCAACTCAGACAGTTCCCACGTAGCTATTAGCAATGATAACTTGCTGCTTACTTCTCTCACTGCCAGTTTGTTTCCTTCACACCTGCATGTGTTGACTCCATAACCAAAACTGAACCCTAATATATGTGTACCTGCCAGAATGTGGAGCCATCTTCCCCATCTTGGAGAAGGAACAGGATGGAGAAGGAATTCCACTTCTATTCTCAACTCATCTTTCTTTAATTCCTCCATTAAGATTAATCCAGCTCCTTCCTAACCACCTTTTGGTTCTGCCCAATCATCCCTTATGCTCAAGTCTCATTGCTTTGTACTGCAGTTACATTCTTCTCACAGTCTCATCATTTTCTTTTTTTCCATTTGCATCTTCCACAGCCCACATTTGCACCTCACTGCTTTCCTGCCCAACCTGCACTGTATCCAGACATGTAAATTACACCTGGCATACCCTGAAAGTACAAAAACATATTATCACCACATCCAGGAAGGACAGTAAAAGACCAATCAGACAGAAGCCCAAGCTCTTCAGCAGTCACACAGAAGCAGACACAAACAGGGACAGAGCCAAAATAAAACATTCAGGGCACAAAACAAAATAGAACCTCAAAGGATTAAAAGGAAAATAAAGTTTCAAAAACAAACAAACAAACAAACTTTGTAACTGTACTCTTTCAATCTATCAGCTGATAGTATAAGGAAACAGAAGCACTTGATATCTCTTCACTCCTCTCTGAAAGCTTTAACTGTGGTCAGATGTTAATAAAACTAACCATAAGGAAGAGGTTTTAAAAACTTCTTCTAAGCAAGAGAAGGATTATGTAAGTATGGTGTTTTCAAAGTATCCTGGCCTCGTAAAAATCAGCTGTGATACTGAGAGAGCCAACTTTGTTATCTCAAAACTTGGGAAAGATGTAGAGTGTTCTGTCAGGCTGGAAGAGAGAAATGCCTTTGAAAGGCTGGGAAAAAAAATGAGCTAAAAACTGGTTGGTTTAGATTCAATTCCTGGAGCAATAACAGACCAAATAATAATAAAAAACTCATAAGCAAGTATATTAAGAATTAAGAAAAACATAAGTAAAAGCAAATGTGATTTTGTTGAAAATAAATCATGGTAAGGTAATCTCATTTTCTTCTATGTCATGACAGAAGGTATCAGCACTGGGGAGGAAGCTGAATGAGTTAGGCGGTAAGAACAAAAGCGAAAGGTCTTGTAATATAGACATAACATGACCAGAGGCTAAATACCAGAAAGGTATGTAACACCAGCTGTCTCAGACATGTCTCATGTTAAAAAATTCAGTTTAAGAAGAACCCTGAGCCCTAGTTCTGGCAGAAATATTCTGAATGCCTCCACGTCCCAGGGACTTTCAAAACAAGGTTTCATTGTTCCCAAGTTTACACCTAGGGGAAGAAGTCATTTGAATACTTGTGAAAATTTTGTTATTAGAAAATAAAAAGTTATCCTTCTGTAATTGAACTGGTTTCCAAAAACACCAGGACCTGAATATTTTATGTATTTGAATATGGCCCAACTATATAGCCAGACTACTCAACCCATCTGACTCATGAGATATATGCCAGGTACTAAAACTCATCAGTGGATATAAGGTAAAATACAATACTGTTGCAATTTAACATAAAACAGACTACAAAACACAGGGGGAAAAAAAAAAAAGAAAAAAAGAAAAAAAAAAGTGATATGCTGCAATATTTTTCATGATATTCAGCTGTATCTGAGAACATCAGCTCCACTTCTGTAATACTGTTAAGAATAATTTCTGAAAGTTACTCTACTTCTTTCCTCGGTTAAAATAAATGCAGAATTTTACCTTCCACCACTACAAACAAAGAGACTTTACAGAAGTTTCAACTCCCCCTTAACACTATCCATTCACAGAATCATAAAGTCATAGAATGGCTTGAGTTGGAAGGGATCTTAAAGATCACTAAACTCCACTGGTGGGCAGGCTGCCCTCCACCAGCTCAGCTGCCCAGAGCCCCATCCAACCTGGCCTTGAGTGCCTTCAGTGATGGAGCACCCACAGCTTCTCTGGGCAGCTGTGCCAGTACCTCACCACCCTTTCAGTAAAGAACTTCCTCAAAACATCTAATCTAAACTCCTCTCTTTTAATTTGAAACTGTTGCCCCATGTCCTTTCATTATCTGCCTGTGTAAAAAGTTGGTCTCCCTCCTGTTTGTAAGCTCCCTTTAAGCACAGGAAGGTAGCAATGACATCTCCCCAAATCCTTCTCTTCTTCAGGCTGAACAAGCCTAGCTCCCCCAGCCTTTCCCCCTAAGAGAGGTGCTCCAGCATCCTGGACCCTCTGCAACAGTTCTACATCATTCTTGTAGCCTGGATGAAGCACTCCAGGTGGGGCCTCTCAAGGGCAGAGCAGAGGGGGACAATCACCTCTCTTTTGATGCAGCCCAGGATACTGTTGGCCTTCAGGGATACAAGTGCATACTTCTGGTTCATGGCAAATTTTTAATCCACTGAGACCCCCAAGTCCTTTACAGCAGGGCTGCTCTTCTCCCTGTCTGTACACATCTGGGACTGTCCCAGCTCAAATGCAAAACCTTGCACTTGGCATCTTTGAATCTCATCTATATTCATGTAGGTCCCTTTTCTCAGCTTGCCCAGGCAGGTTCCCTTGAATGGCATCCTTCCTTTCTGTTGAATCAACTGCACAGCTTGCTGTCATCAGCAAACTTCCTGAGAGCGTACTCAATTCCACCATCTATTTCACTGATAAACATATTGAAGATCACTGGTCCCAAGACAGAACCCCGAAGGACACTACTCATCATCAGCCTCCATCTGGACACAGAGCTGCTGACCACAACCCTCTGGCTGTTACCTTCCAGCCAATTATTTGTCCACTGAACAGTCCAGCCTTCAAATCCATATCTTTCCAATGTGAATAAGAATGTGATACATGACCAAATCAAAGGCCTTAAAGCAGTCCAGGGGGATGACCAGGGGTATGCTCTTTCACTTCAAATATTCAGTTACTCAGCATCAAATAGGCTGAGCTGGATTACAATCATGTTAAAGAACAACTGAAAACAAACTGATCTGCCAATTCTTATATTGGCATATAGATAAACACCAGATGCTCAATGTGCATCAGAAGATAGCCAACACACAGTTTTGGAACTTGAGTCTGAGAAGATACAAGAGGTATCAGCCATCTTTGGATTGCTAAGACAGAATCTCTCATCTAAAATGCTCATATCCACAGTTCTTGATTCTTGGCAACATTCCTGTTCTCTATTTCCAGCAATGGTTTAATGACTGAAAAAGTTGAGAGCTCTGTCAATTACAGAAGTTCCTTTTTGATTTCACCATGGCACAAAAGTATTCTCCCCAGGTACCATGAAATATAATGTCTTTACCTTTCATCTTTAGAATACACATAAGCAATATGTAAAGCTTGGGAACAATCAATGTATTTCAAATGTCACTATGTATCAGCGTGATACTATAGATGATACTCAAAACTTCCACGTACGGTGGTTCTTCAGGTAGAAAGAGTTGGGATTTCAGGACTGAGTCATAGAATGTACGGCAGCCTTTGACTTTTTTCATGATCTTTTCCTAAGAATTGACAGAATATATGAATATTATATAAATATTAACACAAAGTGATGCCAAGCTCTGAAGAATTTGACTATCCCACTGAAAGAGCAAACAGAACAGAATAGAATAGTTCAGCTGAAAGAGAACTTCAAAGATCAAGTCCAACAGCCTGACCATTTCAGGGCCAATCAAAAGCTGTCATTGCTAATAGGCATCACACCATGTCTACACTTGGCATGTGTGCCCATCAGTAAATGCAGTATTAATTTACAGTGTACTATTTTTGACACTATTAAAAGCAAACTGTTCCACCAAAGCATGCTATAACCACAAAGCCTGTAGCTGGTTTGAAATTGTGCTGGAAGCAATGTTTGATGTGAGTCATCACTGCCACTAACTAGTCAAAACATGCCTTTTTGTCCTGATCTGAACTTGGATTGCTTTAGAAATTTGATTCTCAGGCGTTTCTGACAAGCTTATCATTTTCCATACCCTGGAGATGAGTATTTGGGCACTGATGTTACACATGAGGGCACACAGTGTTCACTTTTGGTTAATGTCTTGCAGGGAAGCCTGTGGTTTTCCAGCTTTGATTGAGAGGTATCCAGGACTTCTGCCCATGATTCTTGGCTGTCAGAGCTTATCCAGCCTTGAGATGCTCTGGGCATCTCCTCTCTCAGAAGTGCCAGATTTTCATCAATTATGTAAATGGGTGTTCTTTTCCATGGCAATCTAAAGGACGATGAGCTGCCATAATTTGGCTGTCTACATGGGTTTGTAATGGACAATTTTTTTCTGCAGATTTTAAGCAGTTACTTTCAGAAGCGCAGAAAAGCTTACAATACAGATTGCTGCAGTGATGCAACTTGAGTGAATGTACACCAATAGGCCCGATGACAGCTCGGTGTGGGATATCACCAGCAATCATGATCACTCAGAAATTCATTCTTGATATAGGACACAGCATAAAATAATAGCCATGCATTTCTACACATCTAGCAAAATGGAATGCTTTTCATTGTACAGTAGTTTTTTAAAAAATCAAACCCAATCTGAATGTTTTTAACTGTGGTTATTTTGTCACAGCATCTCCAGACATGTCCAGCCACTTCAGGCTCTGAACCATACCAATGACTGTGACCTAGGAAAACTGGCATGAAGTAGATAATACTTTGTGGCTCACAGGTATGACTGTTGGATAGATTGCTGGTTTGGACTCCAATGCCATCTACTGTAGAGGGTCTGAGGCCCATGGAACAACCCACTGGCATTGCCATCTGCTTTTCTGAGTGATACTGCCTTAACCCAGACGGGTATTTGGAGTTGAAAGTTTAACGCATTTTCCACTCTGAGTTGTGCTTCTTTGCAAATATGGTAACACAGGAGTTGTTGCTTTTTTCAGTGAGAACAACTGTATCACAAATACACTAATCGCTCATTTTATACAAGTTATGTTCCAACTATGACTCGCTATTTCCACAGCTAGTAAGCGTGCATAACATTGTGTTAACGGGTTAATCATAACTTGTTAGGCATATGGAAGAATCACTCAGTGTTATTCAGAACAATTTCCCCTTGGGGCGTATAATATCTCAATGCTGACATATGCAAGTAAATCTAAGTGTGCTGTTTCACTCTGAACTATGGAAAAGTGCTGCTCTGGATACAGAACATTAATAGGGCAATAGTTAATGAAGTAACTCTGGCTCAGGACAGCCTCTTACAAACATTTAATGACAGGAAAACTCTGAGGAAAACCGCACTACCTTTTCACAGTATATTCAAGAAAGGCTCTGATCCCATAATTAAGCGGTTAGACTACAAATATTCACACTAAGTGGGCCAACACATTATAAGATTGCTTTCAGACATTAATTGTGTAAAGGGAGTATTAACACGTAATTAAAGAATTTTCTCTTGGAAAGAATAACACTCGGATTATGGTTACTGATTTCAAAGCCTGTCTATGTATATAATAGTATAAAATAAGATACCCTAGTTTTTCTAAACAAATAACTAAGTTTCATAACATAATTGACAGGACCTACTAATCTTACAAATTTTCTGCAATTGCTATGTTCATGATTTAATACAGTGCATGTATTAAGGTGTCAGAAGGGTATTTATAAAAACTACAGACCGTATGTAAAAACTTTGTGTTGCAAGAGTAACTGTTGCAAATAAATAAAAGGTTTTTGCCACTCCACATTTTGAATTCCAGAAGACAAACCCTCTGACTTGGACTTTAAAAAGCCAGGCAACATTCGAAGAACAGAACATGCTCCCCACTTAAAAAATTCCTTGAGTGCTAAAATCACCTTCTTATGCTGAATGACCTCTGAAAAGTCCTAAATCATGAAAGCATTAGATAAGGTAAAGGTGGGCCTGTTGTTCATTGAACCCTGCAATAACGGAACAAAAGGGCACTCGGTGATACTACAGAATTGATTTAAAACAGATGAAAAGTATATCTTTACGTACCAGGCTATGAACTTCTTGAACTTACCACCACAGGAGGTCATAGTGTACCAGCAGGTTCAAAAGAGATTAAACAAATTCCTGGACTACTTGTCCATAAGTCAATAATAAAAAGACAGGGCAGGGACGTACCCTCTGACATTTCTAGCACAACTGTGGATACTGAGGAAGTATGAAAGGAGCAAACCACAGGAAGTGATCACAAATATGTGCTGTCTTTTAATAGCAGCTCCTCTTGACATCCTTGGGGACAGAATACAGAGGTAGACACACAATGGCTCTGACCCGGCAGGAATCTTATTTATGTTCTTATGCGTAGAATCAAAGGGACTTTACTTAAAAAAGAAAGAAAAAAAAAAGAAAAAAAGAGAAAAAGAAAAAGAAGCATTTATGACACAATATCTTCCTTGACTTTAGAATAAAGTAAGGTTTCAGAACAAAAATTGAAAGTCCAACCAATTTATGAACAGAAAACATTGTAGATTTAGTAGACAGAAGGGAGTTGTGAGAGGAAATATAAATTTTTCAGCAGCAAAAGGATATAATATACAAGAAACTAAATTTTAGTTGATATAAAATCTATGTTTTTTGTGTGTTGGGTACATCACAAACCTTGAGAATAAAAATCAAGAACAAAAAAATGTTGCTGTAATGTACTTCACAAAAATATGTTCACAATAAACTCTTACCTCACTACTTTTAACCAAATACCAACTTTTACTTCTTAATGACTGTCATAGAGGTAGTAAACAACCCTGTAAATCATCACTTGTTCTTGTTCATGAGAAGCTTTCAAACTAATTATTCATTTCTTTTGTGTAGAAATCTGGGTTTAAATGGCATCAGGAAGCAAACATTCATTACAGCCTCTGCCAAAAAATTAGCCACAACCATTATCAAAAGAGGATAGAACAGAAACAGGTTGACTGCCGGAAAACGAATACTTCAAAATAAAATAACTGCACAATGAGGGATGTATGAATGTGCTGATTGCATACTATCTGGTGCTTTCCATGCCTCAGAATCTTTTCGTTCATTGAACGGGACTGCTAAATGGCATACAGGATTTGGGATGGGTCACTTAAAGACCATCAGTAGTAACCCAATGCTCTATAACAACATTTGGTCCATCCTCCTATAGGAAAAAGGGACTTCATGACTTAGTGACCATCATCTCCACCCGCCTTGAGATTATTCCTGAACACGTCAGTAGGAAAATAAAATTTAAAAAAAGGACCAGCTCACTCTATAATCTGTTTTTAACATTTTCTTCCTCATTTTACTTCTCCTCTTTCTGCTGCATCTCACTGGTCTTGTTTCAAGCACAGAAGACTGTAATTAGCCAAGAAGACAGATTTATGCTGATACAATTCTGGTAGGACTCTGTCAGCAAAAAGACAACTTTACAAAACTCTACATAGCCCAACAATGGCATGTATATTCAGGATCAGATGACAATAACTATGCCTTTGCCTTTTCAGTGATATAAAGCACCAGAGAAAAAGAATACATCCTTCCTCGATGCTTTGTCTATAAATACGAAGAGCAGAAACCTACAACAGTAGTAGCAACTCCTTTAACCTTGGCTAAGTCAAAGCTGCATAACCTTCAGAAAGATGCTACGTAACAGCACAGAATTCTGCAGTATAGTTAACAGATTTCTAAAGGGGAAAAATCAAGACAGATCCAAACAATTATATAGCATGAAGTTCTAGATAAGTTCTTCTTGGAACTAAAGTTTTAAATTACTGTTTCTCCCCCCATCAATTGCAATGCTTAAAATTACAAAGCATAGTTTGACTGCAGTGTCTGCAGCATTGTTATTCAATAATCGTTTTTTCCCTATGTTCCCATTCCAGTCCTGTTTTTCTGCCAAAAGCATTTACTTCTAGTTTCCATTAATAAAACAGGTAGTTTTGTTTCTAGATATGGTTAACTAAAACAAAAACTATGTGAAGTCTAAAACTTGGTAGCTACCAAAACAGGCAGAAAACAATGTAGCAAAAAATATAGCTAATTCTGAAGGCTGGGGACTGACAGACAAATTCAAAGTGAGAAACAAACAAGGATGCTTTTAAAAGCAAAGGAAATTAACCACTGGAACAGCAAAAACAATGCTGCAGTGGATTTCTCATCATTAGGAACTCAAAAATAGTTCTATAGTGCTTCAAAGCTCCTATTGCAGCTATTAGATTTGCACTAGAAATGAATGCAAATAAGTCTAAGTTGTAACAAGGGTCAAACAAAATTGGCAGATGTAATGACTGACTGAAAACTAGGAATAAACATATGCATTTGAAATACAGTAGCAAATAAATCAGAAAGACTTTAGAGACTGAAACTGTTATAAATTTTAAAAATTGTAAACAATTACATTAAATAGCATTTCTGAAGAAAAAAAATAGAATACATTCTTTGAAAGTGGGGAGGAGAGATTGAATTTAGGAGTTTCTCAGCAAAGGTACTTCAGCAGAACAGCACTTTCCAGAGCACTCAATACTCACTTCACACGTGAGCACATCAGGAGATATCTTTAAGAGGCAGCCTTCATCTCACAGCTGAATCAGAGCCTGGCATCACTCTCATCCCAGGCGCCTGTAAAAATTCATCCTTGCTCAGAACAACAGGATGAATCTGCTCACTTCAGATCATTCCCCAGATTTCACTGAAGTCATGTTTTCCCAAATGCCTACATATGAGGTCATTCAGAATCCCTTCTGCAGAAAGATACATATCTCTGTGGATACACTCATCAATGTGGGCAGCAGGGATATGAATTCTTCAGATTCTGAAGGGACTCTCTGGGTTCCCCTACTTCTCCTAGCCCTTCTTCCCCAATATACCAGCAGACCTACAATCCTCTCAATCCCTCATGGTGGATTTGTCTATACAAAAGCTGCCTTTGGAACAAAGATCAGAGACACTAGATGGTTAGACAGCATTCTAGAACAACCTGTTTGAGATTTCACAGAATCACAGAACTAGAGGTTGGACAGGATCTCCAGAGGTCATCAGGCCTACCACCCTGATCAGTCAGGACCACCTAGAGCAGATTGTCCAGGACAGTGCCCAGTCAGGTTTTGGAAATCTCCAAGGAAGGAGATTCAAAACCTCTCTGGGCAACCTGTTCCACTATTTGATCACCAAGCCTACAGTAAAAAAGCGTTTTCCAACATTCAGATGGAGTGGTGTGTGTATTAATTTGTGCTCACTGCCTCTTCCCCTGTCAGCAGGCACTACTGAGAAAAGCATGGCTCTTTTCCTCGCTCATCCAAATCAGGTATTTAGACACATAGATAACATTTCACCTGAGCTTTCTCTTCCTCAAGATGAACAGTCCCGCTCTCTCAGCCTCTGCTCACATGAAGGACGCTCCAGATGCTTAACTGTTTTTATGAGCCTTCATTGGACTCACACCAGTCAGTTCCCATCTTCCTTGCACTAAGAAAGCCAGGGCTGGACACAACACTCCAGATTTGACCTAACCAGTGCTGAGCAGTAGAAAGATTACCTCCCTCACACTGCTGACAATGCTCTTCCAAACATAGGCCAGGACATGAACACATACAATCCAACCATCCGAAGGAGGCCTGACAGGTATGTGCTACTGCCACATATTACAACCATCAAAGTGGCCTGAACAACACAGTGGCAGCCCTGGAAGTCCTCTGTGGTAGTGGTTATCAGAGACCCCATAAAGATCAATGCTTGAAAGTGAAGAAGGGAAAAAGGGTCACAGTGAGAAGCAAAAAATGTACAGCAGCTCAGTACAGTAGTAACTGTAGCTTTGCAAGCTGAAGTGCACAAGATGTTTCAGAAAGCAAAACGTATTCCAAATCTTTGCAAGGAAGATGGGTATTTCTCCTCCTGACCTTATCTACTACCAAGCAGGAACATGCAGATAATAATGGAGAATACTCTCTCCCTCCGGAGAGCAGAATTCCTCCTTTCCTTGAGGAAACAAAGGACCACTAGGTGGTCAGCAAAGGGCAGCACGCCTGGCGAGCTGACATTTTATGTGGTGACTGTCCTAACAGGGGGCAAATAACCAGAAGAAGAAAAAAGGGTAATGAGTGGGACATATCTGTTAGAAAAAAAATAGAATAGTAAGGAGCCTGAACAAATGAAGCTTTGATTTCTTTCGTGCAGATCAACAGTGCACAGATCAATAACATCATTTACCAGCTCAAGACAGAATGTGCTGCAAAGGAAAGATGCAGCAAATAGAAATGGCTGAGCAGTGTGACTCCACTTACAGAAGCCTGATAACTGACTGATTTTTGCAGACCATGCTTTTTCCCAGGCATATATTTTTGGGCAGACTACAGAAGAAACCCAAGAAAGTGCCAAGCAAAAGAACCTCCCAATAATTGACATGAAATATTGTGACTGCGTACAGAATTGTAAGAGTACGATGTTAAAAGAAAGGAAGGAAACAGATTTCTTCTATAGGTGAACTGCCAAAATAAGACATAACTTGGAAAAATTTATTAATAATAGAAACAAAATGCCTAGATGTTTATGATGTCAGAAAAATGGAGAAAACTATGGTAAGATAATGCAAACGTTTGGGGAAGAAAAACCTACAAAAACATAACAACTGTTTTGACACTAAAATGGGTTCTACAGCACTTTCTAAAAACTACACATTACCCCTGTGACACCTTCCTTTCACAAAGGTTTTCATGTCTACCACTACTGTGATTGTTGTACAGTGACTTTGGTATCTCGGTATCATACAGAACTTTCTACATGCAACCCTAAAACCTGCCTTCTGCTAGCAGCTCTGCAACTTTCTACCCAAACTACAGGGTCAAAGACTTCCAGAGCCTCCACAACAATATTTTTCCTCGTTCTTATTCATTTGTTTTCATGCGGTTATGCCCATAGCAAATGCAAACCCAGCATTGCCAGGGTGGATTCTCATGGGAAAGGGCTGCCGCTAGCATGAATATCACTTCTTTATTCCCCTATGTTTCTCTCTTTGGTTGAGGGTTTGGTTAATACTAGGGGACCCAATAATATGCATACAGTAACATGCAGCATCTGCATGACATAAGTATTGTCCAGGCATGACCAGAAGCATCATACATAGGCACAGCAACCCTAGAGTTTATGCAGGTCCCAGGTAAAGCCACACAGTCACTACGGGAAAATTATTACTGGGGGAACCACATGCTACACTAGAGAGGACGCATGAGGAAGAAAGCTCATCTGAGGGCTTCCCAGATGGCCACTACTGAAAGTTTATCCTTTCTATTTTCTGCCTCTCTCTTATTTTGTTTCTGTTTTCCTCAGAAGTAACTTTTCACATATTTAACCTGTCCATCAAGTTGATTTGCCATTAGTACATCCATCATTCCAAACTTCTTGCACTGCCTGCATGTGTGCTGTTCAGGGTCAAACCCATTTGCTAGACCAGGTTTTTGCTTACTGAGATCAAATTCAAATCTTGCCATAATGTATTTGAGGTTGTTTTCCAGAGCTTTTCTTGTGAATTTCTTTAAAAACTTCAAGAACAACAATGCAGAAGCCAATTAAAAATTGTAGTACAGATTATGTCTTGGTGCTGAGAAATTCTGTGATGGATTTCCCACTCATGCACTTTGCTACAGAACTGAAAAATATAATCTCAGACATTTCAGTACATAAGTTTTAATTGATATTACTTTATTATAGTGGTTGTATCTAAAATAAGTTCACAAAAAATTTAAAGCAATTTTGAAAGAGAGTACCATTGGAGAATATATTTAGCCAGAGTGAACTTAATAATTACAATAACTCCGAATTTTAATACAGATTGCCTCAATTTTAAACATAACTAATTTTGTAAAGTATTAACTGATTCGAAGAACAGTGTAGGCCCAGACACTCCAGACTCTCATGGACTACTGATGTGATTTCATGTTAGACTTTTGACTGTGGTTATCTTCTAATTGCAAAGACAAACTAATGCTATTTAGCTGTAGGATTGGCTAAATATACTTAATTAATTCCATCAGGATGAATATAGAGAAAAAATATTCCAGTCTCTCAACAAGTATGAAGTTTCGTGTATCGCTATGTTGTAAATGTTAAAATTAGTTAACAACTAATTTACATATTATTTTGCATTAAGTTTCAGCCTTCATTTGCTAAAAGGACTGTGATATTTTGTTTCACACCTTCCTTTTCACACCTTTTACACCACAAACTTTTGTCCTCAAAAGTTTTCAGTAGAACAATTTCATGAAAGTTTGGATCCCCTGAGGAAACATCAGTGCACTCCACATTACAGAAACATGGTCTGAATTTTTCTACGAAGTTTCCTTGAATTAGAACAGTACCTTTTTTGAGTGAAATGTGTGTAAGTGTATACCACACACATCACAGAAAAACTTAGGTGAATTACACAATTAAATGTTTGGCACCACACTTCGTTTCTGCACCTAACAGAATCATAAAGCAACTTAAGTTGGAAGGGACCTCTGGAGGTCATCCAATGCAGCGTTATGGCTGATTAGACAGACAAAATTCATATAACGGGCACAGATCTTGATGCATCATTTACCAAAACTGCATATACTCTTACACAGCAAGTTAATTAATGGAAAAGTGTTAAAAAGTTGAATTGTTCTTTTTTTCTCATAGCAATTTTGTCAGTAAACAAAACAAGGCAATGAGAAGAATACTTTTTTTCCCCACATACCCAATGCCACATGACTATCAAAGTCACACCCTCAAAACCAATCAAGCACCTGATCTTAGTAGATATCTAACTGTAAGAATATGTTTCAAAATTATTAGTGCCAAAAAGTGTTAAAAAAGAAATGATCACGTTCCACCTAAGTTACATACAGTCTTAACAAGTTAATGGAACTACACAATTTCTTTCCTTGAAATAGCAACTGGAAAACACAAGCAAGAATTTCTAGATATTGTTGAGGTAAGATGATGAAAAAGAAAAGAAATATAAACGAGCTCCTCTCAGTTATGACAGCTATACAGGTTGCAGCAGTGCTTCTGTCCTTATCTTTTGTTATTGGATGGTTGGTATGCACAGTAGAAGATGAAAACACAAACATACAGATCAACAGTTCCAACTAAATGCTAACAAATGTTTGTGGATCAGACCCAGACAACCATGACAATCACGCACGGCTTGTAGAAGAATACAGGCATAAGATGGTATTTCAATATATTTCTGAGACCAGTCAACTACAAATGAACACACCATACACAATCGAAAGTAATCGCTGACTTTAGGTGAAAAAAAATATCGTATACACTTCAGAAATAGGCCTCCTCTTCAGTAAAGCTGGACTTCACCTCATCATGATGACAGTCTAAGTGAAAAAAATTTACCAATCAATTCCAAGGCCCACACATTTTAATAAGTCAAAGTCACATGTGGCTTAGCCAAAGGGCTACTGTGCCAGTACAAAGCTATGCCAATACACGTTCCTATTAAAACGAACTTACCTCTTTCCTTCCCTCTGAGTGGATTTGGCTTTCTTGACCAATATTACTAAAGAATCCCACAATACCTAGCAAAAGGGAGGCTTCAGACTGGGAGAAACATTTCCCATCTTCCTTCAAGTTTTTTTGAGAAGGAAAAAAACGGATACATTTCTGTTCCTATCAATTAGTATGCCAGTTGTTTCCTATTATTGCAGTGGTAAGTTACAAATCAGTCAGAGCAAGGTGACTGCTTATCCTTGTGCCTAACCTAAACCAGTTTACCACATATATTAATTGCAATTAAATGGTGGGATAAAGGAAGACAGACAAGCTACAGCTGTAACACAATGTCAGAGTCAAAGAACGAAAACACTAAGCATGCATCACAAACACTATCCTGACTGACAAAGCAGACTGTTTAACCTCACAGCAGGTTGTTAGTTTGTAGGTTAACAAATTAATACAGCACAGGGCCATCCCACAGTCGGTGACAGCCATCATGTGGGAATTGCATTATCCATGCAAGATCATGGGGACAAGGATGATGATGTGAATCTGAACAAAACCGTAGACCAGACTTGGAATAAAGGAAACATACGTGTCCAGATAAGATTTCTGTTCCATGAATAAAAATGCTGACTTTGCTTAAGAAAACATCTACTATGCATAAGAACATGACACCCAGACACATGATTAAGATGAATCCCACAAACAACCAGAGAGAATGAGAGAAGCTTTCAAGCTGATGTAAGGATAAATAAACATAAGTGTAATTTTCCTTTACTTGTTGTATTACATCTCAAAAACATTTAAAAATATTTTCCTATTTTCTAAAGGAAGTACTCCAAAAGTAATGCCTTCTATTCATTTCCATGGAAATGACAACAGATACAAAGCACTATTTTTCAACACAGTCATCACCATTCATTAGCTGTGCATTTTCACCAGCAATGAACAAGAGCCTGTATGCCACACTCTTAAAATCTGCATCATTAGAGGTGACCCACTGTTGCTGTTACCTCTACTGAAAAGCACCATTCACAGCCTCACTCTGCTCACATCCACTGTCCAGTCTCCGTGAATGTTCAGCAAGCGTTGATGACTGTCAATGGGTGCCATTTCTTCATGGAGGAATTCAGTCCCACATCTTTGTTTTATTCACACTCCCATGTCAGACACCATTTCACCAGACTGCTCCTCTGTTGCCATTTGTCACACAGCAACAAAATGTAATAGAATGTTGGTGGAAAAGTTCAGCCTCTACTGCCATACCACCAACACCTGCCTCAAACATTGTGGGCCAACATAATAAAACAGAAGGCATTACTTTTGGAGCAGCTCTCATACAATTATTTTAGCCTGTATTATTTTAAAAGTGATTGGTAGGTAAACTGAAAACACCATCCCTGTCAAAGCAATAATCCTTAGATACTGAAACACTCTATCACCGTGCTCAGCACTGAGTACAAACTCCAGAGAATACATGTATTAAGCCAGGCCAGCTGCCTGTAAAGTGGGAGAGCAGAGATTTGTAAGGAAGAGATGAATTCTCATGATGAGCACAAAGCAATGGCTTCTGAAAGACATAAGCGATGGCTTTACCTCCAAGAGTCTTCCAACAAGTTCAGGGCATCTACAAAGACAATTCAATTTACTTAATCTATATGTAGCTCGCTATTGTTTTTCCCATTCATGCTAAGGATGCCAACGAAAGCATTACGGCTGCACCAAAATGCCAAGCAGCTGACATAGAACAGCGAATTCTACTGCACATGCTGTTCCAACCAGTTGATAATAAATAACGTTATCTCCAGATTATATATATGCTACTATTTTAAAGCGCAACATAGCTATGCCAGGATGATTTACAGGATGGTAAGTGCTGACAAGTCACAGGTTTGATTTTCTTTGCTCTTGGAATAAGCCCATTTATAAGATAACGCTATCGTAGCATCTCAAAGAAATAGTCAGCACTTACTGAGAAAAGAAAGTAGAAGGAAAATCAGGTATCACAAGGCGTCAGCATTGCCATACTCATACTTCTAAACATTCATAAAAGGACTTCTGAACTCTCATTATCACATCTAATTATACGTATCTTACAGACGCTGTAATTATTTCCCTGATATGACTTGAGAAATCTGAAATAGAACTCTGCGGCTCTGAGTTGCAATTTTATACACTTTGAGGTAATGGGCAAATCTCATCATTACTCTGCCTCCAGTCCACCTCTATAAGTGGCTTTTTTTCCCTAACGGAACAGTTTAGTGAAAGCTTTAGCTACAAATGGAAAGAAGAATGAATTAAAGATGACAGGATTAAAACACAAAAACAGAAAAGTGGTGCTTTCAGTGGCACCTCTTACGGGCATTGCTTTTCTAAAGAACAGTTCCCACAAGAGACAAATAAGTACATTTGCAAGACTGGCAATATCTGTCATCACTGTGTTGAAGCTGAATAAAAAGGTAATTTATGTATCCTCTCATCTATTTCTAGGTGAAATTATCATTATTCCAATTATAATTTTCTTTTTACCACAGAGATTACAATATTTATTCTGGAACGTTTTTAGTTTTTATGAAAGCCACGCAAATGCTTTTTTTCTAAAATGAAGCATTTGCATTTACATCTTCATAAAAGAGAATATGTTCTCTACAATACACACAAATTCTTGCAGTAAGGAAAAGCCTCCAAGTACAATGGCTGATAATATTCCTACAATGTGCGCAAGGATTTTCCCTCAGACTTCCTGGAGACTCATAGCCTAAATTTGCTGATTCCTTTCACTCCTGTTAATGTTGACCGGAATACGTCACCGTTCTTTGCTGTCATACAAAATTTATAGAAAATATGTACTTGTTTCTCAATCACTTCTTTTTAAATCTTACTGTGTGAGAGTTTTGTTTGTTTGTTTGTTTGTTTCTGGAAACATAAAACCTATGACCTCCTGAGCCACTGGATCTCTACCAAAAAAAAAAAAAAAAAAAAAAAGTAACTTGGCTTATCATAGCACACATCCCACAGAAAGAGGTAAGAAGAGGCACTGTTCCTATGTCACTGCCACACACAGATGCTTGCATACTATGTAATGAGAAAGAAAAGTTTAATTTAATCTATGTAGAATTAAATGGGATTCCTAGATGGAATGGAATGAAGAGGTGCCAGGGGAGGTTCAGGTTGGATATTAGGAAACATTTCCTCTCTGAAAGAGCAGTCAGATGCTGGAACGTGCTGCCCAGGGAGGTTGGTGGAGTCACCATCCCTGGAGGCGTTCAAGAAATGTTTAGATGCTGTTCTAAAGGACATGGTTTAGTGGGGAAATACTGGTGATAGGTGGATAATTGGACTGGATCTTGGAGGTCTTCTCCAACCTCAATAATTCTATTAATCTATGACTATGAAGTACTGAGAAGGCAGTACTTCCATCATTGTGCATGAAAATCTCTCAAGCTCTTTGAAACTCTTCAGTGAAGCTGTTTTATCATCTTGACTTATCCCAAAATAAGTCAGCCATTTTGTGTACTCTACGTGCCGCTGTTCATGATATAATAATGCTTTTTATTCCATAATTGTGTTGTATGCAAACAGCAGAACAGAAAATCTTGACAGGGAAGGAAAAAGTACATTCCTAATTCTGTTTTCATTTCATAGAATTGTAGAATCCTTAGAGTTGGAAGGGACCTCTGAAGGCCATTTAGTCCAACTCCCCCGCAATTAACAGGGACACCACAGCTAGATCAGACTGCCCAAAGCCTGATCCAGCCTCACCTTGAAAGTCTCCAGGGATGGGGCATCAACCACAGCACTGGGCAACCTGTTCTATTACCTCATCACCCTCACTGTAAAAGACTTTTTCCCCTTGTTCTGTCACCACAGACTCTGCTAAAGAGCTTGTCCTCTTCTTTCCTGTAGTTCCCCTTTAGATATTGAAAGGCTTGCTAACGGGACACTTCATAGCCTTCTCTTCTCCATGCTAAACAGACACAGCTCCCCCTAGGCTGTCCTTGTAGGAGAGGCACTCCATCCCTTGGATCATTTTTGTGGCCCTCCTCTGGATGCAATCCAACAGGTCTGTGTCTCTCCTGTACTGAGGACTCCACACCTGGATGAGGTACTGCAGGTGAGGTCTCACCAGCGCAGAGTAGAGGGGCAGGATCACCTCCCTAGACCTGCTGGGCACGGTTCTTTTGATGCAGCCCAGGATATGGTTGGCTTTCTGGGCTGCGAGGGCACCGTACTTGGCTGTCCAGCTTCTCATCCATCAGTACTCCCAGGTCTTATTCAGCAGAGCTGCGCTCAATCCTTTCATCCCCCAGCTTGCATTGGTAGTGAGGGCTGCCTTGAATCGGGCGTAGTATCTTGCATTTGGATTTGTTGAACCACATGAAGTTCACCCGGGCCCCCCGTTCAAGCCTGTCTAGATCCCTCTGGATGGCATCTCATCCCTCTTGAGTGTCGACCACACCCCTCAGCTTGGTGTCATCAACAAACTTATTGACAGTGCTCTTGACCCCCACTGTCAGTGTCATTGAAAAAGACACTGAAAAGTATCAGCCCCAACACCAATCCCTGGGGGACAACACTCGTCACCAATCTCCATCCAGACATTGACCACTACTCTCTGGACTCAATCCTGCAGCCAGTTCTTCATCCAACAAACAGTCCACCCATCAAATCCATACCTCTCCAATTTGGAGAGAAGGATATTGTGGGGGTACTGCGTCAAAAGCCTTACTGGAGTTGAAATAAATGACATCAGTGGTGTTTCCCTTGTCCATTGATGCAGTGACACCATCATAGAAGACCACTAGGTTTGTCAAGCAAGATCTGCCCTTCTTAACCATTTACCTGATTACATTAATTGATATCAGGGGAGTAATTTTTTGATACATACTTAGAATGAGACAAGAATCAAGCTGGATAGATTTGGAACAGATTAGGATTTGGGCAGTCAAAATTTCCATATTTTTTTCTTTTTTTTTTTCCTAATGTATTGTCTTTACATATTTTAGTATGCTCATTTAACTCATTTGGTAGCTGGACAAGAGATAAAAAAGCTCTTGAAGAAACACTAAATAAAGTGATGCTGAAGTTAAGAGGAGGTGCAACCCTCCCCCCCACCCCCCCCAACCAAACTTCAGAAAGCAAATAAGTAGAGGTCAAAACACTTAAGTTAAAATGCTGTCAGTTGAGGGAGAATAAAATGTGTACGTGATGCAATTTGTATGTTTAAAATCAATAAGAATTCACAGTATGTATTAGCTAGAGCGTGATTTTGGCAATAATGCTTCTATTTTGTAATACACTGTGGTGTCTTTTCTTTAAATCCACTTATTTTGTTCTAAAATCTTTTCTTTAGAGCCACAGATTTATTCAAACATTTAGAATTAGGAGGAACTGAAACAGCACGGCAGTTTCTGCAGAACTAAACATTTTGCACATACTTTATCTTCTCCCTCCTCTTGTCACACTTTTTCAATTTAGAAACACTTATTGATCTAAACATTTAAATGTTACCTCAACAAAAGAATCAGCAATGAGAATGAAGAGCAGCAATACAATTTCTAACCCAAAGACTGAAAAGCAGCCCAAAGAGTTGTAAAGGCTTTCACAACTTCACCTTCACCTAGGCAAACTTCAGCTCTCAGTTAAGTAATAACATTTAATGATTCCATCCAACTATAAATATCCCACATTTTTAAGAAAAATATCTTAAAGATATCCAACAGACCTCTGCATATATGATCACAAGTGCAGGTTTTAAACAGAGAAGAACAGATAGGTTTTGTAGCTCCTATGCAGCAACCTAAAGTGGGTTATCCATACCTAACATCAGAGTTTCAAGGTTGAACACATTTGACCTTGCTAGGGCTTGAAGCAGGTTTTGAGTGGTAATCAGAAACCAGGAGTCTCCCTTTTCAAATGGTAATAAATAACTATTTTTAGCCTGAGCATGTTATTCCATATAGATAGAAAATCTCTCTGCATTTTCACTGTAAGAATAAGGATGAATATGATATTCACTGTAATAAATACTACTCTCTATTCCCAAGTGCTAATGTCACACTCACCAAAAAAAAAAAAAAAAAAAAATTAGAAAAACAACTAAACTCAAACCTCTTTCCTCCAAAAAAATATCTAGACTACATACAATGTTGACTTTGGAAATGCCTGTGGAAAGTGGTATTCACTAGTAGCCATGCTACTGCTTCTGACTTTAGGTGGAAATATCCAGATGTAACAGAAACAAAACAGACAATAAGCCACTGAAGTAGCCAGATATTCCTCTTTTTACGTGCTGTCCTTCCTTCGCGATGGTATATCTTTTCTTTTTCCACACACAGTTTGATATGAGTTTGGTGTGCATTTTTGGTTTTAATTTACTGGCAGCAGCACAAAACTGGATGCTAGAAACAGTTAACATTGCCTTGAAAACAAAGGGAAAAATCAAGAAGTTTGCTTAAAAGGGAAGATGAAAGCTGATGACCAGGAAATAACTGCAGTGTTACCAGACTACCTCACAGAACATGTAAAGAGAAATGTACTTGCTTTTAATGGCCACAAGCAGGACCTATAATACCAATATTTACAAGCAATTCTTTTAATCTTTCTGCTGCAGTCAGAATGGTCTTGACTATCCCTCCTGGTGTCCACAGACCAGGCAAGTCACAGTCTTTTCAGAAGGGCTCCCATTTGAGATAGAGCTAGCACGTCTTTCCAGGAAGACACTTCCAGACAGATGCCTCATTAACAGCTTCTCCCACTTCATAAAAATAAGTCTTCTGATTTCATTTAGACACAATTGTTCTCACTCATAAATAATTTCACGTAAAAATACATATTTACAAAAGTCTGTAGCTTTGCCAATGCTCAAACTAAGTAAGGTAAAAGTTCTCAAGTGCTTTCCTGAACAAACCTAACAGAATTATGAATTATGCAGCTGTTGATACCGGACAAAAGAACTGCCATGCAAAGCATGCCTACATTCTAAAATATGCTGCAATATAGACACCTGTGCATATGCTAGTCAAGTGGGAAAGGAATATAAACTGGACAAAAATCCCTCCTGTACAGCCCAAAAATGAAAACACAACATATTCAAAGCACTACTTAATTGAAATCAATGACTAAATCAGTGGTATCTTAGCACATCTGTTTTCCCATTTTTCAGTACTGCAGAAAAGCATACAAATGGACAAGGTCTGTGCTGGCAGAAGTCTGCACTCTGAGTTCCATGGAGGGTGCTGGGCTCCTCCTGTGCTTGGTTCTCATTCATAATAGAAAGCTCCTCCTGCTGGAAGGCGCAAGCTACTCTCTCTCCTGGATGAGTAATTTCACATCCAAAACACCGTAATACACATTTTACAAATAAATACATATAACCAGTTTTACAAGAAGATTCTCTCTAGGCCAAGAAAACCATAACTAAGCATGTACTCCTCAGTGGCAAAGCCACAACTCTCACTCATTTCGCTCAACAATTATAGCAAATACCCACTAATGCTGTAGAAATAAACTTAAAAACAGACTTTGACTTTTCATGGTGAAACACTCTATCAAGGTGACCTCTCTGTCCAGAAACTCTGAAATTAACCTCTAAAACAAACAAGAGTCAGACTGACTTTCATGCCTTCTTTTCAATTCTAATAAATAAGGAAATGAAAGTCCAAATAAAAATTCTATGGTTTACAAAACAAAGCTTGCTTACATTATAAATAGTTTGCTTACGTTACGTTTGATTATATTACTAATAAGCTAAGAAAATAATTTAACACTTTTTGTATGCTTGATTTCTAATGGCATTGTACCTTTAAAAGCTTCCCTTGGAGAAGCAAAAATCTGTTGTTTTAAGCACTTCTCTTAGACAACGAAGCAGATCCACTGACCTTAGAAATAAAAAGCTTTGCACCTCCTGATGTGTCATTAATTCCATCCTCTGGGTAGGTTATGGAAAAATAGTAATTAATGTCCTGCCAGAAAACAGTCTCACATTCAAGGCCGTTCCCTTAGCTACCGGCTAGGTTTTTTGCCTTTTATTAAACGTGTAACTCAGTGGTCACAGCTTTTAATGAGGATAGCAAACAGATTTTTTTATATTCATGCCCAGCTCTAACTCCAAACACCCCATCCCTACTCGATAATGCTTCAAATTATTATCTTGAAATGTTAGCCTATACAGCTAACAAAGTCCCCAAATATCAATTCTGCTTTTATTAAAAGGATTCTTACTTTCATTTTCCTCAGTGAAATCTCACTTTTTCACAAGACCTTTCATACTATCAAAGACTTTCACTTTCATTGGCAAATTTTCACTTTAATGTTTGAAATCTCAAAGAGAAATTTGCTTTTCTCTCTAAAGGATTATATATAGCAATAATATTAGAAAGTCAGTTGCAATTCTCCAGTAACAGTGATACAGCCCCTCAGAATTCTCTTTCTTATACCTTCCTCAGTACTTTTCTCAGCTTTTTCTTTAACTATTTGTTTTTAGATGTGTGCAACAAGGATAAATGAAGACATTTCTCTCAGAATTCCAGTTTATTAAGCACAATTTCAAGTCCACACAGAGAAATGCCACATCACAGTTACCAGCAGCATACAATATGGCTTATTCTTATTTTACTATTTATTCCTACTTTCTTTAGAAACATTTAACAGTAATTTACTCCTTCAAAGGCTCATGTAAGGCAGGTCCTTGGCCTTGAATTAGCTGTTTTTACTGCTACAGCAAATCCAAACATCTTTGTCTCCTTCTTGTCTTTCTCAGAGATCATTTAGCACACTTACCAGTTTTCTCAGACAAAAAGCAGAACTGTGACAAGACACTGCAATTGCACTTCCAGCCTTCTTTTTTATCTTATCTCTGACATAGTTTCCTGTTCAAAAAACCTGCCAAACCTAAATACTACAGAAGCTTTGTTGAAAGCTGGGGTTAGAATTGTGCAGAAAAAAGGCCCGCATATAAATAGGAAGACTCGGTGTCAAGAGAGAAAAAGAGCCTTGAAGTGAGAACAGAAATGGAGAAAGGAGAAGTGGAGCAGAAGTGTCCTGAGGATCACTATCTTGCTTCCTTCAACATGACTATCATCACTCCTCAGGGTAAACAAGAGCAGCAGCTCCCCAAACACTGCCAGCTCAGGCTTACATTCAAGCAGCAGCAACATAAAAATCACCTCTCTGAGCCTTCAGTTCTGCTTCATGGTACATCTCCACCCTAAAGCACATAAGGAAAGCTAGTGGACAACCTCCCAAAGATGGCCTTTTTGGGGAAATAGTCTTGTGAGGGCAGTAAGAATTTTACAGTGCCTCTGGGTACCTGAAAGTATGCACTGGGGAAAAAAGGATCTTCCGAAAGATCTGATTCCTTTCCTTATTTACCCTAGCTCAGCGAATGCTCACGCTGCTGGAATGAGAGCAGCTGCCTGCTGCCACCGATGTATTCTCATCAATACATCAAGAATCAAGTTGTGTGAGGCTGGTGACACACTCTCTTGATAAATATGAAGGTATTTCAGTAACTCATGAGGCACATGTTAATGAAATGTTACTGTAATTTGCAGCAAAGAATAATGCTAATGCAATGCAAAATTCTATTGATGCTTCATTTTCAGACTGCTTTCTTCCTCATATATCTTCTGAGAATCAGGAACAAAGATGCAGCCTTCGGAACTATTCATGCTGTCAGCAAGCCCCCTGTTCTGCCAAAAGCACATCCAATCTGATACAAACATTCCTCATCCTTCTACTCCTGAGACAATGTCTTATCCACAACTTAAGGCAGCTCAGAAAAATTACTTATTCATTTACTTGTGGAACACAAATCACTAATTACTGTGTGGTCCAGTTTAATGTGCTGCATATCATCACTTTCTATTTTTGTTTCCTTGCTTTATGTTCTGTAAGGTTTTAAGGAACACTGGAATAGGAATAAGAGCTCAGTGAAATAGTGTGTTTGCTGGTTCACCCAATTAAATTTCTTGTGGTATAACAGTTGTATCCTTAGTAACTCTGTCCTTTGAAATGAGAACTGCAGAACAGAATGAAATTTGATTTAAATTAAAAACTGTCCCAGTTTTTGTGATTTTGGGGGTATTTTTGTTTATTTTTCTCACAAACAGACTAAATTTTTTTTGTATATCCTGATTACTTCCCAAACTGCCCTTTCCTGAGCAAGTTACTGAACTCTACTGTTATTTTTCCCTCTACTCTGCCCTTGTAAGGTCCCAGCTGGAGTACTCTGGCCAGGCCTAGGGTCTCCAGCACAAGAAGGACACTAAGCTGTTGGAGCAGGTCCTGAGGAGGGCCACAAAGATAATCAGAGAGCTTGAGCACCTCTCCTATGAGGAAAGGTTGAGGGAGTTGGGCTTGCTCAGCTTGGAGAAGGCTCCAAGGAGACCTTATTGCAGCATTCAAGTACTTGAAGAGAGTTTACAAGCAGAAGAGGAACTGACTTTTCAAAAATTCTAGTGATAGGACAAGGCAGGATGGCTTTAAAATAGAGTTCTCAGAGGGTGGTGAGGCAGTGGCGTAGGTCACCAAGAGAGACTGTGGGCGCCCCATCCCTGAAGGCATTTGGCAGCTCTGTCTTTCCACACACATCTAGAATTTCTTCCAAAGGGTGATTAGAACGACTGATGTGCCCCCAGGTCTTGTCCAAACACCATTCACCAAGATTCACACTTGGAGATCAAGCCTACAAGGTATATCATAGCATAAATCAGACACAGACCATCAGGCCTAAGCCAGGTAAAGGCTGGTCTGCTACCTGTCTTTCTTCCCGAGATACTTTCTTAATTAAAAACATCAAAAACAGCAGAAACCACTTAAGTAAACGTTGCAATGTGGTAACAGCCAGTCATTCGCAGAAAATAGGGAGAGTAACCTCAAATGAGCTTTAAAAATCTGACCTAGGTAATACTACTAGGATTCCTATAGACTCAACCTGTTGTCAGAAAGAATCGCTGACTTCTCCAAGATGAGACTAAAGAATATATAAAATGATTTGAATATAGGAGGACCCAGGAGACCGCCCAGGAACAGAAGAGTTTAAGGAAACATACAAGGAGAGATGATGGCTCATCTCTGAGGCAGATGATCAAACATACATCCCACTTGCTGCCAGCTGTACCATATCAGTGGGCCAAGAACAACTTCAGAAGTCTATTTAAAAAAAAAAAAAAAAAAAAAAAGAAAAGAAAAGCACCAACAAGCATAACAGAATAAGCATCAGAAACAGAAACCTCTAACCATTCAGGACTCTGAAGAACTTATTTTGGAGAAAAAATGGCAGCTGAAATTTCCAAAAACATTTCAGTGGTTATAATGCGTAGACACATAAGATGTACTGAACACTTAAGCAATGGTGATTTTTCACCTAGTAATTAAGAGTTATAGAGAACAGGGAGTATTACAAGAAACATTATTTTTGAGCTCCCTGCAGACTACACAGAAAATATCACATCAACTTGCCTAGGCTTAATCATATGAAACCTCCTACTTAAATTCTCGTCAACAGTAAGAGCATCAGTTATGAACCAACCCTCCTCCCATATGCATGACAGCTGTCCACTGAGAGTACCAATTTATTCCACCCAAATCTTGAAAGAAAAAAAAAATCTATATCCAGCAAAAGCAATAAAAACTTTACTTACAAAACAGTTCAAGCAACATTAACCTTAAGATCAATACAGTGCTGACACACACTGCATTTCTGTTTCCCTTCCATTAGGAACGTCAGTTGTGATAACAACACTCCCCATAGGACTGATGCCAAACAGCAATCTTTTCAACATTGACAAAAAAAAAACAGGTAACAAGAATCTATTATGTATGTCATGTAACTGTTCTTCTAAGTAGCAGAAAGACCAATTCTTTGCCTAATGCACACTTATACTATCAGACAAAAAAAAAGAACTGTTTTCTTTAAGTAAACCATATCAACTTGTGAAGATTTTAATAGAAGGGAAGAACATGTTCTCTTTTACTGATTATGCTAGCCTGTAAAGTAATCAATAAAATATTAAATATATACTCATATAAAAGATTTCAAGAGGTTATTCTTTTTAAAAATAATATTTTGCAATATAACAACCTCTTAAAATGAGATGTCTCATTCAATTATAGGTTTTCCGAGGAGAACGGGAAGAGTCGGTGCTTTGCAGAAGGTTCCCAGGCATCTTTACCGTGCGGTCACCTTCTTTAGAGGTACGGATTGTTTCACAAAGCTGTTACTCACCTACATGCAATTGCACAAACTCGTTCCCAACTGTGAAACACCCCCTAGTAACTTCAGGAGCTGTTTACATCCCCAGGAGCTGTTTACACATATGAAAACAACGCTGAAATGATATTAAAAAAGAAAAAAACATACCACGCTTCAGCCCAATTTTTATTTTTTTTTTTAGAAGAGTTCTGCTCGTCTTTATTTACACTTTGTATGAGCACTTAAAATCTCTGCTGCTTACCCATTAAATTGAATAAGCTGAGAAAATGGTAATATTTGTCCAGAAGAAAATAAAAGCACATGCATAACACTTCTGCAAACTGGGAGTATAAGAATTTTGGTGAAAAACTAGTAATTAGCAGTCACTCAGGTAGAAATAAAATTATGTAACTGATTTACTTATAATGGGTTTTATAATAGTTTCCTCATCACTCCTGGTTGTTTTTCTCCTCTCTCAGAGTCCTCTAGATTTAAATCAATATATACTAGCAATAGAGTCAGTCTTATCCAGGAACATACTGGGCACTAACACAGTTTTCTTTGTTTATTTTGCTGTCTGGAGCGCAGCTGCCCATAGTGAATGAAAAGATGCCTGTCTCTCATAAATGGTTGCTGTTAGTCTAACTTCTTTCACTGACCCTATTTTAACTAATGGCTTTCATTTCTAGTACAACATCTTTCAGTATGGTATTCACTCAATAAAGCCACAGCACTATATCAGTCTAAGCACACTTGGTGTTTGGTCTTCAGTGCTCATGAAAAGTGAATTTAAATGCAAAATAAAATGTATCCTTCAAAATCTATCATATTTTACACTGGTATTTTGTTACAGAGGAATCCTCAGTGGTTTGGAGGATTTTACAAAAAGGTGTACATAAATTTGGGCAAAGCAATAGCCCATGCCATTTCTCTAAACAATTCAAGTTTCTCAGTGCACAAAACCCTTCTGGAAGGGACTGGGAACAGCTCTATTTTAAGGCTGGCATTCTGAAACTGGCTTTGAATGATACATACAGTGCCGCTCTCTTCTAAAAGCTGATGTTTAAAATCAGTCAGAAATTTCAGACAGAATAATTGTTTAGCCTTCAGACTTCTTAGCACAGTCTTTCCAGCTTTTGCTTGTTTCCTCTGTGCACTTTTTAAAACAAAATGTGGCTCTCAAAGAAATCATTCCCTGGCAGACCTGTTTTCCATAACTGACCAGTGCCTGCAATAAAATATCACCCGCCCTGCTAAGATTAGGATCTCAAATGCATTATTTATAACGAAGGGTATGTGCCATTTACACAAACATAACTGGGCTATACAAGGGAAAAGCCACAAAGAACAAACCTTGGAAACAGTAAAAGAAGAAACTGAGTACACCTTGTCCTAATTCAATGTCATATTTTTTGCTTGCTTTTCCCTAAAACAAAGACATATTTGCATTAATTTGCTAACATCTCAGGACTCATTTGTGCTGATCTGCAGAGTCTATGTATGACCTAGGACTTTGAATCAATTCTGTGATGTCAGCACATGGTTTTATTTAAAAACTGTATAACAAAAAGTTTTCTCTGTCATGAGAGGTCTCTAATAGCTAAAGGGTAACTGCAGTAGCAAAGCCGTTCTGACACTGCTTCAAGCAACCGTGGCTACGATAAGAACCACCAAGCATTTTTCCCCACCTCTGATGAGGAGAGGGAGAATGAAATTTCCCAGGAAAGCAGAGTGAGAAGCTTGGGCATTTCCAAGAAATCTGGCATTAGTCATAGGAAATCTTTTATTCTTTCTGACAACTCTTCCCATTCAGATAGCTAGACTCTACCTGGACATTATATATATATATAGCTGTTTACGTATTTTGAATCTGAAGAATATAGACAAGACAACAGGAGGATGTGATGCATCGTGCTCATAGTGGCAACAGTAATAGCAAACAACTGGGGAATATGGGAAAAGTAATATCCCACATCACTTTAAATGATAGACACATACTTATGAGCACACAGTGGAAAATTCTGCACTACACAGTGTTTGGCTACGTGATAGCTTGCTATTTTAGAATTAAAAAAAAAAAAAGCTCAGATTGGTTTATTTTTCCAAATGGGTACCGTGTAATCTGTTTTTTTTCAGTAGCACAGAGGAAAAGCTAGGAGCATTTCCATAAGGATATTGTGGCTGTGAAATCAAAGCATGAGTGTTTGCTGTTAATTTTTCATTTGTTAAACTCCCAGCAAATTGAAAACCAAGCAGATAGCACTGAAACACACCCCAATAGGTGCAGGTTCCTAGAGCTGCTGCTGCTGGTGCCAGACAAAGAAGTCAGGCAGGAGTGCTCTAAAAAGCCTGATGTAGAGCTTTAGAAACATTGTTCTATAAATTACAAATACACACTCAAATTGGCACCTGGAACATCTGCTTTCCTCCTGCACAGGACACCATCAGTTCTGTGGCAATTCAGCCAGCCTTATGCAAGGCAGCACAAAGCACTTTATTATAAGCAAGACTTTTCACAAAGTATTAATTCTTTCACATGGGCAAATTCAAGTAATTAAACGTAACTGAAAGATACCTGAAATATTATTTTAGTCTCCATTACACTGATATCACAGTAGTGTAACTATTAGGATGTTTTCATATTGATTCCTGACAAGTTATTTTGCTGATTATTCCTGGATCAGATTTAGATTTGCTCAGTGATGAAGATGTGAATTCAAAAGTACTCAAATGAACATTTAGAATGGCTATAACCACGGATGGTGGGTGGAGGAAGATCTGAATATGCTGTTTCATCCCATTTATCCTGCAGTGCTGGTTTGTCTCTTTGAAGTGCTGGTATGGGGGAAGAAACTGCATTACCCAAATACCATTTACATAATCAGTTTTTCCACATTTGAAGACAACGCTTCTCCATGTGGTACTTTAATTTGTTCTTTTTAATCACATACCTGTGACAATAAACGTAAAATATGTTAATTTCCTCCATCTTCAAGGTTACCTCTACAAAGCAAGTATTACTTTCATAGAGCTGACACTGTACACTGACTGGAAACTCATTATTTTGCATCTCCTCCCTGTCCTTGAGAGGGAAGAAATCTCTAACTATGATTTACATTTCCGAAGCTTCAGTCAAGTACAGACAGCTAGATAAATATAAATCACCCATCTATGATGGGCTTGATGACCCCTGTGTGTCCCTTACAACTCAGGATATTCTCTGATTCTACAGTTCTATTATTCTAAATTCTAGGGACCACGTAACACAAAATTATATGCATGTTCATTTAGATTTTTGTTATAACTGAAAACAGATGATGTATCTACATAAAGATCATATCCACAAAGTAAACTTCAAGTTAATGATCTCATGCTTCTGGTTAGAGTAATGGCACAGCTTTGTGTTGCAAATCTGCATGTCACTCCATGTATGCAGTAACCTGTTTTTTTGTTACCACCTCTGTCAAACATCACATGAAGGTAACTGAACAAACATTCAAGAGTTTTCACACTGCATAAGCAATTGGATATAATCCTTGCATTCAACAAGATCATACTAGAAATATTTATTCATGTCACTTTTTATGGTGTTTATGTTCTAGATTAATCTCATGAGGAAAACCTTTACTTCAACAAAACCAAAGTAGAAATGCCTTTATGAATTCACCTATAGCCCAACTATCTCCACCAGCAGTAAGAACTGATCAGTTCTGGTAATGCTTACAAAGAGACAGAGAAGACAGCTCCTGAAACGCCTGCTCTTCTTGCAGTGTAATATATGTATTTAGGCTGCATATCTGCTATTTAAGTTTTCCTCTGATTCAGCAAAAAGTACCCAATTCCTAGGCCCAGATAATAATTCAAGTACCACCAAGGATAAAACATGCTCTTCCTTTTCTCGTTGCATTGATGGCATGGAAGTTTGTTATAAACGTCCTGTGACCTAAAAAACACGTGGATTGTAGCTGCCATCTGAATAACCAGCTGCACAGACAAGCCCTTCTGTTCCACAGTTTATACATCTTGCAATTGTTAAAACTATGCAGCAGGTGAGAAATCATACTTTTGATAGACCTTGTCCAAATCAAAATGCTCAAATTTCTTTCTTATCTGCATTACTTAATTTCAGCCCATACTGTGAACACACCTGATGCAAACACAAAGGCCTGATAAGTTGGAAGATCCGTCAAAGTCTCCTTTTGATCAGGCAAACAGCAGCAGCACAGGTTGTGCGACAACAGTGCAGGTCCCTCAATCCTTCCTCAGCTCCAGCAGCACTACACAGTTACTCCTCCCTCTTGGTTTTGCACAGCCCTTCTTACTTTGGAATTGATTATACTCAACATCACGTGTGTTCTACCAAATCACTGCCCAGCAGCGATGCCTGGGCTCCACAGCATTGCCTTGATTCACTTCAAAGTGGTTCTGGTAAGTTTCATGTCTCTGCAGAACTGCAGTGAAAAATGGAGTTACTGAAACACTGCTGTGACAAGTGGTGGAATTAATTTCACAAGGACTCCCTAGAAAAGTCTGAGAGATACCCATTCCTAACGGCTGTTACTGCACAGATATGATCCAAAGAGCTATTTCCAGTCCTTCCACCAAAATCACAGCAGCTGTTACAAGTAGCTGAAATGACTCTCCCAAGATTATCAGCATAGACAAAACGGCAGTTTTTAGCCAGCAAAGCTGCATCTTTTACAGAAATATACAAAAGATACTAGATAAAGTAGCTCACTATTCTACATTGTCACAAAAAAAAAAAAAAAAAGTACACTATCTCAAGGGAGGATGAAGATATCTTATTAAACTATATTTTCTGCAAGTGGTAAATCAATTCTTTCTCTCACCAAAACATCAGTGGGAAGCTGAGACACTAGGTAAAGAGTTCTTGGCTTCAGAAAGCAAGGCTTCTATATGCTCCTTACTGTTTTTTAAAGGACTGAAAAAAAATTAAAATTGCAATGTAGCATAACATATTTGGCCAAACAGTGTCTCTTGGAAATTCAGTGTAATCGCAGCCTAACAACTATTACTGTTGATATATTTAATAACTTGTCATTTTTCTATTCATCCAAAAGAAATTTTTTGAAGGCTTCAACACAGTTCTGAATGAAGTTGGTAACAGTTGGTATCTACATCACATCTGAAATGTAAATGAGTCATTTTTGTCTTCTGGGGGACTAGGATAGAAGAGAGTGCTCTTCAGTCCTGCTGTTAAAAATAACTTCCCCCTTGTCACACACAATATCCCCTTTAATGATCCCTGCTAGGTATTACTTACATGATGACCTATTAAACAAATGGGGATATGATGCACTCTGCATGCTTCAAAATTCAAGCAAAGGTAGATATTTAAAACAAAAATAAGCATGTATAACACAGGTACTGCACTACATCTAAAAATACCACACTAAGATTCAGGAAATTCAAAAAAGAGAAAAAAGACAAAATAGAGGTGTGGAATGCAACACAGAGAGGCTTCAAAATGCCATTCCAAACTGCTTGGAAGGGGTTCAGCTCCAGACAAAAATCTCCTCAGCTTCAGACACTGCTGACTGCTGGGGCTGCTCCAACAGGTCCCTCAGCTGTTCTCCCTTCCCTGAGAGGAAGCTGAGCAGCCATCACCTCCTGAGGGCAAAGAGGCTGGATCATATGTCACCTTTGCCTGTCTCCATGTAAATATATCTCTTGATAATCATGACAAAATGCTTACCCGGGTACAATGGATTAATGATTGCTACACATTCACTCCCAGCTGAGCTCTTCTCCGGTAGTTTGACACCATTAAAATTATGTAAATGTCAAAGCGCGCAACAGCAATACATCACAGAGAATTTTAACTGTCGTAATCTAATTACAATCCTTATATTGCTGTTACCTCACTGCAAGGGGTTTGAATTGTTACAAAGAAGCACTCATGAACAACCCTCCAGGAGGCTTCACTGCACCTGTTAAGCAGTTTTCTGGACTGGAGGAGGAACAAAGTCTATTTTTGGGAGATGCCACTCTGGATTCATAGGTGGAAAGAATCCCTGTCCCTCACCATTCTTGCTCGATTTTTGGGGTCTTGCAGACTGAGGTGTGTAGAAATAGGCAGTCATTTCAGCTATAAAGATGCCTACACTACAAAATGCAATGCAGTGCAACAGTGCAGTAGAATTCACTAACTCAAGTACCAGAGGCTGCATCACTGCTAAGCACAATACCACAGTGGGATTTACTGTGCTGACAAAGTCCACCATCACTGATTCCCAGAGCTCCTGGACCAGGAAGAGCTGCCAACCATAACATTCCCAGATAGCAAGGTGGGAAAGAAGCACTCACAAATCAGTAGTGCTGGTCTTAAATTTGCCTAAATATTTCTGATAGGCACTATCCAACACATTTTCATTTAAACTAGTGATACAGCAATTTGAAAGTCAGAAGGAATCACCTGACACCTTTAGAAGCAAAAAGCACATTTAAATGCATCTTGAATAGACATACCATGTCCCACTGCTTTTCCTGCCCTCAAGAGTTCTGTCCAGGATGATTCAATACACAACATGCATCCAGAATATTTCAACCATATCAAAGCAGAACTTATGGCTATGCTTCTTTGAAGATCCACCTGTCAGAACAGGCATGGGTAATTAAATTTTTTTTTAATAAAGGTTGTTAATCTACTGGCAAGCAGTGCAATACCAGAACACCATAGGGTGAGAAATTATGGGAATTATAGAGAGAGGGCCCAGGAGAATGAGAGAACTTGGACTATGGGATTTCTGCCTAGGATGAGTTAAAAAGGAATTATGGAAGGAAAGGAAGAAATTGCTTAGGGAAAATTTGGGATAATCTAGGAGATTCCTTTGAACGGAAGTGGCTGGGTATAGAAGTTGAGGTGTGTTGAAGGAGTGAGAGATCATAGATTTCAAGGAACTAGGTCAGGAACCCAGTGGCAGAGGATGTTACTAGATCACAAGGCCTTGGGATTCCACAGTGCAACCCTGCCGGCTGAGGAACCAGTGCTACTGTGGCTTCTCATCCCACCACGGCTGCAAGTCAGCCTCATGCACTGCTTTGATTTGGAGGCAGGACAGGATGGACAGGACTGTCACCTCCACAAGGGCTTTCCTAGTGCTGACTCCTCCCTAACTCTTGGCATTAGTTGTGAATAATTTATAGCCCTAAAGATTAAAATTCCATGAAACCAATTCAACACAAAAAATAATCCAGTACCTCTAGTCAGAAAAACAGTGACAAAAGGAAAAAATAGTTTGAAAACTGAAAAACTGGATCTTCAAGTGGAAATTTACTTAACAGTTTACTTAACAATAAGAAGAAACCTAACGAAGCAGTATTTTTAAATGAATAGACACTGCTATGACTCTTTACTATGAAGTTGCAATGTAGGCGATAACCTCTTTTGGAGGATCTCAAGGCTAAGAAGCTATTAGAAGAAATGAGGGGAAACTTTTTTCTTTAAAAAAAAAAAAAAGATTCTAAAACTGTTATAAGCTGTTATATGAGTTCATCAACTGACCTTGCCTAAAAAGAATGACTTCCTCATACATATTCTGCATTAAAATTAATCTATTCAAAACATGCACACTCCTTCCTCTTGCTAGATTTATTTTTTTCTCCAAACACTTGAGGAGTCATAATATTATCATCAGTGTACCAAATGTTAAATTATATATAAAAATATGTAAGATACATTTCAGTATGTAAGGCGTGATATACATATATATATATATATATATATATATATATATATATATATAAAAGAAGTAATTTCCCTAGCTGCAAGAAACCTTACTATAGCAGCATGACAATGAGCCAGCAGCCTGGAATGACCTTCCATACTTGACAATTATTCCACAGAAGGTGAGCTTTTTAGAGCTCCTGGATTATTTGTTCATACTTGTTCACCATCTCTACTCATTGCCACTAATAACACAAATAACCAGAGCTGAAAGTCTACTTCTTGCTCAAGCAAAAGGCTCACTGTTCCTTGTCTAATCAACTGAGTATTTTATTTACCATCAGGTTACACTAACTTATCCTTAAATGCTGACTGTATTTCTTTTATGGTTTTAATTCAACCCCTCTTTACTTCTTCACCGTTTTCTTCAGTGCTAATCTCCTTCCATACTGCAGCCCAGGAACTAACAGCAAATCCAACATTTCTCCAGCATCATGGAACTCAGTCCAAGGATGCCAAATGGCAATTATTTGTCCATGGGTAAAGGCTTCATCTCATGGAAACAGATGCAGCAGTAGTGGGCTTGTGCACTGACTTCAGTCCTCCAGCACTATAACAAAGACTGTACCCACCTCAAATTAAGGGGTACGCCTGGCATGGTAATCTCCCTCTGCTTTGATAAGATAGGTTAAAATAAACAGCGCAGTACAATTGCAAAGATACTGAAAACTGAAGTCTAACATTTTATTGTAAAAAAAAAAAAAAATTTTTATACATCCCTACCATAGATGGATGGTCAACATGGTAAATAAAAGATACAAACCTTACAACACTACAGGAGATAAAGTCATTTTGTTCTGCAATCTATGCTTCCCACTGCTAACCTAATAAGTACAAAAACAATATGCAATTTGTGGATCTGGAAAGATTTTCCATTTCTAGCAGACTTCAGTGGCTACTACACATCTCCGTATTGTAAAATGCAGCTTGCAGGATGCTCCCACGGCTTCGGAACAGAAGTGCTTTCTGAAACTTCATTGTAAGTAATTAAGGAGAGGTGAAAAGAAAGGGAAACAAAAGGTGATCAGTAGAGATTCTTTCGCTAGCCTCTCTGCAGAAAGATACTCTGTAACAGCTGAGACACTTGGGGCTCTTCAGCCAGGAGAAGGCTCTAGAGGGACCTTATAGTAGCCTTCTAGTACCTGAATGGGGCCTACAGGAAAGCTGGGGAGGGACTTTTTATAAGGCCGTACAGCCACAGCATGAGGGGAAAGGGTTTTAAATGGGAAGAGGGGGAATTTAGACTAGGTATCGGGAAGCAATTCTTCACTGTGAGGGTGGTGATACCCTGGAATAGGTTGCTCAGTGAGGTTGTGGATGCCCCGTCCCTGGAAGCATTGAAGGCCAGTCTGGATGGGGCTGTGAGCAACCTGATCTTGAGAGAGGAGTCCCTGCCTATAGCGGAAGGGTTGGAACTAGGTCATCTTAAAGGTCCCTTCCAACCCAAACCATTCTATGATTCTATAACAACCATCTTCCTGCATCACAAATGAGTATGAAACATGTTACCACTATAATCAGCTAGAACAAAATAGGTGGCATTATGGAAATACAAGCTACAAATAATACAGCAATACAAATTAATGGTATGTGGACACCGTACTTTCCTCCCCTTGTCAAAACTTTGTAATTTGGTAGACCTGGCTGTTTGTCCTGCTGGACATGACAAAGTCCCCAGATCTTATCTGATAGGTTTCCAGACACTGTGTAACTCAGGCTCCTACTAGAAAGGGGGGAAAAAAACAGCATCCACATGCATCTAAGAAAAACTGCAATCTCATCTATGTGAAAGAGATTTAAAATACCATATTATACTTGTTTATATATGTATGAAAGAAATGTGTACAGGAGTTGTCGTTAGATAATGCATACAGTCAAAATGAGTAATAAGATTTAAAAAAAAAAAAAAAAGAACTGAAAGTGTGGTCAAGGGGAATCTGATGGACCTATAACTGAGCCCATCGAAATTTGAATTTGCAACACTATTGTTGCCACTAATGATGCCTAAAAACATTGGCATATACATAAACTCATCCATATTGAAAGAGACAAAACATGTTGTTATAAAAACTACAAGGTGATGAAAAATGAAGTACTAAAGAAAGGCAATCCTCATTAGTAAATGGGAGAAATGACAAGTATGACGCCAACTACAAGATGCAAAAATAAGCAAATTTATGAAAGAAGTGCAGAAAAATGAATACAGAGGAATTGCAATATAAGCAAAGCATGGTTAAAAACTCAATGTATGCCTATATTGCAAATACGCAGTAGATAAATGATAAATAACCAGTAATTACAGAAAACCTGAAATTGAGTTACTATAAAAAGGAAGAAATGCAGAAAGCACCATCGAGGAAAAAGTGCAGATTACAAAATGCAAATTATTTTGCAATAGCACAGGAGAACATGATACATTTAGTTCTAAAGTCATCACTCCAACTGCAATCTTAAATATTGTAAAAAAAAAAAAAAAAAAAAAAAAAAAGTTATCTTCAAATCATTCAAATGTTATATATAAAAAAAAACATTTAAGAAGACATTCATGTCTGTCCATTTGAGTAAGAATAATGTCTAGAAAGTAAAGCATATAAAATAACGCATTGAAAACAAAACATAAAATTAATTACAAATAGAGAAAAATACATATACATATATATGTATTAAAAAAAAAACTTAGATCAAAATGGATGTACCATAAGCAAATAAGAAAAATGCAATCTAATCTGCAACACTACGAATACATAGTCAAGTTTGAAACTGTTCAAATTAACCTGGCCAATGTGCCCCATACCAGGAAGTGCTCGAGGCCAGGCTGGATGGGATTTTGAGCAACCTGGTCTAGTGGGATGTGTCCCTGCCCAATACAGACGGGTTGGAACTACATGGTCTTTAAGGGTCTCTTCCATCCCCAAATCAGTAAATTAACATGAGTAATTTCTTGAAAGCAGACCTAAGTCTTCTAGTTCCCAAAAAATTTACCATTTATCTATAATTCATATAATTTAAATTTTAGCTATATTGTAACTCTCTAAAAAAATAAAGTATATTCAGAATAATAAAATAGTATTTTATGAAAATGCATACTTGTGTAGTTAAGATTTTTAAAAATGTTATTCATACAGATTTTTACAATTTATGTTATTCATACGGATACATAAAACATACACAAATATAGATGAACTTGAGATGTAAACATATATCTCCTACAAATCATGTTGAGTCAGTCTTACTGAAACAGAAGTTTTTTTCCTAATCAGTCCTGCTCTTATAAAATTCAACCAAGTGTTTAGAGGGTTTAACCACCCTGATGGATCAATTGTAAATGCCACCAGAAGACTTAAGATTTCTTCTGCACAAAACCTTTCTGACATCAATAAGAATTAAGTGTTAAAGCCACAAAATTACTTCAGTTCTAAGATCAAATTTTTAAGCAAAGACCTCAGACCAAAAGACTCAAGCAGTGTCATGCCAAAAAAAATCCAATCCTGGAAGTCAGGCAAACTGCAAAATTTCTTAGTAGAAAACAATTTCAATTAAAGGAAAAGTCTTATAGGGCTATCCTAAAGTATGCTTAGCTAAGAAATTGTGGGTAACATCTTTAAAGGTTCTCAGTTCCATCATACAACTATTTGTTAATTACTATGTACTATAAAATTATTAAAATGTTTATTTTCTAATGTCAAATCAATTACTAAGTGTATAAGAACCCTTATGAATGTCTTCAATTATTAATTTCCATTTCTCATTTGTTTTTGTGTTGTGTTTTTTTTTTACATCAGCAACATCAAAACAACATGATGATATTTGAAATTCCAATTACTTATTTTCAGAATTCTAAGAATCATTAACAGATTTATTGGTAAGCGTAATCTCCCATAATGGAGGGGAAAGCATGCCACAATCAATTTTGCATATTTAAGACATAAGTTTTTATTGTACTTCTATGGAGCTACATTAATACTTTCCTTAGCAAAATTGATCCACATGACTTGCACTGCAAATATCACAACGCAAATAAACTATGTAATAATCTTGACAAAATCTGCAATCAGTTCAGCCTTCATACTTATTTTTATGATTTGAGATGGAAAAATCACTACAAGAAATGGAGTAAAGAAAAAAATAAACTAGCAGAAAGCTAAGGATTTCAAAAGGTTCTTCTTATAAAGGTGTAGGAGACATTCAGCCTCTTTCTGTTCATATTACATCAAACCTCAATCATATGATCTAAAATAATTGCCTGATCAGAAATACAGCTAGGTTATTATACCCTGATTTTTTATTTTATTTTTTTTAAGACTACTGCTTCCTTTTCCAGAAAGATATAAAACACTTAAATAATAAAAAGCCATGAACTTACATAACTTAGAAAATCTCTCTCTTTAGTTTTGATACGCACTTTAGATGCAAAATAAATCTCCATTTAGACTAGTTCAGTAGACCCCAGCACGTAAGTAATGTATAGGCACAAGGGACTAAAAGGATGCTCCTGGATCACTGAAGTCCATTCCCCTGCTAGCAAATACATCAAATGACTCTTAAATAAGGGCAGCATTCCACTATAAAACCAATTCATTATTTTAGTCCTTGCTATTCTGCCTGGAAAGCCACTCCACAAACTCAGTGCCCTAGTGGCATTATCTGTAGATGTATCATCTGTATCATCTGTAGATGGCAGTCACATCACTCTCAGTGTTCTTCTGTTCTCCTCCTCTACAGATACCAAATTTCTCTCACAAAATGGGCTCTCTCCATTCTCCTGATGATCTAACTTGCTGCATTTGTTCCAGCTTCAATTTATCCCTTTGAAGGTAGATGACCAGAAATGTGCATAGGGATCAAAGCACCAGTGAAACCTCACCTGATTTGGATCCGTTGTCATTGTAACTCATTCTGCTACCCCAGTGATGCAGTGACCATTTCATGTACCTCCTCTTCATTCTGCTTTTCCTGCTCATTTTCTACTCACGATCTCTTAGCCCACAGCTGAATTTTCTGCTGTTAGCTCCCAAATGCAGGCCCACCTAGTACTTCGTATTATTAAATTTAATCTAGTTGCTATTACTTCAGCCTTCAAGGTCATGCTGTTCTTGCCCTATAACATCCCACTCTTTTGCAGTACTAGGACTCTTAACTGTGCCATCAACGATCTTCATTATAGCAGAGACATTCTGTTGCCCCATAACTGGTAGAAAGCACTAATAAAGACAATTATTCCCTAGAGAGCTCCCCAAGAAATTGAACCAGTAATCTTCCTCAGGCCTGATGCTCTCTGAAGTCACCCCAGCTGCCATCTCCCTTTGTCTATATTTACAATTACTTTAATAATTCCCATCTCCTCAGGTTTTCCTGCTTCTTTTCCATTTGGCACCACAACAAATGTTTTACTTAAACAAACAAACAAAAACAACAAAAAAAAAAACACCTTTTCCTACTTAAAATAAATCAGTTTTCTTTCCCTGAACAGCTATCAGAACACATTGCCGTCACATACCAAAGGTTAACAATGGCACATTAGCTATTCTAACAGGGTATTCAAAGGCTCTACATTCTATTTTGCTATATTAATCTACTACATTACTGATTTTAATGACAATCTGGCAGGTTACTAGTAGCTCAGCTTTTTCCTGTCTTACATACAGATACAGTCACACCAGAATTTGGCAAACACGTTAAAATTACTTTATATTTAGCCTGCAACTTTGTATGTCTTAAAAAAAAAAAAAAAAAGAATATTAAGATAAAAACCATCTATTCTTCTCCTTCATCTAACATGACCGCAAAAAAATGGCTTGTACTTGTAGATTCTGGGTCCTTTACCAGGTGATTATTCACATTGCAAGGTACCGAACCACGGTCCTTCAAGATACAGTTCCTTGCTTAGGATATTCATTCCTGATAGTCTGATTCTCCTCGAACTTGAAAAAATTGTAAGTCTACTCCAGATCCTGAGACCTCTGCAAGGTTCACAATAACTCATCCATGCCTTCCTGTGCTGCAGGAACTTCCCTGGCATCCGTCCTGATCTCCTTCTCAAACATCTAACTGTTTTGGCACCATTTAACTGCATATTTTAATAGTAATTTACATCAGGGCTTACTTCAGACAATGCATGTCCCAAGCAAGATGTGGAAATGAGACCCTGGACAATTTTATACAAAATTCTTTATTTGCCATGAACCCATCCAGCTTGCCACAGACACAACTGTCTTCCAAGAGCTCACACCTCTCACATGCTTTTCTCCAGTTCTGCATCCTTGACTTTGTTCACCTCCAAACACAACTCTAAGTTCTCCCTCAGAAATTCAGAACCCATGTTGCCTCAGGAGCCCCCAGACAAACTGCAGCCCCTTGGCTTAATACAGAAGCCAATTAACCACAACTGCCCACAGAAGATCTGCTGTGCAGGCCTCTATCCCTCAGCACACAACAGACTTACATGCACAGAAGCCAAGAAAGTATCAAAGAAAAATGAGAATAATAAATAAATACTGAAAATCTGGCCTAGACATTGTACACGAGCATTGCTCCAAGACTGGAATTCAACCACCCTACAACCAACTCCTCCTGCATAGCAACATTCCATAATGGTAACTCCTGTGAGGAGAGGATAAGGACATTGGACTGTCCAGCCTAGAGAAGAGTAGACTGAGAGGCAGCCTCATTGCTGCATGAGGAGGGGAAATAGAAGTGTGCTGGGCTCTGCTCCTGGTCACCAATACCAGGATGTGTGGGAACGGTGCAAATCTGAGCTGGGGAGCATCAGGCTGGAAATTAGGAAAAATTTTATTATCATGATGGGGGGGATCAAACACTGGAACAGGCTTCATGGAGAGGTGGCTAGTGCCCCGTGTCTGTTTAAGAGACCTTTGGACAATGTCCTCATTAATATGCTTTAACTTTTGCTAAGCCCTGACGTGGTCAGGCCATTGAACTAAATGATCCCTGTAGGTCCCTTCCAACTGAACTGTTCTATTCTATTCACACATTAAAACAAAGAAGTTCTTTAGATTCAGCTCAAAAACTAGCATTAGAATAAAACAGCCAAACATATTCTAAACACAGGGCTACATGGATAATTTTTTTTTTTTGTAAATCAGAAGTGTCAAATCCCGCTTGAAGTAATTTGAAGTAATTTCTGTGCTGTAACTGAATATAGACAAGGAAGATCACATCTGGTGCCTGGGCTGTGCAAATGCATTTATAACTAGAGTTGAATACCAAAATCCAGCAATGATAGAATTCATTAGACCACTATAATGCTGTGTAATTACTTTTTTTTTTTTTTTTTTAAATCATCCACTGTGTGCCTGAAGAGCTCTTCTTACCCTTTGATATATTTACACACACCCTGTATAAAAGACTGAGGAAGTATTAGATGTGTCAAAGGATGACATGGAATGAAAAGGCAACTATTGTACAATAACTGTACTGTCAGGGAATCAAAAGGAAACAAAACTAAATTCATCCCCTGGCATATACTTTACAGATGGATACTGGACTTAGATTTGTTAGAAAGCTGAACCTTCCTGCCAGTAAGGAAAAGCCCTAATATGACAAAATCACCTTCCTCTACAAGCACTGCTTCCTCAGCTTGCCCAACATGTGTTTTCAGCTTTCCACCAAACATATCATCCACTGACTTTGGCACGGATCTTTCTAAACATCTTCCCTGGGTATTTCCTCACGGAAGCCAGCCCCATGCATTATCACTCACACCTCAGATTTGGAAAGACCCGCCAGCAGACAACTGCTGTCTCTCAGGCATGACTTCCTTTGCTTTGCTTTTTTCCTGTCCATCACAGGGAGGTGCCCTGTGCCTCCTGCCAGACCTCTCATACAGACATCCTCTCATCTCAGACAGTCCAGCCTTCCTCCATTGGGCTGTAAGTCAGTCTCATGCATATAGGCCCTCCTTATCAAAACATCCCAGTTCCCTGAGCCACAAGGGCAATGAGAGAGAACTGCCATACTTCTGTAGTGACAGTTTGTCAGATAAGAAGGGCATTTTTCACGACTACCCTAATTTTTCCATGGGGAGCTTACCATGTAGGTAGTGCTCTCCACCTCCTTTCCAATGCACCTGGCTTGTCTTCACCGTCCATAAAGAGAAGGGGAGCTTGGACTAACTGAGGAGTTAAGCTATCTGGAAAGATTAATAATGCAAACAATACTGCAGTTTGTCTCCTCTGGTGGATGGGTTTGATGATGCCCATGCAGCTGAATGCCAGCTCCAGCCTTTGGCTAAGGCTCAGCAGACAATTACAGGGCCAGCACAGGGCTTGCAGACAGGCCCGAGGGATAAAGCAAGAGCCTGCAGCCGCCTGCACCCCGTTCTCAACACAGCCAGATCCACACATCCGATAATGGCTTTCTCTCCAAAGCTGTAGCTGAACAAGAGATGAGGAAATGCAGACAGATAAAAGCAGTCTGCAGGGACAACAAAAGCAAGCTGAAACCAATTATGATTTGCACTTATTTCATACCAGCCCACAGGACTAACACAAAAAACACCGGCACTGACCAGCCCGCTTCATTTTCAATTCTCCATTTTTCATGGAAGTTATTTGAGCTATGTGCCTGCAGGCGCAGAGGGAGCTGCTCCACATTAAATATATATTGAATTCATAACAAAAATACTCTCTCTGAAGTGGTGTTTTTATTGTAAACAAAAGCTGCAAAAGTTCACACCTGAGGTTCCCCCAACAACAGAGAAAACTGGCATTTAGCACATAAAAACAGCCAAAAGGAATATTAAAATAATCAAGCCACAACCTAAAGGATGCAGTGATGCCTTTCAAAAGGAAAAGGTTTGTACACAAGTGAAAGAAAAACACATTCCTTCTTTAAACTATGGTATGCAGTAAAGTTATCTTTCAACTGTTTACCGGTACAATTAAGAAATTCCATCTTTTTTTACAAGCTCAGGATTTGGAAGACATGAAGGATGTGCTGGAAAGAGTATTTTTAAACCCTGCTAGACAAACTTAACTTGTAGTTTGAAAAAAAAAAAAAAAGAAAGTGAAGTACTTTAGTGCATGAACTGGTTGTTTTGTTTTTTTTAATTAGTATTTTGATCATTTCCCAATTAGTTATTGTGACAAGGATGTATCTGAAACAGAATTAATTTAAATTTTATATCAATTTCTTTTCTCTCACAAGCATAGAGTAACAAGAAAAAGACCCTAATAAATGGAGCAAAAAGTGTTTTAATTTCACAAAATGCAAACCTTAAAGAAAGAATCTGTCAGCCACCTTTGAGGAAGGATTTTTTCAGATTTGCTTTCATGTATAATTACAGGGGAGAACATCTATTATTGGCCTATGTATTCCTGATGCAGAGTAATCAAAACACCAACACTATAGGACTGCACAGCAGTACCACTGGCTGCTTCTTTTTTTTTCCCAACAAACCTGGGATTAGCCTGCTCTGCATGATGTCAAACTCTCAGAAAGATTTCCATATTTCTGTCATTTACTCTTAACTGACAGCAGGTAAAAGCGTACCTACAGCAATCACCAAAACAGCACTGCTATTCCAAGGAAAGAAAAAAAAAAAAAAAAAAAACATTCCGAGGCAGCAACTTCTCAAACTGGTTAAGGGCTGCTGTACCCCAGCCCTTCTCCTGCCAGATGATGAACACCAACAGCATGTTCCAGATAAGCCAGATATGGGCAGTGAGGTCAGCGCTGTTTGGAAGAGCCCTGTCCGCTAAGTGAGACAACTGCTGCTTTGGGCAGATCAACTAACACTGCTTGCTTTCAAATATCCTCTTCACAAGAACCTCTTGCACGCCAACCAAGGAGCAGATCAAAGCATCTGACTGCTTGTGCCCTGGCAAGCTGTTCAAGGACCATGTCTTTCCCAAGAGCTCTGCAGCCCTTCCTGCTGTGGATGGCTGACCCAGTCACCATGATGTTATGGAAATGCCTACAGTTCCCTAAGAAAGAAGCACAGTAGAACAAATCACCTTAGCAGACTAAAGAAGACTGCAATAGCAGAATCCATTTTAGGTGCCTTTCATGCCACATGCTATTAAAAAACCGTTATTGTGCCTTGCAAATAATAAGATAAAACTGCACAGAATTTGAAATGAAAATATGGCTAAGTACATATTTGTATCTAAGCTTCAAAGCTTGAAATACTCTAGCATCACACCTCGCAGCTGGCAATAAATAAATAAATCAACAAAGTTAAGACCAAATGAAATACCTACCCCTGATATCACAAAGATACAAGGACACCCATGGTGAAATGGGCATCTAGGAAAAAAAGTATTACACATTCTATTTTGCTTTTTATCACTTTCAAGTGTGGCCTGGTTTGGTAGTTCCAAATATTTACTGAGGAAAAAAAAAAAACAACAGAAAGAAAAAAAAAGGAACAACAGGAAAGCAGATTCATGGACAATTCATCTCTGAAACTTCCAAGAAAATTACAATATAGAAGTCAGTCACAGAGGTAAAGGTTCCAAAACTAATATTATCAACATACATCAGCAATTTAAATCATTTGAATCAGGGATGTTATAGGAACTAGTTGCATACTTAAAGTTCAATATTTGCATAAGTCTTTGCACATTCCAAACAGAAAGTCAGAGAAATTGATTCAAGATAAAGACCCAGAAGGTACCACAGACAGAGTGTTGCAATTTAAATCTTATACTGAACTTGCACTCAACACAGAATTTTCAGGGGATGCATTTGTATATTTAAAGGTTTTTTTCCATCCTATAAGGAGATTTGCAGGATTTATTACATCAACAGCATTTCCACGTTGAGAGAATGCAGGAAAGGAAAAGGATAGAGCAGCACCAAAGAATCTATCAGGTACAGCTTTGGATATCACATATCTTTTATTAATATTTCAAAAATGCCACAATTAAGAGGCAACTACACTTTGCTTTGTCTTCTTTACAGTTTGTTTGTTTTTTTTTCTTTTTAAGGAAATGGTAATTCCCTGTTTCTGTACTTATGTATTTCCTTAGATATGTGAGGAAGTTATCAATCATTTTTCCTCAAACATTGCTGCAAAACATCTTGAAGACCGCTGAACAGAAAGCTCTCACACTTTAACCTGAAGATAGCACCGGCAGATTTGAACAAAACTTGCACTTCCAACATGCTAATTGGTCACAGGAATCAAATGCTCACTCTAGAAGGAAGATGGGGACTGAAATCAAACGTTCATTTTCCAAAGAAGCATAAAATCTAAAAAAGCAAGACCCTTAAGTATATACATCTTTCTCTTGCTTTATGAAATCATAGCACAGAAACACTTGGTCACAAAAACTTTTCATGAGATGTCCCACAGAAGTTAATGTTGACGCTTTTGCAGAGTACAGCTCTTGGAAATCTAGCCAGTAGAAATAAAATTTATAATAACAACAATCTTACCTGGTCCCAGGGACAGATGATTCCTCCAAAACACATAAAGAGATATCCCATGGCAACGAGACATACCCAGACCACCAGCGAAAATATACGGAGCAGCTTCTTAAAGACAGGCTCTAAGCAGACAAGGATAAATATAGCAAAAAAAATTGCTAGGGCTGTTGGAACAGTTATTAAAAATGCCACATGGTCTTCAATTTCCTGGAAACAAAGGAAAATGAAAAGGAAGTTAAAAACTGGTGTATTTAAAGGTCAGACAAGAATAAGATACTCTTAACTGATGGTGCACTGATATTTCAGAAAGACATGGGAATACGAATCAAATGTCAAGCAATATGAATCAAAACAGGATTTCTGTCAATGTAAGAAGCTGTAATTCGGATTAACTTCATAAATAACCATTAACCACCCTAATGCTTCTTTTGTTAAATTGAGGTATATATTAGTTGAAGTGGATTGAGCAAAACTAACTCACACCGCAGTAATGTGGTAGGCGTGAAGGACTAAGTGAATTAAAAGGCAAGGCAAATCCAATCCGCAGAAAGCGGCACAAGCTTTTCTGCTCCTGAATTCACAAGATCTCTGCAGTCAGTATGGTTCACAGGTTAAACTGAAAAATGCAGCTGTCTAAACACCTCCCAAATGGACTATGTCGTTCCTAAGTCCATTAGAGTCTAATATTTTTTTGACAGCGATATCTATCAGGTACTATCTATCTTGCTTCTGTTTGAAGCATTCAGCTGGATGGATGGGTTACAGATTACATGCACCATCTTTTTCCTAGCAAGCGCTTACTTTGAAATGTGCAGGCAACATGCAGAGTAATGGCTGGAACATACCTCAAAAAGAGATTCAGAATAAAACAAAATTAAATTTATTTACAGAACCTGTATAAAAGTTACTACACTAACACGTTCAAATCATCTAGTGATAGAAGCATTAAAAAAATATTTATTACTGTATTTGTTCAAAAGTATCCTCAATCGAAGTACAACAGCACTATATCAAAGGTTGGTTGTACAACCTTCATTCATTCAGGCAGCATTTAAGAGTTCTAGCAGCAATTCTTAAGCAAAAAAAAGGACTGCAAAAGAAGGCCCCAAATGCTATTATTGCAGCAGTATAATATCCTCCACAAGTCACACTGTATGCAGAAATGCTTTACCCCCATTTCTCCCATTGGTGAAATCATGAGGACAATCTGAAAGTGCCTATTTGATCATTTTTCAACACTGAAGCAATTATTTTCCTCCAGTTTTGTAATGGCTTTCTTACATTTCTTACATCTTAGTGTCTGATACTTTTCGCCCACTGGTAGCTTGTCAGCTTAAATACTTAACGTTTTACCATGTGAGGGTCTTTTCCTTTCTTACATACATAAAACTTTCTACAGACAGTGCCAAAAAAAAATTAGAAACGTGTTTCAGCATTTATTTCTTTTTCCTCATAAAACACAAACTACACAACCCGGTATCTATAAGAGACATGTGCTGTAGCGTTCTTTCACATCCTTCCCCTACTGATCATGACCTTATTGCGCATGCTCTGCACACTTCTATGCTTGTCAACTGCTTCCAGCGCGCTCACCTGCTGCCACAAGTGTGTCCACACCTCTGGTCAGCACCACACCAGGCAGGAGCCACGAGCTCAGGCACACGCATAACCAAACCTCGAGCCAGACTCTGGACTTTGACAGAACAGGAGCTGATCGACTTTCTGCCAAGCTCATTAGCTGATACACCATATGGCTCATGCCATTAGCCATCAGCCATATGGCTCCTAGAGCAGAGTGGCAAACTCCCCAGCTGCTGGAAACCAGTGGAAACACAGCTATGAGAGCCTCCTTCTGATCAGGCAGGGCAGGCTGAGGGTTATCCTTCCTGTACCTCAGCTATCACCATGAAGACAAAGACAGTAGCGCTTTTCAGAACTAACACTTGCCTTTCTCACCTTTAAAACAACATATTTAAGTTACCTTTTCTTCTTCTGTTTACAACTCCATAATAAATGGGGTTTTGTTCATCACCACCCCTGAAGCTAGTTTCAGTGAATGTCATGATCAATTTCAGCCCAGACTGTACCAAAAGCATTTCATTAAATTGTTCCAGTTCTGCACTTCCAGGTGGGATTGCAAAGCTCCCGTTACACACTGAGAAGTGAGACCCCTCCCGAGGGACAGGACGTCACTCCTTTCCTCCCCTTATGGGAGGGATATTATAGCACTGTCTGTCATACAGTCAAGGTTGCAGCCACAAAGAGGAACCCACACAATCCTGAAGAAAACCAAGATTCAGGAAATGTGGACTTAAATGATATCAAATCTGATAACATCAAATTAATAACACTATAACAATCAATCAACTAATGAACTACCATGGATTTGACAATATGCTTCTCCATTTCAGTCATATATGGGTACATACTGCTTTCTAGGATGATCTCACTTTTTAACAAGCGAATAATATTCAGCTTTCAGTTTACAGCACATGTATAGATACACAGTTACATATTTACATATATATATCATTAGGTCAATCTATCAAAACTTTGTTCCAAGTTACAAGCTAATCAGCCAAAAAAATTTTTTTTAAATGTAAACCAACCTCAACATTTAGATAAGTCATTTGGTTCACTAAATGTAAAATTTATTCCTACTTTCCTCCTTTCATTGATTGCCTGTAGCAAAGTTTTGGCTTGGTTTAAATATATGCAGTTAAAAAAAAAACCCTAAAAAAAAAACAAAAAAAACCAAAAAAAAACAGATCCCAGGATATCAGTTCCTCAATTCCATGTATATGAAAGCAGCCTCCCTGGCTTCAGTGGGACTTCACCTAGCTGAGCTGACTCCAAAGCCACAGCTTCTAAGAAGCCCAAGGTACTTACATCTCACCATACACATCTTTTATCTAAAGTAAAAGATAAATTTAATGATAGAATAGGGTAAGCTGTAAGCAATTTAAGCATATATATGAGGAACTAATTACTGCAACTTTAATCCATTCCAGAAAGCCTCAACACATACAGGGGTCTTTTCCCAAAGCTGCCTGTAAAATATGTTCTAGTTTTAGGCCAACAGAAGCAGGCTGCCTGATATGGGATTTTATTCTCAAAATTACTTTCAACGGTATTTTTCTATTACTCTAAGGAAGTGAAATATTAAAGAGGAGGACATTCAGAGCTTGGAACGTCCTGATCAGTGTTTGCAATCATCAGTGTGTTTAGCAAGACACAAGATGACATCAGGTACAAGGACAATTCCCAATAATTAAATGTTCTGTTTCCCTAACTATTTCCCAAGGATGGAAAAAGAACCTACACAAAACGCTTTTCTTCTTTTTTTATTGCTACTCACAGAAATTAAAATAAACCAGAGGTAATGGAATTAAAACAAGGTCTACAGTACACAGATCTTGCCTGACAGCTCTATCTTCCTGAGTGTTTGCTATCTTGCTGCCCTTTAATCACTGAAGAAATTAAGAAGTCTACCGTTAGAAATTGTTCTCACCCCCATAAATGCATAAGTACATAATAATATTGTTATCATCTCTAAAATCTGAAGAATCACTTCCACTAATCTTTCCAAAAACTACAACCTTTTCTCATTCCCCCTCCTGTTCCTTCCCCTTCCACATAACGGTGCGCCTTCTGTTTAATTTCAAACAGCAGAGCTGCTGTGAAGCAATTCATTCTTTTATATAAGCCACAAAACTAGATAAAGCACCCTATAAAAATGAACAAACAAGCATTTACAATAACAGCCTCAGCATAAAATCCCCTCCCATCATCTCTCATTCTTTTGGTGCTTTTTCCTTTATTCTTGTCATCTAATGGAATTTGACACCAGTCTACATACAGCAGACCCCTGCTGAGATCTGAAATACCAGATGCTTAATCAGAATTAATTCAAGCCATTTACTATACTAAATCATTACTAAAGTCACCTTTTGCTGAGATCAGTGAAATACTTCTAAATGAGAATATATATTTTTTAAAAGCGAGAAGTGTTCTTCAAACATCGAAACTATATAAGATTTCATATAACTATTGTAAAAAGTGTTAAGCATTTAAAAAAAAAAAATTGGCCTGAAGGACTATTAGCTCACCCACCTCCCCAACAAAGTAGGACATCTTCATTTAACTGGGCTGACTGAAGGAATCTGTTCGGTTACCTCTGTAGCAAAAATTGGCCATTTTTTCCTGTAAAATCTTTTCCAAGTCTTGGGAGAATGAGAACTACAATGATTTTCAGAAGATGTCATCACCTTTCTCTTCAAAGAAGTACACAGCATTTCAGTTCTCTAACACCTCAAGAAATAGTTCTATCCAAAGATAAAGATACAAGCACCCAGAAGATTTCTGTAACTTTTATCCCATATTTTTATATTTTAGTGAACTTGCTTATAGCCAACTGCAGAGTGTCACATGCTATGTCATTACTGGGAGACACTGCTGCTCCCAGCCAAGGAGCTATACAGCTTCATTTAGAATCTCATCATTTAGGACAACTGAAAAGTTTTGACTGACCACCTCAGAAATTTTTTCCAGCAATTTCATCACTATTCATTCTATTCATCCTCACTCCAGAAACTATGATTTGCCTTTAAGGCCAGATGCCATTTCCAAGCCTGCGCGGTATTTTCCAGATCCACAACTAAGAAAAACTTCTCTGCCCTTCACATCTACTTTTATCTTTCATAACTCAAAGCTTTGCTCATGTTTCTTTCTTACCCTCCTGGTTAGAAGCTTTCTCATGTGCCTTTATATTTTAGTTGATTAATCTTTTGTTGAGCTTTCTGCAGCATGTTCATGGACATTAGCAACAAATTAATTGAACTGTACTTTTTAATCAAACTGTCCTGACTTTTATGTTGACAAAGCACTTGATTTTCACCAAGAGATTTCTCCCTCTGATTCAACATTCCCTCTTTGACTTGGTAGATCAATGGTAACAACATCAGGCTCAACATCCAGTTTCTTCACGGAGATTATTGTCTTGAGAAATTCACTTCCCTATTAATGAGTCAGAAGCACAGTCTGCACCTGCTGTTAGCAGACACTGATATTTGACTACTCGTCTGCCAGCGATCAGACCTGCAATCAGCACATCACGTGCATAGTGAAATTTAGATTGTCATTACAGCTTCCAAGCTGCTGCACACACATATATGTAACCTACAATAAACAGTTCTGGATTCATGGACAGACTCTAGATCATTTTCTATTTGGTAGTAATACTGAGACATTATCAGTAATGTAGCAACGCTTCATTCAGATCCTCCAGGTGACACTTTGATCACCTTGAACGTTTCCTCAAACTTCCAAATAGTGAACTGCGTACTATAAAATCCCCCCATATGAGAAGTTCAGCATTTTGCACCAATGCAACAATACTGGTGAAATGAACAGGAACTACACTTTGTCTTTACACCATCTGTCCCAGTTAGCACAAGGACAATAATAGCGATAATAAAATGACCAACCACTTAGGTCCTGGGAACACCCCTGTGATCACATACGTTATTGACTACAGCAAACACTTTTGGCCAGTGGGTTCTTAGTGAGTTTAGCCATGTAGGGTTGCTGTTCACCTTCCCCTTGCTCAGTACAAAGCATCTGAACCCAATCCTTTCCAAGTTTGTCCGATAGGAACAAGGAAAGCTCATCTTCAGTGTTGTATTGATGATGATCAGAAACACAAAATCTAAAACACCAGAGAACACAGGCTTCTCTGCTTAATGCAAAAACATCAGACCTCTGTATAATGAACAAAAATACAGTGGTATGGTTAGAAAGGGATAATCAGAAACATGAAAAATGCTCACCTGTGTAAGGCTCGCACAGAAAACTCCAAGAGGAGCAATCTCCAGAAAGAGATCCTTCCCCAGTGGCAGTCAGCCATTAAATGGGGTCTAGGAGAGGTGCAGCCAGGTTTCACCCCTTGTGGTAGCACAGCTGAATTACCTTCATCTGTGCTCCCAGGGCTGACTCAGTGCTTGCCTCAGGTGGTCAATCAGAGGTTCAGGCCATGACTCAACAGTTCCCATATAGACCTCACGGAGGGTTTGGATGTGATCTTGGGAGGTGCTGAGGAACAGTTACAGTCTATGGCCTGTGCAGACAACACTAACATAAGGAAGGCTAGGAGAAAAGTCCTGAAAGCAAAGTATTGGCCACTAGCAGAGAAAGAGGACTGTAGTAGCTCTCTCATCAGTGTTCCTAAAACAAAAGATGTTGACAAGCCTAGGTTCAATAAGCAGCTAAGAAATTAATTTAAAAAGCTAAGAAATTAATTTAAAAGGCAATTTGAAGAAATAAAAGAATCTTTAGGTACATGGAAGGTGCTCTTGGGAGGTAGATAAATTTAACCTAAACCAGAAAAGAATGAGTTTGCTGGCACTTCAAAGGTCATAGGAAATTATTCAAACTGAAGAGGTTACAAGGACGTAGTACATTAGGAAAAGTTTTTTCTCCCGAAGAGTGATCAGGCACTGGAATGGGCTGCCCAGGGAAGGTGGTTGAGTCACCATCCCTGGAGGCATTCAAGAAATGTTTAGATGTTGTACCAAGGGACACAGTTCTGGGGAGGAATACTAGTGGTAGGTGGAACTAAATGTTCTTGTAGGTCTTTTCCAACCTTGGTGATTTTACATGATTTAAGAGAAGCAATAATATCATAGAGACCTGTACTTCCCAGCTACAGAGAAGGACAGAGAAGGTTACTAAGCTTACGCAGGAGAGAAATAGCAAAAAAAAAGCCATAACAGACAGATTCTCTTTTTAAAGTTTGCAAAGAAATGAAACAGCCATGTGAAAGTATACACATTTCTGTATAAACACTAAAAGCCTAAGAAAGACATGGAAGAAATAAAATGCCTGTCATTAAATGGCATTATTTACACAATAGTCCCACTGAAAACTTGGTTCGAAAAAAAAGACATTCAGAATATTGCTGCTCCAGATAGAAAGTGTAAAGAAAAGACAGAAAGTCATATTTCAACAGCGACTGAAGAAAGCTAAAACATTATTAATAATCTAGGAGAATCAATAAATAGCATTAAGTCCCTACGAATACAAGCACTAGGCTGGACAGCAAAGGTTTATTGAAATATATCACCTAGAAGACTAATATCCAATTAGGATGGAAACTATATGAGATTTTATGAAATACAGAGGTAAAGAGAGACTGCCAAGTAAGAAAACACAACAGGTAATGGGATACTTCAGTGACTCTCAGCAAGACTTGCTAAGGATCACATCAGCAGACAGAAGCTAAGACTGTTGTTTAGGTCTGGCTCATGGAAGAGGCGGAAAAACAAACATCAATAACAATAACAACACACATTCACACAAAGAAAGAGAAAACACTCATCTTATCTCTAGAAGTAGGAAGAGCTGGGGTCATAAAATGTTACTGTTGAGAAGCTGCCTTGTAACAGTGAAGAAGCGAAGAACAAACAAAATCTGAACACAAAAACTAAAAGGCAGAGCTAGAAGTTTACAGATTAAAATCTTCATAGATGGCTATAAAAATCAGATGCTCGAACCAAAAGCTAATCATTTCCCCAAAATAACTTGAGAAAGATCAAAACAAAGCTAGAAATTCAATAATACAGGCCAATAAAAGAATCTGAGATATCATTTTTCAGAGGGTAAAAATAAGTAGCAAGTTCATTTTAAATCTTGATCAGGAGCGGGAAGCCTGCTAAAAAGACACAAGCAAACACATGATCCAGGCGTTAAAAAGAATGGAGAGATCAAACTGTAGCAGGACTTAAAAAAAAATAATAATAAATCTGTGTGCATCATGGGGTTGTTCTCATTGCAGAACACATCATACATCAAAGGGCCTGTCTCAAACTAAAGTCTAAGTGTTGAGTTTTACAGGCAAAAAGCACAAAATAAAAATAATAATAATAATAATAATCAGAAGAAGGAGATAGGGTTCTGTAGAAGGGGCCAACTGGATTTACAGAAGAAAGAGCTGAAGCTGTAAAAACGCATACCCCTCACCCAAAAGTGCCCAAGTATAATTCTGTATACATTATAATAGGCCCTTGGTTGACTATTAACATTTTGAAACTGAGATATTTGGCACTTCTAATAGGAAGGCCCATGAAAACATCACTTCTGTGCCCACAAGCAGTTAAAAAGCAACCCAAACCCCAGAACGTTAGTAGAATAAACAAGTGAGAACATCATAATGCTACTTCAGTGCATCCTGAATACCGCCAGCAGTTCTGGTCCTCCCACAGCCACCACTCCAAAATGAATACAAAAGAACTAAAAAGGTATGTTTGCAAGGGTCAAAGCTGCAGCATAGTGGACAGATACTGGAATATTGTTTGCTTTCAATTTATCTTCTCACTGCATGGAGCAAACACAGCTGTCCATTGAAACAGCTTTTATGATTTTTAAAGGTAGCGTCCATCCAGACCAACGAGGAGTGTCAACCACTTGAATAACCTGCACGTAAATACATAGACAGAGAATACCAGAAGCCTAAGACCTCTCCTACATGGATTGGAATACAGGACAGACACCTATCACAATCAGAAACATAATTATCAGAAGCAGAGCCTGGTACTTATGTATTTTATACAGATAAACGTGTCCCACACAAACCCCATGCACTCAAACCCAAAGTAAGCAGCTTTTCCTATTTTTTTTTCAATTCTCTCTTATCACATTGGCAGTTTTCTCTCTCTTTAGTTTCCACTGATTCATAATCTCTCATCCTGTTAACTACACCATAAGCAATCTGTCGGTGCTTACAACTTTTTATTTAATAAGCTGGGCTTCAGAGTGCCTCCAGGGAGCCAGGGAACTTGAACTGGACCATCATGCCTTTTAGTCACTTTGCACCACCTCAATCTTCTCTCAGGCTGGGGATAATCAAAAGTTGCCTTCCACCCTAACTCATTTACTAGCCTGTGAAAAACAAGACACAATTACTGGTGGCTGCAGCCTGTGCTTATAAAATTGTCCTGCACAATGACTCCGGCAAGCACAGAAGATAAGCCACATCCCAGAGAGCAATGACAGTTAATTATGTTTTACTCCCTCAAGTGTACCTTGCAGAAGAGAGTTGAGGCAATAAGCAGCAAAGTGAGTAAAAGTTTGTATTTTGATGAAAGCAATTATTTCAGGCTCCAGGGCTAATTGGTGTCTATGCACATCACTCAGACTTTTTTTTAAAGTAAGTGTAGTGATCAACATATCTTCCTTGCATGCTTTATTTCTGCACGTATTGATTCTGAATTCATCTCCAAAAATGTGGTTTAATAACTTAGCTCCTTTAGATCTTTTGAGATGTTCTCAAAATCCTTACTATCTTTACTATCAAAATAAACTTAAAGGAACTCTTCAATGCATACTATTATTTATGCAAAATCCAAAAATGTGGATAGGTGAAAGTGAATGTTTTAAAAAAAAAAAAAGCCGTATGTTTCATACTGAAATTTATTTACAATGTAGCATAGCTGAAAGAGTTACACTGGCTAAATTTTATGGGTAGTACATTACTTCACAGGACTCAAAGACATGTTTCCCAGCTTAACTGTACTGTAGCATATATTGTAAGTGAAGTTATGCCCTTCCTCACATCCTTGTAGACCCATGGAACTTGGAAATACTGGCATACTGGGTCACTCCTCTGAGCTATTCAGTAATGATAGCTGTATTTGGATAGTCACTGTCAAACTGAAGCTAAAGGGCAGCTTGCCCTCCCCACCTCAGTCCCAAATTGGTAGCTTGAGAATCTGGCCATAATCAAGAACAAATGCCAAGATTAGAACTGTTTAAAACTAAGGATCACAGAATCTCAACCAGGGAGCATATGAGTTTCAACACAGGAGAAAACAGTGCATATTTTAAAGGTCTGTTTAATAAAGAAAAAGGTAGGCTTAGGCTTATTTCTCTGTTGGGTCTTTTAAAACACATTTTGCAAGAATATTCCACAGCTTTTACATATCAGCATTAAAAGGTCACATGAAAAATAGTTTTAATATTGAGAAGTCACAACTGTCATTGTGTAATTACTTTTCAGGCTTTTCCAAAGGTTGGGCAATTACTTCCTAAACACCGCTATCTTTATGACAGAAAAAGTTCTTAAAGTTTACTCCCCTAAGGACATATCCCACTCTCTCATATGCCTGTCAGTCAAACCCTGAGCATTGAACGAGAAGCCATTGCTCCAGCACTTCAGAGCACACCTTCTGGATCAAACAAACCTCAGAACTAGGACCACGGATGGTGGAAGGAGCAGATACATAGAGGGCAGATCTGAGGGCTGCTTCCTCTGCTTCTCTCAAATGCCTGCCTGGAACATGCTCTCACCAGAAACAGCATATATATTATGCAAAGATCACTAAGAACAAGAGAGTTCTGGTTAGAGAAAGAGACTAAGTAAACGTTTTGATACGGGCTGAAGAAAGAGACAACTGGGAGGGTAAGCATAGACACTGCCTCATGCCCTCAACACAGACAGTTCAGTGGTTTCTTGACCCTTGAGCACAGTCTAAACAAAGTTTAGTGTCTGGGTATCACTTATTTAAAAAATAAAACATCTGGAGCAGAAAATGTGTAGAGCTGTTCTTTTTAGGAGGATCAAGAGAGAATTATCCAAGAAAAAGAGGTGAGGCAAAGGGGAACAGAACTCAGCTGACTCACTGATTTCAGGGTCCAGAACCCTAAAAATAAAAGTTTGAACAATTGACAGATTCTCCTATTAACATATCAATATGGCTTGAGCTGACTCAGTTCTTACTAAAATATGTAGAAGACACTGTGTCAGCAACTGGGATCACCACCAGGTTATTGCTGGGAACTGAGGCACAGGATGAAAGATTAAGGATGCTCAGCTGCAGTTGTTCCCATGCCCAGCCACTCCAGAGATTTGCAGACCACTTGTATTAAAAGTCCATGCTGCCATCAGCTTGGAGTGATGTTCCATGCAATCTCGATGAGTCCAGTGACTGCTATCATTATAACGAGAAGTACTCTCATCCAGAAACATTGCAACTGGCATGTCCAGCTAATTTCCCTAAGAGACTTCATGATGGATCCACCTAAGAAACTGATTTAGTTTTCTGATGAGAGTTTTCAGACTCCTATAAATGAGTCAGATAGCTTCATCCATGACAAGGAACTTGAAACCAATTTTAAAAATTTTAAGCAAGATAACCAGAAGGATATTCACTGGTTCATGGCAAATCCACCATGAAATTGCCATAGATGATTTGTGTAACAACACACCTGGCTCAATGCTGATAAAGACAGCAGAAAATCACCACCTATCTAATTCCCACTGCACCTCAGTAAACAGCAGCTGTAGTCAGTTTATCTGTTGTCACTTGTATCAGCTGCACTAATGATTAGGAGTGGTGTGGATCCATGGCTTGAGTCACAGCTGGTGACCTAAATCAGCTTTCCATTGATAGAGTATCCACAAAGCTTTCATCTGGTAAACTTACAGTTCAAGGCTCACTGTGGTGCTCGTGTAGCCACACCTATATTTTTATCCAGCTCTTACTCAGCATTCAGGTTATTCAACATGAAGGATGACAGAAAGCTAGGTGAAGAGAAGTTGCCACAGGCACCTCATTATCTGGATGGCTTGTTAGGGACTGGCAAATGAGACAAGCTCTTAGCAGCATAAAAAGCAACCACAGATGTACTGGGAGTGTCATTAATAAATGAAACAAGAGCCCAGGCTGATATAGTACTGAGGAACTAAATCAGACACAAAGCAAGGTAAATCTTGACTCAGACAGGAAGCAGCATCAACTTTTATGGGCCTGATTCAAGAGATAATACTGGCTACAAAAGTCACACAAAGGTATTATTGGAGAAAACAATTGGCAGGGAGGGCAAATCATGAGTCTGTATCAGACAGCCAGCAGCAATACCTCAAAAAACATACTGTGATTTTATGGTGCCTAAAGATAAGAAGAAAAAACCTGAAACATGGGATCCCCTCCCAGAACAGTTCAACATATAGCAGACTTCCAAGCAGAAATGTAAGCTCACAACTGGAATTATCGAAAGAGAAAACATTATAAATAACATAATTTTTGCTCTGAATTCTTCTTCATCTTGATTGCGGCATTAATCTGTCAGAATGAGCTTAAGACAAGATAGCATACCTTGTGGGCACAACAAGCACACAAACAGCCCCCCCTCAGCTTGATCTTCAACTCATGAGGATTTTGCTCCTTCATTACCTTTGCTATGGCTTAGTTTTCTTTTTTGCAGGAATGGATATGCTGGAGTTTGAAAACGGTACAGCAGATGCTTTGGCTCACTTTTGGTCTGCAAAGATTCCAAGGAACACTTTCCAAGGCTTGAGTATTCTTGGATTTGGGGAAGACGGTTGTTGCTCTTGAACCAAACATGCTGTAAATTATAGAGCTGATCCTAAAAGATTTCCTGAAATTTGCATTACGAGTGAACATACAACACAGCTATATTACTCTATACAATTAGTTACAACAGAGCACTTCATTAACAGGGATATAACATCACCACAGCACCACTGTGATGACCTGTTGTTGTAGATGAATGAATTTTAGATCCAAAGTACTGACAAGGACATTACCAGAATCATGCAGCAAATGCCCATCTGCAGACACCTCATCACTTGAGGCACTGTGATGAGAATGAACACGTCTCTCCTTTCTGCTATTTTAAGCTGTGTTTTCCACATGGATGTGAAGACTTTTTCCCCTCTATTTTAAGATGAAATTCTGATCGTGGCAATCTGGAAGAGTTCTAGGTTTGGCTGATTGGCCAGTTTTTGCCATAAGTACAAGGATTTCTTTTAGGCTAATCAGAGGAAGGGAGGATTTGTTGTCATTCTAATCATGGGCCCAAAAAATGGCACTCGCCTGAGATGCTCACAGGACTCTTCTGAGCCTCTTCTTTCCGTGCAAGTGGTTTGAAAGACAGGTAATAACTCCACCTCAGAGACAACAATTAGGCAGCAAACAATAAGTGACTTCATAGTGCTTGAGATGAGGGAATGCATCCCAATGTCACACAGTGGAAGGACTCTTCGCTCAACACACACTCCACTTGACCTCTGATATCTTCCAGCTCCATAGCACATCAACAACCACATCTTAAGAGCTTCACAGGGTCACCTGTAGCAGCAAGAATTCCAAAGGCAAATAAGGGTACAAACCTACTGATAGTATGACCCTGCACATCAGGCTTGCAGTGTTTCAGCAAAGGCCACTGACCATATGAAAGAAATATGTATCTCACAGTAGATTGGTGGCCCTTGAATTTCAAGAAAACAGAAAGAAAAGTCTTGACAGACTTGGGTCTCATTTCACCTAAACCACAAGGTCCTCAGCAGTGCTAAGCGATTCACATACCACAGGACTGCTTTTATTGAAGCCTGTATCTACAACACAGTACAGTCTTTATGTCTAGAAAATATATAATACATACATGAAATACGTATGTGAAAGTTACAGCGTTCTAATAAATTGTACAATTCGGTCATCAACCCTGTTTTCAGTCAGAGTTTTGTTTAACTGCATAAGAAACAAAACATCACAACAGCAGATATTTCAGATATGCTGATATTTTACATTAGGAATTGTAAAAAATATTAGTCAGTTTAATCTTTTTTCCTATAAATTGCAGGTATCATAGATATGTTTTGACCAGAGACACAGCTGTTCTAGATAGCACTACAAATGGTGAGATGCTTTTAGTACTAAAAAGGGTGAGGGAGGAAAATAACGAGTTTGCCCTACACATTATGTTATTAAAAGAGCAAGACAATAACCAGACAGAAAATGAACCTGACATCTGGCATTTCTAAGCACTGGAAGGCATTCACAGATTTGGGAAAATAATTTACTCTCTATCGATTAGAGCAGCTAAACATGGAAGCCTGATTTCATTTTGCCAGTTTTCCAGTCACACCAGGTACCGAGAAATGCTGAGGATACTTTGACACAGGGAATTCAAAGGCTGATACTATCACTACATTATGAAAAGCTCCATGTTTTGAACGGTCATCTTACAGGTTGACTCTGGGAGTCTCATGTTGAGCGTTTGAGGAGATAGAGCGCTTAATGCCAAAGGTCAAAATCACATTATTTTCCTGAAACAAACAAAACCAAGAATCTCCCAAGAAACCAGTCTCAGTGACAACAGCAGTACGCTGCCTGAAAGAAAAGTAATCTCATTTCCAGGCACACTTTGTAAGTAATCTTGTTTACTGTAATTTTGCAACAGCTTTTATAAATTTTTCATCTGAAACCGGGAAGACTGCAGCTGGTATTCTGGCAGGTTGAAAGAGCTGAATAAGTGGGATTCATCCTGGTGTGGCTGGCTCTGTTTGGAAGTAGTTAAGCAGACACTGTCCCCTCCCACCCCCCCCCCCCCCAATAAATAAATAAATAAATACTATCAAGTCAGATGTCACTGTGATCTATTTTAACAACTGAATCAAAAACCGAGTGGAAGGAAAACCTCTCACTTCCACTGGGTTCATCTTCTCATAAGAAAGCCTAGAACGAAACCGGTTCATCTTTCACAAACATCCATTTTTTCCTAACAATGTCCAATCCCACATTCTGCATCCTAAGCTGTGCTTTGAAATAAAAGTGAGAAATATGCATCAAGTGTTGCAGTGAGTCACTTTGGAATTTTGTTTCCACAACAGGCTTAAGTAACTTTCTGCAAAATCTCCACTGCTTTGTACGAAATCTAAAGGAAACAACTGTTGAGAAAGATTTCCTTTAGCTTCAAACGCGTGGCACGGACCTTCACAGAACTATTCCCACTCACTTCCATTGTGCCTCCTTTACAGAAGTAAATGTTCTGTCAAAGCAATCACATACATACATACAATATGTACAAAATAAAGACAAGGATAGCAGCATTGGCTTTCCTAGCTCAGATGCTCATAACTGCTTGATGCTTGCATATTATCAGGCACAAAAAAAAATCAACCAAGGTTCCACAGCTGTACAAAAAGAGCGTTCTTCAGCCACATGCAGGAAAAACAGAACTAAAACATTTAGAAATATTTTCAATCCCAAATGCAACTAGAGCTCAACTATAATAAAAGGCTTTTAGGTGAACATCTGGGCAGGCCTCCAAGGGATTTTGCCCAACATCCTGCAGCTGAAAGTCGGCACAGACAAGCCAAGCTCTCTCTGCGCCTGAAGTCGCTCTCATCCACTGACTGGAAACTTTAAGGACCAACCCCATCTCTCTCCACTCACCCTCTCAGTCGTGAGCCACAGGAAGATAAAGGCTCAGGAAAAAGGTACTAAAAGCTTCTTCTTTTTTTTTTTTTTTTTTTTCCTTTTCCGGTATGTCTGGAATTCCAAATGCAGACTGAACTATAAAATTCACTCTTTCTGTAGCACTGCGAGTGGCAAGATGCAGTCAGCTCTTTCTTTGTTTTGTTTCCATAACTTTCAGTTAGTCCTCTGAACCAGCGTCACGTCAGCGTTGTTACTGTGAATGACTTACTTTGAGAAACAGAATTACGAAAAAAGCAAGTGCAACTTGTGACAACAAGCTGCAGGTTGTGCTGTGACCAAAAAAGATGAAATTCAGTGCTAAGAGCTGTCAAACCCAAGTTGCGCTGCCTTGGCTAGAGGCAGCGCTGCGTACATCTCACATCTGCCCATGCCTCAACCTGGACGCGCTCCCACTGCCATCCTTGGTCCCTCCAGCCCTGATGCATAAGTCCCCAGGTCAACGCACTTTAATTAAACACGGTTTAATTTGCATTTGGGTACAAAGAGCTCCACAGCTAAAACATCTAAGCACTAAACAACTGAATTAGGAGCCACCACCATTATTACCGGCTTCACCTGAGCTGTTTTACACCTGTTCTGCACTTAGTTGGAAAAGCACTTATAAAAGAAAGCAGTGAAAACATTAAGGCAAATACCTCAAGGAAATAAGTCAACAGTTAACTCTAAATATACCAAGTCTTACAACCACCTTCTGCAGGTTTCAAGACAAAAGTTTGGTCACAACAAGCAGGAAAGCGGGGCTTTCCAACCTTTTGATTCTATGATTCTCTGTCTGTTCAAGCAGTATTATGTGCAATGCCTCTAGGAGAGGCAGCAGGCTATACCTGACCTACTTGTCCTCGCTCCTACAGACAGTTAGTCGTATTTAACAAACATCAAGCTCCCCAGAAGACCTAATACCTATGTAGGAATAAGAAAAGACAAAACCCGAGACCCCTCAAATCTCCGTTCGCTACTTCCGAAGCCTACAGACGTGCGAGCAGCCCTAAATCACTACCAGCTTCAAAACTCCGTGAGGAGCAAGAATGTTACTGCCCTCTGCAGCCTCTCCCTCGCGCTCGGCACAAGGGCAGAGCGGCCCGGCTTGCAGAGCGAGATCCGCGATGCCGGCAGTCAGCGCCTCCGCGACGCGCTCCTTCCCGGGGCCGGGAGCCCTCAGCCGCCGCGCGGGGCGCACCGCGCAGAGCCAACTTCGCCTCCCCGAACAGGGAAGGCTGCGAGCCCCGAAGGCTCCCTCGAGAAAATGGGTCAAACGCTGGATAACTGTATCATTGTGAGGAGGGAAAAGAACGGCCAGCTGCCTACTTGCCGTCCAAATGTGACTACCCGTATTTTGGGGAGAAGATTTAAACCCCGCCAACAAAAGCAGAAGGTCAGCTGGCCGCTCTGCCAGCTGGAAAGAAGCAGAGCCAGCGAATTAAGCGAATTAAACTCGGAGCGCCCGCCGCTCCCTCCAGCTCCCTTCGCCTCCAGCCCCGCCCGCGCGCAGCGGGCGCCCAACTTTGCCCGGGGGGTCCCCGCTGCCGCCGCCAACTTCGCCCCGCAGCGGCTCCGCGTTCCGTCCCGTCCCCGGCACGTCCCTTACCAGCCCGGAGGCGAAGAAGACGGCGAGCAGGGCCAGGCAGGCGCCCATCACGATGAGGAGTAGGAAGACGATGAGCGGGTGTTGCTGGCTCATGCAATAGTAGGACTCGTAGAGCCAGTCCCGGGAGCGGGACTGCTCGCCGCCCGCCCCGCAGCCTCCCGCCTGCTCTGCCCGCTCCAGCAGGTAACGGCGTCTCCTCCTCCCCATCATCGCTTCTCGCCACATCGGAGGCGCCGGGCAGAACCCGCGCAACTCCCTCAGCGCCGCCGCTGCTGCAGGCAGCCGGGGAGGGGAACGGGGCGCGCTCCCGCGCGGGAGGCGGAGAGGAGGAGCCGCGGCGGCATGGTGCGGCGGGCGGGAGGGCGGCCGCGACTCCGCGCTGCCGGCCCGGGGCTGGGCGCCGCCGGGAAGCGCCTCCCCGCGCACATGCCGCGCCCGCTGCTCCGGGCGGGGGGGGGGGCGCGCTGCCCCCGTGTCCCCTCCGCGCGACGGGAGATGCGCGGGGAAAGCTCTCTGGGGTGTTTCCTACCGGCCGAGGTTTGTTCCACGAGATCCCTTTCCACACGGATGAATCTCTTGTTTAAAGCCATACCTCGATTTTTGTCAAAATTCGATATTGGAGCAACAAAACACGTTTTCCCTGCCTTTAAGTGCGGCCCCTTGCCCTATTCTGAAGGACTCGGTTACTCCTAACAAAGCAAGCACTCAGAACAAACTGCAATATCGTCACCAAAGTTTCCTGTCCATCGTGCACAGCATTTACCAGCTGAAGTTTGGCGCTCACATGGAAGCAGTTCTCTTTCCCCAAGCCACTGAACACCCCTATCCATAGTACAAACCATCACAGAGCAGCTTGAGTTTGAAGGGAACTCAAAGCCCACCCAGCCCCAACCCTGTTCTATGGGCAGGGCTGCCACCCACCAGCTCAGCTGCCCAGAGCCCTATCCAACCTGGCCTTCTACGCCTCCATGGATGGGGCACCACAGCTTCTCTGAGCAACTGGGCCAGGGCCTCGCTGCCCTATGAGTGAGAAAATTCCCCAGCATCTAATCTAAATCTCCCCTCTTTTAGTTTAAAACCTCCCATGGGATGCAGGCCTACCTCAGCTCAACAGTGAGAGGAAGACACCACTGTGACAGGGACATTGCTGGGCCCCAGTGCCACAAGGGTGGCTCTTGTTGACCAAAATAAAAGCCAGCAGCAAGAGGGACATGGAGCGCTACAATACAGCTAAAAGTGTAAAACGGGCTATTAGTGGTCATAAATGAGAGATTTAGAGCTAACCATGTCTGACCACAAGCCAGGTGGGAGAAAAGGCAGGTAGCCTTTTAGAATGGTAGAATGGTTAGGGACTGAAATTTCCCCATTAAGACCTGATGCTGCCTTCCCCCTCTGCCATGTTCACATCTTCACATGGAAGAAGCGGTACATCAAGTAGCTTTGTAAGAAAACAGAGAAGTCTATACTATACATAGCTCTTAAACCCTGCCAAGACACACTTCCTAGATTCCTGGGGTTTGAAACAAGGATGAGGTCTGACCTTCTTTGTCCCATTCCCTCCAGCTGCTGGAAGGAAGGAGAGCGAAAGTCGAGGAGCTCTGTTCTGAGATGCACGGCTGGGCAGCAGGCACAGCTGAGGAAGAAGCCGGAAAGAAGTTCCAACTGCGCCCACTGTGTTGGGAAAGAGAGGGGGAACAATTCTCAAGAGCAGCAGTGATAAGATTGAAGGATGAACACAAATTTATGTGGGGAGAACATTCTGGCAGAATTAATTGCTGGGAAGGAGCTAGTAGAGGTGGGTGTGAGAATTTTTGCAACATGAAAAAGCTTTACTTGCAGTCACTTCAGAAATTGTGGAGTTGGCCACCCTCACTGTCACATACACACATCTAGAGGGATAAGCAAGGGGAGGTTAAAAAATATGTACCAAAAGACAAACCAAAATCACAACATAAAACTTCTTTTAAAAGCAGATCACAATATTTGGGATTTGAAGGCTTCTGAGTGTCAGCCTCTCAAGGGTGGGAAGACCAATGTCACACGTACTTATTTTAAATATAAGAATAATTACATGATTTTGCACGGACTCACAAAAGTGTAAAAAATCAGAATGGGAAAAATAAAACATTTTCTCTTTTCCATGTGAACAACAGCCACCTCCAGAAAAGTTCTTGAGGCTTACACAGTATGCTCATGCAAATGGCACTACTGCTTGTCTTTCTTCCTCAAGTTGATTCTGCTCTAATAGCTTTCCACTACTTTCCACCTCTCTGAACTTGGACAGAAAAAGCCTTTCCAAGGATTTTATGATGATGATTATGTCATTTGTCTGATTTGGTGGGGTTTTTTTGTTTGGTTGGTTGGTTTATTTTTTTTAGTAATATCTCATGCCTGTAACAACTAATTTCTCATTATATTAGTCTCATGCAGTTTCTCAGGAAATAAACTTATAGTTCCACAGCAAAAAAACTTAATTAACCCAAAGGTTTCCTAGTGGTATCTTGTGCCTTTTCAGAAAAATGAGTTCAGCATAAATCAGGCTCACATTCTGAAAGACTTGACATCAGGTGCTTCAACAGCTGCACTAGAGGAAGCACTGAGTTACTTTGCACTTGACTTCATCTTCTGTTCCACCTGATGGACCCACTCTCCTACTTTCCCTCCCTACACTTGAAACCAGCATCTTTCAATTCATTCTTCAAACTCCAGCTGGGATCACACATATTAATATCTAGAACTCCTAGTAATCCTTAGAGCATATCTATAGTTAAGGAAACAGGTTCTGTGTACAAATACCGTGTTGGTATGTAATTAAAGACTGCAGCATTCTATACATCAGCAGTGTAATTAAAAATGTCATAGTACCTAAATCCACACAGAAATTGACCTTCTAATTTGAATGCTCCACTGTTTAAATTACATATTAACTTTTTTATTTCAGGTTGCATTTAATTAAATGAACATCATTACAGTCAAATGATAATTCTGACATTGTTGAAGCTGAAATGCCATATGTTTTTAGAGACCAATTTCCCTAGGTAGCCTACAGTCTGCATACTTACCAGGCTCTAACTGAAAGTGGATGTGCCTCAGGGAAAACGAAGGTGCAGTGAATTTAAAAGACCAGGGTTAAAGAGCAAATGACTTTCAGAAAATAGCTGAAGTGCCGTATTGCATGGTATTCCTCCTTATTTCTCCAAAAGGGTAAAATAGCAAAGCTAGTTCATAGCATTGTTAAAAACTATCCACTGTGTATTACTGGGACTTCAACAACATTGAAGATTTTACTTTTTGACCATCTGGTGTCAAAGCATCCATTGTATCCCTCTATAAAAGCAGAGCAATGCAGGACAAAATTTTGAGGGCCACAGCTGCTTGTCTAAGCAAACACATGCCAGAGGCAGTACTCTTTGCAGCAGCAGATTATCCTAGAGAACTTACATCTAGACCATCTTCAGAACTCCCTTCCAGCCCCAACTACTCTCTGACTGTGATATTGCAGCTTGTTACTAGTGTCAAGGGATCTGTGACAGGTCTTAGGGAGAGAGCAAAATAGGAATATGAGATGCAGGAGACACTTCTGTTCCCCGCATATCTCCCTTTGCCACCAAGTCTCAGTTAAAACTGTGTAAGCCTGCATCACCCCCATCCTTCATTTTCCCATCCCTATTGTTTTCTCCTATATGGGACACTGGATTACCTTACAAGAGGCCCTGACAACAGGATGACACATGGCACTTGGCCAACCTATGCTTCCACAAGTTGTCTGTGGCAGCATGGCCAAAGACAGGTCAACAAGCCTTGCTTCACCCTGGGAACACCAGCCCTTGAGCCATCCCTGCTATGACAGCAATGACAACTGTGCCTCAGCACATCTGGCTTGTCCACATCTCTAGGCTTAAACTTGGTGCAAGGAGCCTGGCTTTCCTTATGACCTTGAAACTCATAGGCTGAGGAACATCAAATCAGCATTAGACAACTACCTGACAACATTAATTCTCCATCAAGGGTACAAAATTTTTTCTTACTGATTAATATTGAAGACTGCTATTTTTTACCGGATTTTTCTTCTCAATTGATGTTATTGAGTTTGGTTGTTAGGACTTGCTCTCCCTAGCATTATAACAGCAGCTGTGTTTTATTCCTCAGAAAACGGTGTCAGAATTTGCTACAGAAATATATTTGATTTCGTACATCTGGAACCTGGTGGAATTCACTTTTTATAAAGATAAATAATGGTTTGAGTTGTTCAACACTGTTATGAATTACAGTCTGGCTGATCTGTAATTCCTTGTATTCTTTTCGTTTTCTCTTTCCTCTTCTTTACATGGTATCCAACTTCGGCCCTCACTCATTATCCATACACTTTTAAGAGTAACGTCTCATAAGGTCTGGAGTTACCAAAGAAACTTCTTGAGACTACCACAGTAGTCTCTGATCTTCCCCATTTCATTACAGATGGTACTTACATTGATGATCTAGCCATAGATAATCTTTTTATTCAAGATTGGAGCAAAAAATAGATCAGTATTTCAGAAGTTTTAATATCAGCTGTCAGATGAATAGCTAACTCCGCAGTATATTTCAAGAAGAAGGGGGTGAATATAAAATTGTCCACAAGCACATTCTAGTTGTATCTTTTGTAACTTGCCCCTTCATATTTTAATCATGCTGGTTTTTATACACACAGTTAAAATTTGATTTATTTTCCAAATTATGAACTACGTCACCCCTTTCCACTTTCAAGTCATTGACCTCCCGTTATGTTTCCTAATCTTTCCTTCATACTGGGACAGTTTGCACTTGAACACTTGTGCAAAAGTAGTAGTGTTCTTTAGGAAGCCAACTACTTGCCAAAATAACATTCTGCTTTCAGTTAGGAGATCTAGGGAAGGAGGAAGCAAAGGAATAACACTCTTGAGAAATTTAAAATGGCTTACAAAATTCCAGCTGGATAAATTCAAAGTAAGTATTACAGGCAGGTCAGGAAAGACCTGTTCAATATCCAATAACAGTCCAAACACTCTAACAGCATTAGAATGCATAAAGAATAGGTGGATGAATAATTCAGAAAATACAATAATGCCTTTTATTGATCAGTCATACAGCTCCGTCTTGAGCTATGTTACTCTACTTATCTCATGAAGAATATTGCAAAACTAGAGACAGATTCTTCAGAACACAAGTCATCTAAGACAGTTTCCTCCACTTAGCAAGTATTTATGACTGTAGTCCAGAGATGAAACACATAAGAGGGAACACAGTAACTGCATAGAACATACATCGGGAATACTTCAGAAAGACTGCTTAAAATCTTGTTTTATCTTGAAAAAGATAAAATTATAAAATTGCAATAAACTGAATGAAATTCATAATTACTAAGTGAGATGTTCTTTCACACAGCCTCTAGCTAATCTGCAAGCACCATCACAGGAGGCTTTTAGGAACAAGAATTTAACAGGGTGATGAAATGGGTTTGTTTTTAAACGGTTGTCAAAATACGTCTGATAACTACCAATAACAACATATGTTGTGAGAAATATTGATCCTATTGTTTCATGACTAATGTCAATGCAAGGCAGTAGACACAGAGATGAGACAAAAATATGAAAGGCAGATTATATATAAACAGTGGGTTTCCTACATCTTTCGCTAGATCATAATGTGGCTTTTGGAAGGGTAAGCTTTTTTTTTTTTTTTTTTTTAAAGAAGTAGGATATTAGACTAGATGGTTCTTTAATCTCATTTTTTGCTACAACCAAGAGTGTACCTAAAGGAAGTCTGTAACTATCCAGCCCTTCAAAAGTTATTGCAATAATCAAATCTGTCCAATACAGGAGTTTTACTAACCTATTCAGGTTACTCTGGTTAACCCTCACCACTGGACAAAAATGTATAAATCTAAAGATAAAAATGATTGGCTAGAGTAAACAAATATGTGTAACTGCAGTCATATCTAAGAAAGTCATGTTCATATTTATCTAAATATCTGCTTTTGGAAACTTCTGTCTTGGTTTAGTTTTTTCCCCTCAGTAGCTGTCACAGTTATTTTAAAGGAAGTTACCACAAAATGACTGTGGAAGTTAATATTTCAAAAGTCAAGATATGATCTCAATTCCGAAAATACTTAGAAATAAGCAAAAGTATATATGTGCTACTTTCAAGACTTCTGTGAGACTTTTCAAAAACTCAGAATCAATTGATGAAATAAGATTCTGAATAGCTAGGATTTTTCATAAATGAAACATTTCCTACTGTTAGTTGTCTAGTATTCTTGGCTTCAAGTATTCTTGGGCACAGGTTTTTGTAGTTATCCAACTACGTATTTGATGATCATCAGCTACTATTTTGCTTGAACCGAGGACATAATACTCTAGGAAATGTTATCAGTAAGTTAGTATATTAAATTAAACTACAGAAAAGTTGAACATTACTCTAGATTTGGACATCAGGTAAGTTTTGTCCATCATTTACCTGTTTGCCAGATCTATACTGGCAAACATAGAAGCACTCCTGCTCCTGTAGTGGTCCTGCATTTCATCTTTTCACTCTCCTATGGCACATCTTCAGCACATTTTGATGAATGCTGCACGTTCCATTCAGAGCTGGAGCTGATGTTGCTTCCTCTCAAACAGACCTCTGCTGAAATACTCAGTGACCTTAATAGAATGTGTTCTATGAAGAGGGTTTCCTGACTCATGTGAAGCAGTAAGTGGTAATGGCTTCTGTTACATACTTGATAAGAATGCACAGCTGACAGCAGAAAGTTGTAAGTATTGGTAATGATCCAGGATTCCATTTTGGGGAATTCTGCCAAGACCAAAGATTTTGGATCAAGCGTTGTTTCTGAACCAAGGCAGGAGGGACTGAACCACTACCAAGGACAAGAGATCTCTCTGGTCATGAAATCCAGTGATTCCGGATGAATGACAGGCAGGGGTGTTGGAGCTCAGAGCCCGGAATGGTTTTGTGGAGGGAGACTGGGTGTGTGAGCTGAGTCAGGTCCTGGCTCTGCGTCATACTTTAAACATAGTGATTGTGGATTGAAAGCATACCTTAATCCTATGGCAGCTACAGCTAAGGAAAGGAGAACTGCAGAGCAAATGTAGCTGGCAAACCCAGCCCAGCCCTTCCCCTTGTTAGTGAGGCCTACTTGACATTTGGAAATGCTCCTCTAGAGAATGTGAGAAGTATCTAGTTTATTTTCAGAGAAAAGGCATTGATATTAATTAAAAAATAAATTCCAACTGCAGAAGTTTTCTTCAAATTGACCAACTGATAGAAATTCAAGCGCTGCTGATGCATTTTTGGAACAGAAGCTTATAGGCAACTTCTACATCAACATTTCAGATGTATACTTGAGGACCACCTCATCATAAAGAGTCTTAGTGTAAATATTTCCATTTTTTGCAAGTAGGGTCTACTACAGCAGGTTGCTGAGAATTATGTCCTGTTGAATTTTGAACACCTCCAAGGAAGAAGATTCCACAATTATTGTGGACATTCTGTCAGTGGTTAGTCATCCTGACAGTAGAACTTTTTCTGAAAAGAATTTGCTATCTTATATTTTGTTCCCATTGCTATTTTCCCCTTCACTGAGCAGCACCAAGAAGTCTGTCTCCATCTTCTCTGCTCCCAGCACCAATCAGGTATTTATACACACTGTTAAGATCTTCCCTTAAACTTCTGGAGGCCAAAAAAAAGCCATGAAAGATTTTCCAGTAACTTAATCAACTTCATGGCCTCATGTTGGACTTGCTCCAGTATGTCCATGTCCCTGTAGTGCTAAGAAGTCCTCAAATGTAGACAGTGTTCAGACAGGATCTCATCAGCGCTGAGCAGAGGGCAAGAATAATCTCTCTCAGCTGGCTGGCAACACGCTCTTGCCAGCTTTGCAACAAGGCACATTGATGCTATGTCCAACTTGTCCACCAGGACCTGCTTTTCTACCAGTTTATTTTCCAGCCAGCCAGCCACCAGCATGTACTGGTGTACGGAATTAAGTCCTTCCCAGATCCAGGGTCCCATATGTCTCTGCTAAACTTAATGAAATTCATGATCCTAGTAAGACTGTCCGAATTGCAGCATGACCCTCTGGCATATCAGCCACTCTTACATTTTTGTATCATCCACAAATCAACTCCATCCCATTATCTAGGTCATTAAAGAAGAGGCTGAACAGTACTAATCCCAGTGTCAGCTGCTTGGGTACACTGATAGTGTTTGGCTGCCAGCTAGGCTTTGTGCTACTGACCACAACCTTTTGAGCCTGGCAAGTCATTCTGTTTTCAAAACACCTCTGCTTTACTTAGCCCATACTTCATCAGCTTGCTTAAGAGGAAGTTTTGTGAAACACTATCAGAAACCTCCCTAAAGACAGGAGAAACAGCATTCACTGTTCTCTGTTCCTCCAACTGAAATGCTTGTTTCACAGTAGAAGGCAGTACAACCTTCTACATAGTAGAAGGTTGGTCAAGTACTTTATCTTCATAAAACCACACTGACTAATTCCAATCATCCAATCAGCCTGGATGCTTTCCTTTCTCTTCTTGAAAGTAGGAATGATTGCTTTCCTTCAGTCCTCCAGCACCTTCCTTTCTCGCTGTGATCTTTCAGAGATAATTGAAAGTGGCCTTAAACCCAGTCGTACGGATGTTTTCCAAGTGGAATGAAATGCTGTGCATAAGCCTGGACCAGATGATTGGATGTAACTGAGAACAAAATAAAATAATATCCGGTAGACCAGCAATCACTGAGGAATTAAAGATAGAAGAAAAATCAGTATTAGTGTTTTGTTGCATATTTGACTTCTTGATATTTTTGATGGCACTGTAAATAGGATCAAGTGTCCTTCCTACAATCTATCGTTTCTAATTGTGCATCATAATTAAAACAAGACTAAAATCTCTTAGTAGTATATATCAGGTAACAAACCATACGTTCTTAAATCCCATTGGATCTTCAAATGTATCCTAAATGATTACATCATTATGGTAGCATTAGAAAAAACTGGTTCACTAATCCAAATACTTCCAATCTGTTCTAAGTTTGGTTGGGTTTTTTTGTTGTTGTTGTTTTTGTTTTGTTTGTTTCTTTGTTTTTGAGCCATAAGGAGGTATGCTTACTAAATACCACTTCCATTTTACTTCAACTAGTTATGAAAAAAATCCCAAATTTCTTTGGGATTGCTAGAAAAGAAAAATAATACAATAATAGACGTTATTTCCTATTTGTATGAAGTTAAAACATTTTCCATGGGGTTTTTCAGCAAACACCTAGCATAACAAAGTGCTTTTCTATTCCCTGTCAGTATCCAGTACACAAATGGCAAAAGATACCTGTTGCTTGCACTAAATTGGTTTCTTAATGTGTAAACATTAGTGATCAATTGGTAACTGAATATGCTGTAGTGCATATTCTTATTCAGTATGGCTCTCAATTATTCATATGGATGATTCTTGGTTTAATAGCCATTTATAAATTACATGACTGCATTAAACACTTTCTATGGTATATTTAAATACAGTGCAACAGAAAGCATCCATTAAACGAATCTTCTACTTTAAACAGAGAACAAATTTGATTGTGAATTTTCTACCCGTGCTGTCGTCTCCTGCCTCTAAGATACATAATTATTGGTCATACGAGTTATTTACATCGTTACTGAGAAACCATCCATGCTAGCTTGGAACAACCACGTAATGAATTGCTCATAGTCATGCTAATTACATGAACATTGGATTATTGTGCTCACATTATTGCTTACTACAGTAAATTATATGCAATAATTATCACAACATTAGTCTAATAGAACATTTGTGCAGTACCTCACATTCACTTTTAAGGTAGAACCAAAGACTATTGAACCAAGAAACTGCATACTCCTGCACATTAGGGAATTGAAGATAACACAGAGAGGGAGTAAAAGAAAAGAAAACAAACAGTAATACCCACCAGCATCCAGCCGTTATGTTACTGTGTATATTAATGCATCCTTGTCCCACATTTTTATTACTTGACAAATTCCCCATTTCCAAAAAAAACCCAGAAAGTAAAAAAGCATTGAGCATGAGAAGGTATGGAAAAGAGTGATGATGTTTTAAGATTTAAAGGAGCAGGACTCTATTCAAAAGAGGACATTTCTTTCAGTTCTGACTGAGACTTATGAAATATGAGAGCTATACAAGCAGTAGATAGAAAATAGCCATTATCTTCCGTGGTACAAAAAGTAACAGACATAAGAAACACCTGAAAAACTATATACAGCAAGCCTAAAGCAAAATACTTCTTTTCAGAACAAGAAAAAATATCCACAACATAATTAAATTGTGGTGTTCACTGCTAGTCACTGTTATGGAAACCAAGTATAAATGCATTAAAATTGGACTAGAAAAAAAAAATCAAAGAATTAGTTAATTAAGGGCTATTAAACACAATAATCAGGAAATAAAAGCTATTTCAGGAAGATCCAAGCATGTTGGTCTGTGGAAACTAAGTAGTTATATCAGAAGGAGGATAATTCTATACATGCTCTTTTCTTCTGTGCCTTCTCTAACCTTACATATCAAGCCCCATCATAGGCAGAAATATTTGCAAGACAGAGTGGACAATGATTTTTTATACTTGCAGGAAAGAGATAAATCTTAGTCATAATTGTAGCATGTCCTATTACTATTGTGTTATTCCAGTATTTTACTATCAGTGATTTTCATTATACTGATATACTGTTATATGGAGTTAAATTAATTGTCCATTAAGGTCTCCGTCTGGGAAAAACAACAACAACAACAACAAAACAAAAACAAAAAAAACCCCACAAAAAACGCTTTCTTACAATCCTGAAAAAAGTAAAGTATTTGTGATAACAATCACATGTTTTTCACTAGCTATTTCTTTTATTATTAGAACATCTGTAAGTGTCCGATTATCCAACAGTGGAGTGTTCAGATTCATCATACACTGGTCATTTATTTATTGATTCAAGACAACTGAAAATTCAGAGGTCTAAAATTCAGAGGTGGCTAAAGGTAACCAAAGGAACTAGATAAATGTGTTGTGGAAATACTTTAAGGATACCAAATCCAGACAGATCTACAACAAGGACTAATTGAAAATAAAGCTGAGTCTTTGGAAAGGAAGTAGAACTTACAGAGGAAGTCACTGTTAGTTTTAAAGATAGGGTAGAAAGAGCCATAGAAGTGAGAAATAGGTAGACCCAACATCAGTCTCGTGTTGAGCATCAAAGTCAAAAACAGGGCAATAGTCTGATAAAGGAATACAACAGAATGATTACATGACTTGGTGGAGAGTACTCAAAGACAGCTGTGACAGCAGCGTAGGAGTATTTTGGAAAGTTATTAATTTATAGAGAAAAGAGTAAGAATTGTAAGGTAACCTAATACAGGACGTAATTAGAAATTGTTGTGTTACAAATGATATACAATTATAAAACAATTAAGAGAATACTTCAGAGAGCTCGTTCATAGTGAAGTAGATAAAAAGCAAAAAAACAAAATAAAACCTGGCCATTTTCTAGACACCTGAGTCATTTAGGATACAGTAACATTTTTAAGTGTAAGATTGAGTACAAGTACGAATTTCAAAATGTAATGATAATTCCCAGGAGCAAAGCATGAAGTGTTCATAATTGTCATGTGGAGGTACTAATAGCAGGAGAAAAAAATGTAATGCAAGTTCATAAACTGCTTATATTGTTCTGTAAATTTAAAAATATCCAAAGGAATGAAGAATGAAAACATGTCTGAGTAAGAAAGAACGGAAGGAAGGAGGAAAGAAAGAAAGGACAGAACAAATGAATGATCAGAGAAAGAGAGAAAGAGGGAAAGAAAGAAAAACAATTAAAAAAAAAAAAAAAAAGACGAAGAAGAAGAGGGAAAACTAGGAGAAAACTTTTGCAATGATTCCTGACTGTGAAATCCGGTTTTTGTTTTTGGATTATAGTTGTAAATTTTAAGTAGAAGAGAAACAATGTGGAAAAAAAAAAAAAAAAGTGAAAAATCTGTGAAAAGTTGATCCATTTTAAATTAAACATGTTCCATTCATTGATTGCTTAGAAAAAAATAATCCATAAAAGCTACACAAGTATTTTGATTAAGAAAGGTCACGGTAATACATTATGAGGTAGGGAGATCAGTACTTGTTTTGCCTGCTATCGATACCTAATTAAGCTAGGGAACTGTTTTTCTGCCATTGCCAGTGAAGTAGCTATGCAAGTGTCCCTTTCCTTACCAAATTAACAGGGCTGGGAGGAAATGATGAATCATTTTTTTTTCATTAGTCTAATGATCTTTGACACTGTAGAAAGAGAGAGGGTGTGGTGTAACCTAATGTGTAAAGAAAATCAGCGCTTGAAGATATACTTCCACAGACCCTATTTGATCTTAACCTCACTGATGTTATTAGACTAATAGGATTTAGTAGGGATAACTGGAAATCCTTTCAGGCAAACATGCTTTGCCTACTACATCAGTTCTCAGGTCTGAATCAAAGGCTGCAGAACTTACACTATACACAGACTGCAAAAATTGCCCTAAGTTTAAATGAGTTATTTCTTTATATTGTATGTAAGTAAGACGTGGAACTCTATTGAAAGAGCCTGTGAGTGCTAATCTTTCCAAGGGCTCAGACAAGAGCTTCACAAGGTTGTGGGATGATGGGGTGAATCTGTTGGTGTCTAATAGACTCAGAAACAACTGTAACTTCAGAAAGTTCTTGAACAGTCCTTTTCACAGCTAGAAGTTACCGAAGGCTGAAGGAGGGGTTAAAGGAAGCACCAAGATGTTTTATTCAGTTTTTATCTACTTATTACTGTACCCTTATAGCCCTGCCAATATGGTACTTTAGATTATATTTTAGCGTAGGTGCAAAAACTTATTTGAAAATATTATTTTGCTCTGGGGTCAGATGATTGTCCATGTTTTCTTGGCTGTAACAGCAAAACTGCTCAGCTGCCAGGTGTGTGCTGCCCGTCCTGTAGATAAAAGCTTATTTTCCCCATTAAGTTACCTGACTTATCTTAGCTTTTGTGCAGCTTTGAGAAACTGTGTAATCCTTATTGCTGTGTTTTCTCCATAAGCAAAAGATGTAGCAAACCTAAGTAACTGTAGTATAACTAAGTCTGGTGTAATCACAGCTGCAAAGTAAATGAAAGCAAACCCAAGTCTAAGAATGAGCCTTCAACTTTGTATTCCTCTTTCCAGTGCCAATACACAGCTTGCCACAACAATTCACTGGAAGGATATTACTAATGACCTTTAATAGAATTAAGAGATTTGGGTTATAAATGGTAGGGTTGTTATAACCAGCTTAAAAATAAGTGGCTGCTGTATTTGATTAGGCTGTGACAGCATTAGATTACCAGTAAATGCTGGCCTTGGATCCTTGCAAGCATCATGGTCTCTTGGTTCCCTGTCATGACCTTCTGTGGGTAATACTAAGCACCCTCTATGGGACACTGTTAAAGGGAGGTAACCAGAATTTATTACAAGAAGAAACTTTGAGAGAACTGTCTCAGCATTGTGTGCTAGCTCATCCCCTAAATCCATTTCAGAGCTTTCTCATCTCAGACAGCAGGAATCTGCATACATTGTAACACTCCTGTTATTATAATTTGAGTTTCTGGAGTGCTTCAGAAATCTTGGAGGACATCCATTAAGGCTGGTAATAGGAAATAGATATCTTTACAACAAACAGATCAAGTTCTCACCCACCCAGTATTCTGATTCTAAGGCCCAGTTTGATTGCTTCCACTGTATTAAAGCAGTAGCTAAATGTAGTAGCACATTTGCATCACTGGAAAGTGAGCTACAAGACCATTCCCTCTCTTTCTTGCATTTCTGCAAGAGAATTATCAGTTAATTAACTAGTGAAGCAAAATAAAAACAGAGACAAAGAACAGCCCTTATTTAATGATGGTGAACCTGTCCAGAAGCTGAAAAGGATCTGTCTCTGAAACTGACCAGATGACTTCTTGCCAGTTTAGAGGAGACTGTGTCATCAAAGAAAATTTTAGATTAGATATCCCTTTCAGACAATTTCTATACTGAAATGACATAAAAACAGTTGTGACACAACAAGAATGGTCTTTTGTCTCTAAAAAAAAGGAAGACATCCATAACAGTGATGAAAAAGCACAAAAAATATTAGTGTTAGCACTACGCCAGCCAGATTTACATGTGAAAAACTAGTTAAAGGCAAAACAACTTAAATTACACAATTGTTCCTAGAAGCTCTGATTTAGAAATAAGGTCACTCTTTTATTATTATTGAGTCAGTTCCCGAGGCTGTCTAAATACTGATAGCTCCGATTGAAATAAGTCCCATAATCCTCAAAGGGGCTGAACAACAACTTCATGCACACAATTTCTGCAGGTACACTCAGCATTCCTAGGGGTATGATTTATAGAACCCATTGAATCAAAAGAAAGGTGACTCTACTTATTCATTCAGCTATATGGATTTCAAATAAAATAAAATAAAATCCTTTTGTACTAACACTAGAAATTAACTTGAGTAAATCCTATATTATGCATCATTCAATTTATAAACGCTTACAACATTCCTTGGCAAACAGTTTCATTTCTATGAATTCCTACAAAATACCAGAACATTTTACATGCACAGATGATACATAAGGCTATTCTGGTGACTAGCTGAGAATATGCTCTTGGTGATCACAGCCATTCATTACAGACTGAAAATATGGAATTTCCAATGGCAAAGGCAGACTCTGAGAATTTTCCAACAAGTGGGATGATAGTGTAAAAGAGAACTGCAGAAAAAGTACATTTGTGAGATGCAAATGCAATGCAAATTAGAGGAACACAGAAATTAAATTGTAAGAAGTAACTGAATCTATTCTTCTGTTTATGTCAGATTCTTTAAATAGCTTAATTAAAAATTCAGGAAATTTCAAGGGGAAAAGACATCACAGCATTATAGATGGAAAACCAGAAAAATGGTGTGAGCAATACAATCACTATTGAAGGAATCATCTGTATCAGTTCTTTGTCAGCACTCTCACTCTTTGCTTTCCCTCCCTCTACTTCTGATCTAAAGAACATTAACGATGCAGATCATAGAGGATTCACATTATCTCACACCCCCTGCTCCCTCCCCCTCGCTCCCAAATGCACTGGAAGTATTTATTACACTATTACACAGCTGATGTTGTAACAATGTTTACTAAACACCTATTATTTTAATGAGCTCTTATGTGAGACTGGAACCTGTGAAAAAGTCAAAGAATTTGCTCCGATTAATATTGCATGCTTTCTGATGTTGCAAACAAAGTTGAAGGATAAGTAGCAGAGAAACTGCAAATAAAAGAATGATTAATAAATGATACATTGCCAATAGATTAAAAAAAAAAAAAGAAAGAAAGAAAGAAAGAAAAAAAAAGGACTTGCTATAACACAGAGGGCCTCTTTACTGTCAGAGGAAATTATGCATGAGAAGGAAGGAACCACAATAAGCATTACTAAGTTTGAAGGTCTTCAAACCTTTGTACGTTAAGAGTGAATGCTGGCTTCACATGAAAGCAAATTAAAAACAAAGTATGTGATGTCTTCAATCTGAGAATGAAACTGATTTCAGTTTACCAGGGTATGTGGGGATTTAAACCAGAGGATCTAGCTCAGATTTAACATTTATCCCACTTGGTTAAATATATTCTTCTGACAATACAGTCAGTCCTAATATAAAATATTCACTGCCACTTTGGTCCAAGATAGAATTTTCCTCTTCCCTCATCTATAAATAACTGCTTTACTTTGTTTTATTGCTGAAATTATTGCTTCACTTTGCTAAAGCAGGGGATATGATTATCATAACATTGTTACTGTTAATATAAGCAAGGCAATAGCATTAATGTAATCACAAAGTTGAAAAATCAAGTGCTGAAAATGCCAGAGCAAAAGCTGAAAGCTTTAGCCATGCCTCAGATTACATCTGTATTCTCAAGAAACAGTAAAATATTATTAAATAATGTGGAATACCTTATGTAGAATAACAAACCCATATACTTTCCATCAATGTGGAGTCTATACAAACTAATGTGATCTAAAAAGCATGCCATATGAATGAAAAATTGGATATGGGCATGAAAGGAAAGGAAAAGTTAAGCCAAAATTTAAGAAAACCTTATATTTGGAGCTTGTATTCTTACCAAAGAAGTGAGTAGGATGTATTATGTGAATGGATTGCTGCTAACTTGGAACAGAGAAAAATGTAGCTGTAGGCTGGTGCCAAATAATTACATAAGTTGAAGGCAAGCAACAAAACTGTGCAAAGTATCAAGAAAAATAAAATAAATTTGGTATCAAAATACACAGCAGTGTGAATTACAGGCTGTGTCTACAGTCAGCTGGACCGTGAAAAAGTAAAGCATACAACTTAACGCTTTGCCACTAGGATGTTGCCAGAAACAGTAAAATTATTTTGCCACAAAGGCAGATTGACAGGTGTCGAGAGTTGCATATTACATGGAACATAGATGGTGCAAAGACTGTCTTCCTGGTGTCTTGAGATGGCTCCTACTCATAGGGAAAGGCAGTAAGCTTGAGTATTCCTGGGATCAGTGCAGCTCATCTCAGGGAACAGAAACCCACATTTTTCAGAAGAGCATTCACAATGGTTGCAGTTAACAGCCTTAGCTGGAGCCCAAGACAAAGTGGTGCAATTCTGGATTTGTTACAGATTTGTGGAATTGTATCATTTCAGGGAAATAATTTCTTAGCTTCCCAAAACTGTCATGAAAATTTATAGATTTGTTTACAGCTGGAGTACATTGCATTTACTGATGGTGCTGTTGCTAAGAATGGTGCAGAAAGCACTACTTTTATGATGTTTAAACTGTCTCAGTAAAAGTTACGCTCACCTTCTCGGTCTGGAATACATACAAAATAAGCAACGTGTCCTGATGAACTGCACAGAATCGGGTGTAAGCACAAGAACAGACATCCAGCAGTGCCACAAGGTTGCCAAATGTCAGTCATAGTTGCCTACTCTTGGAAGGATAGAACTGGTTTCTCATTCTTGGGTTAGTATATTTCTGCTATTTCTATAATTTTGCTTTAATGCTGTACTTGTTTTGCCAAACACCCATTATACTCTCTTTTCACACCTGCCTCTACCCCACATGCATAACAACTCCAAATCAGGTCCCCTAAAGTGGTACCATTTCCTCACAGGATTTCTTACATGCATTTAATTGCAGGCATATAAGCTACTGTATGGGAAAATGTTAATCACAGCCTGAACCTCTGATTAACCATCTGAGGCAAGTGATGGGTCATCTGTGGGAGCACAGGTGAAGGTAATTCAGCTGTGCTCCCAGAAGGGGTGGAGCTTGACTCCACCTCTCCTAGATCCCATTTAAGGGCTGACAACCACTAAGGCAGTATCTCTTTTGGAGATTGCTCCTGTGTGGAGTTCCTTGTGGTGAGCATCCATCCTAGCTGTGAGCCTTAGTGTGGGTGAGCTGTTCTTCTATAACCTCTGACTATCCATCTATTATGACCTTGTATAATAACAACTATATAGCTACCCATAAGGTTCCTTCTTTGGTCTCAGTTTTAATTTGTTTTCACTTCTTTTTGTTGTTCTGGCTTTGATATCCACATTAGAAATGTTTTATGCTCTTAGAAAATGCACCTTTTCTTTAAGAAGATGAAGTAAAAGAACAAGAAGAAATAATATGGGGCTGGATTAAATGGATGGGTAAAATAGTATTTAAAGGAAAGAACCAGAGCGTAAAGACTAAGGCATGAGATGTCATATAAGAAATATAACAATAAGATCTGTCATGAGAAATGATTTTTTGACTTTCTGAAAAGTTGTGTAACCAAAACTGAAGATCTCCTTTGTATGAGGGGATGCTGTGGTGTACCCTGTGGAGAGGCTTAATGGTTAGGTATAATTTTTTTCAAGGTCAATTGTAATCACTAATAGAGAGAAAATATCTGGATAGAACAGATGTTTTCATATCAACTAGACCTGATTTAATTTCATCCTTGGCACTGGCTGGTGATATGTAATTTCTGTCCATGTCAGTGTAACGTCAGTGTAACAAACTCTTGAGAAAGAAGATGTATTGGAATAAAGTTTTTAATACTGTTTCATGTGATATTCTCATAGCGAATTAGGGAAACAGTCCACAGATTAAAATATTATAGGGTGAGTGTAGAATTGCTACAGATTAGAAAATCAAAAGAATAGCTATTTCTGAATTGATGTCTGAATGACTGATCTAGGAAGGTCTGTCCTAAATCTGGTGCTGTATCATATTTTTCTTGCACACCCTGGGGTTGAGAACTGTTTTTTTTAACCTGTAAGGGAGATTAAGCTGGAAGAATACTCAGGTATATCTGAACTAAAAATAAAAGTTAAACTGTGGAAATGTGTTATTAAAAAAAGTAGGATTCTACTGAGCTGGGAGAAGCAAATGCTGCTATGTGTAGGCATAAGTAGTCCACTTCATATACGAAACAAAAATGGCTGTTTGGTATAGACCTAAAAGAATGAAGGCTGTAAAGGGCTGTTGCAGAACAGGAGTCATGCATGATGCGTTCACTCAAAAAGCTATATCTGGCTGGATTTTATAAACAGAAATACAGCCTGTAAACCATATTCAGTGATTCTACTACTCCATTTAGCGCTGGTAGAGTGGCAGTGTCAGGCTCTGCTGTTTAGGAAGGAACCAGACCAGATTAAATGTAACCTGTGAAAGAAAAATGAGAGTGAGCAAAAGGCTGGAAAAAACATATCAGGGTGTCTCGTGTGGGGAAGAAGAGGAAAAAAACTTTTAAAAGAATGGGATAATTGGATAATAAGACAAACAGAGAGAGAAGTAGCAGACTCAGGTTTAACAAGGAAGATTTTAGGGACTCTGGGATTTCTGTATGTGTGTGTGGAAAGGTTCTCACATCTCTGCCACAGAAACAAGTTAGAGAGCAGATTGTGGGATATGCATAATAAGTTATCTTATCTTGGGCCATGAGATGGACTAACTGACCTCTTGAAGCTTCTCCTCCAGTCCTACCATGATCGCTGCAGTGCTGTGACCGTGAGATTCAGACAATTGCAAGTTCGATACTAAATGACTGGTTTTAATACTTGAGATCTTCCAAGTAACTCTGAAATATTTAAAAAAAAAAAAAAACTGCGAAAAGCTTGATTCTATGTTGTGCTGTTCTTTCATAAGCTACTGCCTACTAGTACTGTCTTATGTAGACTTTAAACACATTTCACCAGGTGGTGCTGTTACACATAACCTTCAAAGCCTTCCCCCTACCACTCGAGCACGTGGCAGTCTTGGGAAAACATCTGTGGGTTGTGCAAAGCTTTCTGTAGTGGCAGAATTGCTCTTAACAATCACCTTTTTGTACAAAAGTAAGAGTCCTGAGAAGAGGAATTGGCTAGAAGGTTAGTTGGCAGGCTCAGTTTCAGATTGCATGGATGAGAACGTGTTTGTGCATGTGTATGCATATGAGAATGTATATAGTTTATAAATGTACCTGCTTTACTGTTGTGTTTTTTTTCCTTTGATGTTCTGGATATGTGTGAATGGTGTTCACACATGAATGGTGTATATTCAGCTGCAATACATAAGCATATGATCTCTGTTAATATATGTATTGTAAATCTACAATTAAGGTGAATTCATTTAGGGACTATTTCTATTCTGTGGGATAATAAAACAGGTCCTCTGTAGTTCATGGGTAGCAAAGTTAAGCTTTACACTTACACTAAACAAAAATATTATTTTGGAGACTGTACAATTCTGCATTCTATAAGCATTTTTTGTAATGTTTTCTTCTAAATATTCTTTTTCCAAAAAAAAAAAGAATAGGACATTTAATGTGTATATATTAAATATAATATACATATAACATTTAATGTCAATTATACAGTTTTTCATAACAGCTATGAAGAAAAAAATCACAAAACAAAGATAAAGGCTAAAAGTGATTGCTGAATCATCTAATCCAAGGTTTCTGCACCAAGCAGCATCATGCAGACCAGGTTGCTCAGAACCTGGTGAGTGGATGAACATTTCACAGCCTCTTTAGGCAAACTGAGTGCTTAACCTTCAAATAAAATGCTTTCCTCAAATCGAAGTGCAACTTCTTTTTGGTTACTTATGTCTATTGCTCCTGTGTTTCCACTCTGCGCATGAGAAGAGTCAGGATCCACTTTATACTCTTCTGTTAAGAACTTTAAAAAAGTAGTAAGAAGTCCTGATGACTTCTCATGGCTTAAAAAAAGAAAAAACAGCTTTTTCTGTCTCTCTTGATACTTCACGCACTCCAGCCCCTAATCAGCTCCACTGGACTCACTGCAATAGGGCACCATCATTTAGATACAGCTTGTGCTCCTGCTGTATGTCTTGTCTTGTCTCCATTTGTCTTTTAGAACAGGTGCATCCAACATGTGGCCCAGGGGCCACAATGCAGACCCACAAGATCCTAAATTTTTAACATTCTTCTGTGACTTTTAGCAGTATTTTTCATTAGTCAATTGCGTGAAGCTCAAACATGAACTGTGAGGGCAATGATGGAAAGCTGTGGAGGGGAGGGCATAGCACAGTGCTAACCCCACTTCTCTCACCCACCATACACGGTTAAATTGAAATCCATATGTGCTACATATACTTGTGCTATTTCATGAGTAAAATGCAGTGATTACTGTTACTATTTCAACCCACCTACGTGTGTGTATACCTGTGAAGACATGCAGTTTTTGTTACTTATGTTTTCTTATTTAATTAGTAAAGTTGAAATAGTGTTATTTTGTAAAGTTATACAGCAAGTTAACATGTTCACTGCAGAAGAAATATCCAGAATACTTGTGCAGTGCTAACAAATCTTGTAACTTTCAACATCCTCAAAAGCTTACAAAATGGAGAAAATGAAATCAAGTCATTTATGGAATCAGAAGGAAAATTTATGCCAGAACCTGAATACAGAAAATGGCTTACAGACTTAGTGTTTCGGGTCAATTTGGCAGCTCATTTAAATGAGTTAAACGTGTCTTCAGGGTGGAAATCAACTTCTCTGTTCTATGTTTCAAACAACAACAGCATTCAAAATGAAACTTAAATTATGGCAAGCTCAAGTTATGGTGAATAATTTTATGCACTTAAATAAGTATGCTAAACATAGTTCTGTGAACAGTGAAAAATATACTGTTTTGATTCACAAATTTAAGAACAGGTTTCAAGATTGAAAAAAAAAAAAAAAAAGAATTATCAGTTTTATGATATTCTTGTGACTCAGTTTTTTGGTCACCATAAATACATTACCTGCAAATTTTCAAATGGTATGCATGGAGTTGCAGTCAGACATTCAACTCAACAATTTGTTCATGTTCATTTGATGGTTGAACTAGATGTTCTTGTAGGTCCTTTCCAACCTTGTGATTCTATGATTCTTTGTCTCTTTACCAGACTTTTATAAGCCCTCTCTTACCAGAGAAAAATACCCCTCACTTCATGACCACACCTTATTCATGTCATCACTTTTTGGCAGTATGTACATTTGTGAACAACTGTTTTCAAGGATGAAGCTCAGGAAGAGTAAAAGTAAATCAAAAACTTCTGATGAGCACCATGAGAACTCGCTAGGAATTGCAACCTCTTCCACCAGACCAGACACTGATGTATTACTTATACAAAAACTAATATCCTAATAGTAGGATATCAAATATCCTACCAATTTAAGTTTTTATTGCCCTCTTCTTTTATGTTTAATAAAAAATATTAAAAAAAAAAATAAGCTTTGCTATTTACAGACATTAACTATATTATATATTTTATATGTGGCCCAAGTCAATTCCTCTTCACTCAGTGCAGCCCAGGTCAGCCAAAGGATTGGACACCCAATGTCTTAGAAGAATCTGGCTATTCTTCTTTTGTATCTCCTTATTAGATAGCCTGACTTGTTGAAGACCCTCTGAATAGAAGCCCTACCTTTCTGTGTATAGATCACAACATCCAATTTGGTATTATTCATTAAACTTCTAAAGGTGCATTCTGTTCCATCAGATTGTTAGCAAAGACTATATATATCATTTCCATATCAAATATTAAGGGATGCTTGTAGTACAGACTCTTTGAATCTGAAGGGTTAATCAGAACCATTTCACCCATCTCACAGTCCACTTTTTCAGTACATGCCTAATCAAATTACTTACAAGAATACTATGTGAGATTGTGCTGAACATTCTTTCAAAATCAAGCTAAAAGTCATGTACTACTAATCCACGCATATGGACTTGGCCATGGCAAATCTCTGCTGACTTTTTTCTATTCCCTTGTTGTACACTGGGTCTGGACAGGGCTTCCATAAGTAATTGCTGCATGATCTTTTGGGTGCAGAACTTAGGCTGACAGGTCTGTAGCTACCTAGACTTTCCTTCTTCCTGAAGATGAGTGTGATATTTGTCTTTTTCTACCAACTAATTAGGATCAACCCTTGCTTGCCGTGATCTTCCAGTGATGATACAGCACAGCCTTAAAATGACTTTGAACCTCAGAAATCTCAAGTAAAGTCCATCTGATACCATAGATTTATATGTGCCCAACTAACATGAGTACTTCGCAACTTACTTCTGGTACAATGGGTAATCATAGGGTCATAGAACCACAGAATCTTTTGAGTTGGAAGGGACCCTTAAAGGCCATCTTGTCCAACTCCCCTGCAATGAAGAGGGACACCTACAGAAGATCAGGTCACTCAGAGCCCTGTTCAGCCCAACCTTGAATGTCTCCAGGGACAGAGCACCCACCACCTCCCTGAGCAACCTGTTCCAGTGCTTCACTATCCTCACTGTAAAAGTAATAGAATCATTTAGGTCAAAAAAGATCTTTAAAATCATGAAAAGTCTAACCATTCACCTAACACTAACAAGTCCATCACTAAACCACGTCCATAAGTTGACGTTCCTGCTGGGTACCCTATCCTCACCTCTGACTGCCATTGAGTTCTTCTTGGAGACTGAGATCATGAAGTAGGTTCTTGTTCATTCTGATCTTCTTCCTGTGCATTAGAATAGTCTGTTGTTCTCTGAGGAGGATATCGTTAAAGATAACTAGTTATCTTGGTATCCTTCTACCTGCACGGCATTTTTCAATGGTATGACAAACAAATCACTGAACAAGGTAAAATCTCATGAAAACAGTCATTCTGATCTTGCTGTTTTCTTTGCACATTTTTCTCAGGCTTTTCTATACTAAAATTTCTTTATTACTGTAGACAAACCTTCACCTTTCACCCCTCTGGCAAATTCTTTCTTGGTTCATTGATCACCAAGGGTAGATCTACATTCTGACTATTTTCTAGGAAGAATCTGGGTGTTTTTTTTCTTTGCTTTGTTAGTCTATTGAAAACATATTAACCTTTAAATTAGAGACAGAAATTAGACAGCTCAATAATTATTCATTCTGTTTCTCTCTTCAAGGTTTAAATAAAAAGGATCGCAGGATAATAGAACAATTCAGACTCGAGGGGACCTCAAAAGGTCAGCTTCTGCAGGGTCAAAAGCTGCTGACCCTCAAAGCAGGGTCAGCTATGAATGCAGACTCATTTTTCTGAGGGTTTTATCCTGTCTGGTCTTGAAAACCTACAAGAATGGATGCTACACACAACTTCCTCAGGCAATCAGATGCACTACTAAAATGCCCTCAGAGTGAATAAACCTTCTATTAAATTCAGTCTGAACTTCTCTTGCTTTAACTTATGCTGTTTCTCATCCTCTTACCACTGAGAATAGCTTATATCTCCACCTCATGGGTACCAGCTGATACCCAAAGCAACCTCTTCTCCAGGCTGAAAGAGTCACATTCCCTCGGCCTCTACTCATATGACATGTTCTTCTTCTAGGATTAGAAGGAATGATTTCTTCTCACTTACTTACTTATCATTCAGGGAACATTTAGAAGCTATTTAGAGGTTGGAAATTCCACTTAGATAACAGACCACATGGGGTTCAAGTACTGCACTGATGAATGAACAAGACAATATGGGAAACTAAGCTTGTGTATTTTCTCTTTAGGAAAGAATGGGGAAAAAATTGATTAGAGTATCTTAGCAAGATTTTCAGAGATAAAGTCTTCTTAAGACTATTAGGGAAGATGAACTCATAGAACACAAAATTTCTGAAAGCTTTGTGTCTCTTACCAGTGTAAACTGTGTGAACGTGTTTCTTAATTTTTTCCTTATACAAGGATAAGGATGATTTTAAAGGCATTAATTGTGTTACAGATATTATCTATCTCAGTGCAGCTAAAATATACCCACTCAGAAGTAACTGCATCCTGCTAATACTTTACATATTTGTTAAATTCTGAGTAGCTTTAACAATTCCATCATCTCTTTACAATTTGGCTGTAGGATAAATTTAGTATATTATTCATATATATTCAGTGTGATAGTTCATCTCCACCTCGCTCCCCCATCTAAATTAATACACATAGTGGCATTAGAACTTTCAGATGTTTTTATCACCTTATGAAAATGTTGTCTTATTCTATTGGATACAAAGAGAGCAGAATAAGATACATCACACTAAATGCCCATTATTTTAGTTCATGACCACGATCACTGAAGCATACTAAATGATTTTAAAACTTTTTTTTTTCATAACATTCCTTAAGTGGGATAATAGTAAAGTAGATTTTTGTGAGTGGAATTCTTTTCCTGTGTGGTTGTGGAATTTTTTTCTAATTTTTTTACTTCTGTAAATTGTTCCACTGTTTTTGAGAGAATGTGGCCACATATTACAATCTGACTCTTGTTTGAACTCTTGTATATTTACCTCTAAATAGGCATATAAAAATAAATATTTATGAATATGCAACAATTCATGTTCTTACTCACATGCAGTGTAGGCTGGAAGAAGCCAATCAGGTAGTGCAAGCTGTCAAAGAGGTTTCACGAAATCAGTAGTTTGAATGTGTTAAGGACCAGCTGATGGAGAGAAAAGGAAGAATATGTCTGCACAGAAAAATAGATCCTAAATCTAAGAAGTGAAACAAAGCATCTGTTGGAATGGTGTTGGTATTGGAATAGAGATAGCCAAACAACAGTTCTGTACAGATCAAAAGATATAAATTTGTACATTATCCAGATCCAGGAAAACCTAATAGAAATGCACCTGATGTTTCTGGACAATATCACATTATTCAAAATAACAAGTAGTTTCTTATGGTGGTCAATATCACAACAGAAGAATCTAGATCTGTTTATGTGGGTTTTGTTTTTGTTTGTTAGTTGTGGTGATTCTTGGTTTGTTTGTTTTGTTGTTGTTGTAGGCGACAGCGAGGATTTGGGATGTGACGTGGTAGGACTCTCACCTTGTTCGGTGTTGAAAGCTTAATAAGGGGCGTAGACGAAGTAGGATAGGTATATAGGTAAATCGCACAATGCAATAAATGCCATTTTTCTGCTCACCATATTGGTATTCACGTGCAGTTCTTTGGCCCGGGTAGGTTTTACCCGATAGTCCAGCACAGGCACAGAGCTAAAAGAACATGGGTTGCCAGGTGCATGGCAACATGTTGTTGTTTGGTTGGTTTTTGGCAGGTTTTAACTTGTGTATTTTGATAGGCATTTGATGTTTTTACAAATATTAAGATAGCCTAGAGAACTGACAGACTGATGTTTGGTTTGTAAGACCCCTAAGAAAGTTTCTCAAAAGTTGTTACTGCTTTAAGTAGGCTTGCTTTAGTAGATTACTGTTAAGTGGAATGAAAGAAGAATTCACAACCAGGCCCTGAGGTTAAACATGCCACAGAATAGATACTAACTACAGTATAATAGTAGATACTAACTATTAACTCTATTTCAAAGATTTGAGGAAGGTGAATGCATTCTAAAAATATATAGCTCTTTACAAAGAGACTTGTGTTAAGTACAGATCAGATTTAGAATTGTAAGATGAAAGCCTAACATCAAAAGCAATTGTCCATTATGGCAATTCCCACCTGGTTTAGAGCTGTCTTTGCCATAAGAACAAAATCCAGCAATAAACATGTGGAAATAAATAATTATCCAGCTGAATAATTGGGAAGAATTTGCAAGCTTCCAGGTAGCTGAATCTTGCCCTAAAAAATGCAGTGCTTTTAAGGTGCTGTACTACATTTATTACTACACTGTGCATGAAAGACAATCATGGCAAATTCAGACCTATTTTTTCTTCCTTGGCCAAGTTATGGCAGCAACTTCTAGGATCCTGACATGCCATGACATTGCTTCTTTCCACTTTCAGGGTTGGTTCAAGATGGATATGGCACTTTTCCCGGGGAAGAAACTGCAATTGAAATTCATTCTGTTGGTTACATTACCTCTCCCAAGGGCAGTTTTTAAAAGAGAAATGGATAATGTCCATGCTTGAGAGAGCATTTCTTCTGAAGTTTGTAATTATTTAGTGTCTGCTTAGCTTATAATTGATCTTTTTAAGTACTAATTCGTTAATGCTTAAAAATAATGCTTTTTATATATCTGCAAGTCCCCTTCCAGAAATAGTATTATTTATTACTTTTTGGTAAGTATGTATATTTTTTAGTTTTTAAAGCATTGACCAATTCAGATTTCCCCAAATCAACTCCTTAAAGTGCTTACTTAAGCAAAATAAAAAACTGCTTTTTGTTTTTTTAAAAACAAAAAAAAAACAATTAATTTTTTTTTTTTTTTTTTTTTTTTTTTTTTTAAATCCAAGCTGGGATTATTCAGCCTGGAGAAGAGGAGGCTCAGGGGAGACCTTATAGCTCTCTGTAACTTCCTGAAGGGAGGTTCTAGTGAGCTGGGGGTTGGCCTCTTCTCTCGTGTAATCAGTAATAGAACTAGAGGTAATGGTTTCGAGCTGCACCAGGGGAGGTTCAGGCTGGACATTAGGAAGTATTACTTCTCGGAAAGGGTAGTCAGGCATTGGAATGCACTGCCCAGGGAGGTGGTGGAGTCACCGACCACGGGAGTGTTCAAGAAACGTTTGGATGTTGCGTTGAGGGATATGATTCAGCTGGGAAGTATTGGTAATGGTTGGACTAGATGATCTTCTAGGTCTTTTCCAACCTGGATAATTCTGTGATTCTGTGAAAATGAGGTTACAGACCTGCAGACACGTATCCTTTTATTTACTCATATAAGCACTTAATCTATCAGAATTATTCACAGCAATGACACTAAACATGAATGATATCTCTAGACATCACCTAGTTCTATTTTCTAAGTTTCTTTCCAGTCTCTGATTTTTAGTATTATCATTCACTAGCTTGCTTGTCTGGGAAGTGTCTAAAGGAAACAAATCTTTCTTGTTGAGAGGCTGAATCTGAAAGTAAAACTATATCATTGCTTTAAAATTTAAAAAAAAAAAAAAAAAAAAAAAAAAAGGTCAACACAGACATTTAAATATTACAATATTTATCTTCAATTAGCAAAACTTTTAGTTAACCATCATTAACTATTAAGTCTAAGACATTATTCTTCACTGTTTCTTCTACAAAATAAAAGAGTTTTGTGTTTTTTTTTTCTTTTTTTCCTTAGTTCTAGAAATTGAAATAGTATAGAGAACAAGAATGCTGAGATCTTAGGTATAAAACTACAGTTTTTCATGACATGAAGGATCTTTTTCTTTTATGACATACTGTTCAAAGACAAAGGATGAAAGAATGTCATGTCCAATGTCCCACATGTACCCTTATTTGTACTGAGGGCATGGGATACTGGACATGTAAATCTCATCAGAATTCGACTTTAAGCATATAGAAGTGGGTATTATAAACAAATTGGTTTTCATTGTAATGGAGTAAGAATGCAATTTGGTTGTTTGTATTAAAGCTTTGATGAGCCTTTGCCTAAGCGGCTCTGTCTGGTCTTGAGTGTTATTAAAAGCTGTTTATTCCAGTGAGGCCAGGATCACAATTTCTGAAACTACCCATACAGCAAAAGAATCAGTAACGGAATTATTCATGCCAGTATGGTCCAATCAACAGCCCAATGCCCTTGATAACTGCTTAAGAGTTCTGGTTTCAGTATTTAGGGGTGATCATGGGAAATGCCTGAGGACACTTAAGAACCAGAAAAAGAAGGTTGTAGATGCCCAATTAAAGAGGAACTCACTCAAGCATTTCCTACTCTGAGGACACCCCTAAGATTCGTCCATGCACGTATTAAGGGTGACCGATCAGCCTCAGTGTGTGTCCTGACACTCCTGACCTATCACTGGCTCATGATGCAAAACCTGATAGAAAAAGTTAACAGAGACAAGCTTTTCTATAGTTTCTCTCCTTGCAACATTGTTTCACCTATTTTATGATGACTGCTAATTTCCTATCGAGCGTCCCTTTCTGTAAGGTAGAATATCCAAATATGTGCAGCCTTTTCTGATTACATGCGCTACACTTTACCTTCTTTCCATTTTTTATCATTTGAACTTCCATTAATTTCCTTTAATCTTTCTTGAAATTGTGGCTTTTCTGATAGAACACAGTGCTCCAGTCTTACCCTACTTTGTACTGCACAGAAGAGTAACTTCATATGATTATACCTCCTAGTTTGTTGTTTATTTCTTTTCATGCTGTCTTGACACTGTTGTGTCAAGTTGTTTCACCATCCTCTGTAGCTCTGCCATAGTAGGGATTTGTTGTTCTGCATAACTGCCAGAGAATCACTTTCACTGATACCATACTTTCTTCATGCCATGGTTTATTATTATAATATGTGATTACTTTTCAATTTTTTCTGCTGAATTACATTTTTTCACACTTTTTTACAAAGTCATTTTGTATTTTTTTCCTTTCAAAAGTTTAACTGAAGTCAAAGTATGCAAAGTCGGTATCATTTTCTCTGTCCACATAGAATACAAAGTAGTGGACTTCTGCAAAGGAGATTCTGATTAGATATTCAGGAAAGATCTCAACTGCTAAGAGCAGCAGAAGAGTGGGATAGTGTGGGTGTTAAATCTCAATCACTAAAGGTCTTTCAGATCAGGATCGACAGGCATCTGGTGGGAATGACACAAGTACTAGTATAGATGCGCTTTATTCCAGTGATAGAATAGCTGAGGTTCCTTCCAGTGATTTTCTGCACAGAAGACAGCAACAATTCTCTCTAAACACAGAAGGTTGAAGAACAGTGATCCCACAGAGCAAGTGGAAGAAGTCTCAATTAAAGAACAAAAGCTACATTTCAATCACATTTCTATATATGGGTCCTTCAAAGCTAACTCCTTGCTCCTGGGAACCCTTAGGAATCTGAAGTATCAAGTGTTTGGAAATAAACACAGAAAGTAGACAGAAGCTATTGATTGAATTTCTTTGGAACACAATTTCTATATAAAGACAGGACATAAAAAAAACATCTTTCATTAAGGGTGATTTTTTTTTTTCCCACAAGAGAGGTTGTAAAAATGTATATATCTATATGTATATACAGTTAAAGCCATTTAAATAAGATTCAAAATTTGCATCACCCTTCTGGAGAAATGCAGTATGTACCCCCGTGTGTGTACGTTCTCTCTCAAATTTCTCCTTTGAGTCTTAGTTTGCACTTGAGCAGAAGTGGCAAAAAGCTTCACAGCTTTCATAGCCATATTATCTGAGGAGCAAGAGTAAAATAAACATAACACTTAGCATGATAACTACCATGCAGCAATTAAGATGTGGGTCAAATTCAGCAGCGCAGTGGAAGGAAACAACAGTCTGTCCTCAACAGTTGGTAACTCTTCAGGTGCTGAACCTCATTCTTATTCTCTAATTTCTGCAAAATAGCCTTGGGCTTTTGCAAACAGTAATTCATAACCTGCGAACCTAATTGAAGCAAAGTTCCCTCAGGGGTCCAGAAGACCCATTTCACAGTCAATCATTTCTCTCTAGGAAGAAAGTATTATTTTATAAGGTTAGTTCTTGTAACAGTGTGAAATGTGCAATGGCAAGCAAAAATGTCTTAAGTGTAGCAGCAAGCAACAAAATATTAGCAATGTTTTAGCTAGTTTGGTCATAATATAATGACAACTAAAAATAATTTTCATTATTTAAAATATTGTATATTTTTGAAATTGTTAAGATTATTGTAAATATTTTCGAGGGTTTTTTTTTTCATTTGTTTTGTTTGTTTTGTTTGTTTGTTTGTTTTTCCTGGGATCTCGTATGTACAGGGATCCTTCCCTGTAAACTCTGGAGCAAGGAAGACAAACCAAAGACTAAAGGAACACTGTTTGCAGATTTATAACGTTCTGAGAAAGTATGCTTGTTTAAAAAATACAGCTTTTTCTAGAAACTTACATAAGCAAAGTAAAGTACAATACTGTAGTCTGAAATAGTAGGTACAAAATGTGACCTTTTACATCTTATCAGTTCTATCTAAAAATTGTTTTCTTTTGTTTAAAAAGAACTGATTTCCAAACATATGATTGAGACCAGCCAGCATGCAGTGTTGCTAATAGAAGAGCCCAGCTACAAGGCTGCAATACCACACTGGAAACAGATCAACACACGGAGGAGAGCAAGTTTCTAAAATAAAGCTAACAATTTTGAAATCAGGCTCTTCTCAGGTTGTTGAAAATCTCAGTGCAATTGCCCTAGCTGTGTTTAAGTCCTCAGGCCATTTTCCTAACAGAAATGTAATGCTATTAAATAACATACACACATTTATATAAGTAATTCAGAATACAATCCAGGAATTCTTATTTTAGTTTTGAAGATAAACTCTAAACAACTTCAAATGCTGCTGATCTCTCAGGTTGCAGTTAGTATTTATAGGTTGTGTTCTGCTTTCCCAGTCTAATGGAGATGCCATGCCTGTGAACTACTGCAGAAAGTCCCAGGGACCTCTGGAAAGTTGAATCGGACAAAAAAATAGCTGTATATGTTAGCAACAACAAGTTATACTCTTCTTCCCAATCATCTGCTGCCCTACCAACGTTCTGCTTATGAAAGTGCTGCTAGGGCTCACTGCTCTTAACGAATACAGGGGCAGACAGCCTCACAGAATCTCAGCTCAGCTATTATTTTGCATGTGAGCACTTAGCTTAAAAACAAGAAAATACAATAACCACAAGGAGATCTACCAAAAGTCCACTAGTGCACAATGACATATCTGACACAGTCAAGCAGACTCAAGTAAGCAAAACTACTTTTCAGCAGAACAGTGCGTGCTGAGTAAAATAAATAGGATTGGGAGGTAGTAGTATGTAAAATGTAGTAAGACAGAGTTAAGAAATATTGTATGTAGGTCAGTCTGAAAGTAATACCTCTTACTTATTTCCATGGAAATTACAACAGAAACAAAAAGCACAATAACACTGTTTAATAAAGAAAATTCTCAGTTGCAAAACACTATTTTTCAGTGCAGTCATCACCATTAACTATATACTTTCATCAGCAGAGAACTAGTGCCCATATGCCCTGTTCATAAAAATCTGCGTGGCTGTCTGGAATATGGTTTGTCTTTCACATCACTGTGGCCACTGCCGAAACACATCACTGACCACCTCACTGTGCTCACATCCACTGTTTGGTCACCAGATATACATTCAGCAAGCATCAATGAATGTCAGAGGGTGCCATTTTTCTTCATGGAGAAATTCAGTGACTCGCTTTTGCTCGATCCGTACTGTCATGTCAGACACCATTCTGTCAGACTGCCCCTCTGCTGCCATCTGTCACACAGAAACAACATGTAACAGAGTTTTGGTGGGAAGGTTCAACATCTAGTGCCATACCACTAACATCTACCTGTGACACCATGGGCCAATGATGATGTCATAAAATAGGAGGCATTACTTTCAGAGCAGCCCTTGTAATAGAGAAAGCACATATCAGAAAACACAGTTTGATCCCAAGAACTTAGCGAGGAAGAGACTGAGTAACTTATGTGCTTATTCTTGCCACTTATTTGAAAAGTCACCAGTACTGGATTCCTGAGCACAGGTATAGGCTCACCAGACCAGTGACCATAAAGAATCCTTAGAGAAAGGATATTGAGCCACTAGCAATTGCACCATCATTTCAAGACAGAAAACTGCTGATGACCTTAACTGCAGCCAGCTGCAGATGGTGAAGTACACGGAGTTAGATTAGGGTTATAGATTAGGCTATTAGAAACAACTATGTTTTGCCCATTAGAGAAACTTTTCATATCGAAGCACAGAGCAGACTGGAAATCCCTGACATGTGAAAGGCAGAAAAGCCACCAGCTAGCTAACTACACAGAATGAGTAAAGATCTCCTGTCTAACATGACTATAAAAAACTTTCCTTTATTTCCACCTCTCTTCAACAAAATCTGGAGACATTTGCAGCTATAATGTTTACTTTGATAAATGTGGAAATCAAAGCACTCTGGAGGCTATGAATGACTTACTTATTTTTATCTTATTGTACTGAAGAATGATTTTATCTGTATCATAGCAGGGTTATCCTCTCAGAAGAGTGCAATTATTCCACAAATCTGGACACTGCAGAGACCTTCTTTCTGAGATTTAGCAAGCATTTTCCATCAGAAACTGTACTTGTCTGGTGAGGAGCTGGTGTCACTGATGTCCCTAAGGGAGACCTGAGATCCCAAGGATCATATTCCTTGCTCAAAGCCTGTGTGTTTCATGAAGCTGCTCCAGCCAGTATAATCTTTAATTGATCTGTGCTGTATTGCTGGAAAAAAAAAAAAATAAAGCAAACATCAATGTTCAGCACTATGGATATGAGATCTCCACATTTTGTTGCAGGAGAACATAAGCAGTGCTGTCACATGTAGAGAGAACAGTCTACATTAGGAAAAAAACCGCTGTCTGTTATTCTGAGGTTCCTATTTGCTTGTAGATTCCTTGGTGGTTTGTTGTTCAGCTTTAGCTGGCTGGTATACTTTTCTATAAAATACTGCATTTTTTATATATATATATTTTTTTCTGGACACGTGTTCACTTCCAAACTCACTTTCAAATTCCATTGAAGAATCTTAGCAGCAAAGGTTGATGGAGCTATTTTTAGTCTATTCATCTCGCTGATTTTTACAGGAAAATTTTATTTTTACGAGTAGTATGAATATTTATTATCTAGCCAGGGTGAATTAAGCAACTGCAAAAGACTGATAAATTAATACATTCAAGTAAAAGGAAGTATCACTTTCAGGCTAAAAGCATTTGCTATAGATGAAACAGGCATCAGATACTGGAAGCAGCTTCTTCGATCATTAAAAGAAATTACTTTAAGCCTTTAAATTCAGGAGGTGAAATCATTGTACTGGTTTGGCAACAGTTAAATATGAGAACTCATAGGGCAAATAGATTAGATAATTCTCAACAAATAGAGACAGCCTAATAAGTGAATTATATGCTGCAGAATGAAGGAGTAGCTTGAATGGATTTTGGAAGAGATTTTGTTTAGGGGAGTGAATGATGAAGATGTACTTGAACTACGAAGATGTATTTATTACGTTGTCCAGGTAGCTCTGGATGAAATAAGTACAAATAAGCTGTATCTACCCTATGGTAAAAAGAGTATTTGAGACAGAGCAGACATTTTTCTCATCAACAATTGATTTATTCTATTCTATTTATTCTATTTATTTATTCTATTTATTCTATTCAATTCTATTAGGAGAAAATAAGAATTTGGGAAAATACGTATTTTTTTTTCAAAAAATATGCAAAGTTCCAAGAAGTGCATAAGCTGAAGTAAATTAGAAGTTGCAGAAATGCTTCAAATATTTAATACCAAAATACTACACAGAACTATTCTAATACTTCCTCTTAAATGAGAGAGAAAACACATACAGGGGGAAAAAAAAAAAAAAAAAAAGAGTGGAAAAATCTTTAAAAGAGAGGTTCTTTGTACTCATCATCCAAAACCGAAGGCATTTTTCTTTTCTTTTCTGGGCACACTCTGTAACTGCATTACATTCTGCAGAGTGGTAGATCTTGGTCTCTTAGTAAAATAATCTTGTTCCATGCCCAGATATTTCCAAGCATCATAACTTCATATCACAACATCACTTTTTCGCTTGTTTCTCCTTCAGGTATTGTCATAGAAGACAGATGATAGATAGAAATATTTACACATCTTAGAAACCATCAGCTTCCAATTGGCCACCAACGAACTTCACAATTCTAGTAAAATGTAGTATAGTTGTACTGGATAAGACTCAAACCAGAAACAACTTTCTTTTCCCTTAAAGATTTCTAAAAGAACATGGGGTTGGCCACTCATCAGCTCTGAAGTTGTGTACTTTCAGATATGGTAAATTCTTTGAGAAGGTATGTGCATATAAAGACAAAAAAGGCAAAAGTAACAGGTGATGATTTCAAAATCACATTTTGTCCCATCTCTTATTCTAGCAGAACTTTAACTTCAGAAAAGAAGAGTTTTCCAATTTCCTTTCTCCTGTCCCATTTTTTTTTTCTCCTCCAAAAGTATCTGAACAAGTCCCACAAACAACAAAAAAAAAAAACCCATAAATAATACTGCTCAATGTATAATGTTATTTTTAACTCAGTTTGCCTTGTTTTTCCTTGGAGCATGTTGAGGTATGAGAAGTAATGTCATTTTTCTCTTTTTGTATAAATTTCAGAAGTTTATTTCTTTGCTTCATTATTTTCCTCCTTATATAGAGATTAAATGAATATTGTAACACCGTCAAACATAAATGTCATGGTTTTGTAATTTTTGCTATTGGTATTCCACATCATAACATCATGTGGAGCACAGAGAAGAAGTACTACACGTCCCAGGGAACCTCGCGGTCAGAGAGGAAAATACGTCACGGAAGCGACGCTCGCTCTCTCTCTCACTGCCTGGCAGCGGGTGTGGGTGTCCTTCCAAGCCACGGCGCCTTCAATTTCAAAGTAGGCTTCTCGGTCTTCAGAAACCTCTCTCTCTCTCTTATTTCACTTGATTTATTAGCCTCAATTTAGATTAGATTGTATTATAGTAAAATAAGTTTTACTCCTTAGATCGTTGCCGCTGCTCTGTTTGTTTCCTTGAGCCCAGCTCCCATCTCCCTACCCCTTTCCCTTTTTTCCCTTCCCCTTTGTCAGGGGCCGGGGGCCCACGGGCCTACTGCCCCCCCTGTCACAGACACAGATTGATCTAGATAACTCCGTGACAATAAATTAAAAACTTTTTCTAATTAACTACATTCCGTTGGGAAACAGCATGATGGTATGTTACTGATTTTTAATAGAATCATAGAACCAGTAATGTTGGAAGGACCAGTGAGATCAGCTAGTCCAACCATCAACCCATTCCTGTGACCTCTCCAGACCATGCCACTTTGTGCCACATCTGCCCTTCTCTTGAACACATCCAGGGACCATGACTCCAGCACCTCCCTGGGCAGCCTCTTTCAGTACCTCACCACTCTTTCTGAGAAGAAATTTTTCCTTATATCCAACCTGAAGATCCCCGCTGCAACTTAATGCCATTATCTCCTACCCTATTCCTGTTAGCCAGAAGAGGCCGACTCCCACCTCCCCACAACCTCCTTTCTGATGATTGTAGAGAGGAATGAGGTCTCCCCTGAGCCCCCTCATTTCTCTCTGTGAATTTCATGTTTCGTAAATGGAAGTTTATAAAAAGAAAAAGCATGTATCTGTTTTCTGAAAAGACTATACATATGTAATCAGTGACAGTCAAGTGGGTGGGGCCAGTATTTTCACCAGTGCCCAGAGGCAGAACAGGGGGCAATGGGTAAAAACTGGAACACAGGAAATTCCAAACAAACACGAGGAAAAACTTTTTTTCCTTTGAGGGTGTGCACCGTGCCCAGAGAGGTTGTGGAGTCTCCTCTGGAGATATTCAAATCCCTCCAGAACACTTTCCTCTCCACATTAGAGAACCTGCTTAAGCAGGGTAGGTAGACTAGATGATCTTCAGAGACCTCTTCCAACTTGACGAATTGTTCTAGTTTTGCTTACTCAGCATTTTGGAGATGTAGGTATTCCGTTGAGTTACCAAAGACTGCTGTTTAAATGATCTTTTTTTAACTTCTGTTTTGCTACAAATAAGTACACTTAGCTTCACATATATCATAGTAGCAAAACTTCTGTATATCAATAGCACAGTCTAATTCTTAACAGAGCTCAGTTTGCAGTTAGCAAACTGGTCATATGAAGCGGAGATGCACCATTCCTTCTTTCTGAAAGCTTTGATTCTTGCATTGCTTTCTGTCTCCTATAGAACTAACTTTGAACAAACTCATGTATGGGGCAATGAATGCATTCCCTTTCCTATCACAGGGCTCCAAAATAACAAGAGTGAAACATTACATGTTAGATGAACCAGAGCAGGAAAAGCACATTGTCTGGAATATTTGAGAAAGGAGGTGGCTGAAGTGGTGCTAGTCTGACATGGCCATTTCCATAACCTTTGCTGCCTCTGGTTTGGACAGACTCACACTCTTCCCTAAGCTCTAAACAGATGTATTCAAAACTGAAGAAAGTCAGTAACAAAAGGCACTTGGATGATCTCACACAACTAAATAGAGCAGTCTCCCATTGTTTTCACAAAGAACCCTGGGAACATATGCTATCCATTTCCCAAATATTACTAGCATTTTGTGGAATAATAGTGAAACCATGGGAAACTGAGGCTGTTGAAACCATCTCCAACAGACTGTTCATGTGATGTATGGACAGCTGCAAGACTGGTGCTTTTTTAAAGTGAAGCTGTGAGGCAAACATGAAACAGGAATAGGAATGGAAAGTGGTAAAGGCTGAGGGAAAAAAAAGTGTGTGAGCCCTGAATAGACCTGTCACAGCTACAGACCTGTAGCAATAAGCATCCTATGTGAGTTACACACTACCAATTCCTGCCATTCTGGGATGCCTTTGGAGGAGATTGAGGTAATCCTGGCTCAGGACAATATCCAACAGGCTTTCCTCACCCTGTTTTTAGAGATCCTAGAGGTTTTTAAATCTCTGTTTAAATATACATAATGCAAAGATCAAGTGCTAGCAAATAAAACAGACACTGTTGTCATAACCTAAAACTTACCTCTCCCACTGGAGATGAAGTTTCTTCTTGAGACATGAAACATGAAACAGTATGTGATAAAATGCAGACAAGGTCTTTACTAACTTGATTTTTCTATTTTATGCTCAAAAAATTCAGAGAGATGCTCTGAGAGAAATATATATAGCTTTTGTTCCTCTTGTTTTAGATACAATCGTATCAGTCCACATTTAAAACCTTCTTTTCTATGTTTTAATCTCTTCTGAGTTCTGGCACCCCTTCATTCATGCAGAAGTAGCCCGTGCTTCACAATAGCCTTTTCAAAGTCTGGCTCTCACTCTGAAGTTGTTGCACTTCTGTGGAAAATGTACAAAAAAAAAAAAAAAGTAAGTTGTCTGTGTCTCCTAACTTCTGTTTTTCCTGAGGACTTCTGAGCTGCTTTGCCATAAAATCATTCACTAATTTTGCCTAAGTGTCCATTTTTGCAGGATAATTTAAAACAACTGTTGGTAGCTACATTTTGTACCTTGTAATTTGACTTTGATTTCTTCTAATTGTGTTCCGAGTGTTTGCCATGCTACTCTGACTCAGGATGATCGTAGTCCTGCTCTGCCTCTGGCCATTCATTCTTCACCCTAGACACTGCAGTAACTCAGCATGGCATTTCAGTCCACTAATAAAAGTTTTTGAAAGAATAGCTGTATATGAAATATGGTTAGCACTGATAACAAATAATCCTATGATAATAATACCATTACTTTTAATTACTTTTAATTATAAGAAAATCAGCATTGTATTAATTCCCAATAATGTATTACATATAAAATAAACTTGTAAGTAATAAAACAATGTTAATAGTAACAGTAAAGACAATATTGAATATATAAGCAATTAATTCATGATGTAAGTTGAATTAATTAATGCTTACAATAGCAGTATTCATCCTAACATTTCCAGGCTTTGTTGTGGTAATACTGCACTAAACATTGCTTAATTCTGTCTTTTAGAGCTTTGTGTGTTCCATTAAAGCTGCTACAGACATGAGGCATAAGTAGTTTGATTCCTCCCTCCTGTATATGTTGTCCTACTTGCCAATGTGCCACTCAGTGACAGGCCAATCTTCTTTTAAAAGTCTCCAGCAGACACTAACTGCCCATAAGTACTGAGACAGAATTGTAAAAATTGTCCCTACCACCCCAAGTGGGTGATTCCAGAATTGCCTTCACTAGCATATGGAAATGTTTCTGAACTAGCCAGCTTATGCTGCATTATATTTTTCAGCTTCCCAGGGAAGACTCTTAGTCTTAGATAGATAACATTTTATGGAATTTAGTACTTTTATCTCAGAACTTATCCTTAGTTTTCAAAAGCGTTATTCTACAGAGTGGAGGCAATATTTTTTTATATTATATTTTTTACTATATTTCTCTCTCAGTAATAGTCTTTTAGTGTAATTGAAATTACTAACCAATATCTTAGTTTCTTTAATAGCATGACAAAACTTTCTGAAATACACGTGTTAAAGGAGGCTACTCGTGTGATAAAATCTTCAAAATGCCCACAGCAACACCCGCACTGCCTGCCCAGTGTTAAATACCCTCCTTTTGCACTAACCCCCAGATGCTCTGCACACCTGACCTCTGCAAGACATCACAGCTCAGCATCTGCAACCAGCAAGCAGCCCAAGCCCTGTGCAGTCCCTGAACACAGGGGAAAGGAGCCAGTGTATCACCAAATGTCTCCACTGCTCAGATCAAACCAACCTCCGCAGCTTCACTCAAAGCTGACTGTTATCACTCACTTCCCTTACTTCTGATCCTACCTCTCAGACTTTCTCTTTGAGTACATGATGACCAACAGACAAGTGCATTGTCCGAAACCAGGTATGCCTCTGGTTCGCCTTTTAATTCCTCATCATTAAAGAAACAAGCACTGTATCTTTGCTTTTTTGACTTTCTTCCTCAGAATTACAAATGTCAAGATATGTTTTCTCTTTCCTCTCTCAAGTGCAGTCTCTGGCTTCAGATTCTTTCTAAGCAATAAGTTGTCCAAGGAGGTGGTGGAGTTGCCATCCCTGCAGGTATTTAAGAGACATGCGGAGGTAATGCTTAGGAATGCATTTTAGTGGTGCGCTTGCTAGTATAAGGTGATGGTTGGATCTTTCACGACATAAATGATTCTTTAATTATTTCATACTATTAGAGTATCTAAAGATTACTAACCAGTAATTCTATCATTGCCTCAGTAATCTATGTTAATGTTTGACCAGGTTGTGCATATGGTAGCAATAGAATTTGAGTAATCGTAGGAGCTGCAAAATAAAGATAATTATGCTAACGATGAAAGGTAAGATTTCAAAAGCATTCCAAACTTCTTAAAAGGCAATGGGACTTCAGCTTCTTTGAAAATTCTGCTTTGCATCATGGGCTGTAGTTTGATACACTACCCTGCCCACTCTGTTACATTGAATTACCACACTGTTCCACCAAGAGAGACATTAAATTACTACCTACAAATTAAACAAAACTCAAGCAACTATCCATTTGATTCTGCTGAGCAAATGGAACAAAAAACAGTCTAGTTTCCATGCCACATATTCATCAGTATTGAAAGTCTTCTTGAATCTTCATGAGATTGGAGAAAAAAAAAAAAAGGCTATAAGAACACATTTGTTCATGATCACTGATGAAGCTAAATAAAACTGCAAGAAGAGGCTCTATCATCTTTAAAAAGTTCATGGAAATTGGAGAAGGTAAACTGAGAAGAGCTGCCTCTGAGAAACAGCCATGACCAGTTGTTGGCAGCTTAGTTATATTCTTTGTTTTGTGGTCTTTTGTTTTTAACTACTGAAATGGCTGATATTCCTCTACATGTAAGAGGAATCTACAAAATACCTGTTGTTTTGCTGTTGGTTGGTGAAATAACTCCAGAAAAGAAAGAAGGAAAAAAAAAAAAAAGAAGAAGAAGAAGAAGAAAAAAAAAAGCCTGTTAATCATGGAATAGAATAGAATGAAAACTTACGTTGGGTCAGAGAAGAGCTTAATATCATGGAAATAGATAAGAAACACTTTTTCCCCTATAAAGGCTCTCTGTCTTCGAAAGTCAATCTTATTCTTCCCCCATATTTTTGAAACTTGTATGTAATTGCTAATTTTGTTGAGAAAGACTTAATAAAATAATTAAGCATACAGGAATATAACACCATAACACTCCAGCAGATCACAGAATCACGGAATCACAGATTTGATGCATCCAATTACAACTGACTCTAATTCAAATCATATGGGTTGGGATGAGTGGCTAAAGTATACAGTGTTATAAAATGTAAATTACAATTCCATAAGGAAGCCTAAAACTATTCAATTAGCATAGAAGACAGTACAAACATAACAAAAGAGCACAGAGGAGATTTCTAATTAATAGGAGAAAGAGCAGTATAATTACAAACTAAGATATGTCTGTCTCCATTTTAGCTTATGGTTTGTGCTGCAATCCTGTTAATTAAACATTAATAATCTATCCCCCCCCCACCCCTTTTCTTTTTTTTTCCCCCCAATTAAGTAGTAGTCTTGACTTCTAAGTTGAAAGGCAATTTGTCTAAGCAACTTTGCTCCAGAATCACTCCTTTCATCTCATGTCTTTTATTTGAAACAACTCTTTTTTTCCATGACAGCAGGTATTTGGAAGACAAAACAGTGAAATCAGGAAGCTATTCAAAAGTATACCAGACAATATATTGGTAAAAGGAGGGTGTTTCATGGCTAAAAGAAGGTTGGGGAAGATACATTTTTTTCAGATGAAATTCTCCACTCTATATTTAAATGAAAACAAACAAATGTATTTGTAATAATTCACATTCTTGCTCCCTAATATGACAGAAATAAGGAATAGTTTAAAATACATGAAGTTTTTACAGCCTGTTTCCTCACCTGTTTCAACTTTACAGCAAATGAACCGTACTTTTCAAAGGAAACAGAACTGTCTATTTCATTCATTTTTAGAGATGCTGTAGGGCATTTCTAGATTTTTGAATACTAGATGGCAAAGTCTTAAAAAAAACACTGTACAAAAAATTATTTTGGACCAGTATGCTTGGTTTAATGACAATGAAAATTTTGCTTTTATCGTATTGACAAATTGGGCTGATGCAGAAGCCCAGTGGAAAAATAGTTATTTGGTATGCATAAGCAACACTCGTTTTCTTGATTGAAACACAATATAGAAACATTCTTCCTTATGCTTCCTAATGGACTTTGTGCTGATGATATTCAGAGAAGCACTGCTATGTGATGGCAAATAAATTGTTCAAAAAGAAATATATTAAAGGAAGGCGGTCTTAATGATATGGTACAGGGATCTGCAAATACATGACAGTCAGATACAGTGAAGAGTTAAATATTTTTCTAAAAGAATGTCCAGATTCATTAATTCTTGAAGCTACTCTTAATCTGACTGTACTTGTATTAAAAGCATAGAGTAAATATCTGTAAACATCTGTAAATATTTGAAAATATCTGTAAATATCTAAAGGGCAATCAGAATCACACTGAAGCAGCTGGGACCCACAGATGTTTAACAGTTCTAAAAATCAAGACCCTTCTAAAGATAATTAACTCTGAGCATGTAAATTTGGAAACAGTTTATGTGACAGATTGCATAGGTTTAGGCAAAGACATATTTGTAAATTGTCATAAACATGAAGAACTGTATTGTTCTTAAATTCAAAATCTAACCACTGGGTTTGTAGACTAATCAACACTTCTGGAAATTTCTCAAGATTTCTGACTATTTAGCATGCATTGGCTTCTCTCGATAATTTGAAAACCAAGGTTTTCCTAGAGGTTTTGAAATAACAGCTTTTAGCTTGGTGCAAGGTTCTCTCCAGAGTGTAAAATCAATGCCTTCTTTGAACCTACCACAAAACATTGGCTGCCTTCACGATGCCTCTTTCAGGTAAGGATTTCTTTTTTCCACATTTTTTCCTTTTTTTTCTTTTTTCCTGAATTTCAGCTAAGCTTTTAGGTATACATTTCCTGGTCCTTCAGGCAGATAATTGAGGATAGACTTTACGAGCAATTCCTAATATACCTATATGTCCCACTGAAGCAGACTTTCTGGATTCTATACTGTAATCTAAATTGACTGTCCTTGAGTTAGTACATGATCTCTTTCACTACCTCAACCTAGATCTATATTGACACAGAGTGTTTTTCAATAGCGTGCAGAGCGACCTCAGGACTGCTTGCAGCTAGTCTTTCAAAAACACTCTGAGACTTTCACCAGATGCCCTTCTTGGCTTGCCAGTGAGACATTGGCAAGATGCTGCTGATGCTGTTGTTTTGAAGATGTGAGTTTTTGGTCATTAGCAGGAATCATTGATGGAAACAGAATGTAATGTCTATAGAAGTGGAGGTTCTGTGTTCACTGGTTAGAACTAACCTTACAGGGGAAAAAAAAAAAAGAATGAATCACCTCCAGACTCAGAAATACTCCATTCTAAAGCAAACTAATGGCTTTCCCACAATAGGCAGCTTGCCATAAACTTGCCGGCCATTACTACCAACACCACTGATGGAATAAAGATGCTTAAAGATGAATAATGATGATTAAAACTTCAGGTCTTTCCTTGTTATCAGATTGTTTCCTAAACAGGAAGAATTTCTCAGTCACGTATGAAAAATTAAACTTTAAAGAAATAAATAAATTCAAGCAAGCTATTCCCTGAAATTTATTTCTTCTATGTCAACCAGCAGCCTTTTTCTTGTGTGGCATGTCAGTACCCACGAGCAACCTGAATTCATGTAGTCTAGTTCGCTAGACTTGTAAGTAACTTGAAAAGGGATGGGCAATGTGTCATTTCCTTTGCAAATGTATGGGAGGTAGAAGTGGAAATACCAAAGCTTTTTAATGTTAACTCTTGGTTCTAACTAGTGCTCATGACTCATTCTGATGGTGAGTGAGCAACTAGATTGTGCCAGTAAAGGAAAACATGAACAGTGTATTGAAACTAATACATGTTTACTTAGGAAACTGTTTCCTGCTCTGATTGCAGGTAGGGTTGAGCTAACTTCATATTACCATAAATAAGCTTAAAAGCAAAGAAACTAAGAGTGTGGATGAAGAATGATAAATATTATAATGCTTCTGCCTGGTAATAAACACATGCCTAGAGCTTCTGCCAGGCAGTGCAACATCTCTGTAAAATATCCATTCAGTGACCTAGTGTATCATGTACAATACTGAGGTTGAATGACACTGTTTAAAACAGCTTTCGCTACCGTAGTGAATTTTTTAACATACGGGCTCCTAAAAGTGGAAAATACATGCGGTGAAAGGTCTTTTGTTTAACTTCCCATAGACAAAAGTTGCTGCTTTGGATCTCACAGATAACAGAACAGCAGTAACTGAGTTCAATAACAAGAAAAGTTCCTCAGACTTCTCTTGGGAAAAGAAAAAAAATCTGAATTATGATCAACTGAGATGATAGCCGTGATAAAAACATCCACATTAAAATTGGACTTAATTTATTATTACTTTAGTGGACTGCTAGACCACTAACCAGCCACCCCCTCATTCCTCCTCCTCAGCTAGACAGGGGAAGAAAATAAGGTGAAGAAGCATGTGGCTTGAGATAGAGATCTCTTACCAATTACCAACATGGACTAAACACACTTTAATTGTGAAAAATAAGTTTTGCTTATTGACAACTAAAAGTAGAGTAGGATGGGGAGAAAAATAGAGAAAACTGAAACACCTCTCCTTTACCCCACTTTCTTCCCAGGCTCAAATTCTCTCCTTTATTTCCAACTCTTCTATCTCTTCCTCACATCTCAGCAGTGCAGAGGGACCATGGGGCCCACCCTTCAGGCACTGCTCCCCGCAGCTCCCCATGGACCTCTCCAATGAAATTTTAAAAAGGTTTTAGAAACTAGAGGCACTGTGAGTGATAAAACTGGGTTGATAAAATGTCATTGCCTGTGAGAAATGAAAAGAACAACTAAAAATAATACTATACATGGTTTTCAAGCAACCACTGAATACTTGTAAATTGACAGACTTTCCCAGAATTTCCTTCTAAATTCCAGTTAGAACTTCAGTACTGTATCAGCCAGTACTTATTCACAGTACAAACACTTGATGAAGTGAGTACTGTAGTTATGAGTGTAAAGTAAATAAAAATGCTTAATAAGCTGCAATTCCTTTATAGAACAGAATGAGCTCTTAGATGGCATCGCGCTCCCAGAGTGGCTGCGCATGCCTGTGATCTGGCTGCCAATGCTTCACACCTGACATTTCATTCACACGTACTGCTTGGTTTGGTGTGGTGTCAGGACTATCCTGTGCAAAGCTGGGGACACTGTTCCCACAGCGGGATTCCAGATCTAAATCAATGCATAAACCTAGACTTTTTGAATACTGCTTTCCTCCCTACGTGTCTGTTTAATGGCTCTTTGAATTAGCTATTTCCCACTTACTCTTTCTCTAAGAACTGAGGTGTAGTACTTGGATGAGGCAACTGTGCTGAATTGAGTCACACTCAGTTTATAGCTAATTTTCATGTATTAAGCTGACACAAATATGGTAGAATTGTTATGTTATGCCCCACTGGGTTTCATATTGATGCTGCCACGTACTTCTAAACAGCATTTGGCTGTTTAGGCCTTTTTTTCTCCATTCTCCAGATTCTTCATCATCACAAGACTTTTTACTTGCACCCTTTTCCGTACTCCTCTTTTTTTCTTACTCCTCATGTTTACTCACTAGAGAGTCATGCAACTCTTCTCAAGCAGTCTTATTTCCACAATCACAGAATCACACAGAATCACAGAATTGTAGGGGTTGGAAGGGACCTCCAGAGATCATCGAGTCCAACCCCCCTGCCAAAGCAGGTTCCCTACACCAGGTCGCACAGGTAGGCGTCCAGGCGGGTCTTGAATATCTCCAGAGAAGGAGACTCCACAACCCCCCTGGGCAGCCTGTTCCAGTGCTCCGCCACCCTGACCGTAAAGAAGTTCTTGCGCACATTCGTGCGGAACTTCCTATGCCCTAGCTTCATCCCATTTCCCCTTGTCCTGTCCCCACGCACTACTGAAAAGAGTCCAGCTTCACCACTATGGCCCCCACACCTCAGGTATTTATAAACCTGGATCAAATCCCCTCTCAGCCTTCTTTTCTCAAGGCTAAACAGACCCAGTTCACTTAGTCGTTCCTCATAGGGGAGATGTTCCAGGCCCTTCACCATCTTTGTGGCCCTCCGCTGGACTCTTTCCAAGAGATCCCTGTCTTTTTTATACTGGGGAGCCCAGAACTGGACACAGTACTCCAGATGAGGCCTTACCAGGGCAGAGTAGAGGGGGAGGATCACCTCCCTTGACCTGCTGGCAACGCTCTTTTTTATACACCCCAGAATGCCATTGGCCCTTTTGGCCACGAGGGCACACTGCTGGCTCATGGCCAACCTGTCATCCACCAGGATGCCCAGGTCCCTCTCTGCAGAGCTCCTCTCCAGCAGGTTATCCCCCAGCCTGTACTGGTGCATGCAATTATTCCTCCCTAGGTGCAAGACTCTACACTTGCTTTTGTTAAACATCATCCTGTTTCTTACTGCCCAGCTCTCCAGCCTGTCCAGGTCTTGCTGAATGGCAGCACAGCCTTCAGGTGTGTCAGCCAGTCCACCCAACTTCGTATCATCAGCAAACTTGCTGAGGGTGGCCACTATCCCCTCATCAAGGTCATGGATGAAGATGTTGAACAAGACTGGACCCAGCACAGCCCCCTGGGGGACGCCACTAGTTACAGGCCTCCATCCAGACACTGCACTGCCAACAACGACCCTCTGCACTCTGCCAGTCAGCCAGTTTTCAACCCACCTCTCTGTCCACTCATCTATCCCGTACTTCCTCAGCTTTTTTATAAGGAGGTCATGGGGGACAGTATCAAAAGCCTTACTGAAATCAAGGTAGACTACGTCTACCGCTCTCCCCCCATCCATCCAGCCTGTGACAACTTCATAGAAGGCCACCAGGTTGGTCGAGCACGACCTCGATGTCTAATAAGAAGATTTTTATGCTTTGCTGCATGTTAAGTACTTTCGTTGTCAGTTTCTTTTTAACCAGAAAGACTAACATAACATCACTTCTTAACATGGAGATGACAGAGACTCTGATTAAATTTCCAGCTACAAAGGTCCACAGTCAAACACTGCCACTGCAGAATTGACATCGGTTTTCAGTTTAATTAAACTTGTTGTGGCTTTATACTATATGAGGATACATTTTTAGCAGAGAAAGAAGTGCAGGGATTTGACACCCAACCTTAAGTTCAGGTTTATTGTTGCTTATACGTATCAGTAGGTAGGCTCAATTTGTAGACGAAGCTGATAGAAGCTCTTGGTCAATGAATGCATTTAAAGCAATCTATTTAAGTCATTCTGAGCTCTACACTATGCTAGCATAAAGCAATGATGTCACTGGTTTTTGATCACTAATCATCTCCTAAAAGGGTCCAAAACTCAAGATAAAACTCATTCCTCCGAACACTTGTGGAGACCAAGCAGTGGATGTGAGCATAGTGAGGTGGAGAGCAGTGCATTCTAATAATGATGCTGTCATAGCAGCTGTGAAACAGCAGGTCACCCCCACTGATGCAGAATTTTATAAGCACAGCATGGAGGCTCTGGTTCATTGCTGGTGAAAATGTTTTACCAGTGGTGATTACTATGTTGAAAAATAGTGTTTTGTGCTGAGAATTTGCTCTATCAAACAGTGGCATTGCTCTTTTTGTATCTGCTGTAGTTTCCATGGAAATAAATAGGAGGCATTATTTTCAGTGACCTATATATATGCATTAGAGTGGAAAACATTTATCTTGCAAATTCTGAGACAACTGAGACAACAGTTCTTCAAAGGTGCTATTGTTGATTGCATTGCTAATGTTTTACTTCAACATCCATGCAATACATGTCAGCAGTATTTTTCATCTGATTTAACAGCTATTGTAGATAATGTTATAATAATCACTGTCACCCAGAAGACTTCCAAAGGGTGTAGAAGAAGGGGTTAGAATGGCCTCCAGAAGCATGAATTCTACCAAATATGAAAATCCTAACTAAGAACTACTTACAGCCTTTATGACATTTCTAAGCAAACTGAAAACTTGTAGATAATGTATATAAATGTATATTCTGATCTCAGTCATATAAATGCAAAGAGATACTGTCTCATAAGTATATGAGGAAATACTGAGTAATTGACTTTTCTTTTGGCAGAGATGGATAAGCTTTCTTCTCAACTGTAAAAAGTTAGACAAAATAAAAGTTTTCTGAACAGTTGAATTCTTACATCTTATAGAGAGTCAGCTCTTTTTTTTTTCCTTCTTTTTTTTTCTTTCTTTCTTTTTTTTTTTTTCTGAAGTAGCAGTCCTGATTGCAACTTATATCAAATGTGAATTTATTACATTTTTTCTTCTATCATCTCGGTATAATAAGATAGTATGCATGTGAGAAGGAGTAAGAGATTATTAAAAGAAAAATTCTCATTTGTTTTACTTTCTGGAGTAAGTGAACGGCAGAGTGCAGTAGCATCTCATTACCCAATAAGAGTAGGACCACTTCTCTGGGGATCCTGTTCCAGTTCTCTTGGTAAAGAACCATTTCCAAATATTCAGTCCAACCCTCCTCTGTTGCAAGTTCATGCCATCCCCTGCAAAACAACAGGTAAGAGTTTGTTTCTTGTTTCTGTCACGAGAAAATGTGACACGAGAAAATGTCCAAATGCTAGTCCAAAGACTGACACTCCCCTCATGGTAACCCAGCTGATTATTGAAATACAAAAGATGATACACGCCGCTATGGCAATGTCATGCTCCTGGTGTCTTCAGTGCAAGAACACAACTGTAGTGACGTACTGCTTTTAATGCAGGTCTTACCAGTTTATGTCCCCATTCAGTGTATTTCTACCAGTCTTTTAAACCTAATTAAATAGATGTTTATCTAGATTCTTTCTACCTGCTCCATGATATAAGCACTTGTCAAAGCTTACATTGGTGTGTGAGTCTAATTTGCTGTGTAGCTTGAGACTCTTTGAAACCTTTTTCCTTAATTTCTCTCATCAGGAGCTGTTTGTTTTTCTTTTCTTAGACTGGATAAATAAAGGTCCATCCTTTTAGTTAGTGACAGAAAAGTGTCGTATCTCACGTCTCTTAATCTTCCTCTGTTGATGCTACACTTACATCAAGGTACATGACAATTTGCGCAAGTTTATGTGAATAGATTTTTTAATAATTATTTACAAATAATTATTTAAAATTTACTTCAGATGTGCCAGTGCATTGGGCAACTTTGTTCAGTTATCTAAGAAGCTCATTTTAAAGGACCCAAACTGTCCTTTTACTTTCTTCTTCTGCTCTGCCTTTTTCCGTGCATTATATTCACCACCGCCACCTGAATAATTTCCTCTGTCTATTTTTACACATTCCCCCTTCAGCTTCCCCGGTGTGTTTCTGGCACCTGATCCCTAATAGTCTCCTCAAGTGTGTTCCCCCCTCTTTTAAATGCTTATTTCATTTCCCACGGGGCGTGGATGATTCAACTGGGGTGGGGGGTGGGGGGGGGGGGGGAAGTGGAAGATGATATGAATTTGTATTCTAATCTACTCAAAGAGAAAATGGAGTTGTGATGACAAGAGTGGCAGTCTCATCTTCACCTTTCTACAGACACCTGTCTGTTTTCTCTTTGGGTACAGACTGTTGGAAGGACTAATTGGCAAACATGCAGTTTTAGCTCTCCTTCATGTTTTTCTCCAGCCTGCCCAACGAAGTGCAGGAATTCAGAAGAATGGGTTGAGAGCAAGTGCTACCCCTCAGTATAAAAAAATACACTGATATCTTTTTCCAGACCTTGAATACTCCAAAAAGCCTGCACCTTGGACAGAATTGAGATTATTGATGAGAAACTTTGTAAATGTCTTTGTGCAAGTATATGTATCCTTATAGTACTATTTCTTGTAAAAAAAAAAAAAAAAGAAAGAAAGAAAAAGAAAAAAGAAAGAAAGAAAAGAGAAAAAAAAGAAAAAAGAAAAGCATTACAAATATCCATCTTAAACGCCAAAATCTGTAGGTAAGGATTTAAAAAAATAGATTTCTATGCTCTCATCCTTCAGGCACTGCAGAAATGAAGAAACTAGACAGAATCTTTTTCAGGAAATGACACTTTGTATTTTCCCCCTAGAGACTCAAGACACAAAGTTCTTGTTCCATAGACAAATCCTGACAGCCCAAATGACTCCTTAGTGTCAGCCAGTGGCGCTAAGAACATTAGAACAATTGTATCAGGTCAGAGCAGACATCCGTCTAGCCCAGCATCCTGTCTGGCAGGAGCTTAGCGGATGCCGAGGAAAGTATATGAGAACAGAACAAGCATATAATGATGCTTCAAACATCTGGTGATTTGTGGCTCAGTGAATTTTCTCATTGAGAAAAGTGTATTGGAACTAAGTAAAAGTCTTGGTAGAGTTATTTACCCGATTTTTAATCCCTTGTTTTCTTTTTTGAATACGTATTAGCTTTTGGAGTCTACAGCCTATTTACAAGTAATTCCATAGGTCAGTGACATGTTGTGGCAAGAACCACGTCCTTCCCATTTCTTTTGAATCTACCAGCACTATTCTCAGTTGGTCTATAGGACGCTTACAACTTGGGGGCTTGTATCACATCAGTATCACCTTTCCAAGCTGAAAAGTCCTGGCACTTTTAGTCATTTTTTACATAAAAGCTGTTTCATACCTTTGACTATCTGTAATCCTTTGCCAGTTCTGCTTTATTCTTTTGAGATGAAGAGCAGAACTGATTTCATAGATCTGTAGAATCACAAAATGGTTTGGGCTGGAAGGGACCTTAAAGTCCACCCACTCCCAACCTCCTGTCCTGGGTAGGGCTGCCACCCACTGGATCAGGCTACCCAGGGCCCCATTCAAGCTGTCCTTGAGTGCCTCCAAGGAATGGGGCACCCACAGCTTCTCTGGGCAGCTGTGCAAGGACTCACAATCCTCTAAGTGAAGAATTTTCACCTAACTTCTAAGTTTCCTCAAATTTCCCCAAATTTCACAGACTTTCATCTTTCAGCACTGAGAAATGTAGGCTAATATTCAACTGTATCAATCATAATTAAAACCTCAGCCCTAATTTCACTGGTAGCACAATGGGCTCTCAGCTGTCTCTTACTGCTGGGAAGCAGTAGAAGTAGGGCTGCCCAAAGGGAAAGTGAATCAGAGGCAAAGGGCGACAGCAAGGTGGCTGCTATCATTGCCCCACTTAGAAGAGTTGCAGTCTCACACCATACAAAAATGAAGAACATCATATACTAAAGCAGAGATCGGGTTCATCCACAGAAACAATGGCCACACAAGTCTGTAGTGATGAGGCAGGCCTAAGCTCAAGCCAGGAATTCATGTCACCAAGTCAGAGACAGCAAGAAATGGCCAGGCACAGCTGCAGCATAGCACAGGCCAGCTTACCTGAAGCTCCCAGAAGAGTGGATGGAGGCCACCAGCCTAGTTCCTCTTGTGGTCCTCCCGCACTGTGGTCTGGGGTGTTGCAGCAGCATAATGTCTGAGCTGCATGGTCTTAGGCTGAACGCAGCCAGGGCTGGAAGAGGAGTCAGAGTTCCACATCTTGTACAGAGCCCACACAATTGCTGCTGACAAACGAGAAGGTGATAGTGAAAATTGCATGATTTTAGCACAGAAACAGAAACCAAAAGATAATGCATCACACTGCTGTTGTCATTTATCCATTACAGAACTAAAATGCTAAGTTTAAATGCAGCTTTTGTTGTTCTGACTCAACGAATATACTATGTTGTTTGCCACTTTGTTTTTGTACGTATCAGGCAAATCAACCTGCAGATTTTAGTCTAGAATGTTTTGTTTGATCTCCAAATTTAGCAGAAAGTTTTGTCTGCATTTCTTCCATCATTTTGTCATTTATCTATTTTGAATTTTATTTATTCTTGGTTGCTCCTTAAATCAAAATACATTTCCACTCCAGGCTGTGATTCATGCTACTCTGGTTTATACAAATACAGAAAGAAACAAGATAGATCTGGAATGATAGAATGCAACAGACCATCTAATAGCTTAAAAATTGGGAAAATCTGTTTGAAGAAGATTGTGGGGAGAGCATATAATGTTTCTTAAAAATAATAATTTTTAAAAAAATCAGATATTTAGATCATTATCCTCTGAAATTGAGAGGTATAATCCTAATACCTTAGTTAAGAGTTTGAATTTAACACAAAAGAATACCACAGCAATACAAATAAAGCAAGAGACAGTTCTGGAGTGCCTTGTTGGCTTATATATGTTGTTCAAGGTGACATCTCTATATCTCTGTGAATACGTAGATATTCCTGGACCTTACTGAGTAGATCTTTTGCATCAATCCATCTAGTCACCTTAAAAGAGAAGTTAGGCTTGTCCTGAAATCATATTTGTATGGGGATGTTGCCTCAGGTCAGTTCTCTTAGTTCTGTATACTTCTTTGTTGTAGCAATTCAGCTGTGAACATGTGAGTCACTTACAGTGATATTTAGCATTAGTTGCCAAAATGAGAACTTCCAGAAAAGTTATCCACTGGTCATGAAAGAACTACACTTTTTCACAGAAAAAAGCTATAGAAAACAATTTTTCTGTTTGCAGCAATTTGGGAGTAACTGTAGTTGGAATAAATGAGAAAGAATGATGAACAATCAGAGCTGTTGGACTGAAGGAATGTACAATAATGCACCTTACCCACTACATATAGAGCTTCATGAAATGACTCACCACTGGCAGCAAAAAAAAATTCAGGGGATAGCTGAGGCCAAGGTACAGAACTGAGTATGTTTTGTTTGCTTTTATATAATATCTTCCTTCAAAATAATTGCATGCATCGAAAATAAAATATCCTGAAAGATTGTGCCATTTCAGAGTTACGTGAAAAAAAAATGTTGACTGAATCTGACTGGTACTATTAATTTTCACAGAACATACTTCACAGAATACTAAACCAAAATATTTCTTAGCTGTGGCTGCAAATTCACTATTTCTATTTGTAATACAGACAGAATATAAATATTTCAAAGGATAAAGTTTTCCATTTTCTCTCATTCGCCTTTGAATGCACCCTGAACTGGAATTGAGCTGGAACTAGTGTGGCCCAAATGAAAATAAGACAGAGATGTTGTTTTCTTGCTAATATTTCTGTTTACAAAGGCTTTATTTACAAGCTTATCCTCCAAAATCTAAGGAACAGGAATTCCAACTGAAAGAGCCAACAACCCCCCAAAAGCTGATACTCTGAGGCAATCATGTAACTCTGACATTAAGAAAAATGCCAGATGTTACAAAGTTGGCAATAAACACACAAAAATTCTTTAAAACCTTCATCCCAGAGTTGAAGGAAAGTAAAACCAATATGTAAATTGTTATGGTCAACTAATTACAATATTTGCATTTTAAACAACACGTGGAACATAATACACAGGAGAAAAAACAATCTTTGTTTTCTCTGGACTTACTTTCTTTACAGTATGAGGAAAACTTAGTCTGAAATGTACCTTGCCTATTCTGATTTTAAAGTGGGGTTGTCTGTATATTAGTAAAACTGCATATCTAATGTGAAACAGTATTTACAGAGCAACTGTGCCCTGGCACCAGTTTAGCTGTTAAGTCTGAACAAAATTTATGTTACTGTGAAATACACTTTATGAATTGGAAAGAGAAAAAGAAAAACTGCTCAACAAAATGAACTATAAATATAAATATATGTTTGTTCTAAAGCTATAAATATATGAATGCTATAATAAAGAAGCTTATGACTGCCACCATGTTTACCCATCACATTTCATTCATTTTGCCAACAGCGTATCCTGCTGAAGAAACATTAGCTCCTGTAAGCATCTGTGCATTTTACTGTCAACAAAAGTGATGGAGTAAACAGCCATGTCTTGGAAAGCTTGGATCTATTGAAATGCCAGTCTCTCCTTTTTTTCTAGCCAGTATTCTAACATTCAAAGCAAATGCAACAAAAGCACTCCTTCCTTTTCAGTAGACTTGTTCGCAGTTCTGTTATTTCCTTTAGTGTCATTGAGTGGCTCCACTTTAGAAGCTGTTGCATTGTGGTTTTTACAGTGAAGATGATAACAGAGGTGATTTTGCACAGCTTCCCCTTTCCTCCATCGTTTCCCCTCCCAAATCACTGAAATGAATATTACTTTAGCTAAATTAAATTCTCCCTTGCTTTTAGTTAACCTTTCAATGCTTTTATTACTAGCTGTTCTTATCTGGGCATAACTTAATGATGATGGCTACAACAGTGGAAATAAGCTGCTTCTGAGGATGAGATGCCATCATCTGATCTTTCCTCCTTCATTTATTTCTGTCTTTACTAGAACGTTTCTTATCAGCTTGCATTGTCAAGAGAAGTAAACTATTTTCAAAACCCAATTCTCCTTTTCTGAATGCTAATGACTTGGCACCGGAGAGATTTGACATAGGGCCACATTCACGCATTACTTCCATGAGAACTGAATAAGAAAATGTACAGTTCAACTCTGATGTGTTTTTCATTTGAAAAAGAGCAGAAGAGATAAATATAACCTCAGTCAGAAATAAGAAGGTCTTACGGAAGTGTTAAATTCTATATTTGATAGATTTCAGTTATTATATCTGAAGGTGTTTTAATTTCAGTCCACTTAAAGTAGGTTGGGTACAGTTACTTCTGCTATATTAAAAGCCATTCTCGGGGGGGGGGGGGGGGGGGGGGGGAAGGAAAAGAAAAAGAAAAAAAAAAGTAGTAGCAAAAAATATATATTTTTTTCACTAAAAGAAGCAGAAAGAATCTGAAAACTGCAACTTAATAAAAATACCCCTTCTTTCTTCTCCTGTCAAGAAAAGTTACAACACTGAAGCAAGAAATACTCACATGGTTTTTAATATACTTTTCACTTTCTTAAGACTCATCGATTATGGAAATGCAGCTTTCTCTGGAATGGATAACAGTAAGTAGACAATTACTCACAGTAAGTAAAAAAAATGTTTGGATTTTTTTAATTATTTTATTTATTTATTTTTAGCTGGGAATACTTTGTGATCCACAGAAAAGAAAAAAAAAAAAAGGAGGATAAAGTATTCTAATGAAACTCATGCCTACAGCCTTAGTAAATGCTAACTGGTGCCCATCCAGTCTATACTGAAAATTGTATTGTGGACTAACATACGAAATCAAAGACCAATTATAAACTGAAATATAAAGCAATGACTCAGTGCCCAACTTCCACTTTTTGGTAAGTTTGCCCATTATGAGTGACAGAAATGTTGCCACTGATCTTCCAGCTCTCTTCTGAAATAACTTCCAATTCTTCTCTGAAATAAGCAGCCTGAGCAGTCTGTCTCCTTTTAAACAATTGAGTTTGTGTGTGAGAAGGAAATAGAGAATGTGTATAACAGATGTGATGAGAGCTAGCTGAGTGTTTCTGCTGAAATGATTTACTGACGCAACAAGTGGTTTGTACCAAATGCATTTCATTTGGGGAAAATTTTTTAAGTAAGTCTTGATTTTCCATCAGAAATCTCACAGCCAGATACTTCATTTTGGTTTCTTTTGATCCTAGCTAGAATGTTTCCTGTGCTAGATTTCTACCCTCTGGTCTGTCTCCAGAGACGCAGATGGGTTCCAGAGAATCGCAGGAATTATGAGATTGTAGGTGCACAATGGGCACTGCTGTCTGGCCACAGTGTCTGACATTTCAGAAATCTGCCATCTCTGTTTTACCCTGGATCCTCAAGGGTCATATGCTACAAGGGAAGATAAAGATTAATGTTACATTAGCCTGAAATTAAGCATTTTGTGTCATTTCATTGAACCAAGAGAAAATAGTTCAATTTTAAGTGTTCTTGAAAAGCCTTGAAATTACATCACTGACTTTTTTTGTCTTAAACTTTTCAGAAGTTCCTATTTCAGTGGGGAGAGTAAATAAAAATCAAATTTTTTAGACTATCCCACAGAAAGCTGTCAAATTTGTCAAAGGATACAATCTGAAAAGTTGTCTTCCAAAACTTCTTTGCCTCCTATATACATATGTATTTTTTCCCCCATATTTAATATTGCCACTCTAGAGAGCAGCTGCATGACATCCCTTCAAGAATATGGCAACATCTGAGCAGTGGAGGAGAAGGTAGAGATGACCAGCTCCTCCAAATAATGTTCTTATTTAAGTCAGCTCTACAGCTTTGGGTCTGGACAGAGGAAGGGGTGAGAAGGGTCTTTGCAAATGCTGGGAAAGCAGATATACACCTGTTAGGATAGGTAGCTGCATAACAAAAGAAAATTATTTCCACTGAACTTGGACAACTGAGAGAAGCAATAGCTGCCTACAGAAATAGAACACTTCTAATAGGGTCAAAGTAATTTCACGCTTGAGGAACTTGGTTAGACTTTTCAAAAGAGAAGCATTTAATCCACATAAAAAGGATTGCAATGAAATTAATCCACACACTATTATTTTGTTGGTTTTGTGTTCTTTTAACTGCAGGAAAACCTTACAGTTTCTGGAGGATTGGTTAAGGGTATGTTTTCTTTTTTAAAATTTTGTTGTCACATTTCACACTTGATCTGTAGGGTTGAGCCATCCCATCTGGAAATAACACCTACAGATAAATCATGTCTAATTTGGCACAACAGAAAGTACGATGGAAAATGAGGTATTATAGCCTCTTATCGTGCAAGAGAAGTAAAGATTAAAACAGGCATTTCACATCATTGCTACTGGACTAACGGATGAGAGCACAGCAGGCCAGCTGAGACCATAAAGACAGCATGCAACGATCTAAACTGCTTCTATCTCACAGATCTAATTTCAGGGCTGAAGCCATGAACCATCAGTGGTGGTCATTACTGCTTGCCACTCCAGGACAATCAAATGTGAGTGTTCTAAATTTAAAGACTGAATCTAAACTTGCAAACTAGTCAACACAGCAAGGCCTTTGACGTGGTCCCACACCACATCCTTATCTCTGAATTATGGGTTTGAAGGGTGAACTATTCAGTGGATAAAGAAATGGCTGGAAAGTCACAGCCAAAGGATTGTAATCAATGGCTCTATGTTCAGGTGGAGGCTGGTGACAAGTGGTGCTGCTCAGGGGTCTATGACACAGGTGATGGGATTCAGAGTACCCTCAGCAGATTTGCTGATGACACCAAGCTGAGTGGTGTGGTTGATATGACAGGAGAAAGGGATGCCAAAAGTTGGGCCCTTGTGAACCTATTGAGGTTCAACAAAGACAAGTGCATGATTTACACTTGGGTCAAGGCAATCCCAGATTTGTGTACAGACTGGGAGAAGAACTTCTTGAGAGTAGCCCTTCTGAAAAGGACTTAGGGGTCCTGATGAATGAAAAGCCAGACATGAGCCAGCAGTGTGCTCTTGCAGCCTGGAAGACCAACAGTACCCTGGGCTGCATCAAAAGAGGGGGGACAAGCAGGGAAAGGGAAGTGATTGTCCCCCTCTACTCTGCCCTCATGAGGCCTCATCTGGAGTACTGCATCCAGGTCTCAGGCTCCCAACACAGGAAAGATCTGGAGCTTTTAGAGAGGGTTCAGAGAAGAGTTACAAGGATGATCAGAGGGTTTGCGCACCTCTCCTGTGAAGACAGGCTGAAAGAGCGGTGCTTGTTCAGTCTGGAGAAGAGAAGGCTCCAGGAGACCTTGTTTTGGCGTTCCAGTACTTAAAAGGAGGTTATAAACAGGAGGGAAATCAACTTTTTACATGGACAGATAGTGATAGGATAAGGGGGAACAGTTTTAAACTAAAAGAGGTGTGATTTAGATTAGATGTCAGGAGTAAGTTTTCCACAGAGAGTGCAGAGGCACAGGCAAAGGCTGTCCAGAGAAGCAGTGGATATCCCATTCCTGGAGGTGTACAACACCAGATTGGATGGGGCACTGGACAGCCTGATCTAGTGCTTTATCTAGTGGTTGGTAACCTTGCCTGTAGCAGAGGGGTGGAAACTAGATGTTCTCTGAGGTCCCTTCCAACCCAAGCCATTCTACAATTCCATGATTCTATAATTCTATTATAGGAAGATTATTAATTGAGCTAAGTAGGAGCAGAGAACTATCTATCAAGCTGTTTGCTCTGGTTAGGAGCCCTTAAGGATGGGGGAAAAAAGAAATAATGGTGTAATATATCAAACTGTTATCTCGATTCATCCAGAAAGAAAAGCTGACACATAATAAGGAAACTTATGTCCTAGTTTCAAAATGAAAGAACATCACTTTTTCCTGAAGCAAAACAAAAATTCATGTAAAAAAACATGGTTTATAAAGATTCAGGAGAAGGGCCAAAAATTGTGATCTGCATTCACCTCTGTGCAGCAAAAGAAGCATCCTCTTATGCCTTTAGAGAGGAACCAGTGCCAGCAAGACTCCGAGTCTCTTTACTTTTTGCAGCAAAGGAACTGGCAGCAATGCTCTCTTACTGCAATGCTGCACAAGCAACAGACATGGCCTGCCATACATCTTAAATCATACACTTGCCTGCAGAATTGCTTTCTCACTGATGTCTTTCCGAAGTTGGTGCTTCTCTTGTGAATCCCAACTGTGAAGGAGCAGTGTGAAGCAATAGCAGTCTCTGTGAGCATGGCAGCAATAACGCATGGGGTACAAAACCAACTCTCTCGCCGCCTCCAAGTTCTCCAGAAGCCAAACTGAACAAATGCAGCAGATTTTTCCAGTTCCCAAAGCACTTAAGTTATCTTCCAAGTCATCTTCATCCTACAGATACTAAGCAAGCCTAGCAAAGATTTATTCCCACACAAATACACATCCCACACCTGTAGCAATTCATGATACCAGCCACCTACCAATCTACTCCCCATATGGCTGCTCAGTTTTCCAAGGAAGTTAGCTATCAGCTTTCCTGCTCCACACGTATGGGTACCCTCTGAAGCCCGCTTTAACACCACAACTGCAGGTTGAGTTAATTAAAGGCTGACACTTGGCACTTAAAGTGTATCTATCTGTAACTTGCCTCAGTGAGTTTAAGAAAGTGTCCCATGTGGAGGCACACAAGACTTGTTAGGTCTGTTAACAACAGTAAACAGATGGTAATATTGAATTCCAAAGGCTCTTAAAGAAAGTTCACATCATGGGAACAGGATTTCAGTCACTAAAACCGCAGTAGGCTAGGATTATACATAAGTTGTTGAAAAGTATCCTAAAGTCTTTAGCTATGAAAAAGCCTTTCAAACTCAGCTATCTGAAGTTCTGCTCACAGCTTCTCCTGGGGCTTCTGGGTAGAGTTGCTTATCTCCACTTTCCATGACCAGGTTGCTCTGCTGAGAGAACCTTCTATATCTGCTTCTTCTTGACCTTCAGCTTTTCCTCAGCTGCAGTGAACTGGCTGGGTAGAGAAAACCCATATGCATTCTCCCTCCAGTCTCTGGAGGCCCTGGAGCATGTTCAAACAAAGGCAATGAAGCTGGTGAAGGGTCTGGAGTACAAGTCTTACAGGGAGCAACTGAAGGATCTGGGATTGCTCATTGTGAAGAGGAGGCTCAGGGGAGACCTCATCTGTCTCTATAACTACCTGACTGGAGGTTGTAGCGAGGTGGGGATTGGACTCTTCTCACACGTAACCAGCGAGAGGGCAAGAGGTAATGGTTTTAAGTTGTGCCAGAGGAGGTTCAGGTTGGATTCTGGGAAAAATTGCTCCTCCAAAAGAGTGGTGATGCGCTGAACCCGGCTGCCCAGGGAGGTGGTGAAATAACTGTCCCTGGAGGTGTTAAAAAAACATATAGAGGTGGCACTAAAAGACATGGTTAGTGGGCATGGTGGTGATGAGCCGATGGTTGGACTGGATGATCTTAGAGGTCTTTTCCAACCTAAATGATTCTGCATCTTGTTCCAATGTCTGGAGATTCTCTAGGGCCTTATGAACTGCAGAATAAGCATACTAAAGTAGATCCCAGAAGGTTCTCTTTTGAAACGTTTCCTGGATATGACCTTGAATGGGCCACTCGTTGGTGCTGTTGATGCTGCTGCAAGCATCAACAAGGCTAGGAGGCAAGGCTTGGAGAACAGTCTGAGTATGAATTGGTGGAGGAAAGGAGAAATGGAACAAGCTATTAACTGAGTAGGGAGATGGATTATTCATGGCTTTGACAAATTTTGGATATGTCCCAAAGTGCTGTCAATTACTAGTTGGAAATAGCCAAAAAATGAAAAATGAGGTTGTTTTTTTTAGGCTGTGTCAGCAGTATCAATCAGAGAAGTATCCAAAAACCTTGAAATGAATACAGCACATCTCTGGCTGATGGCAGTCAAGGAGAATATATTTAAAATGGGCATAAAAATAAGGATGCACCAGTCTCAGGTTATTTGCCTAAAAGCATTTATTCCAGAGTCTCTGAAAAAAAAAAAAAAAAAAGGTTTTTTGGGTTTTTTTTTTTTTGAGTACGTGTTTAGTTTTTCTTAATGGTTTCTCTTCCTTCTTACAAGAGCTTAGGTTGATTTCACTATTAGGAGTGTTGGCATGCTTAGATTTAATTTTCAAAAAAATGAATGATTTTTCTTATAATATCTAGAATACATCTGTTACGCTCAGGGCATGATGGAGAGGCGCAGTAGAGGATATTAAACGACACTAGCTTTGCCACAGACCAATGTCAAACGTAGTCTTATTTTTCCTTTGTTATTTTGGCTGGAAAAGAAATTAAGTATTGGAAAATAACAGCATTTGTGGGGCACTTCAACAGCTGGTTTTCTGAAAAACATAGGAAGAACCCTTACAGCCCAATGTGGAAATCCACGTAAAATATGTAGTACAGAAAGAAGCCAATTGAGATTTCTGAATATCTGGGCTATAGTCCTAGTTATTTTTGTTCTAGTTTCTTCATTAATGTTATAAAAATTTGTATTTTTAAACATACAAACTTTGGTGACAGTCCAGACTGAAATTTCCTGATTTTATTGTTAAACAAGGAATAAATAATTGTGACAGTCACTAAAATTTAAGGAAAGGTTCTTCCTTGATTCTTTGCAGGTCCTGGACAAAAAGTGAAGAATAATATAGATAGAATCAGTACTATATTAGCATCTGGTAGGTACTTAGAAGCCTACCTTTGATTATTCACAAATTTCATTTTGAACTTACTGAATTTGTTAACGATGTTTCTGTTATTTTCTTCTGTTCAGTAACCCTTAGTATCAACAATATCACTGCCTTTTTTTATGCCCTTCCAATTTCAGCATGTACCTTCAAGGTACAAACATAATTCAAATAGCTTATTAATTATTGAATATAAGCCTCATAACTTGCCTTTTAATTACTTCAACTCTTAAAATAGTTTAATTCCATAACCTTCAATATGTATCTCCTCTATGCCTCTCCCTATCTTGGATTAATTTTTCCTTTAGTCACTTCAAATTATTTAGTTAGCAAGTTCTTAATTTGAAGGTTACTTAGCCAAAATCCTATGGTTGATAATGCAAGGCTTAATCCTCTGAAATATTTTTACATACGTATTATTTACACAAGTGAGTAAGCTTTTTGCATTGTTTCAATTTTAGTAAGTTATAGTTCATATAGAAAAAACTGAAGAACTTTCAGTGTGGTGACTTGCTCATCACTCTTCACCATAATCTTTCTTAAAATAATTTCTACAACCCTTAGTTCAAATATGTACGTAAATACAGCTGTAACTCTATAATGTGATGGAAAGTACAGCAATAATAGCAGGGTGGCAAAGTCCTAAGCTGCAGCAAGTGAGGATAAGCCCAAGCATAGCAGCTGAGGATACAGAAACAAAAGATGAAAACCTGCTTATCCTTAGAATGCCTCAGCTACACAGGGATATCCAACAAGAGACCCTCACCTCCATTGCCAACTCTTAAATGAGGTCTGGGAAGGTGTGGCTCCTGGCTCCACCCCTTCTGGTCACTCAGATGCACTGAATGCAGCTGATCTCCCCTGGGTTGGCCCTGCCTTCCACCAGGTGCTCAGTCACTGTTTTCGACTGTGACTTAGCATTTCCGCTACAACAGCTTATTAATCTCTAATTAGACTGCTCTGCATTTTCACTTGCAACTATTACAATAAGCATAATACTAAATTATCATACAATCAAAAAATTAGGCTCTTACATGTTTTACATTAATAAGAATGCTGAAACCTACGTGGGATTTCATATCTAAACAGACACAAGCATTAGATTCAGTTCAGCATTAAAATCTGATGAGCTTTGATGGGAACCTTAGACATATGATTGAATGAGATCACAGCACTTGACAGATTAGTCAATTACTACTTAGACGTAGGTTTTGAAGCTAGTTTCTCATTCTAAGCCAAAGCTTGATGTTTTTTATGGTTTGTGTATTTGATTGTGTGGATTAAGATATTAGCAAAAGTGCTAAGAATAGCTCTTAGTTTGTTGCAGCTTGAGAATTATTCCCTGTCCGTCACTATTTGTTTTCAGTTGAAACGCCCCCGTGAACTCCTAGGTCTTCAGTCAGTGCAGCAGGACTGTCATGAGCCTGCAATCTTTTCTGGACCAATTTGCTCCAGCTCCATGTGACCCAGTGCTGCCCCACCATGGAATTCACACCCTCCACCTCCCTTTGAGGCAAGGGCAGCCTGACTAAGAGGTCGCATAGTCCCACCTGGGTCATGGACATCCTTCCACCCAACAGCTTCCCTCTTTCCATAGCTGCAGTGAGTTCTCACTCTCCATGCCAACGAGGTCTGGGCTGCTCTATTCCTCTCCTGTCTCATCTATGATCTCCCCTTTCACCACAGTGGCAAGAGTGTGTTTGCCTCAGAAAGTGTTTTCCTCTCTTTTTCTCCTCTCCTTTCTTGTTTTACTTTATACCTGGAAGTCATCTTATACAGAGCCAACAGGCAAAGGAAATGAAGCTGTAGCTGAAGTAGAAACTGTTGTGGGGTACCCCAGAAACAGGACTTGAGCTGCAAACATTTGTGAAGGAATCTAAGAGTGCTCAATTTTGTAGATGATTTATCACATTGCGTCCAGACATATTTAAACAGAGGAGCACTGTCGAATTAGCAAGAAACATCTCTTTGCTTCTTCAATAGTGAATAAAATTATACGATTGCATAATATGCATTAGATATACCATATAATGAATAACAGTTATAACATTTCTATACTTGGTTACTTCAATTAATTTTAAAAGGCCTCTGCAATCAGTAATTATGGCTTAGAAATCTCTTGTGGGAATTACCTTCTATTCATGGTTGAGGAAATTGAAAACGTTTACAAGAAATTAACATTTAAATAATTTTCCTTAGTTTAAAATTGGGTGCAAACAAAATTATCCCTTAAATTGATGACCGAGAAATGTGTACAATGAGTGGAAAAACACTGCAAAACAAAAAGTCTGTGCATCTAAGAACGCTTATTTTAACCATAAACTAATACATGGATGATAACCATAAAGAAGTCTAGTAAAATGCTTGATGGCTGTATGCATACTATTCGATATATAGGCAAATAATTAACTAGATAATTTTACGTTAGAATATATGATAGCAGTGTAGCACATGGCAAATACCCAGTTAACTAAAAAAGATTCAAACTGCTTGTGCCACATTGTCCCAAGATGAAATCGAAGTTCTGTCTTTTCTTAAGCAAACTATGGTAGAAAATCATTGCAGGGACTATCTTGGTCAGAGCAGTAACTACACTTCTGCATAAAATCAGCGCAACTGCATTACCTTGTCTTCCCACACGGCAGCTTGATGTGCTTACAATGAGGTCTCCATCTCTTAGCTTTTTCTTAAAACACATTGTTTGTGTCTTCAGAGTTTTACTCTAACTGTAGCAATTAAGAGGCATCTGGATTTTTAAAACAGCCCATTGTAGAATTGGCTTATTTTTATCCTCTTTTAAAAATCAAACCAACAGTGAAATAAATATATAGCTTTGTTTAACAGTATATTCAATGTGATTCAAATGCAATAGAATCTTTTCTTACCAATTTCTTTGTGTGTGTATGTGTTGTGTGTGTTGTTTTTGTTTGGTTGGTTCGTTTTGTTTTTTTTTCCTATTGGATGGTTGCAGTCTTTGATTTAAAAAAAAAAAAAAAATTGCTCTGGTGTTTCTTCTTACTGTTTTAGTACGGAGATAATATGATGAACATATCATGAAGGATGATAATGAAAACACACCATCAGCCCAGAGTCACAGTAACGTAACTGAGATGGGAAGCAAAAATGAGAAGCAATTTAGAAGGCTGGAGGAAGGGCATAGCTCCCTAAGCTTGCTGTACAAGTGAGAGATGTGATTTCAAGATAATCTTCAAAAACATCAGCATTGTGGTAGTGCCTACATGCACGAGCAGTGATTATCCTGTACAGACAGTGGAGATGTACTAAGAGAAAAATACACTTTTTCCGTACATACAAGTATGCAATTCAGTAATATTTTCTACAAGATTTTGAAAATGCCTTAAAGTATTTTAGTTAGATCTCTGTTTATTTTGAAATAGCCTTATATCATCATTTTCTGTCTTCTGTTTGTGTAAACCAAATTTAGTACTCTGCCTCAAAATTTATTCTTCAAGACTGAGGTTAGGCGCTGGAATGGGCTGCCCAGGGAGGTGGTAGAGTCACCGTCCCCGAAGGTGTTCAGATGTTGTACTGAGGGACATGTACAGATGTTTAGATGTTGTATTGAGGGACATGGTTTAGTGGGAAATATTGGTGATAGGTGAACAGTTGGACTGGATGATCTTGTCTTTTCCAACCTTGGTGATTCTATGATTCTATGAAAGCAGTAGGGACTACTGCACTCTGCAGAAAGAGTGTTCTACAGGACACAGCAGTGTGAGGTCCCACATGCTGTTCTGCAGTGTAATTTGGTACATAACAGGAAAGGCCACTTCTCAAAGTAAAATATAGGTCAATTTTCATCCTGGTTTGCTTCTTTGGGCTGCTGACAACTTTACCAGTTAGCAGAAACATCAGTATTTACTTAAGAAAGAGTAGCCTGGAGGCTCAAATTCCTTCACCTTGCACAAAATGTAACAGCAGCAGTTGTGCCTGCCCAGACTGTGACCAGATGAGACTCCTGACAGTGTTTTAGATGCAGAGGTACTTACACCGTTTTGAAGTGGAAGGATGAGGATTGCAATTGTAAATTGTTACACACATGCTCGCATCTTGGGTCTTCATTTGAGGTTACTTTTCAACTACCTGTAATTAACAGCTGTCAGGGTCAGGAATTGTGCTTCTTTGTGGAGGATAAACTAGTGGTAGAAAGTCTAATTCTTTTCTGAGCAAGCCTTTTTCTGTTTACACGCATAAGCCTGGTCTCAGTAAATGCTTTTTCCTGCTAGCCTCTATATCCCTCAGGAAAAACTGTATCACATGTATTGCGAGTAGTAGTGTCCACAGAGATCCAGTTACCTTACATGTGAGATAACCAACTGCAGATGCATAAGGGTAACCAATATGCAGATTGATGTGACAACCTGCTTTTGCTGCAACAAGACTTTGTTCAAGATGAAAATAATCATGTGTCTTTCTTCCTAGCTGTTATCTTCAGACCCATCTAGAAGAACAGATGTACTGACTATAGCAGAGAGCAGGCTACCTATTAAACCTCTTCTGAACATAAAATTCCCATCCCTATTTATGCTGAAGCTGACTGGTGTTGTTATGAAGCAGAATGACAAGCTTCTGCCCCACAATCAGTCTGGCCTGGAGACAGATTTACATCTCTGTTACTTTTGCATGTTAACCAGCCTCTGCCCTTTACTGGCCCAGAACCACTGCACACCACCACAAACATGCAACTAAAGAACAAGTGCACACTACATGGTGTGAACAGGCCAGATAACATTTAGTATTCCTGAATACTGAGGAAGATCTGCTGTGATATCTCTAGCCCTCTTCTCTTATGAATACAGACTTGCTAACAGAGAAGATAAAATTTGACAGTCATGATTTCTCCCTCTGGTCCCATGACAGCTCATGCTACTGGTCCACATGCTCAAGCCCACTCAGAAACTGGAAGACACGCAAACTTTCCTGTTTTCCCTGAAGGTATTCATTTCTTGACACTGTTGTTTTTCTTCTTGTCTGCTTTGTCTCTTTTAGATCCTGTGTGTTCCAGGAACTTGTGAACATTATTCTGCTTCAGGCTATACTTCTGGTAAAAGTCATATGCCCTTAACTCAAAGAATTTGTTTTGTTGCTCTTGTATAATATGATTTACTTTGCCCTTGCGTAGGAGCTGGGGTGGAAGCAGATGCTAAAATAGCCACAAGCGTTTTGATTATGGGAATCCTCTAGTCATAACTGGAGAAGGGATGCATTCAGTTCTGCCCTTGATGTGTGGCGCAAGTTTTATTTCCTTACATAAGTACAGCAGGCAGAAATAAGCTAAAATGCTGGGAAATAATGAAATGCATGACCCAGAAAAAAGAAAGAACAGTAGAATAATAATAATAATATGTAACATTTGTGCACGGCAGTTAAAGAAACAAGGAATGGCAAAATTGTTAAGCTAGCAAAACTTCAAGAAAGTTTAATTTCCATTATAGATCTGAAGAATCAATTTTGATATATTTTTTACATATGGAATTTTATTCAGTTGTTGTTATATGGATTGTCCTGAGGCCTCTATCTGACTGAGTAATCTTTGCTTGTTCATGAGCGCAGGACAATCCATTATGAAGTCAGTGACCATCTTATTGCCTTGAGGAATTTCAAAAATGAGTCCTTAAATGGCTTTGTATCGAATTACCTTTTACATACGTTATGTATATTATTCACAACAGTGCTACTAAGCCCATGCCGAAGGCTCCAACCAATATTTAATCAATGGAGGCTTTCACAGAGAATAACAAAATACAGTTTGCACAGATGACCATGAGTTGAACAAATGAAAAATACTAAACAACAGCTGAAGCAAAACTAATGTTTCAAATGTTGGAACCATTTTTTTTTTTTTCTCAGAAAAGAAAATGTGAGCTATTTTAACCCACTAACACAGGATTTATGTGGATCTTGTGCTGCTGTAGACAGTGAAGAGTTTTAAACACCTACTGAGCTGAAATATAGCAGATAAAGGGTAATTTTTCACTTGCAACTGCACTTTAAAAAGTTCAGCTAGTTTTGCACTTGAGTTAACTGCTGTCCAATGTTAGTAAAGCGTTCCTCTACTGTATCAAAGAGCCCCAATATCTATTGTTTTTTAAAAATTATATAAATTTGTCATGTCTTACAAGTTCTCTTCAGTAGGCACCAATCTCAATCTTCTCTGAGCATTTGTAAGGTTTTCAGTGGAATTGCCTTTGCACTTTGATGTATGATGCCACATTTTGAAAAGAATAAGAAACAAAGCTTAGTTTAGGGCCCTTAACAGTACTCTGATGACACCTCTTGCACACAAATAACACTTCTTTACCTCCATTCTTTTTGGGTGTCTGGTTAGGAAAGAAAAGAGCTGTTGTGCAGTAACTTTACTTGGTGTTAATTCCTGTACGTTTTTGACTGCAAAGACAATCAGCTTTGGACAATTTCTTTATCAGAGTTATTACCGTGCCTTTATTCTACAAAATCATACTACAGTCTACACAATAGTTGTTTTTAACTGTTTTAAGATGTTAGAAAGCAAGTTGCTGATAAGGTTGAAACACAATGAAAGCTTTCATAATTGATGAAAAAAGAAAGGGTAGATGAGGGATTGAGAAGTGTGGGGAAAAGAGTAAATATAGTAGAAAGTATAACTAACTGCAAATCTGTAGGAATTAAAATGTTAACTTCAGTGTTGACTATCACTCTTGAAATAAGCCTTTTTTGCTTGTTTACAGTCATATCCCTGGTCTTATGTCTGTGTGAGCAAGACTTACCCATTCCCTTCTTTTTCACATTCTCTTTTTTTCTCTCATTTTCCACCTCATCTTTCTGTTCTCTGAGTACTGTTGTCTCTGTGTTTTGCCCTTTTTATTTGGAGTTACTACAGAATTCCATACCATAGTAAAGAAGTCAGAAACACAACCTAAATAAAAAGGGAATGCACTTCAGGAAAAGTTGGTGGGTTTTGTTATTTTTTTTAGCATTGTGAATCTAATTCAAAAGAAAAAGGGCTAGACAAGTCAAGAAGAAAAGACATTGCATTTTTTTGGGTGGGGTTTTTTTTTTGTTATTTTAAATGAGCATTTAAAAAAACAAGATTTTTTTTTTTTCCTTTTTGCTCCATTTTGAAATAGTAAGAATATTATCAAATTCAGTAGCAACTTGATGATTATTCTGAAACACAATATGTTACCTTGTTGTGCTAAAGGCCCAAGGAAATTTCATCTGGATATTTCTATTTCAGGTGTAAATTAAGGCTACTGTTTGTCTTGCATTCTGGAGGACAGGGAACACCTACACATTGATGCAAATCTGGAATGTTAGGTCATGTGATGAAAGTCATTTTCCCACCCACAGCGGAATACAGAGGGACAATGGTAAGGGGGGGGGGGGGGGAGAGGGGAGGCAAGTAATTCCCGCACCAGCACCTTGCAAGTCCTCTCCAAAAGCCATCAGTGCACCAGAGACTCATCTTCACAAACCATGACGAGCATAGGGGAAGACAGAAATCAGAATAAAGGACTCAGAGGAAAGGATGGCCTGCCTGGCTTCCTCCGAGCACTGTCTCAGGAGAGCCTCAGCCCAAGTGTCCAGGTGGTTTGGAGAGGAACAAGTGCAAAATAATGGGGTAAGGGAGTAAGAAAGGGCTGGCCATGCACTGGTTGGTGCAAAGATCAACCTAATGACTGGGTGAAATGGCCTGGAAGAAAGGGTGGGTGGGAATTGTCTCTAAGGGACACCTCTGGGTGTCAAAGTTGCAGGAGAACAACTGAAGTACTACTTCCTATATTCGCACTGACATCTATATGATCTCATGGTTGTTCCTCTTGCAATTTATTGGTTAAAAAATAAAAAAAAAGTCATCTAAATGCTAGAATACAAGATACTACACTGAACAACAGGTTGCCCAAAATTCATACTAATAAAAATCAACGAAACCTAAGTAATTATAAGCATTGAATCATATTGTTGTTACAGAGAAACACTGCAGAAACTCATTTCATAGAATGAAGCTACAAGAACTTGGTTAATTTTTAAATAGTTTTTTCTCCCAACTCTAGGCACATCTAGGAGAAATAAGGCAAAACTCTTTTTTTTTTTTTTTTTTTTTTTTTTTTTTTTGCTGCTACCTGACTTGTCTAACTCTGTTCTGTCACTTGTATCCCACACACATCAGGAAATGACAGATTTTTTTCACAGCATACACAGGCCAAGAAAAACAACAACCACTAAAACAGGGAAAAGATTCACAAGATCATTCCAATAGTAATATCTAGAATATTCTCATGAAATCATTTTGCTTGGAAACAACATGAACTCAGGTACAATGTCAAAGTTTTGCAAATGTATCTTGTAGAATATTCAAGTATAAAATGCATCAAATCCGACCATTCTCTGTTTTTTTTTCTTTCCATTCTATAATCACTCATAAGGATGTGTCTGGTTATGCAAGGCTTTGTAAAATATGGTGGGTTACTTAGTATTTTTAATAAGAAAGTGCATGGAGAATAAAGCAACAACAACTCTGTTCTGAATTGGAAAGAGAGAATCAACAAAAAACTACCCTGCCCAAAAATTTCTGAAAGAAAAATACATATTTTAGTGCTACAGATATGAATATACACTGTACTGTTCAGTTCTACCTAATGTCCACCGTAGAGAGACATAGTACATATCCACAACTCTTACAGACATTCAATTCCCTCTTTTCCTTTCTTCATCTTCCCCATAAAAATAAGCAATATTGCCTTGAGAAAACAAGTTTTTAATTATTAGGACAGCTTACAGTAAAGAGAAGTAGACCTTATCTTAATGAGTAATGACTACGTATTTCATTATTAAAGTCTATTAAATACATCAATGTCTCCTTCACAAATACAACATTTTCTGTGGAATTTGGAGGAAGAATGAAAGATTTTTACCAAGTTTTCTTTCCCACCCACTCTCTTGTACCCATTACACTTTCTGGACTGTGAAATGTCAAATATTTTTTCAGCATATAGTTTGAATAAACGGTAGCCTCTGAAATTATCAAGGGCACTGGTCATCTTCTCTGCATCTTGTACTGGGCAAGGACAGTGAAAAAAAACAGAAGGGTGTAATCTGTAAACACCTATCTTCATGGCTGGTACCACTGACAAAACATTGGTAATTTTGACAATGAAAAGGCCTACATTTGCACTGGGCTTGTCAGCACCAGATGGGTTTCACTTTTCTCTAAGTGGGAAGAGAGTCTGTGGGGAAAAACTGGCAGGGCTCATTGGCAGGACTTTAAGCTGGGTTTGAAGGGGAAGCAAGGTAACAGAGATCCTGCCCAAGATAAGGTGTGAAATGGCATAGCTTGGTTACAGGGACAGGGTGCTAGCAGGGGCCTTCAACCTGGTATCCTGAGATGTGTTTGCAGTACACTTGAAATCTTATGACAATAAGCCAGCTCTTCAAGGAGTTAGGCAACAAAATACCCTGGGAATCTGTTCTCAAGGACAAAGGAGAGGAGCAGAGCTGGCAGATCTTTAAGGAAGATCTCCTTAGGGGGTAAGAGCTCTCCATTCCCAGGTGTAGGATGTCAGGAAAGGAAGGCAAGAGACCGGCATGGCTGAACCAAGACCTGCTGGTTGAACTGGAGGGCAAGAAGAAATTGCACAGGCAGCGGAAGACATTCAGTATCGGGTTGAATGGGGCCCTGAGCAACCTGATCTAGTTGTAGCTGTCCCTTTTCACTGCAGAGGAGTTGGATTAGATGAACTTTAAAGATCCCTTCCAACCCAAATGATTGTATGACATTATGAAACCTGTTTTCCTCATCTTTCCCCATTAAAAAAAAAGCCTGAAAATTTATCTTTGATTACTTAATGTAATCTACTGTGGTATAACTTGTCTTTGTATCTTGAAGTTTTCTACCAGGTTTGGTTGGACAAAATACTGCAAATCTGAACCTATAAATGAAAGTGGATATCTATTTGAAAACTTTATATGGTGGTATATGGATTACAACCACTGAAATAAAAGCATCATGTCACATCTTCAAAATCAGTCCTAATTTATACCAAGTTCTCCTTTGATTAAAAAAGAAGAAGAAGAAGAGGAAGAAGAAGAATCATGTGCATTTTTTTTCCTGGTAATGATTCCTTAATCACTACACTACACTACACCACCTTGGGCTTCCGGAGGGCAGACTTCAACCTCTTTAGGACCATGGCTGAGAGGGTCCCCTGGGAGGTAGTTTTGGAGAGCGTGGGAGCCCAGGAAGGCTGGGAATATTTTAAGGAAACTGTTTTAAAGGTGCAGGACCTGACCATCCCCATGTCACAAAGACAAGCCGACAGGCAAGGAGGCCAGGCTGGCTGAACAGAGACCTTTAGGTGGAACTCAAGAACAAAAGGAAAGTTTATGGTCTCTGGAAGAGTGGGCAAGCTACTTATAATGATTACAGGTATGTAGTGAAGCTGTGCAGGGAGAAAATTAGAAAAGCCAAAGCGCAGCTGGAACTGAGCTTGGCCACTAAGGTAAAGGAAAACAGTAAATGCTTTTATAAACACATTAAGAACAAAAGGAAGGCTAGGGAGAATCTCCATCCCTTGTTGGATGCCGAGGGCAACCTGGTCACCAAAGATAGGGATAAGGCTGAGGTACTTAATGCCCTCTTTGCCTCAGTCTTTAATAGTAAGACTTGTTACTCCCTGGGAACACAGCCCCCTGCGCTGGTGGATAGGGATGGGGAACAGAGTAAGCCCTTCATGATCCATGACGAGAAAGCTGGATTGATCACGATTCATGATCCGAAAGCTGGATGCTTACAAGTCCATGGGGCTGGATGGATTGCACCCTAGAATTCTGAGGGAGTTGGCGGATGTGGTTGCCAAGCCACTCTCCATCATTTTTCGGCAGTCCTGGCTAACAGGGGATGTCCTGGTGGATTGGAAACTGGCAAGTGTGACGCCCATCTTCAAAAAGGGCCGGAAAGATGATCCTGGTAGCCGCAGACCTATCAGTCTCTCCTCGGTGCCTGGGAAGGTTATGGAACGTATAATCTCAGGAACCATCATGGACCAATTAAAGGTCAACTGGGGGATCAGGCCCAGTCAGCATGGGTTTATGAATGGTAGACCCTGTCTGACAAACCTGATTTCATTCTATGACAAGGTGACTCGCTTGGTGGATGAGGGTCAGGCTGTCCATGTGGTCTACCTGGACTTCAGTAAGGCCTTTGACACTGTCCCCCATAACATTCTTGTGATGAAGCTGGCCATGCATGGTCTGGATGGGTGCACACTCTGCTGGGTGAAGCACTGGCTGGATGGCTGGGCCCAAAGAGTTGTGGTCAATGGAGTTGAATCCAGTGGTGGCTGGTCATGAGCGGTGTCCCCCAAGGCTCAGTACTGGGGCCACTTCTGTTTAACATCTTCATTGATGACCTTGGCAAGGGGATTGAGTGCACCCTCAGTAAGTTTGCAGACAACACCAAGCTGGCAGGGAGTGTTGATCTGCCAGAGGGGAGAAGGGCACTGCAGAAGGACCTGGATAGACTGGATCGATGGGCCAAGGTTAACGGCATGAGTTTCAATGGGGCCAAGTGTCGGGTCCTGCTTTTTGGCCACAACAACCCCAGGCAACCCTACAGGCTTGGGGAGGTGTGGCTGGAAAGCTGCCTGATGGAAAGGGACCTTGGTGTGCTGATGGACAGTCAGCTGCATATGAGCCAGCAGTGTGCCCTGACAGCCAAGAAGGCCAATGGCATCCTGGCTTGTATCAGGAATGGTGTGGTGAGCAAGACCAGGGCTGTACTCGGCATTGGTGAGGCCTCACCTTGAGTACTGTGTTCAGTTTTGGGCACCTCGGTACAGAAAGGGCATGGAGGTACTGGAGCAGGTCCAGAGAAGGGCAACGAGGCTTGTGAAGGGCTTGGAAAATCAGGCCTATGAGGAGAGGCTGAGAGAGTTGCAGCTGTTTAGTCTGGGAAAGAGGCGGCTGAGGGGAGACCTTATTACTCTCTTCCAGTACCTGAAAGGTGCTTACAGTGAGAGTGGGGCTGGTCTCTTCTCACTGGTGACAGGTGACGAGGGGAAATGGCCTCAAGTTGCACCAAGGTAGGTTTAGGTTGGACGTTAGGAAACACTTCTTTACAGAAAGGGTGGTTAAACATCGGAATAGGCTCCCCAGAGGGAGGTGGTTGAGTTGCTGTCCCTGGATGTGTTTAAGAGCCGTTTGGATGTGGTGCTTGGACATATGCTTTAGCAGAGGGTTGTTAGAGTTAGGGTACTATGGTTAGGCTGCGGTTGGACTTGATGATCCTTGAGGTCCCTTTCAACCTGAGTGATTCTATGATTCTATGATCACTGTATTTGACAGTGTTTTATTTTGTAAAATTTTGCCATGTTCCCAGCAGAAGTGCTGTGCATGAGAGAATGATCTTTTTGTGATCTTTTTGAGTAAAATACTTGTTTTATAACCTTTAAGCATTTTTTTATAAAAGGATTTTAACTGTGAAAGATTATTTTTTTTTTCAAAAAATTGTGATCTTGTGTTAAATTTGCTAAGCTACGTAAAAATAGTTCTGGGTAGATGACTGCTCGCACTACAAACATTATACAGAAATCTATCACAAATATACCCATGACTGTTGATAGCTCAAAAAGAATACAATATCTCTATCAAAAAATCCACTGCTCCCTGAGCTGCTAACTCTTAAATGAGGGTGAGGATGGGTGGACACAGGTTCCACCTCTTCCAGTCACTTAGATGCATTTCTTGCCCCTGAGCTCCCTGGGTTAGCCACACCTTCTCAACTGGTGCTCAGACATTGCTTTAGGAGGTCACCTGGCAATCCCACTGCCACACTGTAGGATATATTTTTGATTAAACTGGTTATCAGAGAAGTCTAAGAAAATTGTGAGGTTTTATTACCTTGAAAAATAAAACTGCTTGTTTATTTTAAATAGCTGTTTTTTGTCATTGCAGCTTGAACATCCTAGCTGTATACATTTAAAATATCTATAGCTTTATACAGTTCTGTTATCAGAAAAATAAACGTAATTCTTTCATACTTTATCCCTCAAAACTATTATGTAGTCAAGTTGAGAAATCCTCATATGAAGTTTTGAAACTCTTCAAAATATTCTAAGTATTAAAAACTCTTCGTATGATAAAGCCACTCTGTCATGATCTAGACCCAAAGATTGGCTGAGAATCCCGATACAACCTCTCCATGGTGAAAAGGAATGAACAAGGGTGAAATATGCTTAAGTAAAAACATTTTGAAGGCATTCCGGTGACCATACTTGATCAGATTTGATTTACTGGGTAAGTCTTTAATTTTTTCCCTGTAAATGGACGTATGTTTTTGAACATAACATGCCCTTGTTATTAGAGATAAATCCAACACAAAGAATGTGTAATCAACAGGAACATACTATCTTATTTATTAATTGAAAAGGTGGAGTATTCATTAAAGATGGTTATTGTACATGTATCTTTCTTTCATCTGCGTAACAGCTGCTCATTTCCTACCTCCCCCAGTCCTAAAGCAGTGCCTAACTTATCTATGACAGTGACAGCAGTAATTCTTATATAATGGAACCTGCTTGACAGATAAAAATATTCTGGAATAATTCAGACCTTAATTTTGTCAGTAAGAAATATTTTCTGAACCAATCTTAAAGTATAAAATTATAATTACTGCAATAAGATAAAACATAAAGAACCTCTGTAATCACTCACTTGGAATATAATTTTTGAACATGTCTAAAACCCATGTCTTCTTTCTTACAAGATCCATAGCATGTGAGAACTTTACTACATGGATGGATTCAAGCAAAGCTTTGCAGGGCTTTCAGATACCACTGTTATTTGTTTCCCTGGGTATGCAGCTCAAGAGCTTGAAAACATGGCCATTTCAAAAGGATGGACAACAATAAATCCATAGTTTGGAGCAACCAAGGTAATAGGATTTGTCCAGAGCTTCTGGTTACAGGCATGGGTTTTAACTAACTACATCAGTTTCATAGGAAGATTCTTCTTCTCCAGGAGGCTGACTGTGCATTCAGTGTGTCCTTTCTTTTGGCTTCCTTGTTGTTCCACGGTCTTATGACTTTATTAGCAGTATCAATGTGGAACCTTTGCTGCACCCCACCAGGGTTGTTTTTCTTCAACAGGAAATTGAGGACACAAAATCATAGAATGGCTTGGGTTGGAAGGGACATGGCAGCCACTAGACATGCCCTGCAATAAAGCACAGTGAGGCACAAAGCATTCTGTGTTGAGGTTGGAGTACTGCATGTGGAAGGAAATAAGCATCAAGTTTGCTCATCCTTACTGTGGGTTGGGAGGTATCTTAGAACCACAGCTGTGAATTCTTCTGGATAGAAAAAAATGGATTCACTCCTAAGGAGATCCTGTGGCTGGACTAAAATATATGCATGTAAAGAAGCAGACGTGCACAGCCCCAGAGGGAGCTGCGAAGCTAAACTATCAGGTAGCACAGACATATGACTTGAGACAACTGACTTCTCTGATCTCAGGAGGGATGTGCCTGGGAGACTATAGAGAATCCCAGTCTCAAACACCATCTAGGATAATTCAACAGATATCCTTGAATGGAGATTATCAGGCATCTGGCCACCAGAGGAAAAAAAAAAAAAAAAAAAAAAAAGAGAATGCAGAATGTGGGAATCTTGGCTAGGAGACTTTCACATTGCCAAAATCAAAACTTGGTATGTATGTCTTCCTATAGAATCTCATAGACCTGTTTCCATAGAATTCAACCAAGTAACCACACTGTATAGGAAATATGTCTGTAATGTAATGAATTTTTCAAACTTGCATCATTTTCATGTCTGATTTTTGTGTTTTTGTTGTTGTTTCCTTCTGTCCTTCAGAACTGATGAATAGTGTTTTCTACTGGAATGTTTTTTTCCCTGAGAAATACCATTTACATATTAGAGAGCTCTTTGTGGCAGCATTCATGTCACTATGTCACCAATACGAATGGCCTAGAGTTGGAACTAAGATGACAGAACTATAGCTGGAACTTCCTACCTCAACAAATGCCTTCAAAATGAAACTTTCTGTTGGAAACCGAAAGTTTAGCAAAAAAATTCAGAGGGATAGACTGAAGGTAAATTGGGCGTGAAATGTAAAATAAATTGAACCGTAATACATCCAACACAAACATAGGAGCAAAGGGAAAGGATAAATCAGAAAGTATTGATTACATCCTTCTCTATATCTAAAGTAGACCAACTTTGCTAGCTGGTATTCCTACTTAGTACAATTTCCACTATAATCATTTGTTAGCTTTGCAAGGAGTGCAGCTGGGTCCTTTTGAAAGAAACTAATCTTGGATTTTAGACACTGAAGGTGTGTTCAAATGCAAAATAAATAAATAAATAAATAAACAAACAAACAAATGACACAAAACAAAAAAATGCTGCCTTAAATACCAGAGGTGAGACTAGAATTTTCACATTAGAACTGCAGACTACATGATATTTGCACTTTGAAGTTCTGAACATCTCAAATAGGATGAAAATGAATCCCTCTGAGTGGAATCATTCTGGGTTTTTCCTGTCTCAATTTTATTGCTTATTAGTTTTGCAGCTTCCACTGATTTCTTATTTCTCAAAAGGTATGTAGAACATAAAACAGGAGGGCTTAGTACCAAGGAAGCACAGAAGGCAGAAAACACAATCAATGTATTTAGTATTTCTGCTTAAAAATATGTTTTCTTTCTGCTACTTAAAGCAAAACATCCAATTTAATAGCAATGTATGAACTGATTACATTGAGCAAAGTCCTCACATTCATAATGGTATCCATCTAGCTACCAAAATATATCTGGTATATGTGACAAGGATAAAATTGAAAGAGCACGTTAAAATAAGCTCCCTTTGTGTTGCTCAGATATAGGGATTCCTATAGCAGGATGCTGTGAAGCTAACCTCAGAATGATGGCAAATTCCCTCAAATATCCATCAGAGTAACCTAATATCCAGGGCCTCATTTAAAGTGAAAGTCTCATCAATGTCATTTGAATACGTCAGCATCCGTGCTGTAGCTCAAGGTCATATATGATTCATTGTACCACAGCATTCCCTGTTCAGATATTTGCTCTTCACAGCTTGGAGTTTCCAAAAGATAACGCAAAAATTTTTGCTACCTACTTCTGAAGGTGGCATGCAACATGAGATTTAGCAAATAACAAAGGCAGCATGTTCAGATATCGAGCAATTTCCCTTAACAGGAAAGATGCTACAGAGCATTATTGGAGACAGCTGATCACCACTTCAGACACTCTGGTACTAAGCAAGATCACCAAGTTCAGCTGAATAGTGTGTTGTGTTGCATTAGCATATCACTGAAAGGATAGAAAACTGTACCCAGGGCACGAACAGGCACAGGATGGGACTGAAGATGATAACAGCGTTAAAAGGAGCAAAAACATTGCCAGTCAATGTCACTGGACACCTCAAAAATAACCTGGATGTTTCAACATTCCATAGTCACTTTGTAAATCCAATCAAGATACAGACAGGGAAGACTAAGACTATTTTCTAGAGCAGAGGAACACGTTGCCCATCTGATCAGTCAGCCCACTTAAGGACGTCATCTTTGGGAGAGAGCTGGTATCATCACTGCACAATGGAAGAAGTTTAAGCATTTTTATTGGAGCAAATAAATGAGCAAAAGTAGGTAACAGCATTCTATTTCCTTCTTCTAGTTCTGTAGTAAAACAGTCACATTACCATTCTTGGCCCGTGTCATGAGCAGGTACGTAAAGATGTCTATCTTTCACTCTTTATCCACACATTTGGCTGCCTCTTGATAATCTCAGTGTATATTTCTGGAACACAGGTGTGTTTGTTGCTCTAAATCACTAATCACTAAATCACTGACAGCAGTGTGGACACACCTGTGGTTCTCCATTCTTTAGATTATCTGCTGAAAATGCTCAAAGAAGTATGCACACAGTGCTGCTAGATTGTATAAAGGAACTCAGACTAGAGTTCAATAGTGATGACCTACCTGGAGCCACCCGCAGTGCAAAGTAAAATCCAGTGCTTGGATTTTTCCTGCTGCTGGGTTTGGTAATGAATAGATGGTACTTGTAGAGAGCAGAGAACACATCTGGTTTTTTTTTAAGTGCACATTTTATCCTTAGACTGATAAGAATTAGCTGTGATGAGATTTTTTTTTTATCACCTTATTTATTTTACACGTAAAAGATCTGAAGTTACAATTTAAGGTGAGTTACCTGCTGCATTACACAACTAGCTCTCTGGGAAGCAGGGTTGCAATGTAGTTGTCACCAGGAATGATCACCAATCCTAGACAACATCTGTGTTAGATTCAGTATTCAAATTCAGTGCACGACTATGACAAGGAAGTCCAGCATACATATTTTACAAACAAAGAGAGCACAGTTGCTATTTGCGTCCCTTTCTTTTACTTCTGGGATCCCAAGTCTAGCAGGAGCTACTAAGCAATCATGGAGCAACTAAGCAATCCTATATCTACGAATGTGGTACTGTGTTTATTGAGTGTTCAGAACTGTAAAACAGTTAAACTGCAGATCCTCTTAACATTACAGTATCACAGAATCGTAGGGGTTGGAAGGGACCTCTAGAGATCATCGAGTCCAACCCCCCTGCCAAAGCAGGTTCCCTACAGCAGGTAGCACAGGTAGGCGTCCAGGTGGGTTTGCCCCCCACACCTTAGATATTTATAGACCTGGATCAGGTCCCCCCTCAGTCTTCTTTTCTCAAGGCTAAACAGACCCTGTTCACAGCCTTTCTTCATAGGGGAGATGCTCCAGGCCCTTCACCATCTTTGTGGCCCTCCGCTGGACTCTTTCCAAGAGATCCCTGTCTTTTTTGTACTGGGGAGCCCAGAACTGGACACAGTACTCCAGATGAGGCCTCACCAGAGCAGAATAGAGGGTGAGGATCACCTCCCTCGACCTGCTGGCCACACTCTTTTTAATGCACCCCAGAACACCATTGGCCTTTTTCGCCATGAGGGCACACTGCTGGCTCATGGCCAACCTGTTGTCCACCAGGACACCCAACATAATTACCTCTTGTGAAATATGTGCCCTGAACTTTTAAAGAAATTATAATACCGAAACAACAGGGTACATTTATTTAATTAACAAATACTCCTTCCACGCATAGGACTGAGGGTTCCTCTTGTTAGATGCCATACAAACAGAAAAGGAACATAGTTCATACCCTGAAAATCATGACATCTAATTTCTCTGGAGTGCCTTGATATTTTCAAACTATCACCCTTGTTTATTTGGCCAGAATGGTCAAAAAAAAATCAATGTGAGATGAGGGAGGTTTTCATTCCCTAAAAATGGCCTTCTGAAATAGAAAAGGCTGACTGCTCTTCAGGGAAGAACATGCAATATCAGAAATTCTACTTTGGGTTTTGAGTACTGCACTTTTCTTCCCAGTGCTCAGCTATACTTCCAGGCTCCTTGCATATTCAACATTCAAAAGACCTTACAATACAGGCTTCTAAAATACAGTAGGAAAAACACCATCAATTTTCCTTTCTTTTTTTTTTTCCTCCCCTAAGCTCTGAGCTCTGCAGTGCTGTTTGTTAGAAGCATAATGATGGCACTGTAGACTTCGTACACAATTGCCAGTATTTTGTAAGCACTAAATTGTTTTCTAAAGTTCTACCTGCTGCAGAGGCGCATGGCGTCTCAGAACAGAACCCTTTCCTATTTCTTTTATTGGTTTCTGTCTTACACAGCCAATGCTGAAGCTTAGATAGAGAGCAGAGAGAATAAGAGCAATGGACATTGTGGAAGAAACACAAGAGAGTGAAAAGATGAAGGTACCTGGTGAATTCATATTTTACTTTGTATTGACATATAGTTTCAAGAAGATAAAATATTTTGTTTCCTGCTTTGCTGAGAAATGGCTGCCTGTCTTCTTTATGTGTATTAGTCTGAGATGAAAATGTATTTTTGTTTATTAATTTAACCAAGTCTCGTGTATAGCAGTTGTGAAATGAAGCAAGAAAAATAATATTGATAAAGTTAAAAATATGGTTTCAGATATAAACTCTTTAAACAATACCAAGCAGTTGGCTCAAACTTTCTGAACTTGAGACTAATGTCTTCACCAGTGTGGCACAGAACCAAAATCAATGACAATAGATTAAATTTAATATGCTAGATGTGATGGCTATGTTTTGGAAGAAACACAATCTCAAATTGTCTTTATCCATGCTGCTAAAAAAAATAAGGCTGGTACATATAGAATTTAAATGCATTGCAATCCAAGTGAATGAGGATGTATGCATTTTACTCCAAGAGACAAAACTCTGGGATATCTTTCCAGTGCCTGTGGGTATGATCATCTGCCATAGCCCACCCAGAAATTATTGCTAATCCAACCAATGCATACAGTAGGTAAATTCAATAGAAGATTTTGGGTTTTAGTGACTATGCTGTATGGTAAAACCCTTGTAGCTACTGAAACTAGTTGGAAAGAATTTCCAGACCCATTTTCGTTTCATGCATTTTTTTTAATCAGTTTTACCTCAATTACCTAACGCAATGTTTACTGGAGATACTACAATTCCAAAACAGTGGTGAGATGTGCTGCCTCATTACATGTTGAGAAATATAGAATCATAGAATCATCAAGATTGGAAAAGACCTCCAAGATCATCCAGTCCAACCAACAACCCATCACCACCATGCCCACTAACCATGTCCCTCAGTGCCACATCTTCACATTCCTTGAACACCTCCAGGGACAGTGACTCCACTGCATCCCTGGTCAGCCTGTCCCAAAACCTCACCACTCTTCCAAAAAGAAAGTTTTCCTAATATCCAACCTGAACCTCCCCCCTGCAACTTGAGGTCATTCCCTCTCATCCTATCACTGGATAGAAAATGCTGGGAGAAAATGCCAATCCCACCTTGCTACAGCCTCCTTTCAGGGAGCTGGAGAGAGGCTCTCCTGAGCCTCCTCTTCTCCAGATTAAGCAAACTCAGTTCCTTCCAACTTTTTGTCTACATGAGGGAGAAGGGATTTCTACTTTTGCTGATATCTGGAACTGGCTCAGTCAAAGAACTGTTGCTGCAAAAATAATGCTATTTTGAACCTAACCTAAAATTCACCAGGGGCAATGAGAAATCATTATTTGCAGCAAGATTTGAGGCAGGTCACTGGCAAGCACAAATGACCACATTCCGGCTGGTTATGCCAGACAAACTAAGTGCTGGGGGAAATTTTTCATATACCATTTTCTCTGTGCATCTTCTGTTTTCAGACATTTCTACTAAAAACTGACATCATTTTGAGACTTCTTTTGTCTTGTGGAGGTGATGTTAATTGCTAAAGAAATAGTTTACCCACTAGAGAAAGAGGTGAGAGAGCCGAGCATCCAAATGCCTGCTTTATTCATTGGTTAAGAGGTAATTTCAAAATTTAAAGCTGCCTAAAGTGTCTGTTGGATAGCTGGGAGGTAGAAAAGGCAGTGAGAAAAACCCATAGGGTATTATTTCTGCTTGGATGAGCAGCTCAGAGTGCTTGTCAGGCATTAGTGGCATAAGCTACTTTGACTTCATGAAATGACAATCAGAGCATGGCCAAGATGAATTCACAGATAAGTGACAGCCTTGGATTTCAATCAAGCTCTCATCTTAGCAAAGACTTTGTTTTTTTCTTCATATTTTTTGTCTTGACAGCAGGCTCCACATGTTGATTATGATCTCTGTTCCTTTCATCAGTTTCTGCACCTCTGAGAAAAGCAAACAAAATTATACGGAACTCAAAATATTTTCCTATTTAGTTGACCTAAAGGGCTCCAGAGCTAAAAGGGCCACTGTCTATATGCAAGATAAGAAGACCATAACTCTGAACTGTCAAAGGACACAAAGTACAGACGATTTCTTAAGAAATACTAACAAAAATAGTTATTACTACCTGTCTCTTTTGTGTGTCCTTTCTTCAAGGAGTCCTAGAATTGAGTTTCTGGATACAGAATTTCACAACGCTGGGTGACAGTTTAGGTGTGATGTAAACAACCTGTTGTATGAAAAATGTAGTAGAGAAAAATGTTAATTAAAAGCTGAAAATGAAATCATTATATTAACAGGTAGCACAGTTAACACTAAAAAAAAAAAAAAGTATCTTAGAATACAGAGTAGAATTTAAGCTATGGAATCGATTCACTGACAGATAAAATAGAAGCAATTTAGACAAAAGTTAAGAGGAGTTCAAAGATTACATACTTAAACAACTGACTTCAACTTATTGGCTGGCAGACCTCTGTCTACATTTCACATTCATTGGCATGCTTTTCCTTCTCTGTTTTTCAGAAACAGTAAAAACAGGATGGATGTGTGTCTCCTTTGTGGGACTCAGTTTTCAAAAGCGATATAAATGACTATCAGACAGTAAAGGATTTGCAGGATGGATAGGGTGCTCAACAAAGGGAGAAATACAGCAGGTACAACTGAAATAATATCAGTAGAAGGTGATAAGTGGAGTTTCTTAAGTATCATCTCTGAAACTGATTTTTTTTCAGTATTTTCAGTAATAGTGTTAATCTAAGGAACACATACGCCAGTAAAGTGTACTGAGTATGTTATGCTGGGATCTATTACATTACCCCATATTGTGGGGGACTGCACATGAATGGTCACAAGGACTGAAATAAAGAAAATGGGAATGAAATCAATATTAACATATGCAAGGTGATGCGCTTGAAAAATACTGTATATCTAAACTATGAATTGGGAGTTCCTTTGTGGAAATAAATGATAAAAATCAAAACCTGTAATCTCAGCTTATTCGCTACAAGTCAAATACAAACCATCAAGAAGTTTGAGGGCAGGAAAAGCAAATACAGTTCTGTGATATTTAAGGAAAGCATTTCAAGGAAAGAAGGGAAAATGTATCATAAAAGATACTAGTGGGACCCCATCAGGAATACAAGATAAATTCCTGACTATCAGTACTGAAAAATAGCAGTCCAAAACAGAACAGGTAGAGAGAACTATAAAATTATGTCTATGCTGTGGATATGGGCACCCCACAGCATCTTCTTTCTACACTTTGCTAAAAGTTAGGAGGCTTTTGCTGGAGGCTGTTGCTGTTCCACTTCATACGTGTGCCCTGATTTTCTTCCAAAGCAAATGGATGGAAACGGAGCCACGAACCTCCAGATTTCACCCCACTGCAGATCCTACTGTCCAGAAGACAAGTTTCATTCACCAAGTGAATAAAAGTCTGTTTCTATTTATAATCTAAAAAAAAAAAAAAAAAAGCTTTTTCTTTCTTAATGTTGCAAAATGAAGTCTTAACTGGAACAACTGCTATCTATAAATAGAGAAGAGCATTAATACCAGGAATAGAGAAGATCTAGATGATAAAACCATGATAAAAGCAAATGGATAAAAGCAGCCTATATCCATGGTTAGCTGAGTTCATAGCAAATTTCAAAGCAGTGAAATGATGGGCAGTATTTCAAAAGGAGACCTAGCAGTTCTCAAGCATTATTGCTTTTACAGATGGAATTTCAAGTGCCCAGGAAGAGGATTATCAGATTTTGTGCTTGGGAAAGGAGAGGATGGGATTCAACAAAACCTACTGAGACTTCCTTTGCAAGATTTCACCTCAATGACTGTTTGATGGTTGTTTCTCATCTATTATGAATTTTTATTTAAACACTTTCATTACACAGGCTGACAGCTGACAGCATTGCTTTAGCACAAAAGCAGGTGAGATTGCGTTAAACGATCTGCAGAAATTTAAACAGGTTACACCAACAATTTTACCTACATCAAACAAAACTTTGTTCCAGTAAAGAAATACTACGTTTGTTACACAGTGTTTGCCATTATGGTGCATTAATCACCAATGATTATTTGAGATCACACTAAATACTTGACTATGACATATACCTCGTGTCATCTTTAAGTATGGAGATATAGGTCACCTTCCAAATTTCTCATTTATAACTACATAATCATTATACATTTTGCATTAGAGGCTAGATCATGAGCAGCAAACTGCCTCATTAGGAAAAAGTATTTAACACTTGAACTTTTAAGATTTACCCTTTCTCACTGGTTCAAGTCCACTGATAACTAAAATTTACAAGGTCTAGCAGCACCCAAAACCCTTTGCTATTAAGCAGATCAGAAACAGTCTCTCTTTGCCATAACATACACTATTTTTCTTCCATCTTGTTTTTCAGACCTACAGAAGGCATTTGCAGAGGTAGCCTGCGACCCAATAACAGATTCATCCCCCGGCATTCGAGCATTTTGGGACTCTGACCTGGTATTAGGCAAGTAACCTGCAGGTGTAGGTTCCACACCAAGAGCAAGGCGACTAAAAGTAATGCACACTTGTGTGGCACTATTCCCTGCTGGAGCAGATACCCACACTGCAACCCATGTAGAAATCCACACAAGAACAAGCAGATGTTCCAGAAGGAAAAATCCTGGCTCCACATTCTGGATCAAGGATGTGAGGAGGAGAAGAAGAATATACCACTATGTACTGTCTTTACATTCTCCATTCTCCCTCTGTCTCCTGCAGGGGTAAAGAAGGTTGAATTAGTGAAGTTGAGCCTGAGAAAGGAGAGAGGAAGAGTTTGGGTTGTTTTTGTTTTTGTTTTGTTTTGTTTTTAAACTGACAAATCTATTTTAACTGGCAATAAACTAGTATCACCAAACTGAGCTTGTTTTGCATACAACAGTAACTGGTAAGTTATGTCAGTGTATTAATGTTGAACCAAGAGCTTCTCATACCTGTTATTTTCCCATCCAACTGGAGTGGTGGCGGCAGTGCAAGAGCCACCAGGTTGTAGTCTGTTAGCCAAGGCTACCCCACCACACAGTTGCATCTGGAAGATGAAAAAAAAAAACCAACCCTGCTATTTAGAACAGCCAAGATAAATATTGGGACTTCACCCTTCCAAGAGTCACCCTCTGTAACAGTACTTTTTTTCTCCATCACGTGTATGCCACAAGGTTGTTGTTTTTTTCAACAAAGTTAGAGGCTCCTATTTCACATTTGTAACTCTTGGTGCAGCACATCTACCCACAAAAGATCTTTCTTTCAATCACAATATGGCAAGGGTAGCAAATTCTCTTTCTATTCATTTCTTTAATTTTTATTAATTTCTTAATTTCTATCAATTAATATTAATTTAAGCGCCTCTATATTATAGTCCCTGAAACTTTTTTGAGGGCAGCATCTACACTAACTTGCCTCTGGAGAATGATACCTCATGATAAAATTGTCAATTTCTTACATTTCTGAACATTTTAAGATAGTACAGAGCAATTCCTGCTGTAATAGATCACTACACTGACGTGACATTCAGGGCCTAATGTGTGCATGCTCAGAGGGTGTCATGTTCTGGAATGAAGCACAGCCAAGTGCTGGACTGTCAGGTGAAGCAGGCTGAAGCTTTCCATTATGAGTTTGTAAAACAGCCACAGTCTCAGACCACAGAGAAGCCCTCTTCAGAAATCTAAAGTGGGTTTGAGAAATTACAATTACCAAAATGTTTTTAGTATGCTTTCTGTGATTTATTGTAGCACATCCCATACTCAGACGGTTGCTCAGAGGATGCAGACTCTGAATAACTCAAAGACTAGTGACGTCTTCAGGGTGTGTTTTTTTTCCTACTTCAGAGAGACAGATGAGGAAAAAAGCTAGGTTAAATAATGTGGCTTTGTAATAGAACAGTGATCTAATCTTTGTTTGTTCTTTTCACTTGCCTACACAGAGAAATTAGTTATTTATCAAGTGATGATGCAAACGCAATAACTTTTCTAACGTGCACACTGGAGACAGGAGTTTGGAGAGAGAACACCTGTTGCATGCTCACCCCACTCAGTACAGCTCAGAGTGAACTGATGTGGACAACAGATGCTTTTATTCAGTTCAAAATTGCAGGATGATTCAAAAACACGTATTTTCCTGTGAAAATTGATTTATTCTGTCCTTCAGGCAGGTTTCAATAATATTCTCTGAGGGCATGGGTAAAGTCTGAAGGCATGGACAAAGTCAGACAAAGACAGCGTCCCTGCTCACAAATTTCAGTCACTCCTTAACTTGAAGGAAAAGCGACATGCTGATTTGTTTCCATGGATATGGCATAGCACAGTACAGCTAGTAGGGCACAACACAGCCCTTAAAACACACTGGAATATGGTTAACTTAGAGACTGACACTTTTTCTTACCTTTAGTGGTTCTGACACAATTCTGCCTGCACCAGTTCCTTAATATGACCACCAAAAGTCCTTGTGGGTGCTACACTCACACAACAATTCAAGCAAAAGCTCTTTAGACAGAACAATTCACAAGCACACCTCTCTCTACCTCCTGCATCCTTTCACAGTCCCTTCCAGCCCTGCTCTCAGTCTAACAGGTTTCATCAGATCTCAAGTTGCAGCAAGTACTGTGTTAACCTTCTGCATCTGTAGGGAGCTTGTGCCAAGTCCCAGCTTTCACCTGACATATCTTAGCATACAACTATGCTATAGACTCTCAGATTCTTACTTCACACCTCCTCCTATCAGTTACAAGACCAAAAAACATTTCCTAAATCTGCCTGTTCACTAGCTCATGGGAATAGATGAATATTCCACTGCATCCCTCCCCTCCCCATCTCAACATAACAATCCAGACACAGAAACCACACTTCTCCATGCAGCCCTCCCACTGTCCTTTTCAAGGAGCGTAATATATTTCATCTGTAAACTTCAGCTACCCGTTACAGAGTTATACAATTAGTCTTCAAGCAGCAATGAGATCTGTCTGTTAATTATTAGCACCACTGAGATGGGTTTGAGCTTGCCTCAGTTGTTCCTACAATTATATAAAACAAAAATAAGGTTCTATACATATTTGTAATGAGTTATGCAAGAACACAACATTAAGAAGATACTGCTATCTTTGTAGGGATAATTCTTGCCTCAAATACATGGAGTTCTAGCATTTTCCTGTCTCTGGTCTGAGTATATTTTTATCCTCATTTGGTTTTGATAGCATCTGCTTTAGAGAAACAGTATGTTTCCTTGCATTGAACAACTGCTGTACATAGGGGCCAGCTAAGGAAAATTACTTCAAAGCTTAAACTCTTTTCTTTTGGTTCTGTGTCTTTCAAGGCTGCTGAAAATACTTTGATAAAAGGCACATTGCTTGCTTCAGTAATTATAAACTGATAAATGTTTCTGAATGCCACAGCTGCAAAGATTTTCACTATTCTCCTTCACTAGTTTCCTAACTACAAGCCTGCAGATCATTATGTCGGTGCTAGGAGCACAGTAGTATTAGGAAAATTAAACTGTTTTTGAATTCACTGAAAACAAGAGGACTGCACAATTGGTGCAATCTCTATGCAGTTGTCAAAGCCTATTAACAGTCCTCCCCCTCTTCATTGATTTTTTTCATAACGCTGTTAATATTACGTATACTCAGTGTCAGGCCTCTAGGTTAAAGCTTTACTGTAAAAATCATAGAAAAATTACAGCAGAAAAGGACTTCTGGAGATTCCATAGCTTAAACTTTTACTCCAAACAGAATTCACTTCAGAGATATGCCAGGTTCTTCAGCAGTCCTCAGTAAGGGACTGAGGATGGTTTCCCATTGAGGGAAGATGACTCTGAATTTTTGGGTAGCGTGATGTGATTTAGCTGGATGAAATAAATAACACTAGGAATAGTTATTAAAGGTCAGCTTAACTCCAGGAAAATCTCAAAGATCTAAGTCATAAGAGTATGACTAACAGGTCAAGGGAGGTGATCCTCCCCCTCTCCTCTGCCCTGGTGAGGCTGCATCTGGAGTACTGTGTCCTATTCCTCAGCTCAAGAAAGACAGGGAACTTCTAGAGAGAGTGCAGTGGAGGGCCACAAGGGTTGAGGAGGGGCATGGAGCATCTCCTTTATGAGGAAAGGCTGAGAGAGCTGGGACTGTTCAGCCTCGAGAAGACCAAGAGGGGATCTTATTAATACTTATAAATACCTAATGGGCAATAGTCGAGTGGGTGGTGCCAGGCTCTTTTCAGCAGTGTCCAGCAATGAAACAAGGGGCAACAGATGCAAACAAGAACATAATCTACCCGGAGAGTTTGTGGAGTCTCCTTCTCTGGAGATATTCAAAACCCGACTGGATGCTTTCCTGTGCAAAGTACTGTAGGAAACCTGCTTTAGCAAGGGGAGTTGAACTTGATGATTTTCAGAGGTCCCTTCCAACCTCTACAAGCCTGAAATTCAATGTTTGTGTGTAGGGAGAGCCATGGGAAGAGCTGCCTGAAAAGCACTGTGTTAGATATTAGATGAGCAGAAGAAATGAGAGAGGGAGAGGGAGGAATGGGAATGAATATTAAGGCAGAAAAAGTAAGGTTTGTGTTAGGCTGCTCACTTACTGGAGGAATGGCTTTCTTATTTTATCATTCTCCAGCTTGTACTAGTAACAGCCATTTTATGAAAATATCTTTTCTCAAGTACTGATTTATTTATCCTTTTTGTAATGCAAAGCAAGAACCTTTCAGATAGGTACATTAACAACAGGCCATGGTTTTGGGTTTGTTCTTCCTCAGTTGTACTTTATATGCTCAGCAGGAAATGGAGTTAAAATTGGATTAAACAGTCAACAACTGAATGCTCTACAAAGGGAACACCTCCAGATGTTCTACATGAGGAGTGTGATGGCTCTGTACCATCAGCTTTTGGCCTTGTTTTCCTCCATCAACATTTCAGAGAAAACATGGCAAGGTGGGGTAGGGGGAGTAAGAAAATTATGATTGATATGCACAATGCATCAGTGGCCCTAATGAGCACAGCCGAACCTATGAACCAGGACTGCCACTGAAAAACAGAAGAGCTTCAAGACACTAGTTTAGCATACTCACAGTGTCTGACCAGAGCATGACTTCTCTACCATGAAAGGATGGCTGAGCAAAATGAAACTGCATGCATCTTGTAACTGAGCATCTGTCCTGATCCTATAGAACCCTTGGCTGATATCAGTATATTACACAAAGAGGGTTTTCACAAATTATTAGAATAAGAAAAATCAAATACTAGAATTTGATATCAAGTATTTGTCTTGAGAATTCTAGAAGTCTGACACACACACACACACATACATTTTCACAGAATCACAGTGTTAGGGATTGGAAGGGACCTTGAATGATCATCTAGTCCAATCCTCCTGCTGGAGTATTAACACCTAGATCTGGTCACACAGGAACATGTCCAGGCAGGCTTTGAATGTCTCCAGTAAAGTGAGCCCACAGCCTATCTGGGCAGCCTGTCCCAGTGTTCTGTTACCCTCACTGTGAAGAAGTTTTTTTCTAGTATTTATATGGCACCTCCTATGTTCCAGCTTCCACCCATTGCCCCTTGTCCTCTTATTGGATGTCACTGAGAAGAGCCTGGCTCCATCCTCCTGACACACACCCTTTACATATTTATAAACATTAATGAGGTCACCCCTCAGTCTCCTCCAAGCTAAAGAGACCCAGCTCCCTCAGCCTCTCCTAGTAAGGGAGATGCTTCACTCTCTTCATCATCTTTGTGCCTCTGCAATGCACTCTCTCAAGTAGTTCCCTCTCCTTCTTGAACTGACGGGCCCAGAACTGGACGCAATATTCCAGATGCAATCTCACCAGGGCAGAGTAGGTTGTACACTGTCCAATTGATTTGATTTTAAGCCTTTGCATAAAAGATTCATTTTCTTATTCAGCAAATTCTTCTTTGCTTTCTTTTACTGTGATTTGGGATATTTTTCAAGGAAAAAAGAATTATCGTATTGATCATATCATATTGATAAATCTAGCTTATGCATTTTTTTCTTCCTTGTGAGAGATAAGGAAATTAAAAGCATTTTAATAAGGCATGAATTGGAAATAAAAATTGTCTTCAAATTCTGTGAAATGGAGTACTGTAGAACTTTTTTTAGTCAGTTCCCATTGATTCGTTTCTTTTAATCTAATTGAAGACTGAGAGTAATAGTTATAATGCATATTTAGAATATATGCCAGGAAAACGTAATCTCACCAGCTCCGATTGTAGTTCTTTTCATAGTCTTTCTACTAACATACAGAATATAAGGAGATATTTGACTGGATAGTATTTTAAACTGCATTAAAAAAAAAAAAAAAAAAAAAAAAAGGAAGAAACAGTTATCAAATTTGTTTAATAACAAAGTATAAAACTCAAATAATTTTTTACCTTCTCCCCTTAAAATATAACTTAAGCATTTGAATAGGATTGACTTTACTATTACATAATGTTCAAAAACTGTCAGATGATTACAAAGCAAAACTGTTGGAATTTTGTCCATATGGTGCAGAAAAAATAATTGTCTTGACACAAATCAGAATGGCTGTTTGACATCAGGATTTCTGCCAAATCGTAAATGATTGGGACAGCATTCATGTCTTCTTCTAAAAACATACAACTTGATTAAACTGCCAAAATACAAAGCAAAACTTCATGTAGTTTTCTAACCTGATGCACTAAGAGAATCTGAATGTTCAAAATTTAAATGTTGACAAGGTCTGAGAAAGAAAACACAGCTCTCATAAGAACAGAAAATAGAGTCATAAATGGATGAGATGATAGAAACTACACTTGAAGATTAATTAGGTGTCTGAAGATAAAGAATGTGCACCAGTAGCAATAAAAGAGTGCAAATGTCCGTAAATAGAATAATTTGTTTTTAATTCCAAAAAAAGAGAACATAGTGGCCTCAGTGACGTATAGATAGATATCAGATGACAAAAAGCCACAGTCTTCAGTGGACTAGCAATCCTACTTGGGGCCACATGAAACACAGTAAAAAATATGAACTTCACCAAAATGCATTTTCACACAGCTCTTTCATTAGTAGACTGATCTTTGTAGATGCAAAGCATTGACTTAATTTTCCTGTTCTCCGAGGCGTTTGGAACTGACAGTTCTGAGGGCCTTTTAAAACGTCACAGCAGAGAATATGCACTGTAGGACATTTAGCACATGATGGACGTGGAGAAAAGTGCCTGAATTTGCAGCCTAACAACCTGCAAAGTTACGATCTCAGAAGCCACCCTGTACCCAATTACATCAGGTGACATTTAGAGTCAGTTTGCAATGACTCTGTCAAGATCACTGAGTTCTTTCAAGATTACCTGCCTGAAAATCACAGAGGTTGATAACACTGTATGGTAACTTTCTTTGCAATAAAAATGAGGTTATTTATCAGTAACTGTAGGGTATGCCCAGCTAAGGCCTGATTTTTTTTTTTTTTAACACGGACGTACCACATGCAGTGCAAACCCTTCTTACTTGAATCATGGCATGTCCAGGGCAGCACCACTTCAAAAACTTCCACTGAGATCCTGGACTCTGAAGGAGTGTTTGTGACTGTGGGCATGGCCCTTTCTGGCAGGAAAGAAAACATTTCAGCATCTTGGGAGTTCCAGGTGCAAAAGAGTCTTAAAACATTTTTGCATTTTTGTAAATGTCAGGTTGTCCAAAAATGTTTTGGATTCTCCATCCTTTAAAAGTTTGAAAACTCACTTGAACAAGGCACTGAGCTACCCTGTGTGCTTTTGAAGTTTGGCCTGCTCAGAGCAGTGGTAGGCCTCCACTTGCTAACGTGCCATGAGATCTCTATTTCATGCTCTTAAAGGAGGTGCTGTCATACAGAGGTTGCCATCTTAGTTCATTTTGTGCCTAGGTTCACTGTGACGTAAAAGTTCTCTGACAGAGACAAAAGTGCTGAGAATCTGAATAGTCAGAAGCAAATGTTTGGCTTTAAGGTCCTGGGGAAAACACTTGCAAAGATGTGCTTTTCTACTACCTTGCCTGAGTTTTGGTGAGTTACTGCTGTGATTTGCTTCCTGACAGCCTCTGGGAGAATTCTCTTCAATGATTCTTTGTGTTGAACTCCATTTACCTGTTTTGTCGGTTTTTTTGTTTTGTTTTGTTTTGCTGGTTTTCTCTGTTTTATTTATTTATTTATTTATTTATTTAGCAATTCCTGCAATAGAATTAAAATTTAAATGGAGCCATTACCAAACTGTGATTATTGTTCTCCAAGCACATAGGTGCGACACAACTGCCATCCCACCACTACTCACACACCTGTTGCTGGCAGCTATGAATGACCATATATGAACGCCTCTTCCAGTCTATGAATATGCATGTGCATAAAATCTCCCCTCTCAGTAACATGCTGATCTTTTCCTGCTGCATATCGTTACTGCCTTCTCTCCATTCTCCCAACTGGTGAAAGAGCAAATACTTCCGGACTTCAATTAGGCTGACTTTCTCCCATTTGTAGAAGCTCAGCTCCTCTGAGACAGAATTGTTTGTCATGTGATTTTCTGGCAAAGAAAATAAGAGGTCTGTTTTATTTCTTAGAACAAATGCATTCAGATTTAATTTCGTATTGTGTGTATAGCACAAAAATTCCCTTGGTAGTTGCAGCTGGCCAGGCACAGAATGCCAGCAGTACATCAAACCTTGCCAGTCCTGGTCTTATTTACATTTACAACATGCTCAGTTTTCACGATCACTGAGTCCTTTGGCTTTGTTCAGCTGACAAGTAAATGTTCCTATTGTTGTATTTTTGATAATATGGATGCAATTCCATGAGTACCTAGACCAGGAGTAGAAAGCAAATTAACTGTGATGAAGTATCAATTTGAAGCAGGAGCACTCCCTTAAAGGAGTTACCTAGAAGTCAAATTCCTCTCAACTTTTAAGTTGGTTGGCATTAGCAGACAAAAATATTTAACGCCACTCTGCTCCATCACTTGGCACAGAACCCAATTTGTTCTGTCCAGTTCTTTGTAGGGTGGGGCAGTCCTCCCTGATTCCTTTTGCAGTTCAACTCCTCTTCAGTAGCTTCCCAGACTGAGCACATTAGGCACAACTATCTATCTCAGCATTTCTAGGAATGTCTCTTCTTTGGAGTCAGCTCTAAAGCTTGGCCTGGGTCTGCACTGTGCTGCAAGAGAACACTTCGTTTTCTCCACTTTCTCAAGCCTCTCAGCTCTCCTTGTTGCTGTTGGTCAAATCCTTCCCAGTTTGTGTGCTGGGTGGCTCCAAGGAAAGCAGACTCTTGGCCTCTTCAAAGGCCACCACTTAATGTGGACCATGGCAGCCACTAAAAGCTAAGAGATACTCTCTTGCCGTGAAGCACGATCACTCACTCTAGAATAGCACAGATCACACTATGCATACATTAAACTATGAGCAAAGCAATCACATTGTTCTACCACATTTCATAATCATACAGACCATTGAACAGGCATTAGAAAACCTAGTTATGAAAGAGGAAAGAATCTGAAACCATGAAATGAGAATTTCTGGATGCAACTAAAAGATCATTAGGCTAAAAATATATTTTGTCAAACAATTTAAGACAGCTTTCCCGATATGCCTACTTTTGGTTGTTGGATGGGATTTTTAGTGGTTCTGAAACCCAGAATGAAATGTTTTCTCTGTTACAAGTTCTGGAATCTTGAATCACAGCTGACAGTGTTGAAAGAAATGAACAAAAGGCTGTGGGACTGCTTCCCTCAGTTCTGCTTATTGACAAACAGAAAATTCACTCTCTTGTGAGCATTTTCACATTCAAATTATTATTTTTTTAATTTCTCCTCATAGAAGTGATTAGAAAAATACAACATAATCCAGGGCCGCTTCAGCAGAACACTCCAATTTTGCAAAATGATGCAGAGAGCAGTGAAGAGATGTGCTGAATTAAGCTCCTGCAGCTGGGTATCAAAACAGATATTCTGAGAAAAGTACTCTCTTAAACATCTTAAAATATATACATATTTTGCCCTCATTCATTATTCCTTTTTGTGATTTATTACCTGTGCCTTATACCCTTCTATGAGGAGGAAGAAGCAGTTTAGCTTTCAAAGCCTTTAGAGACTCAGCGTGTTTATGATTAATTTCTGCAGTGCAGCTTCTAGTCTGTGTGCCAACCATAGAGAGTGCCAATCTCCAACTAGCAGCTGGTGGGATGGCTCCTGAAATGAGTATGGTACTTCTATCCCTGAAGGGTCAGAATATGCCTCCCCATGCAGCAAGATGGCAGAGGACAGAAGTGTCCAAGGGCCTAACGGTTTGTCTCTCCCTTTGCGAACAAAACCACGCAGAGATTGAAAGTCAGCACCCACTGAAGTTTATACTAGCCTTCATCTCCATGAACCCCATAAGTGTCAGATACACAGCATTTATTCTAAATCAATATCACACTTGTAAATTTCACCAGTACAGTGCTAAACAAAATGAAAGATGGATGATTTATGTTCAGGAGTTAGTACTCCTGGTAGATTCTAAGTGGCTGCTTTACAGCATGTGTTCAGATCCCCGTGGCAGAATGTCTTCAGCTCGGGAGGTGTCCATGTTGCATTAAAGAAACCCAGAAACCCAAAACTGGCAAAAACAGAAGACCTGTGTCTTTATATCCTGGGGGCAGTGGGGGATCAGCTCCCAAGAAAGGGTCATGTCATTGTTAAGGAAGAGCGGGCCGTGTGTACTCCACTCCCTCCCGTGTAACTCCTCTGCAGAGAAGAGGAAGACAGGAGATTCTGACACTGTCAATGTGCTACTTTTCACAAACACACACAAATCTTCAAATTTAAAAGCAGTCATGTACAGTCATTGTGCTGATTATACTGATTTGTTGGTTCTAATTACACTGACTGTGTAATGTTAAATTGCTTGAGACCACAATTACTGGAATTGTTTACTTCTTCCCACCCACCACTTCTTCTATTAAAAATAGAGTGTAGGTGAAGGAGAGAGAGTCATTCAGAAAGATGGCAGGAACTTCTACTCGAAAGTTTGGTCCACATAAAAAATATTCAGCTAAATAAAGCCCAGGAATGTAGAGAGTATCATCAAACGAAAAACAATTAAACAAACAAACAAACAAACAGTGACCTACTGATTAAGAATGATTCACAAGCTATAACTCATTTGCTTCCATAATTATTTTATTTCAAATAAGCAACATCGTTTTTATTGTTATAAAATCTCATTTCAGCAGAGGTCACATTAAAAAAAGAAAAAGATATGAAATTATGGAATATTAAGCAACACGTAACCATTTTCAGTAGAAATCTAGAAACAGACGGAAAAGCATACACTAATATTCAAAAAACACTTTCATCATCAGATGAAGGACCTTCAGTCTCCCATAAGAACCAGTCTATCAATCATCTCTTTTTTTTTTTTTTTTTTTTTTTTTTTTTTTCAGTGACTACACTGGGAAAGCTACATAAATTAATTTCTGTTTGGTGTCTGTCTTTTGGAAATAATCTTTTGTGCCTGCAGCCAGGCCTCAACCTTTGTATTGTTTTCTCTATGCTAATGAGACTTCTCAAACTCTATTCTTGAGCTTTTGGTCATCTGCCTATCATCCACTGTTGATTTTATCTACTAACACAATTTCAGTAAGCACATATGCCTGACAACAAATATATATATATGCATATGAAAGTAGACAACAGTGTGCTACAAACATATCTTCAGCCTTTTCTCTGTGTTTGTCTCTTTCACCCTACAGAAGAAAAGCACAAGCAGAGAAAAACTCAAACTACCCTTTCATTATACAGTGCAATTAACTCACAGCCTTGTGATCTGATCGCACTAATCTGAGAAACTTGCTGGTTTTCTGAGGAATTTCCTTTGCTGCTTTATCCTCAACAGTCTTGTGTCCACCATTTCATGTTTTATAGAATTTGATGAAAAAGCTCTTTTCTAATCAAAACCATATGCAATATACTTCTTCAAATTCTGTCTTTTAAACTACTGAGCCAATTGGCACAAAATAAATTATTTTTCTCTGGAAAGCCATTCTGTTTTCAAATTGAAATGGAACACCAACCAAATTAAGAGGATCGGTATTTTTTGGAGCATGTAATGAAACTGAAGAGTCCTACGTTTTGGTGGAGTTTGGCTTTCTTTTATGCACGCTTCAATTTTTTTGCTAAATGCTATATTCTTGGGAAGACTGCTGGAGATGAAGTGAATTGCAGGGATGAAAGAGAAGAGCTCATTTGGCAAAGTGGCAAGTAACACAGCGCATCCACTTACCCCACCTAGGAGGCTTGACAAGATTTGCTGCATATCGAAATAACAGCTCATTGAAAATACTGCAATGTTTCCCTCTTTTGTCCAAGAGTGTTAATTCTTCTTTGTAGTAATAGATACAAGACAAAAGAAACAAATTGTATTAAATCTCTGTGTTTCAAACTTTGTGTTGGCATTCATTCTTAATTGAAAGAGTTCCAGTCAGCCTTCTACAGCTTCTGCCTTGATCATAATAATTATTGGCTCACAAGAAAATGCCTACTTGTATAATATAGGCTATCATACATTTTTTTTCTTTTTTTTTTTTTTTTTCTTTTTCCCAGTCAACTACTCTTTTTTTTTTTTCTTTGATACATACAGGCAAGTTTTCATATCTGCAGCCTGGAGCCAACTTTTGTTTTTCCTGTAGGAAAAGTCAGGAAAGAAGGTGGAATCAGTGACAAATGGGTACTGGAGAATAATTTGAGTGCCAGGTTGGGGGAGGAAGTAAGAATTATCAGCAGATTTAAAAATAGAAAGAAAAGGAGTTGCAGAGTAATTGCAGACTGTAGACACGTGGGCTGAAGAAGGGGGTGCAGATCTAAAGTGTGGAGGGAGGGCTAAGTGGGAGTTGAGTGGGGTGAGAGGAGATGAGAGATGACAGTAGGGACTGTGGTAAGGAAGGAGCGATCCTGTGGTCAGAAAGTTGTGCTTTAATACATACTGGAGTCTGACCAGTGGGAAAGCAGCTTTGCAGAAAAAGACATGGGGTTCCTAGTGGACAACACACGGAATACGAACCTTCAGTGTACACTTGCTTCAAAGAGAACCAATAGTATCCTGGTCTGAGTTAGGAAGAATGTTGCCAGCAAGTCAAGTCAAGCGATCCTTCTCTACTGAGCCTTGGTGAGGCCACACCTCACCTTATGGGCTCCCAGATTCAAGACACATGTGAAACTACTGGAGCAAGTCCAACAAAGGGATGTGAAAATGGTGAAGGAACTGGAGTGTCTTTCTTTCCTATGAGAAAAGGCTGAGAGAGCTGAAACTGTACAGCCTGGAGTAGAGGAGGCCTACGAGAGTCTCATCAATACGTGTGACTACCTGAGAGCCTGATAGAGCCAGGCTCTTTTCAGTGATGCCCAGTGCCAGGACAAGAGGCAATGGGCACAAACTGAAGCACAAAATATTCCCTCTGAAGATCATAAAATACTTTTTCACTGTGAGGGTGACCCCACACTGGCACAGGCTACCCAGAGAGGTTGTGGTGTCTCCCCCATTGGAGAGATTCAAAATACATCAAAACATGGTCCTGTGCAATCTGCTCAAGGTTACTCTGCTTGAGCAGGGAGCTGGATCAGATGTTCTCCAGAGATTCTTGCCAATTTAAGCCATTCTGGGATTCTGGGAAGGAGCTGAGAAACAATGATGTAGGACAATTACAGTGTGAGAGTTGAAATTCTGAGTTCTTATGGGCAAGAACTTTTGAGCGTTTACACTGGAAAAAGTAGCTTGAAGCTCAGGAAGTGTAAATGTAAGAACCAACAATTCTGAATGAGAAAGATTAGATGTATGTTCAGTTTTGGTTACAGATGAACTTGCATACCTGTCCAGTTTCATTGATCAACATTGGAAAGCAAAAAAAGTTAATTTGCTATCATCCTTTTACAGCTGAGAACATGGTAGCTTTGTTAAGCAGTTTCAGCTAGTTTGTAGATTTTGGCCTACGTGCGCACACACACACACACACACACACAGAACCCCTGCTCCTGTACACATATTGCACTGAAAGGAAGCTTAAAGTAATTGTTATTGCACTGATGACAACACAGCAGCTTTAACAACAACACAAAATATAAATTGCAATTGCTGACAGCAGTGGCACATTTTGGAAAGTTGGAAGCAAATCTGACAGGCAAAACACAAATTCACTGCTTTTTTTCATTTTATCAATTTTTATCCTGACATGTGATGGGTCTTCCAATGCTGATTCACCATTCCTACTGGTATTGTTAAAGTTTTGCCTTAGTTTCATTTGTCCTTTTTAACCTGCAGTTACTTGAACTCACATTAAGTATCACTTGTATGGCAGATATATTTTATCTCCTTTGAGAGGCAGGGATTTATTACCACAGTGATTCCTTGTGATGAACTGTTGTGTAAATGGAACAAATGATTATTTTTTCTTCTGAGAATCATGTGTCTGGTTCAACAACAAAAAAAAGTTGGTTACTGCAATTCTTTTACTGGAAAATTTGTACCCCTTTACTCTATGCCCTAATTTTCCACAGTTTTCAATTAGCATTAATACTTGATTATTAAATTATTCTGAAATTTTCCATACAGTATTAACCTCCAATGGGCTAACTACTGCGGATGTATGAAAGGAGAAGCCCACCTAAGAGCCAAAATATAAAGGATGAGTTTTGTTTTTCTCTAATTCTGACAGACTTATGGAAAAATTTCTCATCTGGTCATGACATGACAAGCTGGATGGCATTTCAAAAACCAGATGTCCTATGCTTCTTCAGTGCTTCTTTCCACTTTCCTAAATTCCCTCTAGCATGCGATGTCTAGTGCGGAAAGACAATCAAATCCTGACTCAAAACACTGGGATTGGTGGGACTTTGCTGAAAACAATCATAGTGAGATAAAAACAGTGGTGCATTCCTGTACATAAGGCCTCAATTCTAGGCTTTTTGGCAGAAGAATCCTATTATTTTTAGTAGAAAACAGTATGGTTCATCTTCTTAAAGCTGTGAAGAAAAATCCATGGGAGGTATAGAATCATAGAATCATAGAATCACCAAGTTTGGAAAAGACGTCTGAGATCATCCAGTCCAACCATCCACCAATCACCAATATTCCCACTAAACCACGTCCCTCAATACAACATCTAAATGTTTCTTGAACACCTCCAGTGACTTGGGAACTAAATGAAAGAAAAAAAAACCTTCTAGAGAGCTCAGTGATCTGCAAGGAAAAGAGTGAGGAAACATGCATTGGAAGAGGAAAGAAGTAAAAAAAAAAAAACAAAATGCATCAGAAACAAGTTCTTATGCTCAGGGTACATAACTGCTGCAGCTGTGGCATTATTATGACAGGTTTCCTTAATAAGAAGCCAACCTAGTTTTAGAAGTAAGGAGTTCTTTCAACTTATCACCCAATAATTCATGAAACAGACTTCAGATCTCACTATTCTTTGTAGTGCTGCCAGACACACCTCAAAAGACTTTTTAAGAATAGCGAATAGCATGGCAAATTTCCTGACCTACTTGGTCAGTTCTTAACTTGCTGAGGTAAGGAAGAGAGGCCTAGTAGGAATGATGTACTGATCACTGTGGCACTGCTTTTGTCACTCAGAATGGTTCTTCTCATGCAGCTGTTGCTGCTGATTGTTGTCTGAGGTGACACTGCTCTTAATTATGAGGGAAGATGATGAAAGGCCCTTTCATTTGTGGAAGTTTTTGAAAGTGGTACCTCTGTACTACTTAAAGGGGTTTGTCTGTGATTTAAAAGGAAGCAGAGGGAAGAAGGAAGAAGAAAATATCATTACAAAGGATAAAAATTCCCCACTGTGTTTCCTTTATATTGGTTATCAGATCGCAGCCTAACCAGGAGAGAATCTGATTCCTTCTTAGCCATTGTAGAATCATAGAATCACTCAGGTTGGAAGGGAACTCAAGGATCATCAAGTCCAACCGCAGCCTAACCATAGTACCCTAACTCTAACAACCTTCTGCTAAATCACATCTCTGAGCACCACATACAAACGGCTCTTAAACACATCCAGGGATGGTGACTCAACCACCTCCCTGGGGAGCCTATTCCAATGTTTAACCACCCTTTCTGTAAAGAAGTGTTTCCTAGCATCCAACCTAAACTTACCTTGGTGCAACTTGAAGCCATTTCCCCTCGTCCTGTCACCTGTCACCAGTGTAATCACTATTGTACTAAGAGGTATGGTGAATTAACACAATCTTACTTTAGAGAAAGCATACAGACTGTTTGGAGTAAAACCATAAAATGTAGAAGCAATGCTCCATTAGGGTAACAATCTGCTCCCTCAGCCCTGCATGACCTTTTCAGTCAGGATTCACCAGCCTTAAGAACAGATTTTCAAAAAGGAATTCAGATGCAAAACAGTACTTTACCCTTCTTGGTTCAAGTCCATCGGCAGATGGGGTTGGAATGATTCATGCAAATGTTTGGAAGAAGGGTACATGCATAGTAAAAACCACACTTGGATTACAGACTGAGTTACAGAGTCCTGTAGAACCTCGACTGTTTCTTGGAAGAAGTGTACCTGACATGGATGCTGAATGTCTAGCCACACTGTGCTTTTTCTAAAGTGAATGAGAGGGAGTAATATGAGTTCCCAGTGCCCAGAGCTCACGCTTAGTTGTGTACCGCTAGTACCAACAAGGGAACAGATTCAGTTTTCAAAACTTTGAAGCACAACTGGGCTCAAGTCTAGGGTATTAATCTGGAAGAGGAAAGCTCTATATTTCACACCAACAGCCACCTACAGATCTGAACTACATACAGCTGAAAGTTCTTTGGATCCAGTATTTCTAAATACTAAAATACAGCATAAAAGCGCCTAAAATAAAAGCAGTCTAAGGGATGGGAGAAACGACAGTAATTAAGCGCTATCTTTATGTCTGTTTTGATGTTGCTTTCTGTTCAGTTGGTTGGTTTGGTGTTTTGTTTTTTCCAGTTCCAATCTGATTACTTGTCAATTTCTAGCCCTGTGTTAGCCCTTGTCTCTTCTTTGCAGGGAACTCCATACAAATTTTTGGAACTACAGTATTCTTATGGTTGCTTGATGCAAAACTTATTTTTGATGTATCCACTGCATACATATCATTTGGGGTACTTTCACCGTGTAGTTGACACAACTACAGCTTACACAGCTCATTTCTCTATATGTGTCCTAGATCTCAACTATGGCTGACCTTGACTCTAAGAACTTACCCTGAATCCTACCCTATTGGCTACTCCATCCAGCTCCTCATACTCATGAGTCCTCTAGGCAAAACTGAAGTTATAAGAGTTAACAGAAAATATGAGCTGTATGTGTTAGCCCAAATAACACAATATTTAGTAATGCATCATGCAGATACGATCTTTTCACACACAAGATTCTAAGGGAGAGGTCAGACAAAAAAATCCTCAGTTCAGTGCCTGAATTTCAGAGGGATGAGGTCTTCAACAAAACAGTTCAAGTACCACTAACTCATATAGGGACTACCACTACACTGTCACTGAAATTATGTGGTCTCCACCAGTAAAGAATTAACGTCCAAATAGTATCCTACTTGCTTTGATCTTATTCCCAATATAAAGCTAATGAGTAAATAGATTAACAATACAAAAAAAAAAAAAAAATCTAATGAAGTTTGGAGACTTTCAGAATTCAACTGAACATAACCCTGACTGAAGTTTCGTGTTGTTTTGAAGTTGAGTCTTGTTTGAGCAAGATGTTGAACCAGTTATTCTCCAGAGGACCCTTCCATCTCACGCTTTTCTCTATAGAATCTAAGTCTCTTAATTAGCACTATGTTTCAATAATTTTGCTAGGAAAAAAAGATGTTAAAATAAAAATGAACAATGGCCAGTTTTAACTCAGAATCAAAGAATGGCTTGGGTTGAAAGGAACCTCAAGGATCATCAAATTCCAGCTCCCTAACACAGGTAGGGCTGCCAACCACTAGATCATGCACTAGATCAGGTTGCCCAGGGCCCCATTCAAACTGGCCTTGAATGCATCCAGGGATGGGGAATCCATAACCTCTCTGGGCAACCTGTTCCAGCACCTCACTACTCTCTCAGTAAGAAACCACTCCCTGACATCCACTCTAAATCTCCTCTTCTTTAGTTCAAAACTATTTGTCCTATCACTACCTACCCATGTAAAAAGTTGATTTTCCTTATGTTTATAAACTCCCTTTAAATATTGGAGGGCCACAAGGAGGTCTCCCCACAGCCTTCTCTTTTCCAGGCTGAACAAGACCATCTCCTTCAGCCTGTATTCATAGGAGAGGTGCTCTAGCCCTTGGACCATCTTTTTGACCCTCCCCTGGACCGTCTCCAAAAGTTCCGCATCTTCCCTTTGTTGGGGGCCCCAGATTTTGGAGCCTCATGAGGGCAGAATAGAGGGGTACAATCAACTCCCTTGCCCTGCTAACAACTCCTCTTCTGTTGGAACCCAAGTTACCATGGGCCTTCTGGGCTGCAAGCGCACACTGCTGGATCATGTTAAGTTTTTCATCAACCAGAAACCGTAAGTCCTTCTCAGAAGGACTACTCTCAAAGAGTTCTTCTTCCTGTATGTATGCATATCTGGGGTTACCTCAACCCGCATTCAAAACATTGCTTTCTGCTGTGTAGAACCTCCTTAGGTTCACAAGGGCCCACCTTTCATTTTTATTAGGGTCCCTCTGGATGGCATCCCTTCCTTCTGCTATATCAACTGCACCTCTCAGCTTGGTGTCGTTAACAAAACTATTATGAACACCAATGTACTGATTTTAAGCTTGCAGTTGGTTTTCTAGTAGTTCTATCAACAACTAACTGCTACATGCTGATTCTCTTTGCATTTATTTAGGAATGAAAATCGTTTATTTCCAATTATTCTGGAGTGCATAGTCATTTCAAATGACATATTTTATAGATTGATGTCTATTCATCTCTTTTTCCAGCCATCTTCTTATTTCACCATTTTAATTTTCTCCTGAATGCTTCTTTTTTTTTTTTTTTTGTAGAAATCTAAATTAAGAACTTCACATACTTCAAAGAAATGCATTTGATCATATTCAAGCACATTTCTACAGGTTAGGACAGGTACTGTCATTGTCCTGAATGACCTGGTAAATCACTGTGCATCCTAAAGTTAAAATAACACAACAGAAGTCATATATCAGTATTATATCAGTTAATTATCAGTAGAGCTGTGCTATCTTGGTTTTTCTTCTACAGTGATTACCACTGTACCTATACTGCCTCCAGCACCTCAGACAAATAGCGCACATTCCAAGTTTTGTTCTGTACTGTGTTGTTCAATATGAGTTGTTGTCTTACTTCTGAGAGATGTTTTGCTGAGTGATGTCACTAAAGGAGATCATGAGGACTACTGGACTAGGATGGTAAGCAAGTTAGTTAGAATGGTAGACTCAATAATGCCGTGTATGAACTCTAGAAATTATTTGCAAGAAAATCCTCTGTTACTTGTAGTAGTCCTTCTCACTATGATATATCTCAAGTACAGGGCACCAAGTGGATCAGTCACACAGGACCGTACTTCTGCAGGCATTCACAGAAGTCATTCGGGTGCCTTATCGAGGTCAGAGCTTGGATCTGACTTTTCCAAATACATTCACATGTGTTCACTAGAGAAAGAAGTTTGTAGTTTCTCCTCTTCTGTTGCATTCCTGATGAGAGATGGACTGATGGGAAAAAAGAACAAAGTCAGCTTATCAAAACCCTTGGAGGTAATTTCTTTCTATTCCCCCTCTCTCCACCACCGAAACAATTGTCTCAAAAATATTTTTTTTAAAGAACAGAATTTCAAATAGATTTAACGTTTTGATGGGGCCTACTTCTTAAGATCTCAGAGAACAAAATTCCATGTTTATTAATATTCCATGTTAAAGAACTGATACATATGTTTGCCTATTGCTTGCATCTGCACTTGCCACAAGAAGCAGACAAATCTACCCTGGGAGGTTGAAAAGTATGGAATAAGCACAGGGCTGGTGATTCCAGCTACCACATACAGTCTATGCATTCTGAGGCTTCTGCAGTTGGTATCAAGGAGGATCAAATGTATTTTATTGTGGTGAGAAAGTTCAGCATAAAGTAAAGCGGGAGCAATAACCACACTAAAATAACAAGATAGTTTGCCAACCCAGAAATTGCAAGGGTCAGGACGTAGGAAATTCAAAGTCAAACCAGCAGACTAATCATGGATAAGGAGACCTAATAATTATCAGTACATACGTCAATTGAATATTAATTGAATATTTAATTTAGGAGAATTTATGAGTCCTTTTTGGTCAGCTCAGTTTTACTGTCTGTTAGTGGAAAAATGATTTAGAGGTATTCATGTAATTTCCATAAATGCTTCCCAGCAGAGGTTTGTTTTCATTGTTTCAGCTTTTTAATTTAGGACATGAAGATATCATATTTAACATTCTGCATGTGCAACTTTGTGGCCTCGATAGCATGTCCTGCATGGGTAAAGAATAAGTCTTTGCATGTACTAAGTTTGCATTTTTCTAGAAAAGCATATTAACTTATAGTATATTAAATTATACACTGCATTATTAACTCACACTGCTTCTTGCTAAGCAGCATTGGGCTAAGACTGTTGAAGATTATTATACGTTAAGAGAGTGAATTTTGGAGGCTGTTATTTGGTACTAGGGCTGAGTAAAACACAATTACTTGATTTTACAAAGAAAAAGAAAAGTAGTTTTTTACAAACATTTCACAAAAGCTGCAATGCTAGATTTTCATGAAGAAGCTGTGTGTGGAGAAAGAAACCAAAGTAGTGATCTTGTCTAAGGATGAACACTGACTGACTTTTGGATTGTTCTTGTTGGCTCTTGTTACTGGTATTTGATTAAAACATTTACTGGACCAGAGAAAGACTGAACAACTAATTAAGTGCCTTTGTTTGGGATCTAGGAAGCTACTGGAGCAGATAATGACAGAAAATACTTCATTAAAATATACTCATTTTTCCAATTAATAGCTTAGCACAAACTCCAGTCAAATAGAAACCTAAAATTACCACTTACTTGTGATCATTGAAAAGTGACTTAAGCATAAATAATGAAGTCTGATTGGAAAACCTTAAGCTGAGCTTAAAATTGCTGTTAGTAATAATGCCATGAAGAGCAGCCCCAGAATATTTATTATGCTTATTACTGTACCATTCATAATGTTATGTACCACAGGGACATGTGCTTATCAAAGTAAACTTTTGAATATGTTAGTTGCACATAGCCTATTATATTCATGAATACAAGGAGTCCAGCCATGCATATACAGCCAAAATCGCCAGTTGGTTTTTCAAGGAGACAGAGGGAGTTCTGTTAAGCATTTTAAACTGGCAAAACCTGTCTATCACATTATAATTTGTTCTAATTAATACTGCCAGAAGCTACAGCTATAAAAATCTTTACCAAACACTGAGTCACTTTTAAACTGGTACAAGATCCTTCTCTTGCCCAAGCAAACATTAGAGAAAATCACTTCCAATGTGTTCCTTAAAACTGAGAGTTGATTGATGACTTTAAGTGAAGACGACAAATATGTCAACATAAAAGAAGCCATTTTGCTGAAATGTAGGATTTTATGCATTTTCCTAAATGGTCAAGATAGATTTGAAAATCAGCAAATTATACTGCATACACAAAGCATCTGTGTGTGATTAGCCAGAATAGAAAAGGGAAGTGCTATTTTTCTTGAGATGGAAGAGTGGGATTTGAAGTGCACCTATGTAATGAGCCTATTTATCCAATCAAAGAGGCACACAGTGCTCCTGCTCAAGGACAATTCAGAAACAAACTGGCAGCTAATGGAGGCAGGCGCCTACACCTCTCAAGGACTGTGGCCCTAGGACAACACACATCAAGGCAGGCACAGGGGGAAAGTGTCTGATTCTGAAAGTGAAAGCTTTGGTTTTAATAGGTGAAACTGGTACTTTCTTCCTACAGCCACTGGCCCTGATACTCCTGCCATCATTGGGAATGTTTGACTAATGTAGGGACTGACAGGCCAGAAGATTTTGAGTCTTAAGAGCAGGCACATGTACGTACTGCCTACATTTCCTCATTGTCAGTGGACCAAGTGATATATCAAAAGCAAATAAAACCAATTGAAGGACTGGCAGCAAAATTTAAAATTCAGCTGCTTCTCTCAGAAAACAGAGGGGTTGTCCAAAATGAGTATACTTTACAATAGTTCTGTTCGTCCTGTTAGGAAGAACATTGCAGAGTGGTGCTTAATTATTAACTTCCAGTTTGATCACACCCCTGTAAGATGCTATACATGGGAAAGGTATTGTTGGAGATGGAGGACAAAGAATATATCAATTATAATGCAGTTGGTGTTGCAAACGCCTTTTTGAAAAGCCTCTGGCTAAAGAAGAAAGATTCACATTTGTCTTCTCCCAGAACAGCATGCGATACCCTTGGAACCATCTGTCCCAGTGATGGAAAGAGTCCTACCATCTGCTATGGCATTATCCATGAAACCTTATAACAAGACATCTCCAAAGAACTTTTTCACTACACTGATGACATACTTCCTCAAGGAATAACCCCAAAAAAGAGAAGCTAAGGAAAAGGTTAATGGTTGCTTGTTGAGTTCTTTAGGTACAGTTTCCTTACTTTGCACTGTTTTGCTCATCACGTCCAAAAATCACATTTTAGGTGAGTCTGGATAAAATATGTTCAATCCACTACACTTGGAATATTTGATAACATTAATACTTTTACCCAACAATCCTCTATTTCTCACTTTATTCAAAGATATTCATCATCCCTGGCAAGTTAAAAGAAAAGTTGGATACAAAGCAAGAAATGTATTTTAACTTCTGGTTATTCACTCTTTTCAAAGACACAAATAATAGTGGCAGAGTTCTCTTAATCCCAGTCATTTCTAGTCACAAAAGTAAAGAGGTTGGTGACATCCCTTGTCTTGGGAATAACAAGAGAGTGACCAAGAGTTTCATCTAGCTGTACTGACATCAGGCAGGCACTACATACCTGCATATCATATACAGAAAGTGGTGGAAAAGTATCAAATTTATTTTGAGAGGCATGGCATGTGTTCTGTGGAGCAACTCAAATTGTCAACATTTTCTTCAGAGCTGCAAATGTATATTTTTACAGTCTGAAAACAAGCTTGTTGTTTGGAGTCTCATGATTTTGGGGTCTAGATAGTAAGTATATGTCTATAATATATCAGTTTCAACTTGTGCTTTTTCTAGCCCAGGCAATTCTTCTGCCTGTACTAAGATTTTTTTTATTTCCTTTTCCCATGTTTCACTGGGAACATTCAAAATCATTAGATGGTTTAGGATACATTCTAGATGCTGACTCTTTGCTTACAAAGGTGTGACATGAGTGGTTCACAGTATCTTCTCAGGTGATTTTGGTGATTTCTAATGGATCAGCACAGTTGCTTTCATTTCTAGAATATGTATACACGTGAGCAACTCTGATGTGACATGTAGGGCTGAAAGTAATAACAGGATAGGGTAAGAACATATGATGTTCAAATCAACATTTCATGCTACAGTTACATTCTGACAGAATACTTCTCCCAGTTGAATGGGGAGGGAAGCTTGAAGGAAGCTTATAGCATAGGCACCATCTCATTTCCGAGAGCCTTTTTCACTTACAAATTTTATGTTGACAGCTGATAATCCTGCTTCTGGAGTATTGATCAGGTCTCACTTATTCAGAATTTCTGGGTAATAGAAAATAGCCTGGAGTAAACCAAAGCTTCTTCGTCCCTCTGGAAGACATGGGGAAGGAGCCCTGTGTCCAGCAGAGTAACACTTCTCCCCACTGGTGAGAGGGGACCAGAGTAAAGCAAGTCAGCTGGCCATCTCCACTTCTGGATTTGGCTGTGAAGGGTAATACATTAATAGGCTTTGTTGAGTTTACTAGCAATCGCAGCAGCAGAAAGAGTGACCATACAGGAGAACTAAAGGTGGTGGTCACACAGCTACGATAGCCACATTGTATTAAACGGGTTATACTCAAAATCTCCTTCAGAGCAGAAAGGAATACACATTAGGTGTAGAGCAAAGAATTTGTTGTTACTCCAACCAATGTCGTATCAGCTATTTTTATATGTTTCCTTACCGCAGCCTGCTTCCTACTCAGTTCTTCCAGGCTAAATTTTGAAAATTGCATGCTGGCTACCCCTAGCCCAGTAACACAATGGGGCTGTCTGTCCCACAGTGACTACACAGGTGTACCAATCCCTGCCCTGGACACTCTCATAGTGAGGCAACAGACAATTGGACACCAAGCAATTGCTACTATGACTAAAGTTAGCTAAAACCAGCAAGGCCTATACAAACCCAGAGACTGCACTGTGAGGTTTGTACAAGGCCTGTGGCCTTTTACGGATAATGAGAAAACAGCGTTTCCTCAGCTACGTATGTACTGTGTTGTCATGGTCACAGAGGATAGATTAGGTCAAGAAGCAGGGATAATGGTCTGCATTTGGGAGTTTATGATTCTGTCAATTTCACCTGCTCCTACATAGCAGTAACCTGCTCAGAACTATGAATAACCTGAAGAATATTTCTCAAACAATGCAGCCTCAACTAGTCAGTTTTGTTTTTTTAAATGTCCAGTTGGGATTGTATCACCTATCAAAAATAGATGTGATCTTTGCTAGTAAAGATGAATGCAAATCCTGCTGTTACAAGTCATGTTGCTACAGATCTTGTTAATGGGAGCCCTTTTACTGCTTTTTTAAAAATTTGTTTTCAAAAAGTATTCTAACCAGTGTGTGCAAGGTAAGTAATTTGGAATGGGCAGGCCTAGCCCATACTACTTTCTTAAACACTAGTTATATCTGAAGCTTTTGGAGAGATGTTGGACTTAAGCCTATTTCAAAACCAACTCTCTGAAAAGAACGGAAGAGATGGGACTTCTACTGAGGTGACTGCTGTTATTTCCAAGTTCAGACTATGGACCAAGTTTCCCTTAAGAGAATGTTCAAATAGTAATGGAAATAGATTTATCCTTGGTATATAAATTTGGACAAAGATGTGAGGCTTTCACTGAAGTGAAAGCTGCAGGCCAGAGAAATCCCAGCCTCGGTACACATTTATTTATTTATTTTTAATTTCCGTGATTAGACATTCTGTACTTAAATTTAAATCGGGCCCTAAAGTTTTGAAAAATACTGGTAAGTTAAAAATGCCCCCAGGTAAAAAGAATACAGTACTGTCCTATGAATTCTGAGAGAAGAAGAAAAGACAAAATCATTTCACCTCCAGTCTGTGGTTAAAATGGATTTTAGAAGGTTTGTGGACACCCAGGTACACACGCTTAGCAAAGGCAAAAGCACTGACTAAACAAAACAAGCTTTTAAAATGCTGCTTATCAGTGGCTTCAGTGTCAGAAAGTTAGTAAAATCGGAGCATGCAATTAAAATGACAAACTGAAGCCTGATTGTAGTGGGATGCCGAGTGCAATCAAAACAATGACACTTTTGTACTGGATTTAGTATTCCAAATATGTCTAGCTAAGCATCCCTGGAAATGGAGAGGGAGGTGCTGTGGAAAACAAGTGCAAACGTGAACATGTAGGCAATTCTAAATATGTTTTAGTTAAAAAATGTATAGGCTGATTCTCATTTAAAAGATAAACAGTAGCACAGGTGAAAATATTTAGAAAAGAACTATGAGACATAATGCTAGTAAACAAAATTTGATAGGGAGCCAGGCACATTTTTGTGTGCAATTATAAGATATTTATGTGTGTATGCATGTATTTCTAGACCAGAAACCTTGGAGATTAATTAAAGCTAATGGAGAATCAGCAATATGAAAATAATTAGTACAAGATGAATTAATTCACAAGCTCTGTACCTCCCTTGAAGCCTAAAAACCAGGGAAGCCTGATGTTAGCAACCCTGCTTGCCAGGTAAAAAGTATATGTAATTCCAGAGGTGCAGTAATAAGCCCATGCAAATTGTAATGGTTCCTGAGGCCCTGGAGCATGTCCAGAGAACAGCAATGATGCTGGTGAGGAGTCTGGAGCACAAGTCTATGGGGAGCAGCTGAGGAAGTTTGGATTATCCAGTCTGGAGAAGAGGAGGCTCAGAGGAGACCTTATTACTATCTAGAACTACAGGAAAGGAGGTTGTAGTGAGGTGGGGGGAAATCAGCCTCTTCTCACAGGTAACTAACAATAGGACAAGACGGAATGGCCTTAAGTTGCACTGGGGGAGGTCCAGGTTGGGTATTAGGAAACATTCCTTCTCAGAAAGAATGGTAAGGCCCTGGAACAGGCTGCCTAGGGTGAAATCACCATCCCTAGAGGTGTTCAGGATATGTGTAGATGTGACACTGAATGACACAATTATCAGGCATGGAACTGATGGGTTGATGGCTGGGATAGATGATCTTAAAGGTCTTATCCAATTTTAACGATTCTATGATTGTTACAACATGTACAATCATGTTCTATGTTTGTGGAATCATTTTTTACAGAAGATGCGGTGCTCAATGAGAGAGACCTGAGCAGCACCCTATAACAATTAATAGGAAAAGTTGATGTTCCTGGAAACCTTCCGCCTCACTTTCCAGTAGGCTGGCACACTCCAAGACAGAGTTATTTGTTTCTTGACCTTTCTAGTACAATAGTGGGGTGGCCAATTTCTTACCACTATGCTGTCTATTCATTAAGCACAGGAATGAGCCCTTCTTTCACACACTTCACATTGAACTGGCACTTCCCAGGTAAGAACTCAAAACTGGAAGCTCTTATGAAGAGGGTGTGTGGCATCTTCTCAGAGTGTTAGTTTTGTTGACTACTGATGCAGCCATATCTGTGAGATTTGCATTTGCTGCTAGGAGATTCCTAAATATCTTCCCGAACTGGAAACTTCAGTTCTCACATTACTTTATCTAGTTTCTGGTAGGCCTTCAGCAGGAAATAGATACACAAAGTCTGTGTGATCTAAATAGGATTCAGATTCTCAAAATTTCCATACTTCTTTCTGTACTTCTGACTTCTTATAATACTGAATTCCCAAACAATATCCAGATGCAAGTCTTCTTCCACTTCTTTCAGTAGGCTCAGAAGATAAAACAATTCTAGGAGTTTTTTGCCCTGTAAGAAATTACTGCTCCCAAATATACTAGCATAATTCAACAACACCAGTGCTGCCAAGAATACTTGGGGTGTTTGCCATTTGAAATACAATCATGTATAAATATGTTTTTTGCTAATAACGAGAAAATAGAAGTGGAAAATAGAGTAGAACAGGCAATATATTTTCCTAGGAGTTTTAAAGAGTATGCATTTCTCTATCTTAAATTCCTGTGTAAATATTTTGAAACCTGTTATTGAAATGTCTAATGTACAGATTTTTCCTAAAGAGGACTGAGCTTTCTAAGAGTTTCAGTTATAACTGGAATCAGAATACTATGAATACGTTATACAATTTATAATGCATTCCCATCTGTCAATACTATTTACAACATTTAACAGAGAAAATTTGTGGCAAGCTCTCTCTGCACTTGATTGAGAGCTATCAACACCTATTTATAATTGTATTTTACATACGATTTCCTTGAGGTTTAACTTTGTGCTGTGCTAAATAAAGTTAGGCAACCAGCTCACATTTGAAATAATTAATCTGAGGGTTAGTAGAACAAAGAATGGTAATAAAACACTGCTTTGGTATTCCCTAATTCTCTCTCACACATAGATTTTAAATGAAACTAATTAGGCAAAGCTGCTAATATAAACACATTTCAGCACCTGGAGTTTCATGAATCATGTTTTTTAAGTTGTTCATCCACTAGCAGTAGAAAATGAGCTAAATCATTAGTAAGCAAATTCCATTTCTATTAGAATTTGCAAGCCTACATTTTCACACACAGTGTAGCCAGCTGGAAGTCTTCAAATGTTAGTGTGCTTTGCCATCAGCAATACCTTATTCAAACTATTTTGAAATTTGACCCTGTAAGAATGAAAAAGAACAAATAGCACAGATTGTGTTACATGATCTCACTAATATCAAGAAGCTTTAAGAGCCCTTGGATACAGTCATTAACATCTGCCTCTTATTGGGTCTGTAAAAGTGGTTCTGTTTTTCCTTAGAAGCATTAATCACTGCAAACTGCTTTAAGCATTGCCACTAAAATAGAATTGCTAAGCTCTGGCCATTAAACTGATATGGAGACTTCACACTTGACAAATATTGTTGTAAGATCATAGACCTCATAACAGCAAGTTATGGAACTCAGATGTATGACAGCTCTTAAACAGTGAGTAAGAATTGTCTGCTTGGCAAGAGTCTTGGATTTCTGAGTTATGGCCTCAGTCTCTTGCAGCCCTACACAAACAGCTTGATCTCACATTATTACTAGAAGACACAAAACAATGTCCGGCAAAGAAAACCAAACTAGGTCTTATTAAATGGTCTACATGGAGCTCTTTGACAAACCGAACACTGAGTTATCTTTTTGCCAACTTTTGCAAGGAAAACATTGAGATGCTTCCTTTTCCCACATATTTAATAATTTGTTTGTATTGTCATAATAAGAACACTCCCATTTCAGAAGTTATTTTCCAGTGAAATAATATCATTTTTATACATCACTAATCAGCTAAACTAAATTTAGCAAGAAGAAATGCCAGGGTGATTTAAAGACATCAAAACACAGAGTGCTGCTGTAGTACTGTCCTGCCCTCCCCTCTACTGGTAAACACACTCTTCTGTGGAGTCCCCAGTACCAATCCTGGCGATCATATAATTAATAGGAAGTAGTCAAGAGACTCAATTTACCTAAGAATTAATAAATTTTTGTTTGGATTTCTTTGGTTAGTTGTTGGGCATTTTTAAGCCATGTCACTTATTCTCTATAAGCTTATGTGATCTGATAATCTGGCTAAGAGATGATTAAGTCAGTTAAGTCAATCCCTTTTACCATCAAAAAAAACCTGAAAGTAAAGGTTGTTATTTCACATGGAGATTCTTTAATGGAAAATTAACCACCTGCTGTCAGTAAGCTTCTCAATGATTAACCTCCATGGAGAAAGTCATATCTGCCATACTGATTGCTGACACTGCTTGTGCTTGAGCTCAGCAATATCACTTTAAAGCTAAGACAGCCAGGGTATTAGTGATAACTTCGGATTGCTTGTGATGTAGACAGCTCCTTCAGGGTAGAAACCTGATTTAGGCAACAGTAAATAGACAGTACTGCTTGTGTGTGTATATACACACACACACACACATACAGAGTTTATCAGGTATGTGCATGATAAAGAATGTGTTGCTACCACAGGAGATATTACTGTTTCTGTATCCACATCTTTTCTACCTGAGCTCAGTTCTGTACATCCACCGCATTATTTTTTCACTTACAGAATCAGAATTGAAATGTCCAAAGATGCTCTTCCTGAGAAGGCTTGTCAGCTGGACAGTCGATACTGGAGAATAACAAATGCCAAAGGTGATGTAGAAGAAGTTCAAGGTCCTGGAGTAGTTGGGGAGTTTCCAATAATCAGCCCAGGGAAAGTCTATGAATATACCAGCTGTACTACTTTTTCCACAACGTCTGGATATATGGAGGGGTATTACACCTTCCACTGCCTCTACTACAAGGAAAAATTCTTTAATGTTACAATGTTACACACTGCTTAGAAGAAAACTGATTTGCTGGTAATGAGGTGACGGATCTGTACCGGTTGAGTGCCATAAAATAAGTTGCTGGCCTTGAAACAGATTATCTTAACTTTCAAAAGATTAAGAGCTGCAAAATATTTTTAATAACTTATTAAGTTTTCTGTTAGCTTTTAATATGTCTGTTCTTCTCAGTTAGCTTTTAACAATAAAATCCAAGATTTCTTTGTTCCTTGAATGAAGAAATTACATACTACATTTTCCTTGCATCATCATCTTGTCTAGAGTTGGGCTGAGAGAGGTAACACACACCCTTTAGGACTACAGTATTTGTAAATTCACTATAATCTGAAAAACCTCCCACAAGCAATTACCAGATTGGCAGATTATGTTCATAGCTACTGTTCTGTCACCAGAAGCAGCTCTTGACATCTGAATGTTCCTGCTACAATGATACTGACTGCAAAAGTAATCACACATTTTCCCAGCTGAAACTAGGACAGAGTTATTTTCTGTGCTGTCTGGTATGATGCTGTTTTTCTTTAAGGAGAAAAACATGCTGATAATACCTCACCACTCCTAAAAACTACCTGAAGGGAGGTTGTATTGAGGAGGGGGGGAGCAGGGGGGAGATGGATGGTAGGCCTCTTCTCCCAGGTAACTAACAGTAGGACAAGATGGAACAGCTTCAAGTTGCATCAGAGGTAGGATCAGGTTGGATATTAAGAAAAATTTCTTCTCAGAAAGAGTGGTGAAGCACTGGAACAGGCTGCTCATAGGGGTGGTAGAGTTGCCATCCCTATAGGCATTCAGGAAACTTGTAGATGTGACAGTGAGAGACATGGTTAGTAGGCATGGTAGTGATGGTTTCAATGCTGCTGAGCAGTCCTGTACAGAGCCAAGGCCATTTCAGCTTTTCATACTGCCCTGTGAGCAAGGGACTGAGGGCTGCACAAGGAGCTGGGAGGGTACAGAACCAGGACAGCTAACCTAAACTGGGGAAAGGGATATTCCATACTGTATGATGTCATGTGAAAAAGCTATAAAACTCAGGGGACTTGGGGGGGGAGGGAGAGGTCAGCCACTGCTCAGGGACTGGCTCAAGCATCATTTACAGAGTGGTGAGCAATTGCTTTGTGCATCATTTGTTTCATAAACATAAAAATAAACATTTTTATTTACAGTTATTTCTCTCTTCCTTTTCTATCTTAGTAAACCTATGAGTTTTACTTGTTTTTTTCCTCCTCTGATTCTCTCCCCTATCCCCTCAGTAGCATGAGCAGTGAGCAATGGGATGTGTGGTTTATTCTGGCAGGCACTGAACTCCACATATTGAGTTTTGACTGTTTTGGAGCAAAAAACTCTGATAAATGTTAAGAAAGAGGTCAAGTCAGCAGCAAGACCTTTCACAGATCTTGTCAAAACCTAAATTCTTAGGTTTGTGTGTGTCAGTCTGAAAGATACCTACCTGATTACTTACACACTGCTACTAGACAACAAAGAAAATATCTTCCACAGTAGAGAAATGTATTTGTGAGTATTTATGCTCCTGGTCCCTGTGAAATTATATAGACTGTGTGATAAAAAAGGTATTTTCCGTCCTTCTCTTTCTGACTTACACAAATTCAGAGGTAGAGACAGAGTGACCTCCAAGACTTCTCTCTCAGCACAACACAGACCACCCTAAAAAGCAGTGGATGCAGAATTAAATCCTAGCTTCCAAATAGCCCCACATAGTTTATGAGATCAAGTGTCACAAGCCAGGCGAGTTCTCTAACAAACATACTGTTAGAAAAAGCTATGTAGATGAGCGTAAGCTGTTCTTCTATCCTGCAAGTGCTGGATATAAAGGAAGGCAAGAACAGGAATCAGGTGAACCAGATGAAGTTGTCAGAGTGCTCCTGATGATTTTAGGTGCTAAATAATGCAGTGCTGTCAGGACTTGCTGAATCTGTACACTGACAGAAAAAAAAAAAGCATCTATTGACTTATTACCTCCAGAGTAATAGGTGTGGGTTTGAGGAGTTTTTCTTGAAGTTAAGAATCTAGAATGACAGATAGACTAATTTACCTTTTCTGTTAAGAAACTGTACCCTCTGCATGCCTCCTTCCCAGCTGTAAAACAGACATGAAAATGAGTACTTCCATAAAGAGCTGCAGAAAAACTAAAAAAATATTATTTTCCAAATGTTTCTTGTGTTTAGGATATATAACAGAAGAAATTCTTTGGCTCATCTTGCGTCAAATGCCAGAAAAAATGTCCACATTTAAAAATGAGGGCCATTAATAACTGTACTATCAACAAAATAATGCTGAATTATTCATTTCTTAAAGTCTTCCAGCACTTCTAGAAAGACATGATTGAAATCACTTATCTGAATCCCTCCATACAAGACCCATTACCATACCAATACACAGCATGTGAAAGCTAAAAAGAAAGAGGTCAGGTTTTTAAGACCTCTTTTGACCCTAAGTCTTTTTTTTTTTACTAAATACAACCTGCATTTTCAAATAATGCTGACCTTATAAGAAATAGGAGAATTTATTTAAGGCTCTAATTTTAAACTTCTTGAGAATTTTAAAGGAAAAGAGGCCAACTGTTTTGTATTTGTTGGGGAAAAATTATGATAAATTGATTGTCACATATGAAATCTATTCCCACTGCGGAATATGTATATTGCTTTTACGTATACACATACACTTATCCACCAAAGTATGAGGAATCAGAAATCTTCAGTGCCACACATTACATTTCATAGCTATGTGTACCTGGGGATCTGTGACAGGCAAGATCTATAACATCAATACAGTCCATTCTGCTACAGTGCTGCATTAAAAGCTTCCAATTGATCTAAGAAGATTTTTGTTGCCTAAAGCAGCTTTTGGGCATGGGTGAACAGCATCACCTCTTACTAGGCTGGTAATGGTCCTGCATTACCCTACAGATTTTACCAAGATCTACCCTATTTCAACTTCTACACTGGTAGATAGTAATAGGACAAAGAGAAATTGTTTAAACTAAAGGAGAAGTTTAGATTAGATGTCAGGGAGAAGTTTTCCACAGAGAGAGTGGTGAGGTGCTGGAACACATTGCCCAGAGAAGTTCCTGATGCCCCATTCTTGAAGGCATACAAGGCCAGGATGGATAGGGCCCTGGGCAACCTGGTCTACTATGTGACCTAGTGATTGGCAACACTGCCTGCAGCAGGGGGTTCGAACTTTATGATCCTTGAGATTTCTTCTAATCCAAGGCATTCAATGATTCCATTTATAAAACAGAATTCCAGCAGCTCCATCATGCCTGCCCACATGACAAGAAACTGCATATTAACTGCATGGAGACTTAAATTGAGTGATAGGATGGAAATACAATTGTCATGTGATGAAATACACAAAAAAAAAAAACCCTTACATTTTGATGGAATATTCTGCTTTCAGTGTTTTGATGCTTTCTAACAGGCCTGAAATTATTGCTTCTGTTCCACTTCCTTACTCATACAGCTGGGTCTTATTACTGCAGCTGCAAAAAAATCAAATAGAAGCCTTTTCAACTGTAAAAACATAGTTATTGGAAGATGAGGGCAGCACACATTACTTGCAGTAACTCTTGCAGAAAATGTAGCAGTGCAACACAAGTTCTCAGCATCAAGGAAACTGGGAACACTTATAATATTTTGGCCCAAATTCATCAGCTGCCAAATGCCAAGGACAATGAGGTACCAGTGAATATGAAATAGGCTTTTGAGATAAGAATTATTAATTGCATAAATACAGAGTGGGAAACAGCTAATCAATTAAACTGCATCAAGGAATATTCAAGAGAGGGTCTTATGAAAAATCGTGTTGATCGTGATAGTGGAGCAACTGGGATAGGTGGTACAGGGACAGCTTTGTCATTTGAAGATGGAGGACAAGTCTCCCTTGTAAGCAGCTTAGGGAAATGCTGTTTGGAAAAGCTGACTGTAGTTGTCTAACAGTGTGGACTAGAAGATCTCTTGGGATCCCCTCCAACTCTGAGTCTGTAACCCATCATTACATAGAATTTAGTCATAAATAAAACAGTGTTGCTTCTTTGACTTCAGCAGGCCCCTCCCATGTTTTCTTATTCACATTCGTGGCCACATACATTTGTGGCAATTAAGAAAGCAATTGTACCTGTAAAAGCCTGAAGGAAAGATTGATTGTAGTTTGTGTGAGCAGATGTCAGCAGTCTGGCTGAGGCTCCAACTCAGCCTCCTGCCCCCACAAACTCTCTTTTGCAACACACTGTAACGTATTTTTAAAAGATCTCTTAATCAGGTGCTCTAAAACAGAAGGTTCACCTCAGTCACCACCTACATGTATTGCAATACAATTTAAAGTACAGGACAATAGCTTGAACATGTGCCTTCTCTCTAAACTAAAAAGCAGGTGGTCTTCAAAAACCAGATCCAAACCAACTTTGCAGTAAATTTAGCCTGAAATTAGCCTGCTGGCTGCAGAAACTGCAACAGGCTGCCTGTATTACCTCCAATTGTAAGCATCAAGGCTGTGCTGTGCTAATGCGGTCTATATTCTTGCACCGTGCATTTTTTTTCCTGATCAGCCTTTCACATTGTAATAGTGAACAGCAAATTCCAGCTGACAGCACCAATCACAATCCACTCTTTCTGTGACTGAAGTTGTAACACAATAAAGTGATGGAAAGTACAACAATAATAGTAAGGCAGCAAAGTCATTGGCTGCAGCTAAATGAGAATGAGTCCAAACGCAGCAGCAGCTGGGGATGCAGAAACAAAGAAAAAAAGCTGCTTACCCTCAGAAGGCCTCAGGTAGCAAGGAGCTCCAGCAAGAGACCCTTATCTCCATTGCCAACCCTTAAATGAGGTCTGGGAAGGGGCAGCTCCTGGCTCCACCCCTTCCTGTCACTCAGGTGCACTGCATGCAGCTGAGCTCCCTTGGGTTGGCCCTGCCTTCCCACCAGGTGCTCAATTGCTGCTGCAGGCCATGACTTAGCATGTCCACTACAGAAGCGAATTAGAGAAACAATCTCTCATGGACCACCTGTAACCTAGAACCATCATTCTGATTTCTCAAAAGTTTATTATAAGAAGATGGTGGCAAGTACCTAGTGGTTCTGTTTGGCTGTCAGATGATCTGCTAAAGATTTAGGAGAGTTAAATGACTGTAACTTTCACTGTTTTTTATTCTTTCAAAATTTATGAATCTTGAAAGACAGCTTAAGCACTTAAGGTAAACGAAGAAGTGCCTAAAGGAATACTCTCTTTGAAAATAAAATGTGTTAGTTTGTTAACTTTCACAGATGATGCAGGAAGTTCTCTTAGATTTTTTATTATGATTGCTCTGAAATTTCAAAGTGTGCACAAATTCAAATGGTACAATCACACAGAGAGATCTTCAATTCTTTGTCACCATTTTGGACTTTATCTGAGAACCACAGTTTTATTAAAAGAAACGAAACAAACAATTCCTCTTAAGACTTTTGTGAAATGTTAAGCCTTTGTACCTTTTCCTCTATATCTTGTGTAACCAATCTCCTGTAGTTTTATTGCCCTCCAATTTTATTACGGCCAACATGCTTTCATTCTTATGCCTTTAAACAGATTGTTTGTGTCATGAGTACAAAGATGCAAACTGATTACTGGAAAAGAAACTATGATTTTGCCATGGAAACGGATAGTCTTTTTGTTTCATGGAAGATTTTCATAGAGTAATTCACCTTTCAGAACAAACTAAGAAACGTGATGAGCATGTTGAAAGATCTGTGAAAATCTCAGAAGCTGTACTCCAGTGTCTCATCATACAGATCTTACACTAAACACCTTTTTAAAAATTACTCATTATAGAAATATTTATAAGTATCAGCATCTAAAGAACCTCATCTCACGTAGATATAGCATCAGGTTTAAACCCATGCAAATGGCTTGGAAAAATGCAATGAATTGTGGCATAGGTAGCAATTGCAATTGTAAAAATTCTCCTCATTTGCTTTCTCCTACTGAAAATACACAAATTCTGTCAGTGTTTGTGCTCATTTTTCCTTTAATGGTTCCCAGTTCTGTACATCTCTGCTTTTGAGCATGTCCAGAATTGTGTCAGCACTAACAAATACGAGTAGATCAAAATCCCCCTGTGATTCTTGAAGAAGCGCTCAGGGAATTACTACTCCAACTGGACTGCCACAAGTCCGTGGGTCCGGATGAGATTCACCCGAGAGTGCTGAAGGAACTGGCGGAGGTGATCGCTGAGCCGCTTTCTGTTATCTTTCAGCGCTCCTTGTTAATGGGTGAGGTCGCAGAAGACTGGAGGCTTGCCAATGTGACTCCCATTTACAAGAAAGGTTGTAAGGAGGATCCGGGGAACTACAGGCCTGTTAGCCTGACCTCGGTGCCAGGGAAGGTAATGGAATGGATTGTCTTGAGGGAGATCACGCGGCAGGTGTGGGATGACCAGGAGATCGGACCTAGCCAGCATGGGTTCGTGAAGGGCAGGTCCTGCTTGACCAATCTGATCTCCTTCTATGATCCTGTGACCCGTCTGATGGATGAAGGAAAGGCGGTTGATGTGGTCTACTTAGACTTCAGCAAAGCCTTGGACACTGTCTCCCATGCTATTCTCCTGCAGAAGCTGGCAGCCCGTGGCTTGGATGGGTACACTCTCGGCTGGGTAAGGAGCTGGCTGGAAGGACGGGCCCAGAAAGTGGTGGTAAACGGAGTCAAATCCAGTTGGAGACCAGTCATGAGTGGTGTTCCCCAGGGGTCGGTGCTGGGGCCTGTCCTCTTCAACATCGTTATTGATGACTTGGATGAGGGCATTGAGTGCACCCTCAGTAAGTTCGCGGATGACACCAAATTGGCAGGGAGTGTCGATCTGCCTGAGGGTAGCGAGGCCCTGCAGAGGGATCTGGATAGACTGGTGAGCTGGGTCGAAGCCAATGGGATGAGGTTCAACAGGACCAAATGCTGGTCTGCCCTTTGGCCACAACAACCCCAGGCAGCGCTATAGGCTTGGGGCAGAGTGGCTGGAGGACTGTGTTGAGGAAACAGACCTGGGGGTACTGATTGATGCTCGGCTGAACATGAGCCGACAGTGTGCCCAGGTGGCCAAGAAGGCCAACGGCATCCTGGCTTGCATCAAAAACAGTGTTACTAGCAGGAACAGGGAGGTAATTGTCCCCCTGTACTCGGCATTGGTGTGGCCACACCTCGAGTACTGTGTTCAGTTTTGGGCCCCTCACTGCAAGAAAGACATTGAGGCCCTGGAACGTGTTCAGAGGAGGGCTATGAAGCTGGTGAGGGGTCTGGAGCACAGGCCTTATGAGGACCAGTTGAGGGAGCTGGGATTGTTCAGCCTGGAGAAGAGGAGGCTCAGGGGAAACCTTATAGCTCTCTATAACTTCCTGAAAGGAGGTTGTGGTGAGCTGGGGGTCAGCCTCTTCTCTCGTGTAATCAGTGATAGAACTAGAGGGAATGGTTTCAAGCTGCGCCAGGGGAGGTTCAGGCTGGACATTAGGAAGTATTACTACTCGGAAAGGGTAGTCAGGCATTGGAATGCACTGCCCAGGGAGGTGGTGGAGTCACCGACCATGGGAGTGTTCAAGAAACGTTTGGATGTTGCGTTGAGGGGTATGATTTAGCTGGGAAGTATTGGTAATTGTTGGACTGGATGATCTTCTAGGTCTTTTCCAACCTTGATAATTCTGTGATTCTGTGATTCTGTGAAAATGTGGCTAGCATAGTGGACCAATTAATGTTCATCTAAAGGTCTGAGGACTTGCTGACATAGAAGCAGTCTGAAATCTGCTAGGTAGTGTATGTGTGCAAGAAAAGGCTTCTCAATGGATTTTTTTTATCACAATCAGATGAGCTGGTAAAATGCTCGCTCTCCCCTTTTTATAAATTATTTTTGTTTTAAAGCAGGTTTTAGGGTACCTACATCAATTTCCTTCCCCTGTGTAGCATAATGATAACTAGTATTGTTAAAACTGTCCCATTTTGCAGAAACATTCAGTATTTCTCAGCTTAAAACTGGTCTTCTAAGCTAATGTTCAGTAATGATATGAAAAGAGAACCTGGTCTCAAGTGTTTCCAGGACAGTATTATATTCTGTGAACAGTTTGTATATGCTGTCCTTATTGAAAGGACTGCAAGGGAGTCCTTTCTTTTTACAGAGGGCTTCCTAGATGCATAACAGGAGAAGTTCCTTTTCTCTTTGGACCATGAACAGTTCAGACTTCATGGTGGACTAATGCCAACAAAAGGGGAAAACAACCCTGAACCTCCTTCACTCAACACACATAAAATAAAACCTAGGCAGAAATATGAAGGTAGAATGGAAAGGAGGAAGGAAACCAGTTTATCTCTCTTATATATGATCTGCTGCTCTTGAGAGAGTGTCAAAGGTTTACAGGCTGGTTCAGCCTGGTTCCGTGACTAGTGGGGCGGAGGGATTTCGCAAAATCCGCGCCTCTGGAAAAGGGAAACAGGGGGCCCCAAAATAATTAAAAACAGCAGCAATGATCTGAGGAGAAACAAACTAATTTACTAAATATGGTATTGGAATGCAAGATAACACACTATAATACAATATATTAGAATTGAAGCTAAGAAATCAAATATAATGAGAGAGTATCTGAAAGCTGTAGGCCTTACAGTAATACCGAAGTGATGCACACAGTCAGAATGGGCAGCAGCAAGGAGAGGCGAAGAAGAGCGAAGAAGAGAAGAGCCCAATCAGGTGACCTTGCCAGGAGTTATATCTCCTCTCTGACCGCAAAGCTCCCTGGGGAATGTAGTTCTTCTCTTCTGGGCAGGTACCAGGAACTGGAGTAACACTTTAATTCCCAGTGCACTACATGATGTTATGATGTGGAATACCAGTAACCAAAAATCATAAAACCATGACAGAGAGGGTAGGGAAGAGGGGGCAGGACTAATGTAACTTCTCATCTTCCAACAGATTATCTGTAAAATAAAGGACTGGTCCCTGTTTACTTCAAGATGTGGGGATCTATTTCAAGGAAAAGAAGACGTGGCACAGTGGTCAAGACCTTTATGTGTTACTCATCAAGGCAACAGAGGAGATGGAATTCATGACATAACCTTATTTTATAGCATTTTCCAGCTGATAGTTATTGGGGTTCGATCATGTAAAGTGGAGCTCTTCTTATGATGGCTGGTTCTCCCACATGCTGCTTAGGGAGCACACAGTTGTGAGTCCTGCCACAGTGCCAGGTAGAAGGTAGTTGTTGCAGTGCTGCCCTCGGTAGCAGCAGTGCCCATATTTTGAAACTAGTCTTCAAATCAGAATCACAAAACCTGTTCTATTCTCTGATATTCATACCCTGCTGGAGGAGAACATGACATCACTGGATGGGGAACAAGAGAAAAAGGAAGTTCAAAATGCTTTGCTATTCCTTCATCATCATTTCTAGAGCAAGAGATTTAAAAACATACCTCCACACACACCTTACAAGCAGATCAGTAATTTCTCACAGCAATTGTTTCAGAACTCTGACAGATAATCTAAGCCTCTAGGTTATAGGCTGTATAAACATGTTAACATTTTATTAAGGTACGCATAATTTTGGATTGCAAAATTACCTAATAACACCATTACAATCCATTAATCTAAATATGAAGGAAGGTTCTGAAGAGATCAGAATTTATACAACTGTGATTCTGTGAGAACATGTGCCAACAAGCTGGGATCTGCCTCCCATTTTGAGTCATCACAAGATGCACTATTCTTGCTCCAATTGAGCAGTTTAAGAAACAAGAGTGATCAGTTCTTTCTCCGTAGCTTAAATAAAGTAATTGAAACAGAATTACTACTGTTGTACAGAATGGGATGAAAGACAGATTTTATCAGATAGAGCTGAATGATTTTTTGATACAGCCAGTGTAACAGATAATCTCATTAAAGCCTGATTTTCAAAGTCATCCATTTTGGGATAGTTACCAGCAGAAACAGATAGCACAAAGTACTGTTTCCATCATTTCTTAAAATTTAGCAGTTCTCTCTGATCTCTGGTCTCTGTAATACCTCTAATTATCGAAAAGCAGTTTCTCAGCAACAACTTTTTTTTTTGTTTGTTTTATTATCCTGTGTTTGACGTCATGTATTTTGTTCTCTCTGAAACTTAGATGTCACATTGGCTTGTTAGTCTTTCAGCAGCCACAGCATGTCAAGTGTTTGGATGTAAGACTGGATAAAAACTGATGTTTTGCTAGCCTATTTGCTGGGTTCTATTTTAATGATTATCTTCATATTTCTTCCCACTGGTCTTACCATTCTTCATTACGATATTTTTTGTAATACTGTACAGTTCTCTTATTTTTAGTCCCCTTTATTTTTTTTGGGGGGGGGAGGTAATTTGCCACTTTCCTCATTCCCGCCCATTACTCTTCTTTCCCCCTCTTTCATTCAGGGCAGCTGCCATTATTATAACGCAGTGCAAGTAATTGCAGTTGGTTTGGAACTTTATGAATATTTCAGTGTTATACTCAAACCTTGAAATGCATTACTGGAGAAGAATAAGACAGACTAAAACCAAACAAGTTTTTTAACAGCACTGCTGCAGAAACTGAAATTGTAGTTCAGCACGAATTCATAATTACCAGTTACAAACAGATAAAATAAGACAGTTAAGAAAAGTTCAAACAGCAGGTTTTTGAATGTCTTATGTAACTACTGAATTTTCCAGTGGGTGCACAAGAATTAAAACTTACAGACACTAAAAGAAACAAAACCAGTGGGACATAAGGTCAAATATACAAATAATGACTAGTACAAGAGGCTGGTTTTCATGTAGTCGAACTATATAACAGTATAACAGTAGCATGCTTGTATTTAGTTTACAGACCATGTGAGTGTCATTTTTGTCTTCAAGACCTTTAAAAGCTCATCTCTCTGAAAGAGGAAAGACTTTGCATGGTACAGTTGCGATCTCCTTTTTCATTTTTATAGCTGAGGTAACTTAGACTAGTTATACTTGACTCTTCATGCTAAATGCAAAGTCAGTCTTAATTCTGGGACCTAGAGCCTCTTTACACTCATGGCTTCAAGTTGTGCCAGAGGATCTTCAGGTTGGACATTAGGAAATAATTCTATTCCAAGAGAGTGATCAGGCACTGGAATGGGCTGCTGAGGGACATGGGTTAGTGGGAAATATTGGTTGGGCTGGATGATCTTAGAGGTCTTTTCCAACCTTAGTTATTCTGTGATTCTGTGATTCTACACATTAGTACATATAGGACTCTGAATTCACCATTACTAATCATTGCATAGAAAATAAAACACAAGGCAAAAGAGGGCTCTTTGCTTAGTCATGTTATCTATTTCCTTCGTGCAGTTCCTGTCAGTGAGCTGGGCATGAATGCAGTTGGCTAAACTCCCGCAACAGGAGCAGCGTGCTCTGGGCTATGACACTGCTAATTGCTAATGAAGGTGGGCAGATATGAATGAAGCCCCTGTTTATTCCACAAAGCAACATCAACCCAGTGAAGGATAAAAGTCCATGTGTGGGAGCTAAAGTTCAGCATTTTTGTAGCACTGAAGTTTTCATTGAGCAAGTCTGCATCAGCTGTGAAATGAAACTGAAAATGTAGAGCTAACAAAGTTGAAATTTCCAATAGAAACGTAGGCTTTGTGAGCCTGTGAAATGTCTTCTTATGAATGTGTGCTGTTAAGAGCTTTCGGAGTGATTTCACTCAGCAGTCACTCACAAAAGAACATCAGTATTGATTCCCACAAAAGGAGCAGATTTGATGAGCAGACCACCAGGATGTGCCATCTGTACAGTTTAAAAAGAGGTTGTCTGTCAATGGTGAAGTTGTCATATTGTTGTACAATACAGAAAGATTTTGGTAGAGTTTCTAAGCATGGGAAACCAGTGAAAAATGTAACCTCCAATAAGAAAACACTCCATGACACTGAGCTTGTGATTCTAACAGATTATAATTTGAGTCCAATAGTTGGAGGAAACATTATTCGTACTGTCAAGATTGAGAGCTTTCCCCTGACTTCTCTGTTTGGCCCAATGAGATATAGAATATATTTTCAAAAATTGTGTAGATTGATGGAGAGTGAAAGTATAGAGATGTGCACTGTGGAGAAAAAAAACATCCAGAATCTCACAGAAAAAAAAGTAACTACTTGAAAAATGAACAAGCAAGAGTTTGGATATTGCTACATATGAGGATTGGCATTACTGTTTACCCGGGAAATTCCTGGCTGAAATGGGATCTATTCCTTCAAAACTAATTTAATAATTATTGTGTATTTTTATGCTTTTTCTTGCCGCATGTGGAAAGTGTACTGTGAGTCCCAGCTACGAAAAAAAGAACTTGTAGGAAAACAGAGAACAGCTTAGGGAGTGATTCAAGTTCTGCAGCTGAAAATGTCACGGAAATTTTGTTGAAGGAAAATAGAGTTGAAGGAAAATAGAGAAGAGATTTGAGGACTAACAAGAAACAGCTATCTTCACTGACATCTATGAATCACACATCCAAAGTGTCCCCAGAATAAGCCAGAAGTAATTATAAGATATAAGCAAGGTTGATTTAGTGTGCAAATGAAGGTGTATTTTCCTGAGTTGTCATAAATGAGGAACCACATTCAGAGCTAGTGAGAGAAAAGCAAGTAGCTGGGGAATCTCCTGAAGTAGACAGTTCATTTCTGCAGAAAGTCACTGTTTGTTTAATGCTGATTCAGAGAATCACAGAAAGGTTTAGGTTGCAAGTGACATGCAGAGGTCATCCAGTCCAACCCCCTGCACAAAGCAGATCTACTTCTTAAGGTAAATTGTTTAGAGCCTAATCCTATTGGGTCTTGAAACACTCCAAGGACAGAGATTCCAACAGCTATCTGGTCAATCTGTTCCATTGCTTAACCACTTTCATTATGATAATTCCACCTCTGTTTCATTTCTCTTCTGAGATATGTCTTTTACTAACACCTACATATACGTTACCTCTTTCTTGTCTTGTCAGAGGTCTCTGCCATTAATTTACATTAAAAGCAAATATGTCAATGTGTATACTCAAGTATTAACTGAGAAAATTAAATCTGTAAGATAGGGCAACTAGAGGATGTCTTCTTACCAGCTATTACTTTTCCACATGTAGTCCTAGAATGGAGTTCTTTTGCCTCCATGCACAAGAATTTTGTTGGCCATGTACAGCTGATTTCTTGATGTATCATTGAAAGAATTAAAAACAACTGAGCTAAATTGCAAAAACATGTCTGCTTAGGTCAGTGGCAGTCATGCAGTGCTTTCATTTTAACACAAAAGAATGACAAAACTATAATTTCCTTGCCATTTCAACATTCAAAAGTGCTCTCTTCACAAGAAGAAAAAAAAGTTGATTCAAGATGAAAGCTTTGTGGTGGGAAAGAGGAATGGTCTTTCAATATTCTAAGTGACATAGCCAAAATTCTTCAGAAAAGCAGGACAAGACAGAGTCTGTTTTCTCACTTTATCTTAAAAAAAAAAAAAAAGAAATATTTATAATATGAAAAAAGTGCCCATTTGTCACACAGCTCGTACTTTTTTCCTTCTCTTTCCTTAAGATCTGCTGTATCCTTTCCCTATCTAAAAAAAAAAATAGATGTTGAAAACAGTATTGTAATACATTTGTGCAATGACAAACTTGCTTGCCTGAAAAGGTACAGCAGACTCATGTAGAGCCAAGACCCTGTGTGCACACTTCCTTAGGCAGCAGGACAAAAGAAACACAAGCTTCTTGGCATGCTGACAAAGTGGCATACCTCATACTTACCAGTCTGGAAAGCATTAGCAGACGCTTACTTTTTAGGTCACCAATCAGACATTTGCTTACTGGTCAGCCAGGTGACAATCACACTTCCCCTCCTAGGTGATGATAAGTCAAATAGCTTAAATTATCTGCCATCCCAAGGCATTGCTTCCTTAACCATATTCTGTACATGGACCGTGTATCATAAAGAAAGAAATGATTCAGTCAGCTGTCTGGTAATGCTCAAATCATAGCTCTCTCCTGACTTCATTCATCTTTGAAAAGAAACGTTTCTTTTTAAGAGACATAATTGCTTTGTTTTATTTTCTTTTAGACGAATATAAAATACAAGTTTATCCACTGCTGGAGATAGACTAATACAATAAAATTATACTGACAGATTAGCGTATGGGTAGCTCTATGATAGTGATGGCAGTGATTGTCAGTCTCACAGACATTTATGGACTGTATTTTCACAGGAATGTTTCTCTAAGGATCTACAGTTCTTACTGGAATTATTGCATTTACAACTGCTTCTGAGAAGCTTATGGCCAAGGTATAAGCACATTAGTTCCAGTGAGCATCTTGTCTTTGTTTACTAGATTAAGAGATCTAGTATCAGCTTAATCTAGAGAAAAGAATATTTTGGAAAGAAAATTATTTCTAAACTACACTTGCATGCAGAGATTACTGTTATTCCCAGCTCAGTGCAACTACAGATGAACTGCAACTGATCAGATACAAACAAACTCAGGATAAGATGGATCATGAGAGATCAGCTGTGTTTACTACTGAGTGAGCCACGCTGTCTAAAGCCCTCTTGGCTAGTATAATTGATTGTGCTTCGGAATTCCTTATTATAACATACTTTGAATATATACCAAACGGAAAACACAAGTTAGTGGTGTCAGTGCCCAGCTTCAGGTACACTAGAGTGTACGTAGATTAATGCTTCCTTTTAGATCTCATGACTGGTGCTGAAAATCCAAGAAGAAATTTGCATAAGAAGAGAACCAAAGCAAAAGCAGTGATAAAATGGAGCAGAGTATTTTAGCCTATCAGCATCATTTTGAGTTGGTTGCTTGAAGAGCTTCAGAAGGCTTTTCAGGCAACTCATGAATGCAGATCTTTTTGATGAACGACTTCACCTCCACATTTGTCTGGCAATGAGTACACTAATAGGCCTGAATTGCCTTGACCAGCCTCACCTTGGACTTCTGGGATTGGTCATGAATGCCATTTAGTCTTAGGCTTGGTCCTTCACTCCTAGTCTGAGCTACGTTGCTTTTGTAGGTGAAAAGTCTGTTTTTAATTGCTGTTGCTTACAGTCAGCAGATAAGTAGTTTGTCTGAAACCGGGCTTATGAACTCTCGGACAGAAGGCTCTTAGCTGCAACAAGTAAGCATGTGTTGAGAATTCTATTAACAGTTGAATTCAACTGAATTGGCAGGTCCTGAATCCTCTGATTAATGAAGAGATGTGAGATCAAACCACCTATGCATAGATCATTTAAATTTAGCAGAGAGGGAAGACAGCTAAGTAGCAGAAATTGACGTGACTTTCTGCCCAAACTTCCTCAACCAGCAGCAGTCTTCCTGGCAGGAAGGGGAGTAAGGAGCTTGCGAATACAGATCTGCAGTGGAAGCAAGTGATGTTGTAGTCATCAAATAGATCATTTTGTTTCTTAAATAAATCCCGGATGCACTATGGGCTGCTGTTTACTCTGTCTTGTCTGTGACAGCTTTAGATTTTTGTGTCCTTTGTGTCACTGGGATGGACCTCAGACCTTCATTCCTGTCTCCTTTTCTTGGTTTATCTCTGGTTGTCTTTCATCCTCCTCCCCCATCTGGAGCCCCTGGGGTGGACCTGATGAATCACCTTGTGTTCACAGATCTCTGCAGCTACTCAGCCTACTCAGATGTGGAGGGACTGCACCCCATGTGGGGAGAGTCTCTACCTGCACTACATTCACCTTTCGCTACAGCTGGTCCTCCTTTGAGGTTCTGCTGTGCTTGTTCCTCGATGAAGAACAGTAAACCTGCCCATGTTGCTGCAGACAATGAACATTTACTAAACTTGCCACATTTCTATAATTCAACTTCCTGTCAATTGTAGGCACAGCACAACTCACAGAAAGCTTGAAATATTTTTGAGTACATTTTGTTTTAACCTTCATTTGTTGACTGGCAGCAAATGTAATAGTTTCTAAAAATTGTTTTAAACCTAACCCCAGTTGTAAATGTTATAGAGGGAATTAACAAAAACTGAAATATAAGTTATTTGAACATATTAATGAGTAAGAAAAAAATAGTTAATAGAATTCAGAGATGGGACAGGAACGTTTGATGTGAAAATAAGCTCCATCTTTACTGAATGTTGCTGCAAAGCAATAAACATCTTTCCTACTGAAAAAAAAAAAAAAAAGTGTCTTTTTTAAAGAATGGCATTTCCTCTACAAAGTATTCAATTATTTTTTTCAAATTTCTAAAGAGAATATGAAGATACATCTTGAAAATGAACACTTCAGTGAAAAGCAACCCAATTTCCTCATTTGGAAACAAAAGGCCAACCTTTCTGACTCGTGACAGAATTTTGGCATTATTTTTTTCTGGATGATCAAACTGTCTCTGCTTGAAAGTGAACATACAGTAGTGAAGCATGTGAGCTTTAACTCTGGTGAACAAGTTACAGGTAATGAATGCAGTGTCATTTCTAAAAGGAACTCTAGTTGGGCAGAAAGTACAACTTGGGCTTTTGAGTAAAACAGTGAACATCCATTCTGTTGTTCAGGTTCAGAATGCCTTTCAGCTTCACTTTTGTTGAGAGAGCATACTAGAAGAATGTAGATTTGTGCATATATTCTGTTAGCAACTAACACACACCTTGCTGAAATTCTCAAGGGAAACAAGAGGTCTGCATTTGTCCTGAAGCCAGGAGCTTCAGGCTGGAGATGCAAGAGGCAGAGGGAAGAGGTTTGGGAAGAAGTACTGAATTTGTGAAGAAACTAAAGGAGAAAATAAAAAACAGAGGTGAGAACCAGAGGGAATAAAGATGAGAAGTAGATTTTAAGAATGGAGGGGAGCATTCAGGGCACCTGCTGTTGCTCAAGGGACTCAGCAATTCTCTGCCCAGATGTGCCAGGATAACAGAAGCTACAAGAAAGACTTGAGAGTCCCCAGGAATATCTTTTCAAAGCACAGAAGAAACAGAACAAAACAAAAATGCAGCAATGTGTGAAAGTACGGACGTTTCCCACCATTTGCAGAACGAACAGTAAGAATCTCAGCTTAAAAGTAAGAATCTCAGCTTAAACCAGCTGCAAGACAAGAGGTGGAAGAAATGCCTGTGGCTAGTCAGACTGTGAACTTCCTCTATTCCATTCCATTCCATTCCATTCCATTCCATTCCATTCCATTCCATTCCATTCCATTCTATTCTATTCTATTCCCCTTTTTTGAGAAAATAAAGTGATTTAAATGGTTGAAACCTAATAAGACACTGGCTAATGGAAAATTAAAATGTATTAAGCAGTAAGCAGTAAGCAAAAAAAGAGAGAATGTATTTGTGCCAGAATTTCATGCTGCAGGTGCAAGGTCAGCTGAATATCAAGTAGCTATCAGTACATTTAGTCCAATGTTAGAAGACCCTTTTATATTATAGAACAAATGGGTGAGCACTAAAAGGCTAAATTACATTAAGAGGACATTTTAAGGAAATATCACATCCATCAATATATTTTTCTCTCATTTTCATACGAAAAAAAAAAATCATTTTTCACGTGTATCAATTGTTTTATTTCAGTGATCTAGTCTTTTTAGTTCAATGTACCTTTCCTTTTCTTCAGTCTATACTCCCTCCCAGAGATAAATAGGTATAACAGATGCAACACATTTTAAAGCTCTGAGATGCACATTATTGAAAATGGGTTATCAGTCCACTCATAGTATAGGATTTAAAATATTGCATTTCACAGAGTTTCTCAGACAGTATTCCTCAGAAAGACAAGCCATATCCAAACCTATCATGAACAGAAGTGCTTCTCTATAATCTCCAACTTTATTACAAAAAATTGCTATTGAGTACTAATCTTAAAACAACAGCTTAAAGGAAACTTTCTAATATGCCTTCCAGGCTGTGGAGACAACCACAAGGGGAAATATCTTGATATTTATCATTCTACAAGAATGATAAAACACCTTTTAAAACTTTGAAAATCATTAGGAGAGAAGGATGAGGGGCTGAGTCTCTTTAATCTTCTGTTTAATGTATCAGTGAACAGTATGTATGATATAACATGACGCATACTCAACAAGCTTTCGAATTATACTGGGATGGATCAACTCAGGCAATCAATATTGCTTCTGCAAGAGACAGGGCTGCTGTTCAGAGGAACAATGGCAACTGGAAAAGTAAGCAGACATGAAACTTGTGAAGTTCAAATTGTTTGAAGAGGAGTAAGGAAATTCCTGAATTTGTTTGTACAGTTGTGGATTATACCAAAGACCTACAAGATCATCCAGTCCAACCATCCACCTATTACCAATAGTTCTCACTAAACCATCCCTCAACACGACATCTAAACATTCCTTGTACACCTCCAAGATCAATGGCTTCACCACCTCCCTGGGCAGCCCATTCCAGTGCCTGACCACTCTTTCAGAAAAGTAGTATTTCCTTATGTCCAGCATGAATCTTCCCTGAAGAAACTTGACGCCATTCCCTCTAGTCCTCAAACTAACTATGACCCTTATAGAATAGCTTTTGGGGTTATACTACTATTTCATAAAAATATCAGTTCAGTGTTGTTGATTAAAAGATTAAAGAAAAAAAGATCAAAGATTTTAAGACCTGCTAGGAGAAGGAGAGAGGAATAGGAAATCATATGAATCCATGCTGGACCTGTATCTTGAATTCTTTGTTTTTACTCCTGATTTTGAAGGAAAATGTAAGAGGGAAAAAAAAGTTATAAAGATAGTGATAAAGGAGTGTTAGAATATTGTGTAGGTTTTCTCTATCTATAGCTAATAAAATACAATCATTTGGCCTCTGAAGAAAGATGACTGGGGAGAAAATGTGCTAACTAAATGTTAACTCATGTTAACTAAAAATACATTATATACCTGTAGCTCTTTCCAATAAGAATTGATAAGTTTTTAAAGTTCCTGTAGGCTTAAAAAGATATTTGAGATTTATGGTGTGGAAGAAGAAGATACACCAATGCCTTCAAAGCACAAAGGATGTTAATTTTTTGTATTAGAATGAGGAATGCTAGTTGAGTATTTGAAATATGCATGTCTGCTGTTTTATCATCTTCCACTCTTTACTGTTAAGGGTGAGATACTGTGTTAGATGGACCCCTGACCAAACACAGTTATGTTATACGGCCCAGATCTCAGTCCTTGACAGATCTGCTGTTTTGATACTACTGCATTTTAGAAGAAATGCCAAAGATTATAACCCGCTCTTCCCTTCCCTGCATGCTCATTTTCACGTGTCATGAAGAAGTCTAGGCATATGTTCTATGAGTGCTAACAGAGGTGCTTAATGTGGACAATCAAACAAGACCAGATGGAGGAAAGTGCAGCAGGCAAGCAAAGATTAATTCAGATGTAGCTGGCGTGCTCTAACTCTCACTCCAGAATCGAACCCCAATTCAGGAGAACATCGGAAATTTGCTTAAATATATTGTGACTCCTTGATGTGAAATGGGGAAAAATAGTAGCATCTGTTTTTCCCTTGATCTTTCCATTTCAACTGTATTTGTTTAATACTTAATGAAAAGGTAACACATCACCATTTGAAGCCTATGGTGCTAGAACTAGTGTTATTACTATTATTATTAGATTGTAACTTTTAGCAATGAGGATTTATAACCTAGAATGCTGAATGCAAGCAGCAGAGGAGGAGGCTGCAATTCTGCAATTCAGTTCAGACAATTACTTTGCAAATGAATTCCTTTCTAGTATCCCAGATGTTACAAGACTATTTTTCTATGTCTCTTTTCTTTTAATTTCTCCTGTTTAGGACTGATTCCACTCAGAATAGAAAATAAAAATATAATGAAGGTTTAATGCCTTCAGGAGTGTTTCTTATGAAGACAGAAATAACACTTTAGTATCCCTATGTAGTAAATATATCCTATTCTTACATTAATAATGAGTTCATTTGTCAAAGTATATCTTTATCATCTCCATTCAAGATAATAATACAGTTCAGAAAATCAAGCTATCGCAGTGCATACACCATTTTTAACACTAAGAAAGAAAGAGAATCCATCTGAAAGTAATGTGCCTGTTTTTGGCTTTACTGAGTAATTGAAACCAAAGAGTAAAAGTTTTATGATTATCTTACAAGGCTTTTAACAAAGGAAGTTATATTAATAAATGTGGTCAGAATAAATTTCACCATAAATCTAAATGTTCTGCTTGAAAATACTTAGAAGACTGTTACTAAAAACTTTATTTTAATGAAAACACATTTTAAAAGTTTATTCAAGGATAGTTATATCTAGATTTTCATTTGTTTTTAATTTTAGTATCAAGGATTATGGATAATAGCATTCTGGTTTGCGAAGTAACAGTGTACTAATGAAACAAGTATTTCAGATCAACGAGGAAGCTATGTAATTATGCCATGCAATGTCTTATAAAGATTACATGCTCATAGTTCAGCACGAAAATCTCAAAGTCTCTCTTGTCTCCTGTGGAAGCAGAAGAATCCCAGCTAGGATTTGCATGGAATCCTGCAAGAGATAAATACCAAATCAGAGGGAAGAGTTTCCTTTTCTTTCACGAAGTTCTGATTCCCCTCTCTTCTTGTCACAAGAGTAGTTGCTGTAACAGGGGGGTTGGACTCGATCTCTTGAAGTCCCTTCCAGCCCCTGCAATTCTGTGATTCTCCATGCCTGGTGTGTTTTGGAGGACCAAATGGAGCAGAGTGTGGTTCTGATGGCCCAGTTCCAAAGTTGCCTGCCCAGAGCTGGAACACTCTGCTCTTGTTGGGGGGTTGAACTCAATGACCTCTTGAGGTCCCTTCCAACCCCAGCAATCCTGTGATTCTGTGATTACCAGATTCAGATGTGCGGTCTAGGGAAGAAGAGTGGTCTGAAGCCCATTAGTTTTCAGGTCTTTGCCTTCTCGAGGTTCACAGACTTTGTGTCTACTTACCAGCATTGGCTACGCAAAGCAAATGTTCTTACTGTGTTAAATACGAGTTATCTAAACAGACATATGAATTCATTGACACTTCTAGGTGGACATCACATATATTTTGGTATCTGGAACAATAACTTGGAATTTATATAGAAATAGGAAGAGTTGGAAGAGGTTAGGATTAGCAAATTTCTTTGCAACCTGGAGGTACAGTAAATCACAATGCACAATTCTTCATATCACTTTGAATTCATTGTTGTGTTATTCAATTTTCTTCACCCAGTGTTTTTACTTTTGCTTAAGAAAATATGTTATTACATGGGAGTTAAATCTCTTTTTTCATTTAGATGTATTTTTACATTGTTCATATTTTTTAGTACACACATTCCTGGAAACTGAATTATTTGTTATTGAGATTTCCTATACCAAGAAAAAAAGGCACTGGCAAAGGCACTTTCAAATTAGTAAAAATGTTATTAATTTCTTCCAAACACAAAGATTTAACATTCTTATTTTCCATTTGAAATGAAAAATGAACATCTGTAAAAATGGTAACATAAAACAACTGAAAATAAAAATCCTGCAGTGGCCCTCAAATCTAGTTAAGCACTGCATCAGAGAACAAGCTGCAAAATGTGAAAAAAAAAGCCTCCTTTCCAGAATACATAGCACCATCATCAATTCTCAGTAACACCAGAGGCCTTCATCTTTTAATGAGTTTAGACATCAAAGCCAGGTCTAGTATTACATGTGGAAGTTGGTGGCCCTGCCTGTGGCAGGGGGTTTGAAGCTTGATGATCTTCAAGGTCCCTTCCAACCGAAGCCATTCTACAGTTCTATGGTTCTATTATTATGCCCAATCCTGAAATGTTTGGGTGGTGTTTTTTTTCTATTTTAGAGCATTTTATTTTAATCATATTTTAAATCTTCTTAGGGCTTTATTTTTAGGATATTATCACAGTTTCACTAGCTTTCCAGAAGTTCTTAGTCAACCGTGACCAGTATTTTTCCCTATTGGTGGTTACCAGTTATGAATGTGTGGGAAAAACTCCCTCCTAATGCTGGCAAAGTCATGCATATCATTCACGTGATCCCCAGCAATGCCAAGCCTTATCAAACTTCAGCCACATGGTCCCCTGTGGGAAATTTCTTTAGAAACTGTACAGAAATTGGGACAATAATCTCCTCTGAACAGATTTTCCATCATTTATATATCTGTGATACAAGGTCAGATACGATTCTTAATCTTCAAGCAGTTTGACATAACTCATGGGATTCCACAACTGTGAGCCCTTTCTCTCTGCTGCATCACTTCAATATTTGAAACACAAAATCCTTTTGAAGTTAGGATGCTTTTAGTTCTGCATTTGCTTGTCAAGGGACCTCATTAGTGTCAGTTTCCTGTTATCAGCAGGCAAAGAGAAGCTCCACATGACTGTGCTTTATTTTTTGGCAGAATGAATTGTACGTACATTATATAACTAAGACACTTCCAAAATTGAACCAGTATGATTACAGAATGGTTACTTTAAAACAGCCATGTTCCAAATGGAACTGTCCTAAATTTCTAAGTACAAAAAGATTTGAAGCTTGTTTCCTTTGAGCTCTCACGTGAGTTAGAATTAACACATGGAATGAGTATCGTATAATGGTCAAGGTTCCAATTGAGAAGTTTAATCCACATTTCAATAACCATTCATCTGTTGATTATCAGAAGTATAAAAAGGTAGATAGATAAAATGCGTACCTTAAAATGGATACTAAATTCATGCTACTTTCCTCAGTTTTCAGCTAGGCTCATATATGGTGATCATTGCCCTCAAATAGTTCTTCATAAGAAAAGCAGAAGCTCTCATGCTTTTATCAAACACCCATGTTTCTTATAGTGGTGCTTGAAAGTTCTGTGCAGGCAGCATTTCATCTCAATTCTGACCCTTACCAAAGCCAAGTTTTCACAGAATCAATAAGTTACTGACATACAGAATAATGGAATCGCAAATTCACATATGACACAAAATCTTTAAAAGATCTCGTTTTAATGCAGGAGGTTCAGTATGTCATATTCCAGAAGGAATTAGTCTCTTGCACCTTCTTCTGCAAGATCAGGTAAAACTGAAGAAACACTACCACTGGTAACTGAAAAACCTGTGTTCTCAGTACTCTCTGTAATTCTCTTTCACCAAAACCAAAGTGATTTAAAACACCTGATGAGTGGTTAAAGTAGCTCTTATCCCTATGAAAACCTGAGATCACTTTTACACAGTAGAGTTTGCAGGAGTGTTATGGTCTCCAAACTGGACCCATCAAGGGCATTTGGGGCATTTCATCTCTTTAACTCTACTAGTGGTACCTTGGACCTCCGTAGTCACCCTGTGTCCTCTCCATCCAAATTCAAGTCTCTCTTGCCATGTTTCATACACTTTTCACCGTTCCCTGTCCCAGCTCCACGTAAAACTCAGCCCTGAACAGCCCACTGATATCCACAGCAATTAAAACACTATACGTCAAGGCCCTGCTAACCCAGACCTCTATGAGGTGTGAGGACACACCTTGCAGGGAGGAAAACCTGGCAACAGTTTGTTTTCTCTAGTCACTTTGCTGGGTATTATGGGACAGGGCAGTAGTTGAACTGGCTCCTACTTTGCTGGTCATGTTTCTGAGGAAGAAGCTGGCTTTTGCTACTCCTTGAAAGACAGAATGATTATATTGTACTTCTTACTTGCATCACCCTGGTACAATGCACTTTGATAACACAGTTCATGGTTTTTACCTTGCTGGTTTCAAACCACTTACTTGCCGTATCACTGTCACCTTCAGATGTAGATCTTGTCAACAAGACTACTTGAAATGGATTTCAGTGTGATATTTCTACAAATATCAAATTTTATCAGACAAGTCATTTATGAACATCCTCCCAATACTCCTACCTGAGGAGATATTCCTATAACACTTTAAACAAAGCATTTCTTCCAACTTAATGGTAACTGTGAATATATCTTTCCAGTATACTGTCTAGATATTTTTCCTTTACTTCATCTTGACAACATTGTGGAAGATTTTTAATAAAGTTAGAACACACATGATCATATACTAGAGCAACTAGTTTATTCTGAATTTTTAATTGAACATGCCGTGTTGTTTTTCTCTGTGCCACCTTCTAGTGGCTTAAAATATTGTAAAATTGTGTGTTTTCCAGCTCCAGACGTTTTTGGCAGCCAAGCTCAGATTGTATGGTGACAGTTTACCTATTTAATTCCCCCCAAAAAACTCTAAGCATTTAGTATGTTTCATATATTTTATCTTCCTGTACCTCATTCATCTATACAATATCTCTCATAGGTAACAGTACTTTTATTCTTGAGTTAAATCTTCAAAGTATCAGCAGTAGAATTTCATTTTTTTTAATGCCTGGTTGAAATAACCTAAGTGCTTTCCAGCCTGTTATCTTTCTTTTCCAGCCTGACTCCTTGTTATTTATGTTAACCCAAGTTAAACTATTCATTGGAGACTAATGTAGAATGGATCATAAATGCACTGGCCTTCTTAATGTTATTTTGTATTAGCTTCTCACTTTCCTTTTATTTTTTAACTATCTCTGCCTTAACTTTTCTGACTCAGTTCGTAACCCTTTGTCCTTTTTCTTTCTTCTTATCTTTAATAATTTGATTCATTTTATTTCTTGCTGTAAAAACTCCTCTTCTGTGACTCAAATCTTCACAACTGACAGTGATGGTTGATGGTCAACAGCAAACCAAGTGTGCAAAGAATTAGACTGCAATGGCACTAATCTGGTGAAATATCTTTTGCAACAACTGCTACATAGGCACTCCAGGATCTCACTGAAAACCAGTCCCTAGCTTCAATGGAAACCCAGGGATTTCCTAAGAGCAACCTTTTTTTAATAAATTTTAGAATACATTTAGAATAAAAGAAATAAATTTTAGAAATAATCAGATTTAATTTTAGAAAAGCTCTGTATTTTAGAAAAGCATCACAGAATTCAGAAATGAACAGCACAGGCTATTTTCTTCCTTGTCTTTATAAAAGTACCTTTTACCGCTTTTCTGTTCAAACTGAGAGTTCGAATGATTTATCTTACAATTTAGAAGAATTGCTTGTCTCCAGTTCAAATGATTTCATTTATCCTATGACACCCTTAGCTTGAAATAATCAAAATCCCTTCCCATACTGCCTTTACACAGAAACACAGATTAATTTTCACTCATTGTTTCGTACATGCCTCAGTGTTATGAGTCATGTTTTTTAGTTTTCATTACTTTGGTTAGAACCTAACAGTAGAATCTAATATGTGAGGCTCAGAATTAGGATATCTGGTGATACTGGAGGTATTATAAGATCTTTGAAACAATCTACTGCCTTAGCCTTCTCTCAAGCCCTGAGTTGTATTCTTTTTTTTAGACACTGCTCTGTGTGGAAGATGTTTATACACTGTTCTGACTAGATAAATTTTCTACAAGTTCTCAACATTTACCTTTAGCTAGCATATATACAAAAATATTTATCACAAATTAAGGTGTGGCCACACAAACTTCTGATTAAATGTCTCTTCAAAAGGTACTCAGTGTTTTCCAGAATCCCAAATATATCACACAGTTTTGGCTAGTGCTTTAATGAGGGAGACATACCACTGGCAGGAGGCATGTGAGCTTTTGTTTTGTTGTTTTTTTTTTCCTGGATTGGCTGATTTATTCATTGTTACAGATAATGCTTAATAGCTACATGTAACCATATTTTAACGATTTTGGCAAATGATAATACCTCCAGCAATTAGATCGTTTCCTGAATTTTGCTTTTTCCTCTCTTTAGTGGCCTGGGAATCAAGCATTCATTGTAATTACTGAAATTCAGGATCCAAGTGCCAAGGTAGAGTTAACTGAGGACTTTTCTTCCCAAACAGACATTCACTGCCTAACATTAGTCCTAAACCTGAAAATTGCAATGACCAATCTGCAGCAGGAAAGTTCTGGTTTAGAATCTTCAGATTTTTATGACTCAAGTTATCAAAACATCTTGTTTAGCAACACTGACTCTGAATACAAATCAAAGGTTTAGACAACATGAAGGAATAGAAACAGTAAGAAGTTTGTCTTTTTTGTGTGTGTGCATTTTGGTGGTTTAATTTGGTTTGTTTTTTCAGGGGGGGTGGAGGGGTCCTCATTCTGTACAGACATGAAATAGAGTATCAGGGTAACTGATAGCTGAATGATAATTATTGTGCACTTACAATATGAGAAAGCAGGTTTGCACTTCTTTCCAGTAATCATTTTTAATACATTAAGTACTCAGGAGGATGTATGCAAACAGAATTTCAGTGCCTAAAATGTCAGATAACAAGAAATCAATTACTTATTTGGAAATGTCACCAGATAAAGAGACTGCTTCAGGAAAAAGCAGTGTCTCAACTGTCAGTAACAGATAATTACTAGCATAATGAACCCTTTTTCCTACACAAAATATTTTTGACTACTTGTCCCGAAGGTCATGTATGTTCACTCAGAGAAACACCACTTGGAAGAAGCACTGATGTGAGATGAAAATATCGCACATTCTGACTTTCCAGTCTATTTTTACATCATTTGATGGAAAACCAAGAAATGTTGTCACCAATGAAATATTTAAGCATTAAAAAGAAAATGAGCTTAGTAGACTGTAAGAGCTCATCTGTTCTGTTTTTATTTATTACATGTGATCTCAGAACAGATACTGCATGTATTTATAGAATTTAATTCAATAAACTAAGTAGTCTCATTGAAATGTTTTTCTGCACTATGTGCTACTCTGTTTATTGAGTTCTTAGGTTTCTCTTGGACTTTAATCTTCCAAGTCACATAACATTTCTGTATTAGCAATGGAGACTATCCATACATTCACATTAATATTACAGTGTGAGTGTGAAGAGGCACTAAGGAGAATAAAATAGAATCATCCATCATTTCCTCCACTGTTCCTTGTTCCTAAACACTACATATCGGAAGAATATCTGCTGAAAAGTTTCTGTCTATAGGTTTTCAGGCTCATGTCAACACAACAGTAAGACAGACATTTTTCCATTTTTATTTAAATGATTTGATTTTAATGGGTAAGGTTAAGAATTTTGGAAGCTGTACATATACAGAAAGACTGTACATATACAGAAAGACATTATTTTTCTTATGTGTTACATCAGTTCATTCATTTATTTTAAAGAAACTTTAAAGGAGGTTAAGCTGCTAAACAGAAACTAAGGAAAGACATAACTCCAGCAAGAAGTACAGCAAAGTACTTGTGTAATGTCTTCTTTTTCTGTTAATTTATCTATCAGATTTCTACCAAATTTCAGATGAGAAATGGAATTTCTTTTGCAAGATGATCATATTTTGATTAATTATGATTCAAGTATTAAAGTGTTACTTTGTGTACAAAGTGTTACAATATTGAAGTTGCAAACATACCAAGGAGATCTCAAAATGTCACAAAATCAGCTACTCCCTGATCTTCAGCTGATAAAGTATAATTTTTATGGATAGTTCTCTAACCTTTTCTTAATAACTTACAGTGAATGAGACTCCAACATTTTACTACAGTCTTGCACACAAGCTAGTTGTACTACCTATCTAGACTACTGTCCAGAAAAAAAGATACACTTGTTATTGTGTATTGTTAAGTGTATCTACACAACACAAAATCCACACTGCCAGATAGTTGTTCTGTTTTGGTCGTCTCATGTTATTATACCTTCTTATCCATTTTTTTTTCCCCCCCTAAATTAAATGGATCTTTTCACGGTCCTTGCATCTCTTTTTCTCCATCCAAATTCATTCCAAATTAACAACTTGTCCCTGATGGCTTTTTTCCTAGTGCTCCCAGTTTTGCCACATACGTATCTAGATTTGGTATTTGTAGGGTAGATGTCACCACTGCAATAATAAAATATTACAATATAACAATGAAAATGGTGAAGACACTAGTTTTACTACTCTTACAACTTCTTGCTACAACTACCACAACAAATGGAAGGTGAAGAAACATTCAGAAAGGCATGGAAAAGAAGGTAGATTAGGTAAAGATGAAAAAAGATTTTGAACCAGAAGATGAGCAAGTAGGTGATAAAGGAGCAGTGAATTTGCAAAGAAATGAAGGCTGGAACTTATCAATACATATGAGAACACACATAATATTTGGCTTTTTATATTATCTGAAAATCTTTTCAGAGTGTTACACGAGACCACAATTAAATGTTTGGTGTGCTGTGGAGCGGTTCAGCTTAGTGTAATCAACACCATCGTTCAGTTGTTCAGTCTTCTTTAGGAGGTAAAGACTGCTTGAATCATTTGGAGATGGGGGTCCAGTTTAATTTCCTCTGAAAGGCATCTAGCATGGTTCTATGAAAACCACAGTATATACTGAGGCAAGTGAGGTAGGTCTACTGAGCGATTTGCTTAGACAACACTTCTGTCCTGATCCAAAGTGCTAATATGGATCCAGACTTTGTTAGCTCAGACTGCTGGAAGCTTGATCAGAACAGCCTAACAAAAGATCTCTTCTGAAGGCAGAAGTCTTTGATGAAGACGCAAGAGTTCCTAAAGTCAGCAGTGCTTAGAAAGAAGATAATATGACAGTAATGCCTGTTCCATTCCAGGTGGCTGCCTGTGGGCTTATGAGCTGAACACGTATCTCCTTATTTTTGCAGTAGGTATATAAAGGAGGATTTATTATCATGAGATAGAGTGTACTGTTATGGACACGGATATAAGAAATATTGTGAAACTGTCATTTTGTGTGGATAATGAAAGATTTGCCTTGAGGAAGTGGATTATGAAACATTAAAATCTAAAGATTTCCTTTCATGCTATTGCAAACTATGAGCATATAAAGTTATTTCCCATTTGAAGCCTATCTTATTTGGCTCCCATTTTTCCTGATTTTCCTTCTTGATCAAAAGACTTGCATGGGGAATTTTTGTTACTTCTTCATCACTTTGTTTAACATTTATATTGTACAATTTTATTAGCACAGTCCTCTCTTCTGTGTGCCTCTTTCAACTTGAGCTTTATGAAGACCTTCCAGAAAACTTCACCTACCTTATTAGAAGATATACAAAGTGCATAGTCTTTATAATTCCTATGATTCTCTTTTTGTTCTAGAAACATTGCATAAGGATTGCCTGTTATTTCCTGTCTGTTCATAATTAGAACTGGAAGTGTAAATAATTGGAGCAAGGCTTGGTAAACGATTTTATGGGATAACCTCCAGGTGAGATTTGCACACTCTTGATGTCTCAAGGAACATACAGCCTCAGCAGCAAAGACACAAAAAATGATCAGACTGAAATTAAGAGTTGAGAGAAAGAACAAGGAAACAAGATATTAAGTGTACATATTATTAATTATTGATACTATGCCCCTCTGCACACAACACATTCTCATTCAACGTATACCCCCAGCATAATATTCTAAGAGCCCAGGATCACTGATGCAGAGTTCATTTCTGTCATTATCTTGAGTGTTTTATAAAGATAAACTGAATGTTGATGACCTTAAAAATGTCTCAAGCTGAAAATTGGGCAGAATGGGAGCTTACATAGCTGCTGGCGTTGCATTGTACTGCAGCAAACTGAAAGCATGAAAATCTCACTGCCAGTGTACATGAAAGCAGCAGGGAAGCTTTTCATGGGTGTTTGTTGAGTATAACTCTGAACAGGCCAGCTAAAATTAATTTGGTCACGCAGACTGTGTAAAACATGCAAATATTCAATATGAAGTACACAGCTTTGTAGATAGATCTGTCAACAAGTAGGTACAAAGGCCTGTGATGTTGATATCAAGCTAGGAATTATTCCAAAAGTGCTCTGCAGCATGAGGGTAGTCAGTTCATACCAACTGGAATTAGGTATTACTAGGACAAATATGAGCCATTTAAGCCAACTGCTAGAAGAATTTCTCCCTCAAGCGGTTCATGAGGCTATAATTGATGCAGAATTACTCTGCATATACTTCAGGCTTCATATTACTCATCCTATTCCCACTCTCCATTGCTTCTTAATTTCTATTTTTCTATTTGTTTTTCATTCAAAGCAACATCCTCATGGCACCAGTCCCTTGTTGCTCCCTCTCTAGTCCTGGCCTCCACTTGTCTCTGCAACCTAGTAACTACTTCTCCTCATTTTTTATTTTTTTTTTAAACAGTGTTTTCTTTCTTATTCTTTTTGTCCTGTCCATATCCATTATCTCCATTTCTCATTATCTTCACTTTTATGCCTTCCCTCTTGCTCATATAAGAATTCCTGTTTGTCATAACTTACTAGAAACTAGAGAGAAGAGATGACTTGTAGGGAGGCTGGAGTCCTTCTCTCACATTTTCACTTCCACTTTTTCAGTGCCTGCCAGAGCCTAACTTCACAATTAATTATTGCTTACAATGCAGTATTGATGCTGCTAGAGAATCATGGGCAGAAGAAATCACAGACATTTTTGCAGATAATTTTGATAAAGCTCATCACAAGAGTTTTCCACATAACACACATGCCATTTATCCGGACTAGCTGTCTCTTTGTGTACAGCCCCAGGATCAGACATAGATGTGTTTTATGTCAGAAACTGTGAGTGCAGAGAAAGGGTGCGTAATCCCAGCTTACATTTTACTTGATTTTTTTTTATGCTGTTTTTTTGCACGCTTTTTACTCCTTGTGTAGCTTGGAAACTTGAATCATACTGCTTAAAGTACAGAGGAATCAAAGCTATGGACTCTAGCAGGAAGAAAGATGTTTTTTCTGTATCTAAACACAGCAATAAAGAATGATGTGCAAATATTGATTTAGTATATTGCTATCATTTTTTACTTCAGATCATTCACCGGGAAAGTGATGTTGGTGGTCAATGACATTACAGCAGTGCAATGGTTATTGCTGTTGCATGGCCGTAGCTGACCTTGGACTGAGACAGCCATTAACATGCTTTGAAATAAAATCGTTATATAGTATTATCCAGAGCTACTTTTAGACGGCGATGCTTATGAGCCTGGGGAATACGTCTGGTAGAAGAACAGTTTAATACACTTTTCCTTATGATCCAATAAACTACTACTTCATTCTACTACAACGGGATGTCATGGAGCAGAGCTGTGTATGAAAAATAAGTACCAAATATCAGTATCCAAAACCATTATAGATCTTTATCTTTTCAAGCTCAGGTTACACTCCTTTTTCTCCTTCGCACGCTAAAAGGTGAAGCATGCTTGCACTGAGTAATTAGGAAAGCAATAAATGGATTCCCTCTAACAGGAGGGAAGAACAGAGATAGAAGCCAGTTTTTTATGCCAGAGAAATAGATGCCAAAGTTAGGTTCATGCTCTGTACTTTGTTTTGCCACATGGAACATTATATACAGTTACTCTTGAGAGATCCTCATTTTCCTGGTGATAAAAATTTGTATTCATTGGGCATACGTACAGTGTGTTGTAAAAATAAACATAGAAGTTTGTTCTACAAACCAATGGCTTTTCCCTAGCATATCATAGGTGAATACTGCTACACTTAAGCAACACCCTTTCCGCATGTTAGCTTTAAAATTTCGAGTGATAGACCTAGGAACAAAAGGTGAAAGAGATTTTAAACTGAGAATGAAATGATGCCTTACTCAGTAAATTCTCTACCTCCTCATACACAAGGCAAAAAAACATAAACACCAACACAGATTTTAACATTAAGCACTGCTTATGGTCCCCTATTCCCATGTGTTTTCGTATCACCACAGTTGATTACCCGCTTGTGCATAACATTTAATGGTTGACAAAGACCTCTTTGAGATACTTGGTAATAGCCCTTTGTACCCAAAATAGGATTGGCAGTTCCTTCTTCTTAGACCTCTGCTTTTCTAGAGAAGTGTATGTAGAATGAAAAGTGTAAGAAAGGCCTAAGAAGTGTCGGGAAGCTTTTGTCACTCTAGTGGAGCACATACAGGATAGCAAAACACAGGGTTACTGTACAGACAAGACTTAATCTTTAATTATGCTGAAATTTGAAACTGTTTTAATTGTACACTTGGAAAAGTAATGTGACAGTCCTTAGAGTCAGTACTGTCAATATTGCTCTTTCTCTTTAAGCTAAAAGGATTTATTCTTTCATCGGTGTTTCTCAGGATTGTTGGGCATACATCTATAAAAGCATGCAGTGCAGTGCATACAGAAGCAAAATAGACAACTGTGCAATATGGAGCACTCTCACAACAAATGAAGAGCCTCTCTCCATGAAGAGCCTGGGACCAGTTGGGCAGTAAGGTCCTGGGTTTGTAAATAGGCATGAGAAGATGTGCAGAGAGGAGCTTACAGCAGAGAGCAGACATTGACAATGACCATCAGATTGAGGGACAAGGACTGAGGGAGAGTCTGGGGGTTGATACAGAATTGGAAAATCTGTTGTGATTTGGTCTTCTCACTAAAGTCATTATTCCACGCCTGCAAGAATAGATGACCTCATAACCTACCTTCCTGATTTTTCTTTGTCTCATTTGGGTGCAGGTCAGAACTAGTGCAGAATGCGCTGTTCCCGTGAGTACAAATTTTTCAAATATTGCCATTCACAATTAATGTTCAATACTAACTGGAGGCTCTCATAAACAAAGTCTATGTACGCAGATGCCATCACTGGGAAAGCGAGTGGTAGACATAACCGCGTACGATTACAATGTGCATAAAAGCCAGGGTTGTTGCTATCTGGGATTTTGGGCAGAAACAGCTGCTCAAATAAGAAAAAAAAATGGAGAAATAACGGGAGTCAAGATATCCCATATTTATCAATGAGCATGTCATGTGAAACTGAAATCATAACTGATTAGTATTACATACTCTGAAATCATACTAATGGAAGAACAGAGACTATAAAACAAAATATAGCTGTAGGTCCATGTCTTCTTCAAATTCCAAATAGTATTTTGCTCTACAAAGGTTTTAACACCTGTAGTAGAAATAAGTTAATCATAAGCACATAATTTATACTTTTCCCTTCTCTCCAATTGGCTTTGAAGACAATTTTTTTTCTGTAGACTCTTGTTTATCATCATTGATCATATAAATTTCTGTTACAGTACTATTCAGTCAAATTAAATAAGAATAACAATACTGATTTTTAATAAAAATTCTTTTGCCAGAATCTAGTATTGCTGTTTTCTCTGTAAATATAATTTATTCTTAGTGATTTTTATTCTACTGCAAACAAATACGAAAGAAAATAAATGTGCTGACTAAAGGCAGGAAGAGGATCAGATGGAAATAGAGTATGGCCAGTCATCTGCAGGCAGCATTTTCCTGAAAGACCTCTGGTACCTTACGGAAAGCAGTCGGCAAGAGGCCATTGAAATGCTCCTAAATATTGATGTGAGGAATCCTAGCAGCAAGGGGATTAGGAGACTAGCTCTGAAGTGTAAGTTTGCAACAAGACTACTATGAATCACACATCTGTCTTGTCCTCCATGAATTTATCACCGTAATAAGCAGTGAATGTGTTTGCCTCTTTTCCATCAGGTATGCCAGAGAAGGTTTAATCATATTATCTGTTCATCTGCTTTTCAAATTTCATAAAATTTGTATGTCCTGGTGTTATTTTAGATTCAGCAGTACTACTTCTCTTGTTCATATTAAATTAGGTTCCCAGTGACTGCAGTTCTGAAACTTATTTTCTGCCTTGTCCAGGCACCCATGGGTAACTTCAAATTAAAATCTATGCAGTAGCTGTCTGGAGCCCCACATTCTCTTTATATCTTTGCACTGTTACTAGATAAATACAAATATTAGTACCGTATTGCTAATTTCCAAAATAAATTTATTCAAGTTAGTTAAATATTTGTTGAGCATTCAGCCCCCAAACTCTTGATTCCTGTTTTAACTTGACCAAGCAGGAGAGAGACATCAGTTGACTACAGGGCAGATTGAGAGAGTGTTGTCATGGCCACAGGTAGTGGTACTGCAGTGGAGGAAGGGGAGATGGTGGCAAGCATGGTTGGTGCCATCCTGCAGGACACAAGAGGAATACAGCATTGAAGCTATGAGATGTCACAAGATAGGCAACGCATTCCTGCAGGGAGATCAGCTTTGGATATAGGATCACATAAGGGACAAATACACTTCAAAATTTAAAAATAAAAATTACAAAGTTACATTTTAATGAAATCAATGGAGACATAAACAATGTCATTTTTCCTTGTTTGTTTTTTTATTATTATTATTGTTATTATTTATTTAGGATTCTTTCAGCAATCAAAATATAAGTATAACCAGAAGCTTGAATTTCCACAGCTTCACAAATTTGTGATCTTCTCTGAATAAATATTCCTAACTCTCTGAATTGTCTTCTTTTTCTTTAAAAAAAAAAAAAAAACCTCACAATCTATTTTGTTTGTTGTTTCATTTATGATATACTGCTGAAAAACAATTACTGCAGGGTGCCTGACATGCTCTGTGTTTCGTATCAGTTCTGACCTGGTAAAAGGGAGTTAATTTCTGCTTCAAATTTGCTTGAAAGCAGGTATGTTAATAAAATGTTTTGCTGATTGGTCCACTGTTCAGTACTGAACTTCATGCAGAGGTTCCTTGCCAACGACATCAATATTTGAACATTATAAACACCGTGTCTAATTCTTACTCAGTGCCTGATCTGGAATATAATCAGCAGGATTGTTTAGATCCAGGTCAGAGCTTGTTAAAGGGTATTAGCATTCATATTCTAAATCACATAACAAGTACTAATAACACATTTGTATGCTACAAGGCATAAAGTAGGAAGCAAAGAGCTCAATGGATGCCTTGGAACCCCATTTTTTGCATTTTTCCTTTTGTAAATTAATTCCCACTGAAACAGTGAACGCTTAAAATAAAATTCTGGAATAGTGCTTAAAGATTTGTTTCTGCTCTTGAAATTCCATGGTTTCTGTATTTGACCTTTGGACAAAGATCTGTTTAATTTGCTATCTGTGAAATGGAGGTAATAGCATTCATGTTTATAACGAGTTGAAATGCAACGATAACAGAAGAGAGTGGAGAACAAATGAAAGTGTAGATTTGCTTTGCACCCAAAACATCTTGTCTTCTCTCCTTGCTCTCAGCTTTAAGAATCTCTATTTTCCATCCTAGCAGATTTAGTATTCAGGGGAGGAGGATAAATGTGCTGCTGGTCAAAATCCTACAGTAAATACTAGCCATCTCTAGTCCATCCCCTGCTCCAGGCAGGGCTCATATCACAGCTAGAAAAAGCTGCTCAGGAGTTCAGCCAGGCATGCTATGAAGATCTCCAAGGATTGAGATTCCCCATCCTCTCTAGGCAAGCCATGCTAGTGCACAGACACCCTTGTGATGACGATTATCTTCCCTCTACTCACTTGCATTTAAAATACATTGAATTAATTTATATAAAACAATTGAAGTAGACAAGGAAATCATAGCTGTTTGCATACAAATGCACTTGAAGAAATGGAACATATTTAATTTCCTTACATTAAAAGACAGCTGTCTTCTGCGTATTTACAAAAAAAAAAAGAGTAGACATTTTTAAGGTAATTTATCAGACTGCTTATTTAAGAATTTGATTTATGTGCAAGTCTGGAGAGCAATTCAAAGTAGAATCTATTCTTGCCTGTAAAAGTGATAAAGCAGATTAGGTTTTCATGTAGCAATTTAAATGTCCAGTTTTTGGCTTATTTGAGGCTCCAAAACATTAAAAAAAAAAAACACACATACACAGAAGAAAAAAAACATACATTTTCTTGTGTTGGAGAGTTCTAGGCAGGTACTACTACATAACCAGCTAATTTGTTCAGAGAAATTATGATTGCCTTTCATCATCTACAGCAAGGGAGTGTGCACTATAGCCACTTGAGAATTGCATAGTGCTGCTTAGTGATTATCAAGTAATGGCTGATTGCTTTTGCTAATGGGTTTGCTTTTGATGTTGTTTTTCTTGTCACATCACTTCACAAGCAGGATTTTGAAGTGTTTAGCTGAACAAGAGAAGAATGTTAAATAAAACCTGTCCCAGAATTCTACCATTTGTGAATATAGAGAGTGTCAGCAATGGGAGACACTGTACCTCTACCATTGTCATCCCACAAGGAATGACATAAATATCACCAAAAAAAAAAAAATCCACAGATCAGAATTGTTTGGTCTTTGAAGAACTAAATAATTACTTGGCTCATATCAAGTTTCTTTTTGCTATTTGATAGCAAGTTATTAATACTTCACAAGATAGTATCCATTTTTGAATGTTATCTTGCTGCTGTACAACTAATTATCCAGTGAGCATTCACAGTTACAGTTCATTCACCAAGAGCTGCTATTCATTTACACAAAATCCATAGTTTCCTTCTACATTAAGGTATTCTCTGTGAAGCATAACTAGTGTATGATACTGTTTCACTTCATTTGTTATTGAAAATATTTTACGTGGTGTTCCAAACATTTTTTACTACAGTAGCTGACCACAAAGGTTGGCCTCTTCAAGAGCTGATTGTTTGACCCATGTGGTTGAAGGATCTAGTCTAGACGATCCCTAGTACTTGTCTTTTGCCTGATAATTATCAGCGTATCTTAAGATACCAAACTTTCAATGGGGTTGCACTCTGCTCTCACTGTACTGGATCTGACTGGGATGGTTAGTTTTCTTCATAGCATCCTGTATGGTGCTGCATTATGGATTTGTGACCAAAACAATGCTGATAACGTGCCAGTATTTTAGCTGCTTTTCAACAGTTCTTACACAGCATTAAGGTTTTTTCTGTTTCTCACTCTCCCATCCTAATGAGTAGCTTGGAAGCAGGCAAGAAACCGGGAAGATACACAGCTAGTAGAGTTCACCCAAAGTGACCAAAGAGATATTCCATACCATATAGCATCATGCTCAACATGAATATAGGGTGGTGTGCAGGGGTGTAGTTTTGCCAAAATAGCCACTGATCAGAGTCTGACTGGCCATCAGTAAGCTGGTGGGAGATGGTGAGTGATTGCCTTTGTATCATTTGTTTTCCCCTCTCTTTTCCCTCTTCATTTACTAACCTGTCTTCATCTTGACTCATAAGTCAGTACAACAAATTGACAATACTGCCTTCTCCCTATTACCATGTACTCCATATTCCATAAAATCTGGAATAGAAACACATTTTAGGGACGTACATAGACATTCAAATCCTTTCAAAAAAGGACCAAGAGAAAAACAAACAAAAACCAGAAACCAGCCTGACCTTGCTATTCAGTCACTAAGCACTAACTGCTGAACTGAAGTGCACATTTTGTTTTCCACAGAATGCCTGTAAATACAAATCAATTTTCTTTCTCTTACCAAATATAATTAAGAATTGTGGACCATTCTGGGAGGACTGAAACAACAGTATTTTGTTAAATTAAATTCACAGATTTTTATTTTTTTTTTTATAGTTCTTCCATACTGTTGCTGGATGCAAATGGAGAAATTTCTGCATATAATTTGTTTATTATAGATTGAGGCACAAAGTCTATGAAGTTAATTATATAGTGAAAGTTTTTGTGCCAAAGAAAATTATCTATCTGCATAGTGTTAATAACCATATTTAGATCAGTACTAATAGTGTACTAATAGTCTCTTTTGTGGGCCCCCCAAAAATGGGGACATCATTCAAGGTACAGTCTAACAAATTCTAAGTGGAAGGAAATATTTTCTTCAATCTACTATACATATTCCTATTAATACAGTCCTTGCTTGGTACTGTTCATCTGCTTGGCTGTCATAGCCCACTGCTGATTCATGTTCAACTTGCTGCCTACCAAGACTACAAGGACACTTCCTGAGACACTGCTCCCCTGCCCAAACATCTCCAGTCCGTACTGGTTCCTTCTTCCCAGCTGCAGGACTTGCTGAACTTGATAAGGTTCCTGCCAGCCTTCCCCTGCACCCTGTCAAATGTCTACTAAATGGCAGCCTTCCCCCCCAAGCATATCAAGGATGCTGGATGCTGTTACCTTCTCAAGTACAGATCCCAAGATACTCAAGCTAATGATTTTATTTCCTGTCTATGCTATTTGTGGTGGAAGTGTAAAAAAAATGGAACATCATAATATCAGAAAAAGGAAAGTGCATATCTGAAATGGAAAAACATGGAACAAACACATGCTTTGCTGAAGTGAGCAGTTATACTTTCTTCTCTTGGCACAATAAATGCAAAACTAAGAATGTAAAACTGCTCAGTTACAGGCAGAACTAAACTCCTGAAGCAGCATGGTTTTTCTGCAGGTAACTGCACTCTTTACAACACCTTTTCACTCTTCATGCCTCAAAGTGGGGAATTTCATACCCTCACATCTGTGCCATCAAAAAAGAGAACTCCAGGAAATCACAGGTCCTGAAGCCACTCAGCAAGAAAACAAGTAGGTAAATAAATAATGATCATTCATTAAAATTACTAGTATCCATTTGTGAAATCATACATTTGTAAGCAAGGAATCTACAGGAAAGCTTGTAATGAGATGACAACTCATTGGAATATCTTCAGTACTCACGGAGACATTAACAACATTTATCAGAAGTTTACAAAAAAAATTGTCTAATATCAAGATTATTTCTTCCTTGGAGGATTCCCAGAAGTTTGATGCAGGAGCTAACAATAAATAAGAGAAAAAAAGTATGATAAAACTTCTGAAATGAGTGGCATATATTGGGTGGAAATAGTTGAAAATTATTAACAAGTTCCAAGTGGTATCTGCTGACCAAATCACATTGGAGGACTTTCTCTTACAGAGAGTATTAATATGAAAGAAATGACGGAGTGACAAATGGAGAAGAATCAGACTCCATTAATTCTAGCATCAATGTAGGCTTTCATTTTATGATGGACTTTCTAGGCAACACATTTATATTCTAAAAAAATTAAAAATCTGTAGTCCACAAAGCTTAGCTGCTTGCTGCTGAAGTCTGACATGCCAGAGGATCTGCAAATTCGCAAGTGATGATCAAGTCTTGGAACCATGACTACATTTGTGTAATATGATTCTTATGGTCAGAATTTTGAAGCTACGGGAATAGAAATAGTTCAGATAAAGTGAGGATACAGTCAAGAAATAATATCAAAGAAACCTAAAGCTGAAACAAAAACTGATAAAAATGTCAGTAATAGATAAATTCAGCAAACTGTGTCCTGATAACATAGTTAATTTCTCAAGGGCGAAAAATATACTGAAGGGAAAAATCTCCACTACATAAAACATACACAAATCCCATTACTATACAAGTAAGTTTTTTACAGTTGGGGTAATGAGAAACTGGCACAGGTTGCCCAGAGAGGTGGTGGAGGCCACGTCCCTGGAGATATTCATCAGCAAAAACTACTAATTATTCTTTTTGTATGAGATCAAATCCCCATATGTTTTTACTGCTATAATCAGAATCATTACACTTGTCTAAGTGTAATCTCACTCTTTCCTTCAGAAAATGATAAATGCTGTGCAAAACTGGGACCCAGTACTGCCTGAGGAAGTTAGGGCTGTCCTTTCCATTTATACTGGAACCCAAGTACATCTGTTGTAGCTGAATATCAGCAATTCATCATTATCATCCTTCCTGCACGTAACATATCACTTCACACACAACACATGGGAGCAGAAATTAATTAGACAGCTATATTTACACATATTCTATTTGGTCTAGTTCAGTGGCATAGAAAAGCGCCAAATGACATTGAATTAGTCATTGGCAACGTTCATTTGAAATAACATATACTTAAAAGTTCAAATTTCACCAGATGAACCATCAGAAAGAAGGTAAAAAAAAAAAGTAACATGGAAAGCAAGTAGATAGAAATAACTAAACATGGTGCAAAACTCTTTTTTGGAAATATATCTGAGAAAAATCTATCTATAGCCTGTAAAGACTGCCATTAGATCACATAGGATGTGACCTATTTACCTCTTTAAAGTACATTTATAAAATTAAAATATTATATTTTTCTTACACAGAATCTAGACAATTCTTTCTGGCTTCATATTAAATATTTATCTAAATACTAATCTTATTATTCCTTTCATAGTTACAAATGCTGCTGTGCTAAAGTGATTTAATAGGCCTCCATCCAAGCAAAAAGAGCTATCCCCCTGCTGGCATTATGTACTCCGCATTCACAGTATCATAGGCATTGGAAGGGACCTCCAGAGATCGAGTCCAACCCCCCTGCCAAAGCAGGTTCCCTACACCAGGTTGCACAGGTAGGCATCCAGGCGGGTCTTGAATATCTCCAGAGAAGGAGACTCCACAACTCCCCTGGGCAGCCTGTTCCAGTGCTCCGTCACCCTCACTGTAAAGAGGTTCTTGCGCACATTCGTGCGGAACTTCCTATGCTCCAGTTTATGGCTGTTTCCCCTTGTCCTGTCTCCACACACTGCTGAAAAGACTCTGGCTTTGCCACTTTGCCCCCCACACCTTAGATATTTATAGACCTGGATCAGGTACCCTCTTTGTCTTCTTTTCTCAAGGCTAAACAAACCTAGTTCACTTAGTCTTTCTTCATAAGGGAGATGTTCCAGGCCCTCCACTGGACTCTTTCCAAGAGATCCCTGTCTTTTTTGTACTGGGGAGCCCAGAACTGGACACAGTACTCCAGTACAGAGGCCTTACCAGGGCAGAGTAGAGGGTGAGGATCACCTCCCTCGACCTGCTGGCCATGCTCTTTCTAATGCACCCCAGAATGCCATTGGCCTTTTTGGCCATGAGGGCACACTGCTGGCTCATGGCCAACCTGTCGTACACCAGGACGCCCAGGTCCCTCTCTGCAGAGCTCCCCTCCAGCAGGTCATCCCCTAGCCTGTACTGGTGCATGCAATTATTCCTCCCTAGGGGCAAGACTCTACACTTGCTTTTGTTAAACCTCATCCTGTTTCTTACCGCCCAGCTCCCCAGTCTGTCCAGGTCTCGCTGAATGGCAGCACAGCCTTCAGGCATGTCAGCCAATCCTCACAACTTCGTATCATCAGCAAACTTGCTGAGGGTGGCCACTATCCCCTCAATGTCATTGATGAAGATGAGGAACAAGACCGGACCCAGCACAGACCCCTGGGGAACACCACTAGTTGCAGGTCTCCAACCAGACTCTGCACTGCCAACGATGACCCTCTGCACTCTTCCAGTCAGCCAGTTCTCAACCCACCTCACTGCCCACTCATCTATCCAACACTTCCTCAGCTTTGTTATAAGGATGTCATGGGAAACAGTATCAAATGCCTTGCTGAAATCAAGGTAGACTACATTCACCAGTTTGAAACCACTCAGATTCTTAATGTCAGTAACCGTTCGAGTGCCAAATCATTTAAGGGAATTCTCAAGCCTGAGCTTAGCCATGTAATTTAGAGGCAGCTTTGTGCATCTGATAAGTTAAAACACTATGTTAACAGCAGGCAAGAAATCCCAGAGAGAACAGCAAGGCCCTAGAACCCAACTGAAAGATGCTAACACTGGCTTTTTCTGTATTTTAAATGCTTTTCTTTCATAATTATACAGAACAGAGCAGGTTCAGATGCCTGAAATCCCTCAGTATCAAGACCAAAGTATTTTAGCAGAGAAGATCTCAGCTGTTGAAGTGATCATTGTTTCAGTATCTATTCTGCAGGCCTGTTTTACTGACTTGCCCACTACAGTTCTGTGGCTCCATACACAGCGTAAGTTCAGCAGGAAAAACAAGTGGCATCCTGCAGGCTGCATCCCTTGCTTAGCTTTTTTTTTTTTATGCACCACTGAAGTTCTTACTACTGCATTTCACATCACCAGGGTGAGCAGGGAAACCTCTCACAATTCCTCTGACCACTCAGCTGAACTACTTCTTTCTTTCAGGTGGTAACAGATCAGACGCACCATTACTTGTCCAAGTTATGATCTCAGCTAATCATTCCTTGATGAGAAAGTAGATAAAAGATGAAGCATTACAAATTCTAGAAAGTACAGAGCTGTATAAGAAAAAAAAAAACAATAAACAACGTAAATCCAGTTGGAAATTTCAGCTGAATAAGAGGTATAAGTTCCCAAAAATTTGAGAATGGACAGACACTGAAGTTGTGCAAAGAGGCGGTAGAATCTCCATTCTTGGAGATACTCAGAACTCAAGGTCTTGGTCAGACTGCTTTAAACTGGCTCTGCTTTGAGAAAGGTATTGTACAAGACAACCTTCAATATTATTCTATGAATCTATGACTGTGTCTCCAGATGGATGGAGACTTGTTAGTATTGCTTCAGACTTTGTATCATACGGATGACAAAAATCTGGAACACCAGTTTATATCTGTGGCATTAGCCTGGCAAAACAGCTCGGCTGTGGTTGCTGCTCTGGGCAGGGTGCCCAGGGCTAGTGCTTGCATGTGTGACACACATGGCACCACTGCTGCTGCCAGCACTATCACTCCCAACACCCCCATGACCAACCATTAATAGCCAGGCTGAACTTAAACCACAGTAGGTACCATCATTCCTTGTTTTATATTTGAATTTTCCACCATTGTTTTTGCTGGTTTTTGTCCTACCCCATTACTTTTCCCATATGCTTGATGTGGAAAAGAATTATTGCTCTTTCTACCAGAGAAATACTCAGAAACCAACAGAGATCAGAGCCCTCACATATTTAGAGCTCCATATACAAGTGGTTGAAGCAATTCCTGCTTCTAAGTACTCATATCCTGAAGGGACATAATAAAAAAGGAGGAAGAGAACAAGAAACACGTTTGCGGTTTAGTCTTCTCAGAACTGCACAGCAGGCAGGGTAGAGGAAGAAGGAATAGATCAAAAAGATGATGCCTCTATAAACTATGTAGCACAACTGCAAGAAAAACAACTGTAGTGAGGCTAACAGAGAGCCATCAAGATGGTTGTGTGGCTGGAGCACATGACTTACAAGGAGAAGTTGAGAATTCATTTGTTTGGATAAAGAAGGAATAGTTTGAGGGGGAGAATTGTCATCTTTTCCTCTACAATAACATTTTGTGTAGAAGGACTTCCCAGAAGTGCATGGTAAAAAGCAGCAGAGACAATACTCACAGGCTGGAACAAAGGAAATTTCAAGTGGATGAAAGGAAAAGAAAAAATAAATCAGCACCATAATGGTGTCTGCACACTGGAAGAGCTTGCCTGCAGAGAACAGGGAATTGCTATCCCTGAAGATTTCCAAAACATACCTAGATAAACACCTGAGCATCTTGCTCTAGCTTTGACATCAGTCCTTCCTGAAGCAGAACACAGAACCCAAGAAGTCTTGAGGTCCATTCAATCGTGCATCCTTCTCTGGAACCGTTTTCACTGTAGGAATCTGACCACAAGCACATTTATCCTATGCAGTGCTACTCCTCCTCTGAAAACTAGGTCTGGCAAGGATAGAAAGCAGTTACGTTTCAAGCAGAAAGCAATGAAAACGAGACAATCTGGGAGAAAAGCAGCAGTACACATTTGTTCAGTCCCCAGCAATTATTCTGTGATTTGGTATGCATATGGAGCTTTTCCAATAGCCAAATGCACTTTTTTTTTTTTATTAGCCACTTACTGGTAGTAAGGTCTACCAGCTCTGAACTGAGCCTCTGGTTACAGAGGTGTCAAGACAGTTATTAGGAGCGTCCATGACCTAAGACACAAACACTGAAACAACTACTATTTTTAACCACTATTAAAACAAATATTTTTCTAATATTTTGGTGAATTTCTTTCCACTCATCTTACAGTGAAAGATGTTTTTTTGTTGTTATTGTGCTTCATGTAAGCCATGTCTTGTGGAATTGACAGAATCTGAGTGAATGCTGAGTAGCTGGGTGCAAAAGGGAGTAGAACCAAAATATTTCAGGTTTAAAAAAAAAAAAAAAGACAGACTAAAATATCAATTCAGTGCTGAGTAAAAGAAGTCTCACTTGACTCCTATATTCTTAAAGTTTTAATTAACTCTTTTTTTTTTTTAGAGAAAACTCCTAGAAAGGAAGTGTTGGAATGGTCAATACTGTGTAGAGCTTAATGAAATGAATACAGCCTACTACTTTGAAACATTTAGAATAAATTTGAGCAGTATTCATTTATATTCAGAACATTAACAGACATCACAGAATTATAAGGGTTGGAAGGGACCTCTGGAGATCATCCAGTTCAACTCCCCTGACAAAGTAGATACTCTACAGTGGGTTGCACAGGAAAGAGTCCAGGGAAATTTGAATATCTCCAGAGAACAGAGACTTCACAAGCTCTCTGGGTAGACTGTTGTAGAGCTCTATCACTCCCACAGTAAAGAAGTTCTTCGTCATGCTCAGATGGAACTTTCAGTGTTCCAGTTCGTGCCCATTGCCCCTTCTTCTGTCTCTAGGTACTGCTAACAAGATCCTGTCCCCACCCACTTAACTACCATCAATTAGATATTTATAAGCATGGATAAGATCCTCTCTCAGGCTTCTCTTCTCCAGGCTGAAGAGTTACAGCTCTCTCAGCCTTTCCTCATAAGGGAGATGCTCCATGCCCCTCCTCATCCTTGTGGCTCCCTGCTGCAGTCTCTCTAGAATTTCCCTGTTTTTATTGAGCTGAGGAGCCCAGAATGTTACACAGTACTCCAGGTGCAGCCTCACCAGGGAAGAAGAGGAGGATCACTTCTCTTGAACTTCTGGCCACACTCTTTTGAATACACCCCAGGATACAACTGGCCCTTGTAATGGTATATGGTGATGGGAAGCACAGCAATGGCATTAGAACAGAAAAGCCTTTGGCTGCAGCAAATGAGAACAAGCCTCAGTGCAGCAGCTGGGGATGCAAGGGGGGAGGGAAGCCACTTACTTTTTTTGGAAGGCCTCAGACAAGCAGACATCTCCAGGAAGATACCCTTACCTCCACTGCCAACCCTTAAATGAGGTCTGGGAAGGGGTGGATCCCCGCTCCACCCCTTCTGGTCATTCAGGTGCATTGCATGCAGCTGAGCTCCCCTGTGTTGGCCCTGCCTTTCCACCAGGTGCTCAATCACTGCTTCAAGCTGTGACTTCGCGTTTCTGCTATAGCCTTCTTGGCCACAAGGGTGCACTGCTGGCTCATGGCCAACCTGTTACCCACTGGGACACCAAGGTCTTTCTCCACAGAGCTCCTCTCCAGCAGGTCAGCCCCTCACCTGTTCAGATGCATACGGTTATTCCTCTCCAGGTGTAGAACTCTACACTTGCCCTTGTTGAACTTCATCAGGTTCCTATCTGCCCCACTCTCCAGCCTAATCAGATCTCACTGGATGGCAACATAGGCTTCTGGTGTGTCAGACACTCTGCCCAGATTGATGTCATCAGCAAACATTCAAAGGGCACACTCTATCCCTTCATCCAGACCCGGCACCAATCCCTGGGGAACATCACTACAGGCTTCCAACCAGACTCCACACTGCTGATCAGAGCACTCTGAGCTCTGCCAGTCAGCCATTTTATTCCATTTTGCTGACCACCTAGCTACTGTAAGTGAAGCAGGATTTAGTACCCTGGTATTCTGCTTGGAGTACTGAATGGCTTCAGTAAATAGCTGCACATACAAGACCAGGTTGGCCGCTTACTAAGTAACAAACATGCAGTAATACACAGTTGGTCTTGGTGATCATGAAGGTCTTTTGCAACCTAAATGATCCTTCTTGTAACCTTTGGTTCTCCTAAAGCCTGGAGACCACAAGGACAAGTACAAATGTATGGTCCTCATCATAACTACTTGTCCATAACACTCTCAGAAATAACTGTGATTCAACTTCTGCGCAGGTTTTGGCCTAATATGTAGCTGTGCTAGCCTAGCCTTAGATTAGAGCCAAACTCCCATCCACCCACTCACTCACTCCTCCTCCCTAACGGGAGTGCAGGAGAAAATGGGGTGAAAAATCTTGTGGGTCTAGATAAATAATAGGGGATCTCTTAACAGTTAACCTGATGGATGTAAGAGACTCAACATGGGAAAAGTTAAAGTAACTTATTCCTGGGTAAACTAGATGGCTTTCCCCCACTGTCACCATCACGGGCTGGATCACCATGGAGCCTGAATTGGTACACACAGATGTACTCTGGGGGGCCTCAGTTGCTCAGCACTCACAGCCTTATATAACTGATGAATCCAGAGTGCTCATTCTGCAATGAGTAGAAGAAACTAGTTGTGTTTTCCTCTCTATTCTTTGACCACTGACAATGTGGGAGCAATATATTAATTTATTGTCTTACTTCAGACTACCTTGCTAGGTCTTCTGATGTGCTGCCATAGCACAATCAAGGTGTTTCTTACTCTGTTCCACCTTTTTGGCCATATGAGTTCGAAAGAAAAAAGCAGCTACCAAAACCTGCAGCAAATACATTGGCAAGTCCTTTCCGCCTCCTTTGAGATGCATGCTCTTGTTCAGAAAATGCAGGGACGTTACACTCATTGCCTTCTCTAGAATGTCACACAGGCAGAATGGCCTCCCTCACACTGTTACTGGCAACAACAAAATCCTTGGAAAGCCACACATCCCCAGTGTGAAAGCAGCACGCTAACAGTATTGCATAATAGGTGAGGTAGCCACTTGTGTGCAATTGGAAACCGCATGGTCATGGTGGTTTCTGTTGCAAGTGTAGCTGAAGCTTACCAGTTCTAGAAGCTGAAGTAGCTCTAAGGCTTAAAAATCAGAAGGAAACTGAAGCAGAACAAGCACTCCAGACATACAAAGTTACTAAGTGGCAGCAGAAGAAATGCCAGAGGACTCCCATTCCCCTCTGGCTTGGAAACTTCTCCCCAGCCAACTTTAACTATTGTCTCCTACACTTCATGTCCCTCTTTGTCACTGTGCCTTCAACTGCAATGTCTGCCTGGGAATCTAGCCTGCCATGAAAGTTAACTCTCCCAGGAACATTCAATTTTCATCATCTTCTTCCTTTAGGACCTACAGAAAATAGAAGAGTGAAGAATGCAGGACACTGGGATATGCTGCCAGAAGAGGATCACAAAGCCCCATGGGGACTGGAAGCAAAGAAGGTCTAGGACCGGAGGCAGCACTGACAGACAGTCCTGCTGGCCAGGAGATAGAACTCAAGTCAGGGACAAGGCAGGGATTGCCCTGAGATCACCACAACAGCTGCAGTCCAGCCATACATAGAGAGTTAAAGCAGAAAACATTCTCTTGACACTCACTTTTTAGATGTTTGTAAGCGTTGATTATCAAAACAAGATTGCCACAGGATTTGTTTGTTCCAGTGGGGTGTGTTTTCTTTTTAAATACACTTGTTTGTTTTCAGGGTGCCTGAGTAAAGGAAACAGACAAGGTCTTAATTTTCAGTAGCATAAATGCCCAATTAGTCTGAGATATCAGCAACAGTGACCAAAAAGTCTTTAAAAAAGGTCAGACCATCTTCAGTTTCTCTAATTAGTCTGCTGGAGAACAATGCATCAATGTAAAACATTTTTCAGTTCTGTGTTCTCTGTTTTGATATTGGTTACAGCCTTTAAAATCTTGATTTCCATGGATTTTTCACCAGATCCTAAATTTCTTTGGAAGAGCATCTATTAAGCAGATATGACAGAGCTTGTAGATTCAGGTCTATTAGCCTTAGCTTTATCTTTAATCATCAAGTAAAAGGGGAAGTTACATAGAAAGCTCTTGCATTTCATCTTCTGTTCACATATATTACATATTTCACATTTGTATATAAACTACTCTACATACAACATTCCATGGAATTACAGAATGAGCTCTGAATAGTCACGCCCAATAAAAGTATTTTTTTTCCTTTCCTTCATGTGAAGGAAGATGGTATCTCAATATATTACTCCCAAAGTTAAGTCTTTCCTAGAGAATATTTTGGTTTGAAGCTTGGAAACACAATAACATTTTATTGATCTGTGAACTTCCAGCCATCGGGTGTTATAATTACATTAAGTGAAAACATTTGGTCCGTAATATTAACTTTATTAGACTTAAAGCACTTAGCCAATACTTGTGTCTCTGCACACTGATTTTGTTGGTTTAGACAGAGAAAATAACGATGGACGGCAGCATGGCCATTTTACAAAAAAATCTTTCAAAATGACTCATACTTTCATTTTCTCACACTACAAAGGTTCTTATTTAGTTTATTTTCTGACAGTTTTGGAGCTCCAGGGACAGTGATTTCTCAGAATGGCGCAGTTATTCTCTTCCTGAGGTTGTGGATATTTTTTGTTCTTCTCTAAATAGCTCTTTTTGATATCTTTTTTTTCTCTGATTGATAAGGAATTAGCTTCTGGAAATGTGTGACATAAGGCATTAAGCCGAGTTCTGACCAGCTCTTCAGGAAATCCTGTTATATATCGGACAATAGGATGAACTGCACACGTACCGGAATTACATCATTAGTTGTGTTTCAAATTTCTGCAATGTTTTGACAGTGACAGGTTACCTCAACATTTGAGTCTAGCTTGGAACGTTCTGAAGGACTCATTGGGGCTCAGGGAAGCTTAGGTTGGAGTCAGTGCTATTCATGAGGGAATTTTCCTGCCTGGCACCCAGTATGCTCCAGAAACAAGCGTAATCTAAGAGGTAGTTCTCTCAGAATCACTTCATGGAACACAGGGAACTCACTCCTCAGCAGCGCACTGAAATCAGAAGTTCCAACTTCTCCTGTTCATCCTGGAGAAAGAATTGGGTTTACTTGTCTGGGGAGAATGCAATATTGCAGGAGGACCTCTGAGCACGTCAAAAGATGAGTAAATGAAATTACTGTGCAATTACTCCATGAGATTGCTTACCTGGACTCAAACAGCTACTCTGATAAAAGTTTAAATATTTTACATCAAGTATTTGCTGAACAGATAACTGGACTCTAATTGAGCTTCTAAGTCAAGAGCCTCTACTCACTGACTAGAGAACCACATGAATCTCCTAGATTCAGTAAACTTGACAGATTCACAGAAAAAATGTGGTACAATCAACAGATTTCTGCCTAGGCTATGGTCCACTAAGAAGAATATCTGCTCTCCATTGTATTTAACATGGCCTTAAGGAGCTAGTTTGTCATTCCTGCATGTTAACATCATTCTCTTGTTTACTGTCTGGATTAATTACAGTTTAATTAAATATCCAAAATGCAGGGCTAGTGTGAGAAATACTCTTCAGAGAATAGCGTGTAATCTTCCACTAGCATTTCTTCTCAAATTTAGAGGAGAAAGGAGTATTCTTTTGGCTAAACAACTACAATGTTCAACATATTCCCTTGCAACTTTGATATACTTACATTTAAAAATTCCTGTGCTTGACGGAACTTACTTGATGTTTTTATAAAGCATCAGTGTTCCAGCTTCTACTCTAAACCATTGTATTGCATTGACTTCCTAGCTCAGCAGCAGTGTTTACCCTTGAATTTCTTGAGGGGCAGCTGGACCATGAAACAGGAATGGCTTGGACTGAACAGCTACAGAACAGAAGGATCCTGGAGTGTGTCTATGCTTCTCTTTTAAAATTAGAGAAAATATGCTGTCATAATCATAATTACCTATAGTTTTGGTAGATTTACTGATGACTGTAAGCATGGTCAACCATAGAACAACTTATAAACAATGGTCAAACAAAACTTTTACCTAAATACATCATTGGCCTAGTTTAAGAAAAAATTTGAATGAAACTTGCCAAAAGTACTCTCTTCGAATTGTTGTGTTACAAAGGTCCATGGTGGCATTCAGTGGGATAAGACAAAAAGGTGAAAACAATCACATTTTCTTGTTCTAGATCATGGGAAAATTAAAAAAAAAAAAACCAACAAAAAAGAACAACAAAAAAAAACCACACACAAACACACAAAAAAAAAACCCACTATTTTTTAGAATAGAAGTGGAAGAGCCTTGGCTTTAAGAAGAAGCACCCTATTGTCTTTGGAAATTGGTGATTTCTAACCAGCCTGAGTTTTGCAAGACCCTAGAGAGACATGGAACAAAGTAGTTCTATGTACTAAGACTCTATAACTAAGTAGTTACAGAGATTACTTAGGAAAACCAAGACTTATAATTACTTTGGATTATTAATTTGCTCCTAAGAAGAATGGATAAGTCTGCGTCTCTGAAACTTGTAGTTTGGCCAAGTATTTCTTGAACTACCATAGCAAAATATAGAAAGAAAAAATTAGATTGGCAGGGGAGTTGGACTTGATGATCTCTGGAGGTCCCTTCCAACCCCTACAATTCTGTGATTCTGTGAAACATAAAATGATCTATAAAAGTTGTTCAATAAAACAAGCTTTCTATTTTGCCTGTTCAGCTGTTAGAAACAGGATATTTCTATTGGGCCAGAAAAATACATTTTTTTCCTACAGCTACTTTTGCCATGTTCTACATTTACAGGATGTTCATACTGAGGTGTTGAAAATTCAGCATGAAATGTGCCATTTGCCACAATGTGATTTATAGGTCTCAGTTACAGAAAAAAAAAAAAAGAGGTTTATATTTGTTGTTCTGTTACAATTATATACATATATATATATATATATCAGCCACACATGAAATCAGCAGAAAACAGAGATTGTGTTGTTTTAAATAAAAACAGTATGTCCCACCCGGTTCCGCTTCTTTCTAAATTGGCCTATTTTTGTCCTTTGTTTTCTTTTATACAGACATAGAAGGAAGATATTTTACATGATTTTTTGTTCACTTGCATCACTCTTAGTTGCATGACTGCAAATGTAAATTTGAAAACTATGACATTTCGTATTTAACCATGCTGGTTCAGAGGAAATCAGCACAACGATGTTGACCTGATGTGAAAACTATACGTAAGGACTGTGTGATCCATTCACTTCTGCAGACAGCTGAATTTAAAAAAAAAACTCTTAAATCAAATAATTGAGGGCAAGTAAACATAAGGTTGCACCATTCATAATGATCCCAGTGTATGTTTATGCTCACTGCATGGTATTGGCCAGGAACAGCCATTGTAATGACCCATGGGTAACACGTGTATGAACCACTAGTACAGGTCACAACATAAACAGATGCTTGGGTAATTTGTGCTGTGTCCTGATCACTATCTAACACCTAGAAGTTATCTTTTTCTGAAGGCTTTTAACTAGTTAAATAGCTAGGTAATGTAATGAATTGTCCTTCAGTTAATGTATTACAAATAAAAAATCCAAACCCAAATTTTAACTCCAGTAAAAGAAAGAGTAGGAAACTCTTTGAATATGGTAGTAAGTCTTACCTCACAAAATTGGTATTTCTATTCTGATAACACATTTCCTCATGCATTGCTTTTTTTTTTTTGGTTTGTTTTTTTTTTTTTTTTAATCTTACAGCTTGCTCTATTTCAGGATCCCAAGGCTTTGGTTTCAATATGACTGGATTCAAGTCAATACAATAAATGTGATTTTCAACGTCACATCCTTTGTGTAAAGCAAATAGGCACTTAAATCATAGGCCCTATCTTTGCATCTGTTCAAAGGAGATAACACTGCTATTTGTTAGGCATGTCATTTGCTATCTGCCAGACTGTTTACTCAGTCATTTGTGAATGGATGAGGAAAAACTTAGCGTGGGTGTACTTATGTCAACAAACAAAATGGATGCCCTCATACTAAGTCACTTCTTCGAGGGACTTCCCCAGTCAAAGGTTGTATCTGCCTTTTCCATTGTTACAACCTTTGATGGATAATCTTCTGCAGATTCATCTAGTCACTTTTACAAATGATTTATATTTTTTGCATGTATGGCTTTCTTAGGCCATGAATTCTACAGTTTAATTACACTTTGTGTAGAAGTCCTTTGTTTGCTCTTGATCTGCAGCTTGGTGATTTATTTTGATGTTTCCTGTAGCTCTTGTAAGAAGCAATGAATTATTCCCTATTCATGACTTTACAGCCCTTGTCACATTGCCTTCCTCAATTATGTATTTTCCATGCTGAAAGGCCCTAGATTCACCTAATCCCTGCTTGTACAGAATTTGTTTCATGCATTTACCTTGTTGTCCTGTGCCTACCATTTCCACAAATATATTCTGAAAGGGAAGTTGGCACATATGGAAAATTAGAAAATCTTCACCATCATCTTGAATAGCCAGTCTGTTAAGCTCAGTGGCACAAGCAGGGAGAACCTCTGTTTTCCAGGTCTATACAGGTTTTCCTGAATAAAATTTATTTTCTTCCCACAAATCTCTGTTCACTGACTTCCATAGCCGCAGTGAATCAGATCGTGGCCTTCAAAATGCTTCCTTCCCTGCTGCACAGCCTCAAAAGAGCCCATCATCTAAATAACTCACAGATTATGTAGCTGAAGCATAGGCCTGTGCCCAAGATAATTCTTACTGGAAGCTACCAGATCAAGGTTGCAGAGATAAGAAATGTCAAGATTAAGATAAACTGTTATCTGCTTGTCTTTGGTGTGTACGAATTCTAAATTTCCTTCTCTTCAAGCAGAAACTGTAATCTCCCCAGAAAATCCATTCTGTAATCACGGATAGACATAGGTTGGAAGGGACTCCTGCCGGCCTTCAAGTCCAGCCGCCTCCCCCAAGCCAGTGCAGCACTGAAGCTAAATCAGGTTGCCCAAGTCCATGTCCAGACATGTCTTTGTCTTGAGTGATGAAAATTTCTCCAGTGACAGTCATCAGCACAGAAATTTCACCGTCTCTCTTGACAGTCTGCTCTACTTGCTTAACCAGCTCCATTGTGACCTTTTTTTTTCTTTTTAATAGAATCTGAGCTACCTCATTATTAAATCTTGTGAGAAAAGATTTGAAATTTTAGATTTTCTTTCCATTTTCTTGAAAGAGTGACAGACAAGGGTGACAGATGTCATTTCTTTGTTGACTAACCACTGATGAGACATAGTCAACCAGTGTAGACTTACTCTATTTGCAGAGTGGAGACCCTAAGTTCTGTACAGCCTTTCACCTTTCTTCACCTTTGTCCTTAGCACACCGAGGCTCACTAGGACTTACTACTTATTCTAGGTTCTCCTTGCATCTCTTCGCAGCTCTTTTTCACTCTCCCACATCACCAGTTTCAGTCTCCCTGACCGGGCAATTTTCCCCAGTCAACTCCTGATGTCGACGTGATATTTTGCTCTTGAAACAGCAGTATATAGTCACTCACTCACTCTGTCCCCAGCGCAGGTATTTCTCTCCTCACGTCTCCTGGCGACCAGCAGGAGGAGCAGTGCTATCACAGGACAGCTATTACTTTCCTACACAGAAAGACACCAAAAACGTGGGGTAGGAGCCACAGGTAAATTTCTGCTCTCTTCCTCAACTTCGAACTCGTTACAGATAGAGTACCCAAAAAATTACCTGTCTAGGCATCTCAAGAGGAAATTTAAGGACTTTTTTTCCTCCAAAAGGTGCATAAGGCTTATATTTGCATGGTTCAGTTTGAGTAAAATTTCTCAGTTATAGAACTTTCTTGTATTCACATCCAATGTAATATAGTTTTTCTTAATCGGATTCTTAGATAAGATGTATTAGTTCTACCAAGGTTTTCACCCTTGAAAATAGATACATTCTTCTAGAGAATTGTCAAGGTTTTGTAATTTTTTGCTATTGGTATTCCACATCATAACATCATGTGGAGCACAGAGGACCAGAGGACCTCACAGTCATCACGGAAGTGATGCTCACTCTCTCTCTCACTGCCTGGCAGCGGGTGTGGGTGTGCTTCCAAGTCGTGCACCATCAATTTCAAAGTAGGCTTCTCAGTCTTTGGAAACCTCTCTCTCTCTTATTTTACTTGATTTATTAGCCTCAGTTTTCAATTAGATTGTATTATAGTTTGTTATCTTGCATTCCGATATCACAGTTAGTAAAATAAGTTTTCCTCCTTAGGTCGTTGCTGCTGCTCTGTTTGTTTCCTTGTGCCCAGCTCCCTTTCCCTTTTCCCTTCCCATTTTTGGGGCTGGGGGGGACCCCCAGTCCTACTGCCCCCCTGTCACGGACGTAGATTGATCTAGATAACTCCGTGACAAGAATTAGTATGGCATCAGAGGAAGACTAATTTTGTAACTTAATGAGAGTCTCTAATTGGCCCTCAGGATCTGCCATGTATCAGTTTGATATCTGAAAACGAATTGTTAATACAGTAACATTATTACTATGCAGCTGATCCTGTATGTGGAAAATGAACAGATCCCTGTTAGGGGGTGATGGTGTATGGGCTCACATGACAGTTAGGGCCATCCAAGTCCTAATGAAAGCACAAAATTTCAGCAAATAAATAGTTCACTGCTCTTATGAAGAACCTAAGGAAAAACTGTTCTGCCTAGAGGCACCTTCAAGACTGCTTCTTGTACATCCCTGCAGTAGTTGGTTCCACCCACTACCCTACAGTTTTCCCATTGCAATGGGAACTATTTGTACTGACTGTTCCAACATTCAGCTCTTTCTGCCCTAATTTATTATTATAGTTATTAAAACAATGACCAGCAAACAATAGTAAAAGAAGTTAACTCTTCTGTGACAGTTCTTCATTTTCCTATAAATTTGGAAGTCATCTGCTGAATGAAAAATTCTGATCAACTGTCATTTCATATAGTGACAAATTTCTTAATAATGTCTTCAGATCTGTATGTTAAAATTTATAGTCTGATTACTGTAGTTGATCGAGGAGTTTTGATAAATTCAGATAGCAGCGTTCCTTTTTTGTTGCTATTTATGTATCCTTTCCTGGCCTGAAAACCTAAGTACAATTTTTATGCTGTTTTTCAGACTGAAATGCTATTTCAGACTGAAATACCTAAGGAAGCTAGTTTACATCCTACTATACTTATGGATCTATACCAAGTCAGCTAATCTGTTCACTATAGGAAATAGTTCAAGAGTGATCTAAGACAGACTACAAGCTGGACCAAGGCTCTGGAGCCAAACTGGGAGCAAATCACTATGGTTTAGTGAAACACACACTCTAATATTATCTTCTCTCCAAAATACATACTTCTGTAATTTACTTTAAAATTTTGTAATACTTCAGTTAGTGTCATTACTGTATGAAATTTTAGTGTCAGCAGAAAATAACAGCTTTATGTGTGTTGTTTTCTGGACAGCATTTCAGCCTGAAAAATGGCATCAAAATTGTGCTTAGGTTTTCAGGACAATAAAGTAAGGAGGAAGGTTCAACTTCTGCTGCCATACCACCAACATCTGTCTCTGACATCATGGGCCAACATAATAAAAAAAGAGGCATTTCTTTGGAGCAGCCCTCATGCAATATTTTAGAACACGTCTGTATAAATTTCATCTTCAGTACTTTGAACTGGTCAAATGCAAATCAGGTCTGTAAGCCTGCAGTAACTCAGCTGTTATTTTGAGCTAGTACACCATTTAGAGAAACTTCAGCTTCACTCCTGCCATTCTGGACAGTAGGATATTGAATTCTCCGGGCGACTGTAATACATACAGCCATATAAGCTTTAGGAGTGGTGGAGAGATGGGGAATGCAGCTTTAGTGTAAGAAGTGCATAGAGACAGGCAGTTATCATGGACAGCTCCAAGATACTTGACCTTGCTCAAGGAGAACTTCATCAGCGTCTCTAAAGATTTCAACAAATAAATTCTCAACATTCTTTAATATATATTTGTAGGCTGAGGTTTTTCAGAATCCTTTATCTGAATCTGTTTAGTTAATTTCTGTAGCAGCATAAACTACCTTCCTGATTAAAGTCATTTTTCTGCCAAGATCTTTGCATAAAAATTGAGCAGTGTCTCAAAAGGATTGCTAGATCATCGTATGCAAAAATACACATTTTTGCCGCATTCTTGTCTTCGGAAACAGCTGAAATGATCTGTCTGATCTTTTGTCTTGAGGTTGAGCTGTAGAATGAGATTAAATTAGTTTGGCTAAAATTATAAATGGATGAAGATGGAATGTGAAACTTCAAGGGAAACCCGTACAAATAAAGTTTGCTGACTTGAACTATCTGCTTTCCAAACTAATTGCATTTCATAGGCTAGTTTTAAATCTAATAAAATCCAGTGTTGTATCTGTCTGTTTTGATCTCCTGAATAACACAGGCCAAATGATTTCAACAAGTAAGAGTCTCTTTTTTTACTGCAGGCTGATATGAAGACTTCAAATTCCAGAGTACCATTACATATTCTGTAAATTTCTCCTTTTTCTCTCCTGATTAATAAATTACTGCTAAAATTTGTAGTTCTGAGTTCAAATTTATCTAGCTTCATACTGAAAGCAGTAAATCATGTTTTTGGGGTCTTTTAGTGCTATATAGAGAGCTATTCGCATATACTTACCATATACATAGTTACAAATTTCCAGTTTTTTTTTAATTAATTGAATAATTCTTTTCTCTTAAAGTCCTGGTGATGTGCCTGTTTCTAGCAAGAAAAAACTCAGAAAATCTCTTTTTTTTGAAGGCTTTTGTTTTTCATTTCTGTTTTCAGAGTTGGTTTTTTTTTTGTTTTGGATATCAGGGGGCAGTTCTTTACCAGGAGAGTGGTGAGGTGCTCGAACACACTGCCCAGAGAGGTTGTAGATGTCCCTGGAGGTGTTCAAGGCCAGGCTGGATTGAGTCCTGGACAGCCTGGTCTAGTATTACATGTGGAGGTTGGTGGCCCTGCATGCAGCAAGGGGTTGGAGCTTCATGATCCTTGAGGTCCCTTCCAACTCAAGCCATTCTATGATTCTATGATCCATGCACAGATACATACTATGGTGTGCTAAATCTAACACAAAATGCATAGATTGATAAAGATATTTGCTATATTCATAACTGACTTCTCAAGTAAATTCTAAGCGTGAGAGATTAAATATCTCATATGACAAAAGTGCAGTAGCTTTCTGATCCCTGATCAAGGTTAGATTTTTATACTTAACCAATACACTAGAATATTTCAAGATGAGGAGAAATATATGCATGCAAATAAAGAAACTTAAAATCCTTATTGTTATTATCAAAATTGTCTTATGAAGCAAGTAAATGAATTTCATCTCACTTTCACTTTCATTAAAGGCAAAAAAAAAAAAAAAAATTGTTCTTATAACCAAAGTCATAGTGTCTTTTAATATCTCTGACAATGAGGTTTCTCATGGCTGGCTCACTGTGGAAGTAATCTAATTAAACATACACTGTGCTTAAGAAATAAAAAGAAATTCTAATTTAGGGGCTGAAGTAACTATGAGAGAAGAATAAAACTTTGGAAAGCTGTGACAAAAACTCACATATCTGTGGTTAGAATTAAAACAAAGCCCTGCTGTTGTTAATAGCCCTCTCAAGTCACTGCAAACATCTACTGTTCTTGAAGTAGGGATGTTCAATAAGACCTTAGTTTTCCCAAAATTCCTTCTCACATTAATCAGTGCTTTTCATTTTCTCTTGGGATGATCTTATCCTAAGAGATAAGGTTTTTCAGAACCATATTCTCTAATAGTTTAACATACCCCTCACTTCCTCCATCAAAAAAAAATATTACCTTTTTACCTGAGCTATGCCCCAGTTTAATATTTCTTTCTTTCTTTAATTCCACAGATCTTGTACTCATAACTCTGAAGCAGTCAGTTCAGACACGGTAGATGGTATTTCAAGATCTTCATAGATCTTCCATGGGAGAAATCTGTGCTCAAATATCTTCAGACTAGGAAATAACTGAACCCAAATGTTCCACCTTCCTGACTGACACTACATAATTCTGTAAGCAGTGGGTACTTGCAGCATCAAAGCTACTTGTAAGTGATCTGAAAACATTCTCAGTATGCTAAACCTACTCTTGAGCCCACTTTCCAGCATAAGTGTTTGGTTTCAAGTATTCTCAGGTGTGCAAGCATTCCATCTCTCCAGTCTGAGGTAGGCTCAGAAGTCCAAGCTTACATAGCCTAGGAATGCAAGGATTCAAATTTAAGACTATGTGAATTACTGTTAAGTCTATTTGTCAAGTTATTCATTTCCTATTTCAATTTGTGCCCTTAATTTTCCAGTCATCCTCGCTGCTCTGTTTTGACAGCTGACTAATCCTATTGACGGGTAAACAAGGGCATGGAAAAGATAATGCTTTTTGCCAAGGTCTTTGCACTAAAGGATGTTTGGTTTCAAATGGCTTCCAAATGTTTGTTCTTCCCCCTAATACAATCTTCTAGGATATCTAAGGATATGTCTCCTGTGATCAAAGGCTTTGCCATACCCTCAAGTGTATGTCTTGTGTGTGGCATCATGCTGTATAAAATCAAGTCTGGCAGGCTGTAAATTGTACTCCTGTTATATGTATTTTCATGCTTATTAATTCTGATGGCTTAGGATCAGAGGAAAGCAACTTGTAGTGCAGAAGGGATGAGAGACAGAGCCCGCAATTGCGAAAAACTTGCTCTCAGCCAGAGCTCTGCTGTAGTGTGGGAATATGTTGGTAGTCCTTTGAAGAGCCTGCTGGGCAGTTCAGTACTGCTGGCTCCTCATCCTCAGCATGGCACCAAGCAATGTTTTTTTTAATATAAGTAATTAAAATGGCCTATTTAAAAGTACAGAACCACTGAAAAGGCAAAAGCATTAGCTAGCTGTAAGTTTGCACCCCTTTCAACGAGCTGCATCAGTACTTTTCCAAGATAGTTTTAAATAGAAGCATATATTTATCAGATGCCCTACTATAAAGGTGCAAAGGATTCAGTGTTCATGGCAAAGGGCTCTCTAGCTGGTGAAAAGGACATGAAAAAGTCTATAATGTTTGGCTCAGGGATCAGTGACAACTTTATAAATGTAGCCTGAAAGTTTCAACTGAACTTCAGGCAGTGAATGAGGCCCTGTATACTGAAGATACACCACAGATCTGCTTAGTTCTTGTTCACTTTCAATATCCAAATGTTGGACATTGCTTAAAATGTGGTTCTTGTTTCATTAGAAAAATAGGACAATATATGTAGGATTATATGTAAATATATTTATTGTAGCATAATTACTCCTTGTAATATACTATAAGGATTCTGTCTACCCAGCCATCCAATTTATGCAATGAATCTCTGATATATACTTTCATGTAATGCTTCTCTATTTCATAATTTCCCATCGATTACATTGTATTCCCATGTCTGCTTCTATCTAGAAGTAATCAGAAAACCATAACTGATTTTTAGATTTTTAGGATTGGATTGACTGAAGCCTGATAGAAAGGTATAAATAGATTTAAGCACATCCTTTTCATATTTCTAAGCCTTCTTGCTTTCTTGATCAGTTAACAGCCATGATAGAAAAGACTGAAACACTGCATTAACTTTGGATCTCACATTTATACAATTGCTTTTTTTCTAAATAACTTTCAAATATATTACGTTCATAACCTGAAACTGTAGGCAAAACACATTTCAAATGTGAAATAACCCCAATGGTAAATCAAATGTTTATAAGTTAAACAGTGAAACACAAATCATAGCCCTAAAACTACGTGTAACTGTCTAAGAGATGCTTTCCATTAATATACACATTTTCATAATACTGCTACATCATTTTAGTAACTGAATTTCCATCATGAGTTAAGACAGATGTTTCTAACTGTCATCCTTCATCGTTAATTTAATCTATCAGGTTCCAAATTGTCTAGAATAACAAAGAATCAAAAATATATTCTAAGATATTTCTGCCTAACTCAATTTGTACATTAATAAATCCCTCAGGTTTCAGTACAGCTACACAGTCTACAAAGAAGATCTTCCATAAAGGACAAAAAAGAATTTTGAAATACCGCAACAATATTTTTATTTAAACTTTTAAATAGAATTATTTATTTTAAAACGATCTTTCACAACACTTCATCAAGGGTATGTCACCTTCCAGAAACTGAAAAAATTCTCTTGCTCAGCAATTCATTGCCTGTCATCCAAGGCTTCATAACAGACTTTAAATGCATTCTTAGCTTCTTACAGTTGTGGAGCTCAACTGATGATCTTAAATCATTTTGGTTGCATAAGGTTATGAATTGAATGAGAAATAAGAAAAGTTTGGGTGTGTGAACAGTCAATTACTGCCTCTCAGATGATGTGTGGTGTATTTGCCGAGATAAAGGAACTTGTTTTTGAATTTTCTGCTCTGTGTTGCATTGCCTTACACAGAATCACAGATTTGTAGGGGTTTAAACGGCCCTCTGGAAATCATATAGTCCAGCTCCCTGCTAAAGCAGGTTCCCTTCAGTAGGTTACAAAGGAAAGTGTCCAGATGGGTTTTGAATATCTCCAGAGAGACTCCACAACCTCTCTGCATAGATTGTTCCAGTGCTCAGAGCTGTATGTACAATGAAGTTTGTAATTTCAACATTCAACAAGAGTCTTTCATTCATCTTCAACAAGAGCCTTTCAGAGAGATGTTCTCTTCTTTCTCCCAACTAGGGAGCTCTTTCCTTACAGCTTGCCCTGGGTGAAATATATGTGCAGATACAGCAGTTTACTATTGTCTCTCAGGTACCTTCTCAGATCTGGAAGCTTCTGCAAACCCATGCTTAGATTCCATAGCACCAGCGCTTCTCCGTGTGCCATGTCATCTCATCTCAGAAAGAGAGCTCAGCTCTGAAGCAAGCCTTTCTGCTTCTTTTGTGTAAGCTAACATTGTCTCCTCGGTAAGCGGATAGCAAGGGAGTTTGCAAATATAAATACTATCAGTTTTTCTTCTGATAGTATTTTCTTCGTTTGACACAGCAAAGTCTTTTCCACAGGCTTACCCAGGTCTGTAATATTCTACTGTTTGTGATGATTTCAGTTTGAAATTGTGTCACGGTGTAGCAGGGCAAATCAGGAGTTTTGCTACTTTGGGAGGCAGCCATAGAGCTGTGGTGTGCTGGAGAAGTCTGTGAAATAAGTTTGGTAGCTCACTGTTGAGATACCTTATAATTAATGCTGTTAATATTTTAAATTGGTATACTAGCTGTTAACTCATGTCAGAAAGACTAGTCACCTCCCTGAGATAGCATGTCATACTGCTTCTGAATATGAGCTTTCTGAAATGAATGGGCATTGCCACAGATTGCCCCATGGTTCTAACTCAGCAAGCGGAGTTTAATGAGATGTTAACAGTTAAATGGACTGGGGTTTTTTGGAGATATAATAAATTAGACACATTCCTACTGGAATTATAAGTGCACCAGTGCCAAGTGAAGTGTTCCAGTGACTGTTCCATCTGAAATCTGAGAAAGTAGGTATTAAAGGGAACTGATCTTAAAAAGATACCCAAATATCACTTTCATTTGTTGCTGATACAAAAAGTCCAGAAAGTTTTAAGGCTATCCTCTAAGAAAAAAAAATTACTTTTCAAAGATAATTATTTCAATATATGGGTAGTGATTATCAACGGGTACAAGTGCACAAATCAATAGAAACTGAAGTGTTAAGGAAATGGTTCGATATATATGGAAAATATGAAAAATTAATCAAATAATTTATTCATTTTTCCCCTTATTACCATTTAGATGAGCTCAAAGCAAGCAGTTAGCAGAATAAAATGTGATTACTTTTTAAACTATTCAGAAATATCTGAGTAAAAGGCAGTGTCTAAGGATTGTACCACAAAGTATTTAGAATGCGATTTTTAGTGTTAACTTATTAAACATTATGCCTGAATAACAGATGTTTTAATAATGAAACAAGATATTGGAAGTACTAAAGATTAATTTCCACTTCTAGGTGACTGAGAAGCTTTACAGTTTCTTTTTGCAGCAGTGGTAACGTTATAGCTTAGACTTTCATCAAATGTATTATAATTAATGACAGAGAGCTTGAAGCTTCTTACAGAGAGCTTGAAGCTTCTTTCTCTTGAAAGCATACTATTATGAGATTGTTTTTGATTTGAGTTTTGAAGTCAATTAGCTTCCAGGTCTTAGAACCATAATAAACAAACAAACAAATAAATAAATAAATAAAAATGTTCTCTAACAAGCTCTAACAACAAATACTAGAGACACTATTTTTATTACTTCTAATCGCATGATTTTTAAGACTCTGATTATTTTGTGATCCTTCATTTTTTATTCCAGATTGCTCGCCTATTTTAATGTTGTGGGAACACAGCCTCTACCAAAATATAAGCACACATTTAGGACTAAAACAGTTTCATGCAATCAATATATACATACATAGCCTATGCAATATCAGGACGCTCATCCCCATGATGATACACTTTCTAACAGTTGGTGTTACAAAAGCATCATACTTGTGAGGCCACTCTCAGTTATCTTTGAAAGTTCATGATGATATGGGCAGGTTCCTGAGGATCAGAAGAGAGCAAGTGCCTTCTCTGTCTTCAAGAAAATGCAAGAAGGAGCTCAGTTTGTCTCACCTTGATCCATGAGAAAGGCATGGAGCATCTAATCTTGAAAACTATTTCCAGACACATGAAGAACAAGAAAGTGCCCAGGTACAGGTACAGTAAACATGGATTGATGAGGAAGAAATCATGCTTAATCAACCCTCTATGCTGAGTTGAAAAACTTGGTGGGTGAAGGGCAAGCAATTGATGTAGCTTACCTTGACTTTAAGGCTTTCAGTGCTGTCTCCGATAACATCCTCACAGACAAGCTGGTGAGGAGTAGGCTGGGTAAGTTTACAACAAAGTGGATTGAGAACTGGAAGAACTGTCAGGCTCAAATGAGTTGTGATCTAGGGCTTGAAATCCTGCTGGAGACCAGTCATTACTGTTGTGCCCCAGGCACTGATACTATGATGGGGCAGAATGCACCCTTGTGAATATCACAGATGATACAGACCCAGAGGAGTGGCTGATGCACCAGATAGTTGTGCTGCCTTTCAGAGAGACCTTGAGAGGCTGGAGAGATCAGCAGACAAGTACCTCATGCAGTCCAACAGAGGGAAATTAGAGCCCTGCATCTGGGTAAGAATAAACCCATGTACAATAGGAATAAATCCACACAGGAATAGCCAGTACATGCTGGAGGCTACTTGGCTGGAAAGCAGCTTTGCAGAGAATGATTCCTTAAGCTCTAGTAATTCTATGAATTGCAGATCTTAGTTGGAAGAGCATCATGATGCAGTGCAAGCAGGGAAGGAGATTTTTGGTATTTGTCAAAGATAACTTCTTGATTGAAGGACTCAGTGGTCCATACAAGGGTGATGCACAGTTGCTGCTCATTAACAAGGAAGTGGTGTTGACTGGGATGAATTTTTCAGTGACAGCTGGCACAGATTCTGATGAGGAGGCTAACAAGAAGATGGAGACAGGCTTTTCTTTGTGGGAGGGCCAAAGACAAGTGTGTCTAAATTAAAGTGAAAGACATTCAAACTGGATATAAAAATAGTCTGTTTTCACCATGAGAATAACCATGTATTGGAACAGGTTGCCCACAGAGCTTAAGCAGATCCTTGGGAATTTCAAGACCAGACCTGATCTTGTATAGATGACCCTTCATTGAGCAGTAAGTTCAACTACATAACCTTCTAAATTAACTTTTAGACTGCATTTCTATTTCAGTATTTATATTCATTTCTATTATTTTTGTTAATGAAAATTGGTCTTTCAGAAGGGAAGAGTAGAACTGTAGAATTTTTTTAAAACTTTTTAATTAATGATATTCGTTGCATAAATCCCCATAGTAAGGCAACAGCATTTGACAGATAACTCATTAGTCATTTTTTTCTTGTATTATGGAAGGTGGAATTATGTTACTATTTATTTCTATGTGTTCCCAGTCATGCTAATTTATTTAAATAGCTCTAAATATATTAAAGAAAACAGTTGCTATCAGCGCTGACCTTGTAGCATGCATCATCTTTTAGATACACTGTTCTGCTACATTTTACAGAAATCAGTCAAACATTATGCAAATTGCCTTGTGTTTCTGGTTACTGAAAAACACTTCGCTCTGAACTTGTTTTCCTGCTTTGCTTCAATTAACGTCTGTTTAAGAGATAACTTCAGCCCTCAGAATTTTGTTGTAGGCTGTATATGATACTTCTCATGCTTCACACTGACTTTATCCAAATAGTTTTTGAGCTGTTCAGCTAAACAGGACATTGGCTGTTGTGTGCGCTGTTTTCAATCAATAAAAAAATTACCCTTAGTGAAACTGATTACTTGAAATGAAGACCAAAATATATTTATTCTACTGCTAATATTTTAGATTTCTTTGAAAGCTCACAAAGAGCATTGAAAGGATACACTTGAAGAGCTGGCACTTGATTCTATAGCATTCTCCCATCATGCTCATGGGGTACAAAGGGAATATCAGAAAGTGTGGAAAATTTTATTGTACAAATTTATTTGATGAAAATGGTATTCATTATGTTCTAGCCTGAACTTCCATACCCAGTATTAAAACCATATTTTTTTCTAATGTTTGTTTGTTTGTTCCTCATACAGAGCATGGCATTTGAGGTTGAAATCATGAAATCTTAATGAGTGTCAGCTGCTTTGCTTTTCCCTAGTAGGGTTTAGACTTGCCACCAGGCAGCACTGGGAGAACCAAGGGAAGCTCTTAGAAATAGGGGTAACAACCAGAATACAGGATGTGGGAAGGGTAAGGACAAGGGAGTGCAGTGATAAGCAGAAGATATCTATTTCTTGATAGTGCAGAAAAGGCACAGTGCTCACTCCCACTCTTGAAGCTTAGCAACTTCTTTAAAATCTCATCCTTGGCCAGTGAAGACAGTGACATTGATCTGGCAGAGATGGGGGGAAAATGGCATTCTCTGGCAAAGTGTAGTAGACTTGGATGTACTGCATGCCCTTGTGTAACATATACTCTTAAACATCTGAAGCAGAATGAAAAGTTTCAGCTCCTTCTAGCTTAATAGAAAATAGTAATGTAGAAACTGTGCAATGCTTTCTGGTGAACATATGCCTTCAAGATAGGTATTCTACTGTCCTGACTATTTTTATTGCCTGTGCAGAAAACTAACATGAAGGGGCGGCTTAAGGCTCTGTTGGAAGGTCTCTTTTAATTACTGCTTCTGGCAGAATTTATTTCCAGAAATGTTATCACAGGATTGGAAATAAAAACATCTCCCGACACCACAAGAGCATTTTCAGACACCACTCTCAAATGTGACAATTCTGAACAAGTTAGAGGAAAAAAAGAGGGAGAATATTATGCCCACTAACACCTAACAAAATGCTGCAACACCAGAAAAAAAACATTGTAAGAGATATGTTTTGCATAATCAGCACTTACAGTGTGGAAGCAAGCCTTAATCCGCAAAAACTGTTGTTAAACTTTTAAGGCATAGTCACATTGCTTCTTTTGTCATTATTATTTCTGCCATTGAGCATAGACAGAACAACTAAGGCTTCACAATGCAAACCTCTTAGCTTTTGTCTCTAACATGGACAGAGAAGATTCAAGTACCTTTCAGACTAAGATCAGAGAAGGCCTGGATTGGATAAGAAACTAGATAGGTAAGGCCTGTATAAGAACTTAGAGAAAAGTGAGAATCCAACAGCTGTCAACTACTTCCCAAAAGTTGTAGCTAATCTTTTTTCAGTGGTCTGCTTGTGAGTCTCATGTGATAGTTAGGTTGGGAGGGGATTTGAACACATCATATTCACAGCTGCTCTTTGAACTGCTCTGTTTGAACTGTTCAACATTAGTATGTATCCCAAGCACCTTCCTTTCCCTCTCTGATCTTGGCAATGGAAATGTTATGAAAGTGCGCTTATTCCCATTATGCCCTGCAGTGCTTATCTGGCCATAATTTGTTGCTATGTGGAGGCCTATTTCCCCTGCAGGTAGGTAGCCGGCCCTGCATCACTGCTCACATTGCCAGAAAACCACAGCATCAGAGAAAATTACAACTTCCGTGCTGCAATTTCCAAGCACAAAGCTGTTACTCAAATATTACAGGAGAATAGGAAAGAAGAAAGGAGAAACAAGTTGCTAACAGAGTACTGGCATCAGTGACATACTTTATAGAACACAGACACATTACCCATCCATTCCTAAGATTACTAGCTTACTATCCTGTTATCTTCACACAGAAGCTGACATTAAAAGCTGGAGTTGATAGGAGTAGGCAATAATGCTTTCATGTATTTTAAATCATCTCATCATTCTCATCTTTGTTCTTGAAACCTTCTTTACAATTTAAGCTAATAGAGAGTGATAAGGGTCCTGGAAAAATAAGGGCCCTTATACCTCTGTATGAATTTACACAAAATCTTTCCTCTGTGTTTCTCAGAGGGTGATGAGGTGCTGGCACAGCTGCCCATAGAAGCCGTGGTGCCCCATCCCTGAGGTGCTCAAAGCCAGGTTGGATGGGGCCCTAGGCAGCTGAGCTGGTGGGGGGCTGCCCTGCCCACAGGGTGGGGACTGGGGACTGGGACTGGGTGGGCGTTAAGCTCCCTTCCAACCCAAGCCTTTCCATAATTCTATGATCTCTACACATTAGGTAATACCTAAATACAAGTAATGCAAGGCATATTATCTCTGTTCTTTTCAGTTATGCTCAGATAGGAAATTGACCAAACATCTCATAGGTGAAAACACTGTTTTAGCAAATAACTGTAGACATGAATAGCCTTTTTGTATCCAAAACTGTTGATATTGTTTTGTCCTAAAATATACTGGCAAAAATATTTTAATTCTTCAAATAGAATCTAGACTAAACTTTATACTAGTTTTATTGGCTCTTAATATTCATCTGTAAAAATTAATAAATTTAGAAATGTATTGTGTGCAATTATCATAACTATATTTTACAAAGTTTTGAATATTTTGCCAAAAGAGTTCCAGAGGATCAAAGCCATTTATAATAGCACTATTTCAAATGTAATCCAATCTTATTGATAATGAAAATGATAACAACTTAGAAATGAGGTAGACAATATATAAGAGTTTAAAAGGAAACTGACTGAGGTTTTTCTCAATATACATTTCCAGGTTTTTAAAGAAGTTAAAAAGTCTTTTCGATGTTTTTGCTTTTGTCACTTTGAGTGGCATTGTGATCCACCCAGAATGCAAGTTACACTGTGATGATATGAATCACTGATGTCTGTTATAAAATCATATTATCTCACATCTTAATACAACCCTTATACCAGAAACCAAATAAGACACTCTCTTATAAGGAGAGTTTACCTGCTGGCTTTGCTCACCTAAGAGACTGGCAGTTTTACAGCAAAAAGTAGTAACCACATGACTCACTCGGAGAAACAAAGGGACACCTCTGCAATTTCAACACATTGCTTGCATCTCACCTTGTAACAATCCTTTTGCTGCGTTGGCCATTGTAGGAGAAAAAGGAGATTAAGCTCCTTTTTAATTTTGAATAGCAGCAAAACCAAGTGTTTCGTGGCAGGACACAGGGAGTGCTTTCCTGGAATTCTCAAAAATTTGCATATAGGCATCCAATAAAGCAAATGAAACAAAGTGACAGAGATGGCAACAATATTAATAGGATTTTACCACCATCTTGTTCACCTTTGTGTTCTGTTTTTCATGCATGACTCTACTGCAAAGCTCTGTGAAACTGAAATATTTAATTACCTTTTTATCTAGAAGTATCTGGCCTAGTGTTTAGTGTCATAAATACAAAACAAGTTACAAGTAATCATAGTATATCTCAAAATGTAACTGAATTGCACCTTGCATAGCATTATTTTTCTACACCGTTAAATGCAGATTTTGCATTACTTTAGTAACTCATAGCATGACTTCCCAAGGCAGAAAATTCCACATGATGAACTACAGTAAGTAGTTGAGGTTGAGTGCAGTAAGAAGTGAGGCACTTCCAAGTATTTCAAGCTCAGCAGCCACCATTGGCACACAATGCCCTCTCTTCTACTCCTCTTCATGCCCGAATGTAATACATTTAGCCATCTGCCTCTAACTCATGGGTCTCATGTAGTCCCATGCTTCTTCTCAGCAAAGTTGGTTATAAGTCCCGGGGAGTTTAATTTATCTATCACTCAGTGGTGTAACTGAGATTGTAGGATAACAAAAATAAACTGGAATTCTGCAGTTTTCTTGTTCAAGCACCATTCCAAGCAAAATTGTCTTCAAGGCCAGCTCAGGTTTCCAGGGCCTTGCATAACTGAGTTCTGAACATCCCCAAGGTTGCTGATTCCATAACTTTCCTGAGCTACTTCACTTGTTCCAGTGATTTTGTGCTCTTATGGTGAATAGTTTTTTCCTTAAACCCATTCGGAATTTTCCTTGCAAGTGCTTCCTCTTGCCTTTTCTCTGTTATTCTTGTGAGAAGTCATGCTCCCCATTGCCTGTAATTCTTCTTTAGGTGATGGAAGAATTGATCATTCATGCAGAGAGAAAACAAATACAGAAAAAGAGGTTATTGATAGAAGGATTAACTGTGAGCATCGTTAGTCCTGATTTCACAGTTGTTCTGCTTGAGATATTTTTGGTCAGGAAAAGATTTAATTCAGACTATTGTCTCTTTATCTTTTTCATTAATATCTCGTCTCCCTATACCTTTAATCTCAGTGTGGATCCCTTAGCAAATTACTCTTCCAGATTCATTATTTCACTAAGGTCTACAAAAAATGGAAGACAGCAAAGTTGATTTTTATGTTTTGCATTCTGATAGTGTCTTTGCAAGCGATTAAATTATTTCAGAATGTATATTTGAATGCAGAGTATTTGACTATTCAAATGTTGTAAATATATTTTATCACAAATATGTGTGAACCCATCCAAGACAATTTCTCTAAAGTATATTTTCCAACCCCTGATATTTATTTTCTAAAAGGCTTTGTGATTTTTTTGGATACAAGATGCTAGATGGTTTCTCTTTTGGACTGCTAATCACAGGAGTACTTTGCAGAATACCTAACAGTAGCCTACTCTTAGATGACAAGTAAGAAATGAACATCATTTCAGGGAAGACACCAGATATTATCCTGGCCTTGCTGAAGGAGTCCTCAGCTGTTCTGGATTCAGTTCAACTAGGAATCTGCACAACAAGGCATATGACCTTATAGAGCAACTGCATCTCATCTCTACAGAAGAAGAGGTTGAGCTAAGAGATTTGAATTCCTTGACTTTTTTAACTTCTTTTCTTTATTGAAGAGAAACTGTAAGAAAAGTGAAGTTCTAAGTTAGAGTTGTTCTTTTCTTGGATAAGTGGAAAACAGAGCCTGATTGCAAGTGTTAAGACTGAGAATTATGAGCTGAGATTTGGAGATACACTAATGCAATATAGTGCTATCTTCTGACTGATGAAAGCACAGAATTAGAAACTACTGCTGGATCAAAAGGAAATGTCTGCTTAGGAAGAGAAAAAAAAGAAAGAGACAAAAAAAAAAAAAAAAAGGCAGAAAAATAAAGAAAGTTCCTTTAAGTGACAATTCACTCTCCTTGGGCTTTTTTTTTCAGTTTGTTTTATCTAGCAGGCTGAGGAATATACTGTTGTCTCCAGATTAGAAGGTGAAGATAGCCTTCAGTGGAACAGAAAAAAAAAGTATTAATGAACTTTGCTGATAGTATCCCTGGTAATAGAACAATGGATTGCCAATGGATTGCAGTGAAATGCCTTACTTGCTTTGTATTCACAGGAGTTCTATGGAACAGCAGAACTTAATGTTCTACTAGTAGAAAATTAGGTTATCCATCCTGAAAGTGCCTCTTATGTAATGGGGAGAGTAAAATAGACAAACAAGCAATGTGGCAAAAATGTTTTGCTCTTGCACTGTAGTTGTTTTAATAAAGGAGTTATACAAAATGTTCAGCTCAGATGCAAAACACTGAAATGTGTTCTCCATGAATTGATGAACTCTAGAACCTCTCCACAAGGTCTCGGAGCTATTCCCTTCAGAATGCAAAAGGATGGAAAGTGTCATAAGGGAGAGGTCTGACATTGTATATGTTCCTCACTCAAATTACCTATAATATCATTCCTTCACTGTACAATGTAACAGTTTCAAACCATAAGAAGCATTCTATTCCGACTAGCCATAAATGGCATGTGTTGGCCAAGGTCCCTAATGTAAACAGTACAATTTATTTCATAAAGGATTCTCTCACTCTCCTCCTCTTCATCCAATTGCACAGATGCTCTGCACTGGGATAGATGCAGCATTCTTTCCGATCTCAGTAAAAAAGGCACAGCAAGAAATGGTGTAAAAAAAGATGTAATAATAACACAATAGTAATAGAAAGAAAAATACAGGTACTGAGTAAATCTTACATCCTTTCAGATGCTGAGTAACCTGCTCTTGTATCCTGCTGAATACGTAGCCCCAGATGCGTAGCCACATCACACTGTGCAGATACTATCTGTGGTGAGGTCCACTCCCACCCAATACATTGCTCCTTTTACCTTACCACAAACAACAACATAAAAAAAACCCAAAACCACTATGTGCCTTTTTTTGACTAGTCTCCTTCTTTATGCCCACTAGAGCATACCTATCTAAACGTACACAACCTTCATTCAGAAGCAGCACATACGTTAGAGCTTTCCAGCACTTTGCACTCTATTGTTATATAGATGGGGTTATGCTGTAGTCATTCACGTGAACATAGTGGTATTTTAAGCACACAGCCTAGTATGGATGTCAGGGCCTGCTGACCCCTCAAGCACAGTATCTTCCACAAGACTCCAGTGCAAAAGTATTTCTGTTCTGCTTCTCTTGGAGAAGCTAAGACAGAGAAAAGCATACAAGAAAGAGGAGTACATACTGGAGAAGAGATGGTGATAGGATGACAGACTATGATAATTAGGGTATCTTTGCACTCTGGAAAATCTAATGGGACCTAGAGTTCTCAACTTTTATCATTCCTCTGCTGTCAAAAAACATCTGTGAAATGAGGGCTGATTTAAATAGAAGATAAGACCAGCTGTTGGTATTAGTCTTTTCATCACCTTTAGTGACAAGCAGGTGTGCAAGAGATCTACTTATGATAGACTCTGTGACTAGCCCCTCTGTGATCAGACCTTTGCATTTTTAAGCATAAAACAGAAGAAAAGTTTATAAACATCATGCAATGAAATGTTGTGAGTAGAGTAAAACACAAAAAGTTGTCAAGTACAAATGTTAATATTCCCTGAAAAAAAGTCTTTTTTTTTTTTTTTCTCTTAAATGCCTGATTCATTGCATTAGATATATCCGTCCTGTTCACGAAACAGGACAGTATAATAACAGAGTCAGTAGAAGTGCCAGATTTTGAAGGAATGGTGTGATCAAGGAAGGGGCCATATGAGAATCAAATTGATTTCCTGATTGAGGAAATTAAATGCTAATTAGTAGATTTCATATGCAGCCTTGCCTATTCTGTGGTCATGTAAGGATGCCTGTCAAATCACTAGATAAAATTACCTGAAGGATATGATATCTATATTTTTGAATTCCTTAACTTGAATTCATTTTTTTTCCATTTTCAACTGTACAGTGTGCTTGCACTTCAAATGAAATCAATAATGCAATTTCTCTGAACCTGTGAGTATCCTTCTCCTCGGGGTACTGTGAAGATACAATAGCAATGTCTCTTGCTTACGAATGTTCATAATATTGGGATGAGTTTCAGACAAAACTTGTGTGGAAAATATTTTTTTCTTCTGAATGATGTAGAGCAAAAAAGTTCTCATCAAAAAATAAGGAGGGAAAAAAAAAAAAAAAAACAGGACACTGAAGAGGCACTTGCTTAAATTATCTCCAGCTGATCTATATACTGAAATTCGTAGGATGACTACAGGAGACATCAAATGAATAAGGCTCACAGTGGACTGGGTCAACTTCAAGGTTCATAATTTTATTATCTTCTGTTCCTAAAGCAACAGTTTGTGTAATGTTAGTGATCACAGGCCATACATATTTTTATTTCCCTGCAATTCTGCGTGAATATTTCCTGTCTGAATCACCTCCAATGTGAACTGGGCTCTTATAGTTTTGAAGAGGTAATATGCTGCCATTAGGAGACAAAAATGCATGAAAAAATTTATCCTCTCACGTTACTACTAATACAGTACGAACACCTCTCTTGCCCTCTGTTTTGCACCAGGAGCTGCTATTTTGCTATGATCTCAGTAAGAGGAACTCAGACTCTGAAAGTATTCTTCCTTTGGTCTAACACTATTAAAAAAATACATAGTATTGATAACCTGAGTCTCTTCAGATGCTGGGAAGCACAATTTATGCAGCATCAGAATCAAACAAGCCAATCAGGACATTGCATGCCATGAAGATCTCACTCATGGAAAGATTACTCAACATTTTAACATTTTGAACCACTTTGGGATTACGCAAAAAACATTTCTGTTCAGTAATTCTGCTGTCAAAAGAAGAGAATGTCCACATGAGAACTTCTTGCTATGCTCTCTGATAAAGGCAAAGACCTACAGATGGTGTAATCACCAGTATCAAGCCAAAGCTGGCTCAATCCTTACAGACTCTAATTAGTTACGATAAATAGATGGGCTTCTTGTTTACCTATATATAAATCAGTTATTCCTTGTAATCATTCACAATTCACAACAGCTTACGATCCAGTTAACAGGAAGTCTGTACTTCAGCCTGCATAGGTTTTATGTTTCTTTCACTCTTTGATGGGTAACCTTGCTCTAATCCAAGTATCTGAAATGGTGGAGTTTACTACTCCTTGCAGAAAACTGGCTATGATAACAACAGAATGCAAAACAGAAAATTTCTATTTCCTGTACATGGAATCTTCTTTCTTTCCTCTATGCAATCCATAAGGATCTTTCCTTGTAAAAAATAGATTCTTGACTGAGGAAGAAAATAATTTAGTTATTCTATTATCTTAACTTTCTCTTTTCAAAAGCAAAATAGCAACAGTAAGAATATTGAAAATTTTGCTGAAGAAAACAAGGTGGTTTCTATCTGTGCAGCCTGTGAAGGCAGTACCCACAGGCGTAGGATTCTTTACTGTGAACAGCACGTTGGCACATAATTTCTCAGTTTACGATGACATACACTTTCATTCAAAGTAAAAATAGCATATAATAAAATTTACTTAGCATTTATGTAATATTTATCTAGAGTTTCTTCCAGCTGTCTTTGGGAAAAAAACAAACAAACAAACAAAAAAACTTAAGTAGGGCTGTGAGGTATTATGTGATAACATTCTACAAAATACAGAGAAATATTTATAGATGCCTTTGGTTTGCAAGATCATATTCAAAGAATTATAGAGTACTGTATGTTGGAAGGGACCTTAGAAGGTCATCTAGTTCAGTCACTTCCCCTGAATAGAACTCGTTTGCTTATTGTATCAGGACTTGTCGCATCACATTTCAGAAAGCTCTCAGAGACTGTGAAGGTGAAAGTAAGTGGCCACTATGAGCAGGAACGAAATCCTGCAGCAATGTGTAAAGGACAAAGCATCCAGCTGCTGGCAAGGAAACGCTTTGTGCAAAACAATCACTTCATCTCTGTCTTCATCCTCAAGGGACTCTTGCAAAACACTGTATACAGGTGCACCTGGGAATGTGTAGTACTAGGACATCAAAACCCTTGATTCAATACAGATACTTGCTGTATGCTTCATGGAATACTCTCTCCCTACTTCTCCTCCCTGTGCTTTAATATGCTACCTACTCTGAAGAATCCAGATCCTTTTCCTTCCAAAGTTAATCAGAAAAGTAGCTAGCCTCATTGCAAGCGTTCTGAATTCACAATTATGCCTGAAACCTATGCTCCCGGAGAAAGGCTTGCCTGCTCAATGTTTGCTTGTTGTTTGTTTAACATGTATGGGGGATGCAGCTGGAATGTCAGAGTTCCAGTTTTGAGCACTGTCCTGATATTTCCCAGACTGCTTTATGCTGGGCAATAGCCCAGTGCAGTGTGTGGTTTTAGGCACTACTCCAAGGCCATGCCTGCTTAGCCTACCTTGAACTCCTAACATTCTTCCAGCTACTTTGCATCCATCCTCCATCTCCTTTATCGACACAGGGACAAGTGGGAACTGGATGCAGCTCCCTAAAAACTAGACATATTTTTGGAGTCTTCTCTACTTATGTATACACAGAAAAGGAACATATGATGCAAAGGATGTTGAAGCTGCATGCGCTTTCAAAGAATATCAGAAGACATTTTTAATGTCTGCCTTCTCTTGAAGTAAATCTGAATGTGATAAGCAGCCACAGCCATATTCCAGGTTACACATTAGTGCTACGTGAGTTGGTGAGGAAGTAGATTATTTCAGCAACAATACAGCCTTCAGCCCTACAATGTTCAGCCTTCCGGATTCAAAGAAAACTGGCCAGGAAAATAAACTTCCTAGCATAGACTGAAAGTAAATGAACAGTCACAAGAGAAGATAATATAAATATAAGAGGTATTTCTACACTAAAATTACCTTATAATCTAATCTACTTGTGGCCATTTAAATTATTAAAACATTTGAAGATTTTAGATGTTAACAGCAATGTGAACAAATTATATGTTGCTCTTAAGCATTTAGGGAGGCAGAAGTTAAGGACAGAATCAAAGGAATATTCAAACATCTCTCTTCCTCTCTAGGTAGAAGTTCAAGAATGACACAAAAATGTGTTGGGCTTATGTTGTCTAACAATTATTGTTCACTTTACTCTACATGCGAATGAAATGAAACAAGAGAATTGTTCCTGCACCCAGGTACTTCTTTCACTAGATAAAACAATATAAGATCTTCATTTTACTGAAACTGAGGAATTAGAGTAACACTTCGATTGTTTCCTGCTTGTTTCACTTTTCAGATTCAAATACCATTTATCTTCAACAGACAAGTTTATTTCTGAATCACATCTTTTGTTTCCTCTCCTGTAAAAATAATTTTATGGTTAATTGCACACTAAGGCAATATTTAGACAGTGTCACGGGAACAAAACATCTCACCATAATTCCAGGCAATATAACAAATCATGATAGCCACAACCAACATCTTCTTGATTTCACCAGGAGGGCAATGCATCACCTGAACTGGTTGCCCAGGGAAAGGTGTAATATGCACTGTTGGAATCTTTCAGTGCTATGGCTGAACAAAACCCAGGCTGACACAATCTAGTGCTGTCCCTTCTGAGGGGAAGCAACCAGGGAGCAACCAACCAAGTCCCACTCTAGCAGTGGGACTGGCTAGCAGTACAGGGGCTCACTAGGCCACCACCTGTTGATGAGATAGGTCTGAGGCTGAACCACAAAGTGAGCCCACAAGACAGGTACAGGTTTTGTGAGAGTAAACAAGATTGGAGGTGACTCCAGAGCCATGCAATGTGTGGAAGGAGGCCCTGGGTGAGGCTGGTCAGGGCCTGTAAGGTCTATCAGTGCCCTCATGGCTCTGAAAGGTAGCTAAACTGGAAACCTCCAGAGTTTCTTTACAAAGAGTATTTCTGTGGTGCTTCAGAACCATAGCCTCTAAGGCACGTGGCTTATCAGGTGTAGCAGCCACATAACCTCAGTTACCATTCTTCTAATCTGCACTGCTGGAGCCATGGACCAGCCAGCAAACAAATTTTCTCTTAACTTTCTTTCCATCCACCAAGGTATGCAGGGAAGTGCAGAGAACCTTCCTTATCTGATTTTGACAAAGGAAATCTGGTCAAGTAAATGGTGAGTGCTTTCTAATGCAATCATTTCAAAATATATACTGTTTTAGTTATTAAACCTGAGAAAAGGTTCTTAATTATGTTTTGTGCATACATTCATCTTCAGCTTTCTGTATTCCCATAGGTCCATAGTCTTTGCAGCCTCTGCAATGAAGTTTCTGTGCTGCTGCATGCATTTTCTTTTCTATTCCCTCTTGCCTTTTCTGTGAACAAAGAGTACTTGGACATCCAATGGGGAAAAAAGTAAGAAGTATCTTTTCTTTTTACACACCTGAGTGGCAACTAGAAAAAAAGAATCACCTAGTAAACCAGATGAGGAAATACACTTGGTTTCAGAGGTGAAATGTTGTACACAAAAGCAAAATAAATAACTCTAAGTGACTATCTACTCAAAACTATTGTGAAAGAAAGGGAATGTGAATGAAGAGATACAAAAGCCAGATCTGTAGTGGTGGATGAAAGAACTTACACAATGAGGGGCACAGAAATGGGCAATTTCATTATGTGAAAAGAGAATTACTCAGCCCTTGTAGACATCTACAGATAGAAAGATTGATTGATTGATTGATTGATATCAAGTATATATATATATATATATATATAAAAGAAAACATAACAGTCTTGGGAAAAAATGTTTAGAACAATGTGGAAGAAGATAAGAGATAAAAACGAAAGCTGTAACGTGATGCAAAATGTGCATGTGCTTTGAAAGTGAAAATGAAATGATGCAACATTAGGAAATAAGAGATGTGAGAGTATGTGCAAGGGGATATGAATTTGTATGATAGGAAAGTGAAAGCAGATATTGAACTGGAGGGAAAAAACACGTGTTAGACATAAAAAATGTATACTGAGTAAAATAAAATGAAGCAGTTCAATGAAAGGTGACACAAAATAAAGAGAGATAATGCAATTTAAAAACTAAATTACATTATGTGGGATTTTCCAAAATTACTGCCTCCTATTTTAAGATGTTGGCTCACAACGTCTGAGGAAATGTTGGTGGTATGGAACTAAAGGTTGAACCTTCCCACCAATATCCCATTTCATTTTGTTGTCATGTGACAGATGGCAGCAGAGGGGCAGTCTGACAGAATGTCGTCTGACATGGGAGTGCAGATGAAGCAGTTATATCATTGAATTCCTCCATGCAGAAAAAATGGCACCCACTGATATTCATCAATGTTTGCTGAATGTTTACAGAGACCAAAGAGTGGATGTGAGTACAGTGAGGTGGTGGGTGGTGCATTTCAGCAGTGGACACGGCTACAGTGGGTTACCTACGCTGGTGCAGATTTTTATTAGCACTGCATGTAGGCTCTTGTTCATTGCTGACAATAATATACAGCTAATGATGATGACTAAGTTGAAAGGTAATGTAATGTTTTGTAGCAGAGATTTTGCTCTATCAAATAGTGTTATTGTTCTTTGTATTTGTCGTAGTTTCCATGGAAATAAGTAGGAGGCATTACTTTTGAAGCTAACTACATATATAAGGAAGAAAAAAAGAAAAAAAACAGCAACCTGCTATAAGAACATAATTAATAAAAGGAAAATTTGAAAAAAATATAAGATTATAGACAAATGGATGATGAACTGAGCAAGGTCATGTCTGCTGGATATGCTGCTGCTCAAAAGCACAAACAAGTACTCAAAAGTTGAAAAATGCAACATAAACAAAGCATGAGGACTGGCGAAATGGCAATATATTATGATACTCCAAAGACAAGACGTAAATAATGGAGCTACATAATGAAATGCAGAATATCTCTAAACATTAAGAGAGATGCAAAGTTTGAAATGTGTAATTTTATATAGCTAAATAGGTTGTGTAAAAGGAAAACTACAAAAAGGAAAGTTCATTAGGCATCTGTAAATAAAAACTTAGCACGAGACAAAGAAATTAAATTTGCAGTGAGATGAAGTTGTTTAAATGAGTAACGAGATACGAAAAGAATATGTTTATTGAGGTGCAAAAGAAGACAGTTTACTCAGGTGTAAAAAAGAGATTTGAAAAATAATAGTAAGATGGTAGCAGGAAAATATGAAATGTATCATAAGATGTTAGAAGTTAATTGAAAAACATGAGGAAATGAGCATGCATGGAGAAATCTGAAACCTTTTGTTCAAAATGCTGTGCATAATCTGTAATGGGCAACAAAAAGGAAATTGAGTAATAAGTAATGATACATGAAATTCCTAATTAGATCCAAAAGTACATAATGAGAGATTGAAACAAAACCAAGCAGTGAAATAAAAATGAACATGCATGGCAAAAGCCAAAACTGGAAACTGGAAATGAGATGTAAAAAAGGTCTCATATTGAGATGCAAAATCAAAAAGTGGGTAATGAGATGTGAAAAGGAAAGCTCATAATAGGATTTGACATCAGAAATGCAAAATAAGTTGAACATTCGTAATAAGCAATGAAATACAAAATCTGAATAAGTAATGACAGGCAAAATCAGAACTGCACCTTAAGATCAAAGAGGCAAAATGAAGTAAGATTCAAAGTTAAGTACTGAATCATGTAATGCAGTAGGGAAAATGTATAAGGAATTATGAAAAATTAAATGCAGGATGAAATGCAAAAGTGAAATCCATAACAAGTCGTGAAAAGTCTGTTAAAAGTGAAGTAAACCCCCCCAGTGTATGGCGCAATATGAAGTGAAATCCACAGTGATGGTCTAGAAAGTGAGTAATTAGATGTGAAATCAGAAATATAATGATTTGTGATAATGATCATTCATAATGACAAGCAAAAACAGGAACTGAAATGCTAATGCAGCATGACATGTGAAGTGCCAAAGGAGATACAACAGCTGAAATGCATAATCGGATATGGAAACAGAAACATATAATGAAGTGTGAAAAAGAAAACATACTAACATAGAAAACTGTTGATAATGAAACAAGCATAGCAAAAGTTGACTTACAAGAACTGAAGCACATAAAGCAGAGTGAAATGGAACAGTATAAGTGCTGAACTGTCAAAAGTGAAATATGGGAGAGGTTCCAAGCAGGAATTTTACACTAATATTTGAATGATAGGGTTAATTACCAAGTCACTGGCTGCTGTGGGCTTATTCTAATTATTATTATTATTATTATTACTATTATTATTATTATTGTTGTTGCTTGTGTTTGTCCTACTTACTTCCAGTCAAACACAGGAGTAATAGGAACCTCTATTCACACATGAGCTCTTGACAGCCAGTGATACCACATCATAATGTGCCAGCTACAAACTCTTATCATGTCACAGCAATCGAGTGCATTGGCAGATTAGGTAGGAGAAGCAGCCTCAGGAATTCTGCCTCAGGCATGTCAAGACCACTGAGCAGCTTATTAACCACAGAGCAGCGTTACAGCATTTGTGCCCAGGCCCCCCAGCAGAAATATGGATGAGTTTGTTATGTACAGATCTACAAAGAATTGAAGAGCAGCTACACAGTGATTTTGTGCAAGTTAACAACATATATACATAATGGTTTAAAATGGTTAAAGATGGAGACAGACAATTGCACTACATTTTTACTGCTTATAGCTTCATTCGTGCTAGACAGAATAAATAGGGCTAAATTTGCCAAGCAGCAACAGCGTATTTAGCACTGAAGTGGAACTGCAAGCCTTGTGAGAACACTTTGTTGAAACGAGTGGTCTGCTTGGCCCTGACAGTGTCATGGTGTCTCCAGCCTGTAGGCTGCTGCCTTGGCCTTCACATGTACGAACTTAATGTTCTCCATTATGTACCCAGAAGGCAATATGACATCTGCATCATTTCATGCCACCAGGATATTTCTGTCCCAGTCATTTTTTTCAAAGATTCCATGGCGTGGGCAGGATCCAGGTAGTGCTCATACAGGAGGCTCATCACCCCTGCAAAAGCTGCCTACAAAAAGAAGAACCTCTGAATCCCAGAGAGGAGCAAGACTTGGATTGTGTGAGACTCGTGCTAGGGAGATGACACGTTGTCATACACAGCAATATATACTGCTATATATAATAAATGCTATGGCTAGAATTACTGAAGGGGATGGAAATAAATAGCACACTTTTATTCCTTACAGTCACTTTGGATCAGGGGGCCAGAGTGTAACTGAAGCAATTTATTATATCCTCAACATACATACATCAAGGCAGTGTGCTTTGCAGTCCTTCCTCAGACCATCTTCCAAAGCCATCTCTGCCTCAGCTCCAGTCAAAAACAGGATAAGAAGCCTTAGCTTCTAGAAATGGTGACTGAGAAAAGGTATCTACTAGAGACAGGTGTGTGTGAGCAACCTGATCTTATTTGGCATTTCCCTCTAAATATGATTTGTGCTGTAAAGCCAGGACAACATTCAGTGTTGGTTCAGAGGATAACATGAAAGAATGTGAAGAGGTCTTCTTAGTGGTGATTCGGAATGATTACAGTCAAATGTTTCTGCACAAGTGGTTCAGGAGTCTCTCTGGGGGGGAATGGTCAGAGAGAGTTTTCTAATATGAAGAAGTGTATATCTCCTGTCTTAATCCAGATGCTTCTTTTCTCAGTGTCCGCGCAAGCACAACCTGATCCCTAAATTCTTGAAAAGATCAACACTGGACTTTAAACGTCCAAGCCCTTTCTTCTTAGATCCATTACCCAGAAAAGAGAAACTCCTCACAGAAAGCAGTCTGTAAGCCAAGCTTCTGAGAAAACTCTGACTGCAAGAAAATTAGGATTTCACCAATAATTCTGCTTCCAGCATAATAGCTTCTAAAATTTGTTCTGACAGGAGGCAAAACCCTCAATGGCATTAAGCTCATTAGACTCATTCAAAAGCAAAAGTAATACTGTGATTAGTGTATATTGCATGCATTAAGACCATAATGAATAAGAATACAATCTGTTGCCAGAAGCAGCTGGTAACTTGTCTCATGCTGTAGAGTCAATCCAAATTACTCACTGAAAGGCAGAGCACTTTAAAAAAGGCTGGTGCTGCTTGGGATTAGAAATAACACAGATATACAGATTCTGATAGAAAAGGTAATAAAGTTAATAGTTGAACAGTATGTAGATACTGAATGCACGATTCCCTTATCATTCAGCTGTATGCTTCTCTTCTATATTCCAGGCACCCTTCATTTATACTGTTAAGTAAAACACTATCAAAAACAAGCTCAGTCAGCTGAAGAAAATGCTCACCGATTATTTTAAATAAATAAGCATTCAGCAGAAACTGTCTTTAATGGTGCAAGAAGCAATTTTTTTTCAGAACTGAAGAGCAAGATGAGGATTGTATCTCTTTGAGACAAACTATGCCATAGAGTTTGTTAGTGTTTCACTTAAAACGTTGAATTAGCTTTCCTTTCCATGAAAATTAAAATATTGCAAAATATTTTACTCATAAACTAGATTAAATCAAATACAAAGTAACTAAGTTAGATAAAGGAAATACAAATTTAACCCATCTTTATGTGTTCTTGGGGTAAACATTATTGAAACAGGCTCAAATCTTTAAAAGACATGTATACCGCAACTAAACCTAAATAATAATAATAAGAGGAAGAAGATACAGTTATCATGCATCATTTGTAACTCATCTATCTACTTTATATAATCACAGAATCACAGAATGGTTTGGGTTGGAAGGGACCTCAAAGCCCACCCAGCCCCAAACCTGTGCCATGGGCAGGGCTGCCACCCACCAGCTCAGCTGCCCAGGGCCCGATCCAAACTGGCCTTGAGCACCTCCAGGGATGGGGGGCATCACAGCTTCTCTGGGCAGCTGTGCCAGGGCCTCACCATCCCCATCATGAAGAATTTCTTCTCCATACTGATCTAAATCTACCCTTTTAGCTTAAAACCATCTTGTCCTATCACTACATTCTCTAAAAAAAGAGTTTGTCCCATCCTTCCTATAGCCATCCTTCAAATATAGAAGGCCTCTAGAAGATCTCCCCAGAGCCTTCTTTTCTATAGGCTTTATAACCCCAACTTTCTCAGTCTTCCTTCTTAGGAACGATGCTCCACCTCTTCTGTGTTTCTCCTGTAGGACATTCCTTGGGTGACATATTGCAACACCGCAATAGGTCTCAAGAGAAAGTTACACTGGAATTAGATGCTTCAAAGTAATCTGGAGTGGTTTTGACTGTTCCTGGCTGAAACATGTGGAATATGCTCTTAATCTCTTCTGCCATGTTACTATAACTGAAGGATGTGGATCGGAGGAGTTTAATATTAAACAGTTCTGATACATGTGATAATAGAATTCCAGGTGAGATTAGACTGGCTGATAAAGACCATTTTGAATCTGATTTGAAATGAGTATAAAGGATTCTCTAGAGGTCTCACTGAGCAACACAAGTAAAAATTAGAGTTCCTATTAGAAGTCATGGCTCTCATTCTGCATATAAATGCATCCACTAACAGTTTATTGGAAGTGGGGCAGGCTGACTTTCACATTTTTTATATTTATAAATGAGTAATAAAGAGCATATTTGGCATATATTTCAGATGGACTAATTTTTATTATAAATCTTGTTTTCTGTTAATTACAACTTTGTGACTCTTAAGCTGGTTGGGTTTGAATTCTTTCATCTGTTATCTTGCTTCAGTTGACTGTTATCTTCTTTAATTTTTAGTTTAGTGCAATTAAATTAATTTTACATAGTGCCATCATTTCCATGACAAATGTCCCGAAGCACAATTTCCCCCATGCTGAAAATAGCAAAGGGAAAATATAAATGAATCCCTTTTATAAATATTTCTTTGAAATGCTTCAGTATTTTTGCAGATGTGGCCTTCACCGAGTATAGTCCACCTCCTCACCATTTCACATATGAAGCAAAGAGCACGTGCTCCATGAGACACAGAGAAGGGCTGTATCTATCCCACTTCAGTGCTGGGCTGCAGGACTTTTTTGATAAAAGAGAAAAGCACTCTGAGGTTCCCAGTGCTTCCTCTGACATCAAAGAGCATGGGATGGATGGGGGAGAGGCACTCTTCCTCTGCTTGTCCTTTTCGACTAGGAATGGGAGTCCTCGAAGCAGAGACAGGCACAGAATATGCATGTATAGATAGTGACATTTCTCTGCAACCATATGGGAATACCACCAGAAAAACATATGTTTCTTTTCTTCTTTTTTTTTTTCTTTTTCTTTTTTTGTAAAAGCAAATTCATGCACAGCCATCTCTTTAAACAAAGAGACAGAGGACTGTGCTGTGGCTTCCCAGGCTCCAAACAGCTGATGACTCACGCTTTAGGGAGGGCTGGATTCTTTTTAAACATTTCCCACTAAACTCTAAGGCAAGAAGTCTAATTACTCTTTATGCTTTAGCACACTTAGAAGAACAGCATGATTTGGTAATGGCTCTTTTCACAGAGTGGCTTTGTAGAGCACATTTGAAAGAGACTGCTTCCCTAAATGCAAATGTACGAATTCCTCTAATTATATAACTGGGGAAAGGAGGCTTTTTTTAGATTGTCGATATCTCAAGAAACTATGAAAGGACAAGACTGCTTCTCCCACTATCCCTTTTTAGTGTTTTCTATTCTAGTCCTAAATACGAACAACCAGAGAAACTTCCAGCACTTCAGCACTTTCTTTTTGTTATTAGGTCATTAGATGCTGTTCTTCAAAACACTTTTTTTTTTTTTCATTTTAAGTGTCAGTTTCATAATCCCAATTACATAGCACTGTCACACTGGAGCCCCTCAGCATCACCATATGGAGTTCAGGGGAGCAGAAGGAATGTCTCTGGGACTTCCTACTACAAACCTTAACTTGTCTTTGTCATGACAGGTAAATAACATCCCTGTAGTAAGTACAGCATCTGACTGCATGAAAAAGCAGTAATAGAAGGTGTATTTTTAGTTTCTTTTAAAGCAATTTCACAGCAGGAAACTGGAAAAACAAGCATCTTATCTGAAACAGGAAAAACAAGGATCTGAGCACCTGCTTGGAGGTGGGAACACCTTCAAGACTGAATCCAGATATCTCTGATAGGGCTTCCAGGGCAGGGAAGGTTCCACTGTCAGCCAGCCGCCACCTATCTATCTCCCCAACCCTTCTGTTGACAGTATCAGGCAGAAAAAAAAAAAAAAAAAAAAAAAAAAAAAAAGAAGAAAAAAAAGGTGTGCCAATCTTTCTTATCTGCAGGAGCAGATGTGATCTGTAGGTATTTAGAACTCAGGGTCAGTGCTTATCATACAGGTACTGAGTACCTGTGTGTCAAAAAGAGATGTATCTGTTCCGCCCATGATTGGTGCTAGCAGGGAATCCCTGGCCTCTCAGATAGTTCCCAGGATGGCTGCAGAGGAAAGATCAGGTTCAGAAATGGCCCAAACACCCCTGAAGAAGCTGTCAGTCATGCTTCTGTTTCCTCTTCCTCCAGATGCTTCTCTTCCTGCTGCCACACTCTTCACCATCATCAGTGCACTTGAGCTCCCATTTAAATGAGCAGCTCCACAGCTGGAAAACAAGTCTCTCCAGGGCTCCCTGCTGACTCCCTCTGTTTCTGCCACCTCATTATTTTGTGAGCAGTAGGACAAAATAGTGAGAGGTTTGCTCTGCAGCTCACTGGAGCTGTGCTTCCACCTGGTAGGTGTGCTGAGTTTTGTTTTGAGGATTTCTCATCATAGAAGTGGTCCCCCTGTAGAACAACTAACTGGCTTGAATAAAGGAAAGTCATGACTACACCACTATCTACAGGCTCAGGTAAATTATTTTTTGCTCTAGAAGCTATCATGTCTTCATTGCTCTCATTTTCTTCATTAGGTAGGTCAGAATTAGTTCAAATAAGCTTATCCATGTTTTCATTCGCTCTGCAGATTTCCCCTCTATCTCCTCAGTGGGGAAAAATACTGACAAAACACTGTGGAAAGGGAACTCTGTATGGGAACTGCTGAGTCATGGCCTGAACCACTGATTGATCAACTAAGGACTGGGTCAGCCCTGGGAGCACAGGTGAAGGCAATTCAGCTGTGTGACCAGAAGGGGTGGAGCCTGGCTGCACCTCTCCTAGACCCCTTTTAAGGGCTGACTGCCACTGGGAAAGGATCTCTGTTTGGAGAAATGTTTGAAAGAGGTGTTTTAAATCTTGCTATTTCCCCCCCAAAAAATTGTTCTCACGCTTCTTTTTTTCAGTGAGTGAGCTGTTCACCAGAGAAAAAATGCCCATGGCAGTGTGACTTACTGTATAGCTTAACACATACCTTTATGTGAAAAGATTTTGCACATATGTATTGTCTTTATCCAATAACTAAAATGTTCAGTATTGGTTTGCTGCAATCCTTAAAATGAGATTTTGTTTTTCTGTTGCTGCTCTGTCAGTTATAACCATATGGACATGGTGAGTGCAGATGGGAACTCTGAAGGATTTACCTCTCAGACAAGGAATCGCCTTCTTTGGTAGCAGAGTGCTAGAGCAGACAAAGCACTTAGAAAAAGAACATTCTGATGACATGACCCCTGATTTCGTTGGTGATTTTAGTGTGAGTAGGCTGTAGCTGGATATTGGATATCCTCATAAGTAGTGTGGGAAAGCTTTGAAATCAGGTCTACAGGTTTGCATCTGCTTTAAGATGAACAAGTAAAATATTTGTTGCTAGAACAATCATCAGGCAATAATTCAAATAGCATTACTGTTTTGTGGGCTCAATCTGGTTTGCTCAATTGGACTTATTTTGACGTCCCTAATATCTATGTTAAAATTGTGCATAGGTTGCACCAACACGTTTCTTAGGCTGGTAACAATTTAGGGAAAATTAGTAAAGGCTTTGTATTAAAGGCTTTCTTCTCAGAAAGATTCCTCTATTAACAGAGGGTTAAAATTAACATTTATAAACATAAAATCGAAGCAGTTTGGTTTGTGAATAACTTCCCAAACAGCTGAGCTCCAAATACATTCAGAGTATTGCTGAATATTTCAGAAATAATGATATGCTTATTTGAGGGGGGAAAAAAATGAAACTCTAGAAAATAGAGCAATTATGAACTCTCATTTTTCAGAAAAATGGGAAAGAAACTCCCAACATTTCCGCAAGTGAATAGATATTTTACTAACATTAGGACAGTTTCTGTCCTATATGTTCTCTAGAAGCATCTGAAATATCTTGTGGGTTTGACACACGATCTGTCCTTTGTGTAATAGGATCTTTAAGTCTCATGGTAGGGTCCAACAGCTGTAACTGCATTCATGGAGTAGACTGGACTATCAGGCAGCGGGTACTCCACGCAGGTCTGTATGGATGGAAGACACTACAGGCAGCTGCTTTTCAGTTCTCCTTGTGGTAATTTTCCATTCTTTTCTTATTCATTTAATGAGTGAAGATATTACTGAGGAAAGGGGAGGTGGTATCAAAGTTTATAGTAAGTAGATTGCCTTTGAGGAGAAAGATATGAAATCATTTTGGGCACTAAATTAACCATAATATCATAGGAAGTAGAGTTTCATTTGTGGCAGTGCAGATGAAGGAAGCAGAAACATATGAAGGAATTAGTAAAAATCCTTACATCAAAATCTAGTGGAAGTCTTTACTGCCGAACATTGGAACTTGGTAACTTGAACTCTTTAAAACACTGTTCACATCAGGATGTCCTTAATATATCCAGTAAAAGAAGTGAGTTCTGTCACTGGCTCAGACACTAAGCTTGTTTTTTTTGACTGGAAATTATGGTGTGCTGATCCACAGTTTCGTCTGCTCAGACAAATATATTGCTCCCTGGTCTATCTTAAACAACTCCAAGTAACACGGGTACAGACTGAAGCACAGCTCAAGAAACTAAGCCTTTAAATTTCTGAATCATGGACCGAAATTAGCTAAAGAAGCAAGGCTGCTGCAGCCCCAGGTCAACCATTAGCAAAGCTGAGCATTTATTCCCAGAAGGTACACATTCACAAATGTGAGAAGTGCACGCATGCCTTCAGACCAGTCTTGTCACTATATATCTGCCTGATCCCCTCTGTGACCTACAAATTGGCTTCCTGTGTTGACTTGGGACCTGCCACATCACCATGAGCTTGCCTGGTGATTTGGAGCCTTGGTTGGACCTGGCTACTTAGCTCATCTCTTCTTGATGATCCCCAGGCTGTCTCTGGGACATCACCTAGATATCAGTGTCTAAGACTAGCTCCTGAAGAGATCCAAAGTGCTTGTATGTATTTGTCTGACAGTGGAAGAAGTGAGTACCAAAAACTGGAGATGGACATCTCTCCTTGGGACATCAGGATTAAAAGATCCTGAAGGTCTCAGAGCCTGAAGAACCATAGTAGCCTCCAATACAAAGGGCTTGGCCAGGAGTGCCTCAGGACACAAGGCTCACTGGATTTGGCAGCCCTCTGACAGGCATGCCGAGGAAGCCCAGTTCTATCTATCTGCTAGGTACCAGGCTCAGGAAATCTATTTCATTACAGTTTTTGTGGAAGCTTGGGTTGCCTTTGTAGACTTGTTGTGTCCTTTTGTTCCTGCAGATTTAGTATCAATAAACAGATAAGAGTGGCGTACAAAGGGAAGTGGTGAGTCAGTATATTTTTCCCCTTCATTATTTCTGGGAAATGTAACGTATTTGCAAAGAAATTTTGCAAAGAAATTATGCAAAGACCTTGGGTTTTATAGCTTCAAGAGAAAATATTAATAGTGAAAAATCATCCATATGGGCAGTGTTTTTGATGGATTTCATCAAAGACAGAGTAAGTTATTATGAGAAGGTATTAACTGTCTGCAGTTTTTATATAATTCTATTTGTGAGCTTGAAATTCTTGCTATCTGTATGCCTGAAGCCAAAATCCTGATCTAAAGCCCCTTTATGTTTCAATGAAAATGTCTTTGACCTATGTCAAGTTATTTTAACAGTAAACAGTTCTTCACATACTGAATATTTTTGTTGTCTCTCACAGAGAGATCGAAGGCACACGATTGCCTTCTGTGCTGTAGGTACTACTGCAGTTTAAAACATTCAAAAACATTTGAGATGATTAATAACCTTTTGTATGGAGTAGCCCTGCTTCCTTTGATTTACTACTAGTATCTTGTAATATTTCCACTACACCCAGGATGGACCTTAATTAGCCCTGTTTCTGCCATTCCAATGTCTCAGCTAGCCAAGGATAGAGTATTGAGTTGTAGTTCTTGAGAATAGGAGGTGAAACATTTCAGTAGCATGTCAATATTCCTGATTCAAAGCGACATAAACCTCTACAGAGAAGACTACCACACACCACATGAACAACCACACCCTACAATCCTTAATCAAGAAAAAATTACTACTGTGGATGATTAAGTTGCTTCATGATTAAATGTACCATATTGACTCACATTCTTTAGTTTTGAAAAGCTTAATTCCCTGTGGGGAAAAAATCATTATTCATCATGACATTCAAGCACACCACAATTTTCTTTCATTCTATATAAATAGTCTATAGAAAAGGAGCAGATTTAGTGGGAAGGGAAAGATGTTTGAATGCTATTTCAGTCTTTCCAATTTCTGCCATTAAAACCTGGTTTCAGTTTTTATTTTACTAGAATTTGAACTGGTCACAAAGAATACCCAACAATTGCATTTTGTTGGGAAAATAAGTATGTGCATTTGTCAGCACAAATTGGCAGTGCACCATTGCAGCGAAGAAGGCCTAACACATCCTGAACTGTACCAACAAGGATGCAACAAGAAGGTTCAGGAAAGTGATTCTTCCCTTCTACTTAGCATTTGTGAGACCACATATGAAGAGGCTCAGCATTCCAATACAGATATGGACATAGTGGGTAGGTACAACGGGGGGCTATAAAGACAGTAAAACAGCTGGAGGACATGATGTGAAAACAGATAACTGAGCTTCTTCAGGCTTAAGAAGAGAATGGTGAAGAGAGACATTATTGTTGTCTATAATTACTTGACCACAGGATGAAGAAGACAGACTCTCTCAGAGGTGTACACTAACTAGATGAGATGCAACAAATACAAGCAGGAGCATTAAAAATCAAGTTAGATAAGAGTTATTTTTTTAGCCATGAGAGTCATCAACTGCAGAAACGGGTTGCTTAGCAAAGTTCTGTACTATCCATCACTGGATGGTTTTAAGATTTGACTAGATGAGCTTCTGGGCAGCCTGATCAAAATAGGCCTGCTTTGAGTCAGGCATTGGACCTTTGAAGGTCCTTTCCAACTTATACTGTTTCAGGATTTTAGGTTCTGATGTGACAGATATGCTTCCCAAGTCCTTCCCCTTGATCAGAAGGATTGAGAAAGATGCTGCCTGAGAACATGCTACCAGCTCCTGTCCTCTAGTAGTGTGACTGGTGCACATATGGATTAACAACATGAGATTGTAGGTTGAAATCAGCAGAACTTTTCAAAAAGAAGATTAAGAAACAGTAAAAATTGAAAAGACAGAGATCATCTTGTTTTTCCAGTGAATATTTGCTAAACTATGGCAGAGTCCACAGTATTTGCAAAGGTATCTGTTAAAACACCAGTTTCTTTTGCTTTATGAACACAGTAAGGCATGCTACTTTAATGTAGGTCATGCTGAAAGTAGTCTCCTATTTATTTCCGTGGAAGCTACAACAGATACAAGGAGAACAATAACACTATTTAATAGAGCAAAAGCTCAGCTACAAAGTGCATTTTTCAATGTAGTTTTTACTATTAGCTATAGCTATGCATTTTCACCAGCAATGAACAAAAGCCTTCATGCTGTGCTCATAAAAGTCTGCATCAGTGGTGGTGACCCACTGTCATCACTGCTGAAACGTACCACCCACCACCTCAGTGTGCTCACATCCGCTGTTTGATCTCCACAAACATTCAGCAAGCATCGATGAATGTCCAGTGGGTGCCATTTTTTCTGTATTTATTCAGTTTCACTCCTTTGTTTCATCCACATTTCCAAACCAGACACCATTTTGTCAGAGTTCCCATCTGCTGCCATCTGTCACACAGCAACAAAATGGAATGGAATACTGGTGGGAAGGTTCAGTCTCTGCTCCCATGCCACCAACATCCACCTCTGATGTCATGGGCAAACATCATAAAATAGAAAGCATTACTTTTGGAGTAGTCCTTATGTGTAGCAGTAGTATTTCATCTCTGAGAGGAGACTGTCTTGCAGTTTGGGTGAGGGACATGGTTGAGAAGCAAGATGTCAAAAGAGGATGTGTAATTCAGGAACTACAGCTGCTTCATACCAGAGTCCATGAATGATTACTAAGGTATGGAATCAAGGATTTGAATCTGTTTACCTCAGCCCTTGATAAAGATGGTGTGTGTTATGTATCTCACCAACGTGCAACCCAGTAGAGATACACAGATTATAGCACTTTGCCTGGCACAGGGCTAAACAAAGTGCCTCTGCTGTGCTTAATGCCAGAAAAGAACAAATTTTCTCCCTTTTATCTAATAACTAAGGCACTGACATCTAGAGTTAGGCCTGTCTCATCCAGCCCCACTGTGACTTTCTAATCACTTCTGAATGCTTTCTGAGATCATCCTGAGAAGATAAATTTTTCTGAGTGCCTTCTTACTCTGTTCATAAGTCATTCTCTCTTCCTGAAGTCTACACGCTCTTGCTCTTTTTGCAAAATGAACATTCTTAATAGTTACCACAACTTCCCATACAATCCCCTATTCATTTTTTATTAGTTCATTTTTCATTTTCCAGCTGCTTCAGCAGTGCTTTATAATGCTATTGCTTATAATCTTCTCCTTTACGGATATTTTAATTAATATTTTAGACTTAAAAGAATTCAGTTGATGGGAACATGAGTGAAAGTTTTCCAGTCTCTTCCTCTGGCCAACAGCAAAACTGCAAACGTAACACGATTTATCCCTTGGATTCAAGTTAGAGCACATATTGCTTACTGAACTTCATTTTAATAAGCAATAAGTTATATGGAACTTTACAAATTCTTATATATATATATTTTTTTAATGGGATCAACTCATAATAAAATGAATTTGAATAAAAATCCCAAAATTATCACAATAGCTTTTCCACTACTGTGACTATGTTGCATTACAAAATATGAGTTAACTGGGTCCCTGTGAAAGATCACAAAATGATAAGCTCTCAGAGTGGCACTTCCTCCAGGTGGATAATATACATTGCCAGCAATTGGTACACCTTTTCACTATTCCACTGCAGATTTGGACAAACTGAGAGCAAGAAAGTGAAGTAAAATTCTGCTTACAGATATATTAAATCTATTGCCCTTTTACTACATTGCGTTCACTAAAAAGCAGATACATAACTGTAGCAATGTCCTCTCACTCTTGATCTTAGAACTGAGTTTAATATTGCAGCTGGCAGGTGAAAAATCAGAATCTCATTTTTCATTTGAAAAATTGTATTTTTCACTCAGGAGTTATTTTCATCATGCTGGAGTGGCAGAGATTATGTCAGTCGGCAAGTTTAAGAAAAGAGAATGAAACACTTTGCTCTGCTGAAAAGCTCTCTCTGAATTTAGTAGTCCAAAATGCACCTAAATTTTAGAGATGCTTTTGCCTCAATGATTGCAAAGATTTTAATTCTAATCACAAATGGTCTGACTAAACAAACGTGGTCTGAAGGCGTGTTAATTACGTAAACTAAAATCACAGCTATTCAGAAAATGACTAGCCTTTTAAAAGATCAATCTGTATTAACTCTATACTAGCACCAAATTGATATTAAAATTAAAAAATCAAAACACAGAATTCAGACTTTTGGCTCCACTTCTTTTTGTTGCCATGCTTTAAAACATTAGCTGAGCCAAAAATAGGATTTAAGTGTTTCAGTATCCAAGATGTTAAGCTGCTGACTTGGGAGAAGGAATGGAAAAAGAGAGGTATGATTTTAAATTGTCAGATAGCACTGCATCAGAAGAGCAGAACAGAGCACTCCAATGAGGTAGAGTATAAATTCAGTTGCAGTGTCAGTTATGAAGTCCTCAGAATGACTGGTGGTGACAGCGGTGGAATCTAAAAACAAGCAAGAGGTTGGATTTCAATTTAATTCAAAATTTAATTTCCCTCTGTGCACATTCATTCTCTGCTCTGGTATGTGACTTGGGAATGCCTCACTTCTTTCTTCTCCAAAATTAGCACCCAGCTTTCTCATGAGTCAGCATTAACTATCACAATGCTGCATGCAAACTCCACTGATCCTGTGAAAGTATGTTGTCAGCCATAAAAGGAAGAAAACTCATCCCAAACAAACAGAGGGGAGAAGAAAAGTCCATCTTACTGCACTTGCTACTTTGCTTCAGCTTCAAGAAATGGGAGAAGCTATCTTCCAGCCATTATGAAATTAGTTCTAATGTAGGGTATCTAGTAGGAAAAGATTACAAGGGACATATTGGAGAGATTTCATCAGTTCTGGAGTCAGAAAAGCCTGGCCACCAACAATTACTCTTCTCACCCAGTCAGTATAACTTTTCAGTGCAGCAGTTGATAGGCATGTCTACACCACAGGTTCTGTTGGAAGACTTCCATCATTCTCCAGGGAGGATGGAGAGCTATCACCTGTTTGAAGTAGCAACAAAACAAATTCCCTGTCTGAATAGAAGCCAAGTGGCAATATGGCTTGCAAACCAAGATGCGTAAAGCATAGGAAAGGCAGCAAGAAAGTAATGTAGAAGGAAAGAGGTGACTGTGGCAGAGGTGAAAGGATGAAGACAGCCACAATTGGTGGATGTGCAACAGTTTTCCAAACAAAATGGCAGTGGTAAGTAGAGCTTTGTAGTGGTGGGTGTATTACTGAAGCATGCCTGGGCTGCTGGTCTAAAACAGAAAATGGGTTCTGAAATAGTTGGGGGGTTATGACTCATTTTTATCAGAGGCACATAACCTCAGAAATGACTGCTCAAGGAAAAGATTTTTTAAAGCAGCCTTTAAAAAAGCTTTTACAGCTGTATAATAATGCTACTACTAATAAAGAACATTTTAGCAGGACACTCAAAACCAAGGTGTGGAGATATTTTATAGCACACAATGCTTTTTGCTACACTGATATATTCTCACCATTTATAGAGAGTTACAACTACAGCTTCCACAGAACTACCACAGCCACAGAGCCTGTGAAAGTAAAACCTTTAAAATCTATGGGGAAATAAATTAAAATTTACAGTTAAAGTTTTAAATTTAATTTAAACTAAAGAATCTGCATCTTTCCTCAAAAAGAGAGACCGCGGTCTGCAAGAAAAGAAAGATTTCAAAAAGGTTATAAACTTTCAGAGATTAAATTTTCATTGTAGCTAAAACTGTGAGAAAGGAAATTCCTGTATGCTACTCGATAGACCACAGTCGCAAAAGAATCAAAGGTACCTCAAAAAGTGAATCTAGATAAGGACAGACTACAAAATTGAGAAAATTATTACTACAAAAGGGACAGGAAGGAAAAAGCAGGTGGTAGTGTGTTGTGTGACTCACTCCAAATATTGTACAGCTGCATAGAAACCTTCCTATACCAGGATACCCAATGATGGGGTTGGAGTGGTGGAAAAAGAAAGATGATGTCCAGTGGTTTCTACCCCTCAATGCTCAGCAACACCAGTGCCAGATCTTTCCCACAGAACACAGTCTTAGACTTCACAACTGACAAGGTCCTTGGAGCTTATTTAAGCAGGAGGTGAGCCTAGAGGAAAAACTGTGCCTACACAGTGGGAATAACATCAGTGAAAACATTATCTGCAGAATAGCACTGCTGGGGAGTACACATGGCAGTATATTTTGCAGAAGGATGATCCATTTTGGTGACATGTGCACCGTCCTATGAATCCTCACAAGAGATCTTCAGCCTTTGTCTCTCCAGACACAGGCCTGCTCTGCAATCCTGTCATAAGGGAAACAAGCCTAAAACAGAATAAAATTTTTGCACTCTTTATGAAGCTAGGATACTAGCTCGTATCTGAGGAGGGCTTCAACTAGGGGCTGCTGCCAAAGAAAATGCACTTTTTGGCAAGTATCACCAGTTGATCTTGGTATACATCCACAAGCATCAGGTTGCTGAGAACTTTTTGGTTGCGTTATTGCACCGTGATCCAACCAGTAGTAGTAACAATGAGATCATTTCTGCAAAGGATGGAAAGCTGAACTGTGCACCAGTAAATTGCATACATGTTGACACAATCAAGGTTGAAATAAAGACCGACTTTGCTTTGGAAAGGCAATTTAAGTATCAGCAGCAGCCCTGCAAGATCCTGATCAATTAAAATCAACAAACATGGCAGAAGTAAATTGTTAGTGGGACTCAGCCTTACAAATGAATTTTGCAGTCCAGGTTAGCAATAACCTCCTGGGTTTTCAAGTCATTCCACTGATGTACAGGACAGCCCATACGTTCTGTGCATGCAAGAGGAACATTACTTATACTTTAACTGCATACAGGTCATACCACTTTCAAAATAGGAGCTGGAAATTGTTAAGCCAAGTGCTGAAAACATCACTTAAGACACTGGAAAGAAAAAAAAAAAAAAAGGGTTTGGATATGTTTCTATATCCGTGCTGGTAACACCAGAAAATGATGGAGAAAAAAAGAAAAGAGTAAGACTGACCTGTCCACAGAGTTGCCCTGTGCCAGTCCTTCTAAAGCAAAAGTAGAGGAAGAGCCAGACAGCCATCTGGCTGAGAAAAAGAAAAGGAAAGCAATTCAGGCAGCGCTCAGGTCTGATGGCCCAGAGTGGGAGGACTGAATGCCTGGGACCACTTCACTGCTCCATTATTTCAAGACAAACTTTTCTTGAATAGTGCAGATGTAACAATTAAGCTGATGCATAACAAAGACAGCATTTGTTTGATGGGCTCCCTGGCAACAGGGGCCTGCAAGCCAGTTATTGCCTATGTCTTGCTGTGTATGAAGAGACTGTGGGTGGCACTCTGGCTGTATTTGGGACAGAATGAGCCTTTACATGTGACAGTGTTTAATACCTGGTTGACCAGGAGGTCATGGAAGCATTCAACATAGCTGGCAAGCAGCCATGTCAGCAACTAGGAAAATGTGTTTCTGGGACAGCAGCCTAAGCTTCATGTTATTGTGTTTGTAGATAATGATGCTTTTAGAGGCAATTATGCTTAGAAGCCTTTCAACTTTAAACATAAGATAAACATTTTGAGGATCTATACATGGATGATGATCCAACCCTAGCAAAACCACTGCAGCTTGATTTTTAAGATCGGCTGCTGTGTAAAAAGATACCTACAGCTCATCCAGAGGATCAGCAGCCATGCCAAAGGTCACACACTGACAACCAAAGGGAAGAATTCACCCATGGCTATATCCACTTTGCTTTTGACCCATTTCCAGATCAGAAATGCACCAATCACTATTAATTCAATTAAAACAGGAAATATGAGAACAGAGAAATCTTCAGCTAAGTCCTCCACAAATTTGATTTAAAAAACAAAACAAAACAAAAAACATTCAGAGCAGGTTCTGATGCAACAGTTACCAACACCATTAAGTGAGCATGGCACTCCTGGGGATAGCAGAAAGCAAGCAGTTGGCATTCTCAAACACACAAAGTGATTTTGCTCACAGTGTCTGTGCTTTGCCAGAATAGTAAAAAAAGGGATGTTCCTAACAATAACTGCCCAACCAATGATACAAAACTAGCTGATAATATTTTTAGTCAGTACTCTTTTGTCATAGAGCAGCTCTGCATTGTCTGGAGGTGTATTTTTTTCATCGTGCACTTCTCCTTGATCCTGACAACACAGCACTGCTCTCTCATGATTCTTTTGGATATGTAACTGTTTAGATTCATGCTGTAGTCAGAATTTATGTTTGCTCTTTGTTGTAGTTGAAGCACTGACTTCAGCTGCAGGTAGTCATAAGACTTGGGTCCTGACAATGCAAACTTGGTAATGTGTTCGCTTGTCAGGTTGCGTAACTAGACACTGAGCAGGGGTTGCTCTAGTCTTCTGAACTGCTGATGAAATCTGATTGTTTTGTGATAAAGCTAATGGTATTTATGTAAACGTAATGCAGTGCGAAGCAAGCTGTGCAAGGTTAGGGCCATGTTCCGGCATCACATTTCCATTGGATGTGCTTCCTTGAGATGGTGGCCACATTCCCGTTGACCAAAAAAAAAAAAAAAAAAAAAAAAAGAGAGAGAAACAACAACAAAAGAGAGATGTACCATAAATGAAAAAACAGTGGTAGCCATAAAGCTCCTCTAGTTCTCTCACATGAGTACTGATGAGCAGTACTTACTTTGACCAGGCCCAGCTGAGTCAGGGTGTCAGAGCTTTCAGCTTTGAGATGACCAAGATGATATTGTTTTGTTGTCGAAGTGGTAACAATTAGTAAAATCATAGTGGCATACCATTTCATCAGGCCTTGCTCTGTAACACAGACAAAAGGTGTTTCATAGGATCATAGAATTGCTCAGTTGGAAAAGACCTTAAAGATCATCAAGTCCAACTGCAACCTAAACATACCACCCTAACTCTAACTCTGCTAGATCATGTCCCAGAGCACCACATCCAAATGGATTTTAAACACATTCAGGGATGGTGACTCAACCACCTCCCTGGGGAGCCTATTCCAGTGCTTAACCACCCTTTCTGTAAAGAAGTTTTTCCTGATATCCAACCTAAGCCTCCCCTGGTGAGGAGCGAAGCATTTGCCCTGATGCCCATGAGTGCATCCCTGGGAATCAGATTTGCTGCTGGCTAAAAGCACCCCTCTGTTTTTGCCACAGCAGCCCATATAGATACAGCGCATAAGCCTTCTCTCCTCTGGTAGCCTACCTTTTGGTGCATAACACAAATACCTGCAGGTGGCACCCACCAGGTTTCAGTTATTTCCATGGTAGCATGGACACAGCTGTGGGAAAAGCACCCATGAAATTCAGAAGCTGTCAGCACCCTGCTGTTGACTGCATAGCCATCCAAGAAGTTAGGCTCCCACTTCAAATTTTCTGCTTTGCAGTGCATGACAGATTTTAGTATTTTGGCCATGTACATAAATCTGAATATAAAGAGTTGAATATTTTTCCTCGGATAGACCTCCAGATGGAAGAGTGTTACTTTCTTAGGTCTGAGGAGCATAAACCTGTGCATGGACATGTATCACATACCAACGTGCTATTCATACTTCTGAAAACTGAGAGAACTTACTCTTATCCCTACTTAGAATAATATGCTGCAATTGGTCAAAATGGTAAGGCAAAAATGTTGCTTTCAGCTTGCACGTCCTGAAACAAGTAGACAATCTTCATCACAATTTATATAACTTTCATAATGCTTTGTACTGTGAGAGTAACATTGCCCTGGAACAGGTAGGCCAGAGATGCTGTGGAGCCTCTTTCTCTGGAGATATTCAAGACCCACCTGGACACTTTCCTGTGTAACTTACTGTAGGGAGCCTACTTTGCTGGGAGGATGGGCAGACAAAACAATCCCCGGAGGTGCCTTCCAACACCTACTACTCTGTGATTCTTCTGGTCAGCTGGATGACAAGAATTGATCAGGTACCTAAGGCCGCTAAGAGGCCATAATCACCCCTAACAATCTCACCTGGAGCATCCACTTTCACCCAGAACCCCCATTTAAGCTCATGACTGGGAGTTCAGCATTTTGATGAGTTATGCAGTGGGCTTGCCTATCTCAAGCCCTGTTCCTGGGCTGTTGTTGAGCTTTCCTGGCTTGATCTTGAACTTATCTTGTTACCTTGCCTGTGCCACTTGCCTGGGTTCACAGCACAAACTGTGCTTGCTTACAACAACTGTTTTGTGGATCGCTAAGTTCTTCATGAATAAAAGTCCTCTGGTTAGGTCCGCTACAGTTACTTTATGCAAAACACAGAAGTGAAATTACTAAAGAAAACAAAGCTCCACTTTTTGCCTTGCCTGTATATATGATGGTTGTCATCTGCAGGAGAAATTGTTTAGAGACAGCAAGGCAAAAGAGAGAATGTATTTTTAGCCACTCTGCAATGAAATGGAGCAAGTATAGTTTATGGCTCTTGCCGCATTGTGTTCTCAGGGGGTTTCCATTAAAATCAAACCAAGATAGGATTTCACCTGCCAGCCCACAGCAGTGTCAATACCTTATTTATTTAAAAAAAAAAAAAAAAAAAAAAAAAAAAGCTCTGAGTGCAGAAACTGTCGTAATTTGCATTCAGTGAATTTGGGAAAGTAATTTAGGAAAAGATTGTGGGAATACAGGAGCCTGCTAAGATCTTAAATCATATTGAGCGCAATGACAGCTAACATGATGTTCAAGGTTTACATGAAACTAAATTCATTTTTTGTACAGGCCCTTGGTAGCAATGAACATACTCAAAAGTCGCTTGAAATGTGAGGGGGTACAATACCCTCACTGACTATTTTTCTTCTCAAATTCTATTTAGAATTCTCACAATGCACTCTAAGGCCTTCTAAAGTCTTAGACTTCAGAAACACAAACTGGAATGTGAGCATGCAGGGCCCAGCATCACATGCTGAAAAATGAACTGTACTACAATCCACTTGCACATATTCATCACCAGCTTTCATAGCACAGGAGATGGTCATCACCATATTCTCACACTTGTAGCCTATAAAGTTTTTCACATTTTTGGCAATCAATCAGTTCCTCTTGCAGGTCAGTTAATTTCCCCTTGGTTGCTTTGTGCCACTCCAAGAACTGTTTTTTTCCCCCTCAGGCAAAGATCAGTGGGCTCTACCTTACCCTGGTGTGGTGAGGCTGCAGAGAAATGATAGCTGTCTATGGCAGTGGCCTGCTGACGGGTTGGCAGACTCATGTTCCTCGCAGAGGTGTGGAGGCAGAGGGCTCTACATTCAAAAGTTCAGTATACACTGCTGTTTATCCCAAGCTCACAGTACTGTCTTGTGCCACTGTAGGTACAGTCCTCCCTGCATCTTGTAGAGTATTCTGAGATGTACAGTGTTGCTTCTCCTGGTTCTGTTCCACCTTAAAGGAACTCTGTAACTACTCAGTAGGACAAATAAAGGAGCAAGAAAGCATCTGTACAGACGTGAATACAGCATTCATAAGGGGATGTGTCCAGCTCTATTCCAAAATATTTAAAGGTAGTGCCTGTACTGGAGGCAACCCAGAGGATGCAACTGCGTGTACCATATGATCTGCTGAACCACATTAAGTTTGGCAGAGTGAAGCATCTTGCAGAGACAATGTTCAAAACACTGAAACCCAGAGCATCATAAAGTCATTGTTTTGACATCATCCCATGGGTCTATAAGGCAGGAATTTGTTCTGGAAAATGGAAAGGTTTGCTAAGAATCCTTCTCTGAAAAAGGCAAAGAATGACTAATGCTCTGAATAATCAAAAGCAGCGACATGGAACAGGAATAGGGAGGCTGCTCAGAGGGAGGGGACAAGCCAAGAGGTGAAAACAACCTCAGTCCAGGAAGTAGCCTCATTGGCAGGACACAGTCCCCAAGGATCTGTGTATAGCAAGCAGAGCAGGGTGCTGGTAACAGGCTCTGTTGATAGACAAGGTAAAATAATTGTTGAGGTTGATGTTACATGTGGGGGCTCCATTTTTGTATAGCAGGAGATAAGACCAGAGGCTGGAGTGGAAATAAGTTTACCTACTGAATTTGTGTCCAGGAGAGGAGCTGGAAAACTTCATGCCTACAGCATAGCTCAGGCAGGGACTAAAGACCCAACGTTGAACTCTTGGCCTGTTGACAGAAGGAGTAAGTGGAGTTCTCAGGTGAGGATGGTGAGGGGCGTTAAGGCTTATTAGTGCACTCATAGCTCTGACTATCCAAGAGGTCATTTCTTCTTGTAGATGGAAAGCACCATCTCCTTTCCAGTTTAGGTAACTTTTTCAGCCAAAACCATGCTATCCAATTTTTCTGTTATGTTTACATCCCTAAGATAGGTATGGTTTAGCAAGTAAGCTATTTAAAATCATCAAAACTACTCAGTTCCACCCTAAATACAGACACAGCCCTTCAATGATGCTAATCACCACAAAAAATTACAAAATTACCTTGTTTTAATTCAATGAGTTTTGACCACAGCTCTTTAGAAGCTGAAAGCTATTAGTGAGTGCTTCTTCTTCCTCTGTGTTTCAAGATTCCTTCTTTTTCAGAACTGGTTGTATGTACTTGTTTGTGAAATCTTTTCAATGAGGATCCAAGTTGGAGGTCATTTTTTGCAGCTCAGTCCCAACTGCTTGAAAATTGAAGTATTAATTTTCCATTCTCTAGAGCTGCACAGACAGCAACTGGATCATGAAAAAACAAGTATTGCTTCTGACTTAATTTTCCAGCCATACATATCACCCACAAGGAAGCTTGGGGCTAAGTGCATTGAGACTAAGTTATTTGTCTTCCTTCAGGGATATATAAACAAATCCACTATGATTTATTACTACTGACAAACTAAATGAAATAGATAGGGAATTTCCATCCATGAGGTATTAAAAATTGCAGAACAATGTACCAATGTGTGAATAATAAAAATGATCTATCAAGATCGACCATATGATACAGACAGTTTGGCTCAGTACAGTTTAAAAACTGTGAATATTTTCTGTGACTTTTTTCCAGATTCTTTTGCAGAGTAAAATACTCAAAAATCAACAAAAAAAAAAAAGGTCTTTGTCTTGATTATTATCACTTATATTTTTGATTAAATTTTGCTCTGCCAAACAATCCCATTCTAAGCACAAAATAAGGTTTACTTTCTCAAAACAGACAGCTAGCAAGATGGCAACTTCTCCCCTAGTTTATCACTATCAGCATACTGTGAGAATTTCCTCTGGTATTCCACGTCTATTCATTTTTTTCGTCTCTGATATTGCCTTCTCCTGTATGCAGATGCTTTGAATAATCCTCAAGCCTTGGACTATACTGTCAGTGTAGGTGTCTATCCTTTGCATGGCATCAGAAGGCACTAGATAGATAGATAGACTTACTAAGATAACAAAAACTGGATGTGTTTCACATGATGGCTTATAGAGCTACCTGGGCTTGGCTATCATTAATTTGTTATCTTTAATTCCTTTTATTTCTTCCTCCACCAATGTTATATCTGCTTTCCAATACCAGACTGCATCTTTCCAAACTACCTGAGTCTGTCCACAATGCTTAAATCTTAGTCTGACTGCACCCTTGTTATAAATGACAAGAGAAGAGATTTCCAGGAGGCATAACTCAGATATCCAGACTAGGAACAATGGACTGCAGTGAAAAGCTTGAAAATCAAGACACTCGTGAAATCTATGCAATTGAACTACAAAATGCCTAATTAAGTTTTCTTCTCTTTTCAGACCCTCCTGTACCTGAAACGATGTGGGTTTTTTTGCTTGTTTGCAAAGCTCTTATTATTAAGGGCATCAGATGCTTGAAATACAAAGCCCTAAATCTCCAAATGTATAATTAGTTGGCTGGATTTTGCAGACTATAGCAATTCTCTTATTCCCCCAGTTAAAGGACAAGAGAGTTCTCTCTCCAGTCTGAGTGGGAAAGCATCACTTCGTTCGTCTCAATCATGAGTTCTAATAAATTCACTTTTAATGACTATATATTGAAAACCAGACTGGATACAGCCCTGATTCCCAATGGAGGTGCTGCACAGCTCCTACTCATAAAGCATTATCTTAACTAACATTCACCCATAGCTGGAGCCCCAGGCACTACAGACACTGTGATGATGAGGAAAAGGAGCAGATCAGGGCATCCTGAGGGGTCCAGATAAGTAGGCGTCCACTGAGTAAAAAAGGTTTTGGTTTGCTAGGGAACTGCATGTGTGAGACCTTACTTAAATTTCAGTTGCACCTCAGTTCAGGACTTTCTTATACAATATGAGGGAGTTTTGAGTTTGAGCCTTTTGAGCTGTGAGCTGATAAAAGTTATACTGAGAGCAAAGGACCTTGTAATGAAACTCCCACTCTCTTGGCTAGGTAGAGAGGCTCTCAACAGAGCTTCTCTAGGTTTTCTGTTCGGGGACAAGAATTTATTTAGTAGATCCTATGTATTACAGATTCCTCTTTAGAGATAAAGTGTAGTAACATTCAGAATGCAGATAGCTAAAGTGGTCCAGAAGCAGTGCAAAATAAGATGGAAATTGTCAGAATCAACCTGAGATAGTTAGCTAATGTCAGGACTATTCAGGCCGTTGTTGCACAGACCTCTGTACAAGAAAGGGACTTTGATAGGACTTCTTTATACCATGCCAGATGTGCAGTATAAAGATTCATATACACTATATTTTGAATCCTCAGTGAGTGAACTGAGTGTTTGTGTGGCAAATCAAAGGTGGCTAATGCCACCATGATTGTCTTAGTATTATCTAATGCTCATTGCTGGCTTCCCCAAATGCATTATTTCCCCATTTGCTCTCTCCGTGAGGTTTCCTCAGTTTTGCCAGAGGTGTTTGTCACCACAGGAACCCAGGTGATGGAATTCAGCTCCCCTGTATTGCAGCTTTTCTTGTTATTTCACAGAATCAGAATCACCAAGGTTGGAAAAGACCTACAAGATCATCCAGTCCAACCATCCACCTATTACCAATAGCACTCCCTAAACCATATCCCTCAATGCAACATCCAAACATTTCTTGAACACCTCCAGGGACGGTGACTCCACCACCTCCCTGGGTAGCCCATTCCAGTGGCTGACCACTCTTTCAGAGAAATATTATTTCCTAACATCCGGCGCGAATCTCCCCTGATGCAGCTTGAAGCCATTCCCTCTAGTCCTGTCACCAGTTACATGAGAGAAGAGGCCGAACCCCAGCTCACTACAACCTCCCTTCAGGAAGTTATAGAGAGCAATAAGGTCTCCCCTGAACCTCCTCTTCTCCAGACTGAACAATCCCAGCTCCCTCAGCCTCTACTTATAAGGCCTGTGCTCCAGACCCCTCACCAGTTTTGTTGCCCTTCTTTGAACACGTTCCAGGGCCTCAATGTCTTTCTTGCAGCGAGGGGCCCAAAACTGGACACAGTACTTGAGGTGCAGCCTCACCAATGCTGAGTACAGGGGGACAATCACCTCCCTGTTCCTTCTGGCAACACTGTTTCTGATCAAGCCAGAATGCCATTGGCCTTCTTGGCCACCTGGGCACACTGCTGGCTCATGTTGAGCCGAGCATCAATCAATACCCCCAGGTCCATTTCCTCTACACGGTCTTCCAGCCACTCTGCCCCAAGCCTATAGCGCTGCCTCGGGTTGTTGTGGCCAAAGTACAGGACCTGGCATTTGGTCTTGTTGAACCTCATCCCATTGGCTTCAGCCCAGCTCTCCAGCCTGTCCAGATCCCTCTGTAGGGCCTTGCTACCCCCAGGCTGATCAACGCTTCCAGCCATCTTGGTGTCATCGCAAACTCACTGAGGGTGCACTCAATGCCCAAATCAAGGTCAACAATAAAGATATTGAAGAGGACAGGCCCCAGCACCGACCCCTGGGGAACATTTACCACTCCATTTACCACTACTCTCTGGGCCCAACCCTCCAGCCAGTTCTTTACCCAGCCAAAAGTGTACCCATCCAAGCCATGGGCTGCCAGATTCTGCATGAGAATACTGTGGGAGACAGTGTCAAGACAGCTTTGCTGAAGTCGAGGTAGACTACATCAACAGCCTTTCCCTCATCTACTAGATGGGTCACTAGATTGTAGAAGGAGATCAGGTTGGTCATGCAAGACCTGCCCTTCATAGAATCATAGAATCACAGAATTACTCAGGTTGGAAAAGACCTCAAAGATCATCAAGTCCAACTGCAGCCTAACCATAGTACCCTAAATCTAACAACCCTTTGCTAAATCATATCTCTGAGCACCACATCCAAACAGCTCTTAAACATATCCAGGGACGGCAACTCAACCACCTCCCTGGGGAGCCTATTCCAGTGCTTAACTACCTTTTCTGTAAAGAAGTGTTTCCTAACGTCCAACCTAAACTTACCTTGGCGCAACTTGAGGCCATTTCCCCTCGTCCTGTCACCAATGAACCCATGCTGGCTAGGCCTGATCCCCCAGTTGTCCCGCACATGCCGCATGGTCTCCCTCAAGACAATCTGCTCCATAACCTTCCCTGGCACCGAGGCCAGGCTAACAGGCCTGTAGTTCCCCAGGTCCTCCTTACAACCCTTCTTGTAGATGGGAGTCACGCTGGCAAGCCTCCAGTCTTCCAGGACCTCACTAGTCAACAAGGAGTGCTGATGGATGATGGAAAGCGGCTTGGCTGTCACCTCCACCAGTTCCCTCAGCACTCTCGGATGAATCTCATCCAGCTCCATGGACTTGTGCCAGTCTCGTTGGAATAGTAGGTCTCTGACTGTGTCCTCCTGTATTGTGGGGGGTTTTATCTGTTCCCTAGCTGAGGCTACCAGGTGAGAGAGTGGAGTACCCTGAGGATAACTGGTCTGACCTTTAAAGACAGACGTAAAGAAGGCACTGAGAACCTCCACCTTTTCCTTATCCTCAGTGGTCACATTCCCAGCCTTATTTATTTTTAAGGATGATACCTCCTCAATAATTGAACTGAGCTTTTCTTGTTACTTGTCCCTCTTAGAAGGAACACTAGAATTTTACCACTTGTCAGCTCCTCATAGTTCACTGCCAGATTTTCTTCTTTATTTTCCCCCTAAGGAGGGTGCAGTCACTGAAGTGACTTGAGGACATAGTGTTTTAAAGGAAGTGACTGCAGTGTTAAGAACTGTCATGTTTGATTCAGGCAACACGTGACGTTCCTGCACACAATAAATCTAGAATTCAAGAGTAGAACACTTAGCTCTGGCTTGCCAGAAGAAATGTTCAGGATGCATAATCAGTAAAGCCCTGGATAAACTGTGAAATCCCAAAGTTTTACATGCAGCTAGTTCTGTAGCTTTTTGGTATTTATAAAGATTTCTTATCAGAACGCATATATAAACAAAAAATCACAGTATAAAATTAAAATCTCTCATTATCTTGGTAATAAATAAGCACATACGTGTAAGCTTAACTCTGGTTAACAGTAGTTTTCAGCTTGTTGTGACAAATGAAAATTCTGGGTCACCTGTAGTCACAGAGGTTGAAAGTTAGTTGTGGATACATGGATGCCTGGCATGTACGCTGGTGAGCAACAGAAGTGAATGAATGCCTCTTCTTTGTGTTGCTCCTAGTCATATTTCCTCACTGAAGAGTGAAAACGACAGGCTGTGGTCTTTAAATATGGAACATTTTGTTTTAAAATGGAATGATAGTTTTTCATTATCCTGCTATTTTGAATGTTTATTGCCGCACAGTTTTTCATTTCCCTCTGAATTAAAAAGCAATCTCTCAACTGACCATTAAAATCTTATTTTCTTGCCAGCTTATTATACTTGCCAGCTTATTATATATAATCTCTTCCATCTCTGTCATCTTCATAACTAATAGCATACATTTGGAATCCCTAAGGACGTTTAAGGAGAAAGTGTCAGAGCAGACACTGTTAAACATTATCCTAGAAATGAACTATAGCTTTTTCGTCAGACATAAGGAATAATTTATCCCTCACGTATAAATAATAAGGACAGATAGGATAAATCAATTTCTGAGCATTTTCTTGCTTTGAACAGAACAGTTGGACCGCTTCAGCCTAATAAAGCCAAGGCTTAATAAAGTCAAACTTGCCGTCATAACTGATTTGAGAGATGCACACAACGTGGAACAGCAATGAAAAAATACTCTGAATTTGAACTCTTCCATTTTGAATTCTCCCGAACTGTCAATAAACACATAATAAATTCATTTCTGTTTTACATTCACATAAAACTGCAAGTTTAATCTGGGGACAGGTTGCAATTTACTACAGATATTTTTATCAGCACTGCAGTCTTTTCACAGAAAATTCACAGAAAAATATCAATCTTGTAATTTCCTTTCTTATTTCCCTTAATACAGCTGCATATTCTCCATATATATATATTGAATTTTAGGAGGAAAAAAAAAGTGATTTTTGCTTCCTGAAGGGTCACCTGCGTGACAGCAAATACAATTTGGATCTATTTTAGTGTAGCTGTCAAGACTGAAGACTTCTCCTTTTGGCCTCTGTAGGGTCAGCACTTTAAGAATTATCATTATCTAATCATGCATTATAAGCTGATTATTCTAGATATAGACAAATGTATGTTAATAATTTAACCTAGAAATAAACTGCCAGAACTACTGATGCATGTGCAAATTACTGGAGTCTCTCCGCCATTTATTGTGTCCTGCTCTGGAATCCTCTTTTAATTTCTGTCTATTATTGTTTGTTACTCATTGGTGATCCCAGAGGTCTCATCTGATACCACATTTTTGTTATGCAAGACACTGCATATACGTAGGAAGATATTGTTTCTGCCTCAATATTCACTCCATGGTCTGCTCTGCACTGAAAATATAGAGGTTGTCAGGAACAGACTTCTCTAACAGGCCTCACTCCACCCACACACCAACTTCTTTTCCTCCTGCTTCTTGAAGCTCATACCTTTGGCATCACCATGTAGAAACTCCGTTCTGTCGAACTCTGTGGTAACAGTATTGTTATTCAAAGGAATTATGAGTTGGTCCTTATTACTGTGTGTGTGAGGCTAACCTGAGCATTGGAAGGAAAGAGCTTTGTAATTCCAAATTGTGTTTGGCTATGTACAAGGTGCTGGCTATATGCACTGAAGAGAACAAGATGCACAGCACTGTTTCAGATGGATATCAGCATGCGTGCAGATGACAGAGACTGATCATTCAGATGGACATCAGCATACACAGATGCAACAGAGACAGATCATAAATCTGGTATTCTTTTTCCTACCCCTTCTGCTCCCTAGTAAATACTAGAAAATTCCCAGTTGCTTTACAGTAACTTCTCAGCCTGTGGGCAGGTTAATTAGAGAGTGACAGTAGCTTCATGGAAGTGGAAAAAGGAAGCCATTGGGGGGTTAACTTGGGATGAAATGGACACTTCTCACTTCCTCATATGTATAGGAAAAGGCTGGAATTGCCACTCCACAGAGAACTGCCACACCATCCACTCTCCTGCTTACTACAGGTAATCGTTGTGGCATCTCTCTTCTCCCCTCAGTCAGAGGTCACTCATACTAGCATTCAGTAGGACCCTTGGTCTGGAATTCCTCTTCAACCAGTCCTCCTGGGATGTGATCTACTAAAGACTCATACAAAATAAAAACAGAAGGCTGGACCTTAGCAGGTGCACCAAAGTCTGCTCATCCTAGGGCAGTGTTTTCCATCTCAGGGATACAGAAATTACACCCTGACAGAAGGGCAGCTGGTTGGTTTAGAAGTGTGCTGTACCTGATAAGGTGATTAGGATTGTTATGCAGGCTACAATTGCAGTAGTTAAGACTGAGACATCAGCTATTATTTAAGAGACAAAATAATTCGTGTTCAAGCATTTCCTTTTTGCAGTACCTAGACTCACTAATTAGGTGCAGAAATAACTAAAATGTCTGCAAAGCATCAGTTTTATCTAGAGCAGCAAGCAGGGCAAGAATCAGGTGTGAACAGCAGAGCAAGCAATGAAGAAAAACAGCAAAACAGAAAGAATAGAAGCTGCTCACATAGAAGCTCTGCAGCAAATCGTGACTATCCACTTGAAATACAATTGTTGCAAAAAGAACAACCTGCTTTTTATTTTGAACTGAATTCCTACTGGCTGTAACAGTTTGGGCCTCTAGTTTCTGTTTTGTGTAGTAGTGATCAGTCAGTCCCTCTGCATTTTTCCCTGGGGTACTTACAGATTTGTAGATCCCTGTCATATTGCCCCAGCTTGCATAGTTGGTGAATGTGTTTATAAAATGAAACAACTTATTTTTTTCCTAAAAATGCACAGTAATAGTGCTTTTCGGACTGAGTACTGAATCACTGCTTTCATGCATATTAGTCATAATATCTCATGTCCCTAGATCAAGTTCTTCCATTTTACTTTCTTAAGAATTAGTAAATTGCTGTCTGTCTGATGTTAATTGCCTGTAGGAGTAAATTAGGTATTTATTATTTACAAGTATACTATGTGATTGATTAAAATGTGAAGCTGTACACAAAGTAATCTCCATTTAGGGATGTGAAAATACAAAATGCAGTAAATAATGATATTCTAACCTGAATATGGTGGGAGAAGCTGAATGCAAGCTGTTTGCATTCACTGTCATTATGATTCTTGTTCTACAGTAGTCTGTAGATGCTGCTCTATCAGTGTTACAGTTTAGATCATGGGCTGTAGCAAATCTCATAGTTCCCACTTTACTAGGCTCTCATTTATCCCATGACATAGCCTCTCATGCAATCATAATGGGGTTTGATTGAGGACTGACTTGGTGATCTGGAAAGTCTTCTCTAACCTAGATGATTCTATGATTCCATTCTAGAATAGAATAAAGCTAGAAGACATCTTGCAAACATCCTTCACGTACGCCATACACAGGCAGGAATTCCATCACTGGAACCAGCTTAGACCTCTTAAATCACTGTAATGTAGCGAGGACCTCAGCATGAACTGTTTTGTCCATACTAGTGCAAAAATCTGCTCATATTGGTCTGTGTGACTTGCTGAACATAGATGTAACCAAAATTTCTTAGTTATATCACAATTCTCCAGTAAATTAAAAAATAAAAATAATTAAAAGCAAACGATAAACCAATAGAATGAAAGATAATTGATTAAGAAATGTTCCTACTCAAGGTATATCCTTCGCTCAGAAGTTAAGCTGAATTAAAACAATAGACAACTTACAAGAATGACTCCTTTCAAAAGTTAGCTTATCCAATAAAATATCATTGACAAAATGCAGTTGCTCTGAGCAGTCATTAATTGTTCAAAGACTGACAGAGCGGCTTAGTTTAAGTATACATATGTGTGTATATAATTCACAAGTTTACTGAACTCCTGCAGTCCAGTTGTATGGTTTGAAATATGTTTGCCAACAAGCCACTGTCCCTTGTTTCTCTTGCTGTTATGTCCTGCTTTTGAAGCTCCATTTCTAGTACAATTTACATATATACAGGTTGAATGTACGTATGTGTAGAATGCTAAGGGAAGAATCTCTCTCTTGAAAAAGACACAGAACTTCATTTCCCAGAACACCAAAAAAGAGGGAGATAATAAATATATCCAAAAAGATAAACAAAACATTCAGCTAAGCACTTGGCATACTTATTTCTTTCTAGGCAATAACTCACAGACATTTGTTCATGCTGTTGTCATTTACTTTAGGTTATAATACTTTTAATATTTGTACAAAGAGATACTGTGAATTGCTTGAGCATTTAAAAATGTTTGCCTTAATATTCAGTTCCAGTATCATTTTTTATGTCTGTGTATGTTTCAGAAGACAGAGAGACAATCTCCCTCCCACTTTTGCCTTTCAATAATACATGGGATTCTGAAGGATTTCTTGGGGAATAATTAGTATTTGTTAAAATGCACGAGCTAGGTTTCATAATTCTGCAGGTGTCTATTTTAACCCTCTGGCACTGTTTCTTTTACGGAATTTGTAAACCAATGGTGCAGATAGTTTTCATGGAAATAGGTCACCCAGAGAAGCTGTGGTACCCCATCCCTGGAGGCTCTCAAGGCTGGGTTGGATGGGGGGCCCTGGGCAGCCTGGCAGCATTTTTTCTTTTTTAAATCTGTCACAAACCTTCGTACTTTCTTCTATACAGCTTTGACACCTATAGGATCTGTCATGAACTACTATATCATACAAAGATGGCAGATGATAATGCAGGAAAACTTGGAAACAGTTTCTTGTCAGGTATGACCAAATCTAGCAAACCTAAGACAATAATTTGTTATATCATCTAAATCCAGTTGCCTCAAAGTTCCCAGATTTTGGAGTTTAGGGCTGTCACAATGGCAACAGTGATGGATGTGATGGAAAAACCAGAAAAGAAAAACTTTTCATTGTAGGGAATTACCCATATCCTCACAATTTGTAACTGGGAAGGGGGAGAGGGAGGGGGGAGGGGAGGAGAGAGAAGAAAGAAAAAAAAATCTCTTGAAGTAAAAGCAATTCATTGGAATAAACTGGTTTAACAGTGCAACTCCAATCACATAGTTTTACTAAATAATAGGAGTTTGGAAGCAAGTTTTCCTCTAACTTGCATTTTGCATTTTAAGTCTACTTTCCCAAAGTATAGCAATACACTGTATGCAGTGGAATAAGGCTGACAGATGCTGTATAAAAACAGACCAACCAACATTTAAAATAGATCCTTGAGAATACACGAAGATGGAAATACCATATTGCCACAAATACTGAATCAAGAATCTCCTCATATTCAGAAATGTAAAATAAGCTTCAGAAACCTGACCTTTGTTCTGAACATATTAGTGCAAGAGAAGATACACAGTACTGCTAACAAGATGCTTTAAGTAAGATTTTTCATTTCTCTTTCCATCTCTTTTGAAGGGCTAAAGGAGATTTTGGAAGAACTTTGCTGTCACTACCAATGCTGTGAAGAAGCCGCAAGTAAAGCTGATCAGTGCATGTCACAATACATGAAGACAGGCAGAGAACCAGAACTGTTCTGGTTTTATAACCAGAGAGCTAAAGTTGGGTTGAATTTTCTTTCTACAGACAGTGCTGTGAATTGAGACATTTGCTTAGCTATGCCTGCATAAACTACTAGTGTGATACAGTATTAAAATCAATAAATAAATAAAGCCAAAACGTCAGTAGAGGTATTTCTGGTAGATGGCAAGTTGCTCTGATGATCATCTTAGTGGTGGATCCAAGTATTATGACCAAGTATTGATCCAAGTATTATTCCAGAAAGAAGATTCTTACAGTGTATATGGAGGAATGCCTGCCTGAGAGATGACAGACTGGGAAGCCTGTTCTAAGAGAAATTATGGGAAAGCATTCGCTGTTTGTTTCCAAGCAGTCCTCCTCTACACAAGAAAGATTATTCTATGATGATGTGTGTATACCTACACACATAATAGCAGATATGTGAGTTAACATCAGGGAAGAAAATGAAAGATTATGCATGAGAACAAATGACTATTAATGAGCCATGAATAAATATCCATTTGAAATGAGGATATCTAGGCCATTAAAGCAATCATGTTCTGAAATTGTCTTTTGAGAAGAGTAGGATCAAAATTCTACTCTTGGTTAATGCTTGCTATATGTCTGGATAAACTTGGCCACCCAGGGCTCGTTCTTAAGTTCCACTGAACAGTGGCAATCACGCTTTGGACAGAACCTTAAGCATATTATGTGCCTTTTTTTTTTTTTCCTATCTACAAGTCACTGTAAGTTGAAAATGAGAGGATTTAAACCCACAAGAATGGCCTTTGTGACCCAGTGAATGAAAGAGCCCTACTAAAAAAGAAATTAGAAAATTGAGTCTTCTGTTTGTATTTAAAAAAAAAAAAAAAAGCTACACATTTAACTATCACTATTATTTCACTAATTTAACTATCCTATTATGCAAAGTTTTCATTTTATTTATATGCATCTGTAACTATGTTTGTATTAACTGTATCTTAAACAATTACTAGGGATAGTTTTCTATCCCTAGCCAGCCTCATCCTTGTTCTTAACTGACAGATTTTTATTCAGGTCCACAACTAGGTGTAGCAGGCAATCTCAGGCCTTCCCAGCAGAGCCTCCTGAAGGTAAGTTAAGTGTGTAATAACAACAGACTGACATCTTACTGAAATATTCAAAGCCTATTGGAAGTGTACCCATGTGTAGCAGAAACACTAAGTCACGGCCTGAAGCAGTGATTGAGCACCTGGTGGGAAGGCAGGACCAACCCAGGGGAGCTCAGCTGCATGCAATGCACCTGAGTGACCAGAAGGGGTGGAACGAGGATCCACCACTTCCCAGACCTCATTTAAGGGTTGGCAACGGAGGTGAGGGTCTCTGACCGGAGATCCCTGCATACCTAAGATATTCTAAAGGTAAGCAGCTCTTTTTCTTTGTTTCTATGGCTGCTGCATTTGGGCTTGTCCTCATTTGCTGCAGCCAAAGACTTTTGTACCCTGTTATTATTGCAACACTGTCCATCACATTACAGCATTACACCATGGGAATAATTCTTCCTGTAGACAAAATGAAGGGTAAATGTGCAGAGGCTGAAGAGCACATTTAAAGCAACAGAAGTACAAACATTAAATAGATGTTGTGGTTTTTACCCAGCTGCAGCCAAGCACCACACCATCACTTTCCCACAGTGAGATGGGGGAGAAGATCAGGGGGAAAAAAGGTAAAAACCATGGGTTGAGAAAAGGGCAGTTTAATAGGACTGAAAAGGACAGGGAAGTAATAATGGTATGGAGTGTCCCTTTGGCCAGTTTGGGTCAGCTGTCCTGGTTCTGCCCCCTCCCAGCTCCTTGTGCACTCCCATTCCCCTTCCTGCTTGGGCAATAATCAGAAGTGTCTTTGATTTAGCACGAGTGCTGCTCAGCAACAACTAAAACATCCGTGTGTTATCAACATTTATTGTCATCCTAAATCTGAAACACAGCACCATACTAGATACTAGGAAGAAACTTAACTCTGTTCTAGTCCAAACCAGGATAATAGCTCAGCTACAATTACTTTAATCTGTTGCATAAAAAGGGCAAAGTGACAGGAGTACACATGTTATTTGAATGTAATGATGCTACTAGTACTATAAACCTGTGGTCTCAAAAGCAGCGAGGCCAGAAGCTTCCCTCAATAGACAAGTATCTGAGATATTCTTCAGCCTACACTGAAGAAGAGGCTCAACTAAAAGTACTTCAAGGTCATTATGCACCCTAAGTACAGGAAGTACCACTGAAACCCAAGGACATTTGCTACCTAAGGAGATTGTGCTATAGATAGCATTTCTTGGAACCATAAACAGTTGTTATAGCATGAAGCCCACCCAACCCCATGCTGTGGGCAGGGCTGCCACCACCAGCTCAGCTGCCCAGGGCCCTGTCCAACCTGACATTGAGCACCTCCAGGGATGGGGCACCACAGCTTCTATGGGCAGCTGTGCCAATGCCTCAACCTGTTCTCTGAGTCAAGAAATTCCTTTTTCAAACCTAAATCTTCTCTCCAGTGTAATAGGAGAGAGAAATGTCACCCCTCTCTGCGCCAGCCCTGTTCAGTGGCTCTAGGCTTTCCCTACAGCCCTGGACCTGGTCAGTTGCAGCCTCCTCTGGAGCTGTTGCTGCACCTGAGCAGAGACCTCAGTGCTCCCAGGGCAGCTGCTTTGGTCAGTGCTGGAAGGGACAGTGCCCTGTGGGTGAAGCTGCTGTTCTGTATGCCGTCTTATTCTAGGGTTAGCAAAACTGTCCCTCATAAAGAATATGTATGTCAGCTATGATTTAAATTCTAGGGAAGAGGTATGAGTGATAAATTTATCACGCTAACCTAATAACTAAAAGCAATTTCTGAAAAGAAAATCTTTCCTGTTGGCATTAGCAGAAGCAATTCCCACAGTGTCTTCTCTCTCCTTTAAGGTTGGTTCTGAATGGGACTGATATTAATTAGCTTCTTGTTTGTCAATTATTTTTCCTTTTAAAAAGAAAAATGTTACATTCTCTGTCTATTCTGGCTAGTCAAATATATAACAAGCAGTTAAAGCTGATACTTCAGTATATTCTCTCAGCGAAGTCAAATTCAAAATATGAGTTTTCCACTTCAAAGGATATTTTCTATCTAGCCTAAACCTCAAAAATACAGTGGGCAGGTCCCACCCACCCCTCCAGCTTCTTTTCCCTGAAATTCTTCTGGTGCCTATATGTTGTCTAAACAAATAATCTTCTTTATTTGCTGTGTTTCTTTCAGTCTTATCTAATGTTGCAGTAGAGGTCCTTATCAATAATACAGACAGCCGGTTGTTCTCTGAACCTGTTATGGCTCTTTTCTTCATAGCATGGCTCAAGGGAAAAGAATTCTACCCATTAATGTTGCAAAAGAAGTATTTCAATCATATCACAGATGTAACAAGCTGTCTTTACAAACTATCCGGATTTAAAAAAAAAAAAAAAAAACTGCTAACAGTTTTCTATCCAAAATAACCATATCAGGATATAAAATATAATAAAAAAATAAAACAGAGTAGGGCAGAGGAATGGGACTGACAGATATAGCAGATTCATATACAAAAAGATAATCTCAAGTAGAAATCCAGGCCTCTTTCCCAGGTTTTTTCATAATTAAGTGAAGCACATTGGCAAGTAACGTGGGAATTATTTCTGATTATTTAGGCTGATTCTTTCACAATTTGGGGAGCATTTTCAAGAATGGATGTAAAAGAAAGGCTATTTAAGATGTTAGTCTACAAGATACTAAACAGTTGTACTAAGAGAGTTCATTATAAGAAAATCAAACTTTAAACTAATATCTATTTTATAAATACTTATTAATAACCTAATGACAAATTATATTAATAAACATCAAATAGGAGGGATACAGAGATGCCTAAGTCCCTTGAAAGTGAAACTGAAAACTAGAGCATAAACTCCTTCCTTCATCTTGCACATTGGTTCTGTTTTAACAGGAGGGTTTTCCTCACTTCCTTTCTTCTGCTATGGCTGTAAGATGGGGTATAGAAACACCTTCCCCCACAAATATTGCTAGTTTGTCACTATGGAGAGAAACAAAACTTGTAACTATATTTATCACTTAAAAAAAAAAAACATTTTTGAAGGAAACAGGAGGGATAAAAACGTGACAAATTCTGGCTTATGCAATTCTCTTTGTAATATTTCATGAACCTATCTCACGAGGTCAGACAAATTGGATAGAAAAGCAGAATCATACGAGACCTCGAACTGGAAGGGAAATCCAGAAGGTCATCTAACGCAATCTCCAGCTCAGAGCAACGTCAGCTAGAAGGTAAAACCACATTACTTCAGAAAATTCAGGATATATCTGTCCTGACCTTGAGAACTTCTAATGATAGAAACTATACAGCCTGTTTGGGCACCCTGATCTTATTGTTCAGCTGTCCCAGTGGTCAGTAGCTTCTCCTTACATCAAGCCAGAACCTCTTACATTTCAAGTTGTACCCATTGGGAAGAGCCTGACTTTACCTTGATAGCCAGCAACTGCCGTGATGTGGTCATACGTGGTCATTTCAGAGGAGATGCACAAGGAGCTGAGATCAAGGGTAGGGGGGTAGAAACAGTAAAACCAGAAGAAAGACAAATCATTTGTTTGCTTATCATGAAACAGGATATTCCTATTGGGTTTTTCTTCAGATATGAAATTCAAACTCATTATATAAGACCTATATTTGCCCTAACCCTTTGAGCTTATTGCTCCTGCGTATACGATTAGGTCTATTCATTGTCCTTTACTTAAAAGTTAAAAATGAAGCAAAGAGTTCGACTTGAACAATTTTATTCTACATTATTCAGTTCACTCAAAATCATTGGTATGACTTCTTCAGAATGATAACTTTTTCAGTTTGAGAGTAGAAATAACTTTCGCAAACTGAGAAGAATAAAAACAGAGTGAAAATAGCTTCAGCTGTGGCCTCTGAATGGACACACAATCGTTATTCCTGGTAAATTACAATCCTGTGCATGGACAGGTTTACTTTCTGGGAGTCCCTTTGGTGAGCTATATTTTTTAAGGCTATCTTCTCAAAGAGTGAACAACTTAATTAGCAGCAAGATTTATGTTTCAGGAATACACAGAATGTACCTTCAGCAACAAAGGAGACAAATTTAATCAAAACATTCTGTGCTTCCAAATCTTGATATCTGTCACACTTAAAAAAAAAACACAATTCAGTGGGATGCGAGACTGATGAGTGGGGCTGAGGACTATATTTTTACCTGGATTTCCTAAGAAAGTGAATCTTAGGCAATTCCTTTTTTCAGTTTTCCATTTATGTGTCTTTTCTTGCAAGATTTGACTCTTCATCAGCTCTAATAAAGCTTGAAAGAGACAAATATCACAATGTTTGTGTTACCTGAATATTAGCAGCTTGATGAAGGACAATGAATCACAACAGTGTTGCATGTAAAAGATGCAGAATTAATAGAATCACAGACTTGTAGGGATTGGAAGGAATCTCTGGAGGTTATCCAGCCCAAAACTCCCCTGCTGAAGTGAGTTCCCTACAGTAGGTTGCACAGGAAAATGTCCAGGCAGGTTTTGAATATCTCCAGCAGAGACTCCACAACCTCACTAAGTTGTTTCAAGGCTCTGTTAACCCTCACAGTAAGGTTCTTCCTTATAGGAAATTCCAAAAAAACATGTTCTGGTTTATGTCCATTGCCCCTTGTTCTGTCTCTGGGCACTACTGACAAGAGCCTGGTCCCACCCACTCAGCTACTGCCCATTAGTTATACGCACTGATAAGATCCCCTCTTGGCCTTCTCTTCTCCAGGCTGAGCAGTCCCAGCTCTCTCAACCTTTCCTCATAAGGGAGGTGCTCCACACCCCTCCTCATCCTTGTGGCCCTCCTCTGCACTCTCTCTAGAAGTTCCCTGTCTTTCTTGAGCTGAGGAGCCCAGAAAGGGACACAGTACTCCAGATGCAGCCTCACCAGGGTCATCAAGGCCAGGTTGGATGAGCAACCTGATCTAGTGCTTGATCTAGTGGTTGACAACTCTGCCTGCAGCAAGGGGGAAGGGGGGGTGCAATCTGATGATCCTTGAGGTCCCTTCCACCCAAAGCCATTCTACCATTCCATGATCTGCCTATATTTAAATAGATGGCTCTGAATCAAAGTACGGAGGTAGTGACTGACAGCTATACAGAAGCAACTTCTGTGAGGGGGGGGAAAAAGACATGTGGGTGGATTTACATTGCTGAAAGCTTTTTTTAAAATGTATGTTGTATTCCTGTTAAGAAATACAATCAAAAATATTCAGCAGCACTCCAGCAAAAAAGTTTTGGCATAACAAAGAAATTTAATGCACACTAGCGGCAAATCATTAATTTTACAAGTGGCACACTGATACAGTCCAGGAAATGGATGGAGAGAGAAACAGGCTCTAGGAAGAACCTCCTTTCGGGAGAAAATTCAAGACCCTTCTGCTGCAGTAGAGCAAATGCTTATTTCTGAGAGTACAAGACAAGACGATCTGTAAAATCAGATTTCTCAGAGTATGATTATACAGAGAAGACATTGAAAGCCCTAGATGCTCTCACTGTTAGTCTAAGTTGGAGGCAGCACCCCAGCTGCAGGTACAGGATGAAAAGCATACTAGTACCATTATCTCCAGTAACTTCCAGGAACAGGAAAGGAGACAGATGAGAAAAATGACCAAATTTGGGGTGGGGGAGAAAATTAGAATAACTGATACTGGAAAAGGAAAAGAGAACCTGATGAACAGTATAGTTGTGTTTGGAAGTTCCTTAATTGAATGTAGGATCCTACTTAGACAGAAGGCCAGCTGATACAGTCTGTTCTACTTGCGATCCCAATTCCTCTTTAAAGCACAAAATCAGCTGTGCTACCATCACCTTAAGACTCCCCAAGTACAGCCTGAGCTGCAGAGAAGAACTGAATGAAGTTTCATCTTGCAGAGGCCTTAGCTCTGTGTTAGAAGTCCTATTGACTCCTCCCATGAACATTTAATGAACACAAACTCATTTGTTATGATGACTGCTGGTGTTACATTACTGATACAGATTTCCCTCTCTAACCTTTAGAAAGTAACTTTAGCAGCAAGCTGAACACTGAACCAAAAGCTGCGTAACAGAAGAAACATTAGTACCTGTTTATAGAAAGCAGAGAATCCCCAATCTGCATGGCGCCTGGAGCTATTTCCAAGATCAGCTTTTGCATCCATGCTGAGTATATTCTATTTTCAACTGATGCCTTAAACATGAATAAATGAAATAATAGAAGATGATGGCAACTTCTGGGAACCTAGACAAAAGCTGCTGGTCTCATGCTTCCATTCCCATGAGCACTTCAGAATAAGAAATTACCTTCTCTGCATGCTAAAACAATTAGGAATCCTGCACCTGAGCTGGATTTGCATAGTTAGGGGACCTAGATATCCCAAAGAGGGAAACAACATTTTATCATCTGCAAAAATGAAATGTTGTACTAGCAGTGTAACAGCACTCTGCAAATCAGATGTTTTATTTCCCATGCACAGTTTTCAGAGAGAAACCATCACCTTGTCCACCACCCTTGTCCTGGGGTGCATTAAAAAGAGCATGGCCAATGGGTCAAGGGAAGTGATCCTTCTCCTCTAACTCTGTCCTGGTGAGGCCACATCTGGAATACTGTGTCCCACTCTGGGCTCCCCAGTTTAAAAAAGACAGGGATCTCCTAGGAGTCCAGCAGAGGGCCATGAAGATGATAAAGGGCCTGGAGCATCTTCCTCATGAGGAAAGGCTGAGAGAGGTGGGTCTGTTTAGCCTGGGGAAAAAAAGATTGGGGGGGGGGGGGGGGGGGGGAATATGATAGGTGGTTATGAATGTCTGAAGGGAGGCAAATGCATGAGTCCAAGCTCTTCTTGGTGGTGTGTAGTAATTGGTCAAGGAGTAACGGCCTAAAACTTGAATATAGGAGGTTCCACACAAACATGCAGAAGAGCTTTATGGTAAGGGTGACAGAGCACTGGAATAGGTTGCCTAGAGAGGCTGTGGAGTCTTCTTCTATAGAGAGATATGAGACATGGCTGGATGCCTATCTGCATGACCTTTTGTACAGTACCTGCTTTAGCAGGGATCTTGGTCTTGATCTCTTGAGGTCCCTTCCAACCCCTGCGATTCTGTGAACCATTACTTGTTACAAATAAAATGTTTCAAGTACAATTTGATTTCATCGTATGGATTATGTTTAAAGCTACTCTGTGCCTCAGGAAAGGTTCCAGCTCTAAGCTAGGAACTAAACGCTTATTTCACGATGGGCTCCAAGAACGGTGCAAGAGCGCACCCTCTCTGCAGCCGGAGCAAATTGAATTTAGCAAACTGCGTTTAGCTCATTAACAGCAGGAAATCTTGTCAAGTTCAGTAAGGAGGTTATATAACTAAAAATAATCCCACACTTGAGTCAATTCGAAGCCTTATTGCTGGATGAGCAACACGCAATAATTCTAGCACTCTGTGGGGACTTCCACTTACAATTTCTCAAAAGCTTTGCAAAACGCACATGAAAACAGTTCTTTCTCTTGCATTTAACACTTAGCTAAAAGGAAATAAGGACAAGCAAATTGTGAAGTAGCTACTGCAGCAAACTACTTCAGCAATTCCTAAGGGGGAAAAAAGAAAAAAAAAAAAAAATCAATTCGCACTCATTGCAATCCTTTCCATAAAACATCCTTGGAGAAATCCTTATGAGCTCTTCTAAATGCTGCTTTAGAAGGGTCTCAAATTGAAACACGTAATAAATTGTGCATTTTGCTTTAGTGATTTAAATAGGATTTGTGCCTACGAGATTAGAGTCCTCACAGCCTCAGTTGCTTCCTAACCCTCTCCTCCATGATCCTCTCCCCAATTCGAGGTTCACACAAGCCAGAAAGGTGTTTAGATCCTTCAGAAGAACAATAGCAGAAAGAATATAGTTGTGAGATGAATGAACAAATGAATCAGTGGGAGAAGTATTTATCAGCCTTTTCTTTCCTGGATGTTTGGATGACAATTGCTTTTGCCCTCAGATACTTCAAGCAGCATCCTGCACCTGTATGGTCATTTCTGAGTCCTCCAGAAAACAGCAGTGTTAGCACTGCTGAGAAATACAGCATTGAGATGAAACATATTACAATCATTAAAATATTAGAGCTGCTAGATCTAAGTGAACTTCAAAAAAAAAAAATCTTCTGTCCTGGAAACATCTGGTCTAAGAAAAAATCCTTATCCAAAACGCACTTCAGAGAAAACTACATCAGACATTTGAAAGGATCAACAGTAGGAAACTGACAAGGATAAAGGTCCAACAGAGTCAGACCCGAATCCTGACTCTTTCTGAAGATAGGAAAAACCACACACAATTCTGTTGCATAAACCACAAGAGAATGCTGTAGCCTAAGGGCACACTCATGACAGATCTTTAAGCATTGAATTTAGAGCTGCGGGCAGTATATAAAGGGAAGGAAAAAAAGCTGCCTCTAAAGGATGAAAAGGACCCCACAGTAAAGGAAAGGGAACACCTTGCTACAGAAAGGGAAAGGACTACACAGAAACCAAGACAAGGGATAGTTATAGATAGATAGTTTATGTTAAGGGGGGGGGGCAGAGAAAGGGGGGATTGCAGACACTAAGTCTGGGAAAATAAGGGGAAGAAGGCCATAAAGATAAGAGTTTGAGAACAGCCCAAGGACATCTGGCAGCAAGGTGATTAGATATTCACAGGGCAAGATGACACCAATGTGCAGGGGCGCCCCTCCCGCAAGATCAAAAGCTTTCACCAGAAGAAAACAGGAGCTCTCGCAACAGAGAGGAACCTTCATCCCAAAACACTGGCTAAGAGAGAAGGGAGGGGGAACCATGTGCCAATGGGGTCCCAGGGAACATAATGAATATGTACCCAAACTTGGGTGAGACTACTGATTATGTATTAGTTCAGCCTGTATCTGTAGTACACTTTTTCCTTATGGGGTGCAAGTTTGGAGTGTTAACCCCTTGCGCCAGGGCTGTGTGTACATCTCTTTATTAAATCATACCTGCTTTATATCCTAACAGGCTATAGAGTTTGATCCCACACATCACCTCCTACATAAATCTGAAAACATTAGCATTACAAATATCGTAGAGCAAGTAGTAGTCAGAATTAATGGAAATCTCTCTCCTCTTTGGAACAGTCTGGATCATGGTTTAGTTGTTGCTGAGTAATGGGTGCATGCCTAAGGTTGGGCCAGGCCACTCCGCAAGATTAATAGCTGCCCTAGGCCAGAGGCAACCCCTGGGTTGGACATGCCTGGCCAATCCATGATAGGTTATCACAAATGAACTAGAGAACTCTTTCAGATCAACATGACTTGACTGTACAGGGAAGGACATGAGAGAGGGAGCTCGAGAGGGGCCAGAGAAAAACATATCCTATTTAGAAACAAGAGTTGTGTAGCAGACCCTCTTCTTCCTCCTGCAAGGACCCTTCCTGCTGGTAAAGAATTTACGCTTTCAAGACATCACAGACAGTCAGGAACCATATCATGAGGGGCAGCATTGAAGTCTAGATCATCCTGTACCAGTAGCTTAGTGAACAGAAATGGAAAGCAAAAGACATCAAGGACAAAGTTAGGCCTTGGATGCCAGGCTAAGTCAAAGGGTGCCATAGAAGCCCCACTGTATTTTATTCTCTGACAGGCCTAGGGGTATTAGAGGGGCCTGAGATGTTGCATGCCTTTTTCTTCCAAATATTAAAAAAAAAAAAAAGAAAAAAGGCACCTGACAGGAAACAATATGCATTTCTCCACCAAAACTGGAAAAGGAAGGGTGGCTATCAGTCATTTCCACATTGCCCAGGACATCCAAGTCAGATCATGTTCTTGTTATCTACAGATCTGAAATGACAGCCAGCTAGCATGCCCGCCATCCCCAGCAGGTTAAGTCACTCCTGCATCAAAGCCAGAGATCAGAAGTTTGTTAATACAAGATGCATTGCAAAACGCTGGGTGACAGTATCTGTCATCCCTTGTACTTCACATCATTTTGACGTATGATATGACATATGACATATGATATATGCTATCATATAGATGCCCAGCTGAGCTTTGATGAATTTCCAGAAGTAGAAGATCATCATGTGTCAGCAGATTCAGTAAATCTGTATTTATTTGTATAAATTTGCATCTGTAGTTGCTGCCATAACTGAATAGAGAAACAAGAGGATTACACTTTTCTTTTTCTCTCTCTAAAGTGAGGAAAGCTGCAGGGAATTTAACCAGTAAAACTGCAGACCTGTAATAAGAGTTGCTGATTATACTGGAAACAGTTCATCTGATGTGCCTTTGGTTCACATTCATCTTATGAGACGGACTGGTGAGTTCTGTCATACTATCAACTAATATTCTCCGGATGTTTCTCCTCTATTATTTCTAACACAAGCCTTCACTGTCTCAAAAAAGCCATAAATACTACAGAAAAACCTAACGTTATATATCAGCCATACTTCACAAATTTGTCACATCAGCGCATGGCAATTCTTCTGTTACGATCATTAGCAACCAGTCGAAATAATTTGGTTCCACAATTAATCCACAGCTGACTGCACCAACCACATCCAAAAGCTCGTAGTCAGCGCCATCTATTGATTCCTTCTGGTGAAGCAGAAGGCAGCACACTGGTTCATTCACTGTGTGATACAGGACCGTATGTTTTACTGAACAATCAATTTTTAATAGCAACGTTGTTAGGTGTTACAAAGCATTTGATAAATAAACGTTAAATTCTGATGCCGGTTCTAACTAATCCTATTCTGCTTTCCCAAAGAACCAGTTATAAAGATGAAATACTGTATAAGGCAAGTCATCCAGTTAATGGATTAGCAGCACGCGTATCTCAGACGCACTAGAGTTCTCCCCCATAGATCATACTAGTGCTATGGATTTCTCTTGGTGGTGGCTTTGTGTGCAGCTTGCCTTGTAATAATTCCCATTATGCTGGAACTTATTTCAAGCTAAGATGACTGAGCTCTTAAGATTTTGCTTCCTTTTTCTTGTTGCAATTTTATTTTCTATATACACATTCCTGATAAAAATTCTTCTTATCCCCATGCTACAAAACAAAGGACAGATCTGATCTAGACAGACACAATGTAGAATTATTCAGGTAAAACATGGAGTAAGCACAGTTTCCATGGTTCATCTTTAAAGGGTCTTTTCATGATGCTCTTTCACCATCCTTCAAGCATGCAGCAGCATTACTGTAAGTAATTATGCAACTCCTGCACTACAGGATTAAGTCAAGCAAGCAGCTTGTCATTCCTGAACGTTTCCAGGCTTAACCTATCTCTATCTTAACTACGCAAGTTGCAATGGGAATGAGACAAACCACTTATTTCACACTTGTGCATTGCATTAACATTTCAAGTGCAAACTGACAGATCTGAACCAGCAAAGTATCAAGAAAAAAATAATCAGTTTAGTCAAGAAGGTTTATTGATTTACTTCTTGATCACTGTCTGTGATTGGAAATTATGAGTTTCCCGGGATTACCGATTCCAGAACACAATACATACTTACCTGTTTTAACCTATTGGCCCTAAAATTTCCAGAGGCACTTTGTGAAGTGCAGGACAAACAACCCCATTCTTATCTGAATTCTGCCTCTATCAAAACTTTACAACCCTAATAGAGATGAAGTTACATCAAAAAAAAAACAGTTATCCATCTTTGTAACATCAGACAAATTCTGATTAGGAGGAATTCTGTTTAAGGTGTCCCAGCCTCCTGATCCACCAGGGCTTACTTTTAAGTTACATTAGGTTGCTTGGAGCCTTATTCAGGCCTTATCCTTGTCCATGGAGCATCTGCATTCAGCACTTGATTGCTCATGATTTCTAACTTCCACAACCACACAACCTTGCATTCCTCAGCAACTCTTCTTTAACAGGGAAGTGGGAACAAAATGGTAAGACAACTTGTTCAACTATTGAAACAGGAACTAATCAGAAAAATTGTTGCAAGGACTTGCTCTTCATCAGAAGCAGTGGATTTTTTGCAAACCAAGCAAACAGCTGTGTTGGGATTGCCCTGCTCTCCTCCCCAAGTCCCCACAGGAATGTCAGAACAAATCATGCATCTGCGGTTGAAAACTGCAACTCTCTTCAACCACATAAAACTGCACACGCACATGTAACAACAGATCAGCCTTATACTTTCTCCATTGGTCTCCAAAGAAATTTCTCAAGAGAACAGTTATTTGGATGATCTCTTACATGATTATGAGAAAGGACACCATCTTTTATCACATGTCAAGACTTGCCTGTGCAGGAGTTTCACCTACTCATCTTGGCACCAAAATGAGCTACATTCAACAGGACAGAGGAGCGAAGTAGTTCATAAGAACATTCAGCTTTTCCTCTGAGGAAAGCATCTGGAAAGGAGAAGCAGGAAGAAGGGAATCTTCTCACAAAGATTTTCTCAGGACATCCCCAAGTTGATGATGACTACAGAAGTTTTTACTGACAGGAAGTGGTTACCCTGACAAAGCTCACAGGCTTTCAGATTCAACACAGCCTCACACAGCTGTAACATGCCCTTGTTTTAGGTTTAAAAAATGGCAAGTGAAGCATTTGTTTGGAATGTGGTTTTTAGCAAGGCCGTAAACCAACTTACTGTACAACTCCCCTAAGCTGCTAAAGCAGTAAATGACTTGCTGCACAGTAAAGAATTCACAGCAGGTAATCCCTGAAGAAAAAAAATCCCTCCGATCATGATTTGTATTATCTTGCAAACAAACAAACAAACAAACGAGATGCACCCAGTATTTAAGAATGTTAAAATGGATACATTTTGAAAGCAGGTTGAAATTACAGGGAGGAATTTAAATATTCTACAGAAAAATTAAGATATTCTCAGGGGATCTGTTATTCTATTTAAGAATATCATCAGGAATTCTCTCTCTCCTTTGCACTCTCATTATCAAGGGACCAAAACCACAACTATGAAACCAACAGCCGTACCGGTTACTCTCTTTATAAATACAAAGAACAGTATGCAGATGGCACCCATCCAACTTCCAAGTTCATTCTGAAGATGTCTGGCACCCATACTGAAATTGTCGTCCAAATTACCTGTCAAACAATGGGATAAGGTCAAATATTACTTCATTACATTCCCCATAAAAATGTACATAAGAGTGACTGGTCTCCAAAGTTTATTAAAAATCAAAGAATAGAAAACTTTACATAAAAATATGTCAATTTTAGCTTCCACATAGTTGTCCACACAAAAAATTTAAACATGATTTTTTTTTTTTTTTAAACCTGTAGCACATAACCACAGTGATAGCCAGGCCAATTTATTTGGTTCACCATGACTGAAGTGTTACATGATACCACTTTTAAATGAATTTCACTTTAAAATGGACGCTAGAATAAGACACCAACTAAAGCCATTGAAGGCTCTTTAATGTAGTTATGCTCAATATTGCTAGTGTGTGAAGACTAAGCAGTACAGGCTCCTGTAACAGCCCTTAGATATTATTCATGAATCAGCTCACAATTTCTTTTTGTTTAAAATTGTGACGAACCTGGAGCATTAAGACAAACTTTTTGCAAACAGATATGCACTACTCTACTTTGGAATGTTGCCCTCTCTCCCCTCAAAGACCTGTTTGACAGATTCAGTAATAACATGAACTACTACTGCTTCAAAGGCATACAGCATATTAAAAAGCCTCATGCTTGACACCTCATTTTAACACTCGGGTATCAGTTTCAAAACCTTCTCCATCTGTATACAGTATAGATGTCCTGTTAACAGGATTCTTCAGCTTTCTCTGCTAATGGATTTATATAACTGATCTGTAGTTTTCTGTATAGTTTAAGAACTCTCACTAAAAAAACAGGAAGTCAGAGGGCATGAGACGTGACCTACTCCCAGGACAACTGTGGTGCTTTAAAAACTCAGGGTTAGGCAGGATGTACATTTTTCAAAAAGTTAAAGACAGTGTTTGTCATGGCAATACACACTTGCATAGTATACCTGTATGCATCTGTATATTAAGTGCCAGCCGCTCATACTGCGTACAACACTGGGCTGTGCTCTCCTGCAATACATTAAAAGATACTTCTCATAATGCTTAGAGCAGCTGAAGTACTTTTTATATATTTGCTCTTAACAGAACTAATGCATACTGCTATACAGATTCCTTAATGGAATCAACATATTTCCTTTCTCCACATTCCTTAAGCCGGGTACCTCCATTTAATAATGTTGTTTGAACCCAAACGTCAACAGGTTACATTACTAAAATGCATCAAAGCACGTAGTTCGCCGCTTTTTGATTTCATATCGGGACTTGAACCAACCTCCCCCCTCCCTCAAAAGTTTTACTTCTGGTACTAAGAATGCTGGATTCGTTGTCTATTAAAAGGAATAAAATCAAAACTCACTGGTCAGAGCAAGACAACTGATAGAGGCCAGACAATGAGCTAAAAAAACATAGGGTTGAAATGCTTTGGAGCTTAATACCTTCTTAAAACCGTAAGCCAAATCTTTCACTGTGAATCAAGAAGCCTCAAATATTACCAAATGTCATGTTTGTAACACTGCTCAGACAACCTGCCAAAACTATGAACCCAACTTAGATAATGCAACCTGGGAAAGGATCTGTAAATTAAAAAACCTCTTCCCCTTAAATATAACTTACGTGACAATATGAAATTAAATTAAAATTCCAAGTTATTGCACAAATTATATCTCCAATATTTACAGAGCAAAAAATTCTGAACTTTGAAACAAACAGGAGCGCAGCAAATTTATTTGTATGAATTCCCAACTTGATTTGCTGCAAAGAAAAAAAATCGAAGGGGCTGAAGTTTCCTTCACTTCCAAAATAAAAGAAAACAGAACCCACATAGGAACGGATGTAGCCACAGCAAAAAAAGCCACAGCATTTGTAAATGTCCTTGCAGTTCCACTGTCAGAGCTGCTTCGGCACTGTATGAACCATTGTGGGAAGGCAGAAAAACAAACTTCCACATTTAATAAGGCTTCACAGATAAGCACAACTACTTCTTGAAGATGGACTGAACCACCACACAAAGAAACATGCAAAGAAGTCAGCTGCAGATATTTGGCAACACCAATAAAACGATGTGCTGGACGCTGGTCTCCATCCCCTAAGTCGAGTGGCACTCGCTCAGTTTGTCTGAACAGGGAAGGTCATTTTGGCATCTGCCATTATCTGCTCAGACTAATAGGTAAACTGTCTCTGTGTTTTTTTCTTCTCCATATATTACGATTGTACTGGTGGTGTCCTCTGTTACCAACTGGTTGCCTCATGCCTCCACTGTTGACAGGACTGTAGCTGTTGCCTTGGTTATGAGTTCCTTTCATGGAAAACTTCATTCCAGTGTGCTGCTGAAAGACACAAGACATGCACTCAGTTTAGGCATACAAACAACTGAAACAATGTACGTATTACCAGTGGTATTTCCTCAACATACAAGTCATTCCCACAGAACACTGCTTGAAGCAACTGATCTTTCCACGCTTGTCTGATTTTAGTTGCACAAGTCCAAAGGCACTAACAGCTTGTTTTCTGAAGTAAATGTCCTGCAAATGAAATGGCGTAGATTTAAAAGCATCCTTAAAAACCTTCAATTTGAGTATTAAATACACTCACCATGCATCACCATTATAAAAACAGACCTTCCACATTAAACACTAATTGTAGCAGACATGTCTCTAAAAGATTCTTGGAAAGAATATGACCAAGTGGAATTATCCAGTAAGACTTCCAGAAACATCATTATTAAGGAATGTAGGGGCATCACTACATGAGCTAATGCAAAGGACAAGCCCACTTTACCTGTAATTTCACTTAACTCTGTAAGTAAACCAGCCATCGCTTTGGAAGGAGCTGGGCCTAATTTGATAAATCTTATTTGCCTGCTGCATACCACACATCCAGACCAAGGCAAAATAACAATCACGAGTGTAATGTAACACTTTCTTTGGGAGAATCTCTAATAACTCAGAACAGCAGCTGCTGAAAAGACTTAACTACCAAGTGTTTTCCCTACCACTTAATACCACAGTGAGTTGCGTAAGCATTTCCCTACATAATGAGATCCTAAAATATTTGCAGCTTCAACACAAGCAACTTGTTTCCTGATGAGTGAAAGAAACTACTATGAGAACAGACTGCCTTTAAAAAAGGCTCATACATTTTGTCTACCTTAAGTGATTTAGCAGAAACACCACAAAGTTTTCATATGCTAAGCAGTTGGCCTATGTTATAACTGCAGCTACTTTATTAACCTGTATTTCCAAACAAGTCTGGTGTCGAAAGAAATATGAGAACACCAAGCCATCATTAAAATTATTTAAGGAACAATGCCATACACAGCTTTTTACTATTACCATTTTAATTACAAGAGACACTGATCATCTACAGAAAGACCTGGTGAAGATCAGTACTGAAAAATAAAGTTAACTGCACAGTAGTAAAACAAAAAAAAAAAACACCTTTTTTTTCTGTAAAGAATGCCCTACAGTGACCTAATCACCCTTCAATATTCAATTTTTAAACTCCCAGGACAGACATACTAAGTGTCATCAGAACAGCAATGGTAAAATAACCAAGAACGAAGACAAAAAGAGAATGAGAAAGAGAATCCTTCATTTTTAAGAGGCAAAACTCGAAACTTAGCTACTGAAATATGTTGTCAAAGCACCTATCAAGAGCTATTTATTAAAATCAACAAAATAAGCTAAAAAACGTAAACATTCTATTTTGGCAAGTGGTCCTTCAAACAAACACCATCTTGACACATTCTTGTGAGACAGAGTGTTGCAGTTCAGCACATGTACGTCTCTCAGTTACATAAGCAAAGATCTACAAGTATGTATCAACTGATTTGCTGAAATAAGGCCAAAATATTTCAAGTGATCAGTCATTCAATTGTCAAAACACTGATGACAGTTTTATTCCTTAGTTAGGCTTCGCTATAAAAAAAAAAAAAAAAGATAACTCTAGTTTTGCTAGTGTAAAACCAGAACAAAGCTCCAACCAAAGAACACAGAATCTAATCAAGCCTTTCTTCTTCAGCTGTAAATATGAAGAATCAGGCAACTTAATCCTTAATTTGAGTGTTCAGGAAAAAACTGACAGCACATTGGCAGGCAGCACTTCACTCAAATCAGGTCAGCCAAACCCCACTGAAAACTGGATAATTAAGCCTATCTGTATCCTCGAAGCAGTTATACACTAGTTTGTTCCAGACATAATCAAATTTTCAAAAAACTGCTACATACTTATTTCACTGCTTATTTCAAAATCAAAAGGAAGGAAGGTAAAGGAAGTTCACTTGGTATCTTTTCGAAATTCTCAAAAAACTTTCAACTCTATCTAGTCCACACCGTTCTTGATATCCACACGCTCAGGACCCCCACAGTCACTGAGAGATGGCATGTCTACCCAGACTGTGGCTGAAGAGGGATCAGATGAGCAAAAAAGAAAGCCCTCCAACTGCAACATGCAGACACCTTCAGTTTAGATGATTTGATCATTTCCCTTATCAAAGAGTAACCATTTCTACCAAGATACGGCTGCTCATTCAACAACTAAATGACAGAAATGATTTTTGGAGGGAGGGGGGACACAAGCGCTCTGAATTTGATCTTCTGTGAGTAGCAGCTGTTATACATGTAGGGAGATCTAAGAAACTTGCAACTAAAACAAGCTGGGGAAAAAAATTGTAACATACCAAGCTTAAAAAGTTCCCAGATGTTTTGACAAATTTAAGAAAAGGTTGCTCCCAGCTTTTGTCCCAAATAACAAATCTGGTAGAAATTTAAATATCGAGTAATGTGCTGAAGAAAACAAACCTTCCATCTTAAATAGGCCACCCAATCAGGAAAACTGTGTGGACAAGGCCCTCTATAAATAGGTAGAGCAGCTTCACATTCACAAAACATGGTCTTCATGGGGGACTTCAATCACCCCAATATCTGTTGGATGGACAACACAGAAGGGCACCAGCAATCAAAGAGGTTCCTGGAATGTGATAACTTCTTCCAAATAGTACAGAAATGCATGAGAATAGGAGCTACGCTGGACCTCATCCTCACCAACAAGGAGTTGGTGAGCAATGTGAAGCTCAATGGCAGCCTTGGCCGTAGCAACCACAAAAAGGTACAGTTCAAAATCCTTAGGGTGTCAAAGAGCGTGTGCAGCAAGCATCTTACTCTGGACTTCAGAGAGCAGACTGAACTCCTCAGGGACCTGCTTAACAGGGTGAATGGGAGAAACTCCAGGACAAAAGAAGGGCCCAAGAAAGCTGGTCGGTATTCAAGGACCACCTCCTCCAAACCCAGCAGCAGTGCATCCCAAGAAAAAAGACAGCAGGCAAGAATGCCAGGAGGCCTCCATGGTTCAACGAGGAGCTCCTGGACTTACTTATGCTCAAAAAGAAATTTTGTAGGGAGTGGAAGGAGGAACAGGTTACCTGGGAGGACTACAAATAAGTTGTCTGAGCAGCCAGGGATCAGGTTAGAAAAGCTACAACCCCGACAGAATTAAATCTAGCCAGAGACATGAAGGGGAACAAGTTGAAATTCCACAGGTATATCAGCGATAAAAAGAAGGTCAGGAAGGACACAGGCCCTCTCCAGAAGAAAAGTGGAGACCTGGTTACAAGGGATATGAAGAAGGCTGAGGTGTTCAATGACTTCTTTGCCTCAGTCTTCAACAGGCAAGGGCTTGAGCCACACTGCTCAAGTAGCAGAAGGCAAGAACTTGGAGAAGGTAGATCTGCTTGCTGTAAGCAAAGGTCAGATTCAAGGCAATCTATAGAACCTAAAGGTGCACAAGTCCATGGGACCCCAATACGATCCATGCATAGGTTCTGAGGGAACCGGCAGATGAAGCTGCCAAGCCACTATCCATCATATTTAAAAGGTCATGGCAGTCTGGTGAAGTTCCCACTGACTGGAAAAGGGGAAACAACTCCCATTTTCAAGAAGAGGAAAAAAAAGAAGATCCAGGGAACTACAGATCAGTCAGTCTCACCTCTGTGCCTGGCAAGATCATGGAGCAGATCCTCCAGAAGGCCCTACTAAGGCATATAAAAAAAAAATAAAGATGAGGTGGCTGGTGGCAACCAACATGGCTTCACCAAGGTTAAGTCATGTCTGGTGGCCTTTTACGAAAGAGGTTAGTGGATAAAGGAAGAGCAACCAAAAACATCTACCTGGACTTGTGCAAAGCATTTGACGCTGTCCTGAATGACATCCTGGTCACCAAATTGGTGAAAAATGAATTTGATGGATGGACCCACTCACCAGATAAGGAATTGGCAGGATGGCCACACTCAGAATTGTGGTCAACAGCTCAATGTCCTAGTGGAAACTGGAGATGAGTGGCATTCCTCAGAGATTGGTACTGGGGCCACTGTTATTTAACATCTTTGGATGCGGTGCTTGGAGATATGATTTTGCAGAGGGTTGTTAGAGTTAGGGTACTATGGTTAGGCTGCGGTTGGATTTGATGATCTTTGAGGTCCCTTCCAACCAGAGTGATTCTATGATTCTGTGATCTTCGTAGGTGAAAAGGATAGTGGGATTGAGTGCGCCGTCAAGCAAGTTTGCAGATGACACCAAACTGAGTGGTTCCACTGACACACTAGAGGGAAGGGATGCCACCCCAAAGGGATCTTGACAGGCTTGAGAGGTGGGCCCATGCCAACCTTATGATGTTCAACATGGCCAAGTGCAAGTTTCTGCACCTGAGTCAAGGCAATCCCATGCACAGAAACAGGTGGGATGGAGAATGGCTTGAGAGAAGCCCTGAGGAGTAGGGTTTGGGGTAGTCAGTTGATGAAAGACTCAACACAAGCTGACAATGTGCACTTGCAGCCCAGTAGGCCAACCATATCCTGGGTTACATCATGAGAAACAAGACCAGCAGGTCAAGGGAGGTGATTCTGCCCCTCTTCTCCACTCTTGCGAGACCCCACCTGGAGTACTGCATCCAGTTCTGGAACTCCCAACAAGAAGGACACGGAGCTGTTGGAACAGGTCCGGAGGAGGACCACAAAGACTATCAGAGGTGCTGGAACATCTCGCCTCTCCTATGAGAATAGGTTGAGAAAGCTGGAGCTCTTCAGCCAAGAGAAGGCTCTGGGGGGACCTTACCAGCAGCCTTCCAGTACCCAAAGTGGGCCTATAGGAAAGCTGGAGAGGGACTTTTTGTCAGGGCATGTAATGACAGAATGAGAAAAAATGGCTTTAAATTGGAAGAGGGTAGATTTAAACTAGGTATCAGGAAAAAACTCTTTACTGTGAGGGTAGTGAGTCACTGGAATAGGCTGCGCAGAGAGGTTGCAGATGCCCCTGCCCTGGAAGCATTCGAGGCCAGGCTGGATGGGGCTTTGAGCAACCTGGTCTAGAGGGAGGTGTCGCTGCCTATAGCAGAGGGGTTGGAACTAGGTGATCTTAAAGGTCCCTTCCAACCCAAACCATTCTATGATTCTGTGACAAATACAAGCAATTTTACTATACAAAACTGCTGACAAAGACAGTGTTCAAACAATTTAAGCCAAAAATAAATCACCTCAACATCAAAAATAACACAAACTACATAAGTAACAGAGCTACAGCCTGAGCAATTTCTGAACCTCTGTTAGCTTCTCTAAAATGAGGAGAAAAAAGGAGAACTATGAAAAATGAAATATAAGTACTGTTAAATTTAAAAGACATCAGCCTATACGTACAGCATTCAATATGTAAATAAGGACCCACAAAGCTAAAGCCAGCTTGGAAAAACCCATTATTACTACATTATTAACACTACAGGATTAATGGTCACAACTGAACCTATTCTGCAGCTGATAGGAAATGTCATAATTGAAGTTTGTATATTTCAGACTTATTACGTGTAAAGTATTAGTGTAGTATTTTACAGAATTTTACTGTACCATTTAGGGCTTTAGGTATCCCCATCAATAACTTACAAACACATCCTCAAAATCTTCAAGCTTCTTTTTTTTCTTCAATTTTTCACCCTATTTCCAAATCCTTTATCTCATGCCCATAGCAAAAACCACAATGCCTGTTTTGAAGATTGATGTCCACTTTCCCCACTTCCTGAGCACAACAACTGGAAATACACTAAAATGCATTCTGCATGCAGGTAACATTTAACTTGATCTTTAAAAAAAAAAAAATCACGGTTTTGCAGAGCAACAGCCTAACCAATATTTTATCATTAAAACACTATCAATAATCCAAGTATCAGGCAGTGGTTCATTAGCCTCATTACTTTTAAGCTAACAGCTAATAATTTAAGCTAATAGCATTTTTATCAGCCACCTGGTCATACTCTTAATTTGTTAAGATGGTCTATATTTAAGATGCATTGTAGCAAAAGTTCTTACTCAAGTTGTTTAAATCTGGGAAAAACAAGGCCTAAAGCGCTACAAATACCTTCTCCTCCCTTCTGAGCCCTTTGGTTGGACCTACTAGCTGAAGCCAGCTAGTTTTCACTTGACAGCATAATGACAAGTTTGTTTTTATGCATTTACAAGCCAAATCTCATTCCTTGTCCAATTAAAGAAAACAGCATTTACGCAACAGAAAACAACTCGTACGGAGTCCAGAAAGAGCGCAAACAAGTTCCAGCATTTCTTACCTGCCAACAATAGAGAATCAGAAGACTCAAAGTCATGAGGGAACAGCTGTGAGTCGAAACAAGCAATGAGAAGACAGAACTCATACTGCAACTTTGCTACCATCATGAGATGGCCATTGTTCTTTTATCCAAATGCTTTTTATTAAGTATCTCAGGAGATAAATTTTCTGACTTAGCGTTTTTTTAGAAGTTAAGACAGATTTCTTACCGAGATTTCTCAGCTTTTACTTGGAAAAAAATTATTTCAGCACACAGGCCCCCAGCACTCTCCAAACAATGAGTTCACATCAATATGGTCAGTGTGAAAAAGAAGGTAGATGAAATGCATATGCAGGTATATAAACCAATCTGAGATAGGGAGGAGCAATCTGATTACAGCGACATTGGAAGACAAAGTTATGCTAAGCAAACTGATCAGGTAATACCTCCACATTTTCTTTACTTCTTATTATTAGTTACGATGAAATCCTGTGCTTAGAAACTGCTCTTTAGATTTTCAACCGGTCTTTTCTTCAACTCAGAAAGTATTCTGGAAGCAGACACTTGGAAAACCTCATTTCCAATGCCACTAAATTTTGAGAAACTATTAGATGCTAACAGCATCAGAATTGCCACTAGGGCAAAGCTAGGGCAAAGCAACACCTCCCACAATTGTTCTGGTAAGAGCAAACTCTGAAGCAAAGTATTTTAGCAAGTGAAGCCTAACAGTTTATGTCATTTAAGCACTAGCATTAAAGTTTCATTTTCCTAGTTGTTTTCTTCCTTCAGAAGCAAGTGGTGAATGCTGCTATGAAATTCTTAAAGACCATGTCAGCAATCAGATATCATTCATTTGAACGTCCTCAGCGGAGCTTTACTTGAACAGAACAGATACACTGGAAGCTAGTCCAGCAGGACCAGTGCTCGCTATCTTGAATCCTTTTGAATCAAACAAGCACTCTTTGGATAAAAAAAAAGTAACATTAAAAAAACTGGACCTAAACAACATACAGTTTCATCTCTCTTCATTGGTGACTTCTCAAAGTGGCCGCCATCAACCCAAGAAACTGACAGCAAGAAAGCTGTCCTCCTAATGGAAAGTCACCAACCATTTTTTTCTCCCTTCCATTCCCCCAGACATGTACACCAGTATTGTTTTTCTGCTCACTCCAGTAGGGAGCGCTGGTTCATAAACTGTTCTGTTCTCCCAAAAATCAAACTGCTTTGTCAGCAAAGTAGAATGATTACCAAGGAAAAACACTAATAATACTGAAAAAAAACATAGATCTTTATAAGGAGCTTAATTAGTCCCTGAACTACCTGGAATTTCTCCAATTAATTATGCAGTGTATAAATAGAACTGTTAATCACTCCAATGCTTTTTCAAACAAGAAAACACTAGGAAGATCTAACAGCAGAGAATTTGTCTAGAAGGCTGCTACTAGTTCACAGTTCTTGCACTGGCACTTCCCGCTTCTACAGCTAGTACCAGAGACCTAAGAAAAGTTTCCTGTGAATAATGTAAAGTCTTCAAAGACAACAAGCTGAACTAAGGGGAAAAAAAAAATAATTGCCAGGGAAGAGGCTTAAGACAAATTCCATTGTAGACAACAGAACCCCTTTCAAACACTTTTTGGATAGGAAAATAATCTGCTGTTAAAGAGGCCTGTGCATATTCAAGCCTATCAGGATAGAAACCCTTTCAGCTAGTAAGATGGGCCTATTAAAACTTGTAACTGAAGACCATGCTAGTTTGACTAAAGTTATCAAGCTAATCCAGTTCATTCATTCTCCAAAACACTGCAAATGAAAAGCACACATTTACAGCAATCTGAGTAGAGCAATTTCAGTTCCCACTTGGACTTGGTTGGTCACAGTCTTTATCTAAAAGAACATGTCTGCTTTACAATACAAACTCTCACTAAATTCACTGTAGAAAAACAACTGCTACTGTAGGTAGCAAGAAATTCTTCTGATTTAACATGTTTCCAAAGTGCACATGCTTGTCTTTCAAAAGCCAGAGATGAACTCCAGTTTTAAACATCTACATATCGCACAAAATACTGAAGAAAAGCCTAGTAATGCTGCAAAACACTTTTCTTCCAAGATTCAAAATTGCAGCTAAGGTCCAACATTCATTCAACAAGTTGCCTCTTCACAACCTAATCAACTCCAAATCCTAACTTGTTTTGTTATAACAACTGAAATTTCATTATTTTCACACAACTTTGATGAAGTTAAGCTACAGGACACCTCTTCACAGAAAAGAGTTGCAAAGGGAAAGAACAAAACAGACTAAGTTTATACTTTACATGAGTTTAACATAAAACTGGAATTAACAGAACTGAATTAATTATTCAGGAGATAAAAACAAAGATCATACTTTGAGATACAAGTGGGGGCTCGCTATAGGATTGAGGATTGCAGAGGAAATAGATGGGGAAAGCACACGATGGAACAATTTCTGAAGACCATATTAAGCAGTCTACAAGGAAATAGTGGAACACCAGCAGTATGTAGAGCAACAGTAATCTGGTCTAAACAAAAGGAAGGCGGTCTTGAAAAACATTTCTGTGAAGTGCTTTAATATTTGTGTAGCAGCCATGAAGAATTTGTGACTGAGCTATAATATGCCATAACTCAAGGCTGGTATTACTGAACATGAAAAAACTGCTCAGATAGAACTTCTTGTATATCTAGAAGTTCCAGCCAAGCACTGACTTCTTCATTCTATAGTAAGTGGCAGGTGCCATCCCTAGACAAAATCATCAGCTGAATGAAAAATATACCCTTATATGCCAGGCTTAAAGTGTTTTGATCAGCACCACAAAGTCCAGCTGGAGGTAAGCAACTGGTGGTCCATTTCTGCAGTTGATGCCGGGCCAGTATTAATTAACATCTTAATAAGTGACTTGGATGACAGGATAGTAACCCTCAGAAACTGAAAGGAGCAGTTAATAAACATGACAGTTGTACTGCCATACAGAGACACCTTGTCAGGCTGGAGAAATGAGTTGACAGGTACTTCATAAACGTCAAACTTAACTCTGCCCATGGGAAGGAATAATCTCATGCACCGATACATGCGAGGCATTAACCAGGTAAAAAACAGCTTAGTATAACACAACTACAGATTGCCAATAGACAAGTTGACCTTGAATCAGCAACATGCCCTCATATCAAGAAAGGTCAACAACATCCCAGGCTGCATTACATTAGGAAGAATATCACTATAAGGTGGAGAGGAGTGATCCCTCCCCTCTACTCAGCACTAGTGAGGCCTTATCTGGAGTGCTATGTAAAAGTCTGGGCTCCCCAGTCCAGGAGACACAGGCATACTGAAGTGAGTCCAATGAAAGTCTGTGAGAATAAGACACTGAAACATTTGTCACACATGAATAAGATGTCAGAGTTGCATTATTTACTCCCAAAAAGAGAACTCTGAGGGGCAGAGATCTTACTGATGGGTTTAAGTACCTAATGAGATTTAAAGTAGATGGAGGAAGACTGTTCTCAGTAAGAGAAGAATGCTTAGTAAAAAAAAAAAAAAAACAAACAGGGAGAAATGGACATAATTTAAGTATGTGAAAAGCATTTTAAGACTAAATTTAAGACAAAACTTTTAAATAGAAGTGGGATCAAACACTGGAACAGTGTTTGCCTGACCAGTCTAGTGACCTTCTATGATGGTATAACTGCATCAACGGACAAGGTAAGAGCCACTGATGCCATTTGAACTTCACAGAGGCTTTTGACATGGTCAAACCCCCCCCATAATATCCTTCTCAGAACTGGAAAGAAATGGATTTGACAGGTAGACTGTTGAGTGTATGAGGTACTAGTTAAGAGATCACAGAGTGGTGTTCAATGGCTGGGTGAAGACCAGTAAAAAGTGGTGTCCCTCAGGGGTCAGTACTGGGACCAATACTCTTCAACATCTTCATCAATAGTGTGATCAAGTACACCTTCAGAAAGTTTATGGATAATACCAAGCTGTTTGTTGTAGTCAACACACCTGAGGGACAGGATGCCATCCAGAGAGACCTACACAGGCTGGAGCAGCAGGCCCAGGAGAACCTCAAGAAGTTCAATAAATCAAGTGCAAGGTCTTGCACCTGGTTAATGGCAACCCCCATTATCAATACAAGCTAAAGGATAAAAGTATTGAGCACAGCTCTGTCAAAAAGGGGTTAGGGGTCCTGGTGGATGTCATGCTAGACATTAACAAGTAATGTGCCCTTGGAGCCCAGAAAGCTGGCCATATCTTGGGCTGCATCAAAAGAAGCATAGCCAGCAGCGCAAGGGAGGTGATCCTGACCCTCTACTCTATGATGGTGTGACCTCTTCTGGAGTTACTGCATTCAGGTATGGAGTCCTCAGAGAGAGTCATGGATCTGCCAGAGCACGTCCAGAGAAGAGCCATAAAAACGATCCGAGGGATGAAACACTCCCCCTCCAAGGACAGGCTGAGAAAGATGAGGCTGTTCAGCCTAGGAAAAAAAGGCTCTGGGGAGACCTGATAGCAGTCTTCCAGGATCTAAAGGAGAACTTAAAGAAAGAAGACTATTTATTAGAGTATGCTGCAATAGGACATGGGAGAACAGTTTCAAACTGAAAGAGGGGAGATTTAGATTGGAGAGAACAAAGTTGTAGGGGTTTTTTTTGTTTTAAGTAAGGGCAGTAAAGCACAGGAACACACTGGTTGCCCAGAGAGGTGGTGGATGCTCCATCCCTGAAGAGCTCACTTGAAGTTTTTGAGGGGGTCCCCTCTTTCGTCAGGCTGGCCAAAACTCTGAGCAACAAGATCTAGCTGTAGATGCCCCTGTTCATTGCAGAGGAGTTAGACTAGATTACCCTCTTAAAGGTCCCTTTCAACTCGAATAATTCTATGATTCTAACACATTACCCAGAGTGGAGGTTAGGAGGGGGTTCTTACTCTTGGAGTTATTCAGAAAATGTGAGCAAGCTGCCCTTTGATGAGAAAGACTGGACTAAGTGACTTCGAAGTCCCTTCCAACCAAATATTCAGACCATTTAAATACTTCACAAATCTCAAAGCAGAAACTGAAGCAACCATCCTGTCATAATCCCTCCCCGGAATTGTTTGGTGGGGAGTGGCCTAGATGATCTCCAGAGATGCATTACAACCCCTGTGATTCTGTGTGTTTAAGACCAGGTTGGATAGGACTTATATCAAATCTGGTCCAGTGGAATATTCCCCTGAAGTGACAGAGGAGTTTGAAGTAGATAGTCTTAAAAGTCCCAAGTTCAAAAGGATCAAGGAATTCCTGAACCAGATAAAAAAAAATAAAGTCATGAAATCAAAAGTATCGTGGTCCTACAATCCCAAGAAATACTACAGGAGAATTGAGAGAACACTGAAAATGTTGCAGAAATGCAACCAGAACTGGACGTCAAAGAAATTTCCATTGTTTCTTTATCATAGACAACCCACTACCCATAACTTGTGTTAAAGCTCACGAGGCAGCTGTTTTGACTAATAGTTTCAAAAATAAAGATTGAGGGAGCATTTTGCTATAGATAGATGCACCAAGGTTGTAAGGAAAAGCTAAGGATCTTTCTTCTTTGTACATTAATAGATGTTAGCTAAAATACTGCATTTAGTTAGGCAAGATACTGTCTCCCTGCACATTTAATACTTCAGTATATTTCTTGGAAACACGCCTAGATTTTTTCTTCATCTTTAGAATTATTACAGAAAGTTACAAGTGGAGACAAGTCTGTTCTAGCAATTCAGAAACCAAGGCCACTAAACACACCCAGACAAGGCAGTAGTATTTCTTCACATTCAAACACTAGCTTAACAGATAAATCACTTGTGAGAAATTTCTACTTTAAGAAAAGGAAATTAAACAGCTTAGAGATCTGCAAATGTCCCACTAGTTTGGGTATTGGAATTCTCAAATATAGGCAAGTGTCAGACATCTGACTCTAACCTATCAGGTTATTCCTAGGGGTCAGTGTGCTGTGGAAGAGCTCCAAGTATCTCAAACATTTCCCACCCATTCGTCTTCCTGTGCTTCTAACATAGCAGTTAAGTAGCTTAATGGTTATATGAAATTCAGCACATGTCACATGAAGTATATCTCTAGAGGTCTTTAGATTGACAGCACAGCACAAATGATCTATAATTCCTATTTGATTACTTTCTCATAAAAAGGTAGCTCCATTCAGTTGGCTCATACCTGATTACTGGCGGCCATTATCAAGGCTCTTGTAGGCGCAGATTGGGGTTTACCACTTGGCATAGGCAATGCTGGTGGTAAACCGGCCATAAGTTGAGTCGGTGCTTGCAGACTGAACTGGTAAACATTAGGAGCTGTGCAAGGTGGTGTGTCAGAATCCTTTTGGCAGAGAAAAAGGGGAAAAGAAAAGCAGCTTTACAGAAAATACAGCATATACAGTCTACGAGTGTGAAAATGCATCCAAATATAAACTCTTGTGAACACTGTAAAGATTCTCTCAGAGGTAAGAAAATAAAAGCTAGTACTACGTTTATTTTACGCATCTAGCAGTTTAGACTGAGTTTAACTGAGCCTGCATCACGAAGACAAAGTCAACAGGTCTATGGTGATAACAAATCAGTTCCAGTCAACTTGATCTAAAGCCAAATAAAGCTCTCTTCTATCAAATTGGAATTAAAAGGTAGGAAATACAGCTGGAAAAAAACAGTGCAAGAACAGTGACAGTGAAATGAGAACTACAATTGCAGGTGTCATGATAGAATCAGTCCTCAGAACAGCATTATGGATTGTACTTAACAGTATGGAAAAGTTACTCAAATTCTTAGTCTTCTCTCATTCAACCCACAAAAGTTAGAGCTCCACCTACCAAGAAACAAGGAGATGGCCTGTCAGACAAGACTAACATGTAAGCACTAGTTATCCACTTTTCTCATCAATTTTCATTAGAAGTATGCACAATTCTTCAGGGGAAAGCAAGATGGACATAAGACTACATAAATACTGTAATGGAGCTCACTACTAAATTTCTTATTCCTCCTCTTTCCAGCTTGACCAACAGCAATTGCATGAATGCATCATAAGCAGAGTTAACACTGCACACCTAGAGCACTCAAGCGAACTCAAGCAAAGAGGCAAAGGCAGATCCCAAAGTTTACAAATACTGTTGACACTTCAGATCCATGTCTGGAAGATAAGAGCTCTGGCCCTCACCAGTATAAGGGCTACAAAAACTACACTGTAAAAAGGCAGATATATATACAGGAATAAGATCCCCCTAATGCTAATTATATAGGGATGAAGCTACAATAACTACAGTAAGCACCTAGTTAAGTTCCCAATCTCTTTATTGCTACTTTGAATGCCTATCATAGCCCTTCACAAAAATACCTAAGAGATGCTTTTGGAAACAGATACAGGTTTATTCTATCGACAACTTTCCATTTTAAAAACCTATTCTTTAAATCAGTTTCAACTTCCTGAATAAGAACACAGTATTCAAAAGGAAGATTTGTACTACTCTTATCTCTGACTAGGTAGAAGTGTTCAATTTGCCTCGCTGTAGGTAAGGAAAAAGCATGGAGGAGAAACAACAAGCATTACTGAGGAAGCCAGATTAAACTGCAACTTTTGCTTGACTAACAGGATCCCTAGCTTTCTGTCTAGGCAGAAACAGTGAAACAACAAATGTACTGTAAAAAGCTGAAGTGAACTTACAATGCAAATGTCTGTTTCTAGCATCAGGAACCCCTTACTAACTAGGTCAGACCATAAAGAGTTTATTTCAATTCCATTAATAACTCAAGACTTAGATACAAGGTAAGATGCAAGGTAAAGTCTGTAATATATCCATCCTTCAGCACAACAGTTCACTTTCCACTAATATCATGTGATTTAATTATATTTACAGATACCCTATCCACAAACCTAACTGCATGGAAAAAATAGTGTTTTCTGCTTGGTTTCATGACATTGCTAGTCGATTCAAACTTTTCAACTGACAATAGCTACTATTTTAGGAATTCAATTTTCAATATTTCTTTTAAATACATTGGCCAAGCAAGTTTTAGAATCTCAGACAATGGTTAAAATTGTTACTCTGAGGAAAGAAAACTAACTATCCTAGAAGTCAATATTAAGAAATCAAAACCTTTAACAAAGGAATGAAAGTTTCTTGGTAGCATAACATACACAGGTTGTCCCCTACACACATATAAGAATGAATCAGAGATCTTGGCAAAGATGTTCTTACTGTCCCATTCACCAGCCTTCTTCCATCAGTTCAATTTCCTCACTTTCCTCCAACATTCAGGAGTTGGAAGCTGTGAGAACAAAGACTACTTCCAAATTGTGTTCTTGGAAAGCAAAGAACTGAGCACTGGTGTCTACAGTTGGAACTTTACAGTATAGATTTTTCTCACATGCTCCTCTCAATATGCTGTTACAACAGCAGAAGCAAAGTGATCTAATAGATAAATGCTGCCATTCTTACTCCTTTCACTTATTCCATTATTGCTCTCTTCATCGTACTTGCATTAGCACTTGCCATTATGAGACAATTCTGAGGCAAACCACAGAAATAATCTCCTTTTTTCTAGTTTTACCCTCTGAATCAACTCACCACAGGTTCAGCTGAGTATCAGTGCAGAAAAGCCCAAGGAGCAACTGAGCAGTCATCCCTAGAAAGAACAGCTAGTGGATTGACTGAGCAGTAGTACGAAACCACACTCCTTAAAGCGAAAAGTAACACTAGAAAAATTCAGACATTTCAAAGAATTTCAGCCAAAGCACTGAAGAACACCAGTGCATAACCTTGCTTGAATGGCTTTAGTCCAGCACATTCAAATCTTCTTGAAAAATCCACATACTTTGAAGGTGATTTGACAGACTTCACATCCTCATCCCATTTCACACCAGCTTGCGCCATTTCCCTTTTTGGTAGGTGGAGCCATAACCTTAGTAAACTATGGTATAATAAAGTAGAATGAGATCAACATGTCTGTCTATGGCAGGTCACAGGATAGTGAATTTGCGTCAATAATCAAAAAAGTCACACCCTTCCCATTTGCCAACCTACAAACAAAACAAATCCTCAAATAAGATGCAACTGATTTTTATGTCCTTAGTTAAACTACATTACAAAAGCAAAGAATGTTTGTCATGCTAATGGAAGAGGGGGGGAAGTGTAAGAACAGATACATAACAGAAGCAAACTGAAAAATACGTCCTCCAAAACTAGTAGTAGTCTTACAGAAAATACAACTGAAGTTAATCTAATTAGAGTCTCCCAATATTAAAAATACAAAGAAAGTGCCCCTTTAGCCTCACTGTGTTATCTTATCCAATGCCTACAGATTTACTCCTAGTTTTAACAATATTAAACAGAAGATATTCCCCCAAAGCGTGTCATTTCAAACTTCCTTTATTACTCCTACCACTTTCATTTCAGGGGCTTTTCAAATTCTGCAGGTAAATGTTTTTCAAATTAAGCATTAAATTATAGCACTTATCAAAGCAAGTTGAGCACATAAATGTTCAGTTTAGGTTTTCTTCCATCCTAAAATGGCTTTGGCACCTCTTTTTCAGGAGAGGTAATATTAATATACAGCAAGAATATAATTAGCTAGAGGCATCAAAAAGTAGCCTAACTCATGAAATTGCGTGCTTCTTTCTCCTTACCTCACAGACACCACAGCAGTAAAAACAAGTTTTATTTGTTGATTCACAATTCCTCTGCACCTTTTGTTGCTCAGAATAATTTACTAAATGACTGGTTTTTCCAAACTCTGCCTCCTGCAGCACTGCACAAGTTTACTCTTACATCAAGTGGGTATACATAATAAAAAGCCTGCTCAAGCAACTGAGAGAACTGAAGGAAAACAAGACAGTTTAAAACAGCACATAAGAATACGGGTTAAGAAAACAAAAACAAAGTGTACGACTGAAGAATGAAAAAGGAGAATAATCAGGAAAGAGCAGTACTGGCAATATTTGTTCCTCTCTGATCCACAGAAAATGACAAAAGCCTACACAGTAAGAATAGGGAAAATAGAAGTTTTAAGAGATTTGGGAAGGGAAGGTTTCAAGGTAGCTGGCTGCTTTATTTGGAGGTAGATTTAAGCTGACTCAAGTCAGTACTTCTCTTGAGAGACTAAAGATTGAGTTGCTTTTTTTTTTTTTCTCTCAAGAGGACTTGCTTCCCCTTATTTGTTCAGGAAGGAGGAAGAGTAAGACAGGATATGCATTCTATCAAAAGATGGTCAATTACCCATACATTTTTGAATTGTTATTTTAGTAAGGGCACGAGAACACTCAGACAAGTAAAAAGGTTAAAAAAAGTAATTTTCTGTGCAGCTTTTTCTCTCATATTGAGAATTCTGTTGGGCCACACTCCTCCAGCCCACCCCCCTACACACACTTAACTGGAACACAGTAAAATAAATCACAGTCACTAAACAGATATAACAAGTTTGCAGGAAGAGCTGTAACAGTAACTGTTTTGAAGTGCCAGTGTCTGTCCTAATGCAGATAAGCACATGCCTTACACCTGCCAATTTCATCCCTTTAAATAAGAAAGCAAAATTTATCAGGACAGATCATGTAATTTTTACCACCTCCAAATTGTGGAGTTCAACAGTTTCTGCCAATAAACTGAAATTCACAGCCCTTGAGACTAACAGGAATAAAAGGGAAATGCTGATAATTAAATACTTTGAGCCTCAGTACTGAATACCACAAATACTGCACAGCAAGTAACAGTTCATAAGTCAGCGTGGATCTCGTATTCAGCAGAGTTATAGCAATAACGAGGATCAGTTGTCTTGTCTGTCATTTACCTACTACTTTAATAACATTAATATCTGATCACAATAGTGAATATTCAATATTGGAAGACAGTGAAAATAAGTTCCACAAAACATCTAGGGTACTGGTTGACGTATCCCCTGACAGTGGCAGAATGGTGGGCAGATCAAACAGTGACATTCTGACAAAAAGTTATTATTAAGGCTGAACAGCAGTGATTACAGCTAAAATTCAGGAACAGCCTGAAAGAACACATATAACGTTAAGAGAGTTAAATAGACTACACAGGTTACCTTGTTCACTGGAATTTCCACTACCTTATCAGGGCTGTATGATCTTGAGAATTCAAAATTCTTCATGAAATCTTGTCATACAAGCCCAAAGAAAGTTACCATTAGAAGCATTCTGAGATAATGTGTAAAAGATCTAGATCCAAACTTCCAACAAAACTTTGAGATTGTGCTGGACTAGATTTCAGAGGTTATGAATCTATTAGATTTAAAAACCAGCCTTAGAGCTTTCCTATGATCAATTACATTAGTTACTGATATGCAGGTACCACTGTCACATTACATTCTAAACTCTGTTTGGCACAAGGGCATCAAAACTACGGAGTATTATTTAGTACCAGGTTATACTAGACCAAAATTAGACCGAAAAAAAACATACCGTAAGTATTTCTATTTGGCAGAGAACACTGGTTAGGTAAATATTCTCCATCACTACTTTAAGATTTTGTGAATTAATGGAAAGAAGCTCTCCATAACACTTAAGCAATAAGAAATCCAGATCAGCAGTTGCAAAGCACAGATCCAGAACAGGAAATTAGAACAAGGAGACGTTTGGTTACTTAGTTTCTCAGACTGGTATCTGCAGCTAGACCCAGGCTGCAGAGGGGCAAAGGTGAACACCTGGTTTTAGACTGCTGTAGCACTCACTGAGTCAGTAGGAGGGTTAAAATGGAATTTCCTGATACCAGACACTTATTTTCTATTGCAGAACAGTTTGATACTTGCTCCCGCAGAGAGAAAGCTCAGACATTTTGCACTGTCCTTGACAGCAAAGACATTTATAAAGAACCTTCAAAAGGAAGAACTTTGTACAACCAGCAGCATTATTTATTTCAGCATTTGCTGGATCATGTGGGAACATGCAGTAGTTCGTAACTTACCTGTGGGCATGAAAAGAATACATGCTGCTTTTTTTTTTAAATCAGGGCAGCATATGTCATTTTAAGTAGCTGCACAGTTGAATACTTCATTCAGAAAAAAATACACTAAATAGACCAGTGATAATTAACAGAAGCAAAGAAATACACATGCAATCATATGTTCTGATGACCACTTCCCTTGTATTTGTAGGTTCTTTTCTAGCATGTACTAGAATATTTATGCTACCTACAGAGCTGAGCTAACAGAATGCGAATGTCAGTACTCAGAATTTTGCAGTGAAGTGTCACTATGAGTTAGAGGTCCCTGTTGACATGTACAGTATGATAAGTCCACAAACTGAGCAGCTCAGATAGCAAGAGATATCACGAGTCAGATTTTGCTTCTAAGATGACTGATCTGAAATTCACTAGATCCTAGCAAAGCTTTTCTTTTTCTGTGATTGAGATTTCAGTTTGCCAGGACTCATGAAGGACAGCAAAACTAGAACTTCATCAGCCAGACATTGTTAGCATTTTGTTAAGTATTTTTACAACCTTGGAAAATCCATACAAATTATCTTTATATCTGGTAATAGAGAAAACTGTCAATCTAGTATCTTCTTGCCTCCTGCACTTTCCTTACAATCTGCACCTTCCTTTCAGTCTTTAGTATCAAACTTAAGATTTAACTTGAAATTAATACAGAATCATCCTTCCACAAGATCAGAGCTAACAGTATACAGACCTCTTTAAACATTAACACCATATTACGTTGCTCTGGAACTGGTACTGAATGAAGTTCACTGCATCATACCTATTTGCAGCATATGCTAGAAGTCTTGGCATAAGTAAGTTCTCACACATGATGGAATTCTCTTTGCTGGAGCCTGAGCATAATGCTACACCAGATCAAATCACAGAACCTACTGAACTTCAGTAGAAGTTTCCCTTTCTGAATTAAGTACAGCTCAGAATTGCTCAACAAGAATATTATTATCATCCTTGTATATCCCAAGTGTGAATAGGATGGACTCAGTTGTCAGAAACCTGTCTGCAAATTAAGGTAATATGCTGGCAGTCTAAAGGACGCTACACCAATTAACAGGGCATAAAAGAGGGACAAGCACATGGGCATAAGGCTTCTTATTTTTCTAAGTAGCATCACCTCTGTTTACTTCTGGAACACACAAGCTAACTGCAGGTCCTTCTTGTTGAGAGCTTTTCCACTTTTCACTTACTAATTTATCTGATAATTAGTCAGTTAAGTTTCATCTTGCAATGTCAGGCAAAATGGGACCAAGGGGAAGTAATTATTGTTCATGCCCCTGGTTAGGTTGAGAGTGCATGACAATGAGCAATATTTTCACTGCCTCATAAAAACATATCTTACAGTTCTATCCTCATCACTATCATACTCAAAATCAAGAACACAGCTAGCAGTATCACTGGCAAACACCATGCTGTTCTTTCTCTGTTTGCCAGATAGTGCAACTAAAGTATTTACAATATCTACTAGAGGGAGAGAAGACAATTCAACATAAAAATTCAGTAGTGCTAAGGAATTACAGGTTACCAAAAGATACAACGAATGCATTTGTTCTTCAAAATGAAATCCACAATTTTTAATTCCACATTTGTCCAGTTTTTGAAAGCAGTTAGCAAAAAGGTGCTTGGACTTGGCACCAGCCCGTTACTCACAGTTGTACTTAACTGGATATTGCATCTTCTCCCAGTCAATACTGACACCTAACACAATGTGATTCAATAGATTTCTGAGTACCTCATGCAAAGCGAGTTTGTGCTTTATCATCTGCACAGCCCAACTCCACTGATTTAAAACCATACCAAAAGAAAACACCTGACAATTGTTAAGAGTCTGAGAATATACCTAAATAAACTACTGCCTCTTTTTCCATGAAGTTACAATAATGCCTAACAATCATTTTCAAAATGCACTTTCCAATAAGGAAGCTGTCAAACTTGCATGTTAGGGCCTCTCACCGTTAGAACGTGAATTGACTGTTTGGCTGAAAACACAATGCAGTATTATTCATCCTCACAGTAAAATATGATGGTCACATTCAATTTAGGGTGCAAGAAAACAGGACTGGAAATTGAGAATGAGATTTTTCTTGACAGGAAGATTTGATTAAGAGATTTTTACTACCCTGTTTAATTAGCTACTGTCAACTTGGCACATACATCTTATTACATCTAAGTACTACCACAATGGGTACCAAAGATTTAGGATGGAACAAAGACCTATTTCATTTAACAAAGAAATAATTCTCCAAGCAGGGGAAGTTATTAATTCGCTTTAGTAGCTCAGGGACAGTATCACATGTTTTGAAGGGAGTGATAAACTCTGCTTATTAGTTTAACACATTAAAATAAAAAAGCTTACAATATCACTGCCAGAGAGTGATGATACAGACGACGCAGATGAGCCAGATGATAACTGTTGTGTACTAGCCAATGACAAAGTCAAACGTTGGTTGTAAGATGATTCAGAGTCTCTGTTGTTGTTCTGTTCTCCATTGCATGGAGCTATCTGGTCTCTTATTTTCAACCTATTATCTGTTAACAGAAAACACGAGCATCAATTAAGAGCACAGAATACAACATTTGGATCCTCAAATCTAAGAATTACTTCTGTTTAACAAGCCAACAAACAAGCTCAGAATACTAGTTTCGGATCAAAAAGGTAAAAATTCCTTTATTTTTTTCCTTAAGTTTCCTTAAGAATACCTGAAATAATTCATTTCAAAGCACAGTTATTTTGAACTGCACCAAATCAAAGAAAAAATGTTTCAGTTGGTTTCAAAAAGATCTGCTATACCTACCAAGTTCAGGTGATAAATTAATTTTGCTCCCCCACTTCTTTTTAATCCAGGCCCTGTAGTCAATCACTTCTTGGGTCACTTTGATGATTCTACCTAATGTGCTAAAAAATATTTAAATTAAGACTATTGGTTACATACATACTTGCAAGCATTTCAAAAAGCACTGAAATTACGTTTGGAGTCAGTTTAAGATATCCCTAACCAAAGAATCTTTTTGAACCTTCATTTCCTTAATTCAGCATATGAGTCACTGAAGGATCACACTTCAAATTAGTTTATTACTTCTCTCCTGCCACGCTAACCTGAAAGCGCTGACACAGGTAAGATTTTTACTTCTAAATGGAATTCATCTTAATTCCCAGGAAACTATGTACAAATTATACTGTGTTTGAAAAAGGCAAGTTACAGGTTCTTGCATTTACCCAAACAAAAAGTATTTCTACCACTCCATTAGAACATTTGTATAACAACTGTATAATGTACAAATGTACCCAGCCCCTCAAATCATTCTTCACACTGAATAGAGAGACTCTCCCTAATATCTGCTTACAGATTTACAAGGCATCTTCAAAGATCCCCACAATTGTAAAGGAAGTATCATGGATTGTGACGTATTGGACACAAGATACAAACTGGCACAAAATCCCACAAAGTTAGAACTTAAAGAAATTTTTAAAGGTAACTAACTGTGAGAAGAAGCCCACCTGATCCTTTTATCCTGTTAACTCATGACCAGTTATCAACAAGTACAGAGTAACTTTTTACTGCTTACCTTCCCAACATTCATACAGGTGAACTGTATGTTATCTTGAACAGTTTTGTCCTAGTTTAAGAAATTAACTTTCAAGTTTTCCTTCTATCAGGGGCTGGGAGCTGAAACACTAACTATACTAAATCTTACTATATATGCTCAAGATCCATGAAGGACCAACTATTGTACAAAAACAAGCTATGAAAAGCTATTCATCCTGGAAAAATGTAAAATTACTTGAATTACAAAAATCTTCAACAGTTTTAATAAAGCTTTTTTATAAATTTCACACCATAAAAGGTATGCTATGCCTTTATTGGTATTTTTGAGGTGTGTTAATAGGAAGGATATATAGCCTAGAAGTATTTACATTGCCTTATTAGGCCATTTCAACTCCTCAGTGAGGAGCAATAGTTCTAACGCACTAGGCATTACAATTTCACTGCAAGACCAAGTACCATATGTCCCACATTTAGATTCCCAACTTTAAAGACATGCCAGTCTGTCAACACTGAAACGGGAATTTTAAGCAAATTTTGGACCGTATGACGTCACCTAAGTAACAAGTCAAACACATGTAGAAGATCCTGATGTACAGAACAAGTGTAATCTGCTATCCTATTATGTAATTACATAAATGCTGTAATGCAGGCTGGGAAATAAAACCTTGAATTTTACATAAAGAATTGAATGCTTTGACATGATTGTCACCATTATCATAATGAATTCTTGGGATTCACAACTAACAACTCAACAACTAAGTAGAGTACCTTAAAAAGGAACAGAACACACACTTTCTAGCTGTCACTACATTACAACTCTGATGCAAATAAACCTTAAGATCGCTCTTAAAATGCTCGGATTGCTGACAAGATTTAATGAGGCAACATCTAAAGCTCCAGACAGTTTTTCACAGCATGAAAATCGCTGCCTGAGAAAGCCTGTTAAAGGGGACTGAACTTCTGAAATATTTCCCTGATAGTAAAGATGAGCAACAAGCTGAAGTAAGAAGGATCTGCTTGAGCACATGGATTAGAAAAAAAAATGTAAAGCCTTTGATGAAATAAATACTGTGTAGGGAAAGCTGATACTGCTGATATTTCTTGAGAGACAGTATGCATTCTAGTGACGGCCACTCAGCATTTAAGACAAGAAGCAAAGGAAAGACTGTTTCAGATAATACTTCTGCCTTGTGTCAGCAGATCAATTTAACATTCCCTTTGACAGTCCTGGGAGCTCTCTTGACCAGTCAGGGGCAACCCAAACCTAACACAAAGACTTATCAGCAGTTAGATCTAGTGGGTTAAGAACAGACCAAACAGCTTTTAAGCACAGAGACAGAGAAAACACTTCATGTATCACACAAACTATTTTTAAGATTCTCATCTGTAAAAGACAGCCCAAACATGCAAAACCTTGCCAAGACTTCCTCCAGCTCTCAGCTCTGGCCTTCTATCATGATAGCATCTTTCCCTCATCCACCCCCACCACTCATTTACCTTCAAGTAAGGAGGGATCTATTAGGAATACAGAACTCAACAAACTGAACAAAGATTTCAGTCTTAGTTATACTGAAGGGAAACCATAAAAGAAACAGATATCCATTCCTTATTTCATATGATTTGATCTGCCTCTCAAATGTGGCTATGCTACTGTTTAGGGATGCTGTCTGAACACACACATCAATAATTCAATAATATGACAAGTTAGTATTGCAGGCCAACATCCTGATTTACAGATGTTATAACCCCAAGGATGAATTTATGTCATGTATATATACACAGCCCTCCAGCATAACTCATGACTGTCAAGCAATACAGTAACACTCTCTCCATCCTGAACAACTTCAGCTGCTTCTCTTGCTTCTATTCTGCCCTTCAAGAAGCCACAATGAAAACTGGATCAGCTTCTTTAGGAGACAGCGGTGTTGATGTAGTTTCTTTCAGTCGGACCAGAGTGTTAAACTGACTCAGCTTCTGACTACAGGCTCATTAGATCTAACCAAAGGCAAGAGTTGGGAATACACAGATTAAGAAGCAAGAAACTGAGCTGCTAGCAGGGGGATAAGTCCATGGATAGATAGGCTAGACAAGGTATAACATATTTCCTACTAAAGAAACCCTTCCAAGATGATAGGAAACTTTTTGGTCTAGAAATCTGCTGAACGGCCTATTAAACTCTCATGAAGCCTTCTAGAAACACAATGCGTGAGAGAAAGACTGGGAACAAAAATGAGTTAATTCATGTAACTTTGACTAACTACCTTTAAGACTCAACTGATCACTGCTTCTTCTCAGCACAGAGACAAAATATAATGAGAAGCCCAGACAAAAGATAGCCTTTACTCCCAACACATTCAAATGTTTTATTTGGAAGCTTAAATAAGATGACAGAGTAATGTGGATATGCCCATACTGTTCCAGGGGTTGTGTTAGCACAGAACATGGACATGTAAGGCCTGTGCTGAAAGAGCAAAATCTGACATATTTTGAAATAGAGAATATCAGGAGCAGCAGTGGACTAGAAAGCTGTAAGTTACCTTAGACTTGTGGTTCTTCAGGTTGGACTAACTCTGGAAAAAGGCAATAATGATCACTAAGAAGGATGTGAAAGCTACTGACATGGTTGGTGATGTACAAAACAAGACCATACACAAGACGTACATAGGTTTCCCTTGAAAAGAGTCAATAACAATTCAAACCCACCAGGCTGTTCAAGAACAGGTTTTCACACTTCAGGGAAACACAGCCCCAGTTCCCCAATTATGGCAACACCGAACAGGTTAGTCTTCATTGAAAGCTGCATCTGTTATGACACCTGACATATTGCTCCTGACACAATGGTAAGTTACAGGTATGACGAGTTCTGAGACTCATATCACTGGCACAGACAGCTCAAAATAGCAGAAAGACAGGCCAGATGTATAACACCTGCTGAAACACAGCCACTGGGACTTCTCAAGTCTGGAGCTTTGACAAATTCAAACATTTTCCTACATACACTAACAAGTGTACTTACTGATGACATCTGAGACTTGCAATAAATGCATTTACAAACTTAGCTATAATGTCTAATATAAACAGAGGCACCCTATAAGAGAATGACTATAACCTCTGAAGAATCACACAGTTGCTAACCAGGGCCTAAAACAAGCAGAACTTCATATATGCCTAGGTCCTTCTACCCATATGTACTTAGGAATGAAGCAACATAATATCAGACAGTACACATTCAAGACATGTACCTTTACCTTAAAACAGCAATGTTAAATGTTAACATGTAACAATTCCTACCTAATCTCCATTATCACAGGGGCATGAACTGTCTCAGTCTCTAAATTTAGTACCACAAAAAAAAAAGCAGGGATTCGTAGGCACTATTAAAACCTGGGAGTATTAAAGCCAGAAACAAAAGTTTACTACTTTATGGTAAACTTAACCATGTACGCAGTTGTCTCACCAAATAATAAACTTACTATAGGATAACTATTTCCCTTTCCAATTACATTAATATTGGAAATTAACACCTTGACTAAAGTTTGCAATTTTATCTATACAGCTAACATGACTTCCTATAGCTGCTTCTCTCTGAAATCAGCTGGGGAGCTCAGAATACTACTAGAATTCTAGGGAAGTCCCAGAGAAGATACATCCTTTGATCTACCACAGTTTGCACTGAAGGTTAGGATTAAACACCACATGCTAGAGCAGACACATGAATGAAAATATGACATAGCTAAGGTAACTTCATATTTTTCTCCTCATCAAAAAAGATACAAAATTCGCAAAGTTAAGAGCTGAGAACACACTAAGCTGTACAGTGTTTCTATGAAAGACATCAAAATGTGCCCTAAAAATACCACATTTAGGAGTATGCTAGCTTTTAATGGCAGTTCAACCATTACTGAATAAGTGACTGATTCATACGAAGCTATTTAAAAAAGCCTGGGGGTCCAAATATTAGAGAACAGGGCATATTTCTAGTCTCTTTGTCTAGTTTTATGTGTAAACTTTGTTCAAACCCATTTCTCTGCCGTAATACAGACAGAAATCAAACCAAATTTGAAGTCAGCCATCTTTCCTTTGCAATACTTTAGGCAGAACACTTCTGGAGAAGCTGCTCTGGCATTCTTCCACACTAAGAAACCTCACACTGGATTAATTCTGGCTTTTGTCATGTTGTCTTCATTTCAATGCTGCACACGAAGGTATCACACACTCATAGCACTGGACCAGCCTGAATTTCTAGGCAGATTTCAATACAACTGCAGTTAAACAATAAAGAGCAATATTCCTTTTATTGATTAGACTCAACATCCTAATTGATGACAGAAACAAACAATATTCAAAAAGTGGACTAATTACCTCTCAGAATCTCTATTTGGATATGATCTTGCAAGTGGTGATACTGCATGGCTAAGAACAATGTAGGCATAATCAAAAACTTGTTTCACTTGCATGGCACCGTAAGAACTTCTGCCAACGTCGTTTCCTGAAATAATGTGACAATCATCAGATCACCTTTTTAATATCAGTAACCAGAAAATCATTCATACTTAAAGCTCAGAAGCCTTAACAATACAACTTTACTTTGTTTAAACTGGTCAGACCAATCTATTCATATCAGTTACAACTAAGTGTGCCCATCTCATTAAAGGATGCTAGCTTTAGGAATGACATTCAAAATTACACATTCAGTACAGCATGTGAAAAATACTGATAATATTACAGCCTGAAAGAAACAGAAAATATAGCGATGAACAAAGCTTAAAGCTGATCTCTAAGAAGGAACCTACCTCACTTACCAGTAAAGTTTTGGCAAGCTAAACTTAGCTTAGAATTTCACCTGTGCAACCACATTATCTTCACTGAACCAATGGCCAGGTATACTCACATCAAGCCTACTTTAACTTCTCAAAGCTACAGCGTAATAAGCCAATGCATATAGGGTGCTTATCTTCACAGGATATCCAATTTCTCAAAATCTTTATCATGTAGGATTCCACAAGTCTGTACAGCACTGCTTTTGATCATGTTCGTGGTAGTTCTTGGCTGTCTCTCTTTAAGCACATTCTACTTAGAGCACAACTCCTTCCAAACCCAGTGCCATGAGGAACTACAGACGTTACAAACGTGCTAAAGCTTCTGTATCAGCAGCCATGCACAGGCATAGGCCTTCCATTTGACAACCAGGAAGACCCTGTCAGTACTATCAAGAAAACAGTTGGGGTTTCTGTAGATATGTTTGGTACCAGACACCAAAGGTTCACCATCACCACTCAATTTAAAGAACACTTGAAAATAATTTCCCTCAAATTGCATGCCCAAAATACAGATTAGATCTTGAGTGGGTAGGAAGCTGCTTACAGTAAAAGGTTTCCTCCTTCAGAATGATACTTCAATGCTGTGAGAACACTGGAAACATATGAACCACTGAAAGTATTTGTTTTAAGACTGCAAATGAAATCAAAGCCCACGAACAAGCTATAATGAATAATGAAAACTGATACACAAAGAATCAAGTCTATCATTTGGCAAGTGAATCTAACGAGGCTGAATTTGACTGGAGAGGAAACTTTCACTCACTGAAGTATATTGGTTCAGCAAGACATTACAGATGATCATGCTAAGATTTGCCATCCAGGAAAAGCAGTATCAGCTTTACTACTTGACAATATATTGCAGTCCTTCAAGATTCTCCAACAATTATGCCATTTGAACAAGAAAAAGTAATTAATGAAAACAGATTGGGAATCAGAGCAGTTCAGGAACAAAGGATGTTTTCAGTAACATATATGATTAATTTAAACCTGACAACAAAAGACTTCACATTTACTGAAGTAAATGAGCATCTCACATAACATACTGCTAAAGTTTCCAGCAGTTATTAGACTTAAAATTACAAAAGCCTCTCTAAAAGAGGTATTTACAATTGGACTCCACCCTGAAGTAGAAGCAGGCCTTGGAAAGCAAACTTGGTAAGAAGCACATTACACAGAATCACAGAATTGTAGGGGTTGGAAGGGACCTCCAAAGATCATCGAGTCCAACCCCCCTGCCAAAGCAGGTTCCCTACACCAGGTCGCACAGGTAGGCAATCCAGGCAGGTCTTGAATATCTCCAGAGAAGGAGACTCCACAACCCCCCTGGGCAGCCTGTTCCAGTGCTCCGCCACCCTGACCGTAAAGAAGTTCTTGCGCACATTCGTGCGGAACTTCCTATGCCCTAGCTTCATCCCATTTCCCCTTGTCCTGTCCCCACGCACTACTGAAAAGAGTCCAGCTTCACCACTATGGCCCCCACACCTCAGGTATTTATAAACCTGGATCAAATCCCCTCTCAGCCTTCTTTTCTCAAGGCTAAACAGACCCAGTTCACTTAGTCGTTCCTCATAGGGGAGATGCTCCAGGCCCTTCACCATCTCTGTGGCCCTCCGCTGGACTCTTTCCAAGAGATCCCTGTCTTTTTTATACTGGGGAGCCCAGAACTGGACACAGTACTCCAGATGAGGCCTTACCAGGGCAGAGTAGAGTAACTACATTGTAGTTCAGTGCTTCACTGCTAAGTAGTTAACAGAGACTTTCCCAAAGGATTTAGTCCAAAAGTAACTGCATAGAGACCCAAGATATGCCAGCAGTCAAGATATCAGAACGAAGATGTTATACTAGAGAAAATAGATGAATTCAGCACACATTCTCCGGGGCAGAAGCAGCAACAATACTGTTTTCACTTACTGACATACAAAAGAAAATTAAGGCAAAAAGCAAGAAAGAAACAAAAATAGTATTTATAAGGGGCTAAACACATGCAATTGCACCTACCACCACTACCACTAGGTTTACGTAACAGGAATTGAGTACACAAAGTTAATCAAATTATATTAGTGTATCCTAATATGCTCTTAAGGCAACTACATGTAACATGTCCTGGAAGAAGCTATACCAAAATGAAAACATTACTGCCACTAATTGTTGGTTATTCCTTTTGACAGTAGTCGTCACCCTTGCTGTTCTGCCAGCAAAAGAAACCATAAGCCTTCCCTAATCTACTTAGAGCAAACCAGGACAGTTTAGTTTAAACCAAAGTTGTGTATGAGTCTTCATTAAAGCAGTTTTAAGAAGCGGTAGGATAAGCCATGCCATAGCATGCCTAGGTCCCTGAATTGCCTCACTCTGCACCTGTAATTAGTTCATAAAAATATCTGAATAAGTGGTTTTATTCAATTACACAGTCTGCAGGGCTTCTGACTGGCACCACAGTTGAAAAGCAGGCATGGAAGCCAAAGCTATGTGAGCTTTTTTTTTTTTTTTACTATGAATAGTACCCAGTTAAGTCTGTAGTTTAGGGAATAAATTTTCTTCTGATAAATCATTCTTGTTAGCACATCACAACTTACATACCTGAGCACCCTTTCATAACAATCTAAACTGAACAGTTAAAGCACAGACCCAAATGCTTTCATGCAAATTCACAGACTTCAACCTCAGATACACATTAGTAGATAACAGCAGTGCATAATTTCAAATCTAATTCCATCCTCATTCATTTTTGTAAGAGAAGGGCTCATCCTTGAAGAAGCATACTTAAGACTCCCACCAGCAGCTATCAGTACTATCAATCTGTCAAGTAGTATTTCATTACCTGAAGCAGTTTCAAAAACATGGCCTGGAAAGGCAAAGGTACAACCATGAGCTAAGACTGAAGCAGACCTGGTTATGTTAAGCTATTACATACTAATTAAGAACTTTTCACAACATTCGACATTAAGAAGTTCTTTCAGCTGCTGCCCTCAATGTATTTGCATATTTTTATAAATGAATATATTTTATACACCTTCTAACAACAAACAGCAGATATTGAAAAGCTGTAATGAAAACCTTTGGAAAGTGACCAAAACTAGAATAGATAATCCCAATAGCTGCCAAAGCTATTGTTTCCTACACTTGCAGCATATCAAGATGCACAATAGAAAGCAATATGAAGATAATTTGACCCACAAGTTAAACGGCCCCTTTCCAAGGAAACCATATGAAAATTAACACAGAGCTTCTGTGAGTGACTACATTAATGCAGTAGTACAAAACGAAGAACATCGCCTTTCTCATGAAAAGAAGAGCAGACATGAAACATCCAGTCTTGGATTACAACTTTGTACATTTGCTGCTGCCAGTGTGAGCCAAGATCAAATCAGTCCTATCTTGAGCATCAAAAACAAGCCTGATGAACCTTGATAATCTCCTCACAACTAGAAGTACAAAATGCCTCTCTAACAATTTGCTGAATAAATTCAACATTTGTGTTAAAATCACAGATTAAAGATTTGTGACCTATAATAAGAGTCTTGTCTTCCAAAACAGGATACTGGAAGGTGAATCCCACACATACAAACCTCTACTAGAATGATATCATTTACCCTGATCCAATTTTCTACCATGAGTGGCAATTCTCCTCAATAGTTTTTAGAAACTGATGCAGTAATGCCTCAAGAGATTTTACTGAAAATCCTTTCACTGGTTAATAATAAGGGAGAGATTTTCATCCCATTATCCTGTCCTAGAACACTACTAATTCAACATAAGGAATCCTAAAGCATTAATGAAGATCAGATAGAAACTATCACTTTAAGATGCATCGCAGACTAGATTAGTCTGATACCTCAAAGCCAGATTAAGAGACTTCCCACTTCAAGAGTAGACTCCCAACATCTTTCTTGCAATCTGTGATCTCAAATCACAGGAATTATAAAACTTCTCATGCTCAATAAACTGTCTTGGAGACTCTCAGAGGAAATCCTGAAGCACCCAAGTAAATCTTATCCAAGCTAAAACCACTATATCCAGAACTGATGCCTGTTCCTTCCAGATCTAGGAATCAACAATGTCCTAAAAGGGAACAACCAAACTATCATACTCTTTTGATTACTTTATTTATCTGCTAATCAGACATCATTTTATACTAAGATATGCCTCAGACTTAAAGAAACTAATCCCACTGAATTCAACCCTTTAGAGTTTTTAACTCTAAAGCTGTGAGTTTCACCTTTCAGCATCGTACTGTATTCATGAGATCTTATTCAATGAGCTATTCTTACATACTAGGAAATCTTACTCCTATTTGCAACAGATAATTTCCATAGCCTTATCCTGAACTTAACCAGAAATTATCTGATCACTAGAGCCTAAAGGGATAATATATTTTTAAAGTTGTCAGCTTTTATTCACCTTGTCAAAATACTTTCTCTTATAAAAATTACATTATCTCAGTCTACAGAATCTCACTGAAAACTTAATTCTTACCAGCTATTTCAGACCATGTTACTAGAGACCTTCCTTCCAAATTACAGCTGTTGGCTACTGCAAGTTTTATGCTATAAGGAACAGCTAAAAGCCCCTACTGGACATCTGTTTTCTCCTTGAAGAACAGGAAAAAATTAGAAGAAAAATTACAAGGCCTAACTGTAAGACACTATTAAAATATTGTACAGTGTAAGAAATTTCTAAGTCCTCAGTAGGTAGGAAGACCAGATAAAGGTTTCTGATTCTGAAGAACTGTAGTCATGCTGCCACTGGAATAAATTTTCAGGCAAATAATACACAGCTACTCATGAAAGCTAAACATGATAGAAGTTGTGCAAAACCATACTTAGGCCTGGCCAAGCACAGCAGTAATGATGGACACAAACTTTGAGCTACATATGTAGAAGTGATTAGACAGAACTATCTTAGCATGCAACCTGCTATAAAGAAGTATGAACACTCAGCACATTGAGTATTTAGAAAGCAGCCAAACTTCAGTTACTGGATTACTGCTTTTAAAGTGCTATACGTAACAGTCTATCCACAAGGTGTGATAGCATAAAGGTTAACTGCCAATTACACTCTAGAAATACTAATGCTTAAGTTCAAATTAACCAAACTTTCATTTTGTAAAAAAAAAAAGTTGGTTTGAAATTCCAGCTACATGTGAAAATCTAAGTAGAATCCAAACCAAGTATTACTAATTGACAGCTCTAAGGATCTTAATAAAAATTAGTCATCATTACTCTAAACATGACTGAATCAAAAGTCTTCAAGAAATCTATTTTAACTTAAAAACAGATACGCAACTAAAACTGACATTTGCTGAAGGTCCCCATACAATGCAGAAGCCAACTATGACTGACTCTCCCTACCAACATTATAATCTAGTCATTCCCTTGATATACGCATTCATGACCATACACTCATTTCTGTGCAGTCTCTATTGTGCCATCATGCAGACTGGGTACATTACGTGGCACATTTATTTCCTATATAGTATAATTTATATCATAGAATGGCCTGGGTTGGAAAAGACCTAAAAGATCATCTAGTTTCAATCCCCCTGCTATGTGCAGGGTCACCAACCACCAGACCAGGCTGCCCAGAGCCACATCCAGCATGGCCTTGAATGCCTCCAGGGATGGGGCATCCACAACCTTCTTGGACAACCTGTTCCAGTGTGTCACCATCCTCCAAGTGAAAAATTTCAAACTACCCCTCTTGTCCTATATCACTATCAATTCATGTAAACAACCATTCCCCTCCTGTTTATAGGGAGTGCCCTTCAAGTACTGGAAGGCCACAATGAGGTCTCCCTGGAGCCTTCTCTTTTCCAAGCTAAGCAAGCCCAGTTCCCTCAACCTTTCTTCACAGGAGAGGTGCTCCAGCCCTCTGATCATCTTAGTGGTCCTCCTCTGGACCCATTTCAAGAGCTCTGCATCTTTCTCATGCTGCGGGCCCCAGGCCTGGATGCAGTACTCCAGACAGGGCCACACAAGAGCCAAGGGAGACAATCACCTCCCTCTCCCTGCTGGCCACACCTTTTTTTTTTTTTTTTTAATGCAGCTCAGAACACAGTTGGCCTTCCAGGCTGCAAGCTCACACTGCTGGCTCATGTCCAGCTTCTCATCCACCAGGACCCCCAAGTCCTTTTCCACAGGGCTGGTCTAAAAGAATTCTTCCCCTAGTCCATATAAAAACCTGAGATTGCCCCAGCAATACCTTGCACTTGGCCTTGTTGAACCTCATTAGGTTTTCATGGGCCCACTTCCCCAGCCTGTCCATGCCCCTCTGGGTGGCTTCCCTTCCCTCCAATGTATCGACTGCACCGCTTAGCTTGGTGTTGTCCACAAACTTGCTGAGGGTGCACTTGATGCCATCATCTATGCCGTTAATAAAGATGTTAAAGAACACCAGTCCCAAAACCAACCCATGGGGGACACCTTTTGTGACTGGTCTCCACCCTGACATAGAACCACTGATCACAACCCTTGGGCTGTAAAAGCAGCCAACCAATTCTTAATCCATTGAACAGTCAATCAAATCCATACCTCACCAATTTAAAGAGAAGGATGTGGTTATACGTAGAATAGCACCACAGACTGTGTCAGGAAAAGCCACATTTTCCTTTCTTTCTCTCATAAGAGCAACAACAACAAAAAAAAAAAACAGTTATTCCTACTGATAACTCCTCCTCCAGTATTTCCTAGATCTTTTTCCATCATTACTTCTACCACTGCTAGAGAACCTGAAGTACACATTTCTGAACTTCCACTGCATTATTTACTTGCACTGTTTATATGCAATCTGGTTTACTCAGACTAAATCCTCACAAATTTCTGTTCCTTATCCCTTAATTCATCTCAGTTACTGTATCTCACCACCAAGAATCCTTTTCTCTGAGCTGCTTCTCAACACATTTAACAGACCTTAGTGGCTCTAAAGTAAGTTTCAAAGTAAAAGTTGAGCCAGAGACCCAGAATACTGCAAGAAGTGTACACTCTTACCAGGCAGGAGAGGATCCTCAATACATAACATGGATGGTCTGTATCCATTTGTCATGACTTTCATGATTTCTTCTTTGGCAATATAGGCACCTCCATTTTTTATTCTAATACCAGTTTTCAAGTAGTTAAAATTCCTTCCATAGAGTTCAAAGAATTCTATCAGAAGCATTCCAAGGTTTTCATCAGCTCTTCTGGCATCAATTCTTGGATGCAGCTGTGACAGAACAGTTACCAATTATTAAAAATTAACATTTGTCAGACTACAGTAGTACAACAAAAACTCTCATTTAAACAGCTGAGTATTATCTCTACAAAAGTCTGAATTGAGTCATTAATTCATGTACTTACATAGTTTTTATGTAACCAAGAGGGGGCAGCACTTCAGCAGCATATGGAAAGAACTATTTCTTGCCACCACTAAACCTTTTTCTAAGCCAATAGTAATGAGGTACATAGAATCATAAAGGTTGGGAAAGGCCACTACCGTGTTAAGGTTTAGTAACAGACTAATAGTTGTTTTTTCTGTTTCTTTTAAAAGAAAATTAGGCTTAATGTTTTCAGAAGCAGAAAAACTATTTACTCCAACTTAAGTAGCTCTTTAATCCACCTCCAATTATGTACTTCATACTCATAGAAATATTACTGTCACAAAAATACATTGACAGTTACTACTCATTAATGATTTCACAAGTCAACTAAAATATCTGCCAGTTTTAAGAATGTTAAAGCTTAACCAATGAACATGTAATTAAAGCAACATGACTGTTTAATTTCTTAAACACCAAAATCAACTACTCTCCACATTCAGTACCAGTAGTCTAAGAAATAGCAGAGCAATTGCATCCAAGCACATTTAACACCAGTAAGATCAGTCAGGTACTGTAACAGACATAGGAAAGTGATCGGAGGACCTGCACCACCTCTATGCTGTTAACAAATCTCCTGTTGTTATTCCAACTCACAAATCTTAAGAGGCTTTAGATGCAAGTCTAACAGAATTGCCAATGATCAAACATCTAGAGCTACAGCAGAATAAAACTATACATTGCTATGGGATTGTAAAGAAACAGCATCTTCACTAAGAAGGCTCAGTGACAGAAACCAAAATATTTTAAAGAACACAAGTAAATAAGAGACATACTTACCTGCAGGAAACTAATTGCCATTAAAATCAGGCTATAAGAGCTAATTCCACCAGTAAAAACTTCATTCAAGTCCCTCTGAAGTAGGAACTGTTTTAATACTAAAATCAAGTAAGGCAGCAAAGAATATTTCTGCAAAGTAAAATAGGTCTTATCAAAGATACCGCCAACAATCCAAAACAAAGCAAATACATAATCTAAAAATAAGACTCATCTAATACAAAAATGTTGTTCAGTAGTGCACCATTAACTGTTTCCTCACGAAGAACTGAAACATGCACATACACACTTACTCAAATATAAAACATGAAAATACACAAACTCATACTTGATCAAGTAGCCTACATAAATTTAACTCCTGCCATCTCCTTCCTAACAGGACTGTCTCTATATCCATCACTGATTGTCAGCCTAATTCAGTCAACGCTTTTCATCTAAACAGTACTTTTACTGCATGGTGTAAAAACGAGCTTGATCACAAGTACTTACATACAGAATAATTGTCATTAGACATTGTCTAATAAGGTTCTATTCATATTCAAGCATCATTAAAATTTCAAGTAAGCAAAACCTGAAGAGCCTTAGAAGCACAGCTTAGTACCTGCCTGCAGATCTAGATCTGACTGTAAAAGTCCATTCAGAAATACATGTTTCTGCACACAAGCATCCAGCACTCAACTATTAGAAAACTACATAACAACACTCAGCATCCATGCCTGTTTCTAGCTTACAAAGCTCAAGCTTTAAAAAAAAAAAAAAAAACCTGCCTTTCTACCAAGGCAACATTCAGTAAATAAACAGTAAATAAATATTTTAGAAAATAAATTCAAATACCCATGTTTAATTAGTATTAATGGAAACAGTCTTCAATAAGTTTTCAAAAGTCTTAAGTCATACCAAAAAAGGTTATCTAAGCATCTAGCGTATCCTTGATAAGTAGCATAACATTCATTGTACAGCTGATACCTTCATGTATTCCTTGATAAATCGAGCTGCCTTCACACCAGTTTCTACGTTAAAACTGATGTCAACTTTCACTTCTGTTTCCTGGTCAGTGAGTTTTATTATTGGTACCTGAAAAGATGAAAAATAATGATGAAACATTATGAGTCCCCAGAAGTGGTGCTCTTCTCCAGCTACTCAACATACATGGATACTATTAGCCCAAATAAATACATTTATCAAGACAAAGAAATGTGTTCTTGAGAAAGGATAGCCATTCTATTTTGCCTGACAGTGAACAATTTTTAGTGAGGTGATTAAAATAATAATGTGTATAACCACAGTAAATTATCTCTCATGTACACACCCATAGCTGTCTCTATTTGCAGTACCTAAGGTGTAAGACAACTAAATGTACTTAATTTAATGACTGAGGGAGACATTAATAGGAGATACTCTACTCCCATAACCTATAAGAATTGCATTCATCTGACCCAGCAGTGTGCCATTCAGCTTGCTGAACTCACAGAAAAAAAAAATAAAGCAGAGAAAAAAAATAAAGGACTGCCCGTTGGTTTATCAAAATGAACTGGTTCACTGCAATCAAATGAAAGCCAGAATGGACAAAAGGAAAGCACAAACAACAATACTTCTGGCAGCAATAAATCGTGACAGAATTACTGAATACTCAGTTTGGTCTCACACCACTGCCTCGAGGACAGTATCCCACAAAATGGTATTATAAGCATGTTAACTCAAACACAACCTAAACTTCAGCTCATACATTTATTTAAAGTTGAACTTCTAGCATTTATTTTTCATCTGAAAGAGCAGATTTATAGCTCCATTTTGTACCAACAGCAGAGGGGAATAAAAGACTCTAGTAAAATTAATAAACCTATTTCTCTTTCACTAACTGCTACAGCTAATATAAAAAATATCACTCTCAGATAAAACAAAGACTACCAGAGCTATTGTTATGTGCTGCTATTACTAAAAAGCTGTAGGAACTTTCTGAACCCTGAAGGGTCACTATTTCAAAGACCACAGAAGGGAGCAGCCTACTAACAAGTTCATTATACTCCTCTTGGTCTCCCAGAGGAAACACTTGCATAGTACTGTAATATTGTCACACTACACTTTTAGCACATACAATGTTTGATCCATTAGAGTCACAAGACAGAGGCAAGATCACACATCAAGCTTGATTAGGCTTAGAACATTTCAATATACCATGAAAAACAAGACTTCAAACAGTTTTCTCAAATTCAGTAACCCTAGTTCCATCCAATTCCATGGCTATATACAGGTCCTCTCAAAATTCTACGAAAAAACATGATATAGTTAACCTATCTTACACTTTGCGAATACAGACTTTCAGGAGATATTTCTTGACAATAAGAGCATAAAACATGACCTTACAGCAGAGTACATGGCTACAGTTCTCCATATCATGACCCCTATATACTATTGCTAAGCAATAGTTTACTTTAAAATTTTGCCTCAACAGAGCAAAACATTGTGCTTAAGACATCAATTGTTTCACAAATGGCTTAATATGAAGACTATTAATCACCAAGTGTTACGTTAAGGAGTCTGAAAAATTCTCTTCATTATTCCAAAGATGGTTACTTACCGTAGCTTTATCAAGTACTTTGATGGAATACGGCTCAGCCACATTGTGTTTTCTTAGTGCTTGCTCCAGCAGCTGTAAAGGGGGGCGTTCCCATTTCCCAAAAACAACTAAATCAATATCACTGGACAAAAAGAACACATATGAAATGCATTACACGTAAGACACAACAGTCCCCTGAAGGGCAAAATTGTTCTTCTACATATTTCAAGTCCTCCAGGATAAGCACTTTTCAACTTCTAACAATCTAGATTTCTAAGTTAGCTTTACTAACATTAAGAGACTGGCCAGCATGCTTTCATATCCTAGCTTCCAATCCTCTGATAAGTTCTTGAGACAACTCCTTCCTTTTTTCTTCCTTGCACCCTACCATTGATTTCCACAGCCCCAGTCCAATTCTGTCCCCCATGTTGTTAACAATACAAACAATTCTTATCAGTAGTTTTTCACAGAAATTATATTCCTAGTGCTTACTGAAAAAAATTAAAGACAATGCAGCCTTTAAGACAAGTTACACAAAATTTCCCACTAACTTCATAACCACCAATATGTACTAAACGATTAAGTGATAAAAGACACTCAAAACATTCTACACACTCCAAAGAGTTGAGAGAACCCAGCTGTAATGACTTCTAATTTTCCAGTTACAGTGTGACACGCAGGAACTTACTTAAAAAACAGTCTTTAAATAGCAAGTACTAAACTGGTCAGTTCTACTGTAACTCAAAAACAAAATGGCAAAGGTTAACCCTAAAGAAAGGTATTTCACCAAAGCATTCCCAAGCACCTGGGTACTTGCACTGGTATATCGAATATTTATCAAATCTAAGTTGAATAGCTCTTCCCTTGGCCACACAGGACACTAAACAAATGCTTTACTGACACATTTACACACTCCAGTCTCTGAATTCCTCCCCAAGTTTTACCAGTACTCAAAAAGAAATCAAGCTTTAGGTAATAGCAAATCTTTCTGATTACTTACCTAGTTGGAAGATAAAGCCCTGTACTAAAGCTGCCAAATATCTGGACCTGAGGGGGGGGGGAAAAAAAAACTGAAATCACTCATCATGAATGCTCATTTAGCTCTCCCAAGATTAAGATTTATTAAGATTTTCCTGGACTTGTTACAGATGTAGCCCAGTAAACAAAGTTAAAGAGACTTCCTTTGTATACCGTTATGCTTGTACAAATGCATTTTCCCTTATAGATGCAACTTTACAGGAAATTGTATTTTTGAGATATGAGGTGACTACAAAGCCTGCAAGCCAGAAAACACAAACTTTTAATAAGTCCTTTTCCTTATTTATTTCCAGTTCTACAGAAGTATAAGCTGCTGAAAGTTTCCTTCCTTCCTGTGCCCTCTTCCCTTGTCAGACAGCTTTACTGATTGTTTCTGGAAGCATTTTCTTAATTCATTAGGTTTAAAAGCAAATGCATCCAATTATTCAATTCATAAGAAACACAAACACTCCAAATGTCACTGTATGGATGACAAATTATAGTAGATGTTGGGGAGGAATGTGGGAAGAAGGGAGTATGCTCAAGAGAAGTTTGCAGTCCAGATCACATGCTTTCACCACGAAAGTGGTGAAATTCCATCCTAGAGAACAGAAATGCTCCTCCTCCATTGCAGCAAAATTTGCAAGTTTACTCCTCTGAAGTGACCCATGAAGAAGATAGGCATGGAAGTGGCACAGAATTGTTCTGTGATCTAGAAAAATCTTATTGTTAAGGAAAATTGCAGGTAAAGATGGAGACAGCATTCATAGTATCTTTAGCAAAACACTGTGCTCACAATCCTCAGTCTTTCTCATTGAAGCTTATGAAATCATAGCAGTCTGAAATGTTTTTACACCTGTTAACAACATCATCCTTCTAACTAAAGGTAGCAAAGTTGTTATCAATATAGTTTGTATTAAGTTCTTTTGGGGAAGTTTTCATTTGGAAACAGCTTTCTCTTTGGATAAAGGATTTGAAAATGAAAGAATCTTAGTTGGAAGATACCTCCAGAAGTCAAATTTTCCCCACTAAGGCAGAACTGAAGTAATTCCCTCAATGTCAAATTTGTTATGGATGCAAAAAAGGAAGTTTATTTTCAGAACTGCCCTGTTATAATATTTATTTACAAATATTAATATAGTCAGGATTCCTTGTGGATACAGAAAGCTTGTTAAATATTAAAATGATGTTAAGAAACACTTTCTACAGTGGACAGATCTTCACATCCACAATTCTGAAAATGAAAAAACTATCAGTAGTCTCTACTAATCTAGGTTTAACCTAGGTAACTCTAGGTTTTAAGTTTCCTGTACTTTTTAAAATAAATATCACAGCTCTAACAGTATTCTAAGTCAACCATATTAAGCCTCATCCGTTCACTTCTGAAGAACAAAAAACAAAATATTAGCGAGTTAAGTGAAATGAGCTCTATAATATAATAGCAAACCAGCACTCGTGCTATACTTACATCAGCTGTAGGCCAAAGATCTTTGATGACTGTTTCTATTCTTTTCACCACTTCTCTTCTCATAGCTGCTTCTTCCGGACGAGGGGACATGAAGTCATAGAAGTCAATTATTTCTTCATGTAGCCTAAAGGAGAAAGCAGCATAATTACAATTTTAATTTAAATATTAGAATAAATTTCACCTCTCAAAAAAGCCATAGGTTTTGTTTTACATCGCCATACAAGCAAAATCAGCAGTAATTCCAAGAAAAGTGAGTGTCACAGAAGTTCGGTTTTGGAATAGGAAGCTGGACAGCTTGAGGTCTAGGACTGGTGGGGACAGGGAGCTGATACACTTAATTTTCACAGCAGCACCTCACAGTAATCTCCAAAATACCTACACATTAGCTGTTGCTATATTAACCAACTGCTGAAGATGAAAAACAGCAAGTCAAGAACACAGGTAGACATTTGCTATCCTCCTTACTTGCTCACCAATGAAACAGGAACTCCAATTTCTGATTCCCTCACTGCTTGCTTTGAAAAAAGAAATGAAACCTACACAACAATACAAACACGGACTAACAAACACAGAAACAATGAGAATATACAAATAGGTATGCTCTTTAGGGGCCTATACTCCTGTTTATGTGTAAGTTTCCACAGAAGGCTATAAAAGGGATGCTATAAAAGGGATGTTTTAGTATTCCTTGATACAAAAACATACACTTGGACAAACAGGGATTTCTTTGACAATTCAAGCCATTTATTCACATAGGAAATTACTTTTCAACTGCACTTATGAAGCACTGTTAAATATATTCTCAAGTGTAAAATACATTAATACCAGTGCTACATGAGATCTCAATCTTTATATACATGTTAATTGCTTCCATTTTCCACCTTTCTGATACTATAGAACACTCACTGACAACTGAGAATTAAGATGAATTTAAACTTCAAGATGAATGTAAATGCTTACCTTCAATAAAAAGGCACAAAGCCATGCCAAACAACAACAACAAAAAAAACAATTTGTTGAAATGGGATACTAACATCTTTAGCAAAAAGATGGTACATTTATAAAATTTCTCTAATCCAAGAAATAAGTTTGCAATTCAGTGTACTGAAGCCTGAACAGTGCCCTCAAAAAAGAACCACACATCTGCTAATAGATTTAGCCTTCCAAAACCAAATGTTTATACACCTAACAGAACTCCAGTTTTGTATTTCTATGACAGTTTTGTAACTCATTTTACTAGAGAATTCCTATCCTATCAGATATCTTCCAATAGACAACATTTGGAAGGCACTGCTCACACTTCTTAAGTATCAGAATTCCTTTCTATACATGAGGATTTTAACAGCAAAGCATGAAGACACTACTTTAAAAGAGTATATATTTAGGATTATCATTTGCCTTTCCTCTTCAGCTACTGACCTACAGCTAAACATTTTAACTGCAGCAGACAAACTAAATTTTTCTACTGAATGAATAAACACATTTCCACATCTCAGCGCAAGAGCTTCAAGCTAACACTCATTTTATTTTCAGCAAGGTTGATATCCCCTCCCTCCCCAAAGAAGAGAGAAAAAGGAAGTAACTGAACATACGTAACAGCAGTAAAGCCCAAATATTTCCTGTTGATCTGTTTATAAAAATCAGTAGTAGGCAGATACAGAGTAAAAGCTGAAGACAAAGCAGTTATCCAACTGTCTTGCAGCAATTCTTCTATGCCTCCACTAAGTTTGACATACTTTCACTGTGGATGCCAAACGTGTATTAACTCAAGACTTCTGGATTTCTCCATGTCCTTTTAGCCCATTTAACTTGTCGTTAGAATATTGTGAGTGATGAAAGCATAAGTACGTACCACGCTAATCAAGTGCCTTACTTTCAACTGCTGTCTGTGAATTATTTTATTTGATGCTCTTTTTCTTGAGGAAAAAATGTGATTACTGACAGCTCATCTGCAAACAATATTTTGCAGACACTAAATTCACTCATCCCTATCCACAAGCTTTTTTTTTTCCCAAGCTAATAACCCCCCTTGTTCTTCTATCCTTACACAGGAGTGGGTCCAAAGTGTGATCGCTGCTGACTTTCCTCAGCTCATTTTCAGTTGCACCATGTTTTCAGCAGGTGACCAGTTACACACCACTTACTCTGTGGCACACTTCTTTTTACTGTCCATTACATGCTTATTTTATTGTCTATTACTACTAACTGCTATTTCAGGATCTCTGAGCACATAGCTACTCTCAGAAGAACTTACTCCGAAGGAGCTTTGAAATCTTTTCTAAACAATTACCACCAATTGTCCATTCACTTGGCACAAGCCGCCTGAGTTATTTACTTTTCTTCAGATTTGTGTCTCAGTATTTACCAGCATTTAATTTTATCTGCAATTCTGCAGCCTAATGAATAATAAACTCCCATTGCAACCATCTGCAGTCAGCTCTGGCTTTCTGCTTATCTTAGTGCTCTGCTCCCTTCTCATTAATTTCTTCCCTCCAGGTATTTATGAATATATCAAGCAACCAAGTCTTAAGTAATTCCACTGATAGTCTTCCTTCATCATTATTATAATGTGAATAATTTATTCTTTCCTTTAGTTACTTATAAGCAGTTAGTTAGCCTGTAAGTTCAGCAAGCCTAAGACAGGCTGCCCAGAGATGTGGATGCCCCGTTTCTGGAGGCGTTCAAGGCCAGACTGGATGGGGCCCTGGGCAACCTGGTCTAGTATTAAGTGCAGAGACTGGCAGCCCTGCCTGCAGCAGGGGGGTTGGAGCTTGATGATCCTTCAGGTCTCTTTTATGAGGTCATTCTATGATTCTATGACTTTTTTTTTTTTAAGGCTTTCAAAAATAAACCTCAAACATCCTTCCAAAAAAAAAAAAAATAATCCAACAGCTCTGTTAGCACTCTGACCACACGAGTAAGGATTAAGGATGAATCCCTCATGGAACTAAAGATAGCTGTCTGACACACCTTCATTAAAGCTTGCACTAGCTCCTCTGTGTTTACTCGTGCAAAACAGCAGTGTTACAGTATCAGCCAAATTCAGCCACTCCCAGACATCTCTGAAAAAAAATGTGTGCATAGAAGCCATTCTGCAGTAGGAAAGAACGGGGCTCTCAATCCTCAACACGTTGCACTATGCTGTGTCAGCTTTCAGCAGCAGCCTCTAGCTTGTCAGTGATGTCAGAAAAAAATAGCAAGCACACGTGCACTCTCTCACTGTGGTGCCCCAGTGAGCCTCAGTTGAGATGAAGAAGTCACAATCCTTAAGCATATCATGAAACACTCAAAAGAATATCAGCCTGCCTCTGGTCATCTACACTTTCTCTTGCGCTGCCAAGAAAGCACTTTACGCCTCAGTTTGCATGGGACCTTGCAGTGTCAAGGCTGTCTTTGAGTCCAAACTACTCGCTAGAGTTTTGTGGCAAAGCTCCTCTAGAATTCCTCAGAATATACCATTAGACATGGCTACGGAATAGTTATCACACTGCAGAGGGTTTAAACACTCCTCACTGAAATTTTAAGTTACAATTTCCAAACAGAGAAAGCACCTGTGAGAACTACAAGCCTTCCTCTGGCAAAAAAAGAAAATAAAGAGCAATGCAATTAGAACATGTAGTTTTCACTATGTGATCTGCCTGCCTCTAGGTACTCTTTCATACCTCTAATTCTATTGGCCCTGATGAAGTTTTGGGTTTTTGGTTGCTTTTTTTTTTCCTTTTGATGTGCAAGATTTCCAATTTTTAATGTACTTCACAAATCAGCTCTCAAATGTTCTGCCTTAACAGGCTTTCCTCCTTCCCATTTCATTCATTTCAACTGTTTCTCACAGAAGGTCACCAACACCCTCTAAATCTTTCTGTGTAAGTATCAATGCCATCTTCAGAATCAGCACATGACATTTCAACTTAACACAGCATTTTCAAACACTTTAACCTCTTGGTTGCTTCTTTTGGCTCCTTTGTAGAGGTGTTTCTCAAAAATTAGATGCTTTTTTTTTTTTTTAAACTTGAGTATTATTGTGGTCAGTATTTTCTAAAGCTCTCTGCTCAAGATTACAGGAATACCAGACACATAAAAAGTTGTTCTGCTACACACAGAGCCAGATGCTGCATGCTGCTCAGGACTAATCCTGGAGAAACTTCTACACTAGCTGCAGGAATCATCTGGTGTCTAAAAACAGACAACAGCATGATATTCATGCAGTCAGTATATGGATAGACTCCAGATAAGTATTTTGCCCATGGAGCCCCTCTGATCTTCATAAGCACTGGTTATATTAATCAGAAACACAACAGGATCTTAATGAAGTAGAAAATTTCCATTTGCAACACACGAGGTACGTGCAAATAATAACTTGTGCAATACGTTAAAGGGAACTAGTTTGCTGTTGGTTTTTGCAAAGAGCTTTCTTCATCTCCTTCTGGCTTCTTCAAAACTTAGGCTCTAACAGCATTCCACCATGTACCCACCACTATTGCTGCTTATGATTCTTACAATACAGCTTCCTTAAAGCTGAGCATATTGACTTGTTAAAAAAACCAATTTCACCGTAATTATACAAATATTGGAACTTACATGGAAATGTAACAGTACTGCTAGAGGAGGGTGAAAGATTAGAATACAGGGATGCAGAGGAGTGGCTACTTGTACCTACTATACTATCTCCACAATGGTAACATCAAGGAGGAATCTAATCACTCACACTATTACCGCTAAGCACAGTAAACATCTGCTGCTTACAGTGAAACATGCAACAGAGCAGACACCTTATTTACCAAAAATTTACCCTTCACCATTTCAGGAAAGGCAAAGATACACCTCTAATCTTCAGGAGAAAATAAGACCAAGAAGATACGTCCTCAGATTTTCATAATGTCTCTCTTTAAAGGGAGGTTTCTAAGAGATCATTTACCTTACTCATCATTTACTGTACCTGCAAGTATAATACATGTAACATTCATTTACCTCAAGGTAATGAAACCAAAAAACCATAAACTGCATCAACAATCTATAAAGTGAATGAAAAGCTACAGACCTCATCCCCTCAGGTAAGTATATTCTTTTCATGCCTATACTATTAAGCACACAAATTTATTCTCAGACCTACACATGACTGCATCATTTACATTTAACTGGTTATTGAAAATACATTATTTATTTAAATGAGTACTTTTCTAAATGAGAAGTCTAAGGAAACAGTCAAGAATCCTTATAAAAGAGTAGTTGCACACAGGCTGTAACTATGGCATCATCAGCAGTGCGTAGGAAAGAGCATTTCAAGACAAGCTTTATTGAAAGAGCGTCTGCAAACAAGAAGATACATTTTGAGTGAAGTAACAACCCTGAAAAGTGCCTGAAGAACTAGCCAAAAGAGTTTAATGAAATATATACGCAATTGAAACAATTGTATACTCTCGGACACAGATTTTTCTCAGTATTATCTAGGATGAAGCTACCTAGAAGAGTAGCAGAACCAGAACTATGACCTAGTAGAGGATATGAACTTATAGTTCATCTCTTCCCACACCACACAACACCCGTCAGGTGCCCCCACTTTGGTCTTCCTCACTTTTATCAATGCTCAAAGAACAGTACTCTATGCTTACAGATTAGATAAGCTACAAAAACACAACACTACATTCACACAGTAATACGAGACCAGCTTGCAGCAATATCCTATGTAATTCAGACAATTACCGTTAGCATTATAACTGCATGGAAGGCAGCAAAATCAGAACAGCAAAAGAAAACTCTCAGCTGTATAGAACTTCACAGGGAATAGAGGAAAAGTGCATTTGCTCTCATCCATACAATAAAGAGTGCAGTTTAAGATCTACTGTACCTTTTCCACCAGAGATCTTGTTTCCTCTCTAAGCTTCCTTTACCCCAAATTCTTGGGAGTCAGACCCTGTCTTAATTTTAGATCAAGTTTCTGGACAATTATTATTTGCTCCTTAAGAGCATCTGGCAGTTCAGGCACTCAAGAAACGAAGCCTGCTTTACACTTCAAACCAACTGATTTATGCTGCACGCTTCCAGACTTAGAAGACTGCGTCTGCATTTTGTTAGAGAAAAAGAATCAAAACCTAATCTGTTTCTTTAAGCATACCAATTCGGTAAGACTCAACCAATTTGCTTCTTAATGACTGGATATACCTTGAAAAAACTACACTGCACTAAGAGCTACGTTACACCAAGAACAAGAAAAGAAACTGATATATTAGCAGCCCCAAGTTGATGCATGACAAAATAGATCTGCTATGCAAGCTTCTGAACAGCTGTACGTTACTCCCGACAGGCTGCTGGTCTTCACCACAACACCAAGCAAACAACACATTATTTTGTTGCATCAACGAAGGAGCTTACCATATGTTAAACCTTGGAACTGCATCAGCAAGCACTCTATGCCAATAAATCGAACCGCTAAACACTGCAATCCCTGTCTTAATACTGTTCTTTTCCAAACACCCAAACATGCCAAGCAATTAATATCCCACACAAAGCAGAAAGGTTGCAACAGCAGAAACATTAGTGATAAGAAACTAATAATGCCCACAGCAGGTATTTGTTGCATGGCATTAGCCACTGTAACATTTCAGTGAAGAAATGCAACTTAGTCTTGAGCAGCACACAGAAATATTTCAAAACACATCTATGTGTCACAGCACCACCAGCAGCACCACCGACACACTGAATACCTCCACAGGTCAACAAAACCTTTTCTGAATTAAAGTACTGCTGCAGTTTTCTATAATAACAAGGAAGTTTCTCAAGTGAAGAATCTTAACCAAAAGAAAAAGGTGTTTAAAAGCACACTGAAGACAAAGTGGTTGCATAGCAGAAGTGTGACTGACTGCTCATCAGATTCCAGGGGAAAAAAGACCTTGTCACAGTATCCCATCAGAAGATGTCTTCAAAAAGCTAAAGTCATGTAAAGCAGGAAAAGAGGATCCAAAGATTAAAGACATTAAGAAGGAGCATGAGAAAAAACATGAGATAAACCCATGCTTAAGAAAATATAAATTAGCCAAGGAGACAGGGAAAAAAAAAGCTTCTGTTAAGCAAAAAGTTATTTTGTGGGCTTTCTGGGTTGTTTTCTATTTTGGTGGGGTTTCTTTGTGGCTTTTTTTTTCCTGTTTTTTATTTGTTTTAGTTCTTCAGAGAGGTTTCCCTGGCCCCTGATTTCACAGGCAGCACCTGCCCCAAACATACATTCTTCTAGCAATTCCTTATTCACCAAAATCAGCATTTGTATTAGGGGAACGTTGAGAAGATTTTCCTTTTTTCTATTTTAAATAGTTTGCTTTGACATCCGTAATAGTCAATCTAGTAAAAGGTAGAATCAGTGCAATGTATAAATAGTTATGACTACATCAAGATGTCAACGCAGCTTTCTTAAAAGGAAGTAGAGTCTCAAAGAAAACCACTAGGAATTACTTGCAAGAATCAGTGAACCACAAAGGAAATCTTATTACCTACTTACGAGCATTTGAAGTCCACATCCTGAGAAAAGCTTGCAGAAAGTAAGCTGATGTGAGACTGAAGGGAAGATCTTCATGTAGAGAAACAGAGTTTTTAAATGGAAAATAAGTTGCTGAAACCTAGGTTTTGTACAAAAGGAAAGTCACTAGTGTCTTTCACTACAGTCCCAAAGAGTCCTGTACTATTCAATATCCCTATCTGTGATCTGGAAAAGGAACAGAGTACAGAAAAATATCTGATGCAAAAGTTATCTACAAATAAGCCAGCTGCAGAACTGCAGGACATTAAAAGACTGCACAATGACTTATTAGTCAGAATTTGAGACAATCTTCTCATAATTCCTGTGTTGTGCTTTATATTTATCCTATCTCTACATAGATACAATGGAGGATTCGATATCAAGAATCAAATTCTGTAAGTAAGAACTCCACAAAAGCATCTGTTCAATGCTCAGTATGCAAAAATAGGAAGCCTGGTGTTGGAAACCAAAGAACAAGATAGAAAGCACCACAGTACAGGAACACTGAAACAATTATTACATGAAGGTCTAAGTTTGTCTGAGTTCCAAAGATGCAGCAGAACTATGCAGAGGTGACAGATGTTTGGAGGCAAGAAATAACTTCAACAGAAGGGATTATAGACTAGAAAGTGGACAATACAGTCAGGTGAAAGAGGGAAGGGCAAGGTTGGATCAAGTCAGATGCAAAGAGCCCCTGAACTGCCTGGTTAATGCAGACACGACCAGCAGCAACTACAACTCAAGTGACAGGACAAAGAAATGGTTTTTAATCACAACTTATCTGAGGAACACCATGCCACGGAACACTGGTGACCCCAGAATCTCATACCCATTCAAGATGGGTCAAATTCATATATCAAATCCATTATGAACTTAATGCACAGTCTGTAGCAGCCACTGATCACTAAAATAAGCGATTTCTCTGGGAAATATCAACACAGCCTCACACTGATACAACAATCTTCTCCCAACATTTGGCACTGGCCTCTATTGGTCTCACCTGGTACAGCTGTTTATCCTTAGTGCCAACTACCTTGAGTGCCAAAAATCTAGCAAACCTGAAAAGTGTAATGAAGCTAACGCTACGATTTAACTGCTCCAAGCATGTCTTATTCTCCTTTACACACATACAAGCACCTCTTCAGTAAGACCTTCTCACACTATACCATCGCAGCTCAGCCTCTATGTCCCATCTCATCTGCCACTGCTTCCTTTCATTCCCGTACTGAAAACATCAGTCTAACTGTGCTAGGCATCCACTCTGAAAGGAAAGCTTTTGAGCTTCACCTTAGCTCAGTTGTCTGCAAAAAGAGCGTTAGGCACACTATTCATGTGACAATTCATCTAGCAGCTAGCCTTGAACTCCGCTGCATACCAACCTCTAGTCATGAAAACAATAATCCATTCAACCACTTCCTGATGCTTTCCTCAAGTCTCTCTCCAGACACTGTGACCAAACCGTGCCCTTATCCTTGCATATTACCGTATATACTGCCTAGTTCCGCACTAATCTAAAGCCAGATGAAACAAGAACCTATCACACATTGCCAGCAATGCCTGCCTTTTCTATCAAAACTTTCACTACAGGTATCCATCCAAAGTTATCTGTAACAGACACCGATTATTTAACAGTAGCATGGATGAAGCACAGACCACAGTGTTGATTATTAGAAAGCATTACAGCAAGACAGCACTGCCCTGAAGTGAGAAAAACACCCTTGGGAATCCCACAAAGCCTTTATCAATGCTGGATACTCCCAAGAGCAGACAGAAAAGGCTTCACAGTTTCTCAAGTTCACATTTCTTCAGCTCAGCCAAAGCACAAGAGAATACAAATTTGCAGAAGAGGCTGTTCACATGGCATTCCCACGCATTCAGCATCCAACCCTAACAGAAACAAAGAGTTTAGAAACACAGAATTATAGCTACGTTACATCCCAAACACAAAGCATTTTTAATAGTTGAGTTGCACAGCACAAAATTCAGTTAAATTTCTCTGCCAAAGTGAGAATCAACACAGGTGAAAAACAAAACCTAACATAGGTTTGATATACAGTAAGAACTCCACACCTCAGCAGCTATTTATTTATAAAACGAATTTCAGCACGTGGCTTTTGGTAGGCAGCGTCCTTCAGCTGCTGAAACTCTGTGAAGACAAGTGGTCTGGGAAAGCATCATCATAACCTTACTTTGCTCGAAAGAACGCTTTCTGAGCATCAGCTACCGCAGCCAAACAGTGCCACCATGTATCCTGTTTCAGCCTCATCAAATGTGGAGGCATGGAGGCGTTTACATCCCCTGAACTCTACGACAGAACATTTGTGCTCCTAACAAGAGACAGTTAAAGACAACTGCTGTGGGGGTGAAATGGATGCAGTTTTGCAAGGTGCCAGATGCCATGCAAAGCTATGAGTGCAGGCCTAGCACCATTCCAATGCATTGTAACACACTCAGTACTCAAACCAGCCCTCCTTAAGCCACTCTGTTGTTTCTGCACAGCACTGTAACAAACCAACTGGTATGCTGGGTATTCAGCACTAACCTCATTCAGCATCTACAGTGAATCTGAACACTTTGCACTAAGTTTCAAGCAGTACAGGCTTCTAACAGCTAGAAATGGCTACACTTGGCTACATTCATATTAAAAAGCAAAGCATTAAAACAGATTTGATGTTTTACTTCAAGCTATGAACTACATCTTAAAAGAAACTACCATATTGTTGTTCACACAAGCATTGCAAACTTTGCAGTGAAGTCCTTAGTAGGAAGTTCAGAACAGCTCAATCCCACATTCTGAAATAAACTTCTGGTACTTTAAAGCTCTCAGAATGCTATAGTTGTTCACATGATTCAAATACAGATTTTATAGAAAAAGGTACTGATTTGATACACACAAGACATCTAATATAATTCTACATCTAATCTAAAACCACTTGATGTACTTCAAGCTACCAAAAAATCACTTGTAGTTCTGAAGTGTCACAGAAGTTTGAGCTAACCCAATAAACACTACAGCAAACTTATCTTCATCACATCTGAAATCAATCCATTTGTCCTCTGCTCTGAGCTGCGCTCCTGATCTAACTCTGAGCACTTAATTGCTAAATTAATCACTCCACTGACGCACCAGAACAAGTAAGGTTTTCTTCATCCTCCTCACTATCTTCCAAACATCTGGAAAAAGACAACATAAAGGTCAACCTGGGGCTAGCTAAAGCACAGCTTTCAGATGAACTCTAATCAAGCATGACAATTCTGTGTTTTATGAGAGACTTCATTTCCTTTACAACACGAAGTCTGGCATGCTGCTGTCAGAAGGTGGTGAGAGCAACAGATGTGAGTCCACTGGAAAAGGAGGAATGCCGTAAGATAGAGCAAAGCACAATCTCTACAGCATACAGCATTCCTGAATATCACCACACTTACCATCACAGAGACACTGAAGATGGTCCATGTGAAAAAATGGTAATGACATGCACTGCTATAGATCATGTCCAGCTGTGAAAGAGAAATTGAAGATAGCACAGTACTATTTCAAAGCATGCATGCACTCCACCAAAAGTACAACTGCATCCTAGAAGAGTGCAAGCAAAGCCTAACATTTCCGTGTCTCTTTACAAAAGAGGGTACGTAACCCTGAGCTACTGCTTATCACTTGTTTTTTCTACATCACTTAAACTACATTCTACAACAAACTGTACACAGCTAAGTAAGCCCTACATCACTACCAGATAACATTGATACACAGTAGGCATGTAAGAGCATCTGCAATCAAGCCCTCCTTCCTGTCATTTATGTCCAAAGCAGCCTGTAACTGAGGACTGTGGGGATCACATTTTTTTTGGCTAGACAGCAGCATACAGCACTCTGACACACTGAAGACACTCTGCCTGCCAACAGACAGCCACAGTTACAGAAGTGATGCTTCTGGGCTAGGCTGACAGTTCCAAGTAATGCTAGACAGCAAGTAATGAACATAAATGTTCCAGAAGAAACCACTGTAAGGATTTCTTCCCACTCCAATACTTTCATGGTGATACCATTATTTGAACACTCAAATAATACGCTAGCCTGGCTTCAGGAAAATGAACCTCAGTCAGGCATTACTGTAGAAAACAGACACCTAAAGCACCTCCATTAGTGACAATATCTTCGCATTATTTCTATCACAGAAGTACCTCATAGAAAAATTTCAAGACCGAAACTGCTCTGGAATATATGCTTGTCCAACATTCAGTAAGCTTAAGACTTCTTACATAAGTCTACAGCCTCAACTTCTATGTTCTCCTCCAGCAGTAGTTCCCCGCTATTCCATGCAACTCTATGGCACTCATACCGTTTTGTGAAGCATTAGAGGTATGACAAACTAATCATGAGGCAATCTGGAACTATACGATCACATGCTATAGTTACCTACCCTACTGATCCTCTGCTAGCACCAGGTCTCACTGTTGTAACACAGATCCTTGACAAGACCAGGAAGCAACCCAGCTCCCACTTTCAAAGATACATAGCAAATAGGTTTGCATTAACTCTTCAGCAAAAGAGCACCTGTGTTATGCAACCGAACAGATCAAATGGAGCATAGCTAAACAATAGAAGGCCAGAAGACAAAAAGACAAGTGAAGTGTGCCATTAGCATAAATGGTGATGACCCTAATAGCTAGAGAACAGAACTTGGATTTGCAAGTTTGCCATAGCTCTGCTCATCCATCTGCCTGTAAAGTTGCCTCCCTAACACCAGCTTGTCACACAGACAAATTAAGATGTTAACTAAGCATTCCACTGCATATCTCTGGAAATACAAAAAAAGACTTGGACTACTTTAGAGATACTATTAGAATTTTATACATACAACTTTACTTCCTGCCAGCAACTTTCCTTTTCAGTGTCATTTCAGGATTAAAAGGAGCAGTCAGATCTTGACCTCTGCCAGGAGAGGCTATGGCTTGCAAAAACCAAACTTTAAAAGCATCTTTTAATACTTCAGAACAACTACAAAGCACCCAGTGTCTGACAGCACCACCCAGAAAAGAAGGATGCCATCCTTCAGGTAAAGCTCTCACTGAAATTTCTGCAGCACACCATTATCTGTTTCCTACTACAGTTACGCAGGGCCTTTACTCCCACATGCGTTCAAGAGCTTTGGATTCTCTAAGCTCAAAGAAAATATTTTTGAAATGGCATGAGAAATCTCCTCCAGTCAATGAATGCAGCAAGTACTTTTTCCGTAAGTTAACCTTAAATTTAGAAAGCAATGTTTGACAGCTGGAAGACATCTCACAGCGTGCCCCAGAGGCGCTTTGCTCAAACTCCTGTCCCTCCAATACAACCATCTGAATCAACTCTGCCTTTCCAGCTAGCCAGTTGTATGAGAAAGTACTAGCCACAGGAGAATAACCTTTATACATAGTGTTCTTGCTGTTCAGGGAGTCAGGGTTTTAGTTTAGACACTGGCTGACTCTAAAGACAGAGTATTTCCCTCAAAAATGTATCAAGTCCACGTTGACTTTGACACTTATCCCAGGCAGAGCTGGGCACTTCCCCTCCAGACCTATGTTCTGAATACACTCCCAACCATCCAGCCTGCTACAGCCCAAGCACAGGCATCTAAAAATTACTGCAGGGTTTTCCTTTGAGTTCTTCCAAACTGAAGAAAACCCTTCCAAGGCAAGAAGACCCGAAGATCTCTGAAACACTTCCTCTGCACTTCCACTTTTGATTTCTACAGGAACCCTTCGACGCTTCCCTTCTCAGCTCAGCACGATAGAAGGCCAATCCTGCTGCATCTGCAGGATGTCACCATTTCTTGTCACAGACACAGGTGCTCCAAGAGCTCCGTGTCCACACCCCAAGGTCCCCCCTTCCCTTCTTCCCTGCCCCCCAGCCGCTCACCCCTGCACGCCCGGGCTGTACTTCCTGCTCTTCCAAGGGGTGCCGGGGCTCTGCAGCGCGGGTTGGGGCGGCTGACGCTGCTGGTGTGGGGAGGCGGCAACGGCCACGCCGCGGCTGCCAGAGAGCAGGTAATTCATGCCATAGGTGCTGGCCTTATTCTCTCGTTTCCTGCGGCCCGGGTGGTACTGGTGCTGCTGGGGAGAGGCCGGCGGCGGCGGGTGGGGGTTGCGGGAGAGGTGCGATGCCGGGTGGTGCCCGTGTGCGCCGTTCGCTTTGCCGCTCTCGCGGAAGTTGAAGAACTCCCCGGGCCCGGCACCGCTGCCCGGCAGCCCGGGAGGAGCCACCGCCGCCCGGGGGCCGCAGGAGGAAGAGGAGGAGCCGCCGCCGCCGCCGCACGACCCCGAGGAGGAGAAGCCGGGGCTCTCGGTGCCGGACTCCACCGACGAGCAGGAGGACGAGGAAGACACCGAGGGCGACTTCTGCAGCCGCCGCCCTCCCTCGCCGTTGCCGTTCACCACCGCCGCGGGGCCGGCGGCGGGCACCAGTCCGGTCAGCAGCGCCGGAGGGGACGGCGAGGGCGACGGCGGCGAGGACGAGGAGCAGCAGCCGCTGCCGGGCGCCCCGAGCCGGGCGCAACCGTGGCCACGGGGCGGTGAGGCGGCGGCGGCAGCGGCCGAGTCCAGCGCCGGGGAGTTGAGGCAGAGGTAGTGCGGGAAGGCGCCGCCGCCTCCACGGCCCCCCACGCCCTGCGAGGTCTCCCAGATCTGCATCCAGAGCGCATTCGCGGGGCCTTTCTGCTCGGGCTGGATCCAGGCCACGCGGGGATCCATCCACGCCCGCCCGCCTCCGACCCTCACGGCCCGGCCAGAGCGCCGCCGCCCGCTCACCGCGCAGCCGCTCGCCTCAGCGCGCCGGGCCCGGAGCGGCGCTACGCGCGGGCCGGGAGCAGCGGCATGCGGCCCGGCGAGGCGAGCACCGTACCGGCCCGGCGCTGCCCGGAGCGCTCCCCGCGCCGATCCAATGTGGCGTCCCCCTCGCCAGAGCCAGAACCGGCGCTGCGCATGCCCCGCCGATTTTAAACCTTCACCGCAGCCGGCCGCCCTGGCAACCGCACATGCGCGCTGAAGGCCCCGGGAGGGGGACCGTGATCCGCTGGGAAGGGGGGGGGGAAAACAGAAGGACGTTGGGAAGACTGCCCGCTGCACAGTGCGCATGCCTACCCCGATGGGGGCTTCGGAAGGGTTCGGAAACCCTCGGGTGGGAGGAGAGATTCGGCAGCTGCTGCGCATGTGCGGAGCGGCCCTCCTGTAGCCAGGAGCGATTGGTCGCCGCTTGTAGATCTGGGCGAGGGGTGGCTCCTTGGGAAGTGTGCCGAGCTGCTGGGGTTCTATCGCGGACGAAAAGCAGTAGTGCTCCGAAGCTCATTGTCAATGAACTAAGTGGAGCGAGGGAGGGGACGGACAGGAGGAGGGAGCAGGACTCATTTGTTAGCGGAGAATATTATCTGCAAAGGTGATACTGTTATCGTGGTATTTGATACAGTTGCATTCTCTAAGTATGCCCTAATTAAGCTTGAGGGAAAGAGAAACTGGAAGGATGAGAGCCTCACCTTTGTTTTTGAAAATCAAGCAGCAAGTATTTGGGCCTTAAGAAACAGATCTGTTTTCAGAAAAAAAAAAAAAAAGAAAAAAAAAAACATACAAACTACACTTAGAAGCACACAATAAACTAACCAAAACCAAACCACATGAAAGAAACGTTGATCTTGTCTTGTGTAAAAGCACCTTCACCACAATTCCCGCCAAATGAAACCACACTGCTCTTCTGACTTGATAGATCAACCAGGTGTACAGTTAAGCAGCATATACTTCAGCTGCTTTGAGTCCTTTGCTTTACAGTTCATCTTCCCCAAGGGTTTTGGATAGTTTTGTTTTGCTTTTAACTTGACTTGGAGACACACTAACAGGGCCCTCAACTTTGCCCTTCTTATATGAGTACCATAAGAAAGAAACCACAGAAGTATACTGTCTTCTTTTGTCTTCAAGTACCTCACGTTCTTGTCTCCATGATGGCCCAGATTTAATAAGAGGGTTCTAGGACCAGCAGTATTTCCCCACAGTAACTCCTGAGTTGGGAGTCACTATAGGTGCTTTGTGAATCCACTGTTAAATACTGAGAAGACGCAGGAGAGCCCAGGCCTTAACCCTTATAGCTCCATGTAGGTGAAGATCACAACTTCAAGCTGCTGTGTCCATGCTAAAAATCTCCAGTCCCAGTACAGTTTTCGAAGGGCCAGGCTATTTCCCAAGGTAGCTACAATCTTCTCATAAGGGTTTACTTCTCACTAGTTTTAACTTTTCGTGTACTCATTATTTCTGACGCTACAGTCATGTTTTGTCAATGGGGTCAAGCCAGCAAGTACCGTGTTCATGTAATAGCAGACATAGGGTGGAAGTTTGGGGCACAGCCTACTCAGAGTTTATAACTTACTCCACATTTTAAGAATGAAGAAGAATGTCATATGAAGAAGAAATAACTATCCTCTGAGAAATGGGTAAGGGGAGGTTTGTTAATGGACCAGTTTACTCATGTATCTCACTATGATTCTTTGAAGCTTGCTGCAAGTCAGTTAAATATCTCCACAGAAGAGGAGACATTACATGCTGTCCTTTCAAAGTGTTCAACTTGTGAAGCAATAAGAGCCAATGGCTTCTTGTGGCCCAAGGACAAGGGAAATCATCACTGTCTACTGTCAGGTCTTGCTTTCCTGTTTCTAATATATCCATTAAGAAATCTAAATACATCCTTTTTGCTTCAGTTATTTAAACCTATCCTGTATCCATAATACGTAATATTATATATACATATATATATATACATAAAATATGTAATCTTATGTATAACAAACAAATCTCACATAAGTGCCATAACCTGTTATTAAGGCAGGAGGAAGAAATGAATGTCTGTCCTGCTATTTGTATTTCATCTGATCAAAAAAGGGAGGGCCACCCCATTCTTTCTCCCATTCTGGAACACTGAGGATGATTTTGGAACTAAATGCAAGTGAACTCAATTGAGCTAGATTTTTAATTAATATAATTAATTATGTTGTTAATATCTAAATTTACAAGGCAATTACACTCTGAAAAATAATCTCTCTTGGTATTATGGCCCATAATACATATTAGCCTTCCATCTGTGCATAATAATTTGTCACTTTGCAGCCAGAGTAATTGTTATTGCTAAAATTCTGCTCAGAGAGATTCAGTCAAAGTCAGAGTTTGGAACATAAATTGGTTGTGAATCCAGTGCTAACCATTACAATTCAGGGTCCTCTTTTGGATGTTTAGAAGAAGTACAATCACTATAAAAGAATTTATGAGATCTACTAACTTACAAAATACTTGGAAGTCCATGTCAAATAATTAAGGAGGAGAGGAGGAAAGGAAAGGAGTGAAGGAAGTGAGGGCAGAAAACACACACTAGTTTACTAGGTCAATCAAAAGGTTTTAGAGACTATATGAAAAACAGGTAATCAAGGAAAGGATGTTTTCCCTTAAAATAAGGCATTCCCTGTAAACGTAGTGAGAATTTCCTTTGCAAGGACTGATTTTTAAAAATACAGGTTGATTTTAATTCACTTGTCCTTTTCTGAATGAAACTGCCCACTGCAGTCTCAGAAGGTGTGAATGTGAGATACTGTGACTGCGAGAAATGTTTGTGCTTTTTTTTTTTTTTGTAAGAGCTTCCTTCCCACTGGTGAACTTGTGAGGACTTGGATAATGAGAAGATCCTAATCTCAGAAGGCAGAACGCCTTGCTTGCTGTGGAGCAGTTCAAATGGTCTATTTGGTTTATTAACACTGCAAAAATGCCTCATACTAGCATTGCCTGCCTTATGCCAGTAACACGATGTTCTAGATCTGCTTCAGTTTCTTTAAGGTAATATTTAAAGGGTATAGTTGAAGTCATATGATTAATGACTAAAAATATAGTTTCATTACTTCAGAGGCCATTTAATTAATCTGTTATAAATTGTTTTAATCTGGCTGCTTTTCACAGGAAACGCAACCACAGCTCTCTCTTGGATGACACTTCTATTTCAGTTTTAGATTCAGCCAAATACGTCTTTGATTTGGCAACATGGATAGTGCTGGAGTATTTGGTAACCTTGTGGTTGATGACTTTCATGTCCTGATGACCACAATTCCAACTATGTGAATACTTCATATAATTTCGTAAATCATGGCAATTGAGTTGAATACCTCCATGGAACATGCTAGGCAGTGTTGCCCAATGCTTGCTATTAATCTATTTTTAAACAAACACTGAACACTTTGAACTCATTAACACAGATAAAGGCAGGTAGTGTCTCATACGTCTAATATGCCTCAGTGTACACCCCTGGAAATGGTAAAATGCTAATATATCACGCCCTTGTGATTCAACCTTAATTCCCTTCTCTGAAGTTGGCAGTTGCCACAGGTGTGATTCCAACAGGCCAGTGCAGGGGTTGAGAAATGACCAACAGGTTCTACAGTAGTTCACGTTCTCCAGCACCACTCCAGGACTTTGGCTCATATGACCTTAATTCTGGCCATCCACAATCTTGCTGCAAGGCTCTGACACATCGCATCCTTCTCACTCACCAGCTCTACTCCCCTTCTTCTTAGCCTTTGCAGACCACAGTATGGATGAACAAGGACCAGGAACAACTTTCAGCAGTACTTCTGGCCAGATGTATCTGCTGAAGAGATGAAAAAGGGCAATCCACAGTTTCTAGCTACATGGGAGCATGAGAGAAAGGTTGTCCACCCAAGGGGGTGCATCCTTACCTAACCTGTGACCCTCAGAGTGCTCTAGTCACCAGGAGAAAGTGTTGGGGAGGAGGTAAAGGGGAGATAGATAGTTTCCTTAGCTATACTCTGTACTCTTGATATTTTTTTCTTCAGTAAATACATTTCTGGACATGAGGAACTGGGCTTGTTTAGCTTGGAGAAGAGAAAGCTCCAGGGAGAACTAATTGTGGCCTTCCAGTACTTGAAAGGAGCATATAAACAAGAGGGGGAATGGCTGTTTACATGGGTGGATAGTGATAGAACCAAGGGGAATGGTTTTAAACTGAGACAGGGGAGGTTTCGGTTAGATATTAGGAGGAAGTTTTTCATCCAGAGGGTGGTGACACAATAGAACAGGTTGCCCAAGGAGGTTGTGGATGCCCCATCCCTGGAGGCATTCAAGGCCAGGTTGGATGTGGCTCTGGGCAGCCTGGTCTGGTGGTTGGCAACCCTGCACATAGCAAGGGGATTGAAACTAGATGATCTTTGAGGTCCTTTTCAACCCAGGCCATTCTACAATTCTATGATTCTATGACATGAGAGAAGATGTACAGTTTTAATTTCTCAGGCTGACCCGATCAAAGTTCTAGTCCTTACAAGGCATGAGTTGGGGCATTATTGCATTCTATTCTGTCCTCTAGAAACCCAGCTTTTTACCTTCTTCAGAATGGCTTCTTCCCATTAAAGAATGCCTGGCACAAGTAACCCTGAACAGGCTAAAATCAAATCGTCTTTTCCTCCTTAGATCTTCTACTTTGTTCAGTTCTTCCTCTCTTGGCTCAGTGTCCTTTTCTGATGAATGCTGAGCTTCAGCCAAATTTAGGGTGTTGAGGCACAGTCAGCGGTGAATTAAGCTGCAGAGGCCGAAACAGCTGTCAACCATGAGCCGTCTCTTCTTCCTACTCTGTCTTCCCCCAGTCTTACAAAGGAAGCCAGCCCTGTGTCAGAGAATCTGAACAGACGATAAATCAACTGGTGAACAGCTGCAGCTTCTAGTCAGGCATGTTCAAACACAAGAAAAGCCTTTTCTAGCTGCCTATATTATGTAGCTGGTGGCAAATGGAGAAAGCGTGGGAGGCAGTTCACAAGCAGTTCAATTACATTTGCAGTCAGGGTGGCAAGTTGAGGGAGAGAGTTTGCATGAATGGACGGGTTTGATTCTTGCCTCACCACTAGTATTTAATGCTGTATGTGTAACAACACATCTTGCTGGAACTCCGTCTTTGAGAGCTTTTGCCATAAGTACAGTGTATAGATTTGCCGCATTACAACAGAAGTGAGATAAATGTGTAACTAATATACCCGCTTCATATTACCCACTTAATATTACTTATTAATACATTTGGGGCTTTAACAAGTGTTGACGTGCACCTGGCAACCCATGTTCTTTTAGCTCTGTGCCTGTGCTGGACTATCAGGTAAAACCTACCTGGGCCAAAGAACTGCACATGAATACCAATATGGTGAGCAGGAAAATGGCGTTTATTGCGTCGTGCGATTTACCTATGTACCTATCCTACTTCGTCTACGCCCCTTATGCATACATTAACCCTTCGACACCGAGCAAGGGGAGAGTCCTACCACGTCACATCCCGAATCCTCGCTGTCACCTACTACAAACAAGGATTACTTTCAAAATACTGCTTTATTAGGAAGATTTATCTCAATTTATTACACAGCAGTTGCTTACCTAACTTGAAGTTTTTTATAGTTTTCTGTGACAAAAATATTCATTTGTTCTGCTCTAAGGATGGTGTATTCAATTTTTTCAACCATTCTTATACTCTGTTTCATCTCTCTTCCTTGTCTAAAGAAAGTTTGGAGGGATACACATTATGCAGGGTTTGCTTTTTAACTCGGAGATTAAGAATTCCTGTCTTTAAGATTTGTCAGAGTTCTTAAGAGAGAATATGCTGCCAACACTGACTGCTAATTGAAGAGAATTAAATCTTGCAGGCTTTCTTTATTTGGGTGCCGAAATTAAATTGTGATAACAAACACAGAGAGCATTTTAAGAATGATTTTATATGTAGATAATTCTCTGTGAGAAAGACAGTAAACAAAGGGGGTTAATGTTAGATGTAGATAAAGCTCTTGGAAGTATTTTTTTAAGTGGAATCTGAACGGCTGTATGAAAGAAGATGGTCTACCTTCATGTCCTGGTTAATGGAGAATCCCACAGAGAATTACTTTTGTAAGAATAATCTGCCGTTGAATGACAGATTGAGAGAACTCCTGAAGGAGACACTATCGAAAGTTCATTGCAATGAATTCTCAGAACTAGCTAGGGTTCCTCTCTTACTCCTATTGGCATTCTACGAGGACCCAATGTCATCTTTACGTTGTCATTCTCTGGGTTTTTACTTAGAGACAGCTGACAGCTGTTTGGATCCTGGAAAGAACAACAGATCCCGCTTCAGACTTTCTGATAGGAAAAGAATCTAAAAGTAATGCATTCCTCCTAGGAACAATATTACAGTGAAAAATGCTTACCCTCAGATGAGTTGATTTGCTTTAAAAAAAAAAAAAAAAGTGCAAGGATGTACCAGACAATCTATGAGAGAGCTGATGTAAAAATTTGTTTAATGGGGATGTGTCCTTGAGCCTTCATCTGCCGTGTTAACATGGCACCAAAGAGAGCACCAGCTGCTACGGTGTTAACTCCAGAGGAATCAATTGTGTATAGGAGAACGGCTATGGAAAGAGTTAACAAAAAATTATGTGAAAGATGCAGCTCAGTTTTATTAGCTCTCAAGCTAGATCAAAGCCATATTTATCTTGTAAAGATTTCAAGAAACTAATTGATTTCATGCAGGCAGCTGCCTATTTTTCATTTGTTAACCCTGCCCACTCATCTTCATCTATAGGTAGCACATGTACATACCTATATGCTTTTGCTCTTTAAATAGAAACTGCACCCTTGCAGTATGCTTCCCTCTTGCTAAGTACATCTATGTCCTGCATCTCCGCCTTCAAAGCTATAGTGTTCAACTGTTCTTGGGTCACAGTTAAATCATTATGACATCTCAGGAAGATTTCCAGAAGAGAAACAGCTTAATGCCAGTATGAAAGTGCCGACATGAGCCATATTAATATTTGCCTATGGATAAGTGAGCAGAGAAGTACAGAAGATCAAAGGAGAGCAAAAAATTTTGGCAGGGTTTCTAAATGACAATAATATGTAGCAGCTGTAGGATAGATTAGATAGGGACTGATGAGAATGAGGAGAACAAAGGAGATGGCGTGTGCAGATGGAGGTGTTGGCCAGGTGGCCATGCAGATGGACTCATCTGTTAGCATACATCTTTGCCATTTCTCTTTGAAGAAGCTGAAGTCAAGGCCAGGGATTGGCTCAGTACTCAGACACCTCTCCGCCAAGCTTTCTAACAGCACTCCAGCTTTCTTGCACCAAATCCTTCCAGCTCAACAGTGGAACCAGGTAGACTCTTTACAGCTTCCTCTGCCTCATTTGAGTCACAGTAAACAGCCTTACCATCATTCGTTTCAGTGCATGGACAGTCTGTGACCAGAGATCACCTAGGAATTTACCAAGGCTTCTCCAGTTTGTCTCCATACATACAGTCAGTGGAGCAGACATGCCTTTGGGATCCTGAAGGCTGCAGCTGAACAAAATGACCCACAACATCCCACACATCATCGTGTGATGGCAGTGCCTGTATCCTGTCTGTGGATCATCAGTGAGCATCATAGTTACTTGCAATAGCATTCTCTCCTCCACAGCCATATGAACTAAATTAAGGAGTCTGTTCATAGTATCAGTGTCCAATCTCAGAAAGCATCAACTCTACAATAAATCTGTGACTGAACTGGACTGATGAGTACTGTATGGACAGGTAGTCATTTACTGTGATGAGAGCAGAAAAACCATGAGGTAGGAGGAATAAAATGTCAGCTGATGATTTCTGGTTGCCTGTGTTGGTGGTGCTTAGCCATAGCAAAGGAACAGCTCCTGTCACTCCATACAGGTCACAGGCCCAAGCGAAGAGAGTGTGCCACAGTGAAGCATCTGTAAATTCATAAAGGGGCAGCTTTGTTTTTTTCCATACTTCTAAAATGCCATAGGTTCCAGGCATCCAAAAGGATGTAAGCAGCCCCAGATTCCTGCTGGGAGGCCATGGGAAGGCCTCAGAGAACAGTGATAAGCTCTTATAATGACTGTTGTTCTTCCCAGCTGAGTGAAAGTTCCAACTGCCCTGCAGCCATAAGCCTGCCTTTGAACAATCTGGCCTCCAGTACAACTCTTAAGTAGAAGCTGCTTATTTGTTTTTCATAGTTGCTGCCTACTCTTTCCTAGCAGAAGATGATATGATGTTGACTGAAGCCATAGAGCAGGTAGATCAAACACTCATTCTGCTTACAGAAAGAAACATGTTCAGCATTATTTTTCTTTTGGTAGAGTGGCAAGGTACATGGAGATCCTTCTCAGATCTGGAAGCAGCAGGTTCATCTGAAGACAAGACAGGTGTGCTGTGGGCTGGCTTGGAACCTGGAGAGGCAGGCTCTCTTCATCATTGGGCTGTAGCTGTTTCCTCATTCAGAGCTGACTGGTGATAACTATGAAGTGGATCCCAGGTGATTTCTCCTAATGCTGTGACAGACAGGGTTCCTGACAAATATTTTTATTAGACAACAGCCAGGTTGATCTGCTCCCTTGACCATGTAGTCAGGTGACAGCCATTAACACAGCGTAACTCTTCAGCTGTGGAGGACTGTGCAAAATACTCAGAACCCAGATAAATTTTGTCTACCAGTGCTGAGGGTTGAGATTTTTGCTGCCCATGAGTCTTGTATGATGGGAGAAAACACTAGAACAAAATGCATGGAATGAATAACTCTCGTGCAGTCTTTGACTCTTACTTGCTCAGTTCATCTAACATGAGTTAGGAGGAGTTCAATCAGACCGACTATGCAGACAACTCCACTGAAATGATTCTGAACATAGAGCCATTCCATAAAGCCATACTGTCCTTTCCAGCTGCACAGATGTTCTACTTACTGCTTGAAAAGGGTTTTTCTAACAATTTTGTTGACACTTTTTCGAAAACACTCCTGTTGATTCCTTCTCTTTTTGATGGTCTAGGTCAAGCTGTCCAGTGGCCATCCTTTCTGATAGTAGTGTTCTCATGGGGTGTTTTGTCAAGGACTCAGCCAATTCCCATGCAAGATATACAGTCATCCTCCTCTAGTTCCTTGCTCGTACAGATAGACCAGTCCCTCACCACCTGTAACAGGGGTTGTCTCTTAATTGTTCTGATCCTTAACTTAACCGTGAGAACAATACACAGTACCAACCTATACTCCATACTACCTGTTGGGATGTCTCAAGAGTGCCATTGGAGAAACCCACAGTTGACTTGGCTGTGAAGTGCAGATCACTTCAGAATCATCCCTTGCATTATTTCTTTTAGGACTGGAGAGAGCAACAGTGATGAGGATATGCGTACAACTGCTGTCCTGAGGATGTGGAAGCCACCTTTTTAATCTTTTGCTCTGTTATTTCTTACTGCTGCACTCTATTTTCTGCATCTCTGTGACAAGGGAATCCTTCCCCTGCTCTGAATGCAGATGTTTCCTGTTGACAACAGTATGATAGTGCATAATGCACACCTAGTCTGTCCGTAAGAGTACGATTGCTTGGTGCAGATCTGGATCTGTTGTTGCTAGTGATGGCTCAGGCACAGGATTATCGGACAGGGTAAAAGTGCTTTTCTAGGTTCTTCAGTGTAGTTTGTGTCATCTACAGGATAGGCAACACTGCCTCAGCTTTCCACACAGCTGCTAGGAACAATTTATTGCAGTTTGTACTGCGTGAAATTATTGGTTGCCTGGACTTGATTCAAACTGCCATGTTCATTTTGGCAGCATGGAACCCAGCAAGAATTATAGACAAAATGTTTGGGTCTCACAGAAATTACCTCTGCAGTTACCCACAAGAGTGAAGTAATGGTCTGTGATGTTTCTGGGCAAATCTCGTCAATCACTCAGGAAACTGTCATATCAGATCTGCTATCACAAAATATTTACAGTATACAGTAGGAAAGATGAAATCTCTTTATAATATAGGGCTAATAATATAGGGCTCTGATAATATAGGGCTCTGAATGAGTGACCAGCCTTGCTGCCAAACAGCTGGCCTTGCTGCTGGAGCAGAAAGTAGAAAGAGGAAGTATGTTTCCCTGGAGGAATGTGCATGAAGGTTAACAGAGGTAAGAGTCCTTATTCCCACAGACCAAAATTACCTGGAGACCCCACTAACATTCATTCCAAATTCTTGTTGGAGAGCCCTTAACAAAATTAGTTTATTTAAAAAGAAAGATCATTCAAAGGTTACCATTCAAAATGACCATGGAGGCACAAGTCCTTGTATGCTCGCAGGCTGAAAAATACAGCATTATTGAAATCAGCCTCTATGAACAATGAGAGCTGTGCTGTGTTTTATATTTTTTCCCTTTCCAACCCAAGCCACTCCATGACTGATTGCTTCTAATACTGAGAGACCATTTGGGTGGTTCACATAAGTTTGTTTTTACCAGCTGGCCTCTCTCATTTGCATTTGTCTGGATTGGAAGTCCAATTTCCTCAGCCTGCACATGCATTTGCCAGTCGGCATCATAGTTATTTTTAAGCATGACTACTTCACTTCCAGTAGGTTGACAGAGAAGTGAAATTCCTTGTGTGAACATCAGGCAATAATTATTTCTGTTCAAATGGTTGTAAAGTGTAGATTTGGTGTTTACATCTTTGTTTCAAATCACTGAGAAAAATATATTTTGCTAAAAGGAAACCAACTTGGGGCAAAAATATACCATTGAAGGTAGATTTTGTCAAGAAATGGAACATTCAAGATAACAAAGCACAATGAGTGATTTTCAGTAGCTGGTATCCAACAACTCCTCTTGTGACTGGTTCATTAGATTGTCCATAAATTGACTATTTCTTAAGTTGCAACACAGTCTTATATACGAGCAAAACATTAGTTTTTAAAATGAAACTGTTTAGAGAAAGTCTGAGCAGAGAATGGGCTAAGTACCCCTGCAGCTGGGGTAGAACTGCAGGCCTGTTTTGTATGTCCCGTTACCAGCTGCTGGGGAGAGCACGGATCTATAGTATGGCTGTTGTGTTTAATGCCACCTATGTCTAAGCACAGTTAATGGGGAGTTCACAGTGTGTCTGTGTGTGCATGGCTGTGAGCAAGGGAGGTGAACTCAGGTGCTGGCACGTAGATGCCAGCAGCTAGGGAGAGTAGAATCCAAGGGCAGCCACTGGGCAGGTTGAGCGCTTGGGTCCAGCTGCTGAGGGGACCCACCTTGTACATAGAAATGTATGTATTTCCTACTAACAGACCTTCATCCTGATCAACCAAAATGGGGGAACAGGATGAGGCTGTTGGTGCTGTCTGTGTTTGCAGGTGAGCTGAGTGTACCTGTTTATGCTGTCTGACGTGGCCAGCTATGTGCGTATGTGATGCAGTTGGCTGTTTGTGCGTATACTTACCAGGAACACAAGCTCAGTGCTGCTACTTGTGGGAATACAAGAAGGACTGTATGGAGCAGCAGCTGTGGAGCAAGATAAACATCATGAGAACCAAGGACGCCTCTAGAAGAAGAAAGAACAGCTCACAGCTCTGATTGGATAAGTGCCTGCATGAATGGTTGAAGAAGTGTTTGTGGAATGTTCTGTTGACATGTAGGAGCGAATGGGAAAGCTAGGAAAAGAAAACTTGTGAAGGTATGTAAGTGATGTAAGAACTTGTAATAAACAATTTTGATCGTTCACATCTGAGTCCATGCATCAGACGCAGCAAATGACGCCCACTACGTGGGGCAAATCAAGCTGAGGCTGAGCAAGCCCAGTCCGGCAGCGTCACCCGACTGAACTTTGGAGAGATTGTTTTGCGCGCGCCCGCACTGCAATAATGACCTGACCTGCAGGACAGAAGGTGAGCAGTTGGGAACCATGGGGAGTTCACTAACGAAGGAGCAAGAAGTACATCTCGAAGTATTATGGCTAGTTTTAAAGTTTCAGGATCAGCCTGTATCTACTTCAACATTAGTTACTTTTCTTAAATGGATAAGCAAAAATGTCCCTGAATTACCAAAAACTGGGTTCTCTCTTGATGGAGAGCTTTGGGACAAAATTGGCACAAAACTCTGGGAGGCTTCTGTTACTAAAGACAGAACAGCTGCTGCTCCATACAGTCCTTCTTGTATTCCCACAGCTACTTGGTTGGACCTGAGGCTGTGGATGTGTGGCAACCTCACCTCTGCTGGATTACTGGATTTGGCAACCCCTGTCACGTAGAAGTCTGTTATGCTCACATTTCATCAAACATTCGTAGATGTTTATCTACAAATAATGCTTATGCATGAAGTTATCCTGTATCCCCATGCAGAACTGTGCATTTCCTCTTACTGGACTGCACAAGGTTTCTGTTTCCCAGTTGTCAAGCTTCTCAAGATCTCTCTGAATTGGAGCTCTGCTGTTTGTCACTTCAGCTACTGTCTCATAATTTGCGTCATCTGCAGATTTGCTGGGAATTGCACCATTCTTCACCATTCAGGTCATTATTGCAAATACTGAACAATGTGGGAACCATCCAGCAGTTGGATATTGAGGTGGCTACTGTCCAGTGGGCCTGGCCAACCAGCCACTTCCACACAACTGACAAAATTCACTGCTTTAGTAAATACTCAGCTTCTAAACAGGAACAGTAGGGAAGGCATCCACCTCCCCAGTGTGGCATCACTTGATGCCGGTGGACTAGAAGGCTTATCTGAGCAGTATTTAAAGCCTCTTTTATTCCCTGTTCAACTCCAGCGCTATGGAGATCAAGTTACCACTTCTGCCAAGCTCTCTGCAGTTACTGACATGTTGAGACAAAAACAGGAACACACACAGACGCATGACTTCCTGGGAGCTGATAAAATGCTCTAAATGGCAGAGCCAAGTCAGGGATTGCTTTTGTCTCTGGCTTTCATCATTGTTATTCATCATTAGGACTGCAAACGAAGTTCCACAAAACAGCCTCCCCTTCCAGCCTCTCCAACTCACTGAACCAGCTGGACAGAACAGGAGCATCACAGACTTTGTTTTCTTCCTTGACACTTCTCATTGCAAAATAAAAAAACGATAGCATTTAGCAGAATTGAACAACTGACAAATCCTTCTACTGCAGATATGTTAGGGCTTGTTCTGGGATGTGTTCTTGTCTGCCTCTGTAGTCCACACGTGGCAGGAACTCTGAGCTAGAGAAGGGGACCACCCTCACAGGGTGTGCTACTGTGACTTCAGTATTTTCTCTAGGCTGTGCTCACTGGGAACTGGGAGCTGTGGTGCAATAAGTAGTCAGTTAATCCACATCTGTGCACTGCCCTGATAAAGCAACTCAGAACTGTATTTGACTGGATTTCACATCTAACAGAGGTTAGATAATGCAGCTTATGTTTCTAGTTAGCACTGCATTAACGCAGTCACCACGTGCTGGAAGATGATATTACTGCTTGATGGAAAATAAAGCACAGTTTGTAATCTGCATTGTTACCCTTTCTTTAAAAAAAAAATAAAAAAAATCTCTTTCAATATGTATATGAAATAAGAACATTCAAGAAAATTAGCAGGATTAACGCTGTGATACACAGACTCCATATTACTTACGGACTAACTGCAGCTCTGTATGCTCTGAAGTTCAGCTACCCTTTTCACCCAGAGGGTGGTGATGCACTGGAACAGGTTGCCCAAGGAGGTTGTGGATGCCCCATCCCTGGAGGCATTCAAGGCCAGGCTGGATGTGGCTCTGGGCAGCCTGGTCTGGTGGTTGGCAACCCTGCACATAGCAGGGGGGTTGAAACTGGATGATCACTGTGGTCCTTTTCAACCCAGGCCATTCTAGGATTCTATGATACAGAAGCAAATAAGATTACATTTTGCAAATGACTTGTCTACATTGAACAAGAAGTCGATGCGATTGTGGTGGCAATTATCTAGCATGAAGAATTAGGAAAGAAAGTACAACTACTTCACTTTTATGGACTTCTGCTTGTAATCCTTTTAAAAGTAGAAATCAATCAAGGTTTGAAATGTCTCCCTTCCAAAATATTGTGTAACAGTTTCAGTTTAAGAAAACTGCTGAATGCAATGGACTTTTGCCCACAAGTGCAATGCAATTGTTTTACTGCACAATTTTGTTTTTAAAAACTTGCAGAAGCTCTTGTTTCATCAGGAGCAAATAGCTGTGAAGAAAAGCTGAGAGCAACAGGAATTTGGGCTTCTTCTCAATGGGTTTCCTTTCAGAGCCAACTTCATACCTGTGTAAGTCCTGGCTCCACATGGCGTCCGGTTCTTGCTCACCTGTATTAAACTAGATTTTGGTGGTGGGAAGCACTGTTACATGCAAGTACAGAACATCACTTACATACTTTGCTTTATATAAGTTTATCTTTTATATCTTTATATAGAAATTTATCTTGTGATTTCTACATGGGCGGGGTTTTTTTTGGGTGGTTTTGTTTTGTTTTGCTTTTGAATGTATATGGTCCAGTTCACATAGCAGTTATTCCAAAATACAACTTCACTACTACAGTCCTCAAGACCTCATTTGCGATAATAGACTCACAGGTACGAAAGTCTTGGCCACCCTCCACAAGTTAGAACAACGACTGCTAACAGTAATCAAGCCAGATGCCACAAACTGTTTTTAGTAGTAGGGGATCTCTGGGAAAGATGCAGGTGATGTGAGTAGAGATGTCTGTTAGAAACTGTGATAGCTATTTGCTACCTAATAGAGAGCATACACATTTCTGGAAATAGCAAACCAGAATCCATTTTTACAGTGTTTTCTTTCAAGAAAGACCTCTCAGTATCATATTCTCTCACAGATAGATAAATTCTGTCAAAAATCCTGAAAGGGGAGGAGAGTACAAATAAAGTATTACAAACAAAAAAGGAACTGCATTCAAATAAAAGGTCTAGAATTTGCTCAGAATGATTGTATAATTTTCACCAGTGGTGTTCACCTTGCTGTACTGTATGGTACGAGAGAACAAACTGCCTCAAATACAATCCTGTACTGCAGTTGTGGCAGGTTACAGCAGTGTAAGTAGAACATTAAAACAAACAAACAAGACTGTTCCTTGTTTACATTTTCTTTTTAATATTCCAGTTAATTAGAACAGCAGTAATTGCCTCAGAGGACCATATCTCTCAGATCTCCACTCTGCTACAGGCAAACCAGAAATTAATACTGAGCAAAATAAGCTAAACTTTTAATCAATATAAATATTTAGCAGTATAAAATCAGAGCAAAATTGATGCATCAGTAGAAATTTTCTCTGAACTGCAATAGAAGACTACCACCTACAAACAGTTACACATCTCTTGAATCTTCACCTTTTCATTACAAGGAGTAAAACAAGGAGGGATTACTGACTAAGTTGCTGTAGCCAAGTCATTTTTGACTGGTTGTTTGTCCCATTAGTGCTTCCTTAGCTAAACCCAAAAATGGAAATACTAGTTCACTGTAAACCACACAAGTACTTAAACACTTAGATTAGATGTTGATGCATTTTGCCCTTCTAAAAGGGATACTGATAGCTGGAATGTTTAGACACCAATATTTAAGAACTGCCACAAGGATGCAGTAGGGCTTATGAATACCTAGATATATCAGGTAGTCTCTAAAATTCTCTTCAGACTATACTTTAAGTGATCAAAACAGCAAGGATCAAGTGTGGTATTACATTGTGATTTAAAAAAAAAAAAAAAAAAAAAAAAAAGGAAAAGATGTAAACATATTTAAAAAAAAAAGATAAAACAATTTGAGAGTCAAGCCATGCATAACAAACACTGGCTTCAAAGGAATGGGTATTCCTAGATTCTCCTTCAGCTGAGCTTCCTGGATGTTGGAAGAGAGTGTTATTGGTCATAATCACTATGAGGAGCAGCTGACAGTCTGATGGCTCAGCTGTCGGGCAAATTATCACAGCAACACGAATGACAGTTTTGCTCCCCTCCTCCCTCTGACTATTTCAGTCAATAATAATAGAATGCGTTACACTTCTTTAAACCCCTGAATAAATCCATAACGATAGCCAAGGCTTCAGTGCACTAAGTATAAGCTGTGCCAAGGAAAGCAGGAAGTAACTACTGTTAAGCAGAAGTTTGGGTAGCAAGGCACTTTTTCACCACCTATTTCCTGCATATATTTAAAATATGTATAGAAAAATTTAAGGTAAAAGTTCTTCCCTTCCATTACTTTGATTTCTCTGGTAGTAGAGTAATTCATACAAAAAAAAAATAATAATTTTGAGCTCTGAACAAAGCTTAATGGGATAATGGAAAGCTCAGTGTTTAGTGAAATTATATTACCAGTTTGTCCCGAAGAAAGATTTCCCATGTGCAGAGAGCTTTTCTTTTCCTTCACAATTTCTGCAGAAAAACTGACTTTTCTCCAATTCTAAAAAGTTATTTAATATCACAAACATGCAAAGGACACAAATATGTGCAAACTCAAGAGTCAGTATGCCTGAGATCCCATCGTGTCTTTGAAATACCACCAGAGTGTCTTTCAGAATAAAAATATACCAGAGCAAGAACTCATACTGACAAAACAAGAAACAAGCCCCATAAGTTTCCATTTTTTAAAAGATATAAAATAATCTAGCTCACTATCAATAGGAAAAAGATTTTTTTAAAAACTATATAGTAAGCAAAATCTATGGAACATTAAAAAGTACCATTAACCATGCTAAACTGTATTAAGCATCCCTAATAAATAATACCCTCTTAAATAATATTGAGCAGAAAACACACATTAAGTATTATTTGAGATGGTTATGAAATTTGAAAGGTAGACGTTTAAAATCAATCTGTTATTTGGGAAAGGCACTGGTACAGCTATCAGTGTAAACAGCACTAAGTTTTATCTCTGTTTTGTTCATATCTGCACAGGAGTGCAGAGAAGATGAAGAACATTTCTCATCTCCCAGTAATTATATTCATTTACTGTGTTTGGTCTGCATCTGATCTCCTGGAAATGGAAGGCAAAGGGAAGAATTAGAAAGGCAATCAAATCAATCCCATGGGTTTATGCAGACAAGTAGAAGGCTGAACATGGCAGCCAAACTGTACACTGAGGGTGACTGTCATAGCACAATCCTCAGATGAGAGCACCAGAAAACTGTCGGCTGAACCTGAAGCACTGGAAATCCTGTACAATAGTTTCCATGATATTAATTCAGATGTCTTATGTACTCACAGTGGTGATGTGCCACTGCAAAAGCACTTTTTTTCCTGTTCACCATGCCCACTGAGTTAAGTGTTTTCATTACAAGGAAAAGCAGTAACTAATAGTGCTGATACAAAGGCTTTGTGAGTACATTAGCTGGGTAACACTCGTGAAACGTTTCTTGTTCCAAGAAGTAACCATTTAAAAATGGTGCTACCATCAGAACCTGATGGTATTTAAATAATAGACTAATATATAAACGGAATCACAATTTTTCTATTCTTTGGGTAGTCTTCAAATTTCTCAAGGTACCACCTGAAAACAAAAAAAAAGTACAAATCTGTTGAGTATTGCATCTTCAAACTGCTTTCAAGGAAATAAGTAACTGCACAATGCATTCAAATTAATCAATATGTATTTTTGAATACAAGCCAGAAAAAAAATGTCTTTAGAACCTACTCTAGATAGAAAACCGCTATTTACCACACTTACCCTAAGGAAACCTGATTGTGAGCTACAACAAAACAAAGCTACCACTGCCAATGAGAATCAAACTAGTAGGTGCGATGAGAGCAGCCAGGGAAGGAAAGGCCTATTGTAATAAAATATGTATTGTAATGATTCCTATTTGTATTTTAGAAGCAGAGGAAAAAGCAATATCCAAGGGAATAAAATAAGTCAAATTTTATAATGACTACATAAGCATACATGAGATACTTTACACATTGGATCAACACCTGGTTCTGGATAGAAAAAACCTCAATTCCAATCAGAGCTCACATAGTCAAACACTACAGTAGCTTTACTAGTTCCCTTCAATAACTATCACTATTTTCACATCCAGACAATTACAAAAAAAAAATAAAAATAAAAAGACACATTACACTAATAAATGCTACTACATCACTTTATGACAAACACATTTACTCCTGTTTTCAAGTATTTCCTCTTCTGCTTCTCTAATATAGAAAAAAGTTAATTAATCTGGGCTCCTCAGAGTTGCAAGTGTTCACATTAACAGTAATGAACCGAAAGACTGAAGTTAGAATAAGCAGAGAAGAAAACTCTCATAATAATGCACAACTGATTTTGATGTTGTTGCAGGCTTACAGTTTCAACACTGAATAAGTGCACATTGCCTGTTTGCCTAGTGACACACAAGAGGAAGTTTTGTGACTTCTACAGAAAGCATGCATTGCACGATTGCCTGCAGTTGTGTGACATCAACATTACATTATTATACTATATACTGTATTACTTTTCAGTAATTTATTCCAATTTTGTCAAATTGAAACTTGCTTAATTTGCTATTTTTGCTCTTGCTTTTTCCCCCCTTCACTCCTTTTATTTAAAACAACAACAACAACCAAACATTGATTCCCTTAATGCAAATTAATTCCTTTAACAACCATAAGGGTTTTTCATAACACTCTAATTACAAAAACATGAAAGAGTTTTACCAGGGCTTAAGATACACGGAAACAAACCATGGAATTTGAGTCCAAAGTACATAATACATGAGGAAAGACTGAGGAACCTGACTGGTTCCTTCCTCACCACTTGGGCTGCCGAGGAAGAGGACACAGGGCCCTGTTATTTCTGTATACAAGTACTGGAAGGGGATACCTAAGATAATCAAGCAAAAACCACAAAGAAAATGCAGTTCCTTGTAGCTGGGGTGCAATGGCCTCATGCCAGACTGCAGACTAGAGACTAACTAGTTAGGTACCAGCTCTGCACAAAAGGTTAGGACATTCTGGTGGACAGGTTGAACATTGAGTTCAGCATGATGGGTCCTTGCAGTGACAATAGCTAGCTGCACACTGAAGCGCTTTAACATGTATAGAGCCCCAAGTTAAGGCAAATGCTTATTCACTACTATTCAGCAATCAATAAACCTTATCTAGTTTAGCGCATCCAATTTTGGGCTTTCAGTATGCCCAAAAACTCAAGAGTTCAGCAGATGGTCATTTAGACAGCTGTGTAGCTGGAATACAATCCACAAGGAAGGGTTGAATTAACTAGATTTGCTCAACTTGGAGAAAAGAAGTTTAAGTTGGGTATTTAATTGCAGTCACCCACTATCCACAGAGATAGAAAGAAAACAGAGCCATATCCCTCTTAGTGGTGTGCAGAAAATGGTCAAGAGGCAGGGATAAAAGCTGCACCACAGAAAATTCCAGCCAAACATAAGGAAAAATAATAATTATTCCCTATGTGAATGGCAAAGCACTCAAACAAGATGTTTTTCCTCAGAGGTGCTCTGAACTCAAATGTAAGAAGCCCCGGGCAGCCTGGTATAGCAGTGAGGTTATGAACAGGTCAGACTAGGTCTTCACAGGTCCAGAATGAACTACGCTCATTTTATGAATAGCCATTATGTTGACCACCTCATTGTATGTTCTGTGCTTATGCTTACCTACCCTACTGAAATCTTGTTGTGTTTAATACTGCTCAGAGTACTCTCTCATTCTCAGCAGCAGTGGCAGCTTTTCACTAGACTTGTTTTGCAGCATCTCTGTGGTATAATTTATGAAATGGAAACGAAGTGTGGTATAGAGACAACAGAAATTCTAAGACACAAACACTTACTGGTGGTGTTGCTTTGCCCTTGAACCCAAAATGAAAAGCGTACACAGTGCAAATGCAAGGCTTTCAATAGTGCAGCAAGCAAGGGCAAATCCAAGCCATTCCAGGATCTCTCCAAAGAAGTTGGCTCCACTGACATATTCAAACATTCCTCCTAAAGGCAGAAAGGGCAGGATTACTTCAAAAGCACGTTAATCAAGGAGATTTTTGATAGTATTCTTATTGCAAGTCTAAGACCGCCTATATCATCAGTGTCTCTTCATATAGTTTTTAAAGCAGTAGAAATAGTGTTTTGTAGTTCAGGCTGTACTATGTAGGATTGCTTCAGGCTTCATTCTTAGCCAGCTCCATTTATCCTTTAGGAATCACAGGGGAAAAAAAAAAAAAGCCAATATACTTAGTAACAGAAGTGATTTCATGCCTCCGTAAATAGTAACTTTATAGTGATATCAAGCTGGCACTGACCATGAACTGCACTATTTTTTTTTTTTTTAATAAACAAAAATTTAAAAAGTAATCCCTTTTAAATAGTTTCATAAAATACTCCTATGGTTCGTTAACATACAATACTCCAATAAATTGGAGAAATGAAGCATCTCAGGTAAATGATGGAAAATATTATTTAAAATTCAAGTTGCAAATTTATCCTCTAGCTTAAGATGCGTTGCCCTTTTGTTCTTGCCAGGCCTAGAGAAAGATCTTAACTACAAGTACTTCAACACTGACCCTCACAAAATAAAAATTACCAGTTTGTGTTAAGTATATTTTACAGCCAATTAGGCATAAACAGTCAGTACTCACCCAATGGGAGTGTTATAAAAGTAAGAACTTTCACCCTGATTCCAAAGTTAGCATACAAACTGACATCATAGTAAGCACTGTGCCAATGAGACCAAACAAGCAAATATTTGCCAACTGTAATAAAGGGCATGTTTTGAACTTGCTCTAATTACTTTGCTTTTGTGACAGAGCAGAAGCAGAATTCCAGAGCTTAATTTGGATAAGTAATATCAGAAAACCAACTTCTCTTGATCAAGCAGCAAAGAACATCTTATTTCCTTCTGAACATTGCACAGCATGGCAGTATTCATTTGCAATAGATGCAATCCAAGTGCCCATGTAAAGATAAAGTTATCTTCTTGGTGGAAAAAATAATATGAACTCTAAGAAACCATTTCCTAAAGTAGAACAACTGCTATTACAAGTTTCTTCTCAAATGATAAATTATTACCTCTAAAAAGATAACACCAAGCTTTAGAAGGTCACATTTACAGATTGGAATATCCATGTATGTTAGAAGATGCTTCTTGAGGTCACCTAGTGCAACTCCACCCTGTTCAAGCAGGGTCAGCTAAAGCTGGAAGCCCAGAAAAATGTCCAGTCAGGTTTTCAGCATTTCCAAAGATGGAAACTGCACAGTCCCCCTGGGCAATCTGCTCTATAGTTTTTGACCACCCTCACATATAGAAATAAATAGAATTGTGTGTTCACATAGGATTTCATGTGTTTTAATCTATGCCTGTTGGCTTTTTGCCTGTCAGCAGGCACTACTAAGAAGAACCCAGCTCCTTTATCATCACTGTTTCTCATCAGGCATTTACATACATTGATAAGATCCTCATGAGTATTTTCTTCTCCAGGTTGAACAGCCCCAGTACTCCTCATGAAAAATGCTTTTCTTGCTATATAGATTATTTATTACCTCTTGGTATCTTGTAATCAGTTTCTCCAGGTTTTCTCAGATTTCTAAGGATATGATCAGAATGAATATTGATTGCCATGCCACTCAGCCACCCCATGAAACCTGAAAAGAAATGTGCAAAATATTAGTACACCGAGTGAAAATAATCAGAAAACAAAGTAATAAATAACATATTAGGCATGTTATCTCAAAGCAGTAGTAATATAGTAATGTAAAACACTATAAGCTATTCTAGTGACTCTATGGACAATCCCAGTCTCACAATGAGCTCTTGGGTAAATAAGGCTCATAGTAATCAACCAATCTCTTGACCAAAACACTATTTTAAGTGTAAAGTGTTATTCTCAGGTTGCTAGACAAATATAAGCACATGTTTATGTGTATGTGTGCATACATACACATATGTATTATGTATATCTTCTAACTTCAGTATAGAAAACCAAACACATCAAAATTTTAAACAACATGGAAAACTGGTCATTCTGATTTCTAGTAAAATGACACACCTCAGACTTCTTTTTAAATGACAACATGAAGTCTGTTTTGTAATTAACAGGAATGGAAAAATACAGTGGATTCTGATGCAAGACTAACAAAGATAATGTCATCAGGCTCCCAGAAGTTTATGGTAGGGACTTGCTAAACCTAGCATTGCTGAGCATTAACACGCACTGAGCTTGAAATTATTTACCAAATAAGATGCAAAAAAACAAACAAAGCAAAAATTAACCCATGTACTTTAAGATTATGGAAGAATTTCTGCTGTACTTTCTCAAATTCAGTGCCAGGTTGTAATACATTTCTTTCTGTAATCTAAACCAGAAATTTATTCTAAGATAACTGCAACAGAGAATGAATGCTAAGACCCAACTTCCATAAAACTGTGGGCAGTTTAAGGCACCACAATATAGGAAGGACACCAAGCTATTAGAGAGCATCCAAAGGAGGGCTGCAGAGATGGGAAGGTGTGTGAGGATCAACTGAGGTCCCTTGTTTTGTATTTTTTGCTGTTTTTTTTTTTTTTACAGGCCAGAGAAGAGGAGGGTGAGGGAAGGCCTCATGGAGGCCTACAACTTCCTCAGGTTCTTCACCAGAAAGAGGTTGGGCACAGGAACGAGCTCACCAGGGCACTAGCAACAGCCCCATGCTGCTGGAGTTCAAGAACTATTTATTAGACAATGCTCTCAGACACAGGTTTTGGCTTTTAGGTGGTCCCATGTGGAACAAGGAGTTGGACTCAATGGTCATTATGGGGCCCTTCCAACTCAGGATATTCTGTGACTTGTTGTGAAGATGAAATAAAGAGTTGAGAGAGGCAGACAAAAGGAGCAAAACTCTCTACAGATTTGATAATTCTACAACTGGATACTGCTCATATTCAGTGATCCACAGAAGAAAGATAACTGATTTCAGAGTCGCTTGTTGCTTTAGTTATGATCTACCATATACAAGACAGAAAAACAGGAAAAAGCATGCTTAGGTTAGCACTTAATTGGGATTCTTTCCGCGCCCTCCCCCCCCCCCCCCCCCCCCATTTTTAACTTGCCTTGAGTGTGCGTTTGGTGATACTAGCAAAAAGGATAAAGAAGATGGTTGGTATACAGTAAAAAAAATGTATTAACCTAATTAAAAGGTTATGCTGAACAGCTCTAAGTTGTTTGGGAGTTGAACCATCTGAACAGAAACTAACTGAAACTGAGGAGTCTGACAGGCTTGTCATTAAGAAAAAGAAAACCAAGCACAACAAAATCTCACATTAGTCAAGGCGTATAACTGCAGGGGGGAAAAAAAGAAAAACTTTTTTTCTTTTTAAGTTGTTAGTGTGTCAATCTTATCAGTGTATCTGGTCTGATAAGTTGATCCCCACAAACCTCAAAGGCCTCCATGAGGGCAAACACTAGCCTTCAGACGCTTCACACAGCTGTTGGAATCTATTTTGCCAGATCAAAGGCCAGTTGCTTGTACTTGCTTTATGCACATGCCAATCATTAAAAGATCCACCAATATTTTAATTCAGTAACAACAATAATTAACAGTCTGCTATCACTGAAGCTACTGGGGAACAGAAGCTGTTAGCAGCTTTCTTAGGAATATACTGTTTCTACTAAGCTTCATTTGTAACCACAAATTAAGCTGCAAACATTTTGAAAGCCAGCTTGAAACAAGCACCCCTTAACACTGTTTGAAATACTAGCCAAATGAGACGTACCCTATTCCAGTTCTAACTCATCAACAGGCCTATGAAGTCCAGTGAGAACAATTCTGAGGAGCTATTCATTTATACATTGCAACACGTGGCTTTGAAGAAAAAGGAAACACCTACAGTCAGACCAGACCTTTCCATACAGTATCTAAACAAAGTTCTAGGAAAGTTACATTCTAATTATCTTAATGATAGCATAATGGACTTCATATTAACCACAGAGAGATTGTTTCTCTTCCAGCCTTAGCTGCAAACAGGCACCAATCAACTTGTCATTATTGACTGAAAATACAGAACCATTTCTCCTGTTACCTTGCGGAGCACAGTTGCCAGTAAGGGGCATGAATGCTGATCCCTCAGATTCAGAACTTGCAGCCCTGATGCAAGAACATTCTATTGTCCTCCACAAAGGAGGACAATTCCACAATTCCCTTGCTGTTGGGAATAGACAAGACTCAAGTTTTTCACACAGGCCAACTGCACTGAACCCACCTGCAAAAATGTTGAATTTTATTTGGGCCAAGCACAAGGACTGCTCTGAAAGCAATGCTTTTTTATTATGTTGGCTCATGACATCAAAGACAGATGTTGGTGACACAGCAGTAGAGGCTGAACCTTCCCATCAATATCCCATTACATTTTGATGTCATGCAACAGACCACAGCAGAGGGGCAGTCTGACAGAATGGTGTCTGAGACGGGAGTGCATATGGAGCAAAAGTTTGTCAATGAATTCCTCCGTGCAGAAAAAAATTGCACCCACTGACATTCACCTGCACTTGCTGAATGGTCCTGGAGACCAAACAGAGGATGTGTTCACAGTGAGGGATGGGTGGTGCTTTTCAGCAGGGGTGACAGCAGGTTACCTCCGCTGGGGCAGATTGTTATAAGCATGGCATGCAGGTTCTTGTTCACTGCTGGCAAAAAAGTGCACAGCTAATGGTGGTGACTGGGTTGCAAAACACTGTTTTGTAGCTGAGAATTTGCTCTATCAAGTAGTATCGCTGTACTTTTTGTATCTGTTGTATTTTCATGGAAATACGTAGGAGGCTTTACTTTTGGAGCAACCTATGTAAGTACCAGTGACATGCTTCTGAGCCAAGTCACTTCACACTCTAGGTATAATTTTTGAGTGTAAAGGCAACGCGTTAAGTCTTTCAGACGATTCTCTTTCAATACACAGAAAACCAGTAGAATCTCTGTTAGCTGTTTGATTGCCAGCTTTCTTTTCCATTGTCGATGATGTTTACCAAAGGGACCTACCTTCTCACTTCCATGTGGATTAAGAAGAAGGATGTGACTGCTCTACAGAGAAACTAAAGTTTCTGTGTGAAAGTCCTTTCCATATTTACTTTGGTAAGTTTAAAATATTGCTTGATTGGCTTGTTACAGGCTGCTTACACTACAGGCAGAATGTAGACCTGTAAACAAGCACATCTCTTACTCATAGCACAGAACAGGAAGTTTCCATTAGTAATCAAGCTATGTAAATGCTATACATCTTATGCTAAAATTTATCATAACCCTTTCAACTGTAAATTCAACATAATGACTCAAGATAGATTAGATGCCGACATATTAGATCAACATGAGGAATTCACAGATGAATTCAAATATCAATAAGATTCAAAAGTACAGAGCAACTCAAATGCTACTTGAATGTTTATAGGAAAGTGTATCATTTGAATGTCTTTTCTTTCAAAATAAATCTCTATCCAAACAGAGGGTATATTCTGAACTCCTACTATATCTAAGAATAAAAAATGCTTGCTTCTTTTGCACTAGTGGCTATATACCAACTTGATAATTGCCAGAAAAGAAAATGGAAACATACTTTGGAAAATAAGGGATGTTATTTGTACTATTAGATAAGCATATCATTGTTTCTATCCATACAGTAATTTGAAATCGATTTTCTTGAATAGCACACAAATTAAGTCTTCTCAAGTGTAAATAATATTTCTACAAATACAATCCAGTATTAACACCAAAAAAACCCTCTATATTGAAAGTTATAATCAGTTCTATGAAGAGGAAATTGGAGCCCCTTTAATTTTTCTGAAATGCAACTATAATTCTGAGAATGCTGCCTTTTGGGAGCACTGTACTTCACTGTCCATGTTCTCATGTCCTCGTCATGGCTGAATCTTGAGACTCCACTCTACAAAATATGGGAAATAATGAGGGACTAAATATGATGGGCCAACAGACTAATACCTGGCTCTGAGCCTGGTACACCCAGCAGGGGTTTGGCTTTTTTGACCTCTGCTCTGTTTGCACAAGACCAGGCCAGCTGGCAACTGATAGGAGTAGCTTCTCCCACCAGTGGGAGGTAGGTTTGGAGAACGTGGAAGCCCAGGAAGGCTGGGAATGCTTTAAGGAAGTTATCTTAAAGGTGCAGAACCTGACCATCCCCAAGTCACAGAAGATGAGCCAACAGGCAAAGAGGCTGGACTGGCTGAACAGAGACCTTTGGCTGGAACTCAAGAACAAAAGGAAAGTTTATGGTCTCTGGAAGAGTGGGCAAGCTACTTATAATGATTACAGGTATGTAGTGAAGCTGTGCAGGGAGAAAATTAGAAAAGCCAAAGCGCAGCTGGAACTGAGCTTGGCCACTAAGGTAAAGGAAAACAAATATTTTTATAAATACATCAACAGCAAGAGGAGGGCTAGGGAGAATCTCCATCCCTTGTTGGATGCCGAAGGCAACTTGGTGACCAAGGATCAGGATAAGGCTGAGGTACTTAATGCCTTCTTTGCCTCAGTCTTTGGCCAAGAAGGCCAATGGCATCCTGGCTTGCATCAGGAATGGTGTGGTGAGCAGGACTAGGGAAGTCATCCTGCCCCTGTACTCAGCACTGGTGAGGCCTCACCTCTGAACTGTGTTCAGTTTTGGGCACCTCAGTACAGAAAGAACACTGAGGTGCTGGAGCAGGTCCAAAGAAGGGCAACAAGGCTTGTGAAGGGCTTGGAGAATATGCCCTACATGGAGTGACTGAAGGAACTGGGGCTGTTCAGTCTTGGGAAGAGAAGGCTGAGGGGAGACCTTACTGCTGTCTTTCAATACCTGAAAGATGCTTACATCAAGAGCGATGTTGGTCTCTTCTCACTGGTGACAGGGCGAGGGGAAATGGCCTCAAGTTGTGCCAGGGGAGGTTTAGGTTGGATATTAAGAAACACTTCTTTACAGAAAGGGTTGTTAAGCACTGGAATAGGCTCCCCAGGGAGGTGGTTGAGTCACCATCCCTGGATGTGTTTAAAAACCCTTTGGATGTGGTGCTCAGGGACATGATTTAGTGGAGGGTTGTTAGAGTTAGGGTAGTATGGTTAAGTCATGGTTAGTCTCGATGATCTTTAAGGTCTTTTCCAACCTGAGTGATCCTATGATTCTAAAATTAAGAGCTGGACATATACAATGATCTGCATGACTTGGCTTCTGACCAAGGTAAGTCTTGATAGGTAAACAGGAAGGAGTCAGTGTACATCAGCAGGTTCTCAGATCCACAGGATCCACCATGAAATACGGATGACCTCTCAAGACACGTGATGCGGGAATTGGAGTTGGACCCGATGATCCTTATGGGTCCCTTCCAACTCAGGATATTCTATGAGTCAAGAGGATCTTTTCATCCATCAATTGGATGAAAAATTTCATCACCTGGAAATTAAGGCTTCACGTAATACTAAAACACTTGCATAAGAAGGACAGCTTCCTGTTTACTACGTGTTCATTGCTCTTGTTTTCCCAATCACCCTTGTCCACATAGCATCTGCCTTCCAAAAAAAGTACTCCTGCTCTGCAGGCTATTTCAGAGTGACAGCATGGTAAGTGCCTTCTGACTCACCTCCCCATTCCAAGTTTCAAGAATACACAAAGCAACAGCTAGGCCAGCTTCCACAGACCCAGATAATGGCATTGCCCATGCTCCTTCCATGGCTACTTTGTGTACAGTGCAGAGTAGGAACGTGTTGTCTGACTGACAGGGTTAGCTGTCAACATTATAAAGCAACTGAATGGGGACTTAAAGTAATTAGAAGAGACATAGGGTGTACTGCAAGAGTTTGATGAAGCTAATGCAAGCCAAGAAAGTAAGGACTTACTAACTGGAAGTATACACAACTTAGGAAAGAACACTGATGTGAAAGGGATAACTGTCTGCAGATGATTGAGTACATGTGCAGATGCATAGGACCCTGTTAATAGCATCAACCACTCCAAGTTACCACGAGTACTCCTGCTTTTCACAAGTTCTTTACTGGCATGAAATATATGCTTAAGGATCACGGTGTTGTTCCCACACTCTTTGCACCCCAATGGCTTTATCAAGTGTTGTACTGCATTTGAAGCAGAACATTCCAGTTTTCTTTCGAAACAGACTAGTTCGCTGCTCTGAACAAAGCCAACACAGTTCACAGAAATCACAAGGTAACTGCATTAAAAACTATGCAACTGTTCCAAATCAATTGCCCGTGTAGACATAAACTATTGCTTTCGCAGCATGAACTCTTAAACACCTGCAAACAGACACTCAGTAAGGATGCACAGATAGAAAACACATCAGTTCCCTGCAGTCTCCCACTACTGTGGTTAATTAGCCTCACCTTTCCTAATTTCAGTCTTCACTACAAATTTATCTCATTTCAGCTTTCAGTTACAGAACTTAGTTGGTCTCGCTGCATACTGACACACTGCCATTTTTGTTCCTCATATAACTTCATATAAGATCTAAGAAATAGCTTATTAGCCCTTACTGTTTTTTTTCAAATGTTATTTTCCAGTCTTCCTTTTTTTTTTTATTTTTATTTTTTCCTCATCATTTTAACCACAGGCTTAAACATACTGCCAGATGTTTTTGAAAAATTTTAGTAGTCAAATGGTTCAGAGTATCCAGTATACAACAAAGCACTTCTGCGCTTCATTGACCAAAACTACAAGAATGGACTGTGGATATTTGAAGGCTGCTTTTTCATGTTCATCCCACCTAGCTGTTTTAAACATCAACTAAGTTCCAATTAAAAAAAAACAAAACACATAACTGTAACCCATAATTCTTGTCAGGGAAGTAAGAGAAATGAAGTTTTAAGCTCTGCTGTTTCAGACCCATACCAAATTTCATCCAAAGATTTCTTGCACTAAAGCCTTAAAAAAAAGCTACTGAGGGATAGTACTACAATGAAATGTGACGTATACCAAGAATATCCACTTTCCCTCCACCCTCCCCCTTTTCAAGGTAACCTTCTAAAGCAGTATTTTTGACTTAAAAGGTGTCCTTGTCATTGTTGAAGCAATACTTCTTATGACTAGCAGTACAGGAAATACATATAGAAATATATTCTAAACTAGTACTACTTGCAAGCAAAAGTTGTACACTTCACAACTGAAGGCAGCTGAACCTAAATACTATCATTTATTAACTTGTATCTTCCAGAAATCTTTGAAAACAGAGCATTCAAAAAAGCAAAAACAGAAAACAAAATTAAAAAAAAAAAAAAAAGAAAACAAGGTAGATCAAGCAAGGCGTATCACATAGCATTTAAAAAGATCTTGCGGTAAGGAGGCATTAGTTTATGCCTCACGGCTCATGTTTACAGCACTGCATTGAGATCATCTTTTGATTAAGACACTGGATTAAAATACCGGAAGCTCAAGTTTTATACTCTGTATTGCACTTGTCTTTACCAGTTTTGATCAGCTGATGTTTTGCTCTTTTTTGTTGCTGTTGTTGGAACCAAATGTAAGGAGACTGAAGTTTCAAAAGTACTGAGAGAGTTTCACATACACCCATCCAGCTGCCTATCTCCCACTGAAGTTATTCCCTTGTACCTCATGTTCTCCATATTTAGAGCACATACAGTACTTCCTATTCTTCAGAAGATGAAGAAATTTAAATAGATTAATCTCAGTCAATACAGCATTTAGCACAGTGATCCTCTGTTGCCACCCACAATAACACTGCAATAAAGGCCAAGCTTCCCTATTCTTGCTGTACAAGGCATGAGAAATCTGTGAGAAACACTAACTTGCTCTGACTCTAGAAAAGAAAACATTCCAGCTTATCTTCAGATCATAGAGACCCTTCTTTAAAGACTATCTTGGAAAATGGTATTATTTTGACAGAAGGTAAAAAAGAAGATGCTTAGGAAACAAAAAAAAAAATAAGGCAAAGAATACTGCAAGCAAACATAGAATCACAAAATTATTGAATGGCTTTGGTTGGAAGGGACCACAAGGATCATCAAGCTCCAAACCCCCTGCCATAGGCAGGGCCACCAACCTCCACATTTAACACTAGACCAGGCTGCCCGGGGGCTTGAACACCTGCCCAACCTGGTCTTGAACACCTCCAGGGACAGCACCCACAACCTCTCTGGGCAGCCTGTTCCAGCACCTCACCGCTCTCTTGGTAAAGAACTTCCCCTCAATATTCAACCTAAATTTTCCCTCCTTCAATGTAAAACCATTTCCCCTTGTCCTGACATTATCTACCCCTGTAAAGAGTTGACTCCCCTCCTGTTTGTAGGCTCCCTTTAGCTACTGGGAGGCTGCAATGAGGTCATCTTACTCTTTTAATTACATGCTTGGCTCCAAGAGTAACTGTAACCTCACCTCCCCATAGGGCTGAATGATCAACCTCATCAACTTATCTTTGTGGGGCAGTCTTGCTCTTTGAGAAAGTACATCCACATTACGACAAGGTCTTTTGACATTAAAATTGGTATGCTGCTATTCATCAACTGCCATAACTCCATGAATTTGTTTTGTTCGACCACGTACAAACCTTCAATATCTATGACATCAAGAAACAAGGAATTTTAGTTTAATCAGCATGTTACGTGGAAAATCTCTGATTTGTTCTAAACCCATAAGCTGCAAGTTCCACTAAAGGCCTCAATACTGAAACAATATATTCTTATTCACTTTGGTGTTAAAGAACAAAGTACGCTCACCTAGTGCTGACATTGGAGAAAAAATTCTCAGTTCACAGCTATAAAAATAAAAAAAACCATTAAAAAGCTTCCAGCTATACTACTGCAAACAAGATAACTAAGCTAATTTAGAATGCTGTGAGAAAAATACTAAAATGTGATTGAAGACATCATAACATTAAATTAAAAAACGAACAACAACAACAAAAAAAACCTGTGAAGATAAAGGGAAATTTCTACTCCTAATGTTCTCATAGGATATTTTAACTCACCTGCAATGAAACAAGGATGTTTTAACCAGTCTGAAGGGTATTCTGCATAGGTGCTTAAGCTTCGGCCTTGCAAGTATCCATTGTATATACAGAAGAGAAGTGCTAGTAGGAAGATGAAAAATGGTGTCGGCTTTCCTTGCCGGATCAGAAAAGGAAATACAAGTGCCCTATAATGAACAAGGAAGGAAAGAAAATCTGTTGCATAAATAAATAAACGATGCTTTCCGTGTCCAGACTTGCAATCCACAAACCATATCCTCCTTGCCAAATTCTCAGCAGTCTTTGATCCCAGTTTAGATGGAAAGTTACACTTGCTTTAGTACCTAAATATTCAATTTGTTGTCTAACAAGAGTTAAGGGATTGGTTCTCCCCCGACCGCTTACAGCAGAAATTTTGAGCTTTGTATCCAAAGCAATTACTCTGATTGGAGTGGTAAAGACAACTGATGTTAAATACAACATAATGTTCCCCTCTTTTGTTCCTCAATCCTTAGTGATATAATCAAGCATTCTGAAACGCACCCGGTCTCATAAACCCTACATACAAAGCCTATCAGGATTTTCAAGTGATAATATCAATGTGAAAGACACTGTGGTCAGTGATGATACTTTACCTAACCAAGATACCTTGCTACAAACTATCATCCTTCCCTGTATGGAATAAGGCACCATACAGTGAGTATGATACTAAGAAAATGGACAAGTTAGAAACTGCTAAACTGAAACACCAGAACAAATCAAAACAATAATTATAGCTAGACCAGCCAACACACCAAGCATAGGGACACACCTGTGTACTTTTACACATTGTGGGCACTTCTGCAGGGAAGCTAGAGCACAGGACAACAGGTGAATCACCTACTTAGCTTCTCACTATTGTTTCTTGTAAAACTTGATAATCTAGCAGATGTTTTGACAACTTCTCTATCTACAGGGCCTATGAAACCAATCACAAGAAACTGGATTTTCAAGTGCGGAAAATTCATGGTTTTGAAAGAAAAGAGAATCCCCTTGAAAGTAACTTAATAGAGCTCTGTTGCCTCCTAGCCCTAGAAGTCACTTAAAATATATTAACTGCTTCACTTTGATAGTCTCTGTCTGCCCTAAGAAAACTATCGTAGAAATGACAAATCCACAGCTGCCATTCCATTCGGGCAAGAAATCCCAATGGCTTTTCCTGGAGGATTAAATGAGCAAACAAACAAACTCCAGACAAGAAAAGCAAGTGAACGTTTGCATGCTCCATCCCGTACAACGAGCCAACTCCTGATTACATATTGATTTAATTGGGATCTATAATGATACAGGACTGGGATTACAGAAGCATGAATGTTCTTCAGGTGTCTGCCAGCTACTTGAGGACTATTGTCTCCAAGCATCAGTAGAGTCACAGCCATTACGTGGGCTGGAAAAAGCCCACTAAGGTCACCCAGTCCAACTGCCAGCCCATACCCACCATGCCCACTAACCATGTCCTCAGTGCCACACCCACACATTCCTTGAACACCTCCAGAGACGGTGACTCCTCCACCTCCCTGGGCAGTCTGTGCCACTGCCTCATTGCTCTGAGAAGACATTTTTCCCTAACAACCAACCTGAACCGCCCCTATTGCAACTTGAGGCCATCCCCACTCATCCTGTCTCTAGTTACTTACAGAAGAAGCAGAACTCTAGTGGTTTGAAAGGTAAAGCATAACGAATTAATTAATTAACAGGATTATTCTAAGCCTACTGCATTACAGCAAACCGAAGCTGAGGAGAGCTATCTTCCAATATACCACCATCCGCAAAACAGTCCCACCAGCATTATGCAATCAGAAAAACGACAGTCCCACACAACATCTGCTTAAGCCTTTGCCTGCTGTTTCCAGCTTTCCCTATACAGAAAGGTACGTCGAGATCCCATTCCAAAGCCATTCATGCTTTTCCGAAGGGAGGGACGAGGAGCGGAGGCACAGTACCGTTCGCAGAGCCACCAGGTCAACTCCACGGCACGTTTCAAGCTCCCAGCACCGGGAAAACTACCAGCCCACCACAGCAGCCTAGGCTCTAAGCAACACTGCACTGAAAGCCCTTAGCGTATGGCTGCCCCGTTCCACACCGCCGAGATCCGATAGCGCAGCACCCCGGAGCGCCACTCTGGCCGCCCACACCTGTTCACGTAATGCAGGATGAAGCAGGACAGCAGCACGGCGTTGGGCAGCCGCCAGGCGGGGATGCAGGCGGCCAGCGAGAGCGGGACGAGGAGCGCGGGCAGCTCCTGAAGCAGCCAGGCGGGCCGGGCGGGCAGCAGCCAGCCGAAGCGCCGCGACGAGTAGCGCCCGTAGGGCATGGGGATGAATCGCAGCAGCAGCGCCGAGACAGCGCCGAGCGCCACCAGCCCGTAGGAGAGCAGCTGCAGTACGTGCTGCTCCCGCGGGCCCGCTGCCCGCTGCCAGAACGCGCAGAACACACCGCCACCTGCCATGTCGCGCTAAGCCCAAATGAACCGAGACACCCCCGGCGCCTCCATCCATCGAGCAGCCCGCGGCACGCCCTCCGACGTCACGGACCAATCGGCGTAGGGGAGCGGAGCCTCCCGCCGGCCGCGAGTCGGTGGAGGAGCCGGTGGGCGGGGTCGGCGGCACGGTGGTTCCCATGAGCGGAAGTGAGCCGGCGGTGGCGCAGCCCGGAAGGAGCGGTAGGGGTGGAGCCCGCGCATGTGCGCTGCTCGCGGGCGCGCGTGGACGTGAGGCGCGTGGTGCTGTAGCTGCCCCGCAGACTCGTCGCTGAGAGAGACCGGAGCTGCCGCTCCGACGGCGGGGGTCGGCAGGCGCCTGCTCGCCATGGGCCGCCGGGCGCGGGATCGCCGGCGGCAGCTGCAGCCGCAGCAGCGCCGGGAGCGGAACGGCGGCGGCGACCAAGCGGTGAGAGGTGGGGCGGGAGCGGAACGGGCCGCGGCGGGGCCGGCGTGCTGACGGGCCGCGCTGTTGCAGGGCTGGGCCGGCGGCTACCCCGAGATCGTAAAGGAGAACGAACTGTTCGAGCGGTATTACCGGGAGCAGCGGATCGTGCCCGACGGTGAGTGGGACGCCTTCATGGCGGCGCTGCGGGAGCCGCTGCCCGCCACGCTGCGCATCACCGGCTATAAGAGGTGAGCGGGGCCGGGGGGAGGGCCGGGCTGCGCCAGGCCGCGCCGGGAGCGACCTCTGAGGCACCGCGCCGTACGTTACAGCCACGCCAGGGAGATCCTGCACTGCCTGAAGGAGAAGTATTTCCGGGAGCTGCAGCACTTGGAGGTCGACGGACAGAAGGTGGAAATGCCACAGGCGCTGAGCTGGTAAGCCTGCTGTTAGGGCAAGGCACCCTGATGGCCCTCTGCATCCACTGTGCCAGGCTGGTCTGCACCCTTTTGCTGTTGGTTTCCCCTTCCCTCCTGCAGGTATCCGGAGGAGTTAGCATGGCACACCAACCTCAGTAGAAAAATCTTGCGTAAGTCACCGCAGCTGGAGAGGTTTCATCAGTTTCTGGTTAGCGAGACGGAGTGTGTAAGTTCAGATCTTGGTGCTTCTTTTGCACTCCGGGCAGAATTTTATTTCAGTGCAGTATCAGGAATTGCAATGGTACCCATCAGAAACTGGTTAGCTCAGGAAAAGTGGGGTTTTGTGTTGCTGTTGACTGTGATTCATCCTGTACCTCCACTGCCTAACTACAATTATGGATGTTTCTCCTAAACCATCAACCATTCTGTTGGTTTGGGAATGTGAAAACGCATGCCTCTGAAATAACGATTTGAGTGAGAAGGAACCCTAAAATGTTATCTAGTCCAATTTCCCTGCAATAAACAGGGATGCCTACAGCTAGATCAGGTTGCTCAGGGCCCTGTCCAGCCTGACCTTGAATGTCTTCCAGAAAGGGGCTTTGGCCACCTCTCTGGGAACCCAGTTCTATTGCCTCACCAAAAAGCTGCTTCTTTATTTCCAATCTAAGTCTCCCATCTTTCAATTTGAAATCATTTCTTTTTGTTCTGTCCCAACAGACCAGTGCTAAAGAGTCTGTCCCCTTCTTTCTTATGGCTACCCTTTAGATACTGAGAGACTTCCCCAGAGCCTTTTCCAAGGTGAACAGCCCCAGCTTATAGCTAGTACTCATTAAAAAGGCAGGTGGTTGAGTGTGGTAAAAGCTGTGTATGTGTATATTACGAAAAGTTCCCTTTAGTAATGGATGTTTCTTGGTGGAAGTCGGTTTCTGATTTCATCTGAGCAGAAACTAGATCTGTAGAACTAATGAAGGTGGAGTAAATCTGAAATTTTCAGAAACATCATCTTGATGAGATACTATTCATGTGCTAACAAAATGTAACCCTAAGTTTGTAACTGTTTTTGAGTTTCATTATTATCATTCACAGAGAAAAAAAAATACTTTCTCTCGTCAAGTGATTTTGTTTTTTCTTCTTTTAAGGGAAACATCAGTCGTCAGGAGGCTGTTAGTATGATCCCACCTCTGCTGCTTAACATTAACCCTGATCACAAGGTAACTAAAAAACACGATGTGGTGTCTTCGTATTCATCAGCTGGAAATGGCAGTGCTGATGTTCTATGCTGGCATGTTTTGTGTGTTCTTTAGAAAGTCTGCAGCTTAGGTTGACGGGGACCCTATAGATCATCTAGTTCCAACCTCCCCGCTTTGGTTAGTTTCCAGCCTCAGGATCAGGCTGCCAGGGTCCTGTCCGGCCTGGACTTGAATGCCTTTAGGGAATGGGGCATTTGCAGCTTCTCAGGGCAACCTGTGCCAGTGCCTCACCGCCCTCTGAGTAAGAAATTTGCCCTTAACATCTAACCTAAATCTCCTCTTTTTTAGAAGCCATTTCCTCCTTGTCCTATCTCTACCAGACCATATAAAAAGTCAGCCCTCCTTCTGCTTGTAAGCTCCCTCCAAGTAACAGGGAACAAGAAGGCCTCTGCGAGGTCTTCACACTGCCTTCTCCAGGCTAAACAAGCCCAACTCCCTCAACCTTTCTTCATAGGAGAGGTGCTCCAGCCCTCAGATTGTCTTTGTGGCCCTCCTCAGGACCCGCTCTAACAGCTACGAATGTGTTTGTTTGTTTTAGCCCCTTGAGGTAAAACTGCGTTCCTTGGTGAATTTAAAGAGCAGAACTGTGCTTCCCGTTGTTTGTTTTGTGGTGTTTTTTGTTGTTGTTTTTTTTGACCATCAGTGTCCCGAGTGATCATAATTATTCTGCTTAAACAAGAACACAGTACATTTTTCAAGCTCATAGCAGGTAGGGCTTCTTGGCTTGTTTTTTGTTGTTGTTTTTTTTTTAACCATTTGTGTTTGTAGATTCTAGATATGTGTGCTGCACCTGGATCTAAGACTGCACAACTCATTGAAATGTTGCACGCAGACATGAATGTTCCTTTTCCCAGTAAGTTTGGACAAAATACCAAAAACCTTTGGGATTTTAAATTTTCTTTTCTTTTTTTTTTTTTTTTTTTCTTTATAGATTACCTTTAATATCCCAGAAAGCAACTGCATTTACCTACCTACTGAATTCCATAGTTTGTTGAATTATATGAGATGGGAAGTACCTCTGTCTTGTCCTTGAAACTTTTGTGGGCTTCTTTGGCTTGAGGGAGAGAGATGGATTGTGTATCTTCACAGTCCAGACTGTAGTAGATGCGATCACAGGTTAATTTTTATATGTAAAAGTGTATTTAACGGGTGGTGTCCTATTGGCCTCTGTGTTTTAGTGGTTTCCTGCAAACACTTGACTTAAGTTGCTTCAGGCTTAAACTTCCAAATAGTTACATTTAGTTAGATGCTCACAGAAGATACTATTCATGGAAATTGTGAGGTTGGGGGTGGGTTCTTTCTGCATTATATTTCTGATGTACAGAGGTTGTCTTCAGTACCACTGAAGGTTTTATCTCTGTTCCAAGGGTTTGACTCAGAGAATGAAAAGTGGAAGGACCTTTATCTGTGTCTTTTCAGCTGCGTGGAAGCTAGAAATCTTGAGAGTATCTTGGTCATGTTTATTAAACCTCACCACGTTTAATTTACATTCAGGAAGGTGTCCTCTGTTCATAAACAGTTCCCTAAATAAAACTGGTAAAAGATTTGCACGAATGTGAAGATGAGCAATAAACTGTGTAAATTATTTAACTGTTAAAGCTTTTTTTTTTTTATATGTTCACAGAGGGTTTTGTAATTGCTAATGATGTTGACAACAAGCGCTGCTACTTACTGGTTCATCAGGCTAAAAGATTAAACAGTCCATGTATCATGGTGGTAAATCACGATGCCTCCAGTATCCCTAATCTACAAATAGATGTGGATGGAAGAAAAGAGATCCTCTTCTATGACAGGATTTTGTGTGACGTCCCCTGCAGGTATCTTGTGCCTCCATGTACTAGAATTTTTGTGTTACTGAGTGTGTTATGTTGCATACTAACTTCCAAAAGAGCTGAATCTCTTAAACTGTCTTAGGTAAGGGAATACCAGATCAAGGAGACCTTTATTCATTTCAAGTGATACTTAAATGTGGTTAGTTTAAGTGTTAAACATTTTCAACTTACGTTTGGCATACTGAAAAACAAAGATAATGTAGAAATGAAAGTACAACGTAAGGGAATTAGTTACCCTGGAGAGGAGTGTTAACTTTTTCAACTGTAACTCCTTTGGATGTGGAATAAATTTTAACCAAAAATAATAAATACGTGTTCAACCTCATTTCTAGTGGAGATGGAACCATGAGGAAAAACATCGATGTATGGAAGAAGTGGACAACACAAAACAGTTTGCAGCTCCATGGGTAAAAATGCTTATTGTACATCTGTCTTTCATTTCTGCTCCTCCTTTTCCCCCTTCTTTTCGGTACTAGCGTACATTTGCATGTTAATATATGACAGAGGATTTTTAATTTTTGTCAAATCAAGATTTCATACATTATTCTGAGAAAGTTTTAGTATTTCAAGTGTGGGGCCAACCTCCAGTGAAGTGTGTGAATCTAAATCTCTTGTATTTTTATGAATATATGACATTCATATTCAGTGGATTAATCAACAGAATAGGGAACAGACAGTTGAACAGACTGACATAACTGACATAATCACAGAAGCTCGTAAAATTTAATAGTAATGTTTTAAAGTCTTCAAAAATTTTAGAGTTCTTGCATGGTTTCAGTTACTTAAGACTGACTTACATGAATTGAAGGTGAGTACAGGTAGGTGCATGGTAAAAAGCATTAATTAAAGACTGTTGAAAAACAGAATGTTTTGTTTGTATTTGTTGCAAGCTGGGAGTGCAGTCAGAATGATTCAGGTAACCTGTGGTGAGGTGTTACTGCTTAGTAACTCATTTGTAATTACAGGGTTTGTTTTAGTTGCAAGATTATCCAGCTCAGTGATACCTTCCACTGAAGGCCAATATTACTTAAATTCTGTTGTCGGTAGTACTTGGAGCAGTCAGATTCTGCTTCATTTTAATTCTAGATTTATGAGAAGATAAGGGCTTGGGTGGTTATTTTTCTAGTGTTGTATGCTTTATAATAAACTTGACGGAGCACCAGGTGGATCCAATAACAGAATGTTATGTTAAAGCTTACCATGAACTAGTGCGAGTGTTTGACCTAATTGCTTCTTTAAGAGGTGTAACTGTGAGTGTGTTTGCGGTACAGAGATAGCTGACAGTTTAAAACTGATTTTAGTTGGTGTACTGGTGACTGCTGTTGAGCTTGGTATGTTCTGATTTTGTAGTCCATGGAGATCTGCATGTCTGTAGTATAACTTCAACTGTGGCAGGCTTAATGATAAATGTTTACGGTTCTCGAATGATACCTTATTAGACCAAGGTTGTTCTTTTAGATTGCAGCTAAGAATTGCAACCCGTGGTGTTGAACAGCTGGCAGAAGGTGGGAGAATGGTATATTCTACGTGTTCATTGAATCCTATCGAAAATGAAGCTGTGATTGCATCTCTGCTGGAAAAGAGTCAAGGTGAGATAACAGTAGGAAAATTGTTATTTTTTCAACTGGAGAAAAAATGTGGATGATAGTGCTGGTAATAAGCTTAGTGTAGGTAATGCACTGCTAGTACGTAAAACAGCAGCATTTTTTTTGTGTGTTAGATTTAATTGGGTATGATATGAGCAGCCTTCTTGAAAGAAAGTAAATCAGCTGCCGGTATAAAACCTGAGGAAGTTTTTTAGTGATTTTTTTTTTTTTTTTTTTTTTTTTTTTTTTTAAAAAGGCAATGGAATTCAGGCTGTTACCTGTCTTTTCTCCACTGGTTGGGGTTGTTGCCTCACATGCTTATTTCCTTGGGAAAGCGCAGCATGGGGCCTTGTTTTGGTAGCCCATAGGAGTGAAAACCCCAGACTCTCCTTAAGCAGTTTGTTACATTTAGCATCCTTTCTCTCACATGTTACAAGCGCATTAACTTCAGTCAGTGTCTTTAGGCTCATGGTTTTTGTGCAGTTTTGGCCTCCAGGTGAAGACTTGATTACATGGCTGTTAAGTCTCCATTGTTTGAACTAATCAGTGGGGGAAAAGTTGAGCTGCATTGCGTCAGCTTGTTGTAATATTGGCCCACATGTCTGATCTTCAGCTAAAGGACGCTTTTTTTTTTTTTTGGAGCCCATAACTTGAAGTTTGGAGACATCTAACTGGATTTTGCATTCATTTATCAACAGTATATTAAATTGAGCCATGTGCAGTGCAGAAACAACTGTAGTATAACGGGACTTGAAATAGTTCTGAGAGTAGCCTGTTCTGCGTAGTGTTTTATTTGTGGTAATCCCCGTACTGTCCTCAAAATGTGTATGGAATTTCATCATCTCTGAAACACCCATTTAGCTGAAATACGTGGAGATAATTAGGAATTGTCTTTTGAGTAGAAATTAAATAGCCATTTTTATTTAAGGGTAATTTCATTGGATCTGTTTTCAGATGGCTTTTTGAGGGCTGTATCAGACAAGAGTAAAATGTTTAATAATGACAAGGCTGGAAAGTAGTGAGGACTGTTTTGGCTACGAACATAAATCAGTATGGAAATGGACAGAGGCCATCCATTGCAGTATTTGAGGGAAATGCAATATTTAAAACTAAGGATCTTAACTGTGCAATTGCACTTTGGCATACGGATGTTGTATCTGCTCAGTACAGGTGTACTTATTTAGGTGTTCTAGTGAATAAATGTGTTCTCCCTGGTGCTTTGAGCATTGGACCTTAAGAATTTTCTTAGGTCAGTCAAGGTTTGTTGGCTCTTCTGTCTTAACTGAGTACCTAGTACTTTGTAGTATTGCTACTTATGTAGCAAGTTAGTGATTCCTTTCTCCCTAGGGAAAAAGGGAAATGCACTTTTGTACCCTGTTTCTCTGCTGGGAATTTTAGTTCTTCTGACGCTTGATTTTCATGCGTGATTGATCTGATGTCATCTTGAGGCATCAGCTGAAGTCATGCTCTAAGTAGTCGACATTACAATCATAGAATCATAGAACCACAAGGTTGGAAAGGACCTACAAGATCGTCTAGTCCAACCGTCCTCTCATTACCATTGCTACCACAAGCCACTAAACCATATCTTGTAGCTCCTCATCCAGATGCCTCTTGAACACTGCCAGGGATGGCAACTCCACCACCTCCCTGGGCAGGCCATTCCAGTGTCTGACCACTCTCTGAGAGAAAATGTTTTTCCTTATGTCTAATCTAAACCTCTTCTGGCACAACTTGCTGCCATTTCCTTGGGTCCTGTTTGTTGCTTGGGAGAAGAGGCCAAGCCCCTCCTCATCACAGCCTCCCTTCAGGAAGTTGAAGAGTGCAATGAGGTCTCCCCTGAGTCTCCTCCAGGCTAAACAATCCCAGCTCCCTGAGCTGCTTCTCGTAAGACTTGTGCTCCAGACCCCTCACCAGTTTTGTTGCCCTTCTCTGGACACACTCAGGGCCTCAATGTCTTTTTTGTAGTGAGGAGCCCAAAACTGAAAACTACTCGAGATGCAGCCTTACCAGTGCTGAGTACAGAGGGATGATTACCTCTCTGCTCCTGCTGGTCATGCTATTTTCAATGCCGGCCAGGATGCTGTTGGCCCTCTTGGCCACCTGGGCACACTGTCAGCTCATGTTATGACATTCAGAGGAAAAACACAGATGTCAAGTTGAATCAGTTTTAAAACATTTTGGAATATGCATATCTGTATCTTTTTTTTTCACTTATGTAAAAGAGGTACTTCTGCTGTCACATAGAGCTAGCTACTGTAAGAGTAAATGTTTACTCATCTAGAAGACATGGTTAAATTGTGTAAAACATGAGGTAAAGTATTCCTAATATTTAAATAACCATACAGAATCTCAGAAGAGACATGTTAAGGTTGCTCCTCACTAGTTAGTCAGTTTTTATGTAATTCTTTCTGGACTTAGGTTAGCTTAAACTTTTTACTCAGTGGATTAAACAGTGATAATTCTGTGTTGATTAATATTTTTTTCCAGTCACGTTGAAATGCATTAAGGTTGTAAGTCCATAACATGAGGATATGTTGTGCATTTTCTAAGGCTGAGGCATCGCAAAAGAGTACTCCTCTGAAAAATACTTAATTGGTTCAGCGAATTCAAATACTAAGTGAAAATAAAAGCTGTTCTATGACTGTGCTGCCTGAAACAGTGATGTTTAATGGTACAAATTGTGGAGTAGTCTGTGCAGCTGTTAGAAAAAGCACCTAACGATGGGTTCTTGGTTAATCTGTAGGGTTGTGAACTTCTGTAGTTAGAATGAGTAGCTCTTACCATCTTTCTCGTCAATTTGCATTGTAGTGATTTCATTATGTTTTGTTCTTCCGAAGTCATGAAAAGTAATGATCTGAAATCTGTAAGGAAAATTATTTTTATAAAAGCTAATTAGGAGCACAACTTTCAAATTCTGGTTTATATATATAAGTATTTGTATCTGTGAGATTTCAGGTGCCTTAGAACTTGCTGATGTCTCTTCTGAGTTGCCAGGTTTGAAGAGGATGCCAGGAATTACAAAATGGAAGGTACTTTTATATGGTATTTCTATGACATTCTTGGTGTGTGGTGGAATAAAATTCCAAGGGATTAAACTGACCTGAAATAACGTTAGTGACTTGCTGTTTTGAGTTTTAGACTACATGGTATTAAAGAAGAGGGTAAAAAAAATCTTTCCAATGTTAAGTGCCTCTCCTCATCTGCTCTCATTTTCCCTTAGCTTTCTTGGCTCTATTGCCTCCACTTTAAGCGTATTCCATTTCTGACTGCATTCAGCTCGTGGCCTGTAGATGGCACCATCATTTCAGCCACTTTTAACTTAACCTTCCTTCTCTGACTTTACTGTCTGTAACTGTTGGATATTACTGTTGTTTAGCTGGTCCATTTGAATCATTTGGAAGTAAAAGCTGTTAAACACTGTATGGAAATAACCTGCAAAAACTGCAGTGGTGTGGGTGGTCTTAGTATATTAATAGGAATCCTGTATTTTTCTCCAGAGCTTGTCTGTTTCCAGATTAGTAGGGAGGAACAAATAAGCCCAAAGCTTCTTCAGCTTCCAGTTAAGAGTGTAATCAAGAAGTAGAAGACCACCCTGTGGTAGTAGGACCCTCTGATTAAATCTGGCTTATGAATGTGAGCTTTTGCAACACCATTGTTTGTTATGCCTTTCTCCAGTGCTTCACTAGTCTCTTGCAACGGCATGGTCTGCAGGTTTGTATCTGCATGCAGGCTAATGAACAGGATGCACAGAGTAAAGATTTTCTTACTCTCTGCCATTAGAAATCTGGACTAGAAGCTGGCTGATTTCTCTCCTTTTATGATTCCATAATTTTAAATGTTATGCTTGTAGCTGAAGGATAAATGTAAAATGCATAGTTGTGGCTATGTAATAGTTACTTCAGTTTGTTTTACTGTGTAAGGCTATAAAATGTGTACACAAAGATTGCAAAGAGTATATTTTGTTCTCAGTGACATTTATTTCTATGACTGCAATTTAAATACTAATCTCCATAATATATATTTTAAAAATTAAGCTAATAAAATGTGTTGAAAGTTGTCCTTTATTTGCTGCTATTACATTATTTCAAGCCTCACTGGCTAGCTTGTTGTTCAGCATATTAGCTTGCTTTGGTACTGTTTTCACTGGGTACAGCCTTTTGTTTCCTGGTGAAACATCTGTTCAGTGGAAGTTCTGTGACTCAGTGATTACATTGAATATTCCTGAGCATGTGTTTGCTGTAAATCTCTGGAAACAGCAAAAGGAAAACAAGGTTCTGTTCAAGTGATGTTCAGTAGGTTAGATGATGAGTAAACTCCAGTGATTTAGCTCTGAGTTTTGAAGAAGATAACCTTTTTAACTTCAGATATCATAATTGACTTCTGCATCTCATATAGTTGTTGTTCTGCTATGACAAGACACAGGCAAAACGTGCAGTAGAGAGGAGCTCAGTATGTTCTTTCTGATGCTCCCAGCAGTTATTGGATGGAACAGGATTGTTAGTTTTCCTGGTGTTTAGCATCATTCTGGACATGTTTTTGCTTCCAGAAAACACTTCAGCATACCCATCGGTCCCAAAGTCACCATCCCTGTGTCCTGTTTTGTTACCTTAAAACCACAAAAGGTCCTTCATTTCATTTTTTGCCCGATGCATCCCCACATGTGACCTTTCTTACAGTCCTAGTGGCTGCTATTGAAGTAGACGTGGAGGGTTCTGAAGCTAAATTTCAGCTGCTGTTGCTCACTTTGGTATTCCTGCTTAAACAATATTCAGAATATTGTTCTGCAAGAGTGGTGCCTCTAACCTTTCACTTATATCCTAAGAATCCTTCAAAAGCTTTGAACCTTCAGTGGAATAAGGTAGTGTTGTGTATATACCGTATCTGAGAGTGAATTTATAGGTGCATTCTAAGTCCTGGATAATATCCAGACAGTGACCGTGTTCTTTGTAATACTTGTATTTCCTCATGTGAAGGTCATGCTGAAAGATGGACAATGGTTTGAAGAGTGGAAAGACGTGCCTTCAAGCAGACAAACACAAATACGTCCCACAATGTTTCCAATAAAAGAGGAGGAGAAGCTAAAGGCACTGAATCTAGAGCGCTGGTAAGGTGTTTTTTTTTTCCAGAATAGATTTTATGAGGTTTTGATTTCTTAACCTTGTATGGTGATGGGCAAATTATGATGAGGAGTTTAGATTAGGAGTGTGTTGCAGTATAGCTCTGTGCTTGATTAGGTTTAAATATAATTAGGTTGCTTTGTATGTAATGGTAGTGCGCCATAGTTACATTCCAGTGAACGCTGTTTACCAGGAATAAATATTAATACAGCGTGTCAGATTCTTTGCAACCAATAGAGATGCGTAGCCAAATTACCAGAAAAGTGTGTTAATATTTAACATTTCAGCACTGTGACTTATTTTCAATGAAAGATTTTGCATAGCTATTCTTAAAATAGCGTTTAGATGTGAGTCATTAAAGATCAGATGTGAGTGGTGAAATGAATGCGTGGCACTGATGCAAGTTATTTTGTCAGAATGCTCTATTTTAGATCCTGTTTCTACCTTGATAAACTAAATCTGTGCAGCGCTAATGCGGATACTTAAGCTTACCTTGAAAGTAAATGTGACATCGCTAATACTTTGTGAGAGTCTGAGAGCTGATGATGAATACACTGCAATCATGGTTTTGTTGTTTGTTCCTAGCATTAGGATATTGCCACATCACCAGAACACAGGAGGCTTTTTTGTGGCTGTGTTAATAAAAAAATCTCCAATGCCATGGAATAAACGCCAGCCTAAGGTAACTTATTTTAAAGGAGCTGAAATGCAAACTTTCAATAACATTTCTGGAATTTACGACCTGTTGTAGGACAAAAAATGATTCGTAGCAAAATAGCAAGATCATAGTTAAAGTTAAAACTCTGAAAGAATTGCAGAAGCTGATTAGATTGGGTGGCTAAAGCTGTTGCTTCCTTTAGCTGTGTGTGGTCTGTCTGCTGACACTTTATCTGCTGTGTTCTAAGTTAATTCTGATTTCAATGTATCGTACTCTGTGACGGGTTGCTCAGGAGCGGTTCACTAGCAGATGAGAGTCCAGTGAGTCATCAGCAACAGAATTGTATGTAGAACTGTTAGGAGCACCATAAGCCGCAGCTTCAGCCATTTGACGTTAATCTCTTGCTGTCAGTTTTGTTTTTCAACCATCAGCACCGTAAGTTGACTCGAGTCATCTGATCTTAGTTTGTTCTGAGAGAAACTTCGTGTCTCAATCCCTTTTAGCTGTTTCTGTTTGATTTGCTTAATTAGAAGAATTGAGTGAAACTTATGTCACAATTAGAAGGAAAGTTTGTTTGTAAGCAAACATCTCCCAAATAGTTGCCGCTGTTCTAAATTTAACTCTGTAGCGCTGTTACAGGAAGTGTACAGTAGGCTGCGTGTGTTATTTTGAGTGCTAGAAAGAAAGCAGCAGATCCTAGCTTAAACTGATCTTCTCTATGCGTGTTTGAACATGATTTTATAAATGGTGCAAAACCAGCTTTGATCAGAAGTTGTTCAGAGCCGTGCTTAGTGGTGAATGCAACCTCTGGTTGTGTCTGGACTTGAGTAATTAGATCTCCTTAAGCACTTCCGCAGAAGTAGTTAAGAACTAAATGTATGCAAAGAGCAGGTGTAGGTACCTTTTGTTACTCATCAGGTACTATTTTGGCTTTGTTGCAAATGCAAATTTGAAATAGGTTCATCAGAAATTACCGGAAAAAACGGGAGATACTGAAGTGACGGCAACAAATGCAGATGATGGTTCTGAAGATACTGCTGAGAAACCAACGCTTGCTGAAGACGAAGAGTCTAAGAAAGTACAAGAACTGCAAAATTCAGACACTGAGCAAAGCAAAAAGGGAGTTTGCGGGTAAGAGACTGTCTAAATATTTGTCCTGTGTCGGCATTGTAATTGCTGAGCATTGTTTAGCTCTACCGGTTTTGCACTCTTAGGAGTGGATCTATAAGAATTACTGAATTTTGTCAGTTGTTGGCCGTTTCCATCTATGTCTTGTAATTCAGCAAGCTAGGAGAATAACCTCCTTGTATATTAGCATTTGAAAAGTCTGATAGTTCTTTCCTCTCTGGTAAGGAAAAAGCTATTTTCAGAAGTTGACCTTTGAAAGATCTTAAACTATCTCCACAATTTCTTTCTCACAAATGTCTGCTTTGTGTGATTTCTGCTCTCAAGAGCTGCTTACACTTCCTCATTTTACAAAGTCAACTGTATGTAGTATTGTCTTACTGAAGAACAGTAAAATGTCAGTACTAAGCTTGGCGTATTATCAGTCTCACAAAGGCAAGTGCTGATTAAATGAGTTGATTATCCCAGTTCTAAGTCTCTTACCTTTAATAAAAGTGACAATGGTATTTGCTTTTTAGACCTCCGCCATCTAAAAAAATGAAGTTGTTTGGTTTTAAAGAAGATCCTTTTGTATTTCTTCCTGAAGATGACCCGTTGTTTCTTCCTATCCAGTAAGAAAAAAACGTTTTTTTTTTCTAGTAAGATTCCTAACAGTTTTAGGAATATTAGCGATTCAGTTAATCACACAAGATGGGTCTGGTTGGTCATAGGTAAACTTGTTCCCTGTCTTTGCGCTAGATGCCCATCACCTCAACACTTAAACTCTTCTTAAATGAAGGTAGCCAACTAAAGGCCATAGATGATAGTTTGCTCTGGAAACGTTCAAGCGTATCTTACTGTCTGTGACAATGAATCATTTCTGATGTCAGGAGTCTTTGAAATGCTAATCTTTGTGTACTGAAGCTAATGTCAACTAACTGAAGGTGTTTGCAGAGATAGCTTAAGGAAAGACACTGATCTGTATGTTTTGAGTGTGTGATTTTTGTTGCTTAGTTAATCAAAACAAGTATTATGGTCACAGGAAGTTTTATGCGCTGGACCCTTCATTTCCCAAGATGAATTTATTAACTCGAACTCAAGAAGGAAAGAAGAGACAACTGTACATGGTTTCTAAGGAGTTAAGGAACGTGCTTCTCAACAACAGTGAGAAGATGAAGGTACAGTTCATCTTAACAACAAAGATCAAAAACATCAGTGGATGCCTCCTTTAACTTCATTGCAGAGTTAACTGTTACATAGAGCATTAGCCCTTTCGTAGCCCTTGTCTTTGAATGTTTTCCTCTCTTTGCCTCCTTTAATAAAGAGATGAAGTACTATCTCGAGAGGTAAATATCAGTCTCCAAGATCAGTATTATTTTTGGCATCCCAGAAATGTTCTGTGGTCTTCAGGTACCTTCACAAATAATCACAAGTTTATGTTGATGCTGCTATAGTTATGAGCCTCTTAATTTTAGAAAGCAGTATGAGTTTTGAAAGCTTACCAAAAATAATGGATAACTTGTTGAATTATTAGCTGGCCCTGTTATGTGGAACCATTGTTTGAAAGTAATTTCAAAAACTGAAAAACTGTTAAGCTGAGCAGTAATGAGATGAATAATTTTTGTGAATTAGAGATTCTGTGTGTGCAGGGCCGGGGGGGGGGGGGGGGGGATTAATAAAAATCCCCCACAAAAATGCAGTGTAAATGCTAAAGATTAGTCTTAAAAGTCATTGAATAAAATGTACTGACTTCAGAGCTAGATCAGATACTGTTCAAGGCCACGTACAGTTGAATCCTGAGAATCTCCAAGTCTGTTCAGTACACGTTTGCATCAGATCTTCAAGATGGGTACTTATGCTTTTATTCCACATGCAGGAAATGGGTACATAATGGACAAAATCTTAAGAAACTGAAGTTTTGGGTACTACAGATTTTATGGCATCCTAATTTTAAGCATCTCTTGTTTTTAAAATCCTGCCCTTGATTGACTTTCCCAGAATCGCACAGAAAATTCTGCCTCGAACACTGATTAAAATTAGATCTCAATAGCTGCTGCCCTCATTTTAAGCCTACCTCTTCTTCACTGTGGGGTTTTCAACATGGAAAGGAGTAGTAATTGTCTGTTGAGAGCTATATTTTGGTAGTGGGAATTCCTTTTTCCTTTGAATGAATTTTCATGTGAATTTAAGTAAGTATCCAGTGCAAACGAGCAAATGTCAAGTCAGCCTTTTTCCTAGTTTTAGTCAAACAACGGAGGAAAAGGAAAGTTCAGAGTGATAATTTGGAATTTATGCCATTTAATAGTGCTTATTGGCTTTGCCTTTTGCAGGTTATCAACACAGGGATAAAAGTCTGGTCTCGCAACAGCGATGGTGAGCAGTTTGGATGTGCCTTCAGATTAGCACAAGAGGTAATTACAGAGCACTGTATTTTCAAAGGAGATACCTTGGCTTTCTCTTGAGCTTAGAGCACGGCTGGCCCTGAGTTCATCAGATTGAGTAATTTGTATTTTCAGCGTGTTTTAAAATTTAAAAAATATTTTCTGATATTGCTAAAGCAGATGCTGTTTTGAACATTTTTCCTTCCTTAAAGTAGAAACTACATTTTGAAATAATTATATTTATCTATTGAACAGGGAATATATACTCTATACCCATTCATTCATGCAAGGATTATAAATGTCTGCATAGAAGATGTTAAAATACTGCTAACCCAGGAAAATCCGTTCTTAAGTAAATTTAGCAGTGAAACACAGAGGAAAGTCAAAGACATGGGTAAGCCTTCTAGTTTGTGATATGACAAAATGATCATCGTTTAGTGTGTTTAAAATGGAAAAGCGGGCAAAAATCTTGACATGTTAACTGTATTTGCTGTAAAAGAAAACAAAATGCACAAAAAAAAAACCCTTTAAAATTATCCTGAAACTTGTTAATTAGGTAATTAAGCGTTATTGAAGCCCGATGTGCCACTAGACATTGTAGTCCTTTCTGGTCACAGCTTTTGAGGTGTATGAGCTCCAGAGAGCTGAAGAGTTGCCAAATCAGTGACTTCATGCAGCAGCGCTGTAAGGGAGCATATGAAATAACAGAAGAAAGGTTTTAGGTTCTCTATGGATCTTTGCTGCTCAATTGAAATGTTGTCATGTGCAATTGTTTCTCATGATTCTGTATATCAAATTTAGGTACACATATTTGATTCTCTTAATATAGGGAGTAAGGTGTACTTAAACTGAACTTTTCTCCTCTGCTGAGTGCTTGAAGAAATTGAGACATTTTTCAGTTTATTTATATCATTTTATTTTCAAGTGATCGCTGGTTCTTGTGCTTTGGGTTTGATGAGACAAAATAGGAGAAAAACACTTTCTGACGTTTGGGCTGCCATATGCTAGTTTTACATTAGATAAAGATTCCTTTTTAAATTTACTGAGCGAATAGATACGCTGTGGTTTTAAATCTTGATTTGTTTGATTTAGGGGCCTTTTTTGGCAGTTGCTTCTCTAAGTCCTATATGTATTATGGTTTGAGCAAAAAGCAAACCTCAAACCACTGGTAGTGCTTATAGTTTCTTATTGATGTAGGTAACCGCTAGCCAGCTGTATGTCATGCTGTATGGCTGTCTAAAAACTTGATTTCTTCAATGTTTTTCTAATTTCTGTCATTTGACACTAACCTTGTACTAAGTAACACGTGTCTTTGTTTTTTCCTCTCTCCTTATATTCCAGCGATGGGAAGTATAGTTCTGAAGTATGAGCCAGACCCTGAGTAAGTAGATATGTAGCTTTCCGTTTATTTACTTTTAAAGTTGGGGCAGCAGTTTATTTTGAATCAGAAAAAAAAAAACAAAAGTGGAAATGCAGTGAGGTCAGCAGTAAAGCCAGATAGAATAAGATCTAAGGCTGTCTTTGCCTGTGCCCCTTCAAAAACAGTCGCAGTGTTCAGCTTTATGGAGAAGAGCTGCTTGTTCTACCGCAGATGTTCAGCATCACTGCATGTGATGTTTTTGTTTCTCTTTTAAGAAATAGGAAAAAGATAAACATTTTCTTTGTTCATTTTTGTTGCCTAAGCAATTTAGGAAGCTCTTGGAGTGATCTTTCTAAACATGAACTTCATCTCACTGTTGCTTAAATTAGTTTTAGAAGCTGTCAGAGCCAGAAAATCATTTTACGTGTTGTAGAAGTGGAAAGCCTTGAAATTGGTTTGGTTTGGGTTTTTGTTTCCTTGTTTGTTGGGACAAGTGGGTACGTGTATAGATACTGAAGTTGAGAGCAGCATACTTGCTTCTTACAAGTTTTTTACTATGGGAGTGGTGAGGTGCTGGAACAGGCTGCCCAGAGAGGCTGTGGATGCCCCGTCCCTGGAGGTGTTCAAGGCCAGATTGGATGGGGCCCTGGACAGCCTGGTCTGGTATTACATATGGAGGTTGGCAGCCCTGCCTGTGGTGGGGGAATTGGAGCTTCATGATCCTTGAGGTCCTTTCCAACCTGAGCTATGATTCTTCTAGAAATAGTTATAACCTGCATTTATTGTTAATTGTTGTGCATTCAGGTTGTGGCTATAAAATTGTTTTCGAGATTCTTTCTCCTACTTGACCAGAAGTAACTGCTTGTTTGTAGAAAACCCGATGATCTTCAGTGTCCTATAGTGCTCTGTGGTTGGCAAGGAAAGACATCACTCCGTGCCTTTGTGCCCAAGAATGAGAGACTTCATTACCTGAGGATGATGGGAGTCGAAGTGTTTAAAGCAAAGAGGAAAGAGGGGGAATCGGAAGGTAAAACAGAGGACGAAGTTCAATGCAGACCAGCACAAACAGAGGAAAACATGGATGTGGAAGATAGAGAACGTGATGCAGTCACGAAAATGGAAGCAGAAACAGGTGTAGAATCTTCCCACAGTCCTGTGGAAAGCAGTGCTATGGAAATAGAAAATAAAAGTGAAGATTCAGATCAATTTAGTAAAAACGCCAACAGTCACATAAGCCAAGAAAGTAAAGATATCAATACAAATAACGTGAAAGATTGAATTTCTTTCTGTGTTACTTCTGTGTAGCTTCCATGAGGCTCACCTCCAGACTCTGGCTTTCAGCATGGAAGAATATTTTAAAATTTCAGTTGGAATTTGACGTTCCTATTTTAAAATTTCATCTATTTTATTTTTTAAATGAAAACTATATTAAAAGAAAACCTCTTCAAGCATGTCTTATTTTTACCGCTTTTAAGTTCAGTTTCACCGGTGGGTTTGTGTGTCTGTTGCTGGCAATGGACCATACACCAGTAAAATCTAAAGCTTGTCTATGAAATGGAAAAACGGTATGTACAAATAAACTGCCTGTGGCACTGGTCTGAATCTTATGAAGAATTCCTTCAGAGTAAAGCAAAACAACAACCAAGGTTTCATTCAAAGCATGCAAGTTCTAGAAATAACGTTTCTTCTTTTAAGATTGTTTACCCCGCTAACTACCCAACCTGACTGCTACATATGTGGTATTTTTTAGTGGGTAAGGGTATCATGGCGAGTATGTATACGAATACACACATGGGATGCCTAACTGAAAACCCATTTCAGTTATTCAAATTAAAACAATGCCCAGCTTCCTGGCAAGGAAATGCATAATGCATTTTGTTGGTGTGGTGTCTGAGATTGTTCTACAGAGTTGTAAGTTCTTTGTAAGGGAGGTGGATTGTCCTTAACTAGATGTTCAGCTGTGCTGAGCATGCCTCAGACTCATGTCTTGAAATGTGCCTGAGAGAGTCTGACTGTCAGTTGAAGTGACAGTAGTTTTCTGTTTCTCTGTCCTTTCATCAAGTTGGCTTTCAGTTGTCGCAAGATGCTTGTTTATGGCTAAAATAATAATGTGGTGTTTTTTACAGTGTGTATGTTGACATCTAGTGTTGTAGATGATGTTATTTAGGCTCAAAAGGTTGTTTTACTTAATGTGACTTAAAAAGAAACTTAGTTGGCTGTCTCGGAAGTTCATAATTTACCTTCCATCCCTTATGGCTTAGTTTCTCTTTTTACTTCTATCAAGTTGACCTGAGAGGAAAGTGACCGGTGGTATGCGGTATTGTCCTCCGGTAGGGCCGTGTGATGCAAATATTTGTGCTGCTTGTCAAACTAAATTTACAGTGTGTGCTTTTACTGATGAAGTCCTAACGTGGCTTGGATCCATTCGCTATATCTTGCTACAACAGACTTGCCCTTGAACTACTTCATCAGAGGGGAGTATTCTTGAGGGAGAGATGCAAACTGAAATAATGACATGTCCTCTGGTAAGATGTGAAGTCTTACGCAACGAAAAAGCATTGGCAGGGACTCATTTTCCTCTTGAGAGTCCACAAAATAGGTTAATGAAAGAAAAAAAAAAAGCCATAGTTTTTGCCCTTGTATTTTGCTTGTTAGGGTTCAGTGCTCTGTTGTATGTACGTATCCAAAGCTGAGGATTGAGTTCCTTCTTTTTATTAAGAGCTGTGATTGGACAGGTAGCTTTTTGACAGCTTCTTATGCTGAAGAGCTGCACAGGGGAAATTTCTTTTGAACTGAGGTATGTATATGGTGTATAATTCTGAGTTCTTAACAAAATATGTAAGAAAAAAAAAAAATCCTTACAACAGTATCAGACTTAAAGCATGAAAATTAGCATTGGTTTTCATATCTTTGCATCAGCCCCTGAGGAGGAATGATTATAACGCAGCCATTGCTTTTATGCTCTAATGATCTCCATAAATTATCAGAAGGTCAAATGTTACAATTACGTAAAGAAATCAGAAGTGGTGGCTGCTGTTACTGCGTCTGTTGGTGCCTTTGAGAAGCTGTTAAAGCTGTCTCTCAGTTGATGACTGCAAAGGTTTCAGTTCTGTGGAAGGTTAGGCTGATGAGAATGCTTATTGATACAGCTGATCGCGATGTAACAAAAAGCAGATATAAGGGTAGTAACAGAAGAAGAGCTCATGTCTGAAACATTTTAAATCTCTAAGGAGTCCCGTTTTCCTGCATTACGTACAAAATAGATGACGCTTTACTCTTGCTTTTTGGAGGGTTTTTCCTTTTTTTTTCCCTATCAAGAGCACGTAGGAGATTTAAGCCAAGAAACTGGGTGTCTGATCTTGCCCTGTCCTGCAGCTTTACAATGCACACCTCCAAAAAAAAAGAAAAAAAAAAAGGAAAAAAAAAAAAGCATATAGTGGTTTTTGTTTGTTGAAATACTGCTAGTTGGCTTGTTCTGTCCCACTCACTTTTGCCTTGATAGTCAGGAAGCATGATGCCCAAAATTAGGTAGTGGCTGAAAATGCTATTGTAGCTTCCCAGGCTAGAAGTGTGATGAAAAGCTGTGTGTTGTCTTTCCCTGCATGGTATGTTCTGCTGCGACTCTAATGGTCGGATGGCTGGACCTCTGCTTGGGTGGCTTCGGGCATTGGTTGCTGCAAATAACAGAACAGCCCGAAAGAAGAACTGAAGAGAGCTGCGAATGTGAAAACTTTTGAGTCAGTCCTCTTAAATAGTCCTTTAAATTTGTGAGTTTTTTCCAGTTTGCCATTTTTTAGGAAGACAGGACTGTGTTTCTGAATGTTTGTTCTGAAACGCTAGATGCTTGTGCTGGTGGCAGGGTGTTTTATATGTGGTAACCATAATAAAGAAAGGACACTGAGGTGCTGGAGGAGGTCCAAAGAAGGGCAACAAGGCTTGTGAAGGGCTTGGAGAATGTGCCCTTCAAGGAGCAACTAAGGGAACTGGGGCTGTTTAGTCTGGGGAAGAGGAGGCTGAGGGGAGACCTTGCGGCTCTCTTCCAATCTCTGTAAGGTGATTGCAATGAGAGTGGGGTTGGTATCTTCTCACTGGTGACAGGATAAGGGGAAATGGCCTCAAGTTGCACCAGGGTGAGTTTAGGTTGGATATGAGGAAAAACTTCTTTACAGAAAGGGTTGTTAAGCACTGGAATAGGCTCCCCAGGGAGGTGGTTGAGTCACCATCCCTGAATGTGTTTAAAAACCCTTTGGATGTGGTGCTCAGGGACATGATTTAGAGGAGGGTTGTTAGAGTTAGGGTACTATGGTTAGGTCATGGTTGATCTCAGTCTTGAAGGTCTTTTCCAACCTGAGGTATTCTGTGATTCTGATACTGTGATAGGGGGGAAATAAATGTCTTGCATCTGAAAGAATACTCTGATTGGGTTCTGTTTTGAGCTGCCCTGCAGAGAATCTGCTGGATTCTGAGAAGTTATCCTCTGCATGAAAAACATAGGAAGGAGAGGAAAGACCATGTGGATGCTCTTTTGTAGGCTTGTCTTATGTATTTACCAAAAGTTAGTAATTTCTCTGGAAGTTGGTTAGAATATTGACAGTGTAGTCTGCCTCTGAATTAATGTACCACAGTCTTGTGGCTCCGGGGTGGTTATTTTTCCCTTAGCCATCTGAGAAATCATAGGCTTCAGATGTTTGTGTATACAGACCTTTGGAAAAGCTCCTGCTTACCAACATAAGATTTAGCCTTAGCAGTAAACGAAATCAGCTCCTCTGAGATCTCCTGTCTGTTCTTGACTGCAGCAAAGGAGAACCAGCACGCTGCTTTCTTCAGTAGGAAAATCCATCCTGGAGAAAACAAGCAGTTGAGTGCGACTGCCGTGCTGCTGACTGAGTGGAGGTCAGCATGTGGCCATGCCCAGGTGTCTGCAAGATGAGGTGTAATCCAGCTCTGACAGAGCAGCATGGGCAATGTAGAAGATGGGCAGGATGACCACAGCAGCAGCCCCTGGCAGCTGATGGCTGCCATGCAGGTGGGCAGAAGGCACTGCACTGCTGTGTGCTGGGCCTGGGGAGCGGAGCTGGGTGAGTGCTGCCCCACCTTGGACAAGACTGAGCAGCATCAGCACCTGAGGCTTGGCCACTCGGTGTGCATTTTCTATGCCTGCTGCTGAACCTCGTATCAAAGCCGTAATGAGGTTTAATCATTTAATGTCTTGAGCTTAAACCTAAGGTTTTTTTTTGTTGTTTTTTTTTTTGTTTTTTTTTTTTTACTGCAGACTTGTCTGCTTCTCACAGAGTAGCTACTCGTTTTGAATGAAATTGAGTTCTTATTTCTGCACTTGGTAGTTCTATTCAGTTACATTTAAGCATGCTGTTGACTATATGTTTGTCCATAACCATGCTTTTTTTTTTTTTTCTTTAAATGAGTAACCCAGAGCAATTCCGTGTCAGTTATCGGAAAATATGCACTTTCACTTATATTTATTCTATCATCTGCTGTTTGGCTTCCTTCCAGGCGGAACAGCAGAGCATAACTCTGTATGTAGCTAGCATTCCTAGTGCCTCATCTGCAGTCATTACTCTAGCATCAGGGTTTTTGTCTTCCAGCGTTACAGTAAATGCACAGAAGTCAAGTTGTTTGGTGAAGAGAATAATAGTTTAGACAACTCTACAGTGTATTTTCTTGATGCAGTGACATTTAAATGGGATCTCCATCCACGGAGGTTACCAAGAGTCAGCCGGGCAAAGCCAGTTGATGAGTGTTTATTACTGTACCATTCTGCACATGGGGTTGGGCCAGAAGTCTCCAGAGGGTCCCTTCCAACCAACCCCCTCTTCCTCCAAGAAAGGGCTGAAATAAAAAGTTAGCAGATGGAACTGATGAAGACCCTACGGAATACTGGAGCTGGCACTCAGAAACAAGCAGAGAGATGAAGCAGGTTAAGCGTTGTTTGTGACTTTCAAGTGTTCTTTTTTTTCTTTTAACAGAGAAATCAATCATCACAATTCCAGCATGGGGTTGCTAACAGCTCGTGTCCAGTTCTTTGGGTATCACTTTGAGGCACTGGCATTTCCTAGGAAAATACAAATTACTCACATGAGCATTTTGATTATGTTTTGCCCATGAAAGATGCTTTTACTATGAAAGTTCAAGAGCCTTCAGTTGCTCATCCTGTATTGGTGAGCACAGCTGTTTGACCTTCAGCTTGCTATTGATGCCGCAGCCATAATGCTGATACCTTCACTTCCCAGTAACAGTTGATTTGGCAGCTCTGAAGGACAGTGGTGAGGAACATAGGAAATTTCAGATAGCGTGGACTGTAACAGTCTGTTCTCTTGGTTATGCGAGCCCAGCTGCCGTCTCCTCACTCAACACAGCAGGCTACAGCACCTCCTAACCCTCTTGGTGAATCTTTTCTAGTGTGCATCTCTGCTTTGCTGACAATTCCCATAGGGGGACCTACAGTGGGCACAGCAGTGTGTCATTTTTAATGTAATGTGTCTTTTTTTTTTTTTTTTTTTTTCCCCCTCAAAAGTACATTTGCCTTAATGCAGAAAGAAGTAGGGACCAGTGGGAATGGCTCATGATCTCCTCTCAGCGTATCAGTTACGTGTTCAGGAAATACAGGCTGTGCAGGCAGAAGCCATGTTTCTCAGCTCTGTCTGCAGTGCAGCATGGAGTCAAAGGGTCATGACTGCATCATTTAAAAAAAAAAAAAAAAAAAAAGGAGTGGGGGATGGGACAGCAGAAGCTTCCAGCTTCATCCACTTCTTAGACATGGATGTCCTGCAGGCAAAGGGGTGTTTGAATGGCTTGAAGCTTGTGTCTGGGTCGATATAGGATGGATCTCAGAGTACTGATGACACAGCAATGCCAGCTGCGGCTCATCCCCTTGTTTAAGGCACTTCCTGGTTTTATGATGAGTTCTCCACCTTAGTTTGAAATCCTTTTCAGAGGATCACTGAATCTCAGACTTGTAGGGGTTGGAAGGGATATCTGGAGGTCATTGAGGCCAACTACCTGCTAAAGCAGGTTCCGTGCAGTTGGTCACACAGGTTATGAGATCCCCCCTCAGCCTTCTTCTCCAGGCTAGAGCAGTCCCAGCTCTCTCAGCCTTTCCTCATAAGGGAGATGCTCCACGCTGCTCCTCATCCTTGGGGCCCTCCGCTGCACTCTCTCTACAAGTTCCCTGTCTTTCTTGAGCTGAGGAGCCCAGAATGGGACACAGTACTCCAGATGCGGCCTCACCAGGGCAGAAGAGAGGTAGAAGGTCTCCTTCTTGGCCTTCTGTCCACATCTTTTTGAATGCACCCCAGGATCCCATTGGCCTTCTTGGCTACAAGGGTACACTGCTGGCTCGTGGCCAACCTGCGATACAACTGAGATACCAAGGCCCTTCTCTGCAGAGCTCCTCTCCAGCAAGTCAGCCCCTCACCTGTACTGATGCATGTAAAGTTGTGTGCAGCCCAACCTGCAAGATTAAGGTTTCAGGTAGTGGAGTTCCTTCAGGAAAGCGGAATCCAATCAAATCCTTTGGCTTCCTGGAATCAAGATAGGGGGATGGAGTGAAGATGGTGTGTTTTCTTACACTTGGTCTGTTGCAAAGAGGCCTCCAGGCAGTCAGGGTTTGTGCAGTGTTTGGTGTCAGGCCCTGGCCATGCTATCAGCTCTTTGCAACAGGTTTCCTGTCATGTTGATAAGCGGTTCTCTAAACTGAGGAGGAGGGGGAGATCATCTTAGAGCCTTTACCTTCTCTCACAGATAACAGGTGGAGCTGAATGTTACAGGCCTGTAATCAGGTATCTCCCGTCTGTGAGGAAAGCACCCTCCATCTTCTGTGAAGTCACTTCTTAATGGTTGTGGATTCACCACATAGAAACGAGGAGTTGACACCTTCTTGAATGACAATTTACAAGGATGAAGCAAAAAGCAGCTCCCTACCTTCAGAATGGATTTAACATCACTACTTCTCTTGTGCAACATTAATTGTTCCTGCAGACATTTTAGCACCACCTAAAATCTTGCAGTGTCTTTTGACTGATTTCCTGTTTTAAACCTGCACATTAGAAATACGCTCTCTTTTACACCTCGGTAAATATTTTCTTTGGGAGTAGGATTTTAATCAATTGCTGCAAAATTAGCTTAATTTATTTGAATTTATATATATATTTTACTGTTACAGTAAAAATACTTGAGAGCTTGCGGAAGGTGCCAGGATGACAGCCTTGAAGTTAAGCTGATTGTTCCATTATTTTTCTGGCTCCTCTCTTTCAATCTCTCAAAAACCTCTGCTCCTTTCCAATCTCCCATGAGTTTGGTTTCTCAGATTGCTGAGAGCTCTGAGGCAGTGGGAGCCACTTCTCCAGCTATCTGTAGATGATACTTACCAAGTTTGTCTAATCTGAAGGTGTCTCATTTATTTCATTAGATCTAAATTCTCTCATTATTTCCTATCCTCTTCCTGATCCCTGATACTTTTTCATTTAAGATTATGTGCTTGAGCAGTCTTATCTTTCTACGGGACTAGTTCATCTCTTTAGATACATTAATTGCTAACACTCTTTAGGGAAGACAGATTCAAAAGAATAGGCGGTCCAGCTTGAAATCATCTGCTGATTCCTTTCCTTTGAATACATCTATCAGTGTTTTCTCTGGGTATTCAATAATGTAAGAACAAACTGTGTGTAAAATGATTGTTATTTTGTAATTCTCTTGCTAAATTGAATCTCATATTTCTTTGCATCTATTTGTTTACATTCACTTTAGTAAACAGAAAGTTTCCACTCACTTTGATTCCTTTTTCTGCTTATAAATCCACTGGTGAAGCACTACTACAAGGTTAGGAGCATGAAGTCCTCAAGCTGCGAGAAATGGGTCTATTCAGGTATGATCTAGTTGATGTCTTCCAATACAAGTCGAAACAAGATGAGGCATGAAAGGATTGAGTACAGCTCTGCTGAAAAGGATCTGGGGGTTCTGGTGGATGACAAGCTGGACATGAACCAGCAACGTGCCCTTGCAGCCCAAAAAGCCAACCATATCCTGGGCTGCATCAAAAGCAGCATGGGCAGCAGGGCGAGGGAGGTGATCCTGCCACTCTGTGCTGGTGAGGTCTCACCTGGAGCACCGCATTCAGATGTGGAGTCCTCAGTACAGGAGAGACACAGACCTGTTGGAGCGTGTACAGAGGAGGACCACAAAAATGATCCAAGGGATGGAACACCTCTCCTATAAGGACAGGGTGAGAGAGCTGGGGTTGTTCAGCATGGCGAGGTGACCTGATAGCAGCCTTTCAGTATTCAAAGAAGGGTTATAAGGAAGAGGGGACAAGTCACTTTAGCAGGGCCTGTTGTGATGTGACAAGGGGAAAAGAGTTTGAACTGAAAGAGGGGATATTTAGACTAGATATAAGGAAAAAGTTTTTTACAATAAGGATGGTGAGGCACTGGAATAGGTTTCCCAGAGGTGGTGGAAGCCCGGTGCCAGGGGACATTCAAGGTCAGGCTGTATGGGGCTCTGAGCACCCTGATCTAGCTGTAGGTGTCTCTGTTCATTACGGGGAAGTTGGACTAGATAACCTTTAAAGGTCACTTCCAACTCAAACAATTCTATGATTCCAGTAAATAATGGTTACAGGAAAGATGAACCCATTTCTCAGTGAGAGGTGATGGAACTCACAGCAAAGAACACAGGATGCAGCAAGGGGAACTCTAACTGGACTGAAAGAAAAAAATTCTTCCTTGGCAGAGGAGTTGAGCACTGGTGAAGGCTGGACAGGGAGCTGGTGGATGCTCATCCTTGGAATCCTTGAAGATGCTCAGACCTTATCTGGGTGAAGTCCTGAGCAAGCTGCTCTAGCCTGGAGGTCACCCCTACTCTGAGCAGGGGTTTGCAGCAACTAACCTGCAAAGGGTGATTCCAGCCTTAATCTCTTCCTGGTTCTATGATCACTCCCTGGGTGGATGCCTTTAGTAATGTGCAGTCACAGACATGTCAGTCTCTTCTGCTCAGTACTACGTTCACACACCCTCTGGCAATTCAGACATATATTGCAGTTCATGATTAGGGAAACGTGAACTTGTGGCAATCCTGAGGACAGCGATTTAACAGCACAGTCACCGGATTCCCTGACTCACTGTACAGTAGTTGAATATTGCCGGTCCTTTTCATTTACTGTCATTCAAGTTAATTCAGTGCAATGTGCCAAAATAGAGAGGGTTTTAGTTCATGAATCGGGGTACTAAAATATGACTGAGTTGAAACTGTAGATTACATTGTTAATGTTAGATTGGGTTACTAGAAATGGGCCTCCATCCCGGCTCCATATTGCCATGCTGCACTGTTAATTTAATAGCGCCATAGAAGGTGTGAGGCTGGCATGAACTGTGTCCCATGCTTCAGAATGCTGCATTCTTACCCGCAGAGTTGAGGTAAGACCAACTCACAGTACATGAGCAGTACGTGAACAACGTGAGATATCTACAGATTTGAATTGCTCCTGTTGTTATTAAGTCATACGCTCAGCTATGAATGTTATGTTGTCTCTAGAGGCAGAGTATGAACTGTACATAATGACTGTAAGTCTCAGATAGGGCACATCTGAGCAATGTTAGGACTCTTATTTCCTGTAAAAACCTGAAATCAGGGCAGGATTATCTGGTTACTAGACAGTACAGGAAAGCCCATGCTCCCTTTAATTTTGGCAAAGATGTGGTCACATGCACCACACCAGTGCTAGGCCTGGGCCTGAGCTTTGACCAGAGGGGATTTTGGACATTGAATGAATGGCATGTGATTGAACTGGAGTGCACAAGAAATGCATTTTCTCAGCTATCTCATTTTGGTAAAGAAGTCTGAGCACAGAAGGAATGACAGGCCATGGGGCACTAATCCTTTTCTCTCTGGAAAGGAATAATGGCAGGAGGTGATGAAAGAAAGCATGCTTTGGGTTCTTCTAGGTGGCCCATGAGACCATCTCAAAAACAAATTGTCTGTGGAGAAAAGTAATATGTGTGCTACTGAGTCTCCCGTAGGGCCTGTGTGCGATGTCAGCCAGCCCTCAGGAGACACTGCTGATGCTCTGGAATAGAATGTCTTACAGATGATGCTACAGCAACTGAATTTTACTTCCCTTTGGGGGAGGACTTCAGCAGCTGGATAATATCAGAAGCAGTTTAGTTAATCTAGGTTTTCTTTCTTAAAATGTTGGGGAGGGAATGTATTTTTCAGGTTATTTTTTTTATTAGCAAAACCTTTTCGAGCAACACTGCTATACAGTGCACTGGAAAAAGGTGAGCAAAAGAAAAACCAAGAGAAGTGTGTCAAATAACAAAAGCTGTCATCACGACAGACAAACAATTTATCTGTTCCCTATGGAAAATCTACTTACCGTGCTTTTCACATCCAATTAGGATTTGAATCCACATGGAGTGTTCAGGACAGCTCACAAAATAACTGACTCAAAACCCTCAAATAATCACCCGCTCTTTAACACTTCCTGTGACAAATTGTAGCAGGTCATGGAAGTGACATGCTTTATTAACAGGTCATGGAAGTGACATGCTTTATTAAGAACTGATGCCATATATAAGCTTTGCAGGGTTAAATAATCTGAAATCACTGAAAATGCTAGGAGTAATGTAATATTAATAGTATAAAATAATTTTTTGGGGGGGGGCTTTTCTGTCTGTCTTGGTGCAGCACGGTGACAACACCAGAATAACTGTACTGACCTCTGTGAACATTATTGAAAGGAGAGCAGAAAGCATAATCCTTTTCTGAAGGTCACAAAACTGTGCTGCAGGCCAGATTCAATCTGATAAGGTAAACATGGTGAATCAGGGTATTTTCCAATATTCTTTGCCAAGCGTCTACAAAAAGCTGAAATAAGTTTCTGTCCCTCTACATTAATTTGCAGGCTATAATCTGAGTTAAACTGAACTATGTTCCAAATCAACTCCGTCTGCTAAACAGAAGCATGGAAATAATAGAACAAGCTCAGTTGGAGGGGATGTGCGGAGGTGACACGGTGCAGCCCCTGCACCAAGAAGGGCCAGCCTCAAGGCTCAGGCAGTGTGCTAAAGGCCCAGCTGGGTCTTGGGAATGTCCTGAGCTGGAGATTCCACCATCTCCATGGGCAGCTGTGCCAGTGCTTGCCCACTCCTGCAGGGAAACATTCAGCAAAACCTACTGAAGTAGAATCAGCTGCCATTTACAGAGCTGAACTGAAATGCTGCGTTTTCATAAACACTGTGCTAGTTGAAGACCATTTAAAAAAAAAAACACAACCCAATACATGGGAGAACAGAGAGATCTCAGTAGGAAATGAGCGATTGCCAACAAATTACCATTGATTTACAGGGAGAATGTACAGAGACTTCTGTGAATGATACCTTTTTGTCAGGCCAATTGCAAAAATTGCCACTGGAAAAGCCTTACTGAGCAAAATTGAACAGCAGATGCTGATCATAAAAAGAAGTAAAAAGTCTCAAAGAGCCAGTGAGGACAACGCTTGCAGTTATGACTGGTAGCACCAAGCAAAGCCGTTGACTATTGTTTCTGTGTAAGGGCTGGGGACAGGATTTTAACAAATGCATCATGATTACTGGAAAGCCACTATGTTTGCCTCCAGAGCTTGAAAGTCAAAGATAGAAAGATTGATTCACTTCCCAGCAGCAATAAATTGCCCTTATGGATAATACCACGCAAGAGATGGCCCAGAAATGACCTGTCAGAAGAAACCAAAGCATAAGCAGCCCGTGATGACAGCTCTACAAGTTCTCATTATATAAAACGTTCTTCCAAGCGGGGTGACCTTGTTCAAGAAGCTGTTTGGAAATGCTGCCTCCCAGCACCACTTCAGGATGTAGGTTGGGACTTCACGAGTCCACAGCGTTGCAGAAGCAGGGTAGCGTGGGACTGATGGGAGCAGTGTGCCCAAGAAAAGCCTTCTCAGAACACTGCACACACCAAATGAAAACCAATTCCTTCCTGGCTTAGGAGAAAGAGCTTGTCTGGTCTATCAACATCCTCTTAAAAAGCATCTGCTCGTTCTTATATGGATATCTCCATTCACAAAGTGCTTGGTGCTTCCAAGTAAGAAAGTGAAACTGGTTTTGAGTGAATGTGCTGTCTCTGGGTGGGAGGGCAAAGGGGACACTGGAAAGCTGAGGAAGCTCTCTGATGGAAATAGAAATACTGCAACCTGTTGGAATAATAAGCAACTGCAGATACTGCAGATGGCTATGGGTGAGAGATACATTAGAGGGATTTTGAAGATCAAATATCCCATGTTAAAAGGAAAAGATGTAACTGAGGCATCCTGTGTATACATAACACTAAAACGATAGTTTTTCAGGAGTGTACATTTAGTCACTGATGCGCTTACCAGTTGTATTCCAGCTCCTGAGGGGAACATATCCACAGGAGAGCTGATCCCTTGAGTGCTTAAAGGAGCAATTAAGGACATCGCTAGCAAGCTATGTGATTTCCAAATGGCTACTTTCTCTGCAGACAGTGTTGAAGGCATGCCAGTTCTGGGCTTGTGAGTAATGATGGAGCCTTAGGAGGACAGGAAGCACCAGAGCAATCTGGTGAACAAGAAGGCAGGTACAAAGCCAAACAGAAAAGAGCAGTCTGTTCCAAAAAGGCCCAGTTGATGTGCGTGCACAAGCTTATAAGGGGCATAAAGCTGATGTTCAAGGGCTGCAAATGAAGCTATGATGCGTGTCATAACTATATACAGATAGAATAATATTAATGCATACTCTATATGCAATGTACATCATATATCACAGAAAGGCTCAAGTTGGAAGGGACCTCAGAGCCCACCCAGTCCCACCCTGTGCCGTGGGCAGGGCTGCTACCCTCCAGCTCAGCTGCCCAGGGCCCCATCCAACCTGGCCTTGAGCACCTTCAGGGATGGGGCACCACAGCTTCTATGGGCAGCTGTGCCAGAGCCTCACCACCCTCTGAGTGAAAGATTTCCTCCTAACATCTAACCTAGATCTCCCCTTTTTTAATTTAAAGCCATTCCCACTTATCCTGTCACTATCAGACCATGTAAAAAGTCACTCTGCCTCCTGCTTAAACGTTCCTTTTAAGTACAGGAAGGCCACAACTGGGTCTCTCCATAGCCTTTTCCTCTCCAGGCTGAAGAAAGGCAGCTCCCTCAACCTTTCTTCATAGAAGTACTCCAGCCTTCTGACCATCCTCGTGGCCCTCCTCTGGACTGCTTCAACAGTTCTGCATCAAACCTGTACTGGCATCCCAGGCCTGGATGCAATACTCCAGATGGAGCTTCACAAGGGCAGAATAGAGAGGGATTAGTTAATGTGCGCATACTCTAACATTTCATTTTGTTGTTTTAAATGTATGTTAAGTGCTTCTTTCATTTATACCTTGAATATTTTAAAATTTTATTGTGATATATTAATAGTTATAATTTTTCTATGTACTCTATATGCGTATTTTTGTATATATATATAACTCAGCATATAACAATATATGCATACGCTAAGATAATTATTTATAGGTTATTTAACAATAATATAATTGAATACGATATTTATATTTGATATAACGTGTTTTGTAATGTGAATGTTTAGCTATCAATGCTTACATACGTCGCATTCTATGTGTGTTACACAGGGTATAAGGTAATGCATATTACCAATGGAAATAAACATTTTAATTTCTTACTGAACCTGATTTTGTGCTGAAGGATAATCAAAATGCTGAGCGTCTGCTTTGTTCCGACAAAACAGAATGATTAAAAAAACAAACCAAAAAACAATGTTCTGAGTGATCTAGATACTCAGAAGCCAGTAAGACCTGTGCCTCTAGCTGACAGAGAGCTTTAACTGATCATTTGAAATTAAATCAAAACAGAACAACCCGGACAGATAAAGGAGAACTTAATATAACTAATCACTTAAAAACCTTTGAGGAAATTCTTTCCTAGCAGCGATAAAAAATTCAGAATCTTGTTATGGCTAAAAATCAGTCCGTGAAACAGAAAGCAGACTAGGACAGAGAAATCGATTCTCAGGAGGATGAAAGATTAGGAAAGTCAAGTGTTTAAAAGCAGCAACCTTAACAGTAGATCTGTATTAAATACTTGAAAATTTGAAGAGGTTGGGAATAATGGACATGCAGAATTTGCTGAGGCTACAGAGGCATTTGTTTTAGTTTAAATGTGGGAATATTACAAGGCAGTCTAATGAAGAAGAGCGTGACAAAAGATGAATAAACGATGATGTTGTATCGAATGGCCCTCCATATTCACTGCAAAGGAAGGAGTGCTGGGTGGAAAACAGCAAACTTTTTAAGCGCTTCGGAATTTTAATAATAATACTGTGTTTATAGTGAGACACAGGCACTGCCATACACAGACCCAGAGATGTGGTCAGATGTCCACCTCCTGAGATATTCGGGACTCACCTGGACAGTGCCCTGAGCAGCCTGATCTGATCTCAGCGCTGGCCCTTCTCTCAGTTAGAGGTTGAGGGAGATAACTTCACTCCAGCCTGAATCTTCCTGACCCCTAGGATCAGTCTCGTGCTCTCCTCTGAGCCACTGGGATACATTTTGATGGCTGTCTCATCCAGCTGCACGATTCTCATTTGTACTGATCTCGACATTTCTACCTTATATAGAAAATCCAAAACAGATACCTGCTTCACATCTTGCCTAGCACAAGATGAAACAGTTGTTTGCACAGAACATCAAGAACACAGAATGGAATTTGCAAGCAATATTGAAAGATTATGAGATACAGTATAAGAATATTGTCAGACATTCTTTTGGAAAAGCAGTGTATCTTCCTGTATATTTTTACAGCGTGTTCAGAGCCCTTGAATATCCTAGCAATAAAGTCACTGACCAACTGGAGCTGCCCCAAACATAGCACAGTATGAATGCCAGCATTTTTGACAAGCATTAAGCACGATAAAATTTCCTTTGGAATTAAGTGCAGTAACAGACAAAATCAGAGCTCCCTGCAAAGTGTGAGGGTTATCCTTGCCTCTGGTTATCCCTGGCTTCTTTAGGTGCATATGGCTCTGAGGCACTGCACACACTCATTCAGAGAGATATGGGGAAGCCACTGCATGCTGTCCACTGTGTCTCATGGCACTCCATAGTTAACCCTGACTAGTTTCCACAGGGCCACTTGCTACTTTCTGAATTATCTGGATCCCTTTACACTAAATTAAAGGTTACTTTTGTTCAAGCAGAATCACAGAATCATTAGGGTTTCCCGAACACCTCGAGGGACGGTGACTCCACCACTTTCCTAGGCAGCCTGTGCCACTGCCTCACCACTCTTTCTGAGGATAAACTGTTCCTAGTATCCAATCTGGATCTCTTCTGGCATGAATTGTTGCCTAATGCTGATAAAATGTTTTGGTTTTAATTACTTTTGACCTTGAAGATGGAAGACCAGGGAAAACTTTTCTTAAGTAACTTCTCTAGTCCAACCCATAGTGTTATGTTGTTTAGGAAGTAAGAGACTGAGGTATGGAGGGAGGGTGGGGCTTTTTCCTATGATTTGAGGTTTAATTGTGTCAGTCACTATACTGGATTTTTGCCTTACTGACAGAAAGTGGAAAGCAGTGAGAGTACAGAAGGAGGGATGTGAAGGTGCTTGTCTGTCTCAGCAGAGTGCATTTTCTTGCCAGCTGGCCTTCTGAATTTGCTCCCTTTGGCTCGATCAGCCTAGAACATAACACCTCAGCTGGTGTTACTTTGCTTTCCTTCCCCCCTTACCCTGTCCGCTTTATCCACAAGGCAGCAGCAGATGATTGATCTGGGAAGAATAAACTTCTTTTCAATATATAGCTCTTAGATGAAGAGGTCTCTCCGGTCAGGGAACTGTGAAATAATGAAACAATTACATCCTATTGCTTATTTCCTCCTGAGGGACAAGGTAAGACTTTGTATTTTCTTACAAGTGAGTGGATTCCACCGAAGATATCTCAATGTTTCTCTTCCAGATTGAAATAATTTAATTGAACGAATACCTTCACAGGATTACATTTTGACTAGCTACTCGAATCAACCTCTTATACTACTGATGTTGACTCAGCTTTGCCAGTGTTGTCACTCATGGAGCTCTGGCATTCTTGGTTTGGCTGTGTGTGACAGTGAGCCAAGGGCAGGAAAGGACTATGGGAGGTGGAAACAATGTCCTTAAAGACTGTTTTCCCTCAGCATAAATCTGGCCTCTGAGAAGTTAAGGGGCTTCTGGAAGTATTCTTCAGTTGGGTACAGGGAGGTCCTATCCTGCTACTGTTTTTTTCTCTTACAGAGAAAAATATCTGGACAAACATTTAAACAAAACAAAACAACTTGTTGTTGCTTGGCCTTGTTCATAGGAAGCTGACTATGCTTGTTGTTTAACTTCATGAGGTAATGAATATACTTAAGGTTTCATCATTTGCTTTATAGCATCAGTATTAGCGGACAAAAGAATGTAGGTGTTGATAAACAAAATACCTTTTCAATTTCTCTGTTGTTACACACCACATAACAAAATCTCAAAACACCTGAAAGAAGTGTCCTGAATAGGTTGTTTATTCCCTACAATTAATTTCAATGACAGAGATGGTATGAACACGTTGTAAATCAGGGCCGTCTGCTCTTTGATTCATGCAAAGGCAAAAGCAATGTGTATTTGTGCTTATTAAGTTAAGCACACATTTCAATGACTCGTTACACCGACTGCTTCCCACTTTCTTTCCGGCTGGTATGTTGTACAAAACTTACCTAAAAACATACATAACCAGGTGCAGATATGCAAAGCAGGAATGAGTCAGACAAGTTTACAGATTCCTGCCTGGCCAGGGATGGAGGGAATAAAGATGTTTATGAACGCTTTCCTTCCTACCAAAACTTGCCATTTTTTTCATTTAAAAGGAGTCCACAGTGGCTCCTGATGGTGCCAGTGACAAGGTCCCTTGGGTGAGATCCAAACATACTCCAGAATCTCTTGGGAAAAGGCTGGGAAGGTGGAAAGGCGCATTACCAGACTGGAAAGGCTGCTCCAGGCATGTGAAGTAATGTAGGAGAAAGGTACAAAGAATTTCCTGTTAATCTTTCAAATTTCTAGGCACCTGATTTCCTGTCTTTCCCAGTCTGATCTGCTTACCTACCAGAAATTCATGTTCTCCCATCAGCAGCTTTCCAAAGAAATGAGCGGAATAATCTGAAGCTTGTCCCTCAGGAGGCTGCAATAACTTCTGCTGTTTTTCCTTCCTTCCAATGAAACCGTAAGCTCTCCCAGGACCACAATTACCTGCCATACTTTACGATCACCATGTGCGCTGTTGTGGGCACCTCCTTCACCACCTTCACCGTGGCAGACCCTCACCATACATACCTGGTTTATTACATCAGCATCTACCCTGGCTATTATGGGCAGTGTCCAACTTGCTCTCTTTGAGAACTGGTGCATGAATTATTGAGCAGACAGCAACCTGATCACATCATCTGCCAGTGGAATTCACGTCAAGAAATATGTTCTCTCTTCAGATCACTTCCAATGGGAAAGAATCTTTGAACTTTGTACTGCCAGTACAGAAAGAAGAAGAAATGGCTTTGAGATAAAGTTGTCTCAAATACTGCAGCAAATGTGCATGTAGTTGTGCTTCAGTTTTGAAAGCCTTATGGGTATTACAGTGGAATGAATAACAGAATGGTTTGTTTCAGGTTTGGTTTTGATTTGGGTCCATGTTTCCCCTGTATATGTACACACACACATTGGAAATAACAATTGAGTGCTTGTAGAGGAGCTGGCCAAAAGGTCAGGCCAAGGGTCAGATTTCTCCTCTTTGGTGATAGAGAGGAGGCAAGAAACTCCCCACACCTTCCTTGCAAAAAACCATGTACAGGGTGGGCACCAGTTGTGCTCTCAGAAAGTAGCGGACCTGCTTGTGCAATGCTCAGTGCCCAAACCAACTGTGCTTCCAGTGTTATTCATTTCACACCCAGTAGGACGTAGCTGAATCACAACATTACTCACTGTTGCAATGTTAACAGCTGTGCTCTAGGGCCGGTCACTTCGAATACATTAGCTCTTTGTTCAGTCCTTTTGTTTTTCCCAAGTGCTTGTGAGGGAGGGGCACTTGACAACACAACTTTATCTCAGAACTGGTGTCAAAATAAATGCCTCCACAAAAAGCTTTCCTGTCTAGGAACAGCCATGCAGAGCACATCAGGGAGCAGGAAAGACAATTCCGGGTCCCTACACTGCTCTTTTTTGACCAGGTGGGCAGGGGAACCACGTGGATTTTAACCACACTGGGATGTGTTGTGCAGCAGAATGATGTAAAGCTGTTACAAACAGATGTGCTACGCTATGACACATTCCAGTGGAAATCCCCGTCAGAAATGCCAGCAAAACCCTCTGCCTTTTGTTTTGTTTTGCCTCAAACATGAATCTGCAAAAATTTTACAGGGAGCTGGTTATAAAACGAGGGCAACACCAATGACAGGGGCTTTGGCCTTAGGAATTCAAGACTGGCTCACCTTACCAGCCATTAAAGCCTTCCAACATCAGGCAACTTCAAGTATGGTAACCCGCTTATTAGAATTTAGAAAATTTCCCCACAGAAGATGCCATCTGTAAGCTCCAGGTTTGCTTTGCATGTTTTCCTTTGTATTCTCTACCGCTGTCTTTCAGCCTTGCATGGTACTTAACCATAAACAGCTGGCTCTTCCTGGAGGTTCCTCTCCCGAGAGAAGAAGGTAGGAAGCCTGAAGAATTGTGCTGCTTGATTGCTTCTGGGTAAATGAGAATGTATGGAGTGGAGAAGTAGCTGACTCATCTTCTGCTTTTATGATACCATATGCAGCACCTTCTGCCTGTTTACCCTCCTTCCAACCTTCTGACTATCAAGGAGGTCACATAGCATGAAGTACTTATGCAGCTTTGGAAAAAAGCATGTGCTAATGTGGTAATTCACGAATCACCAGGTGTTTTCCTTTCATTTGTGCCGGCGTAATTAATTTTTGAATTTGCTTGTATGCAAGTTTTCAGCTTCCTTTCATTTATCCTCAGCTGTGTTTTTTATTATGGTTGACAAATTATTTCTCAAGCATAACAGGATGGGAAATGCTATTTATCACTATTATAATCATTTAATTCAGTGAGTTGTAAATAAGGCAGCCTCCTGAAAGTGACTTGAAGTTGCATAGCTAAGCAGCTTTAGGCAGAGCATCACAGGACAGACGTATTTTTTGGCCATGCAATTTGTTTCCCCAGTACCTCTGAACAGCAAAATTAATAATATTACAGAATCACAGAAACGTTTAGTTTGCGAAGAACCTACGGAGTTCTCTAGTACAAACTTTTGTTTCAAGAGAGGCTAAATTCAAAGCTGCATCAGGTTACTCAGGGCATTGTCAAGCCGATGCCCCAAAATCCCCCACAACGGAGATTCCATTACTTCTGGGCAACTTACTGCAGAGCTTAACTGCATGTGGTGAAGAGGCTCTTCCCTCTGTCCAGCTAGAACTCTGCTTCATTTCTACTCATATCTGCTGCCTCTTGCTCTTTTGTTCTCCATCTCAGAGAAGAGCATGGTTCCATCTTCTCTTCTACCCGCTTCTAGGCAGTGAAGGGCTGCAGTCAGACTCCCCTCAGCCTTCTCCTCCCAGGCTGAGCAGAACCTTCTCTCTCAGCCTCTTTCCACACGTAACAAGCTTCAGACGTCTAACCATCTTGGTGCCTCTCCACTGGATTCCTTCCAGTTAGTCAAAAAACACCTTGTTCTAGGGGGCCAAAACTGGAGACAGTATTCCAGATGTCCTTAGCCCATTAGTGATGAGCAAAGGAAAAGAACTGCTTCTTTTGACCAGTTGGCTATGCCCTCATTCACATAAGGGTACACTATTGAACCCTTGCAAATCTGCTGCCCACCAGTGCCTCCAAATCTTTGAAGTGGGAGCTAGACAGAGAATCTCCAGCTTGCACTGATCAATTGGATGGCTCCATTCCAAAACTGCAGGACTTAGCTCCTGTTGTCAAATTCCATGAAGTTCCTGTTGGCCCATTCCTTCAGCTTGTTCAGGTCCCTCTGAACTGAGCCTTGCCTTCCAGAATATTCATCATCCAAATTTGGTGAGATCATCATAAATTCTATTAGTATACTACAAAATGGTATTTATGTAATAATTAAATTTAATAACAAAATCACCTCCAATATGAGGCCTGTAGTTTGTACCATCAGCACACAGATGATGATACAAACAGATACCACTCAGAAACAAATAGTACTGACACCAATGAAAAGACGATTCAAATCCCTCTTAGGGCTTTCATTCCCAAGATGCGTGGTAACTTGTGAAAGCATGGATTTCTGTGCTGAATTCTGGGTTGTGATGAGAAACTTCAGAAGCGGAATATTTGGCAAAAGTCTATGAATCTTTCTTATGCAAATGGCAAGCGAAGAACTCTTCTAGATCACGCAGGCAATTAGATTTGGCTCAGTTACGTTTCATTGATTTTGCGAGGAGAACTGAGACATACTTCAAGTATTTCTGTTAGTAAATCAATGTAATTTAAAACACATGAGGTCACTGGGTAAGAAAACACGAGACTATTTGACAACAAAAGACAATGCATGCTAAGTGTGGTGGCAAACACTTACTATAAAATGCAACGTTTTCCCAATGTGAGGAGTTATCTCTCAATTCCTGTTTGGTGAAACACAACTGCAATGAATATTTATCACCACTTTATTTAGCAGCGCGAACAAAAGGAACTGTTATAAATAAACAAATAACACTATGGCAGTTTCACTGCTGTTATCTTGACATTCTGTTCTGAAGTCAATCAAACTGAAAGACAAAGCAATCAGGGAAAAGACCAATTCAGGCACCCAAATTGCAGTTTCTATTTTTGTGTGTTAACTACCGTCATCACCGATTTGTCCAAGATACCAGCATGAGGAAGCTGTTGGTGGAATATGACAGGTGTCAGCATGGCATTTGCATGCTTCTAGAATGAAAGGGAGGTTTTAAACGTCAATCGACACGACTTGTTTTAAGGTTCCCTTAGCATATTAGTAAAATTCTGAAGAAATTTACAGAGAGGTCACACTTGCAAAGTAGTGCAACTTAAGTTTAAGAGAATGTTATTAAATAGTCAGTAATATAGTAGGGGAAAAAGGGAGGCAACTCTGCCTTTGTAACTTCTTGCAGTGTCCCTACTGGCTGCTCTTGCGGCTGTCCCTCACCTCTAGCCTTTCATGTACGAAATGAAACTGCCTCTCTGGTGCAGTTGTGCTGATAATAGCAGCTGACTCACTTTCAACCCATTTGTCCTCAGACCTACTTTGACAGTCACTTTATTCTTCAGAGCGAGCAGAGCAAAACTTTAAAATGTGTCACTAACTTGCACAAAAACCTCCGGAGCAAATTTAGTAACCCATCTGCTCTGCAGAGCAGAACCCAGGTCAGGAATGCACTGAACACTTTGATTCAATCCACCTAATATAGATGTTTGTAAACTATTCTCAAGATATGGATGTAAAGCAAGATGCACATTGCCTGGATAGGCTCGGAGGCCTGCTCACCCAAACAGAAAGGCAGGAGAAGATATGTGTCCAGGAGCTTTTCTTCAGCATCAACACTGACTGCCATCTTCTGAAATGTGCTGTGTGTTGCAGAAACCATCTAACATCATAGGTTGGTGCTTGTCAGGCTACTAGGGGAACAGAACACTGGAAAATTCCACTGTGCGGGCAGGTTGGCCTGCTTAATTCTGTTAGTGTAATCCATTGTACACTTTGAGAGGGACCTTCCTTCACCAGCATTCACCTACTGCGTGGAAGGGTCAGACCTTTCACACGGACTACGCAAATGCTTCCCAATGTCAGACAGCTAGGCCTTCAGGTCCCTAAGCATGCATCACACCTGCCCACATAGCACTAAAAAGTAAATCTTCAGAACACCCACAAAGCACCACAGCCCAGCATTCAGCTGGAAGACAGCTATTCTTTAAAACCATCCCCAACAAGAAAAACGTGTTCATATTCAGCCATTTCAATGGAGTATTCTAAAACCATGGAAGGAGCAGTCCTTCAGAGTAGCCCTGCAGAGAAGAACCTGGGGGTCCTGGTGGATGAAAAACTGAACAGGAGCCAGCAGTGTACTCTTGCAGCTCAGAAAGCAAATGGTATCCTGGGCTCCATCAGAAGAGGGGTGGCCAGCAGGGACAGGGAGGTGACTCTGCTCTTGTGAGGCCCCATCTGCAGTACTGCATCCAGGTATGGAGCCCCCAGTACAAGAAAGACAGGGAGCTGTTGGAGAGGGTCCAGAGGAGAGCCACAAAGATGATTAGGGGGTTGGAGCACCTCCCCTACGAAGACAGGCTGAGGGAGCTGGGCATCTTCAGCCTGGAGAAAAGAAGGCTGCGGAGCGACCTAATTGCAGCCTTTCGGTACGTGAAGGGAGCCTATAAACAGGATGGGAGTAAACTCTTTGGAAGGGTGGATAACTGCAGGACAAGGGGAAATGGTTTTAAGTTGAAGGAGTTAGGGGGAAGATCTTTACTATGAGAGTGGTGAGGTGCTGGAACAGGCTGCCCAGAGAGGTTGTGGATGCCCCATCCCTGGAGGTGTTCAAGGCTGGGTTGGATGCGGCCCTGGGCAACCTGGTCTAGTAAATAGGGAGGTCGGTGGCCCTGCCTGGCACAGGGGTTGGAGATTCATGATCCTTGAGGTCTTGAGGCCCAACCCGGGCCATTCTGTGATTCTGTGATCTCTGATCATACAGTCATGGCACCTGGATTTGTCATACTAGAAAGTCTTTGTCCCAACAATGATATTTATAGAAGAAGGTCCATTTTAAGATCTTATTTACTGCTTAGGGCAAAGAATGAATTGAGCTCCTTTTTTTATATGATAGAGTCAGAGCTTCAAATAAACAGTCCACACCTATCATCTTTCTTTAAACTTGGGACTGAAGTGCAGGCTGGAATGGAGAAACTGCCTTTGGGAGAGAAAATAAGGCAAGTTCAAGAGGTCTTTTGAGAGCCATGGTTTGGTTTTAGAGCTCTTAGGACAAATTCCTAATGTGCACCATGTTCCCATATAAATCATCAGCTCTGCTCTTTGTGGAGATCCTTCAGCATTTAGATGTTCAGAGCCAACTTCCTCCCTTTACCATAAGCTTTTTTCATCCCATGCCTGCATTCAGCTGAGTAGCTTTTCCAGACTTAAAGAAGGTCTTCCAAAAGGACACATTCTAAAATAGACAGGAAGCAATTTCCTAATGTCATTTCACACCTCCCCAGATGCTACTTTCAAATTAATCATCTGTTCTGGGGGCAGCAGATGGAAAATAATATTCTTGATTAAATGGGTCTAATGAGAACTGGAGGACCTGTGTTGACTGTAGATTTCACAAGAAGCCCTGAGAAGTTTTTGGACTGAGTGGGAATATTGACATTTACTGTAAGCAAAAGAAGTGCTGCTACTTCTTGACTACCGAGAAACTTTGATAAAGCAAAAGACTGGCAATCTATTTTGATTTTGGCCTCCCCAAGCTTAAGACCTGGAATGACACTTGATCTGTTTTTCAGCCATGAAAGCGAGCTGATGACCCGATTCGAGTTTCACACCACAGCTCCAAAACTTGTCATCCTTCTCAGTTGCCAGGAGGAGGATAGAGTGAGGAGGAAGCAGGCAGCACTTTCTAGGACAGAAACAAAAAGGACATTTCAGGATCTTTTTCACTGAAGCTCCTGCAACATGAAGGCACTGGGAACAGCTCTGCAGTCAACTCCTGCAGTGGGTCCCATCTAAGCTAGTTGGTCCTATGTAAATGGCTGTCCAACACCCCTGCCTGGTGCCTCCTGCTACCATGCTGTGCTCTTCTCCCTTGATCCCTCATTTTACCCCCTTCCACGATCATGCTGCTCTGGTGTTTCAGCTGTCTGATTACTTTCTCCTCACTTCATATTTCTCTCTCTCTCTCTCCCCTAGATCTTGCTCCCTTCCTTTCTCTCACACGCTTCCCTTTCCTGATTTTCTACATCGTTTTTTTTCCCGCTTGTTGGATGCAGAAAAAACTAGAACCCATTCTTCAGCAATAGCACTGAGGCATAAACTACTGATACGGCTAGATAATAATGATACAGTATTTTCCCTTAAAATAGTTCAACCCTCTTTCCAAATCTTTTAATTACCTACATTCCTAGCAATCTGCCTTCCTCCGTGGTCAGCAGCACAATGCTTCTTTGCTCCCTGCTGTTCCCTTTTCCCTTCACTTCCCTTGCACAAGTTGCTCCTGCTGTAAGCTGTCTCTTCAATAGGAACATTTTTATTTTTGGTGAGGCAGGAACTTCATCCTGCCCTAGTTCATGCAGTGTACTTTTGCTTCTTTCTTCCTTGGACTGTTTGTTGCCGTAGCTTATCACATGCGCTCTGCTCCCCTTCTGCTACAGCTTCAAAGCACTCCACATTTTGATTTGCCTCTCCTGCAGCTCCGAGACTCAGAGTGATACAAAGAACCTCCTACAGCCAGAAAGCAACTCTGCTTTTTAGCAGCGACGTTTGCTCTAACTATTTAAAGCACGTTTAAGAAGATACATAATAAGTAGGCTTGAGGGAAGTGGTAGCGATCCACCCACTATCTTCCTTTTAGCTAACCCTTTAATTAAATATTAAAGATACGGTTCTCAGGAAGATTTAGAATAACTCACTGGCAGAAAAAATGAGACAGGTTGAAACACAGCAGAGAAAGAAACATTCCCCCCCAAGATTTCACCACACCTTCACGCTGCTTTTAACAGTATTTTACCGTACTGATGAGGCAAGAGCTTTTCAGAAGGGAAATAAACCTTCCCAGCTTTCCCGTGATAGATCTCTCTATACATTTTCAGTAACTCCCACTAGGGACTGCAAATTATACAATGCCTAACTAAACATACTTGCTTCCTCTTTCCTAGCAGAGAGCAAAAAAGCGTTCATAAAAATGGATAACTAAATTACTTGAAATGTTATTCCTCTCTCAAAGGACACATTCTGCAGCTGGATGCACAGAAGCAACACAGAGTTGGAGAGGGAAAGCATATACACACTGAATTACAGCATTGTCCCCGAGTATAAAACAGGCTGAGATAAATCATAGCAAGATCTGTGTAGATTTATGGTAAGAAGCATTTCCAGTTATAACTGAGATAAGGCACACCATGTGGGTGTCACAATGGTCAGAGGAGAAAGAGGAGGCAAAAAGAGAAAGTGTGAGAAACCAGCGATGTTCACAAGACTGCGTGGCTCTGACCTGCATAGCCATTTTGGTGAAAGCTCTGATTGTTTTCCTCTCCATCAAGCTGACAAACAGCCACACTGTCAAAGCAGATGAACTAAGCAGTGGTTTTGCACCAGTACTGCATGAATACCTATCTGCTCTGCTACTTCTTAATTTGCGCTCTTGTTCCTTCGATCCTCTTTGGTCTTCTCTGTTGTGTGCAGTCTTACATCAAAGCCCCAGAATTCTCTGTACGGTCTCCACGGATGCTGTAACACAACCAGAACTCAGTCAACCACTTCTACTTGGCTTTGTGTTAGACACGCAAAGGAAAGCATTTTCAAGAGTGCACTTCTTCCCCCTCCAAATTAGATTCTTACAAATGATACTGTCCTGCTTTCAATTAAAATACCACCATCATATGATTTCACAGTAGGAGATCTATTATTTTGAATACAAAGGTTGGCCAAAATGATTAAATTCTTGAGGCAACAAAAATGATACTGGTGATTTTATTCAGCATGTGTCCAATACGATTTTCCAGTCAGAATCCACATTTTTAATGCTTTTCTTATACCATTCTAAACATTACCTTCAGCTTTTACGGAGTCCCTTAAGAACGTTTTTCCATTTGTTTACCAGAAAACTTAAATCTTAATGATTAAATAATAGGACACTTATATACATCAGTGGGTTTTCTCAGATACCGGGCTCTAAGTACATACAATGTCTATTGAGTAGAAAGAAAAAAAGAAAAATCCAGTCATGCAAATCGTCTTACAAACCGTGTTTCATTTGCTTCGAAAATTTTTACTCCGTTTCTGGCATATCGTTTTAAAATTAAGCAGACAATTGTTAAGGTTGCTTTGTCCATTTCCACTTGTTTGTTTTGCCGTTTTGAAGAACTGAGGGGCCACATGCGACTGCAGAAGGTTCTGGCAGGGTAATTATGCTTCTGCTACCACCAACCACTCCGAGCCCTGGTGTGGATGCTTTTGAAAAAAACCACCTAACCTTCAGCTAACTGCACTGCTTTATTTCTGAACAGCACATCACAGTATCAGCATAGATAGCACACTGTAACCGGTTGGGTGATCCCACTTAATAATTTGTCATGTCAACACTAGGACCTTTCAGCGTTTTAATTCCTGTTTCATTTATGAATTAAAGGTCATATATAGAGCACAAATGAGGTCTAAATTTAGTCACAGCAGACCACAGTTCCACATAAAGACAAATCTTCAAGTTATGTTGACCTGCTAGGAGACAAAGATAAACAGCACAGCAAACATGTACCTGCAATGCACTGCTTCCCTATTAAATATTAACTGTTTCATTTACATTTAAATGAACTGAGCAGTAATGGATAGACTTTCCAGTACTGCTGTTTGGTGCTGCTGTCATGGAAAGAAGCTGAAGACAATGTGGGCTGTATGGGGGCAAATGATGCAATCTCAACATCCGCTCAAGTGACTTCAATGACGACCATTCTCCAGTCTTGAAACATAATCCTAAACAGCATCTTTTTTTCCTCTCCCTCTGTAAACACATCTGTTCATAAATAACTTAGATGTCTCCTTGACATTCATGGTATGTAACTGAAGCTGAAGTAGAAAAGGATGGGCGGTGTACAGCACTGAGGAGATGTCACAGTACTTTTGTTCAGCATTTTTGTTAAGTGCGGGTTGCTAACATCAGCCATCAGAGACGGGTGGAGTGACCCACCCATATTTTTCATGGGTCTTCACCAAACTCTTAAATGTTGCTTCAGCTTCCTTTCGACTGAACGACTTTTTTGATTTGCCAGCTTTTCTGCAGATACGGCCCTGCACCGAACAAAAGAGAAAACCTTCATTAAGCATGTGAATATGCGCAGCTGGAAACCATAGTTTAAGTTTTCAACACCTCCAGGCATTAGGCACTCATTTGCAGATCCCAGAAAGCACAGCTCCCAAACTGGGAACTGCAGCAGGCAAATACACTATTAGAGATCATTAAACATTATAATGCGGTAAAGGAGGAAAAAAAAACAAAAACAAAAAAAAGCCCCGACCTCTGCATGGCTTTTCTCCCCAGCAAGCCCCTGTGCTGGCACACTGCCCTTCCGGGCTCACTGCTTTTTCTTGATGCATGTGGACTGTGCAGACGAAGGCAGGGATGCCTGCTCCACAGCACTTGGCGTGCCAGCCCTCACTGCACAGTCCAAGGGCAGCACTAAGCAGGTGTGCAGCCCCAGGCCCTTTCCTGCTGCTAAAGAGAGGGGCTCCACGGGTCACCCCTATGCTCCAGGAACCAGCACGGGTCTGAGAAGACAGACAGACACTTCTGAGCAATTTTTATGCCACGCTCATAAAGCAGTCTGAGGTGAGACTGACTGTGGGGCAGCCGACGACTGGAAAAGCACCACAAAGTGTGACGCGTTTCTGCTTGCTCCATCTCAGTGCTACCCGTATCCGACCCACCACACTCTGCTGCTAATGCAGAACATCACTACAAAATGCGCACTGCCCCTGAAACACACTTCATTTGCCTTCTCCTCTGACCTGTCAGAAACAAACAGCCCTGGGATTTCTTGCAGGCAGGAGCACCTGCTTGCTTCCAGCCTACATAAAAAAAAAAATTCCTATTTACATACTACCGCCTCATGACGAGTTGACTTGATAATACCTGAATACATATGCATCTAACCATACTGCACTTTTATTACTTCGCAATTAAATATTACCTCTAAACACACGGCGGTATATAATTTCAGATCCTTGCATGGTAACATAGACATTTAGTGCGTTATTAATAGCCCACCTTATTTTGCACATTGGTCTGTGTCAACTACAAAGCAGCAGAAGAAAGAAATATAGCTGTAAATTTATTCCGTTCTACCGCACTAATACTCTTTAAAGCATTTATGCCTATTGGATTTGTCACAAAATAGATGTTTATTAAAATCAAGCACTATAATTTCTCCAACTTGTCAGCCTGAACTTCTTTAGACTATATTGTATTTGATGAGCAAAAACCACAGGATCCAAGTTTGCGTGCTCTTATTTTTTGCACTCTTTCGCTCAGAAGGATGCAGTATTATTACTGGGAAAATGATTAGCTGCGGGGAGAAAAAGAATAAAGCATGGGGGAAAAAAAAAAAAACAAAACCCATGAACTCTATCCTCAGAGTACCACTAAACAAGTAAGATTCCTCTGCAGACATCTCATTTGAGAAAGCTGTCAAAATACTGCACAGATACCGTTTTGTTCAGCACCGCTACTGTTATAACAAAACTATGGATGCAGGACATTAAAAAAAGCCAGTCTTCATTCCTGTCCTTAAAAATCATTTTCCTGCGTGCTTTGACTTCTCTTCCAGAAAACCTGATATTAGGAACTTCATTTCACTCTTGATTCATCCCTCCCTGGTTTTCTCAGATACAGCTATTTTACCTTTTGATGCTTTTCTTCCTATCCCCCACTTATAAAATGGCAGTATATCTTCTCTTCAAATAACCTGCTAGACTGAACAGCAAGACAACTTCCCAATCCCCATACTAACCCGGGGATTGCTATTTCACAACTAAGGGTGGTCTGAAGGGTATTCAGTTAGCACCGCAAACGTGTTTGCTTAAAATAAAAGTTCCTTTTTCAGTTTTATTTAATTACCAATTTCACCAAAACTAAGTAACATTTTCAAAATCTCCCAAGTGCTACTTTTGATATTGCTCTTCCCTGGAGAATTACTGCTCCAGTTGGGTGCTGAGCACACAATGCATTCCCAGCGACTTATTAAATTCCATATGCTGCAGCAGTTACAAAACATATTTTGTATGTTTTTCCTAGTCCAAGCTTCCGCTGGAAGCATACTTGGAGAAATATAGGAAAAGTTAATGCAAATTGCATCAGAAGATGAAATTAGCAAGGGAAATTATGTCTTCAAAATGTCACCCATTAAGTACTTTTGAATGTATATATAAACCTGATTCAGTACTTTGTTTATAGACTAGACCAACTCGCCATCTCATCTTAGATGCAAGATTTCTTTATAATTTAAAGCTTTTATACCTTTCCGAATTGTCTGCATACCACCTACTACAGTATGATCTTTGCCTTCTTCAGTTTTAAGCAAGTTTTAATACTAGACTGTACTTAGAAATAGGATCTTGGCATTCAGAACAGCTACCGCTCACATTCGGTGTCAACTGCTTACTGCTTTGAAAAAGGAAAGAATTCTTTGGTGTTGGAATAACGTAGCAAGCATCATGCCACCTAAAACGTCACTGGAGCTGCAAGAGACAAAACGAGCATTGTCCCATGATTTTCTTCTCATACTTCCTTTTAGTGTAATAAATCAATAAAGCCATTTCTAAAACACAGTCATGTACCGCATGCAGGTTAGGCATAAACTGTGCCATCAAAGACCATCTAATTGTACTGGATGCAGTCTACTCATTTCCATATGTTTATACGGCAAATACAGTCACCACTGTCTCTTATTAACCAATACCTGCCAGGTGTTTATAATTTGTTTAAAATTTAACCTTGCGGTTTGAATGTCTCCCTTCCCGGTGCCTCAAATAAACTTGAGAAAGAAGGCTGGAACGTCAATCAAAATGATCTAGATGATTTTAAGTTGACATTAGAGTGGTATCTACCATGTTAAGGACTTGTATCTTTTTACTATTCCCACAAAACTCTCCCCAGTTTTAACTAAAAACAGCATTTTGAGCATAATTATAAAGTATCATCAAACAATTTTAACAGGCACTGTTACCAGCTCTGACTACAACTTGTTTTCCAATTGCTATCTAAACGTACAGTCATGTTAAGTCTGGTCAGGAGACTGTGAGCTGCTGCATATTGTAAACACGAAAAAGATGGTAAATACAGTATGCAAATACAGTACTGCCATAGCTCAATTGTGCCCAACTGTACTGTGACTGATTTCCAAACCACACACGTCACTGCTGCCGTGGCAAAGCACACAGATCATTTGCATCACTGATGTTTTTGAGGTGCCTGGCACCCAACCAAGAAAAGTATCAAACCGATAGCTGAACAAGATCAGCACATTCCACAAAAGATTTAAAACAGAGAAAATCCAAGAAAACCTTTCACAAAGCCATTAATGTCAACTTTAGCTATGAGAAGTCGCACCAGGAGCTTATTTAAGTACTCGCAATACTTTCAGACACTCGCAGAGAGCTTTACATAAAGGAATAACTGAAAACCTAATTAAAATAAAGAGTTGAAGAGAACATTTCAGATTTTGCCATCTGCTGTAACTTCATGTACTTACCAAGATGTAATTTTAACAAGCTAGAAACATGAAAGGTGAAAGTAATGACGCAGCGTGGTTTATACAGCCATGCTGAAACACAGGAGAGCATGCACTGCACTGAGCCTTCTCATGAATCTTTGTGCTCCTGCTGTGCCTGGCATTCAGCGTCACTCTTTGCCCAAACTCACGAGCTGGACTACAAAACTGGTCAGGATCTAGTCCACAACCCTGCTAACTGCCAGGTAACTGGCAGGAGCAGCAGGTCACCTTTACAGGACCTTGGACGTATTGAGTATTCCTCTGCATTCAGCAAAAGAACACAAGTAAGCCTCACGTATGGTCTGGCACCCAAATCTGCAAACCACTGTGGGCAAATCTCGGAGCTTTTCTAATTCTCAGCGACGCCACAGTAGTCTCCATGCTCTCCTCAACATTCAGTACAATCAGCACGTCCTCCCCCTGAGGACATGGTGTGATAGTGACGCACATCCTCACCAATATAAAACTCAACGTCAAATAGCTGTTTGAAGTTGCTTGGCACTGCTATCAGGAACGTGCCATATCTTTTCTTATCCAACAGCATCATGTCATGAAGTGGTCTGCAGACAGATTTAAGCCCTGTACAGAGATACCAAACATGAAGCCTGAAGCTCTTCAGCTTGGAATTCAACTCCAACCATCTATCTGCCCACATCTAGCCTATGCACCATGAAAAACAGTCCTGACATTCATTCTGTTATTTCCAGTCTTAGGATGGCCCCAAGGGCATTTTTTGGCAGCAATGAAGGGATTTATCTCTCTCATTAAACCAATTAGAGTAGCTCCCAAATTGATACTCAACAGCACACAGAGTGAGGCGCTCTTCCACCTTTTATCACTTTCAGCACTACGTGACGACAGACAGAGAACTGGCCTCTCACAGGGCCAGTCAGTCACAGACGTGCTGGCTGTACGGGACCTCTGGAGGTTTCTAGGCCCAACCAAGCACTTGGAGCTGAACCACCAACACGGGCCCAGCCCACAGCAGCACTGCACAGCCACGCTCTGAATCCTTCAGGGACAGAGGTCTCACTCAGTCTTGCTGCGATGCAGGTCCCACATACTGGGCCTCAATTTTGCAGATTCACTGGAGGCAGACACCAGTCCTTACATAACCAAGGTGATTTTGACAACAGCCTCAAGCCCCGTGGTCCACATCTCTGACATGCCATAGGAGAAAAAACTTGTGTGTCACTAAAGAGTATGCTTTTTTTTTTTTTTAGTTTTTTTTGGCTCGTTAACAAGCAGCATGCATTACAAACAGCACACATCTAATGTACTCAAGAAGCTGAGAGGCCTTTGAGTTGTTAGGACTAGCCTTAATGCAAACCCCTGGTCTTGCATTCCCTTCTTTAATCCTTGATATGCAAACAACTGAAGAATGGTCTTCCAAGAAAACCATACCTGTTTTCTGTACACAGGGCTAAATGTAGTCCATGTGTTTGAGTCAGCACAAGGCTGCACGGCCAAAATTTCATTTTCTCTCTTCATCTCTTCAATAGCTGTGCCATACCACAGCTTTCCATGCCAAGGAAGAAGCAGTATGTAGCAAATCACTTCTAGGTAAATATTGAGAGAGAGAAACAAAGCAGAGATTTAGACCTCAAAAGGCTGTAGCAAGTCACTGTGCCACACATGGCATCCACAGTGATCCCTCCAAGGACAGGAAGGATGTGCCCACATTGTCTCATTGTCCTCCACAGCTTATTCAAAACTAGAGGTTTTTTGGAGAGCTGGAGCACAGTGTGAGGCTCTGGTATGTAACACGTTCCACTCAGGTGACTGTGACTAATGGGCTCGGGCCTCAACTGTGCAAAGCCACGTACTGCGCAAACACAGCCGAATCTGTTCAGATAAGCAGTGGAGGAATCCAACAGTTAGGACTGAACCAGACCTGTTCTAGAATATTTAAACAAGTTTCCAGAGGAAAACATTTCTGCCAGCTTTAGAGAAGCATTCAAAAGCAGAGCAGTGCTGAAGTGGGCTACTGTCATGCTCTCAGGGCAGTGACAGTGTGCCATATCATTGTTAAGAGTAAAATACACACACTTCCTCCTCTTCACTATATGGTTTAATTTTTTTTTTCCTTCGCATACCAATGAAACACAATCAATCAGTTCCCAGAAACTGCATACAATTTCTACTGCACTAACAGGTTAGTGTTACCTAAAGCTAAAACAAAGCAGTATAGCAAATGATGCAGACAAATACTGTTAATGTTGCAGAGTAAGTGAATTAAAAGCATGGTGTTTTTCTGCAAATGTATCATTTTTGAAGCTGTATTTCCTTGTCTTTTTTTAATCTCCTTTTTAAGGATAATCCATACCAAGAAGTGGAAACTCAGCAAGTTCCAGCTTTAAAGCATCCTATAGATTGCTCCTTCTGGGAATGTGCCTTTTTTGTCCAGGAAAAAGAAATCCGAGTTCCAGCTGGGCAATTATTAACACTCCCTTGTTTGGTGCAAGCATCTTTTAATCAATACGAATACCTACAGCTTCAATCCATGACTGCTACAGGGCACTGTGCTGCTCCTCCCCACCTTTCCTCTAAGGACAGCAGTCAGCAGCATGACTTCAGCACAGCTGAGGGTTAAGGAATTTTGTGCATTTAAGGAGTCAGACAAACATTGTTTTGGCAAAAGAACAAGAAAATCTTGTCAGCCAACTACATCCTTCAAATTACCTCAAGCCCCAAAGTTACAACATGAGTTAGATCAGAATAAAGGTGGGCTTCCATCGTGAGACAGCCACGCCACCACACAGCACCTGCTAGACCACACGCAGAAGGGTCATTTTCTGCATCAGTTTTCTACCAAGCTCCCTGAAGTACTTCTCTCCATGCTACCCCTGCACAGTTACTGACAGTGATTGCTTTGTCCAGGTGAGGTGAAGGTGCTCCTTGAAAGGCCAGGTTGGATGGGCAGCTTGGTCTGGTATTAAATGTGGAAGTTGGTGGCCCTGCCTGCGGCAGGGGGGTTGGAGCATGATGATCCTTGGGGTCCCTTCCAACCCAAGCCATTCTAAGATACGATTCTATGATATGAAAAAGCCAGTAGCGTGACAGCCCTCTCTGCACTAGCCCACAGGTCCTCCACATCACCAAACTGAAGTCATCCAGGTTGAACACTGCCATGGCTGTGAAGCAAAGTAACTCAAAACAAAGCAAAGCATCCTTTTTGACAGGTGTTGAAGACAAAGGAGCCACAGCCCAGATCGCAATGTCTGTCTCCATGTTTCGCAAAGGTACACCATAGCAGTAGAAACTGAACAAACAAAAGTAAAAAGCAGACTACCTCTGGGAACATTTAAATGACATAATACCAAATTGGGTAGGACTAGTGTCACAAGCCGGTGCGCTTGTTCCTCCATCTCCTGACTGTGATATGTTTCATATTGATGCACATGGACATCTTAGTCAGAACCCTTGTTTCCAACTGCTTTAAGCACGTATCCTCAAAGCACCTTTGGAAAAAGGGTTATCTGTACTTCACAGATGGGAGAGAAAACTATAGAGAAGCTATATGACTTGCCCATAGCTGCACCTGAAGTCAGCTGCAAAACCCAGACACTAGATTTGAATCTCCACTGTTCAGCTTAAATGCTCTTACAAGGAAACTTAAATTATTAACTAAAGACTAACTTTCCTCCCATATAATTATTAAACACCTCATCTCTGAGTATACTTTATAGAAATACTTAATTTTGTCAAAATTATAGGAAACTTGACATTTAAAGAACCTCACAGACAATTTGACAAAATTACTTAACATTTTCTTTTTCTTTGTGATTTTTTTGTAAGAGCGCATATTCAGGAAACAAGTCCTACAGCAAGTGGGGGGTTGTTACTATTCATAACACAAACCTAGAACCAGGAGAAACACCTAGTCATTCTACAGCTCATGAAACTTAAGTATGAGAAACATCTGAGCTCTGGGCCATTTCATAACGCAGGCTTACCCTTCCTTCCTCAGGTTTACTTTCACTCATCTTCATGTGCAGATTTGGGATCGTTACTGATTTTTAACTTCACAAAGGAAGTCACTGGAGAAATCCCAGGGCTTCTGAAGACCCTGGAGGATGACATCAATGAGGAGCTTCAATTTTAGCTACATGCACAGAATCATGAGGGGGATAAGATGACAGTTTCCAAGGACAGACTCTGCACGTGCAAAAGAAAGGCACATAGCACACATCTGTCACACGCAGCTGAGTACAGGCATGTTTGATGCACCACTCTTCAGTCTTACATACGTCAAGGCATACTTATGTTTCTTCCTAGCTTATGCACCATCCCATGCAGCTTGTCCTGCAACTTTCCAAATCTCATGCGATTACCACCGGTTTTGCTGAAAGTTAAAACCTGCCAGGAGGAGCGTTCAGCACTCTGCAGAAATAACTCCACAGCGTGCAGCTGAACGAGGCGTCAGGCAGGGCAGCCCTAAGCCACACACTCTTCATAGCATGACAGAAAACTGGCATCCAATTTACAAGTCAGACAACTGGATCCTGCGCATATTAAATTTAACGTATATTTTGAGCCATTCAGACAGGATAATCACCACAGCCTCCAAAGTTCTCCCCGTTTAACTGCAGAGTGATTGCACCTGGCAATCCTCACATCCCCCCCGGTGCCTAATGTCAGCATTACCTTTTTTGACAATTGCAGAAGATAATTTGTGAACAGGAAACCGTATGTGAAGGACTGAATATGTCAAGGAAAGAGATATTCACTGTCTCTCATCAGCGCAAAAGAGCTCAGGCGGGAAAAAGAAACACAGCTCCTATTAAATTACTTAACCAGTATCCCACTTTGTGACTGCAGATTCTCACTGGGGGACATGCCTAACAGTAAGACATCCACCGTATGAGGACCAGAATTATCTCAGAGTTACAAATCATCAATCTGGAAGTCTCTGGTCATGCACGGAAATCCCCAGGCACTGTGCAGATGCTAGGAAATCAGCCTATTTTCAAGGCAAGCCTGTAAAAGAAAAAAAAGAAAAAAAAATCTTCCACACAGCAGAAAGTAGGTTGCTTTGGTTACTCCTCTGTGAGAACACCATGTCACCCCTCAGGGACTAGGCTTTCTGCATTTGAAAAAATACAATTCTTCCACAAAGTGTCTGACAGAACACGCAAACACTACAGCTCACTCTCAACACTTTCTCTTAAGAAAACGAGGACTCCTTCTACAGCTTAAGGAAGAACTTTGCCCTTCTGAGCAAGTTCAATTTTGTTACAAACGAACACATCGATTCTTTTGAATTTTGATTCAGAAGATCAGCCAAGTACTGCATGGAAGAACCAGTTCCACTTGCCATAAAAGCATGTTCCAAAATGGGTGGTTTGTTTTAATTTAGTGATTTTTCTTATTTGATGATTATTTAACACTGAGAATGATAGCTAAATGTATTTTAAAAATCTCTAAAAATCTTCCTTTCTGTGCTTTGAAGGGGTAAAATGGAGATTATGTTCCCTCTGCTTTTTAGAAGAATTAAAGCTGCCTCCTACTTCAACCAGTTAGAATACTTGTGTCTTCATTCCTCTCAGTAGAATATATTTGCATGATAATAGAGTCTATAGTCAGAAGAGCAATATATCAGAGTACACATGAACAATGTTTTTTCCAGCCCATTCATCATTCCCAGCACCTCAATGTGGCAAATATATGCTCCCTCTTAAAATTCAGCTTGAAAATGAGGGATTTCTCAATTGCAATAAAAGAGAAACCTTCGAAGGCCAATATATCTGATTTTCCTCTCTATAACTAAACAATATTCCTTGTCACCTCTTCAACACAGCATTATACCTTTTCATGGGGAACAAGCCCCCTAATATATTCCTAGCCTCCTCTGTAATCTCTGTATATTAGCCAATATGTATTCAGCGGCAGTCCTAACCTTGAAGGCAACCGGCACCATTTGCTCTGGCAATAAATCAAAAGCTAAAAGCAACACAGTTTTATTTTTAAGGTCCTAATATGGAGATGGTCCCAAATAACCGAGGCCATTGAGTCCTCTACAACTGTCTGCAGCATTTGAGATCAGTTGATTTATTCAAGTCTAGAGTCCTCAAACTGAGTATCTGGAGTAGTTTCCTACTCTATGGATTTGCGATTAATTTCTGCTATATATATTTGAAAGGCCTGGAGCCTGCTGACCTCCTGGATACCAGGCAAGTCCCATCTGCTATCTGTTCTCTCATACTTTTGTTTGAAAGGATGGAGAGGGAGTAGACTATGAGTAACAGCTATGTTCTGTGTTTGCTTTTTTTCATAAAATAAGCCCACTTCTCCTGGTAGAAGTCAGCTGTGACACAGTATTTTTAAAATGGAAGGAGAGATGAGTTTAATGTTCATGCAAGGCACATCTCCTCTCCAAGCGAAGAGCCAAAATGAGGTATTTCTAATGTTACAATGCACAAATAAAAATTATTTGAATTTTAAAAATTTTGCTACAGGAAATCAAACCTTAATCACAGATTACATTTGACTTTGATTTAAAACATTAGAGAGGTTCACATCAGCAATAGCACTCATGACTACGGATTCTCCATTCAGTACGCCCTGAGAAAATCACTGTATTTTGTTACAATGGCAGAATGAGGGCCTGTTTTCCTCACAACAAAGAACTTTTTCCACAAGACTACCTGCAGACCTGACAGCGACCTTCAGCTAGTAGACCTGTCCTCAGCCTCCGTGGAGAGAGCCAGCGCCTCAGAAAAAAGGACAAGAAGGCCTCCACGAATCAGCTGCCAGCTTAGGCCCAAACTCCTCAAGGCATCCTATGCAGCTGTATTAGCCATACTAAAAAAAAAAAAAAACCAGAAAAAAAAAAAAAAAAATGTAGTTATGTAGTTTTGCCTTCTTTGAAACTGCTACTAAGCCAATGTCAAATCATTCCTCTCTGGAGAGAAACAACATGGATTTATTTCATTTTTCCAAGTGCCTGATAACATTATCCAAGGAAACAAGCTGCAGGATCTTTCTCTTCTAAATATAAAGTGCTAGTGTTTGGTTTAGTGTATTAAAAGACTCAAAATCCTCTTCCACATTTGGACAAAGCCTGTTTCTCCTCTGGGACCATATCATCTGCAGTATCTTCAGATTCAAGCCTGCTCCTGAGCCCCTTGCCAGCCTGGGTCATGTGCATCACCCAGTGAGGATCACAACCAGCCTCCCAGTCCTTCACTGCTCTCGTATGACTGGCGCTGGTGCCGCTGCCTTCACCCAGCTACTGACGTTATTAGTCTTACCATCACAACTATGCTGTCATCATGAAACGGAGAGCAACAGATGCATTTTTAAACCCCTCTCCTTAACTTCAGACTATTGCGAGGTAGCACCACTTCGCAGGCCATTCCCACAGCCTAAATAAGAGGACAGACACGGGAGATCCTGCCGGGCAGGAATGCTGAACAGTTGCCTTCAAGATACCCAAAAACTGGCATTCATATTGCTTCCTTAGTATCACCCCAGGTTAGTATTTCCTTGGCTTTGCTCCTAGTCCCACCATGGGCTGATGGGGACCTTGACTGGGGCTCAGTGGGGCCGAGTGTCTGCCCAAGGGAGTGAAGCCAGCAAGTGGTTGACTCAACACGAAGCCGTCCCCTTGAATCCAAGGCTGCAGTTGAGCTAAGGACAACACCAAGTTTATAAAATAAGATTCTGGATTCCAGACAGATGAACAGTCTTAGGCCTTTGATGTACTGAGAATTCCCCTCAAGATACTGACTAGGGCTGTGTGAATAATTGACTTATTCAGCTGAATAGCTGAACCAACCAACCAAACAAACCCCAACTTGTTTGGCAATTAACATTTTTTTTTTTCTCCCTTTAAAACTGAAAAAAACCCATAGTTTGGGGTTGATGAATTGTTTCATTCAAACAGAAATTATCTCTCTTCCATTAAAATATTTTCTCCCAGACAAAAGCTATCTAAAAAAACACAATTCAAGGTTTCCAATAGGAAATAAGGGTATGGAGAGAAACCTAAAATAGTTACTGGGCCAACAGGAGTGCCTCTGCATCCCACAATGTAAAACATTTTCCAAGCAATGTTACCCGAGGTGTTTGGATCCTGCCTGGGGAACCCAGAGAAACACCCGTCCTACATGAAAATCCAATGCAGGTTAAAACTCCTGCTTGAGTTGGTAATTGGGACCTAACACCTCAAGCAGTGGACCAGACGTGCTGAAGTCTTCCTACAAACCAAACGCCTGAATTAGACCTTTCACTTGAAAGACATCAAAACAATTTCTCTCAAGTTTTCTTTTGCTCTGCTAAAAGGTTTGCAATATCTGTCAAAAAATCTGAAACTGTCAAGAGTCTTGATTGCCTCAAAATGTATTTTCAGTGCTAGCTCCATGAGCTTTGTCAACAAAATAAATAGATAAATAAATAAGGTTCCATACATTCAGAGGTCAGCAACCGGATATACCAAGAAGAGCTACAGTTTTGTCCGAAGAACCAAAACCCAGCATGGAACAGCAATACTACAGTTAGTATTGCAAAACGGCACTGGAAAGAAATAGTGAATGAAATCAACCACCTTAGTTTTATCATTCAAACCGTCAAAAGGAAAAATGCATGCTGGTGGAAAGTTCAGCCCTGCCTACTCACATCTGCGTTTGCGTTACAGACACGCACCCTCAGATGTGTCACAGCCCTGACTATTTACGATGATTTCATGCTACATCACCGCTCCACGCGTGGGTGACGTTTCTCCTGAAGGTCCCCATGGCCCCATGCTCCCAGCGGGACCCACCATGGCAAGGCTGCCTCTGAGGATGATTGCCCTGGACCTCAGCACGAGCTGGGCTGCATCCACTGTTAATTACTGCTGATTTTTACTTCAGAAATTAAACCATGACCCTGATTGAGACCGTTGCTATTCATTCAGGAAGAGCCACTGCGGGCAGTGAGACTGCCTACAGCATGACAGCAGTTACCTCAAACCAGCCCTGCAGCTCAGGGGAATACAGTACCTTCTACTTCCGACATTTCTGCTGCTGTATTCTCTTTCTAAAAATTACAGCCCAGAGCATATTACCTTCACAATAAAAACCAAAACAGGGATCCAGGAGTGTCTGCTGTATTTTGAGTCCTATTATGCAATTGAATCAGGATTACATAACCAGAGTGTGATTACAGAAATGTGGCTCCCATTACACAGAGCCTGGCTACAGTTACAGAGCGGCAGCCCATCACAGACTACACATCTGCAACTGAGAAATTGAATTCATTGTTAATATCACCTATTAGCATTTCAGCTTGGAATGCACACTCTGAAACTTGGGAACACGTATCTCACAGCTACCGAGCTACTAAGTTACCAGCACCTGTTTATTTCACCCTTTTATTTCACCCCACACGCACTGGTCTTTTTATAATTAACATCTTGAACTTCTGGAAGAATGTTACTGAAACTCTTGTATATTAAACGTGCCTGCTAATGATGCCCTCATAAACATCCTTCGGTATCAGAAACTACCATGAATCTGGGGAAAACTCTCACAGGATTCAGAGAGAAATAAAGGGTATATAACTACACATTTATTAATAACTCAATAATTCAGTGTTTTTCTCAACTGAGTCATTTTATGATGTCAGGGAAGCTTAACCATTTAACATTCAACATTTGATACTGCAGAAACATGCTGAATTGTTGTGGGAGAAAAAGGAAAAAAAGCAGAGCCAATTTAGCACCGTCCTCCTAAATTCTTGTTAAAAACAACAAGAAATATAATTACTGTAATAAGAGATGAGTTAATAAATTGTGTGACATAGCAGAACTTCAGAACTCTGGTATACCTAACTGGGCTCCATGTAAATGAAGGCTGCTTTTTGGTGGTGTTTTTTTCCTGGGAGGTGGTTTTTTTATACCCCAAGGTGACCTAGAGAACCTGACCTCTTCAAATGAAAGGCAGAGAAAAATACAATCTGACTGAAAAAAGCACAGTAGGCCCAGATCGTTCGAGGAAAAAAGGAGAAAAAGCCACTTACAAATGAGTCCACTGAACACCCAAATTTTCTGTGTTAAGACAAACCAAACAGAGGCAAACAGGAGTGCCATTCTCTTTTCCAAGCAAATGGAAAATACGTTATTTGCTCTTCTCCTCACTTCCAAGATATGAATACAAGAAGTTACACAGCGTCATACAGTGACTGACAAGGAGCTGTGCATGGCATGGAGCTCAAGGGCGTTCACGAGGTGAGCAGAAAAACCACCCAACTCAGCCATGGGTACACTACGCCACCCGCTACAGTGACCACAACAACGGGCTCCACCACCAATAGTTACCCAGTTGTTTTTAATAACTTATGAATTACTTCTCTCCCAAGGATATTCTGCAGAAGAAAAAAAAAAAGAAATAAAACGTTGATTCAGCTGGGGACAGATGAGATGAGAGGGGCAGAGGAGCGAGGAACCTCCGGAGGAGGGGAGAAAGAGAGGGAGCTGCAGTCACCATGCATGAGGCACTACCTCTGGGCAGTGGCACTTGAAGCTGACACAGCTATGCCACAGCAAAGCCAGGCGCGGGCTCCAAAGGCCACCGTGGATGACAGTGGCAGACAAAGCCCTGCGCCAGAAGCTGGACTTCACACAAGAAGCCAGCTAGTATGGGGCCCTGCCAGCATGGCTGACCAGCTGGCTAAGGGCTCCAGCCCCAAGCCCCAGTGGGTGCTGCAGAGCCCCTCTTGCTTTGGGGCACAGGATGCGACCATCACGCACTCTGATGCCACCGACAAGAGAGCCAAGAGGAGGGACGACAGATACGCAGGACACGGTGGGGTACCTGCCCCTGGCCCCTGCGTGCCGTCCCGCATCTCTGCCAAGAGCGGCCGGCCAAGGTCAGCCACAGGCAGGGCCCCGCCGTCCCCGGGGCCGCCATCCCAGCGGGGGCACGGACACCCCGCGCCCCTTGGCCCCTACCTGCCCCTTGACCAGGCTGGCGGCGAACTGCCTCATGACGGCCTCCACGGTGTAGGCGCTGGACCAGCCGCGGGGAGTGAGCAGCTCCATGCAGATGGCCCCGCCGTCCAGCACGTAGCCGTTCTCCAGGCGGGGGCTGAGCACCCTCATGAAGGGCGGCGAGAAAGGGAAGTTGTCGGGGAAGGTGAGGTTGAGTAGGATGTACTCCGTGTTGGTCTCCTTCATGTCCTGCCACAGCACCGAGTCCTTGTCCACCTGGTGCAGCTTCACGTTCCAGTCGAAGAGGCTCTCGTCCACCAGCTCCACTGAGATGAAGCGGTCGCTGAGCCGCGCGATGTCCTGCAGCTCCTTCATCAGCCGCCGGGTCCGCACCTGCGTGCAGTGCTGCTGCCGGCCCGCGGGCGCCAGCGGTCCCGAGCCCGACGCCAGCGGCACCAGCGGCGCCGAGCCCGGCCCGGAGCTGGAGCCGGGCCGCTGCGGGGCCGCCTCCCTACCCGCGCCGGGCTCCCGGGCTGCCTCCCGCGGCTTCTCCCGGCCGCCGCCCGAGCGCGGCGGCGGGGGCTGCTTGGCCGGCTCCGGCGCCTTCTTGGTCTTGCGGCCGCCGGGGCTGCTCTCGCTGCTGCTGCTGCTGCAGCCACCGCCGGGGGGGCCCTGCGGCTGGGGCTTGTTGCTGCCGTTCTTCGGGCCGCCCCGGCCGCGGAGCGAGGAGCCCTGCTGGCTGCTGCGGTGGTGGTGGTGCTTGGGGTCCTCCGTGTCCCGGTTGTGCAGCCGGATCAGCCCGATTTTCCGCAGCAGAGTGGCCATGTTGCGTGCGGCCGCGGTGCCTCCTGCCGCTATTTTCTGTCTATCTCTCTATCTTTATTCTGGAGCCCTGGCGGTGGGCGGGGGGGCGGCGCCGCGCGGGCGGGGACCCCTCCGCGCCGCTCGGCTCCGGGCGCAGGGGCGGCGGGCAGGGAGGCGGCGGCGGCGGCGGCGCGGGAGGACGTGCGGCCGCCGCTCAAATGCCTACTCCTCTCGCTAGGGCTGCTGCAAGCGGCATTGCGGCGCAGGGGCTGCTGGCGGGGACCTCACGGCCCGGCGGCCGCGGCCATCATCCCGTCAAAAAGAAGGGAAAAAAAAGAAAAGGAGAGGGAAGCGCAAAACAGAGCCCCCTCCCCCCGCGCTGCAGATGGCCTCCCCGGCACCTTCGGCTCACACCCACCCGAGCCAATCCCCGGCGGGCCGGTCCCCTCAGAGCGCCTGGCGCCTCCCCCGGGCGGGGGGACCGGCGGAGGCTCCCCGCTCGCCCGCGGCGGCGCAGCGCGCCCGGGCTCTTTGTTCGGCGCGGCCGCGCTCGGCCGCAGCCCCCGCGCTGTCTCCGCGCCGAGCCGCCGGCTGCCGTCGGAACCGTCCCGCTCTGCAGCGCCGCCGCCCGGCCGCCAGCTGCCCCGCGGGGCTCCGCGCTGCGGCAGTGCGGCCCGGGGCTCGTGCCGGGGGTCAGTGCTCCTGCGGCACCGTTATACGTGGTACACTTGTGCGAGAGCGTACTTAGACTGAAACGCATCGCTATGTGTGAATTTGTGGTGCAGATCTGTATGTATACACTCCTAAACACACAGTCTCACCTGTAAAGCACACAGAAGTGACACGATTTTATATACCTATTCTTTGAAAACATTCTAATACGTTTTCATCAAAGACTGAGTAACTGACCTGCTTCCATAATAATGCTGGGGTCTGCCCACATTTTTGGCCTCAAGTTGTGCCAGAAGAGGCCCAGGTTGGATATTAGGAACATTCTGTTTTCACAAAGAGTGGTGAGGCAGTGGCACAGGCTGCCTAGGAAAGCGGTGGAGTCACCGTCCCTAGAGGTGTTCAGGAAACGAGTAGATGTGGCACTGAGGGCATGGTTAGTGAGCATGGCAGGGATGGGCTGATGATAGGACTAGATGATCTTGGAGGTCTTTTCCAACCTCAATGATTCAGTTTCCCCCTCTTTCTTCTAGCTGTTATTTAACAGTTGCTTTTACCAGTGAGTCCGCATTCAGCAGGTGACAATTCACCATCAACAGATGGTATGAAACACAACTAATGTCTTTGCCAGGTTTTCTAAAGGACAGATCTGTCTGATAAACCACAGGTTAGATAATCTCGCCATTTTTAAGATCAAGAAGAAGCAGAATTATATTTGCTTTTCAAATATGGCATTACTAAGGGCTCAAAATCATCTTAATAAGACTGCAGTCTGTGTTTTGGTGAGTATATGACTGGAGCAGGATGTGCAGGGGGAGGGCAGGAGGATGTGGCTGTTCCTTCTGCCTGCAGCCAGAACAGTCACAGTGGTGTGGTGGGACAGGTCAGGGTAGGATGGATCGGGACAGTCCTGGTGGACAGCTGTGCAGAACAGGGCGCTCAGCAGCCATCCCTGTCCAAGTATCTCGTGCCAGTCAAGACTGTGGGGCACATATGTCGAGCTGAAGCAGAATGCCAATTAGCAACTGGAGGGAACCTTTGTGTTGGCTTCATTAATGTTTCAGACTGAAAGGTCACTGTGTGGTGTTCTGTGATAGTTGGCAGTAGGAGCTGTGGTCATCAATTTAACATGATGAAGGTTATTTACCTTTCTCATGTGACTGCTGAGTTATCTGCCCGGTGGTCTGCAAAGGGAGACCTGAGCCAAGCAGTAGCTCTGTGGCTCGGTGCCACTGAGTTGTAAAGCAGCACAAGATGGATGGTGGAGGCGATGAGAAAGCTGTTGGGTTGGTGCAGAGGGTGTGATAGGTATGCCCTGACAAATGGGGCTGTGCTGTGACAGAGAGCTGCTCTGACATCTGGTTCAGACTGTGCCTTGCTGCCTATAGGGTAAAAAAGCTGTTGTGATGTAGTGAGCTCTTCTTTTTCAGCCCTAGGCTTCCTCAGCAAGGGGATTAATTTGTTAGTCCAGGATGGAATATTGATGGCTGCAAGTCTAGGAAAGCCAGAATGTCTTGAGGAAAACCAGGACGAAACAGCTTGACAGTGGCGATTCTCCTGTGTTGAATAGGTGGTCCTTATCCACATCATCAGTGGCTCAAGAAAACAACAGATTTTGGTCTGAGATCTCTATGGAATCTTCATCAGTTCTTACTCCATAGTCTCTTACACATTATACCCTGGAGTGCACCAGGCCCAGCACTGCCAGCTGAGCAAGGGAAGGGGCTGTCCTGCTCTGCTCTGCGCTGATGCATTTTCACCTTGAATTTGGGTACCACAATGTAAGAAGGACATAAAACTATTGAAGAGTGTTCAAAGGAGGGCCACAAAGATCGTGAAGGGTCTGAGGGTAAGGCATATGAAGAGAAGCTGAGGTCTGTTCGTTTCCTCAGCCCAGAGCAGAGGAGCTGAGGGGAGGCCTCATGGTGGCTGCAGCTCCACACTGGGAGAGGAGGGCAGCGCTGAGCTCTGCTCTCTGTGACAGCGACAGGGCCCGAGGGAACGGCATGGAGCTGTGTCGGGGGAGGGGCAGCTGGGGGTGAGGGAAAGGGTCTGCACCAGAGGGCGGTGGACATGGAACAGACTCCTCAGGTCAGTGGGCACGGCCCCAAGCCACTGGAGTTCAAGGAGCATTAGGACAATGCTGTCAGACATAGGGTTTGAGCTTTGGGTGGTTCTTTGTGGAGCCACAATGATACTTATGAGTCCCTTCCAACTCAGGATGTTCAATGATTGTTCTCTTGATTCCAACCCCTATGATTCTGAGATTCTATGTGATTTGATGATTTTATCTATTAGCCATATTCATTGTCATACTTTCTTATTATATAGAATATATATATTTCTTATTGTATAGAATATATAATAATCATTATATATAGAATTGTAGAATCACAAGGTTGGAAAGGACCTACAAGATCATCTAGTCCAACCGTCCTCCCATAACCACTGCTACCACAAGCCACTAAACCATATCTCGTAGCTCCTCATCCACACACCTCTAGAACGCTGCCAGGGATGGTGACTGCACCACCTCCCTGGGCAGGCCATTCCAGTACCTGACCACTCTCTGACAGAAGAAGTTTTTCCTTATGTCTAATCTAAACCTCCTCTGGTACAACTTGCGGCCATTTCCTCGGGTCCCATTTGTTGCCTGGGAGAAGAGGCCAAATCCCTCCTCATCACAACCTCCCTTCAGGAAGTTGTAGAGTGCAATGAGGTCTCCCCTAAGCCTCCTCTTCTCCAGACTAGTTGCTTCTCTCATGCTACAAAAAATTGATTGACATCTTGCAGATATGTCACTTGCATCTTTACCTGGAGTTGATGCCCAGCCATTGTGCTTTGATTAGTGAAACTAGATAGTGTTCAAAGCTCACATCTAGCAGCAGCCCTCAGCCTCACATGGAGCTGGAGCACACTGGTGCTGCTGAAGGACATCTCAGGCTCTTTTAGGATGTTTACAAGAATAAAATGCACACTGTCTTAGGAGAATTAGAAGATCCGGTCTTATTTGGTATAGACCAGAAAGGACTGAATGGGGGTGTGACACTGTATAAATGTATTTGAGAAGTAAATGTCAGAGAGGGATATTGACTTCATCACATGATCAAATGGCTGCACCGTGAGTAATCCTGAATACATTTGGACTGGAAATCTAAAGGCTTTCAGCTATCTGAACAATGAAGGGCTTGAATACTCTCCCAAGTATTGGAAGCAGTAGCCTTCACTCCTGTAGGATAGAGCCTGAGAAGCCTACAGACATAACTGTATAAAAGAATAGGATAAGAGAATGCTCAGAGATAGAAAATGAGGCTTATGAGTCCCTTGGCATCTGATGCGCCAGCATCTCCAAGTGGGTGAGAAAGGAGATTAGATCACTGTTGATTCATTTTACTAACAATAAATTCCATGCCACAGGGCTTCCAATGGAGCTGGAAAGTATATATATGTGTGGATATATATCTCCATACATACATATATATATATATACATATATATATCCATTTTTTTTTTGTCTTCTACTGGTCTTTTCAAGTTCTTCTGCAGATCTGCAGACAGATTGTTATAGGTGGCATTAAAATCTTAAGACTTGCATACTCTGCTAATATCCTCAGGATTAAGCCAGCTTCTAGATCTGGAACCCTTTTAGAGTTATTTACCTAGACCACGTTAGCAGGTGCTAATGATTTCCTTTACAGCATGGAACATGGTCTCCTTCTCAGAATCAAGTGAAGTTTTATTTATCAAATTCTTTGCAAATCTGAAAACACTTAAACACTTTCTTTTCCCCCCAGCAAGCAAGCTATTTATTCGTCTCTTCTTCTATGATTCTATGATTCTTCCTTTGCATGACTGAGTTATGTCAGCAAGCACCTTTGAGTATTTATCTGCCTTCTTTCATCCTCTAAAGTGACAATGTCTGATACTGATGATGATGATGCTTTGACTCCAGTCAATCCTCCTCTGTGTTTCCTTAAGTCTAACAACATTCTCTCATCTTCCTTTTTACAGCATACAGCAATAAGAAAGGTCACTTGGAAAGCATTTATGGGTAATGAACTATTCCTCTTATTTCCAAAGGGCTTAGAAAATGCTTCGATCAGCATTGTCATCATGCTTTAGCTTCATGTTTCACAGACTGCCAATTATAGCTCCCAAGCTACTCTGCAAAAAAGTTCAGAGGGGGTGACAAAGGATTAGAAAAGCTTTAAGAAATAGTTAGGTTGAAAGATTACTGGCAATGACTCAATTCCTCAAAAGTGAGAAGCGTGTATTTACATAGCCTGTCATTTACTGTCCCCAGGAACTGTGATCACATGTCATCACATGCTGATCCTGGAGAAGCTGCTGCTGCCACCAGCTGGTAGGTCACTGGTCCTTGTCTGGAGAGATGTCCCAGGAAGACAGGCCATGAAGAAACCAATATCCACAGAAAGTCAAAGAGACATTGCTTTTGTCCCATTTACGGTGTTGGTGCAGACGAGTGGTTCTTTTCCTGCCCAGGCCATATGCCTGAAGATGTACACAGAGATCTTGGATGATCAGAAGCTGTGTACACTGTTGCAAACTGGCTACTGGAATTGTCATTAGCAAACCAACAGGTTGAGACCTCTCTGTTTGTTAGATTTAGCAACAATACACATTTTGTCTTCCAACATCCTCAACAGGAGAACAGTAGCAGTAAATTTGTGCTGGAGTCCTGGAAGCATTCACATTTACTAGCTGTGAAGAGGTCTCCTGAGAGCAGGGTGTATACTTCCCTTCTTGCCATACAGCTGTAGCCACAGAGTTGGATGGTGGGTTAAACTGAACCTTCATCTACACACACCCATTCCTACCAGTCTTGACAAAGGAATCACAATCTTTTGAATCTGAGCCAGTGGTGGCATTTGTATAGAAATCCAAAAGCATGAAAGCATGTGAAAAGCAGAAGAGGCTTTATCCAGGTTTCTAGGTAAGAAATGTGGGTTTATTTAAGTGTTTTGTGAGTTTGGGCCAAGGCCTTGTCCAAACCTGTCCAAGGAGACTGTTAATGTTGCCACCGTGGTTCTGGTGACAGAGGGAAGACAGCAGAAGGGCTGATATCAAACCCATGGCAGCAGGGCTTTCAACAGGCAGGGAAACAAACAATTCCTTAATAGCTTTATCTTACTTCCATTTGTATAACAGTGAATCTCTTCTCTCAGCCCCTTTCTGGTACCAGGGCACCTTTTTTCTGTACCGTCAGCCTTGCCTGTTATGGACCTTAGGACTCTCAGTGTCTTGTGCATCTTCATGCTCTTGCAACCAGTATGTGCCTGCTAAGACGGGGTCAAGGAGAGCTCATAGCTCCCTTTCAAAAGTGTCCATGGAGAGAAGAGAATTGAGGAAGACATGAAGACCATAGTGGACTGCAACCCATACTGAACTTCCCTGCCAGCACTTCCATCTTTAGTCCATCTAAGAGATGTGCTACTGAAGTTGCCATCCTGGAAAATGAAGGATACTGAGTACTCCTGCAAATGGTGTTTCTGTAAGATGATACTAAAGATGCACACAGTGTGGCCTGAGGCAGGGCTTGCGGAGACATGCAGAGACACAAAGCCTGTTGGAGTAAGGGCTGGACTAACAAGCTGAGCAAGGCAAGTCTGACACAACCTCATCCTTACATTTTGTAAGAAGAGGGCCCTGGAGCAATCCCTTATGCCAGATTTGACCTGGCAGTCATCTCACATGAAGTGAGCCAAATCACTCTGAAATCAGTTCTGGGAGCAACACGGCAGAGTAGGTGATCTGCTCCCAGGGACACTCCCAAGAAGACTTTTATTTGGCAATAGTACTGGTAGAGTTCCCCAAAGAACCTGTTCTGGCGTAACTTAATGCTTGTGTTGACAATCTGGAGGTAAATATAAAATTGCATATAAAGGAAAGAGCTCATAGGAAGGCTGGTGAAGCAACAAATTGTGTGAAGGCAGCCTAAACTGAATAGTTGGGTTCGTGAAATAAGTGTATTTTAACACACATAATTTACAAAGTCCTATGAGCAAACTGGTAGTTTATTTAACTGGAGAATATATTTACTGTAGTGGCAATCAGGAAAGGAAATTAGGATTCATAACATATCAGCAGATCAGCCCAAACTCCCACCGGAGTCTTACAGCAAAGAGGTTTTGCAGTCCTGCAGTATATTAACAGGAAAGGAGTGAGCAGCAGAAGGCATGGGAGAACAGGGATCCACATGTCTGCAGAGACCGATACCAGATTTCAAGGTGCAGATCAGCTTCCCTTTTCTGATGATACTGAAAAATTGGAAACGCTGCTGAAAAAGTTGAAAGTGATCCAAGAAAACTGGGTAAAGAGTTCGATTTGTTTAATTTATCACACAGAGAACAGAAAGATGATTAAATTATTTGATTAAAGCACAGAATACTCAGAACAAACTAACTGGGTAATAAAGCATTTCTTCATTGGCTAAAAAAGATATGGAAAGAATAGATACCTATAAATAAGAGTCTCACTCAGACAATTTCTGTGAGTAAAACCCATTTTAAGGCTGGATGCTGGTCATAACCTTCCTAGAGATGCAGGCAGATTGTAAAGAGAGTGAAATAAGCATGCACATGAGTGTGGAGAATGACTTTAAAATTGGACAGTTATTGAATCCTCTGAAAAAATAAAAATAGCAAGAGTCTTGAGTTCAGTGCTTTTTGGGAAGGACCTTCGCATCTGCTGTGTGACCTTGCTGACAAAACATGACAAGGTACACCAGAGAGTTGAGTGGCTATAACTGTGTCCTGGACATCCATGCAACAGCACGGGGGGGAAGAAGCTACAGTTGCAAACCTTTTGCCCCATTGTGTTTTGGAGTTCCCCAAGGCCTACTGCTTCCCACTGCTCCCAACTAATATACTGTGATGGGTTTGAAGCTGAGCAGTTCTGAAAGAGCATGGAAGACCTAACAGCCTGAGTCTGAACTGGAGGTAACTTCTGAGCTGTTCTGGTGTTCACGAGACCCTTCATTTTTATCCAGCTGAATCCTGTAGTGCTTGCTGATTCCAGCCTCTCCTGCATGAAATCTAGGCAGGCCCCATGACTACTTCCAGTGTGAAGCTAATGGTATCAGTAGTTCCAAACTGGATGCAACAGTGGCTCTGCACAATGTAGTGTCCACAGGATAAAATTGTAAATGTTAAGTTTTTTTCTGATTTTGTGATTTGTTTCATTTTGAACCCATATGAGCATTACTTCTTTTTTTTTAATTTTTTCTTCCTTTTTTTTTTTTTTTTTTCTCATGCATCACGAATTATAGCGCTTAGAAAAACTAAAAGTGTTGGGGCACGAACACAGATAAACATGCATCCAGTCTGTTTAACACTTACAAAAGTCCCCACTTAGCTTTTTTTTTGGTCTGGACCAACAAGCAGTTTTCCAGAAGTGCTTTCAGGCACATTTTAGGAGCTAGAATGTAGATAAGGTCACTGCATACCAGCTGGACTCAGGTCCAGATCTACTAGATTTGGAAGAGCAAAATTACTGCATGAACAAACTCCTGATCCTGCCACTTCTTTAATAAATAAATACGGATTATTTCAGTAAGAACTGGATCAAGCCATGATGCATAAATGCACCATCCCGCTAGTTCATGGTAAGGAATGTATTATTACAAGTAATTAATGAGCAGGTTATCTGCACGGAAACTATCATTACACCTCTTATTCAGCTGAATAATGGGATTACTCTGGGAAAATTGTTTATTTTATCACTTTATGATATGAAAATACAGCACGCTTTGGAATGAGTCCAAAACCATCTTAGACATAAACACCATCAACTTGATATATCAAGAACAATAAAACAGTATTCTCTGTGTTGCACACATCCATCTTTACTTCTTCTCTTGTGCTTATCACCTGTTGCAGTCAAAACAAGGAAGCGTAACTGGCTTATAAAAAAGGATTTTTAGGTAGGTGATGCCCCCAGTTAATTACACAAAATTTCAACATACATTTCTGGGTCTGCAGAGACAGAATGAGAAAGGAATCCATGTATTAGATACATTCATGTAGAAGAAAATAGGAGCAAAGTGAAAAAGAAAGCGGAAAGACTGAAGGGGAGAAAAAGATTCATAACTGGAACAAGTGATCTGTATTTACTTTATTTACTAATTTCATTTTATTGGCCAGTGGCAGAAAATCAGAGCTAGGAGGAGAATCACAGTCCCAGAGAGATGGACAAAGAGATGAATAATCTGTGTCTTTTTATATTTCTGAGGAAAAAAAAAAAAGGTGACAATATCTGTAATTAAACACTCCATTATGCCATATTACACTAGGAAGGTCATTTATATAGAGTATATAATCATACATGAAAATGGTGAGTAGTTTTTTTGTTGTTGTTGGTTTTTCTTTTTCAGACCTGGCACCTGTAAAAACAGTTTCAAATCAACCTTGTTATGCTCTCCTTTGTAAGAAACCACCATGCGATCTGCCTACATCCTACACAGCACGTCATTCTTAGAAAGTTCCAACAGATGGGACAGCCAACAGTAATGACACAGATTCAGATAAAGGCTCAGCAGTAATCGGAAGCAAATGCTGAAGAGTGAGGACATGACAAATATGGATGAGAACACTCCTGAATGCTGTCTTGGACTTGGAATACCTTCAGTTCAGGGGATTTCCTAAGCCAGACATAATTTATCTATTTACCACTCTTCCAACACACTCTACCAAGCATTTGTCCCATTTCCCTTTCACACCAATTAAGCTTTCGCTGTCTGTAGCATCAATTGGGAAGTAATTCTCCAAGACTGCTAAACTTTGCATGACAAAAATCGCTTGTTGTTTTTTGTTTGTTTGTTTGTTTGTTTGTTTTTGGTGCGTGTGTGCTTTGAATTTGTATTCTATTGGCTTCACTGGGTCCTGGTTCTTGTGCTGAAAGACAGGTTAGCTTCCAGACCACTCATGACAGTATAGATAGAGCAAAAGCTCTGTTGAAGACATCTTCATTGGGCTCTCACTCAAGCTGACAAGTGCCTGCCTATTCAGTTTTCTAGTACTGAAACCATTTCATATTTACCTTTCATACTGCCATTTCATTTTGGCAGCCCTTCTCTGGCTTTTTCCCAAGTCTACTCCTGGGAACCAGAACTGCACACAGTATTCAAGGTTGGGGTGAACTGTGAATTTATGCAGTGTCATAGTGACATTTTCTACTTTGTCTTCGAATTCCTAACAACTCCTCTCTGTGGGACTTCTGATCATGGCTGAGCTCTGAGCTGATATTTTCACAGAACTTTCTCTTGCTATCCCAGAGTGTTGATCTTGTTTGGAGCAAGAGGCCATCAGCCATGAGTCACCATCAGGTCCTGAATTTACTTTTTTTTTTGTTTGTTTGTTTGCTCTGTGTGTCATTTAACTTAACTATGTGCATTTCTTCACACATTTTTTTTTTGCTCAGTTACCAAGCCTCTTCAGGTCCTTCAACACTTTCCTACAACCTGTACTCATCTTTACTCCCCAGACTAACCTTCTCATAAACCAATTCTCTCATTCCACTGTTTGATTTCTTTTCTGGGTCATCTAGGAGCATGTCAAATGGTACAAATTTCAGCACAGGTCCCTTTAGAATTCTTTTGGGAATCACTCACCCATGAAAGAATTAAATATTTGCTCCTACTCCGTGTTTCCTATTTGGCAATTAGTTCTTCATTCACAACGGGATTTCTCCTCTTATGCCATTGTTTTAGTTCCTCAGAAGACTCTTGTTAAGGAATTTGCCAAAAGCCAATGGGAAATTCAAGTAGATTGTATCAATTAGAGCTCTCTTATCCACATGCTTGCCGGCCCCTTGAAAAATTCATTAGAAGTTTACAAAAACAGATTTTCTGTTACATAATCTGTGCTACTCTTCCCAAATGGGTCACGCTGATCTACATGGCCTCTCATTCTATCCTTTATTACAAACTCTACTTAACTGCCAGTACAGATGTCTGGCTTACAAGCCAGTAATTTCCTGCTCTCCCCGTGGAGATAAAGGTAGGTGTGCAATATGATTACTTAAATGATGAACCATGCAATTTTCTTTCTAAATCTTTCTGTCTCTATATCTTCTGATTCATTGATTATGTGTCAGTCTATCTGTCCATCTATCTTCTGTCTATCTATACCTCTCATTAGAACACAAGCTTCTGTTTTGCCTTTTTTTCCCCTCAAATAGGAAAACACTCTCCAAGTTGTAGGTAACAAAGAATTTAATAACTGGCTGTATATTTATAGCTATTTTTAATCTTAAATCACTGTACACACATTTATCTAACAATATTCACTAATCTCGAATAACCAGCCTAGTTAGTATAGATTTAATATGAAATGGATATCCCTACATTTGATGGTCAACTTCTATTATTTCTTCCACTCAGATATTTTAACTGAGTTATAGTGGGTAATGGGCACAGAGAAGACTTCACTCATCACAAGAAGCTAAAAGTCATGTTTCTTCAGCTCCACAAAGAGCAGGGAGAGGAGGCTTTAGCAGTATCTCAAAGACCATTCTTGTTACTGGATTTAAAGCAAGTTAGACTGCTCCATACGTCTAGTGAATGTGTTTAAAGCATCTTTTCCCTTAAGCAAAGATGGATATCATGTTTGAATCCCAGCTTCTTGTGCCTGTGGAGCCACATCTGACACAACTAAATACATTTAGATTGTTCTTTCCAAATTCCTTCTCCTTTTTCCTCATATTCAGATTTAATCTGAAGTATACCATGTTGGAATTTCTCCCCTTCCAAATAGTAGAAAAAAACACTCTGCTTCTCAAACGAAGATTTCTCATGCAATCATTGCAAAGTACTCATGTTAAAATCTCATAATTCTGGAACTTTTGTTCTCTGGAGAGCATTCTGCCAGCTCTAAGCAGAACAGCCAGCAACTGGTGATCAATAGGCAATGGATTTATTTATCATATGGTGACAATACTTGACAGGGACAAGAACTGACTAATTGCTTTTTGCAGCCTTGGATTGCTTTTACAATTTAGCATTTGCGCAGTGCCATATTTTCCTTAATATTTAGTGCTGTTTACAATCACTCGCTTTTCAATTTTGTGTCAGCATACTTAAAATTATGAGCTCTGGAACAGTGCTTTGATTTTAGCAAGGACGCACCTTTATGCTGCTTAACTGGCACAGGAACTGAGCAAAGAACTGGTCATTTTTTGTTGTTTTCACTGATAGGATATAAGGAAGAAGAAATATAGCTAATAAAAAGTCAATAAATTAGGTACTGCTGATTTTGATGGTTCTCGCTGTCAAACAGAAATGGCTGCAAGTTATAACTATGAATGTCTAAAATACATTCTATTTATTGACTGGATATCATATCCATATGAGTTCTTAATCCAAATATCCATTCAAATAGTACAGTGAATCAAAGCATGAGATTCTTATCTGATGTAACCTGACAGCAAACTCCACTTAACTCAGCGGTAGTGTGGCAGACACAAAGGGCTGACTTTTGATTCTAATTGACATTAGTTCTCAGATTCAGGTGAAAACAGGCATACTGGAAATAAGCTATTGATAAAACATACTGTTACTGTGAAGTGCCAGGGGAATTTAGACATGTCAAATAATCTTCCTGCAAGGAAAATGATAGCTGGTACTTTTAATAGAGACTGATATTTTGTCATTCTCCAGTTAAACCCATTGTGTTTTTTATTGTCAGGTGGACTACTCTGTTACTTCTATTTCTTACACAGTTTAAAGAAACACATAACTTGGAGATCTTATACAGATGGGGAAGGTAACGAGCCCTTCTCAGATAATCAGTCAATGGCTCCTCCATTGCTTTTCATGTGTTACATCAGACCTTTTCTTTCCACTGCTCAAGGAATACCTAATTTCCACGCAGAACAGGATAGCCAGAGGAACTGACAGACCCCGGCACCACGATGACTGAAAAACCATGGTGATAATGGACTTGAGATTTGGATTTTAGTTTTGTAGCAATGGACAGGACTGTATTTCGGAAGCTGGGCACAAAGGCTCTTTGAGTTCCAGATGCAGCTGTCACACTGGGGAGGCTGCAGCAGCAGAGACTGAGCAGGGAGCTTCCAGCCTGACCCCTTCTGAGGAGGTGCTGGCAATTTCATCATCTTGTATGCATTCCACCCCGCTGTCTACCGACTAACTCCTGGAAATGCTATGCAGTTCTAAAAGAATAGCAAACAAAGCAGTGCTAAGGGCTGCGGAATGATCCATATTGCCAAACTCCAATTATCTGATGTTTATAAGGGGTGCTAAATATAATTTAGTATTGATTTACCTTTGGGGTAAAAAATACTTCTCATTATTTGCACTTGTGTACTTGATAAATCTGCAGAGCCCAAAGCAAACACTGACTCGTGCAGATTAGCTTTTATAGATCTTATTTTTGTTCAGAACTCATTTTCCATTGGCTTTGAAGCCGGGGAGCAGAAGACTCTTAGGTTTCACAAAGGGGCAGCACCATTAAGGTGAGCCATCTGACAGGACACATCACTGTGCTGCAGGAGCATCCCGTGGCTCTGATGAAATGACGCTAAATGCTATGGAGCTGTATTTGTGGAGCACACAAAATTTCATGCAAACATGAGGAAGCACTTCTTTCTGTGCGGGTGACAGAGCAGTGGGACAGGTTGCCCAGAGATGGCGCGGAGTCTCCTTCCCTGGAGATATTCAAAACCCGCCCGGATGCCTTCCTCTCCAACCCAGTGTAGGGAACCTGCTTTATCAAGCGGTGGCCTTAACGATCTCCAGAAGTCCGTATAAACTCCTACAAGCCTGTGATTCTGTGTATAGAAGCCAAGGCAGTTCGTTGACAAGCACGGAGCTCCAGGGCAGGCAAGCACAGAGCTTAATTACAAGGTTAATTAGAAATGGAGCAAGAACCCCGTACTACCCCCGTGATTCTGTATACCGTGAATAAAGTGCGCAGCCCACCCACCACAGCGAGAGCAAGGCGACGCGCGGCAGAGTGCACGGCGAGGGGGCGTGGCCTACAGCGAGGGGGCGTGGCATGCCTGCATTTCCTCCCTCTCACCCAGCCACCTTCTGTGCATGCGCCACGGCCCGGAAGCTGTGCGGGCCGCTATGGCGATGGCGGAGAAGTTCGACTCGCTGGAGGAGCACCTGGAGAAGTTCGTGGAGAACATCCGGCAGCTCGGCATCATCGTTAGTGACTTCCAGCCCAGCAGCCAGGCCGGCCTCAACCAGAAACTGTGAGCCGCTTCCTGCGTTCGCGGCGTCTGTTGGTTGCGAGAGTGGGGCCGGGCCGGGGTTGAGGCCCCGCCGGGCGTGGTGACGGGGAGCGAGGAGCGCCCGCTTTGCGCTAAGCAGCTCCGCGTTTCTTCCTGCAGGAATTTCATGGTGACGGGCCTACAGGACATCGACAAGTGCCGGCAACAGCTTCACGACATCAGCGTGCCCTTGGAAGTGTTTGAGTGAGTGGCTTTGCTCATACTGCAGCTGTGTGTCTCCTGAGTTACCGCCGCAGTGCGAGCAGGCAGGGAGCGCTTCCTGCTTGTGGGAGGGCGGAGGGGTGGCAGGAAGGGGAAGGGAGGGCTCTGGGCAACAGCTTTCACGTAAAGGCGTGATAGAGCTTAGCTGTTCTGTTGTAAGTCCAGGTATTGTTGTTTTGCTATGATCCAGTGTGTGACTGCCAGTATTAGGCTTTCTCATTTGAACTTTCATTATGAATCTACCATAATATCCTAAATCTTTCATTTTCTTCCATCTCTTCCATTGCTGTGATTAAGTTTCTCTTAACCAAATGTTTAATGCAGCAAAGGAAAAATAGGCTTATGATTCCTGGTGCAAGTGCCGATACTACTTTCAGTATCGTATGTAGGTTGCTCTGAAAGTAGTGCTTCCTACTTATTTCCATGGAAACTGCAGTAGAGAAAAACAGTGCAATAACACTATTTGGTAAAGCAGATTCTCAGCTACAAAACACTACTTTATACCAGGGCCATTACCATTAGCTAGGAGTGAGCAGGAGCCTGTGAGCCACGCTTGTAAACATCTGCGCTGGTGGAGGTGACCTGCTGTTGTCCCTACTGGAATGCATCACCTCACTGTGCTTACATCCACCATCTGGTGTCCATCAACATTCAGCAAGTGTCAGTGGGTGCACTTATTCCTTCATAGAGGAGTTCCACGATACACCTTTGTTTCATACGTACTTCTTTGTCAGACTCCGCATTGTCAGATTGTCATCTGTCACGAGGTAACAAAATGGAATGGAGTATTGGTGGGAAGGCTCAACCTTTACTGCCACATCACCAGCATCCTCCTCTGAAGTCATGTGCCAACATAGTAAAATAAAAGGCATTACTTTCAGAGCAGCCCCCTCATGTACACTCTTTCTCATCCTTGAATCACTGGGTGTTTTATTCCTATGTGCTGATTGCCTGCCACGTATCAACAAAGCTATTCTATGATTAATGCCCTTTTAGTTGCTCGGAAGGGAACCACCTCTCCCCTTGCTTGTACTTACTGTCTGTGAGGAGATGGATGGTTATTCTGTTGTTTGTTTCAATATATTTTTCAGAACTCTAGGCTCTCTGCAAACAAACATTTATAGCAATGTACTGTGACAGCTGCTTCCCGGAGTTGTATTTTGAAAGTAACTAATCTAAACTCTGGTATAGTACCAAAAAATAATATCAAGAAAGAGAGGAGGATGAATAATTCTGTTCCTTGGGGAACTTTCTAGTGCTAATGTGCTCACGTAGGTGCATCTTTTGTATTTTCAGATACATAGATCAAGGTCGCAACCCTCAGCTTTACACTAAGGAGTGCCTGGAGAGAGCTTTGGCTAAGAATGAGCAAGTAAAAGGAAAAATTGACACAATGAAGGTAAAACCAGAAACAGTGAAAGTACTAATGTCATAATGCATCTGACCAGTTATTTTCTGTAAATGCGTATGTGGTTTTGCTTGCACAGTTATCAGATTTTCCTGTTAGGTAATTTGCATTAGAGATCACTCTGCATCCCTGTGCCTTAACAGGAATGCCATTACAACCTGTTCTGGAAAGGAGATTTGTAATTCAGTCCATAACTGGTGATACAGATGTTGCTATGTCTTATTTTTCACTGTGGATGTATGTTACAGATCTCTTCACTGTTCGTCCTTTGACTAGTACAGAGTACTTCATGCTCACAGCGATTTGTATAAATCTAGAAATAGGCGAAGCAGAGGGGGTATTTGTATGGTCTTGAATAGATCTTAGCATGTTCACCATTTTATTAGCCTATATAAGCACAAGTTAATCTTTACTGAATGACTTTAATTGTATGCTAGTATTTAGGCTTTTCTGAACTTGTACTCATAAAACAGTGTACCGGAATGCTTAGGTTATTAGTGGATAACGATTGCTGAAAGGTATAATCAGAAAAGAAGTTTATTGTGGCACAAAGGGTTATATATGTTTCAGAACATTCTTAGGCTGTATTCTAAAATTATGGAGTTTGTGCTGTAGAATGTAGACTCATCTGTGTACATTGTAAGCATTTTTTTTCTTGGTATAAAGCTCGTTGCTCATAAAGGTTGTAGGAAGAATTATTCATCTCTAAAACTGGTGCCAGCTCTTCTCAGAGGTGGAGCTGTTTACATACCAAATCAAGTGGACATGTCCTTTATTGGTTTTGCATTAAAAAAGCCATCAAAACAAGTCTCCTTTACAATTAAGGATGAACGGACTGAAGCGTGATGCATCCAGTCCATAAAATGTTGAATGTTTATGGTTAGCTTTTAGGTATCTTAGTTAAGCTGAATGGATTGAATTCTCATCGGTCTTCCTGTTCGTTTTGCGCCATCTTGGATTGGTAATGGGGTGAAAGAGGACTATATGCTTGTCTTGAATTTCAGTAATGTTACTTATTGTCTACTTCTTGCATCTTCTTGCACTGTAAAGGGAAATAAAGCACTTTTTTTCCGTTCTAGGAGGTAAGAAAGCAACTGCAATAGGGAGGACTTCTTAGTTTTAAACTGTCTCGGGAGTTTCATGGAAAGCATCAGAAAGGAAAATGGTGATAAAAGGAAGGAAGAAAAAAGTGTTTTGAAACTTAAGGCTATGGGTCCAGAATATTTTCATTTCAAATTGTGTTATTTAAATTATAATGTGTAGAAGAAGCTGCTTAGAGATGCAGAGGTCGGATCCTAGGCAGGTATCTACACACAGGAATTTACCAGAGCTATAAGTATTCTAGTATTGTAGTTTGCTTGATACTTTGCTAGCAGACTTCATTTTAGTGTTTTCTTTGAATTTTGTGAATGTCAGTTGGTGGGGTTTTTTTTTTTTTTTTAATACCATTGTCTTCAGTCACTGAAATGTAGAACTGTTGTACACAAGATTTGTATTAATTGGGTAACATTACTTAAGAAAACCTAAATAAATGATGCAGTTGGTGTGCATGCATACATATGTATATATGTGTACATATATATATTTTTCTTTCCAGAAATTTAAAAGTCTATTAATTCAAGAACTAACAAAAGTGTTCCCCGAAGACATGGCGAAGTACAAAGCTATTCGAGGCGAGGATCCTCCTCCTTAAGTAGACCTTTGATAGCTCTAAATACATCAATTCTACGAACTGACACCACTCTTAAGAAAAATATTGACTGAAGTAACAGGGTATCTAAAAGCTTCATTAACAACTCGACTAAAAATGGCAGCGATAGGATGTAAAGAAGCTTGAGGATCGCTCATGGTTCTGGACTGAAGGTAATGCATCTTTCTGAAGACTTTTACTCAAGGATTGCAGTTGAAACTTCTTGTGGTACTCTGTTCTTGAAAGATTCCAGAGATGTTTTGATAATTTGCAGGCAATTATATGGCATTTCCTACAGAGTGTGGTCTTGGAGCAAGAGATCATAGTGGTGGTGGTTGTTTTGGTTTGGTTTTTTTCTTGTTGTTGTTTTTGCTTTCTAAGAAGTGTGCTCCAGGATTCTGGTTTTTTTTTTTTTTTTTTGACAAATGTATTTATTCTACTTGATTATTTTCTATTTATAAACTTTTTTAAAATTAATTACAGTACGAACAATTGACTCTTATTATCTTGCCAAATTCTGTTGAACAGGAGCCTGTCATGGGCTCTACTTTGCATGTGTCATAATGAATTGCAGCCAAGAAAACCATGAGATGTTTGTTGCATTCTGTAAGCTGCAGTGCAGATAGCTGATATTGAAAGGGAGCATGCTTGGGGCTTAGCTCCTCAGCAATGTTGATGTGTATGTGTAGACCTTTGCTAAATGCTAATCGCTTTCTGTAAGCAGGTTGTAGAATAAAAAATTGTAAAAATGATATTATACTGTTTCTTCTGTATGCTGCTCTTATGAGAATGAATTGAAAGCTGTGAAAAATGGCATATTCCTTGGTATCAGTAATGGAAGTGAAATCTGCATCAAAACTTGAAGATGATGTAAGCTTGGCACTTTGGCTTCTGTATAGTTGTTATTATACAAGGTTGTAACAGAAGAATATCCAGAGGTTATAGGGGAACAACTCACCCACTCTGAGGCTCACAGCTAGGATGAATGCTCACCACAAGGAACTCCACACAGGAGTGATCTCCAAAAGAGATGCTGCCCTAGTGGTGGTCAGCCCTTAAATGGGATCTAGGAGAGGTGGAGTCAAGCTCCACCCCTTCTGGGAGCAGAGCTGAATTACCTTCACCTGTGCTCCCGCAGCTGACCTGTCACTTGCCTCAGATGGTTAATCAGAGGTTCAGGCTGTGATTAACAGTTTCCCATACAGCTTCCATGGTTGGTTGTTGGGGATCTTTGTTTACTTTGTTTCCTTGCATACTCTTCCCCATTACTAGGGCTGGAGGAGTTCTTGAGGTAAAGCATACGATTTGCACCTACTGCCTCTAAAGACAGTGGCCTGAATACAGGGCATGGGCAAAGTAAGTAAAAATAAATTAAAAAAAATAAAAAACTAAGTAGACTGTCCTTGTGATTTGAATTCAGTGTCTATAAACTACAGGGTAAGTCTCCTAATACTTCATGAGGAGCATCCTAAGTAGCTTTCGTTTTTGTATGTCAGCTTAGGAAAAAAATAACTGTAAACTGACTTGCTGGATGAGTGCTGGAACAGGTTGACCATACAGGTGGTAGAATCTCAATTTCTGGAGGTTTTCAAGACCTGAACAAGACCTTGAGCAATCTGATCTAGTTTTGTAATTGGCTTTGCTTGGAGCAGGCCTGGCCAAGATGAACTTCAGAGGTTTCTTCCAGATCAGTATGATTCTGTAAGTCAGTGGTTCAAATAATGTAGTTCATTGCTCTTTGACTTGCTAGGGTCACAGGAATAGAGAAATCACTTTTTTTTTTTTTTGCTTATTTTTGAGATGTTAACTGCATGAGTTATGTATTTTAAAGGGAAATTGTGTAAGGACAGACATAAAGATTTGGAAAAAAGTATTCTAAATACTGAGCTGAAAAGCATGTTAGTAAAATAGAAAGATCATGGTGAGGAATATTTCTGACTTCCCATATTTGAACATCATATTTCTAACTTTGCTGTGACTAAATAGGTAGCAGGATGTTTTTCCAGCTCTGCAGAGCACAGAGTCAAGGCAACACAAGAATCTGCTCCGCTCTTGGAACACTGTGCTTACTCCATGTACTTTCATTACTTCTTTATGGTTAAGACCCTTCTGTATATTTTCTTAAAGAAAATAAATAATTGTAAGATACTTCTGTAACAGGTTGCCTGATTCTATTGATTTGAATCAGGATTCTTTGTTTTCTGTATTATGACATGTTCATACCAAGAACTATACCATATGTAGTCTCAACAAGATGTAATCCAGACAGTAAAAAAAGAAATCTTTCCGCACAGTATGAAAATTTTCAGAACAATTCCTTTTCTCTCAAAGTTATTTGGTGTTTGTCATTTGGTTGCTTGATTATTCAAACTTCTCCAAATGTTCCTTGTAGAAGGAGCTATCTTTGTATGTAATCTGCCGAGGAGGAGACATTAAAGCGTTATATAATACATTGTGACAACAAGATACTTTTTGGGATTCTGGGCCACATTTTTATCAACTCCGCTGCAAAGATAACATTTTATTGCTGACATTCAAACAAATATTTATGAGATGATGTTAAGACTTGAAAATTCCTGAGGTTGTATATCTGTAGTGATATATACCAAGCTACTTCTATACCATCATGGCCATTTTCAGTCCTCATCAGTAAATAAAAAGAGAAGCTTATGACAATACTCTTCTTCCTTGGACAGAAATCCAGCTGTTAAATGAACAACTGTAGATGCTCTGCAAATCTGTAATCTAGATGTTTGTAGTCATGGTTGCAGGGAATCATAGAATTATTAAGGCTGGAAAAGACCACTAAGATCATCTAGTCCAGCCATTAACTCATCACCATTGTGCCCACTAACCATATTCCCTCAGTGCCACATCTACCCATTTCTTGAAAACCTCCAGGGCTGCTGATTCCACCACCTTCCTGGGCAGCCTGTTCTAATGTCTCACCACTCTTTCCAAGAAGAAATTTTTCCTAACATCCAACCTGAATCTTCACTGGCACAAATTAAAGCCATTGCTTCTTATCCTAACACTAATTACCTGGGAAAGGAGGGCAACCTTCCCTCACTTCTCCACAGTCACCTTTCAGGGAGTTGTGGAGAGCGATAAGGTTCCTCCATAAGCCTCCTCTTCTCTTGTCTGAACAATGCCAGTTCCCTCAGCTGCTTCTTGGAAGACTTGTGCTCCAGACCCCTTACCAGCTTTGTTGCCCTTCTCTGGATGCAATGCAGGGCTTCAACATCTTTCTTGTAGCGAGGGGCACAAAACTAAACACACATGTGACCTTGCCAGTGTTCACTACAGAGGGATAATCACCTCCTTGGTCCTGCTGGCTGCATTATTTCTTGTACAAGCCAGGATACCACTGGTCTTGGCCACTTGAGAACACTGGTGGCTCCTGTTCAGCTGGCTGTCAGCAAATAGTTACAAATCCATCAATTCTGTGTAGCTTTCCAACCACTCTGCCCTATGCTTGTAGTGATATCTGGGGTTGTTGTGACCAAAGTGCAGGACTTGGCACTTGGTCTTGTCAAAGTTCGTACAGTTGGCCTTGTGAACCTGTGCTTGAGATGACAATGGATGCCCTGGATACAATGCTTGAGGAAACAACAATGAAACCTATTTAGGAGAAATTTATTGCTTCTTTTTCCTGCATAGCTGCATTTTTACAGAAAGACCCGTAGGTCTTTGCTCTTTTTGGATGTCAGACACTGTAGGAGACCACAGTTTTGTAATTTGGTCAGCTAAATCACCTGCCAAACTTTGGTTTGTAGTCAAATGGTTACTTTTATACAGAAGACAAAAGCTCAACCAACCCCATCTGACCACCCTGTTCTCTTGCCTCCCTAAAAAAAAAACAAAAAAACCCCAAGCAAACAAAAACCACCCCAATCCTGGACAAAACCACATCAACTTTCTAGAATCTCATTCTTTCAATAACAGGCATGACCTACTCTCTTGCTGTTCTCTGAACGGTGGTCCTGCCAGTGTTTCTGAATGGTTTGTATGCCTGTACCACACACTGTAATCTGAATGGAGGCCTTGCTTTGGCCCCTTGCCATTCTCTTGACGGTAGACATGATTTGTTTCCAGGCTATTCTCTGAATGACAGATACAATTTGATTTCAGGCCATTCCCTGAATGTTGGCCCATGCTGCTGTCTCTTCAGTGATCATGCATGTGCCCCATGTCATTCTCTGAATGATGTCCACATCTGAGCATCTCATTGTTCTCTGAATGATGGCCACACCTGTGCCTCTTGCTCCCTAACCGGTTGGCATGCCTTATCTCTACACTTTCCCTAGACATCTGGCATGCCTGGGCTTCTTGGCGCTTTGTGGAGGATTCACCCCCATGAGCTCCTCCTCGTTGTTCTCTAGACTATGTGTGTGACATCATAGCCCCTTGCTGTTCTGTGGAAGTTGGACATAATTTTTTTCCCCTCCGTTTTCTGAACAACGAGCATGCCTGGTCACTATACCACTCTTGGGACACTGGGCCTGCCTCTGGCCTTTGCCATTCTCTGGAGAATCCATCTCCATGGGCTCCTCCTTGTCATTTGTTAAAGGTCAGGAATTATTCGGTCCCACACCATTCCCTTGATAGTGGCCATGTGTCTATGCTATGTCAGTCTCTGGGCAATGAGCTCACCCTGGCACCACATACATTCCATTTCAGTGGACATGCCTAGGCCTCTTGTTATTCTCTGAAAGATCCACCTCCATGGGCTCCTTGATGTCGTCTAGGTGATAAGCGTGGCTTGGTCCCATTCCCTTCTCAAGATGGTGAGCATGCCTTACCTCACAACCTTCTCTGGCTGGTGCCCACACCACTTGTGATGCTCTCTGCTCAATCCTTGTGCACAAGCTATTTGCCATTGGTCGCATGAGTGTTGGATGTGGCATCAAAAGGCCTAAGCTTGGCAAGTGGTGGGCCACCTTCTGGTGGTCCTGTATTTATAGGGCCCCAAGCAAAAAATGGAGCAGGTGTGTCCATTGTGATTCTGGAGGCCACTGCTGACAGTGGCCAATGAATGTGGCCAAACCTGGCTTTTTTGGGTGTAGGGGCTCTGTGGTCTGAGAGATGCCTTCATGTGGAAGACAAGGAGGTCTGAAGGGAAGTGGAGGGTCCTTTCCTAGGAATGGCTCCCCTATGCCATTTTACTATGGAAAAAGGCTGCCCTTGGACACAGGCACTGCCCCATGCCATTGCCTGTCTGATGGATACTACTGTGGGTCATACATGACCAGGCTCTGAGTGAAGAACCTGTACCTGATACCCACACTCACCCTTTCCCAATGCAGCTGTATGCCATTCCCTCAGGCCCTGTCACTGTCATCAGGCAACAAATATCAGTGCTGCCCCTCCACTCCCCTTGTGAGAAGCTGCAGGCTGCCATGAGGCCATCCCCTTCTCTGCCAGGACCCTCCTCTCTCTCACTGCACATGAAAATTCATTTGCTGCTCTATTTTGATCAGAGAGGAAAGAACCATTATTATTACATGCTTGAACTCACCGAGGTTATGTTGAAAGGAGAAGAAAGGAAGAAATTAGTAAAAATGCTTTTATTTCTATTTGTTATTACATGAGCAACACAAGCAGTGCTGGATCAGCTTCGTCGCCATGGCCTTGCCTAAGGATCTGGACGCCTGGCTGAAGCTGGCCATGATGGCTGGATCTGCCCTACTTACCTCATGAAGGCCCTGTAGACTCATCCCATGCTCTGCTGGCAAGTCACCACACGTGGCTCCCTATCCCTTACTGAGCAGTTGGCCCTTGTTGCTCTCTGGCATTTATTTTTGCCCCCCCTCCCCAGTAAATACATCCTATGTTAACATCCAAATTATTTGATAGAATGAGAGGGTATGGCTTTAAGTTGCACCAGGGGAGGTTAAGGTTGGATATTAGGATCATTTTTTCTCAGAAAGAGCAGTGAGGCACTGGAACAGGCTGCCCAGGGTGGTGGTGGAGTCTCCGTCCCTGGAGGTGTGCGATAAAAGGGTAGATGTGGTATGTAGGGACATGGTTAGTGGGCAGCATTGGTGGTAGGTGAACGGTTGGACTAGATGATCTTTGAGGTCTTTTCCAACCTTAATGATTCTATGATTCTATAATTATAGAGGTTTTGCATGGCGAATGCCACTAGAGATTTGTTGGAGCTCCGTTCCATACTTTGGCATGTCGTAAAGAAAATGTCCCTTCATTTTCTGTGTACACAGGAAAAAGGTCAGTGCTTAGAAAAACACTAATTTTCACGACATTCCAGTGGTGTTTCAAGCTGCAGATTCATAAGGTGAATCAGAAACATAAACATAGGCCAGAGGAGGAGCAGCTGTAGAAGCAAAGCTGCGCATCTCCACACCCATTCCTCAGGGAGACTGGAGATGCTCCATGTGGGTATTTGGAAAACATGCCAGCCTGTAACTGAAAGATCTCCAAACTGATTGAGATGACAAAATATTTAGGAGCAGTATTAGCCTGCAGAGCTGCTCAAATCAATTTCATTCTGACTTCGTTAAAGTTAATTGTAAGGCACTTTGTCAAATGCGTTGATAAGATTCTGAGGGCAGAAGTCCTCTGATACAAATCACTCATCAGAGAGGGCGTGAATGGCTTACAGCCCGGCTCACAAGAAAACAACTTTTGTCTGCTTAGCAAGGTGACCAGCGACCAATTTTCCAGAGCCATTTCAATTGCTTACCATGAGAATTACAGGTTGTGATCAAGAAAGGGTGAACACCAAAAGAACCTCTGCGCATTTGTTCCACTTTTTGCTGAGCGGCGCTGGCTGCAGCTTTCTGAGCATCGTATCTCATTTACAAGGTGACCCTGCACACAAAACCTTTTAATTAGCCTGAACACTCAACCTGCTCCTCATACCCGGCTGTCAGGCCTCTGCCTTCTGCCGCCCCGCGTTGTCATGGCAGCGGCCGGCCCACCATGGGAGCTGCGGGAAGCAGGAGGAGACGCAGCCAGGGGGTCGGGGCTGGTGCGTGGCAGCCGCGTGCTTCAGCTCTGATCCCCGGCTGTGTTTTGCTGCTGTTGCTCGCCCTCCACTAGCAGCCGGAATAAACCTTCCCTCATTACTATATCAACAAATCTCCGGGTAGACGGCACGTGTTTAATCACCTTCCTTCCTCGCGGAGGGGTGTGCAGTGCCACGTGAGGAGGCTGCCATACAAAGGGAGGTGAGTGGGGTGCGTGAGCGCTGTAAATCCATCTGCTGAGAGCTGCAGGACCCTTCTACTGTTCACTGGTGACAATCAGCATTTGGCCCCTTGTACTGACGGTACAACCAAAAGCAGAACCGTTTCGGCTGGTAAACTATGTAATTGTCAGTTTATTACCATGGTGCGTATTTACAGTGTGCTAAAAATCGCAAAAGGTAAAAATAGACACTTATACCTGGACATGTATTCAGCTCTTGGTGTATTCTTAAATACTTCCCTCTCTTATCCTGTGTCTTTCGTTATTTCTTTATTTTGGGACTGTACAACAGCCTTCACAATGCCCAAATACACTTTGCTGTATATTCCAGCACTACCAACTGGGAATGTTTTTTAATATGGCACAATTCTGAAAATAATAACAATAATAGTATTCTAGGATGATTCCAGCAGCTTTTTTTTGGAGCTAGTTAACATCTATGTTGACCCACAATTCATTTTAGCTCATAAATCTCATAAGCATCAAGCACGATGCTGTGCCTTCAGTAGAACACTGATTACTATAATACATCTTTCTGTCATGTACTGACAACTACAGAGATACAGATCCAATAAAGAAAGGAGGATTGGAGTCATTGACATCAGCTTCAGGACTGGTGACATAAAGGCATCTCAAGACAAGGAGAAAAACTGAGGAAAGAAGGCATACAAATTTGGTATACGAATTTGGATTAAAGAATTCATATTTCTTAATTATTGTGTTATCAGACTACCGTACAGCCAGAAAGAAAGAGAAGTACTATATCACTATAAAGTATATTTTGATTTCCTCTAAATAACACAGAGTAGGCTGTAATTGATTCCTTAAATTACAAAATTTACTTAATCTTGAAATGAATAACTATTATCTAGTTGCTTAGCAACTCAGACAATGCCAACATCCTTGGCCAGGTTGTATCTAGTTCCTTTTCTAAATTTCTGGAAGTATCTTTCATTTGTTTAAAGCTCTGTAACAGCTTCTCTTATGCTTTAAATCCAAGACTGTTTCCTTGCTTTTCTCTGCACAAGAGATTAGCCTTGCTTCCAGGAATGTGGTTCCATAGAATTGAAAGCTGTAGTTTATTTGTTATACTTCTATGTCTCTATAGTCTCAGAGAGCCACTTATGGGAAGTACAGTTGAATTCTGTTTTCAAGAATTCATCCACGAATGTTGATTAAAGATTTACATTGTCTTTGTTCTGCATCAGACGTATTAGCAAACGCCAGATATGAGAAGAGAAATTGTTCAACATAGCCTGATCTAGCTGTAGATGTCCCTGCTAATTGCAAGGGAGTTGGACTAGATTACCTTTAAAGGTGCCTTCCAACTCTAAGGATTCTATGATTCTATAACAAATAGCAGTGTGAGCAGCTGACAAACTTTGCAGAATAACACCATGAGAATTTCACAGATTGTTACGGGGAGCTACGTGAGAGGAGGCCAGGGTCCACAGGTACGTCGAGAGGAAATAGTGAGGACATGCTGGTGAGAGCAGTCTTGAACAGAAAACAGTGCCTAACTTACCATTTTCAGTAATGTCATGTAAAGCCTAAATGACACAGGTAACAGTACCAGAAATACCAAATGTGGTTTACCAAAATAAGAACCAGTAGGGAAAAAGTAGCTGGAGTGAGTTGTTTATTTAAGAGGAAAAAGGGAGAAATTAAGATGGATGGGGGAATTGTAAGCTTGGGAAAATTGAGGGAAGTGGAGATAAATCAGGGCAATCAAGTTTAAGAAAGAATAAGAAATCAAGTATAAGAAAGCTAGTGGTTTATAAACATCCGATTGAGATCTTGCATGCAGTACAGTCTTTCTTGTCTTCTTATTAAATACTGTTCTTAACTATTTTTATTTTTGGTGCAATCTCACCTTCTGTCCTATGTGAGGAGAGGTCTATGTGTCAGCAACTGCAGAAGGGGTCTCAGGTCATGGGCCCATAGGGCCAACTGGAGAGTTCGGTGTGTGGACTGAGCTCATTGCAGTCCTCCATATTTGTGTGTGTGAGTAATTCATTTCAACACAGGCTAGCTGGCAAGTGGCAGACCCATGTCTGGAAAGTGTCAAGGTTTGTGTCAATGCCTGGGCAAGGGCTTGTGGTCTAAGCTTGGGTCTAAGCAAAGTTTAGAGCCTGTGCTGCTAGCAGAGAGATCTGTAAATGCATCGCGCTTGTGAATATGGAGAATGAAGGTGTGTGTTTGCATTAGTGAATTTTAATCATGATAAACAGGAGAGAAGGAACAGGACCTTGCTACCTGTGTTTACCTTTATATGAGTGTTGTTATGTTCATGCAGGTGCCAGCAACTCCCTTAGCAGTCCCTAATTTGGGTCATGCAGTAGCATTGTACCCGCAGCTTAAGGTAGAAGAGAGGCTGGTGATCAGGGCTGTGCCCCTAGTGAGACACGCACCTTCCATCTCTGATGGAGTCCATCTCCCTGATGTAGCTGTTTTGTGGCTCAGTTGGCTGCATTTCATGTGAGGGAGTTCCAAGTTTTGGTGGGAAGCTCAGTCCTGCACAAGTAACTCAGATAACTAGCTCTGTGGTGAGGGAAACGTGATAAGGGCTTGGGGCTGCAATCTGCACATGTGAAGCTGAAGACAAGGCAGACCTGGTGCTGTGAGGAGCTGTGTTAACCCATACCTGCTAGTTGCAATGCTCCCCTCTCAGTTCCTCTTTGTTCCAGATTGGATAGGATCAGACTAACGACTTTAGCAGGAACAGGACTTTCAAAGGCTGGAGATAAAGTGATTTACACTGTTAGATTATGCGACTGTTTAACCTTGGTATTTTCTGATTTAGACGCTGTAGTATATACTAATAGAGGGCTGGGGGAGAGAAGTATGCAGCAGTAAGTTATTTGCTTATTCTTTTGTGAATTGCTTAGCTACCATGGAGATAAGCATAGCACAGATACCAAGAGGAACTAATATTATTCCCTCACATGCCATTCTACAGCACTGTGTACAGTTATAAAGCTTTAAAAATAAAATATTTTAGGAATTATTGAATTTAGGAACTCTAAACCTCAGACCAGTGAACAGTATTGACTTTAAAGAGAGAAAACTTAAAAAAGGCACTGGAGACCAGGTGCTATGTCTCTGTATTTGAGCTTTTAATGTGAAGACTGGAGAATATGAATCTTGCCTTGGTGTTACTATTGAAATTTATTTTATTCTGTGGTGTTTTGTTGTGGTTTTGCTCTGTGTTTTATTTTGTTCTGCTTCAGTAGTGCTTAAACAGCTAAGCAGAAAAGGGAGGTAGTGGCAAATTAATTAGATTTTTTTTTTTTTTTTATACTGGATTCTTGCTTTTTCCATAGTGAACTTTCAGAAAGAGCATATCAACACCTGGAATCTCTGGTATGGTTTCACATCTGAAAAGACGATACCTGCATGAGAAGGCTGCTGCTCTTGATTCTATCGGAGACTAGAGCTAGCATGACTTCACAAAATCATAGAGCCCTAGTCCCCTTTGTGTCCACTGTTCCTGTGGAAAGCTCAGCGCCTCCTGTTTGTAACAAACATTGAGCAGAGGAACATGCTTTAAGTTCACATGAGTTTCCCTGCAATCTAATGTGCAGTCACTGCAAACACAAGAGGATGGGGTGGAAAAACAGCATTCATCGATGGCCAATGACAAATGCAATGATAATAAAACTGGAAGCAACTAAGGAAGGTGCTGTTTGTACCAAGGCAGCAGCACAACTAGCTCTTCAGCAGGAGACCTGCACTCTGGCTGCAGGAGGATGGCAGCATGGGTACAGCATGTGGGTTGTACCTTTCTTCGTCTTGGTATTCCAGCAGGATGACAAACTGCAGCCACAAGGCACCCAAATGAATGGAGCAAAAGAAAATGGGCAACCACCTTGCATAATATTTTTGGAAGTTATAATAAGCAAGTTCCTTAGGGAAAAGATTATGCTTCCAAAACTGATAACTCCTGAAGGGGAGGAAATATCTGTCCTGAGGCAGATGACTGTCACCAGCAAAGAAATTCAGAAGGTATGGTGAGGACTTGCTAACTGACATTACTCTCTCTCTGTGTTGTACACAAGTGTCCCATCCTCAGTTGCTGATACATGCACATGCTTACCTAAGTGAAACTTAGGAAAGAACAAAACACTTTCCTTACCCATATAGTGATGTATTGGTTCTCATTACCTGCATTTGATATGGATCTGGTTCTGGGAACATATTACAATCACATTAGCTATCCACCAGCTTCTAGGCAAGTGCTCTCAAAATTAAGCTATCATTGCTGTAAATCTCTCACTCGGTTATTCCATTCACAGTAGAACAGGTTGAGATGCCAAGGGGTTTCCAACCCAAAATGTCTTGTATCAAGACTGTTTCTCCAATTTTTTATGGGATAAGATCTAGCAAACTAAAGGAGGGGGAACATGCATGGACAAAAGGTTGGACTGAGGGAGCAGGATAAGGGGATTGGTACTCCTATTCTATTTTTATTATTCTTGCTGCAAAAAGCCTAAAATGATCTCTGTCCTCTCCTTCTTTCACCTGCATTTATCATGTCCTGTGAAGTGCCTGATGCAGAGAAAGTCATCTGCTACCAGTAGGGTACTTGGTTGTTTTCAGTCCGAATCAGCTGCAGCTTGAGAAACTGCCATGTGATTTTATGATAATAATGTTTTAAAAGAGCTTTAAATTTAGATTTCCACAGGCAGAGGAACACCATCACTGCCGTGGCATCCCTGCTGTCAACCTCAGGGTTCTTATATAAGAGAGGTGATGGCAGTGCCTTCTCTACTCACTGTGTTCTTCCTCTTGAGTTTCTGTCTACCCACCAGGTGGGACCATCCTTCACAGACATTTACAGAATATGAAGTGTTAGCACTTACTTACATTCGGGCACTTTTAGTCAAAGTGTTCTGGGTTTAGGCATCAAGCGAACAAGATTTTTGAGAATGTAAAATTTCAGTCTGGGCATCAGAAGGGATCATTAGACAACGCTTAAAAGCACAACTCTTGTAAATCTTGCCTCACTAATAAATCACCACTACCACTTCTGCACTTGGGCCTTCTCAGAAGGTCATCTAGCTATTCAAAGACCACGTCCCACTTAAGAAATACAGCAAGAAGAGGGGCAGAGGTGGTACATTCATGTTCAACACGCAACTCCAACCCTATAATTCAGAATACAGAAGGAAATTGCTTTTTCATTCCCTCCTTCTAATGAAATAACAAAATATTGGCTTCTGTGAGTATGAAATTGGTGTTTGCCCAGATTGGAAAACAGCTGAGCAGCTTGCAGTTTTCTACAGTTTTGTTAGTTGTGTTCACAGGAAGACAAACCAATGGCAAATTATTTAAAACATTTCATTTTCTTTCCTACTTTTTGTTACAACTGCATCATTTTCAACATCTGAGAAACAAAAATTGTAAAAGTTTCCAGTTTTGAAGTGAAACTGTTTGTTTTAATTCCTGACACAAACGATAGTGTCTGCCCTTTTCCTTTGAGAGTCTTTGTGATTATGAAGTGGTAACTTTGTTTTCAAACATCCCACCCAAAGTTCCTGTAGAAAATGAAAATTATACGCATCAGAAGATCCTGGTCAAATAAAAGTGATTTTCATTCTCCTTTATGATCCCTAAAAGCAGTGGTGGAAGAGGTCAAGGATAATGGTGAATATGTTGATGGCACCTGGCAGAGCAGGTTCCCGGGGTGCCTGCACATCTCCATATAGCTCTTGGAGACCTCCAGCTGTCCTCCAGGGACAGATTGCATTCTGCAGTCAAACGCTTCAAACCTGTAGATGCAAAGTTGCTTATGATTCTAAAGATGTGTCTGGCTATTGTCAGGTTTAACAGGGGCTCAGAAAGTTTCTTCTTCAGCTACTGCTCTGATAGCTTCAGCTTCTTATCTTGTTCTTTAATTGTGTCTTGCCTCTCCTCATTTGTGGTGTCACTCAGGTGCTGGATGAGCCCTCGTCCATGCAGCATCTGTTCCTGTACTGCAGAAAACATTCAATTTGCTCAGGGATTTGTGTGTGTACCGTTGCCTCTTTGCAGGAGAAAGACTTTGCAACATAAAGAAATCTGTATTTTTATTTTTTTTTTTGGGGGGGTGGGGGGGGGGCACTGGAGGGGAACTGAGGATGAGACTGTCTTCCTTGTAGCTCTGGGCAGCCTAGTCTGGTGGTTGGTGACCCTGCCTATGGCAGGGGGGTTGAAACTAGATGATGATCATTCTGATCCTTTTCAATCCAGGCCATTCTATGATTCTATGATTCCTTATACTAGCAACATGGTAGAGCCATAACTGACATATATAATGATTTGTTCCATAATCATCACATGTAAATATTTACATAAAGTCTTTCATTTCAAGTCCTTGTGGTCAGAAACTGATGAGAACCCATACACCAACTGGAAGAACTAATACAGAAATTTATCAGATGTAATCTTTATTCTTCAAGTCAAGAAAAGGAAGAGTATGTTGAAAAGAGTTCACAAGTGTTAAAGTCAAGGTCGAAGTCATCCACTACTCTCCATTTGCCCACAAATACAGTCACTTGATCAGAGAAGGCAGACAGATTTTTCAGGCATGGTTGACCCTTGGTAAACCCATACTGGCTCCTCTTTATCATCTCCTTCTCCTCTGTGTACCCAGAAATGTGCTCTGGGGGCACTGAGGTTCATGGATTATGAAAGGGTAGACGTGAGTCTGACCAATCTGTAGCTCCAGATCTAGTCAGATCTTCATTGTAACTTTTAGCACACTTAAGGTCTCCCCTGGCAGCATTGTTGATGTCCATGTGGATAAGCAGCAGGGGCTTATAGCCCGAGAGCCTTGGCTGTTTCTCTGCTATATGTTGGACCTGAGCCCTTGGCGAGCAATGAATCTTTCTAGACAGCAAGCCAAGTGGGCAGATGGGGACTTCTGTCCTCTACAAGCAGAAACCAACCACTACTGTCCCCTGCTACTTCCTCCTCTTGCTGATGCGTGGTTCATGCTTGGCATCACGCTCTGATACTTCCCCAGATACAGCTTTCCGCCTCTCCTGCTACCAGGGCACCGTGTCTATTCTGCAATTGTGGGCCTGGAGGTGGAGAAGGAACTGCCATCCATGTGCCAGAAGTCATGTTGGGTGAGTCTATTTAATTCAGTAAAGATTTTTTTTTTTTTTTTAAATTGTTTTCCTTTTGATGTTTTAAACTAGAAAAAATGAACGGATGCATTTATACTACATTACTGCTTGTGACTAGACTTAATTCTTTAGTCAAATAATGACAGGAGAGTTAGTTTACAGTTTCAAAAAATGCATGCAAATCCTTGAATAGCTGTGTTTTACTGTATCCAGCATCAGTATTGAGGAGGAGGGAGAGGAGTATATTAGACAATACAGGGTCTAAGCCTTACCATTACTTTTATCCTACAGTAGGAAGGCTCTGTGTACTTGTCAGATGAAAGGAGTCATCTTACAGGCTAATAAACCTGCAGTGCTAAGGGCACTGCATAACAGGCTTCAAATCTGGTTGCTCTCACAATTGCACATTTCTTTTACAATCAGTTAGGGAAGTTAGGGAATACTTTTTATTGCTTAATTGCTTATAGTTTAGTTGCTGTTGTGGTTTAATGCAGCAGGTGGTTGAGCACCACACAGTTGTTCATTCATTCCCACCCTTCCCAGCAGGATGAGGGAGGGAATCAAGAAAAACAAAGTAGAACTTGTGGGTTGAGATAAAACTATTTACTAAGACAGAGAAAAGGATAACAATTACAGCAAATATATCTATGTATATGAATGTATATAACAAGTGGTGCACAAGCAATTGCTCACCACCCTATGACCGATGCTCAGCTAGCCCCTGAGAAGTGCAAGAGAGTGAGAGGAACTGCCACCCCCTCAGAACTCCTTCTGCATGGTGTCATATGGCATGGAATATCCCACGCACAACATTCAGTTCTGCTACTGGCCATGCAGTGGCAACGTACAGATGCAGCGGCTTGCATTGTAACTGTGACAAAGGGAAGGATCAAAGTGGTTTTTGGAGGAACAAGCATGAGATAAATGGGCTGAGTGTGTGGAAGCAGGCTGCTCAGTACACTTGCCTGGCTGTGCCCTGTGCCTCATACAGTCTGTTCTGCCTTCTCACTGAAGTCTGTATATAACCCTCTTCCCAGGCGAGGGACTGCCTGTGGTGGGCACACATATGTCTGTATGGGAGTCTGCATGCAGCAATGGCAGTGTGACTGTTGGTGGCAGGGGATCATGTGTCCATGAAGCAGCAACCACAGTGAGTGAGGGTACGTGTTACCTAGGCTGTGAGGAATTCAAACATTACAGGAATGTTATGAATAGCAGTCCTGAAAATCTGGGAATCACTCTCTAGCTTGTAATATTAGAGTAAATCTCATTTAACAGTTAGAAAAAAAAGTGTATTGTGATACTGTAGTGATTTCTCCTCTTCCACCTCTTCACTCTGCCTCCACCCAGAATGTAATTCAGCCTTTAACTATGCTTACTGTCTAGACTTGAAGGAGCTGGATGAAACAAACCTATACATCTCTGTGTTGAAACCATTTCTTTGGTGTTTTGTGGGATGTATGGAACTATTGTTTTCTTTTTTAGCAAAATCCTTGTCTTGAGGATTTGTGAGAATTCCAAGGCAGGAAAAAACTCTATTATTTTCTTTCTTCCTTTCTTCCTTTCTTCCTTTCTTCCTTTCTTTCTTTCTTTCTTTTTTTCTTTTACTAAGTTTTCATAAGATTATGCTGTATGATTGTCTGCAGCAGACCAGGAGACTGGGGTAAGAGACTCAGTATCTTCATCTTTGCACTTCAAGAGAATATCATGATTCACAAGTAAGGAGAAAATATAAATGCCATGAATATTAACAACTTCCAGTTTGTAATAACAGAAGTGGAATAGAGGCTGCAGCTGAGAAGATTGCATCTAAAATCATACAATAAAAATCATAAAGTATAAAATTGGCTTCTTCTTATTCAATTCATTTTCTTGTTTTCCTGTATCTCCTTCTGTACTGTGGTTGCAGGTTAGCATAGCTTTCACGCTTAAGAAATTCTCTAAGCTGTTCCAAGAAGTCACCTCCAATTGCATGACCAGTAAAACCGCTTATTCTGTTCAATAATATCCTACTGAGGAAGGTTTGCATTTCTAGAAAGAACTAATTCTGTAGTGAATTGATTCTTTTTCAATTACTATTCAGAGGAAATGACCTTGCAGAGACATAACTGACTTGCAAATTTCTTGTCTGCGGCTACTGATGGTCTCAGTGTTCCGTCCTTGCAGCTTGCCTATATTTATTTCCTTAACTGATCATACACTAAACAAACTTACTATGATATTGCTAAAATTGCAAAGCATGATGACCCCAATAATCAAATTCAGGTTGAAATTAAAACGTAATCCCTATAATCACAAGTCTAAGTTTATTGAACACCACGCAAATGCAACAAACAATTGACTCAACCAGTGAGCCACAGAAATTGCATTGTGCCAGTCTTGTCTTGGATGAGTGTGGACAGATTTCTTTCAGTCCGTATACATAGTGCCTTGCTTGACTTACACCAGGAAACAACGGTACTGTTGTTAAAAGTGACCAGCTAACTTTCCTCTGCTCCTTAAAACATGCTAAGTATAGGACTGGAGCACTAAATTTTCAGAAATGATTCATTTCTGCACACATAATGTAGGTATGATTGTCTCAGAAGCTACAGAAACAAGTTTTAGACATAACTGCTTTTGAATCAATGGCTACATTGACTTTGAAACACCAATTTTACCTTTAGCATATTGATAAACTCTATGCTATTCCTCTACTTCTATTTATTACCTTCAGTAAATGGAAAACATTTAGTCACAGCTTGTAAGAGAAGCAACAAGGTCTGTCTTGAATTTCTAGTTGTTGTGGTGGGTCTCTCCAGAACTCAAGTCTTTCACCTTGTCTTTCTTCACATGACTTTCACAAGTAAGGAAAGGCTCATGGCTTTGAGGTCTTTAAGAAAGAGTGAGCTACTTTTCTTCTGCAAGTTCTTAGTTTCTTCTTTAAGTGCCATGTTATAGAATTTCATACAGCACTGATGAGTATGCAATGCAAATGATGTTAGAAACATATTTTTTTACTTTTTGCACTGCTAGGTACCAGCACACATTCTTAGCCTCCTAAAACGAGCTCAGAGTGTTTTTACTTCTCAGCACTTCATTTCAGCTGGTAGTCTGTTGGTATTGGATTGCCTTGCCTCATTCTTCATTATTTTCTATACTCTTGATACTTGGGCAAGCAATATCTACAAACTACAAATTTCAGTTCTGAGACAGCCTTATAACCTGTGTACTGCTTGTTTGGCATCAGACATCCTGTCTGCTGTTAGAATGCTTAAAACTAGATCACATGGGGCAGCTTGGATGAGAAGACTGTCCTAAAACTGTGAAAATGTTTGGAAGGTCCTCTTGAGGTGTCCACTTCAACCTCCTGCTTGAAACAGGACAGTTGCCGTGCTACAGTAGGTCACCCATACTTTTGTGTAAGGATGTCTTAAAAACCTTCAAAATTGAAGATTCCAACTCTTCCCAGGATAATATGCTTTTGTGCTGTGTTACCCTTCTGGTGAATATATCTTTTCCTAATGCCCAAATTGAGCTTCTCATGCTATAAATCAAGTCCATTGTGTCTTCTGTCATCATCACCAGTTGCTACCCCCCCCCCCCCCCCAAAAAAAAGCGGCCTCTCAGCTTTGTAACCACCAGTTAGATAGCTGTAGGCTAATATTAGATTATTTCTTCGTTTCCTCTTCAAGAGACCAACAAAGGTCAGGTACTACAACCTCCTCCACCATGTGCTCTGGCCATCTTTGCTGCCTGACTTTTTCCAGTTCCTCCGTATCTCTTTTGAAATTAGAGGCCTATATCTGCACACAGATGGAAAGTCATCAGTAATGGCAAGTACAGGAAGCTAATAGCTTCCTTCAATCTGCTTGATGTGATATTAAAGTGACTCTGCACATGATTTGCCTTATTTGCAATGAGACCACACTGTTGGCGTATATTCTGCTTGCTATCCCCTGTTATCTCCAGGTCCTCTTCAGCAGGACTGCTGTTCATGCAGTCATATTCTAGTCTGTATTGACACATTCCAACCCTGACTCAGTGTTTTTTGATTAGTCCAGTGTTGAGGTGCTAGATATTTGTCACAGTCAGCAAAAATCTCCTTTACAAAAAAAAAAAAATCTAGCTTGCTGAATGTGATCATTTATTATCGTTTATTATATCCTCTTTTATGACATTCATACAAACATTTTTCAGCTTCCTGGGTTTCTATCAACAAAGCTTGCAGGACGCTAATAAAAATTCATTACTTGTCCTTTGGGCTGGGACATAAATAAACTAGACAACCCCACTTCCATACTCTGTCAGAATAATTCCTGTGTACAATTACATTACAGTTTGCCTGGAGCTAGCTCATATCTGTGTTCTTCACAGGACTGACTTCCACTGTTGATTTTATTCACGTGAAACACAACATTACTGTTCACCCCAAATGCCAGTGGACTTCGCAGAAAAAAAACATGCTGTGCAGCACCTATACTCATGCACTTTAGAGGAACCAACTTAGCAGCTTCTAATTGACACTTATGGATGGCAGTAGTTTTCTGATGGTTACCAAAGACCTTTTGTCTTTGGTTAGAAGCATGTCTTCCCGACTCAGATATATTTCAAGCAACTTTAAGTTGCCTTGAGTCCTATCTGCTACTTGGGTAGATGGTTCAGCAGGCGCTACAAAAGTGACCAGGTGTCAGGATCTTGGTAGCCAGCCTCCACATCAGCAGAATGAAGTCTGTACAACCTACAAAGGGGCTGTTTATATAAATCAATTGCTCACACTTTTCCCAACCATCTGTAAGTTTTGAATGGAACAGCTTAGGAAAATTTCCTGTAAATCTCACTTGCAGTATCTTACCCCTCTGAGAACTAAACATGGATAGTTATTTTTGGAGTTTATTCTTCCAGCAACTATACATCATCCTTATAATAACCTACAAATATTTCCCATTCTGTTTCTCAGATTGCTGTATGACTGTTGAAAGTGTCACTAAAGCGAAGATGCCACATAAACGACTCAGTTCATCATAGTGAATCATGAAAGTTTTCATTTAATAGGGAAGAACTAACCATACTCTTTAAAAGTCCATCAATGATACAAAATACTTGTTCGTAGAAATAGCTGTGAGTACAAACATATTATCAAATGCCAACCTTTTTATTTAATTCCTTGCAAATATTTAGTGCAAGCTTATAAGGAAAACAGGTGTTCCCCACGTCTTAGACATCATTTCCTACTTTACTGATTTCTGTTTTATTTGCTTTATGGTGATTATAATTGCTGCCAACAACCACTCCCACTTCAGCGTGCTAACCGTGACTCACATAAGTGCCTAATAAATTACATCAATGGGAAAGCAGATGAGCACATGAAGAGGTGGTGCAAAACTCATTAGTCACACAGTTTCCTTTTCTAGGGACTGAAATGCCTGACATAAAAGCATTGTGAATGGCTCGTGCATCTGTCAAGTCCACCAGATGTCAATCTTACTCTTGCAGTTTTTGTGAAAGCTATTAATATGCATTATTCAGTATTTTAAAACAGGACCTTAATTAAGCAGCCAACTAAAGCAGAAAGAAAAAGGTAACCGCTCAATATACTGTGAGTTGTTTTCAAAGAGAATGACATAGGTTTTACCACTCAGAGCAATATTCAGATCACAATCCATTTATTTCTTTTTTCATAACTTCTATCTTGCATAATGCAGTTGAGGAGAAGTATTTTGGAACAACAAAATGAAATGAAGAACTCTTTGTGTGCTAGATATTGATTTTGTTCAATTTGCATGAAATGAAGGGCATCACTGTGCTAGATCAAAATTAAAAAAGGACACAGCATTGCACAGCTGTCCACATTGCTGGACATGAGCCAACATTCTCATTATAATCTCTTTGATTTCAGGGATTTATACCAAATCTAGAATAGTTCACCTAGGGCCTAAAAATTATATAAAGTCACTATATAGCCTTCCAGGATCTTTTCTTGGTTTATTTTCATAGAAAAGAGACCCTGGCACATTTACAGAGTAGCACAGCACATCAGAATTATAAGAGCCCAATTTTTCTAATGCCAACAGCTGCAAAAATACTTTCTGTATGAAAGAGTCTCACTGAACTTGGGAGCAGAAAGGATTCCATCCACCATAGACATCCTCATAAACTGATCTCTTGGTCAGATCAAACTACCCTGTGTTTCTTCACATTAAAAATCCTAACAAGCAATCGATTCCATTTTTACTGCAAAAAGTTGCTGATCAGATGGCGACTTAAATTATTCTTTGCTTGTTAGTAAAATAAAATAAGAACAAAACCTGAAAACTATACTGATGCAACCAAGTCAGAAAGCAGTATTACACTCTCTCCTAACGAGGAAAAAGGAACACAGGACATCACTTACGATAACTTGAACAAATGATCAACATGAGGGCTTTGAAGGAACATTAAGGAGAGGGAGAGGAGGGGGAGAGAAGAGGAGGATTTGCATGAAGAGATATGAAACAATGGAGTTTGTCTGTCCTGAAGACTGCAATGTGGTGCTGATTCCCAGCTCTCCGAACAGACAGCAATGCAGGTTTTTGATCCAGGGACAAGATTAAAAAATATGACTTCTTCATCAGTATGCATTGAGTCAGAACTATTGCTGATCTGCCCAATTGCTTGTTACTTGTATTACTTAACACCAGCATGCCTCCTCTCTCTTCTCACTTGTCTTCACCCAGACCAAATGTAGATGTAAACCAGCAGCAGGCCCCTCACATAGTTGAAAGATTTTTCTGTACCAATTTATCCAGCTGTCTGGCATTACTTCCCAGCTGAATTGGCTTGTTTACAGCTAACATGGCTATGTTAGTATTTCTTGGCAGTACTGCAGACATACCCAGAAGGAAAAAGGCATTTGAGTCTACTTTTAAGTGTGTGTTGTTTTCCAGATTATTGCAGGAAGCTCTAAATAGCTTACAGGGTCTGCAACATCTAGGCACAACATGAAAAAGGGAAATAATCAGTGAGTGTTTTTCTTAATTGATTTTTCTTAATTTTTGTTTCTCCACAGTTTTCACTTTAATTTTTTTTTGGCTAATGCACTCATAACTTTGTTTCTCTAAGTCATGATCAGAATGTGCTTATTAAGTTTTGCAGATCAACGTGCTCCTGTGTAAACCAGTCCTTCCTTGCACTTTTTCTATGATTATTTTATTGAGAGCAATAGAGCAAATTATCTTAAAAAAAAAATATCCTGTTATCCCTGATTGTAAGAAACCTGATATAAAAAATTCAATGGCTGAATTCTACACATTGCTTGTATGATTAGGAATACTCTTCCCTGCTTTTGGATCTTGTCCTCTTGAAAGATGTCTCCAGGGTTCCAAACACCATAGTTGGAGATGGTAGATGGTATTTCATATTGATGAGTTTAAAAAATATTTCCAGATACTTGTAGTGGTCCCAGCAAAGTTACACAAGGGAGAAAAAAAATTGATTTGATTTGTACTCAGTGTACCCCAGAATATGAGTCTGATACTAAGTTTGAAGTATGATATGACTTCAGCGATGTCTCTTTTTCCTTTTTTCCCACAGTTATTTTCATCTTACAGTTTCTAACCACTGTTGCATCCAGCATCACACCAACTTGGTAAATGTTTTCTCAGTTCATGTCTCATTTACTGCATGAAAAGCAGAACTTTCACTGTTTCTGCAATACTGAATTAAGGAAATATCATTCCAATCTGATATAGGAAATAGATAGAATAAAGAATCATGATACTAGCTAGCCTGACTTAAGTCCAGAATCCCTGCCTCTCTATAACTCCTTGCCTAACTCTGAGATCTTTGCAGTGTTCTTGGAAGCCAGGAGGTTCATGCTTAGTTTGCTGAAACAAGAACGTAACTGCAGCCCACAGAAATCCTGTTTCTACAGAGGCATAGAGTTAACCAAAATGCCAACTGTGGTTTCTCATCTGTGTCCTACCCTGGCTTTTAGCCACTGCTGTTCCTATCTGAATTCAAGTGTCTTCAAGGTTCACTTCACTCTACCAATAACTCAGGATGCAGAGCACTTGTCTTCCCTTTCTAGCTTGTGGGCTCCTGAAGGGAGGCACTGAAGGAAGCCAGCAAACACAGGTTTCACTTGCAGAGTACAGGCAGCCCATATTTCACATTCTAACATTTGAACAATTGTAGTTTTATCTGTATCAAAATTGAGAAAAAGTGATGGATAATTTCCAGAAAATATTTATTATGGAGGAAAAATGAAACTCCAAGAGATTAATAGCTTGTGACACATTCAGGTTATTGTGGCAATAAGACCCAAATAAACCAACAGCTCTCTGTTTTGATAAGCTCAAACCGAACTGCTCATGTCTGTTTAACAATGGACCTATCTCAAAATCCTCATTTATTAAACCTTCTTCTTGGGATAATGGCAGCATTTGTTCCCATTTGCTGTCAGGAAGAGCCTGGGGAACTTCATGGATAACATGCTGTGCCAGCAGTGCTCCTGATGGAGAAAGATGAAAGCATACTGAAGATGCATAAGCAAAAGTGTAGCCAGCAGGCGGTGAGAGGTAGTTTCCCCTCCTCTTTTTAACACTGCTGAAGTTGCATCTACCACGCTGTGTCCTGTTTTGTGATTCTGCTAGGAAAAAAACATTGACATCAGCAGATGATGACCGAGATGGTTAGAGGGTTGCAGCATATCACATGCAAGGAGCAGCTCAGCAAATTACTTTTTGCAGTCTTTAGAAGAGAAGGATAAGAGAAGGATCTTGTTACATTTCCATTTACTGAAAGGGAAGGTTTAGAAAAGATGGAGCCAAGATGTTTCTAGAGGTACAGTGTGACTGGATGAGAGGCAATGACAGAAGTTACAATGTGTGAAATTCTAATTAATTGTTTGTAAAAAAAAAAAACAAAACAGCAAATGAATGAGATTGCTGAGAGACTTCACTGCATTGTAAACTTCAGGAATATTGAAATCTCAATTGGCCAAGGCCCTGAATAACTTTATCTGAGGTGGCCCTGCTTTGAGATGGAGTTTGGATCAAATGGTGATCATAAGTCCCTTCCAACACATACAATTCCATGTTCCTGCTAACCATTGCTTGCAAAATAAGCAAAATCCTTGCTCACTTCACATGAGGGCAGACTATTTAGAGACAAATTGTTTTAAGCGGTAGGTAAAATTCATCAGGATGTGTAAAGGAGTGAAATTGCACCGAATGTTCCCGAGTTCTGTGTAGGTCATGCACAAATATTCTCAGTAGATAAATATTGTTCTGGAAAGGTAACAGTGTGATATGACATACATTCCCGTTTAAAGATTGTGTTTAAGCCCTATGTGTATTTGAAGTTATTTTTGGACATACAAGGTTTAAATGTATGGGTATAGTTGTGTTTAATCTGCTTTCAAATATAGTTTTTAATGTAAGTTATTGCAGTAATTCTGGATTGTGATAGCTCAGAAAATTCTTTCAGATTTCATAATGCACAGAAACCTAATCTTCAATTTAGCCTCAAGCTCAGAAACAATAACATGCACATTTTTATTGTAATTGTTCTTCCATAATTTATAATGAATGTAATTGAACTGAGACTCTCATAATAATGTGAACAGATGTCTTGACTTGTAATATGTTGTTCTATATTAGATGCTATTTTTATAATCATTGAAATGTGCCTTTATTGTGTATCTCCTTCCCTTGAACTATGAAATGCTTTAGAATTCCAGGAGCAGTCTGAATCCAGCAGCTCTATTCAAGATAAAACAACCAAAATAACAAGGGTTGACGTTGTCCACTGGGTATTTTCCATCAATGATTTTTGTCTTGACAAAGATCAATTATCTGCCCTAGAAGCTTTAGTGGAAAGAATTAGATCGAGTCATTTAAAATTTTTAGTAAGAGTTGAACATTTACTGTTAAGTGAAATCAATATTAGGAGTATCAAGGAGGGGAACACTTTAGTCTGTTATAGGTGATGTTGGCTGAAGAGACTGGAAAGCAAATACTGATTGGTTGGTCTCCAGACCAACTCACCCTTCATGATTATGGGACATCGCTTCATGCTGTTCCAGTGCATTTGTCTAATTCTTCTGCCTTGAAATACATTAGGAGGGAATGGAATTACCGACACTTAGTGAGCTGCTGCCAGAAGGGAAGTAGTAAAACCATTATTAGGATTTTCACAGGGAAACCCTCGGGATATTGTTTTCAGCGAGATAAGAAGTTCAATTTAATTACTGAAATAATTTGTCTGAAACATGTTATTATCTGTAGTACAGCAGAACTGGGTAAATACTTATCTCTTGCTGTGGCAGCTCAGTGAATCAGAACGGTCAAGCTCGCCTGCTCTCCATTGGTGAGCACAGTGTGTGTCCCTGAAGTTGTCACTGCAAATCAGCATTGAAGAGAATGTGGTGATTGCCCCATGTGGTCAAGCCGCTGGATACACTGACAAGAAAAGAAAGAAAAGGGGCTGGCCCCAAGAAAGCACACTGTATGTTCATGTGGAGTGCCTTCGGGAGAGCTCTGGACAGGCACAGCTCGTGCCTTGAGTGACAGACTCTGCATCACCTCGCTTCACTTTAACCTAATGTAGTAAGAGCGCTTCCAGATGTGGAGTCCTCAGTACAGGAGGGACACAGACCTGTTGGAGCACATCCAGAAGAGGGCCACAAAAGTGGTCCAAGTAATGGGACACCTCTCCTATGAGGACAGGCTGAGAGAGCTGGGCTGTTCAGCCTGGAGAAGAGAAGGCTGTGAGGTGACCTGATAGCAGCCTTTCAGTATCTAGAGGGGAGCTACAGGAAAGAAGGGGACAGAGTCTTTAGCAGAGTCTGTGGTGACAGAAAAAGGGGAAATGGCTTCAAGCTCAAAGAGGGTAGATTTAGGTTGGACATAAGGAAAAAGTCATTTACAGTGAGGGTGGTGAGGCACTGGAACAGGTTGCCCAGTGCTGTGGTTGATGCCCCACCCCTGGAGACTTTCAAGGTGAGGCTGGATCTGGCCCTGGGCAGCCTGATCTAGCTGTGCACGTCCCTGATCATTGCAGGGCAGTTGGACTAGGTGGCCTTCAGAGGTCCCTTCCAACTCTAAGGATTCTATGATTCTTGATTGAGATGCTGATATTGTTAACAAGTATGTCATTCATATAGGTGTTTGGAAAATGTATTAACTAGAGTTTGCACAGTGCTTTCTGTCTATGAAGTGAGAAATTTCTCTTTGAACCACTAATGTTACAAGTTAGTGGGGATAAGGAGGAAGCATCTTTATTAGTGCTGCCCTAGAGCTGGTAGCAGTACTCAGCAGTACATTATGCCCAGAGTACAAGCTCAAATAATATTAATGCATTGCAAACTGAAGAGCATACGTAACTTCTAGGATAACTTAGCCCCTCTCCCCCTTCTCCCTTATTGTTTTTATCTTTTCCTTTTGTTTTCATTTCCAGTTCTTTGTGCTAGTCTGTTAGTCCTACTTTTTAAAAATTATTATTATTATTATTATTATTATTTTACCTCTACATACTCTTTTTTCCTTTTCACATTTTCCCCTTTGGGAAGTTGGGGGAGGCTGGTGCTTGGTGGTAGAAATAAGGGAAAAGGCAGACAGAAGATGCTTGAAGAATACTCTGACAGCCAGGCACCAAGTTAAAGCTACCTGTTCAAAATTGTTTTAGAAGGATGCTACCTAACAGAGTAGAGCAAAAACCACTAGAAGTGTTGCCGAGCAGGTGAGCGTCTGTCTGATGAAATACTGAAAACATTTGAAAGAAAATGAGGTTGTTTTAAGTATTCTGCCTCTTATCTCCTGCAGTGTGAGCTGTAATGTGCTCTCATGAACCACTGTACCCTATAAACTGCTCTTATCAATTTTATCGCTATATTAAATTTTTGGACTCGTACCTTTAGATGTATTCTTAAGGAATACTGCCTTATCAGCATGAAACACTCACATCAGTAAGTCTGGTCGTCTAAGCTTTCATTTCTGAACTAATGTATAGCAACATTAGCCTTTGGTGCGGACTGTAAAGATTGCAACCAACTTCTGCACTGTGCAAGATCTTTTGCAGGATCTTTGGCCCTCCTGGGAAGCCATAAACAGTGCCTGTTTCAAAGAGCCCAGAAAACAGAGCACTGTAATGTTCAAAAGGTGAAGAAGAAATACTGCCAACTCCAGTAGCTCTCCTGGGGTCATACAGTTTTGGGCTGGAGCTGATACCAGCTTTGTGTGGAAAAATTCAGTCTTTTCACAAAGTCTTTTACTGGCCATTACTTTATTCATGGTGTAAAGACTAACCAAGCTATTTTGTTTTAAGGCATATATTTAAATCTTCGTGAGACGGGTGGGCTTGGGAGAGGGAAAATGGAGAGAAATAATGGATGAGTTAAGGGTCTTTCACAGCTGTACAGCAGCAGCGGTTTGCAATACATGGCAATACCACAAATATTAAGTGCTTAAGCAGTGGTCTCTTGGTTCCTAAAATACACCGGCTGAACTGAATGGTGAATATATTCTAAAGAAATACAAGAGACAACTGTTTATATGCTTTATTTTCCAAATACATAAAAGTAAATAATTTGAAACATACATTTACATCTTGTATTACTACATTTTTTTTCTTACTGCCTGCTTTTGTGTTGTCATTTACCAGAGTGCTCATCTAAGAGTCTGAAAAGTAAAAAACTGTTTTATTATATGTATGATGGCAAAGTTGTTCTTTGCATGAAGAACTGGAGGAGGAAGCCTGTGTACAGTCTTCCTCTACCTAGGGGCAAGTTGTAGTGTATGGATATGGGTTCTTCTCAAAGTGCAGACAGAAAAACAATCAGTCACAAACTGCAATAGAGGAGGTTTGTGTGGACACAGGAAAAAAGTCTTCACAGGGGGTCCAAATAAGCCTGGTATGAGATTCTCCAGAGAGGAGGTAGAGTCTTTGTCCTTAGATGAATACCACAATGTGTTGCAACTGCTCAGAAATTAATGCCTCCTATTGAATGATACTGGCCTATGATAACAGAGGCAGATGTTGGTAGAATGGCAGTAGAGGTTGAACCTTGCCACCAGTATTCCTTTACATGTTGTTGCTGTGTGACAGATGGCAGCAGAGGGACAGTCGGACAGAATGGTGTCTGACATGAAAATGCAGATGAAATAAAGGTGTGGAACTGAATTGTTCCATGCTGAAATAATGGCACCCACTGACATTCACTGATGCTTGCTGAACGTTTCTGGAGACCAAAGAGTGGATGTGAGCACAGTGAGGTTGTGGGTGATGTGTTTCACCAGCGACGAGAGCAGCATTAAAGACAAGCCATGTTCCAGATGCCACGTGCAGCTGTCACACCACAAAATGAAGAGTGCCTCGATCAGCTCATCCACTTGAATCAGCTAATGGTGGTGACTATACTGAAAAACAGTTTTTTTTGTAGCTGAGAATTTGCTCTATCAAATAGTGTACTTGTGCTCTTTGTGGTTGTTGTCTTTTCCAAGGAAATGAATAGGAGGCATTACTTTTGGAGCGACCTATGTAGCTTTGAAGTTAACCCTGCTTGGAGGTTCCTTCCAATACCAAGTTTTGCAAAACACTGTGAAACACTCCTTAATACAAGAACAAGAAGAAAGAGTTAAATTGATTTTGCAAAGGTGTCTTCCCCTCTCAGCAATGCAAAGCCTGAAACAAATTAGGGAATAGTGTCAAACTGGAAAGCATGCAGTGTGATGTGCTGAGTTTCCTCTGGCAGATGAAGAGGTACTACATTGTGAACCAGAAAAAGAATAAGCCCTCTTAATATGATTCTTACACAGCACAACACTCTATGATGTGATACTTAGCTTAGCTGTTCTTGTTACCACGTATTGACATACTGGAAAGATTTGAAGGTGAAGAAGTTAAAATAATTTAACAACTAAAAAAATAAATGGCAAAAATCAAAGAATAACAGCCCATACCTTTTATTTAAAAGCCATGGCTTTATTCTACAATAGGTTCAAGCACATTAACACCACAAAAAGAGAAACAATTATAAGGAAAACAAATATGTAATAAAAAAAAAAACCCTGGATTTTGACTGTAGTGTAGAAACCATTTCTAATAGTGAGATTTAGGAGAAGGAGAAGAAGAATCCTATTGGTTAACATATTTAGTTGTATGTCTCACAGAATTTGAGTTACTGTAATACCAGAGATGTCTCTTTTGTTGTTGTCATTGGAAGGGGTATAGAGTGATTTAACTCCTTTCCTGCACTAGATTTGATTAGCTAAACTATTTTTTAGTGAGATCCATCCAAGCAATGGATTGCTTCATTCTTGATAACCCATATCCTGTTACAGAGGTCTGTGCAGACTCTTCTGCATCTGCAAAAATGACAGAATTACTTTTTAGGAAGAAAAATACCTGAGCTTAGTAACACTCAGAGTGAAATAAATGCTCTATAATATAATATTAATAAAAAAAGGAAATATAATCTGGTATTTCTGTGTTCATCAATGAATGATGAAAACCCTAAATAGGGGAAGGATGATTGATGATAGAATCATGCATCATATTCAGAGAAGTTACTATATACTTGTTAAAGTTGAACAACCATGACCATAAGCATCTGTCAGAAATATTTTCTTTGGCAATGATATTATCTGGTTTATCCATTCCCAGTATTTTTGGAACATGTGGGTAACAGTCCATATATTTTTATCATTTGGAGTGCAGGTGTATAAGATAAAGCTATACTGTGGGGTTTTTTTGTTTTGTTTTGTTTTGTTTTCTTCTTTTTTTCCCCTCAAATCAGCTTGAATGTTGTTATCTCTTATCTAAAACAGTCCAAAGTTTTTAACCTCCAACCAACTACCCTTAACTTTAATGGGAGCCGAATGTGCATTTCGCAGCATCCAAACATGTGGTCAAGTTCCACATTTCTGATGGTATGCCTCATTACATAAACAGATGGAAAATACTGCACGCTTTTAAGAATTATCAATAAATCTGATCTATACAATATATTGCTAATGTCAGAATGCACATTATCTTGACTAGCTGTTATCCTGTGGGAATAAAGAAAAACGTGTTTTTACCATGCACGGAAAATTTGCTTCTTATTTCTTTCAAATGTTTTGGTCTTCCTGGCTCCCCAAGAGTCTGTGCTTCCTTAACAGAGCTATTGCATTAATCTGTCCAACTTCTGCTAAAGCAAAAAATAACAACAAAAAACCACTGAGCGATTCCATTTCTAACACACAGACTATAACACAAACAAGCAAGGACACCATCAGTCTAGAAATATTTCCTGACAAGAATGTTAAGTAATGCAGTCTTAGGGTATGAATGGTGTTCCAGGACATGTGCACATATTCGAGTGTGATATGAATCTCCACAGGTTTATCTCAGAAATCTGCTTTGGGGAGTTTCACAGAATGGAAATTCAAACGCTCACATGGGTAGAAATTCATATTAAGGCCATAATCTAATTCAGCCATTAGGATATTGCTTTAGCTGTAACAGCATTAATATCCTCTGCCACTATTAAATTAACACAAAAAGTAAGCTAAATGAAAACATAATTAACATCAACACAGCCGAGGCCCAACCCCCATTGCTGAATTATCCAGATCAGCTGTGCTCCATTGATTATAACCATTAATCACAGCCTGGCTTGTTTTTATTTGGTTTTCTCATAACGATGTCCTTTTAATCTCATGAATTTTTATTCTGGGTATGTTTCTGCTGGCTCAGTCATAGAGTTCCTAACTTTGAGCAATTTTGTATCCCTCAGTTGGGTTCATGGTACAATTTCTCAGTGGTACTCCCTATGAAAGGCTGAACCCAACACAGAAATAATAAAATGGTGATATGTAGTTTCTCTGCTGTTGTGTCATTTTTTTTTTTCTAGATATTTTCTGTATCCTTGTCATTTATTGTTTCTGTTGGTTCTTTGTCTGCCTTCCAGCTCCTGAAGCATTCAAAAAGGCGTTAAGACTAGTTTTGATATCTTCTGAAAATAAATACTCATACCTGGTTTGGACAGTCTTAGGATGCTTTTAACACTTAGTCTGCCAGCACTTGTCTTTCTTATTTTCCTTGTTTCTGAAAGATTGCAGGGGATGCTTGGTTTACTGTTTGCTTTTGCAATGCTCTTCAGCCACGCTACCCTCTTTCTGGACTTTCTGAATTTTTTTTCCAGTAAGGATGAATTCCGAGTTTCTAGTGTGACGTTCAGGATGCTCCCCAAACTGCCTGCAATGATGGCTTATTTAACTGATAGCCTAATTTGAAATAATCATAGACTCAAAGAAGGAGTTAGGTTGGAAGTTCATCCAAGAGCTAACTTGTATGAAAAAATCATTAGATCAGGTTGGCAAAGGCTTTGTCCAGGACAGTTTTAAAAACCTCCAAGGACATTCATCTTGCCACCTCTCTGGGCAGTTAAGCTTTCTTTTAGCAAACATTTCTTTCCATATGCCCAATCAAGATTTCTCCTACTACTGTAATCAGTTGTCCTTTTGCTGCACTCTGAGAAGTTCTCTTCTGCTGATAGCATCCCTCTTGAAACGGGATGGATGTACTGGATTTCTTTGTTGTTCCCACACTGTGCAAATGCTGCAATCACTTTGAAAAATGACTCTTCAACAGTAATATTCTGAATCAGGTCCTCACGCACTGCCTAGAATGAGGCCAACTGGTGTTGATAGTGTCTAAGTATTAGTCATAATTCATGGCGTTTAAGTAGACTATATAGTCTGTCGAGTTTCCTGAGGTTGCTGATGACGCTTATTGGACCTAGGTAAAGTGTTTAGTTTGAACACAACCATCCCCCTTCCAACTAAGACAAGCACATAACTCTTATTGAAAATATTGTCCTTTCACACATACAAAAAAAGGTAATTCCTTGAAAACAACTATTATCTCCCTTATTTTTACAAATGCAAATGTATTTCTCTATTAGAGGTGGTAAAAGTGTCTCGAGACTCAAGGACAACAGACCATATTTTAAATATCCAGAAATAAATAAGCTGGATCAATATACTGCAACAGATTGTTTTGCTCATTAGAAGGTAAAAATAAAAAGGAAACTTGTCAATCTACCAAAAATGTAGCCTTTCAATAACGATATAATTGGAACACACTGTCAAAAACAACTTTGAAATTAAATTCACAGCAGCTGGTACTCAATACACTTCATGACAGGTCATCAAAGACAAAAATTTATCTCTCCATGTTACTTCTTTCATCTCATGTCAGATATTTCAATATGTCCAGGCTTTTAAAAAGTCATATTAACTCTTTCAGGTTAGAATAAGGCACCAATTCTGTCTTTGTCTTAATTGGAGTCTTTTCCTTTGCAGAAAAAAAACCCACAAAAGGTCTTCTTTAAGAGGAATGTCTCACTCTTGCATTTGCTACTGTGAATCACAAGCCTCTTCTAAACCAGCCCATGTAGCTTTGACTAGTCCATAAATTTGTTGTAGCTTTCTGCTAACACGTTCTTTCTTTAGTAGTAGATGATTTGCTTCCTTCGCTATAAATACTGTACAACATTCAGCAATATTTTCTAGCAATCAACAGATTGTGAACACCATTTTATGTGGGTATGTTTCTTATAAAGAAAAACCTCCTGAATATATAGGTCTAGAGACATTTAGAAAGACAGAGGGTAACATTAACAATTAGGTTTGATAAAGATCTATGCAATTCTGCTCTGCAGCTCCCTGATAAAAAGTAGCACCTTTTTCACAATACCCTCAGTCTAAAAGAGAAACAATTGTTACTTTTCTGTGTGAAAAAGTCTCTTTGATATTTCCTGCCACTCCATAAATCGAAAATAATCATATAAAATGCCTCAGGTGACTAGTCTCCTCATTTGAGATAATACACAATTTCAGATAAAATCATGTCCAAAGGGTGGGTTTCTCTGCACTGTACTGTAGCAGTATTGATCATAAAGAATAGAGTGACCTCTAAAAGTGACTACACATCACCAAAACATCACTAGAGATTGCATAAGCTGCAACTAGAGAGAAAGTAAGTTCTGCCATGCGTAGAAGGCCAGCTGTTTTGGGAGGTTTGCATGTGACTTCTATCTAACTTCTTCGGAGTTGTTGAATAATTAAAATTTGCCTGCTATGTATTTGATCTGCTTTTCCATTTCCTGTAGTGTTTTGTATGCCCCTCTCTATTTTGTGCTGCATCGTCTTTATTTATCCACTTTGGCATTTGAAAAAAAGCGTAGAGAGGCAGGGCAGAAATACATTGCAAGACTGATTAAGCGTGAGAGCTGGCAACCGAGCTGGCTTGGCAGTTAGGTCTGCTTGGAGAAGCTGACTATACAAGACCTCCAAAGGTCTTTTCCAGCCTAACTTTTTGTGTGACCTTTAGAAAATGCAGAAAACGTTTTCAAAGAACAAACTCAGGCCAAGACTCCTGGCCTGTGTGAAAGACTGAGAAGTAACGGGTAGGGTAGGGTTGAGAAAAAATTTGCAACTGCATCCCTATTCTATAGTCAGGTTTGACAAATTCAAACCTGCCACAACACATGCCTTCTTCCAACAGGACAAGGGAATGCAAAATGCATGATCTGATGGATCTTGCTCGTGGGAAAGGCCAGTGAAATGGGTTTTTAATAGGCTCAGAAGGGAGGGCATAATCTCAAACTTTAAATATGTAGACCTTCTGAAAACCAAAGTCCATATTAATGAAGCGAGGTCTCACTTTTCTGCCTTCTTTTATGATCAATTCAGCAAAACCACAGCGCTTCTGGAGGTTTGAGGTCAATACAGTAAGCGTTATGTTGTGAAATCACCACTTGGATTTGTTTATCACAACAAATTCCACTAATAAAAGATCCTAAATTAACTTATTTTAATTAGGATTTTAATTAATAAACATTTATATTTCATAATATAGAATACTCAAGAGCTAAGCAAGCCTTTTGTTCTTATCTTACTGTGTTTTAAGAATCAGACTACTATATTATACAGTTCACTTACTGGTTTGGTAACATTGTATGTGAAAGTCTATCAGTTCTGCTGGTAAGATATACTTTTCGGAGAACACGTACATTTAATTATTGTTAGTTTCAGTTTGTAAAATATGTATGCCGAAGAATAAGACATTCTCTTCATTTTCCCCATAAATCCCTTTTCAGCTCTTTGTGGACTGACTTTGAATTACATGCCTTACTTAAATGCAGAACCGTATCCTTTTGACCTAAAATCTCTGACCTGTGAGATAAAGTGACATTGTTTCTGCTTGAGGACGGGTTCGGCTAATTGCTAAGTGATGGCTGTGACACAGCTGGTACACGGTTTTGTTCCCAAGGTAACTCTCTCATAAGAAGTGATTCAGAATCAATCATTTGTTTTATAGAGATACAGCAGGTGTTATGTGCTGCACATGGGGAAAATAGACATTTTTACTGTGAGGGTCATCTTCTTATTAAAATATCCTTTCATTCCTCTTTGTGATGTGGAAAGAACATTGTCAGTATTACAGCAGAAAGAAACATAATGGTTTCAATATGAAGGAGACTTAGGAATTTCTCCTTTGCTTAGCACGAGTTCTCTGGCATTCACATGTACCTAAAAAGCCATAATAAAACTGCAAAGAAATACCATTTTTCTCTTTTGCCATCAATTCCCCACACCCATGAGCACTGGCTTACAATAATAGGCAAAGAGCTACATTGTATTTACAACATGCAGCAGAAACCACCTTATTGTATACGAATGTTAGGCAGTTAGGACAGAGTTCAGCTCCCACTGAAGTTTAGTGGACTTCTAATCAGGAGAGCTGCATTTGCACCTATAGAGCTGGAGTTCTTGCTGGAGAAAGCAAACAATTACATCTGCCTTTTTGTTCTTGAGACGACACCTACAAATAGGAAACAGCATTTGTTCCTTTTACGTGGATGAAGAAAGACTTTCATTTCACATATGAAGAAGAAATTAAACACAAGCTCTAGCTTCATGTCATCATGTATCTGAATAATAATAATAAATAATAAAAAGTATCTCCTTCAGTGCATGAAGCTTCTGGTAAGAAAGAAACAAACTCATCAAGGATGCAGGCTTTGAGTTGTGGCTCACTGTACATCTGTACACAACATCTCTTGATTTCCATGAGGTTTTACACGCAGGCAGCCCTGCCAGAATTTGGCTTATTATTTCTCAGGAAAAATAAAACATTTTGGAGATAGAAAATAGAAGCATTTCTGAGTCTTGCAAAAATAAGCTCCCAGAGCTTCATGAAGATTTAGTTACTCTTCAAATTATTTTCTAAATATTTTTGAGATACGTATTTTTGTTTACAATACTTTTAAGCAAAAAAAAAAAAAATCTTCCTTTATATTAAATCAGGAATTTTTAGCTGTGAAGAAAATCTGCGGTTGAATTTCATGAAATTGATTTTTTTTTTTCATACAGCCAGTTACTGTTCTATCCAACCACAAGCAGCATTAGCATAAGATCATATGAGACAGAGATGATCCTGTCAGATTCATTTAAAGGTATGGGAAAACCCTTCCAGGTTTATCGCCAGTTGTCCGTTCAAAAAGTAATGATGATTTCTAGATGTTCCACTGCAGTCTAATATTTCTTATAATTCCAACTACTTTCTTGACATTACTCTTTTTTCTTGAGGGAATGCCTTCTTTTCATAAAGGCTCATGGCAAGCAGTATGTGGTGGGTAAGCTCCAGTTGGCAGCCCCGCTCCCTCTGGCCTCTCACTTACTACCCCTCACAGTGGGACTGCAGAGAAAATAGGAAGGAGAGGAATGAGAAAGCTCATGGGTGGGGATGAAAGGCAGAGAGGTTGCTTGCTAATTGACCCTGTGGGCAAAACAGGCTTAAATTGGGAAAAATTAGATTAGCACATGGCTGATAAAAATAAATACATGATTACTGGTTTTGTAGTGAAAAATAAAAAGGCAAACATTAAAACAACCCCTTTCCTCTCCCCTTCCCTGACTCAGCTCCACTCCTTCATCCCTGACTCCTCCACCTCTTCTCTGAGCAATGCAGGGGGTGAGGGTCCTCCCCTCCCTCTTCACCAACCTTGGTGTCTACAGAGCTACTTCTCACACTTTTTTTCCTCACTCCTCTCTCTCATGGACTACTGTCCAGCATTTCTGCCCTTTTCGGCTACATTTCCCCTGAGGTGCTCCACTTGTTATGGCTGGGCTCAGATTTGGGTGGTGATAGGTCCTTGCAGAGGCTCCCCCTACTGCCCCCCACCACAAACACCTTGCCACCCACCCGCAATGCAGAATGTGGTCTATCTTTGCCACGCAGTCAGATCCCATCAGGGCAGGAATCCTACAGCAGAGCAGGATGAGATGTGTTGTTACCCAGAGACTGGTGTGGAGGAGAGGCAGAGGCTGGGGAAGAGCAGCACTGGTGCAGCTGCACAGACTGTAGAGGCTTCTGCCTCTCTTGTGCCTCTCTTACAAAATAAAACTTGTGGCATGCTGGGCTTTATTGAACCCACCTAAAACATACCATGTCAGATGAGTAGGATGACCCTCAGCCTGTTTTACAGAGTTTGCTGGATCTTTTGGCTCACTAAGATGCTAATATTAAAAGCTTTGTTGTTACTGCCAGAACTTGAAGTCTGCAATTCAGAGATTTGATTTATTTGATAAGTATCTCAAGTTAGAGGCTCTGTAGTTGTAATTCTACACATGCATTTCTTATATTTCCTTATTTAGAGTAACAGTTTATTAAATCTTTTTTTGTCATCAAAGTGAAGGTCCTTTATATAAAGGGAAGCAAAATTTTGTATTTGATGGCATCAAAAGACTTCTGAAGATGAAACATCTTTCAAGATGAGGCTTAAAAAATGTATTTTCAGTGCATTTACAAAACAACCAAAATACGTGAAGAAAGCCTCCTTGATGTAAGATGGGACTTGGTCATGGTTGGAGTTAAGGACTTCTAACAACCAGTGATTATTTAAGTCAATAGATTTAAGTCAATAGATTTAAGACTTGTATTGATATCAATTAGCACAATCTGAAGATTGATAACAGAAAAGTTTATTGCCTTGAAACACCCAAGAAGACCTAAGTCACAACAACTCACCCTGTTGGGGTCATGGACATGTCAGGGAATGACAAGACACAGCCTCCAGCAAGCAGGAGGCCCAGTGTCTCAGGGAGAGCAATGAGATGCAATGTACTCCTCTTACACAGTCTGCTTTTGGGCCTCTGGCCATAACTGCCCACAATATGTTAGGAGGCTCAATGCACATGCATTTGAGGGTTAAATATCGAGCTGTTACTTGTCAAAGAAAATTCAGAGCTTTTAAAATACTGATTCTCAGCAAAATGAAGAAGCTCACGCATAGCCTTCACAGCAAAAAAAAAAAACAGTCAACAGTTATCCTAAGAGTGAATTTCTTGATACTTACCGCTGCTGTTTAGTTTAACTGTTTGAGCTCTAAACGTTAAACACAATTATTGTGAAGTACTACTCGTCAGTAATACTAAGTATTAATATTAATAGGTAGCCTACTATTGAAATGAATTAGTCCGTACATTTAAAAGTACATTGATTTTGTAATTAAAATCCTTCTGTAGTTACTTATCTTTCTGTAAGACTCCTGCATTTCTGTTATTCTATTGGCAAAGACATTATCACTTATTGCAAATGTCCTGGGCTTTTGCAAATAGCCTACATTAAAACAAAAGATTAAAGATTTTCATCCATTCCAGATGAATTTGTGTGTTTGATTCTTTTTTTTTTTTTTTAATCTCAGTCTTGCTCCAGTCACTTAAAGACTGTCTTGTGTTAGAATCAAATCATTATTTCCTAGGCTTTACATTTTTGATGTGCTGAAGTGATCTAAAGATGCACTGTATTTAACCTTTAAATTACAGCATTAATACAGGCAAATCAAAGAGAGGTGAAATAAAATTCAGTATAGAAAGGTGCTTCTGATATATGTCAGAAGAAAAAATAACCATTTTTAATTGACAGAAGGAAGAGGCGGCTGGGTTTTACCCTGCTTGCTCTTACAGGGTTTATAAAGTTGAGATTAAGCCTCTGATTCTGAAAAAATCCCTTTGTAATTTAAGTGTATCAGTAATCAAATTAGAACTGCATTCTACATTCTGATTATCAGCACTATTTCTTTCTTTCAGAGCAGTCCCATCAGTAGAGACTGTCTGAAATATATAGGGCTATGCACATTACAAATGGCTTAAATAACCCTGCAGAAATGTTATTACGTTAATGAAACCTGGTTAAAATAGGACTCCTATTGACTTAGGTTTACAACAGTGGCAGTTAAATTCCGTAATGGCCACATTTTATTCCCAAAAGCACAAAGAAAACGAAGTTTTACAAATAATTATGCACAACTTTGTGTGTATTTCTATAGATCCTTCTCTCCTTCTTAAAAAAGTTGACCGTTTTAGTACCATTTACAAGTTCTAGGATGTATTGATTCCTAAACATTTGATTTTTGTATAGAGAAAAATAATTGTATCTGTACTGAATCATTGTCATAGCATTATAATCCTGTTAGTATTACTGATATACAGGACAAATTTTCTCCATATGCCACTCATGAGGCATCGATCTCGTAACCCTCTTAATAGTTTTAAATCACTTACCTTTATTTTGTGCTGCCTTTTGTGTCATCAAATATGTATTATTACATGTGGGCCCTATTATTCATTTCAACCTATTTACACATTCATTTCTTTCACCTCGTTTGCCATTTGCTATCCTTTTCATTTTAGCTCAGAGCCATCTTATTTTTTTTAACTCACTGTTACCAATGATCCTATGTTCAATGGAGTCTTAAAGCTCAACTATACCTTAGAGCATTGCCCAGCTGATGTGATCCAGCCAAGCAAATCAATGGATTGATTTTCTGCGGAAGACTGAGAACTGTAGCACTTGCTATATTTTTCTTTTGCTTATCATGTATGTAGACCATTGTGTTCTATGGTGGTCTAAACTGTAAATAAAAGTAAGCATATCTTTACCTTACAATGAATTGGCCAGCATTAAAACCAGCCTCAGAATAACCCTATTGGGACGGCACAGTCACACAGCTGAACAGTGGACTGGGAAACTGAGTTAGTTGGATTGGTAGATGTGTGGAAGGGAGATTCTGCATAGCCAGAAGACTGCGACTGAGAATACAGTCCAATTAATCTAGTACAGGAAATTAACTACAGGATGTTAAACTCTGGCATCAGTTTGTACTGCAGCAACGTAGTTGCTCATTAAACCTCGACACTAGGAAAATTTCAGTATAAGGAAAGCACTTATATTTGGATACTTAATTTAAACAGGTGCATACAGATGGGGGAATTAAGAGCTGATACAAATGGCCAGTATACAAGAAAAGGCCCGATGTGTTTTGAAATTACTGTAATAATGATGTTTTTCCTGTTTTGAAATTACTGTAATAATGATGTTTTTCCTTCTTTTTCAGTCTCCAGATGCCAGGACTTTCAGGACACAGTAAATACATGGGTCACTCTGAAAGTAATGCCGCTTATTTATTTCTATGGAAACTACAACAGATACAAACAGCACAATAACACTATTTGATAGAGCAAATTATCAGCTACAAAACACTAGTTTTAAACATAGGCACCACCATTAGCTATGCTTTAGCAATAAACAAGAGCCTGCATGCTGTACTCATAAAAATCTGCACCAGCAGAGGTGACCCTCTGTTTCACAGCTGCTATGATGATGTTGTTAGTAAGAAAATGTTGCCCACACGATCCATCATGCATCAGCCTGAACAAATGGAAGTCAGTAGGTGCCCAATCCAAACTATATGGTGGGTGTATTAGGACAATTCAGGCAAGATGGGCAGTGCGCTTCATGATCCTCAAAATGGTGAGAGGCCTGGCATTATCATGTTGCAAGAGAAAGGTTGATTTTATCTCTGACCTGACTCTGGAAGTTTGATCCGTAAGTTTAGCCAGCATTGCAGTGTAGTGGTCAGAATTGATGCTTTGCCTGGGTTCTGGGAAATCCAGAAGGAACACCCTTTTCCTATCCTGAAAGACAGTGCACATCACTTTACTCACTGATAGATGCATCTTGAACTGATTATCTAATGGGGAATTTACATGTTGCTGCACCATGGACTGCTGCTTTGACTCTGGCTCGTAGTGGTTCAGTAGGGCCCGTCAAACTTGCATATGCTGTTCACTCTGTTCCAGTGTGAGCATTTGTGAGATCCTCTTGAAGCAAAACGTGTAATATTACAATGTTGTCACCATCATTTCCAATGCACCGAAGCTGATATTCCATTCCATATATGATCCTCTGGTCATAATCCACTGATTTGCTCTTTGTTTTGTGGTGTGACAGCTGTGCATGGTGATCTAGGATGTTACTTGTCTTATGCATCACTGTTGCCACTGCTGAAATGCACCACCCACCACCTTCCTGTTAAGCAAGTACTGATGAGTATCAATGAGTGCCATTTTTTTTTTTCTCATGCAGGAATGCTATGATACACCTTTGCTTCATCCACATTCTCAAATCAGACACCATTCTGTCAGACTGCCCCGCTGCTGCCATCTGTCACACAGCAACAAAATGTAACAGAATACTGGAGAGAAAGTTCAACCTCTACTGCCATACCACCAATATCCACCTGTGACATCATGGGCCAACATCATAAAACAGGAAGCATTGCTTTCAGAGCTTCCCTCACAGATGGAATCTTCAAGAAGATTAACAAAAGGTATCTTTTTTTTTTTTTTTTTTTTTTTGCAGATAAGTTTCCTGGATGCATTATTAAGCCTGACAGTTAGTTTTCACTTGCGTATGTGCTATAAGATGTTCTTACATTTTCATTTTCGTTGTGATGGTATAGTTAATAAAAGTTACAATGTTTATTCTCATGTGTTTCTGCTTATTTGACCCGAGTTCAGAGTTTGGTTGTAAGACTTCTTAATGTTGCAAGAAAAAATGTCATGCCCCCAAGATACAAAGCCAAGTTCCACGATAAAATCATTGTGCCAAATCCAATTAGCAAAGATTTTTTGATGAATTAACCTCATCACGGCAGAACATACACTGCACCTGATCTTCTTCTTTAGTGCCAGACTTTGTCCCTCCTGCAGTTAAATCCTAGGTTGTTTTGCTGTTTCCTTTCAGCTCACTTCTCCCTCCTTGTGTGTAGAGGTCACTATCTCCAGATGCCTAAGAATTTACTTTCTTATTTATATGTAGGATTGGTCTCTTCAGTCTTTTCTTTCATCATTTTCAGTCCTCTATTTTTGCAGAACTCTGCAACAGATGTTTGATTCTTCCCTTGGACCTTGCTTTACCTCCAAGGAGCCTTGAAAATATTGCTGCTCGAGACAGAAGAGAGAGACTGATCACAGGAGCCTGAGAGTAGCTGAAACAGAAGATTATTTATCAATCTACCTAGGGGAAGAGCATTGACAACTTTCATTTTCTTGCTTAAGGGACCTTGCTAATCACAGGGTAGCACAAATACCCCAGGATAAATATGAGGAGTAAGTGATGGGCTTCAGGCAAGCTAGAGGTCTGGACTGCAGATATGGCAGAACTTAGCATGGTTGATCCTACTCTGCTAATCTCACTAATTGCTTGGTTGTGCTATTGTTGTTCTGTGTCTTTGAGTACTGAGGGCCTCCAATATCCCATACCCTCATCTGTCACTGTTGTTCTTGTCCCAGTCCTGGCCTCCAGCACCAAAGGCTGTCTCTTTTGGGACCATTCCTGAGTAAGCTGCTGTTGATGCCAGAGGAGTCACAGCCTTCCTGCTCTACCACCAGCACTAGCAGCCTCCGCCATGGGAACAGAGGCAAGTATAAGAAGTATCCTTTTCCCTCTTACTGATATAGGAGAAAAGGAAAAAAAACTTGGACTGAATTCTGGAATCAGATGCCTCATGATACTGGGCAGCAGACACAGAGGTTTGAAGTGTGTACCATCTGTCATCTCTTCAGCTGACAGCCTGCCACAAAAACAAAACATTAGTGGCTGGAGAGTTAGGTCTGCATGGCTAGCAGCCATGTCAGATGGACTGCTGTCTTCCAAGTACAAGGAACATGACACAGCAGGGTTCATATGTCTCCTGACCAAGATCAGCTCTGGATAAGCATTCCTCTGGTTTTCTCAGCTCTTTCTTTGCCCCACAACACAGGCTCAGCCCTCAAAACCAGCATCGTCCACCCAAGCTGTGGAAGGTCTGTCCTTACAAAATGTAGACACTAAACTTTCTTTGGGTTAGAAAGCCCAACTCTGGTGAAGCAGAGGGTGGGAAAGCTTCAAAATTCTCCTTGTGCAAATGCAAATTTACTCTCCCCTCCATGGCAATATCAAAGATAGGACTACTCCTGTTCCCAATACGTCAGTTCCCACATCTCTAGCCACTCATTCTGGCTGTACTAGACCAACCTGAAGGGAGTCCTATGGGCGCCAGACATGCAGAAGAGGTATGCGTACAGATTTCATGCCTGACTTTTAGGACATCTAGGAAAGGAGAAGGAAATAAGGCCCCATAGGACTGGGAGGAAAATTCTCTTTCAACAACTAGGAACAAAAAAATTGTTCTCCATGGTACTGGGCTTCTTCTGGAGCACGGCATAGTGTCCAGATGGTCCACAGGGGGCGGAAATGTTCTCCTGCAGGAGGAGCTCTGTTACTGGTGCCCTAACAAGGGCAGCCTGTGGTGAACACAGCAACTTTTGCTGACCCATTCCTGAGTCTGGCCAGACAGCAGCATTATACAAGCATACACACAGCATGAATATATGCTTAAAATGCATCCCTTGTTCTCCAAGAAGCTACACCTGAGTTATAAGCATACATTTCCTGCACACGAAGTAATATGTTTGGCGGCAGAGCCCTGAACAAGATCCATCTGATATCTCCCAGAATGATGGGGCAGCACAGCCTCCAGAGTGTGCTCAGTGACCACCGTCAACTGAGAAGCAGCTGGAAAAGCAGCCTGCAGAAGAAATGAGGAGGCAGATGCAGGCAAGAGGAGGATGACTATGACAAACAAGGTAGCAAGATGATAAGCACCCTGTCCTGATTTGCTGTATTACTGCCCTATGCAACGATCTCATAGAGCAGTCTGGCTGGCACAGTGACTACCAGAGCTGTTTCTGTCGCAGCAAATTAATGGACCCGCTCTGGGCCCACGTGCTACAGAATGATGGGCTAACACCAATGATGTGGCCATGAATCCTGAGTTCCCCTAGGAGGAAAAGACTTGGGGTGTTCTTGATGAAGGTTCCACTCTCCTGAGTTCGTTTCAGGGAATGAGAGGCAAACCCTATGTTCCTGTCACAGCTGGCATGCCTGCACTGCACCACTGAGTCACAGACAGACTTGATCAAGAGCTAAGGTGGATGCCATATGGTGCAGTGGAAGGAGACCCATTCCTAAAGTTAAGGGAGGCAGAAAAGACTGCAGAACTTCCACTGGAGTTGTAGTTATCATTAGGTGTGGGCAAGGAGCTACCGTCATGAACACTGCTTCATCCAAGTGGCACCACACAAATCCAGTAGTGTTTGCTTCTTTCCTGAGCACATCACTGAGGTCACAATGAGTGAGGGCTCATCCTTTTCCAGGGCAGGGAAGTAGAACGATATGGGTGCTGTGTCTGCCAAGCTTGATCATGTTTGAGAGATGTATGCACCTAACAAAATTGTTCCTTAATAGTACCATGCACACACTAGGAGGAGGTGAGGCTCTTTTGTATGACATAGCAGATTGCTATGCAGCTGTATGCCTCTGACTGCTTGTACTGCTGCAGTTGCTATAGGAGACTATCAGATGAAGCGATGAAAGATTTCTCCCCTCACTCACTATGGCATATTGCCTGGCTTGGTGTATACTGCATACCAAGCATTTGATCTTAGTAAAAATCTATTCCTGCTTTCTTCCTTCTCCACTGCTGGAAACCATGGAAACCAAGCTGACTCGTTTTTGTTATGGACAAAGAATAGAGGGATGGCTCACAGATGAGGCCCTTGCCAGCTACACTGAACTGCTAGTCATGCTCCTTGCAAGGAATACTCTCACAGCACAGCTTGTAGGAAAGAGTTAAAGCTTTATTTGCAATTTGATTGTACTACTATCTTATTTCAAGTTACAATTCAAGAATATTCTTTGATAAATTACTTGTTTCTACATACTCACTGTCAGGTCACCCAGATCTGTTGCACTTCTTTAAGTTTTCGAGGAACGCTTGCTCTTTAACACACAGGTATCAGTAGGAACTGCATATACACCTCCCAGTTGGTCCATTTGTTGTCCAAGAATTGCAAGGCTAGTACTTTTCCAGACAGGGAAAAATTGTTGTGATGAAATGTTTTTAGGGCTGTAGACATGCACACAAAATTAGTTTATCTGGTAGAAATGGTGACCATCCACTGGGAAACAGGGTTACTAGAATAAACAGGGTTACTAGAATAAACTGGCTTTATGGCCTTACTGGCATTCTAGTGAATCATAGAATCATAGAATGGCCTGGGTTGAAAAGGACCTCAAAGATCATCTACTTTCAAACCCCTGCCGTGGGCAGGGTCGCCAACCACCAGACCAGGCTGCCCAGAGCCACATCCAGCCTGGCCTTGAATGCCTCCAGGGATGGGGCATCAATAGCACAACTGTCTCCTTTACATCCGCTTGCTGTGGGGAAGACCACTGAGTAATCACAGCACTTTCTAGCATCTGCAGACTGCTCTTTTCCATTCCAACATCTTGTGCCAAGAAGAGGCCTAGCTGAAAAAGGAAACTCTTAAAAGAAGCCACTGCATTCCAGCCTAGGCTGCTGATGACCAGGATATCTGTGTTATCATGCAGTTTAAGTACCTATTGTAGCTCATCACAGAATTGTGGATCCATGCCGGGCTACACCAGAATACAGGCTGCAATCTTTAGCCTGTGTATACCCTACCCTAAAGATTCATAATTCATGATAGTTGTCCATCCATGCGCAGTTAAATCCTTCCTGCTGCTGAACTAACTCTCCTTAAGTTGCAAGAAGAGCAACAGGTGCTGTTGTAAGAGATATGACAGGTGAAATCCAGAGTTTTCCCTAAACCTCTTTACCTATGGGAGATCTTCACAAAGAAAGTAAATGATTACCACATTCTTGGTGCACGTAGTCCTCTGTTGTGCTTTGACTATAATGGGAACTAAGGAGCTGTTCTCCCCTGAGCTGAAAATTCAGGAGGAAAAAGAGCTGTTTTTCTAAAAACATGGTAGAAGCATGTTTGGTGTGCACTGGATGAAGTGCAAACATGGAAGAAAAGATGCAGTGTCAAGGTCAGCTGGAATAGAGCAGAAAGAATGCCAAAGTGAACATGGCAGAGTGCATGGCATACTGCCATGTCCATACCTCCTACTGTGATTGTTCTTACATTCAGATCATCCCTAGGCACAGATGATGATTGTTCCAGCTGGAAAAGCTAAACACCTGCCACAGGGGCTTATTAAATGTTAATCAGCCTGAAGAATCCTGTATCACTCATAGATAAGGTGCTTGGCACTGTTTAATTCATTTTATTCCAGTAGTCATAACCCTAGTGTCCACAGAATGCATTGCCACTGACCAGATGATTAGAAAAGAGTAGAGTAGTGCAACTAAATAAACAGATTTTCCTGTAGTGACAAAATAAAAATGCTTTGCAATTAGCCTACAAAATTTCACTGGTATAAAAATGTTTGCACAGTGGAAGCAAAATCACACAGCATCATCATCCTATTCTTGGTCACATTAATCCTAATTGCAAGAAACTTTTTGCTGTTGTTGTTTTGTTGTTTTGTTTTGTTTTGTTTTGTAGAAAGGAGGCAGATAAGCGCATGTCAGAGAAGAGATCCAGGAGTCAAGAGCAGTAGTACTGCCAAGAGGGTAGGGGTCTCACCAGCAAGAGATCGGCTCCCATTTCCCAGACAGTGCAAGCACAGCAAGCCCAATGATGGTGGCTGGGTTCCACATGAAGTCCAGATCCTCAGGCGAGTTCATGGTCATGAAGTAGGTGCTAGGTCAAGCCAGGAAGTTTATCTGCAAGACAGGATGTAGATCAGTGTGGGCTAAACTAGAGACCAGCTTTCCTGGGATACAGCTCACACAGGGACAGGACATCCAGGACTGAATTTAAACATAACCCCTGGGCACGGTGAGTAGTAGGGGCCCAAGGCAGGTCTGGGTCAGAGCTATTGAGATTTACTAGTGCTCTCAGGACTGACACAGAGCAGGCTGTGCCTGGACAGCAGCCATGCAAGTAGAGACCAGGAAGACAGGACAGTTACGTCAGTCTGCACAGAGTCTTCCACACTCCAAAAAAAGTTTTGAAATAAGGAGAAAAAATTACAGAAGAAATAGCCATAAGATTTCCCTGTGGAAAGCTGTCAAGACAAGAACTCCTTGGGAAAGGAACATTATTTTGGACCCCAAGTACTGCTGAATCAGAGAATTAAATGTGCCTCATGACATTTCCAAGAACCGAGGCCAACTGACATGGGATGGGCTTTATTTGTGCTTGTAAGATGTCTTGGCTTTTAAGTGTGAAATCATATCCAGCTTAAGAAATCCCTCAAGCAGAATATAGAAGATGGGATAATGCACTGGGCATTTTTGGAGCTTTGGCTATCTGGCAGGGGGAAGAGCTGTATTTCCTGTCCCAAAGGTGTCAAGTGTCAAGAAAGTAGATGGCTGATAGGACACTATCCAGTAAATGGGTATGACATGAAGACACCCAAACCTCCTGACCTGGAGAATATTTGCCCACCAGAGTAATTCACCATTCTACATTTCAGAAGAAACTGGACACATTACGAATTGTGGGTACAGCTAGTGTTTTCTCTCACTATGCATGAACTCTTCTTGCATGACTGTCCACAGGATATACACTAACAACTCCTGAGCTATCATGGCCTGCAGCTGACTACCTTCTGGGACATCCAGAGCCTCAATTCTCCTGTTCTCCACTCTGACTCTTTGGACCATGGACCACACAGCAAGGCTGGGACTGCATTCTTGCCAGTGAAAGAACTTCAAGCATAAAAGCAGTTTACAGGAAACCACAGATATGAAGTGCACAATAATGCTGTTTGACAGAGCAAGTTCTCAGCTACTAAACACTATTTTTCAACCGAGTCACAACCATTAGCTATTCATTTTCAGCAGTGATGAACAAGAGTCAGCATGCTCTGCTCATAAAAATCTGCATGACCGTCTGGAATGTGGCTTGTCTGTCACATCACTGTCGCCACTGCTGATATGCACCACCCATCACCTCACTGTGCTCACATCCACTCTTTGGTCTCCATAAACGTTCAGCAAGCATCAATGAATGTCAGCAGGCGCCATTTTTTCTGCATGGAGGAATTCAGTTTCACACCTTTGCTTTATCTGTACTTCCCTGTCAGGTGCCATTCTATCAGACTGCCCCTCTGCTGCCATCTGTCACACAGCAACAAAACATAATGGAGTATTTGTGGGAAGGTTCAACCTCTGCTTCTATGCCACCAACATTCACTTCTGACACTGTGGGCCAGCATCATAAAATAGGAGGCATTTCTTTTGGAGCGTCCCTTGTACACAAGCAATCAGGTTAGCTTCCTGCTCCCTTTCCTGCAGCTCTGAGATTAATAACACTGAAATTTCTCTGCCATTTTGTAATACAGTCATTTTGCATACTAAGATATTTTTTCTCTCTTTTTTTTTTTTTTTTTGCCATCAGTTTTAGTTTTGACTATTGTGAATAACTTTGGCTTCTTATTATTCAGCAACTTTCCTAGATCATTTATGAATATACTGAAGACCATACATCCCATGGTACATCCCTGTGTTGCACAGATGATCTTCTTTGAGAACTAACCGTTTAGTCCCATCTTTTCTTTTAATGAGCAATTGAAATTTGTTATTTTTTTAAATGAGAGCACTTTTGATGAGACACCTTGTCTGAAGACTTTCTAAAGATAAAAGTCTGCTCATCTACTTGTTGAGTGCCTCAGAGAAAGCTCTTCAGTATGTGTGGAACTACTCTCTACAAAAACTGTGTTGACTTTCGCTTGTTTAATCACCTTTAATCATAGATCTATTCATTCCTTCTTTCATTATATTTTCATCCAATTTTATTTGCTTGAAAACCAGACTTTTTGGCTTGCAGCACCCAGGAGCGCTTTTCAAAATTCAGCATGACATTTACCCCTTTCTGTTTCTCTGGCAGCAACACAGATTTAAGCAATAGATTGCACACTGCAGTTAGTAATTTGGCAATCTGTTTTACAATCTCGTCACAACCCACTGATCCTGAATTTTCTTTACTATTTTCCATTCTTTCTTGTGTTTGTCTTTCTTCACCTTTTCAAGGGAAAAAGTATTTGGGTTCTCAGTTCCTAAGCCCTTTGTTCATGGTGAAAGTGGTGAAACATGAAGAATGACCGTGATGTCTCAGAGTTCATAAAAACTTACTTGTGTGAAGAGCTTTCCAGGAAAAATTTGACTCACCTCTTCCATTTAATTTTGTTTTCATCCATGTTGTATGTAACCTTTCTACCAGCTACCAAAAGCAACCAAAAGGGTTGTTCAATAAACTATGAAAGATATTAGATTATCGGTACCTTTAATGCAGATTATTTTTTAATGAATAAAGACACGTGAATCTTCTACAAAATCCCACATCTCAAAATTTTCTGCTCCATCATGCCATTGCAAAGGTCACTTTTGGGCATGGAATGTGCATGCCTGAAGAGTGACTTATTCCTTGGTAATGCAGCCACTCTTTGGAAAGTCTGAAATCAATTGTATTGTCATACAGATTTGGTTTGTCTTTCGGGTGAACATAAGGGTACAAGATTCTACAAAATACTCTTCAGTAGGGTTTGTAGGACAACTGTACAGACTCCTTTTTTTCCCTTGTATAGACTCATAATATGGTTGGACTTCAAGGGACATTCAGAAGTTGTTTAGTTCAATACCTCACTCAAATAAAGCACAACTTGTTATCTAGGGCTGGAGATATGACCTTTTTTTAATTACCTTTCAGAGAATTCTGAGGGATTTTTAATATTTACAGTCTGTGACTAGAGTTTTAAAATGCCTCTGAAATAACAGCTTGAGACAGACAGGAACAGTGACCTTTAGTTCCAAAAGGAGTGCAGGAATTTGACAGAAAGAGTAGATGAAGGGTAGATGGGAGCAGGGAGAGGAAGAGGGTTGGGAGTAGAGTGGGCCGTAATGACTGACTGAATGGGAAGGATACTATTGCATGGTAGGAGTTAATGGCCTGGAAGTGATTTCAAATAAGAAGGCTTGAGGGGTTGAGGAGTCCATGCATGCTTAGAATAGAGAAGGTTAAAGGATTTTGAGCCCTGATAGACAAAGGGAGAAATGAAAGTTCCCAAGTACGAGTTTTAGGAACATCCTTGCACCTTTAGCGGATTCCTCGTAATTTTTTTTTGCTTTTGTTTAACGCTGCAGGTTTTTTGTTGTTGGTTTTTTTTTTTTTTTAATGGTAAACCTTACTGGTATATTTTTTTCCTTTTCTGATTCTGTGCAAATATTCTTCATTCCTCATCTTCTTAATCTGTAGAAAGAAAGTGATCACTCATCTCAGGCTGCTGGCCATTTCTTACATGCTGTTCAGATACTCTAAAACAGACTTTCAGAGGGAAATTAATAAAATAAGCTAAGTTGCAAATCTGTTGGCATACTCTACTCTTTGAAGGAAAATATCACTTCATCATATTCACATGGATAGATATTTATTGAGAAGGGGATATTATGAGAATTGGTAGTTTCCATCAAAAACAGAATGTGCTAGTAGAATTTTGTCTGTATAACTGTGCTAACACAATTTCAGGGAAGTTTTCCTTTCTTTTTAATTTGGCTCTTAGGCATCCTATGAGGTACAACAAGTATATTTGCTCTTTTCAATGCACTGAAAATACAGGAATAAAAAGTAATTAGAAAACAGGGTAGTAAAGAGAAAAACTTGAGCATCTGCTGTAAGCAGTTACTGAGGTCTCCCATCATAGAGGATTCACCTTCACTGTAGGAGGTAACAAGATGCGAAAGCTCCTGGGCCCAGAGTCACTGTCATGGTAGATGTGCACCACCCCACCGTGGTCCTGTTTTCCCAGCTGACGTTTCAGCCTTGCAAAAGTGTAAGAACAAAAATGTCAGACAAAGTGAGCAGCGTTACATTTAGGATAACTACTCTGTTCTCTTACTTTCAAAGATCACAATAACCTTGCATATTAAAGGAAAATAAGCAATTTATATTTTTGTTACAGTTGAATATATAGGAGTTGTTCTATTTCTGCTGGAAATGCTGTGCAGGCTAAGTTAAAATATTAATGTAAACATGGTAATAAAGCAATAAGTGCTAATATGGGCTTAATGAAAACAATGTTGTTAACTAATTTTACTCAGCTTCTAAACTAAGGGCTCAAGGAGAACTAAAGAGTGCATCTACTTGAATCTTTTTCGAATATAATGTAACCAACAGCAATATCTTGTTTCCACTAGGGTAAGTCAAGATGAATAAGGCAGAATACTGCTTTGATATTAGCAGCAGTAGTTGTGTTGTAGACCGTTTTCATTCAGGCCAAGAGAAGGTTTCCCAAACAAATGTCCCCATCATCCCCACTTCCCTCCTGTGGTACACACTGTGGAGTGGTGTCACAGAAAAGGACCAGATTCTTTCAGGGTGAAGCTAAATTAACAACTTATTTCAGCAGCACATCTAATGTACTCTAGCTGCTGATAACCATTCAGTCCATCAGACCAGAACAAAGGTCAATCAAAATAAAGCTCCCTGAGACATATTTAGTCTTCACATTGGCTTCTTAGAGGTAGGTGTTTCACTCTACAGATCTGTGCTATTCTGTAATGTAGACAGAGCCAAAACATGTTAACTGTGCTTCTTGATATTTATTTAAGTAAGCCTTTTAGACTGCAATAATTTGTTAGATCAGAAATGGACTCTAACAAGTTACATGTGCAAACCAATCCCACCTATTTGTAATAAAATCTGATGGTTCACATAACCATGAGAGTCCTTGTTACCTCAACTATTTTCGACCCTCTAGACCCAGAGTTCTTTTCTTCATATCTTTGAGGTCTATTGTTAGTATCATCTTACACCTCACAGCTTTATGAAGATTTTCCCGTGGAAATCATCTGGTGCAAAAGTTATGCATGCTCAGTAGGAAAAAGTACATAGCAAAAGGAGAAGTATTATGGTTTATTGTTTCTTATGCAGAAAGTAAGAATGGTAAAAAAAGGCCTTGTAGAGAGAAGAGAAAGTGTTTAGTGCGTAAAAGAAGCAAACAAACAAAAAACCAAATGGAATGATTGCTCCAGTGTAACTTGAGTGCCGCTTAACCATGAATTAAAAAGTTTCCACACTTTATGGGAATGAGATCATAAAGCTGTCCCGCAACTTTGACATGTCAACGTTGCACCAAAATGATTCTGCTAGATCTTAATTTATATTTGCTGAAGAAGCTCAAAAACAAACAAACAAACAAAAACCCCAGACAACTGAAAGACAGCAAAAACAGTAGTTTGATTAGAGGCGTTGCTGTAGGAGTTAGTAGAGCATTGAACTGATTGCTCATCATTTGATTAGTAATGATGGACTTTGGACAATACCTACAGCCAGACTTTGGAGAACACAGCTGCTGTGATGCTGTGTAATCTGATGAATCACAGCTGCATATGAGCATTAAGTCCTTGCTGACTGAGACTGATTGTAGGATGCTGAATCCACAATTACTTCATAACTTAAAATCTTTACATTGGACAATGCAAAGGAAAACCTTTTTTTTTTTTTTTTCCCTATTCAGCTATTAAATTTTTACATGGACATTTACATGGAATTTATTGATAGGATTTAAGGACTTGTTCAAAAACATCATTTATTCCTGATCTTGGGATGACATTTAAGCCATAGTATTACCTCTGTTATGAATGCAAAGAGCATTTACTGAACCTATTATAATAAAATATTTACCTCTTTGTGCTGTAGTATAAGTTTTTCAGATGAAGAGCTCAAATCTCTTCCTCATGTCCTCAACAGAAGCACAGAAATAGGGAAAATAATCTTAATATCAAGTTAATAATGTAAGTTTTGACATCTGCATTTTATTCCCATCCATCATCTTCTTTTAATCTGTTGTCTCATTTCTGAATTCAGCAATTCACCCTACATTTCTCATCTCTTCTTTTTATTACTATTTAGTCCCAGATTTCCCAACAGATTGCTCATGTGGAGAAACTAGAAAGAACAAAGTTTTGTCGTGTCAATCTTTTCCCTTCCAGGTCTCATTTTAATTCCTGTATCTACTACCAACCAGTACCGGAACAAAAGCAGTACCCATGTTTTTAAAGAAGCACACGTTGTTACCTTAGTGGTAGCTGGATTTAAGACACAAAAATGTAAATAAACTTGTTCCATTGTATGTTAGGCTACCACAACAGGAAATAAGAAGCAAAAAAAAAAAAAAAAAAAGTCTCAGAAGGAACTACAGAAATCACTTATATTTCAGGATCTGGAAACTAAAGAACTGAGTAAAGCCTTAACAGTGAAGTAATTGTTTAAATGCTACCCCAATTGCAGGTTACATGTATCAGAAACTGCAAAGCATTACAATGAATGATATCATCTTCACAATGGAAACACATAAATGCAGGGCCTGAAGTAGAACAAATCGCTTTTTAAAAGACAAAACATTTTCTGTCTCCTGTTAGTTGGACAGTAAAGCGCTAACAAAAGAGTGAAATAGATTCAAGTTTCCAATATGAAACAGTTCATCACTGTGACAAAAAGGAAAAAAAAAAAAAAAAGGTGAAAAAGAGAAATCATTAAAAATCTATATCAACAGTCAATAGCAAAAATATGATTCAGTGCTGCTTTAAAGACCTGCAAGGCCAAAAGACAGAAAGATGAGAATAATGTACTTTATATTAAGTGGAGGTTAAACCGTACTGGTCTGGACTGGAGAGATGAGTCATGGTTTACAATGGCCCCTGAAAAAGAAGAGGTGGGACTGCACATTTCTTCTCCAGATTCGTCCTCCATAAAAACCTGCCTGAGGGTTTGTGCTCACTCCATCCCGGTTCTACCTCATGCACATTTGGCTCCGAAGACCATGTACAGAAATTGTGAATGATCAGGCTTAACCAAGTTGTACCCTAGAAAGTTATTCTGACCTACTTCATCCACTCAGGTAGAAAAAAAGAGAACAGACTTATTAGAGTTCTGGATGGCTGCATGATGCTGAAATAAGAAAACTTCATCAAGGGTCTTAAAAATAAGTATTTATGTTGAACCACCTGACTGTTAAAAAAATTTAATTCAAAGACTTAGTTTCCAGAGGAATAAGGCATCAATGCTACAGCACATATAGAAGGAGACCTTCACTCTGTCAGCAGGAGGATGGCAGCATGGTTATGACATACGGGTTGCATCTTTCTCCATCTCAGTATTCCAACAGGAGGACAGAATGCAGCCACAAGACACTCAAACTGAGGAAACAAAAATAAATGTGGCTACTATCTAATATTTACACAGGACGAAGCAGGCAAAATTCAGAGATGAAAGATAATGCTTAGGAGTCAATATAGATAGGTTGCTCCAAAAGTAATGCCTCCTACTTATTTCAATGGAAGCTACAACAGATACAAAGAGTGAAATAATAGAATCATTTGATAGAGCAAATTCTCAGCTACTAAACACTATTTTTCAACACAGTCACAACCACTAGCTATGCATTTTTACCAGCAATAAACAAGAGTCTGCATGCTGCAGTCATAAAAATCTGCATGGCTGTCTGAAACAAGTCCTGTATTTCACAGTGCTGTTGCCACAGCTGAAATGCATCACCTACAACCTCACTGCACTCACATCCACTGTTTGGCCTCCATAAACGTACAGCATGCACCGATGAATGTCAGTGGGTGCCATTTTTTTTCCACATGGAGGAATTCAGTTTCACATCTTTGTTTCATCTGTACTTCTTTGTCAGACACCATCTTGTCAGATTGCATCTCTGCTACCATCTGTCACAGAGCAACAACATGGAATTGAATATTGGTGGGAAGGTTCAACCTCTACTGCCGTACCACCAACATCTGCCTCTGACACTGTGGGCCAACATAGTAAAATAGGAGGCAGGGACCACAAGATCATTGAGTTAAGTATCCTGAGAGAAGGATGCTGGACAATAAGTAGGATTGCAACTTTAGACTTCAGGAGAACTAATTCTGGCCTCTTCAGGGAGATTTCGGAAGAATTCCATGAGAACAGGCCCTAGAAAGAAGAAAGCTGTTCAATACTCAAAGATTACCTCCTCTAGGCTCATGCATCCCTATGACAAGAAATCAAGTAAAGGGGGCAGGAGACCTGCATGGATGAACAAGAAACTCCTGACAAAACTCAAACATAAGCAAGAGGTATACAGGAGGCAGAAGTAGGTATAGACCATTTGGGATGAACATAGGGATGTTGTCAGAGTATGAGAGCATGCAGAAATGAGATGAGGAAGATCAAGGACCATTTGGAATTAAATGGGATGTCAAGGACAACTTCTTAAAATGTAACAGTACTAAAAAGAAACCAGGGAAAATGGGGGCCTGCTACTGAATGGGGGAGGAGGGGAGGGAGGGAGGGGCAGGGGATGACCCTGGTGACAAAGGATGCAGAGAAGGCAAAGATACTAAATTACTTCCTTGCTTCAGTTTTCATTGCCAAGGAATCCCTCACTCAAGAGGCCAGAGAAAGTCTGAAGAAGCACTGGATGCTGCCTATCTAGACTTCAGAAAGGCTTTTGACACTGTCTCCCATGATAACCTCATAGGCAAACCCAGTCTCCAAATACACAAGCAAATTAGCAAATTTCCTCTCTTCTAGCTCTGTCCCTAGATTTCATGCTAAAGAGTCAGTCAACGGTATAAATACCAATGAGGGACAATGGAAAATATAACAACAGTACCAAAATCATGTGGATACAGACTGAAAGTTCAGAGTTTCTAAGTAGCTAAGATTCTGCAAGCAGCTATTTAGTGGAAATAATAATCTTGGTTATTTTACTTTTTTTTAAACTGTGAACTAGAGAAGTGAACTACAGACATGATCCTGGGCTACCTGGGAGAAAGTTTCCAGTAGGAATGGCAACTTCAATGCCTTCTACATGGTGCTGCTGATCTCAGTTGAATAATAAGAATGTAAATTGGGGAAAGAAGCCTTAGTACTTGTAACATTTTGAATACAAACTACATATTCATGATTCCACCAGCAAGCACATGAATTCTGAGCTCAACTTGCTGACTGTAAGCTCTACAGACCACTGCTTCAGCGAAGAAATTTCACATTCAGCTGTTATGGATTAAGAAGTTATAACTCTGCCCTGGAAAATACAGGTAGCAGGCATATTAAGATCGGCTAGAGGGACAAGGAAGTCTCCACTACAGAAGAACCTGAAGTCCATATGTTTGAATGTTCATACTACAGTCAATAAATTCTGTTGAAATGCCGCACTGAAGTTTGGCAACAGGGACAAAGTGGAGAAATTTAGAAACCAAAGTGTTAACCAATCATCAAAACTACTCATGTTCATATTCTAGCTACCAGCATGTGTTAAAGTACCCCAGTGAGTAAATATTTGGGGGCTTACTGAAGGTAATCAACATCCGGAATATACAAGTTTTCTAATCACTCCACATGTTGAAGATACGAGTTTCTAAAACACAAATTTTCTGTAATGGTATTGAATTAATGCTGCAGGTGAGAGGAGGAAAAAGTGTCAGTTGTATGCATAATTGCTAATTTTGGACAGGATTTTCTGAGATCAGAGGAAGTAAAACAATCAGTCCTTAAAACCCCTTGAGAACTGTGACCGTGTAAGTCCTTTAAATGTTTTGTGGTACAATTACCAATGAAAAGAAAGAAGACCTATCAAACAGTACACACCTTATGTTGGTGATGCAAAATTATTGTAATTGAAATTAATCACAAAATGTGATATTGAAATTCTGCACAGCCCAACCTAATTTTATTGTAAAGCACTGATGAAGACATCAGCTCACACACTGGCAGTGAAGACAATTCATGCTAACAAAAGTGCAAAGATCACTAAGAAATAACATATTAATATGAATGAGAAAAGAATATTTTAATTGCCTATATCATGTCTTCTAATACAAAAAAAAAAAAGGACCTGCTTCATCATCATACATTACTTCTTGCTTTATACTTGTTGCTTTATAATGTCAGCACTTGCAATCTCATTCTAGAAATAAACCCATTTGGTGGGTTCATATTCTATATTTCCTCTATAACTAAAAGTAGGATTCTCTCACACTCTGCATGTTACACCTACTCCTCTCCTTCTGGTTAACTAAGGCACTTCTCAATACATGACTGCAGAAGATGTACTCACTAAGTAGTCACTTTAAATTACATATCAACTAAATTAGATGGGGCTTATGTTGCAGATTTGGCTCAAAATGACTCATGGCCTGTTCAGACTCATTTACTTCTTTTTGCAGCATTGTCTTCTTTCTCTCTTCTGATGTAATACCCTACTCTTCTGATGTCTTTAGAAAGAGACTCTGCGCTTGATTACCTATCTAAACTAGGACTAGAGGCAATGGTTTCAAGCTGCGGCAGGGGAGATTCAGGCTGGACATTAGGAAATATTACTTCTCAGAAAGGGTGTTCAGGTGAATGGCCTGCCCAGAGAGGTGGTGGAGTCACCGACCCTGGGGGTGTTCAAGGAATGATTGGATGTTGTGTTGAAGGAGATGGTTTAGTGGGAGCTATTGGTGATAGGTGAATGGTTAGACTGGATGATCTTGTAGGTCTTTTCCAACCTTGGTGGTTCTATGATTCTATGATTCTAAATCAGCTAAACTCTGATTCTCTGATTGGCTTTTTATGTTATTAGCTATTTTGTGGAACACGATGTGCGGAGATAAGGAGAAGGTTAACCTCAGCTGATCATCAGGTGTTCATCAAACCAATCTCTCACTCCACCTCCTTGGCAGGATGGAAGGAGAAAATATAATGGAAAAGCTCGTGGGTTCAGATAAGGACAGGGACGTCATTTTCAGAGAAACAATACTTATGTAACAAATTTATTTTGCAAATCTGTGCTTAAAATACGGTTTAAGTTGGTGTTTGCATTTGAGCATATTCCTCTGTCATTTGTAGGGATTTATTCCTTAAAAGAAGAACCAACGTATCTGAATGGAAAGTGGCAATTACTTTCTATGTATGCAATATAGAACGAAGCCAAAATTTAACAATTGGTTTGAATTTTTCTTTTAATTCATTCATAATCAAATAATCACAAAAATATGATTTGATTCTGATATCAGTTTTTGACACTGTAGGGAAAGAAGAGTTATGAAAAGGTCTTCTGTATGTCATCTCAAGCTTGTTGTAGAGGTCGGAGTATTGTACAGCTTTTAATTCTCACTGAACAAAGGACGAAACTACGTGAAACTAATGAATGGGATGGAACAATGACTGAATAAACCATCCAATGTATCTGTAATTTACAAAGTCACTTTCAGTATTGTGTTCTTCCCATTATAAGGTGAAATGAAAGCGCCAGGTAATATTTAGGGAGAAACTGTTTAACAGCTGGTGATTTAGGGCTGAAATGCACTTGTGCTTGCTTGCCTTTTTATCTCTTTGTGCACACACATCACTTTTTCCTAGTAATATTGGTCTGAAGTAATACTGGTCTGAAGTGACATTTTCTTAGGTTGTTTTGTTCCATAGAAAAAGGAAAAATAAAGATTTCACACAGTGTACAGTACAAAAAAAGCCAATATATATCAAATCATGAAGCAGTATCTCAGACTTTTTCCCAGCAATACTTAATTTGCTCAGAGCAACAGGTGGGAAAGCTCTGTTCAGAACTTAACAGTTTCCAAAATTGCAGTAGTCAAATTCCTGCTTACAGTCTGAAAGAGAGAACAGGGATTGCCTTTTGGGAATGAAACGTTGGAGCAGGAAACAACAGAGAATAAGTAGTCTCATTCTCAATTTCTAAAATACAGAATATTCTGTCCCTGGTGCATACCTAATTTTATTGAAAAAATATATTGTTTAGATGTTAAATCCATCAAAGAAAGTTTTTTTAGAGGCTTACAGTTCGTACTTTTTCTTTATAAAAACCTAACAAAAACCTTATATCTAAATAGTGTTTTAATAATAGTTATACCATCTAAAAGACACTGAGACTCAAACAAAAAACAGCACAAATTATTTATAACTGCAGATTACTATAGGAGGGTGAAGCCTAAGAACAGTAACATCCATTCAAACCATACAGACGAAAAGAAGACAACATTCAATTGCTGCCATTTAGATGTGGCAAAAGGTGGTGAGGTCTTCAAGTAAAATGGATATATTCTACTAATCAAATTGCACCAGAAACTGAAAGTAGCCACCTGCTAGTCCTCGCTTTGATTGCATTTCATAATTCACTGCTCAATTAAAATGGAGTCAGAGAACAATACAAGAAAAGGCTTGTATTTATGACCAGTCCAACGATCAAAGGATGTATGGACAACTGTCTTCTAGTGCTTTCTCCACCAAGCAACTTCATCTATTATGAAGAATCTAGGTGGCTGCGATGTGCTGCTGAGGACTTAAAGAGCTCAATCCTTCATCAAGAAAAAAGCATCTAGTGTTCCCTAACCATGCTGAGTCCTCCCAACAGCTGAATACAGCAGATTGACAGCAACCAGCCCTCAACTGTTTTTTGGAAGATGGAGGCACAGGTTCCATTTCTGAACCAATTCTTTTGTGCTGAGTTGCACAAGTGAATTAATGGACGAATCCCAATTGTGTATCATCAGTCTTACAGTTCAGCACAGCCAATATGGAAGCGATCCTGCACTCTCCTGCCAACAGACTATATTATAGAGTGAGGAAGCCCTGTGTTTTGAAGATCCACTTCTATATGAATGTTTACTAAGGCCATCAGAGATACAAATCTTCCTAGTCAATCTAGACTTGTTTTACTTTCCAGAAATGTGCATTTAGAACACCTACAGTCTAATGCTCTTCTCGTGAACTCAAGAGATTTCACTGGAATTAAATGTACATGTGTATTGGGTGTTAATTATCTCCAATGCATTTGTTCCAACATGTTCCAGTATTCTAATGATTTAGTCTACTTAAGTCATTAGAATAGAGCATTCGCTGAGTGTCTTACATCTTTCTGATATACTTTATTTGAGCAGGGGCTTGGTTGTGTAAGCTATTTTAATTAACACTTTAAGCTAAACCTTCACCACCTGCTCTCCTTTAAAATTACAAATGTAAAAGGAATTGCATTCTCAGTAGTATCATTAAAATTCAAGATATTAAAGATGTAAATGTGTGCCTTTTTATTCATTCCAAGAGCACTCGATTGCTGTTTTTCTTTTTACTGTTTTTGTCTCTTGTAGGACTCAAAAGACTGAGCATGCTCAACGGTGCCAAAATGCTTTATTGACTGAGCTCTTGGGACTGCATTTGAAATCGCGGATGACTCACATGAGCTCCTGAATCACAGGAAAGAAATACATACCGTAGCAATATTTTTCTAGGCCAATAAAAATTTTCAGGAGAACGTCATGGATTTTTTCTGTATCACATTCCCCAGCTTTATCTGTTGTGGAGGAAAAGAGTATTCATCAAGAACAACAACAACAAAACAGAACTCATACCACCTAAAAATTAAAAAATGAATAACAGAAGTAAAAAAAAAAAAAAAACACCACCAAAACTTCTTGAAGTATTGTAGTACTTACAGATATTATTTTCATTCTCCAGGTGCTTGGAAACTTACTTAGTTACGATTTCTTCTGTTCTTCATTGACCTCCCAATTTTCAGAGCAACACAACTATCCTTTCTATCAGCATGGTCAGCAGGGAGAATATTTTTAGCGAGCTATCTCAGAAATGTCCCAGCAATGTGCCTCCTACAGTACTGAGCAGCCATAAACACGTGTTATCAGATGCATGCCAAAGACAAAGCTGAGATACTAGGACTGCCAGGGAAAAGCCCTTTCAAGCTGCATTTATCAAAAAAGATTTTATACAGTAAACAACAACAAAAAAATCTCATGGTAGTTCATTCCCAGTAAATCAGAATACATGAAAGAAATGATTCTAACATCAGATTAGCTTGCTAATGGCAACCTAATGCAGGATTGTGACTACGTTAGTCTCTTGGATAGACAAAAATCAATCTGCAAGACTCTCTTCCAGGCTTCTACAATCAAAGAGAACTTCTAGAGATCTTCTTCTGAGGTTTTCAAAAACATGGACAGATATCTTGCTTGCAAATAAAGTAATGGATATTTTGAATGAAGTGAGTCATGTTAGTAATTAAATTACTACTATTTTTAGGTGTAAACAAAAAACACTAAGTTATAAAGTTTTCAACAGCTGTTAAATAGAAACATTAGGACTTGCAGAGTCCTAATGGCTTGTACAGAATTACTCTGATCTGTTCCCAAGCACAAAAGAACCAGATATTATGATTCTAAAATTAATTCAGAAGCAAAATTATTCAATTAATATATTAATCTTATGTTTACAGCTCATAATCTCAGCATTTTCTTCATTCTTTTAGTTTTTCATATTTACATTGACTTTATTCTGTATTTCTTGTTAGTTAATATGAAATACTCTTAATACATTAATGTAACTAGTGAATTCATAAAATTATTTCAACTTCTTTATTGGCCAGATTTCCATTAGAATTGGTAATTCCTGATATAATTACATCCCATTAATCAAACTAAAAATTAGACATATCTAATGCCAGTAATAATTTGAGTATGATTTATTACCTCTTCATTCACAGCAAGTGATTTCTAGTCTGTAGTCTGCTAATCTTTTTTTTTTTTTTTTTTCAGTATGCTACACTGTGTAGCACAATATATAATGTCATTCAAAATTTCCAAATGTCATTTCCAAATAAGAGGTAAATACACTATTATTTCCAATTTTCTGCCTTGTAACTTGAGGATCTCTCTCACATGAATACAATTATCTTGCCCATCACTGTCCCGTCCCCTCAGGTGATGATGGGAGAGAAGACTGAGAGAAGTTCATAATAATACATGCTAGAAGGGACCTCTGGATGTCTTCTGCTCCAGTCTATTCCTCCACCACCAGAGTGTCTGTGCTGGATCAATTCAGATCAAGTTACTCAAGACCTTGTTCAGCTGTGTTTTGAATATCTGCAAAACTGGAAACTCCACAACGCATGTTTCAACACGTATTTATGCTTGACAGATGAGGCTGACCAACCTACATAGTTTGACCAACACTTTGCACAGGAGGTCCTTTTGTAGAACTCAAGTTTGTAATAAAACACCTTTACAATGCCACAAATGGATGCGAATTCCATAAAATATAAGCTCTAATCTTTCATACTTTGTCATATATATCATCCTTATTCCTTCAAGTCAAGATAGGAACTGCACTGTCGAAATAATGGCAACAAGATTTACATGTCTACTCAGCATCTCAGCATAGCCATTTTCTTAGCTACTCTCCACAAATCAAAACCATGCTGATACATTACAGACTATTTTTAATCAAGCCTTTAGGTCCATATCAAAAATAACACATTTTTTTTAGTTAATGCAACCATATGATTAAAGAATTTCTGAAAACCTCTACATTGCGAGTCACCACAGAGAATTTACTGGCATCATTTTGTTCTCCAGTTTTCGTATCAGAATGCTATTGTAGAACACCTAACAGGTTTTTTTTTGTTTTTTTTTTTCCCTGCAGGGTTTTTGTTGTCTGTTTGTTTTTATGGACTTGTTTTTTTTCAGAGTACACGAATGATTTAAAGATAATATGGGGATGCTGTATACTTAGCTCTCTAACACTACTAAATGATAGGTTCCATACCCTGAAGAATACTCAGCCTATGGATTGAAGGGCTAGTGAGATAAGACTACTGCTCTAGGAACTGGGATTTAGATGCAATAAAAATCCTGGATATATAAGCTATCAGGGTTATATACTTCAGAATACTATATACTGCATGTGGACAATTAATCAGTTTACAAAGTATCTTCAAATCTAGCATCTTGATGAGGTAACAGCATTATGAATACAGCATCTTTCTCCATAAATAACATATGACACCTGAGATGGTGCAAAGGTCCAACGCATTTACCCATTCTAAATCAAAGTTCTCATCTGAATACAGGCATCCAACAACTATGAACAGGATTCATAATTCTCTTTTCTCAAGAGGGACTGCTAAAATTGCCAGCATTGCTTCAGAGCACCTTTTTAATAGCAGAAGTTACAGCATTCGCTTTGAGTGGTTCTGAAACAAAGAAGGTAACATGTCTGAATGCTTGGGTTTTACTAGCCTGAGCCATTTGCCCAGTGGTGAGACTTTTGGATTCTGATTTCTCCTAAATTTGCTGTTCCTGGGATTGTTGATTGGAGAGCTATCTAACATAAAACTGTTCGACAGATCTAGAGAGGGCCATTCTTCCTTGTTGTACTGTTGGCTCCCTGAATTTGGCATTATATTCTGGTAATTATATACATATAATTATACATATATGTAATTAGAATATACCTCCACCCTGCAGTCCTGAGACTTCCATGGGCAAAACGAACCATCTGAATTCCTAACAAAACCGCAAGCTGCTGGGTTCATGACAGGAAAATGGACACTGATATCACTGCCTAAGGGAAAACTAGACATAGCATGGGTCTCTGCTGCTGTTTTGGATCATTTCAGTGGCCTAATTCAGACAGGAGATATTTGAGCAGATGTAGAACTTCAGTTGTAGCATACACAGAACCTGCAAGTTATCAGGGAGGTTACTACTGAATTTCACATAGTTCCAACTTCAGTTAGCTGCTGCGTAGATGTTTTCTCATTTGTAATTTGAAGATTGGTACCTCAGATTTATCTCTATATTATACCAGGGACTGACCACCTTTCCTGTATATTGTCATAACCCTACTTATCACTGAAGTTGAAGATAGTTGCCTTTTTCTTATGGACAAATTCAACTCCTGCTATAATCCCTTTCAGTAGTTCTGATGTTCAGCAGACCAAACACGAGATGAAGGCAGAAGGCTTTTTATAGTTTCATTTTGCCCATGCTTACTCCTACTGAAAGTTATGACTCAGTAGAAGAAGAGGAGGCCAATATGTAGCACTGAATGATTCATTACAAGTATTTCAGAACTCTGCAGTGGTTACCATTAAAAATTTTATAAATGTCTTTTCCTGGAGAGAATCTGATGGCTCAGCTCTTCCAATGTGGGTTGACTCAACTTCCCCCCAATCTCCCTCAAAAAAGGGTGGGCAACAGTAACTTCAAGCAAGGCTCTGTCTTCCAGATTTCTACATTCCTGTGAGACAATCTCAAGAATAACTGGATTTATGGCCATTCCCTAAGTTCTGAAGTGGCAAATAGAATATGTCTTCAAGGGGAACTGGGCAGTTGCTTATTACTCAAAGACCTGAAAAGTTCTTGAGAACTAAGGGAAATTAACACTTATTTCTTATTAGACTAACTTGCATATATGAGCTTCTGTCTAAAAGTACACAGGCAACTTTACATTCAGGGCTCTGTAACCCTTCACACAAACTATCCTGGCAGTATTTTCCTTGTTTTTCTCATGCTATTGCTCTCCACAGACCTTGTGATATTTTCACAAAGGCAGACCAGGTTTCCAAAGAAACTTCAGCTGTCAGGAATAGGAGATAAATCAACTGTAAAGAGTGGAAAAGCATAAAAAGTTAAAAATAAAATGAAAATTTCCTTTTGGTTCAGGGTGAAAGGATAACCAAGATTTTCAAAACTTGTGAAGGAATCATATCCACACCAGTCTCAATTTTTGTCTTCCCCTTGTTGTCGCTCCTTATCTCTGAGGCACAGGTAAATAAACATGCAGCTCACTATGAAGTGAGCCAAACCCTCTCCAACAGCTGTGCTGTCAAGACTGAGAGTGACTAAGGAAAAATCACCTTATGAATTAGTGAACTGATTATGGTAGTTCAATAAATCTGCTGCTAATCTACTGCCTTCAACCACTTGCATGTGTTTATTCTTATGAATTCTGACGAAAAGCAATTTTCAGAAAAGTACTCAGGGACAAGGAGTACTCACAAGAAGAAGTCAGCAACTCTTTTAGTCTGCTCAAGATTGAGGACAGCTGTATGTCTTCAGCATGTTACAGCAAAAATGGCACACAGATGCTGTTGGATGGAACTAGCACACACTTCCAAAACTGCAAAGATGGGAAAAAGCCAGGAAAGTCCTTGCCTTTCTTGAAAACAAGCCAGAGACTATTTTAATTAAAACTCTTCACACTGCACCATAGGCCAAGCACTGTGATTGAGTAAGGCTCACCATATCATAAAAGAGCCACACAAACATTCAGGCAAGCTGTGGCTTGCTCCCCGAGAACCCAGTTTCAAAAACCCTAATTTGTGATGCACTATGGTCATCCTCTGTGGCAGCCAGCACTGGTGCAGGTGATTTTTTCAGCAGAGTAGGAGACTGTGGTGTGAACAAGTTGAAACATGGTGACCACCTACCAAAATGGCTGGACTGAGGCTGAAACAGACTGGGGGGACACAGCATTCCTGGGCAGAGGAGTGCAACCAAGCAGAGATCCTGCAGAGCAAAATAGCAGTCCACACCTTTGATAGCAGGGAACTCCAGAATCTGGAATTTTCCAATGGTCTGAGAGCAGAGAGGAGTGTCACTGGTGGAAGTCTGCCCAGCTCAATGAATTCTTCGAGCAGGTGGCCATGTTGTGAGAGGAAATCACCAGTTAGTGCAGTATTTGGGAATGCACGGTACTGTGGAGTGACATGGAAAATATCGACAATTCTGCCTTAAGTCCCTGAAAGTTTCTGTGAAGTTCAAGGTAAGCAATCTCCCTTTGGCTAAATGCTTCTTTAGAGGAGCTGTGCCCCTTGTCCATGACCACTTGTTACACACATCTCCTGCCCAAGTCAGACTTCTATGACACAGTGCCTGGTGCTTCTCCCATTTCCCATTCTCCTCTCCCAGCTTTTCTTTCTAACCGCTATAGCTATATAAGGCAGCAAACCGGCTAGGCTGATTAGCAGATCTTTAAACTAGATTTGGTGGGGGAATGGGATGTACTTCTGAGTGACAGAGAAGAGACAGGGAATTCTGTCATTTTTAGGAAGCAGCATTTTCCAACCTCAGAACTGTCCCAAAGGATTTAGGGAGGGGTCCTCTAAGAAGGCAAAGTGGCTAACAGCCAGCTTAAGTGCCTCTACACCAACGCACATAGCATGGGAGATCAGCTTTTTTTTAATTAGACAAACTTGGATACATGGCATTCTGTCCGTGAATTCATAGACTACTTTACATTCAGAGCTTTGTAAACCTTCACTCAAACTGCCCAGGCAATACTTTCCCGTATTTTTCTCATGTCCTTCCTCATCCTGCTATGCCCATGGTATTGCACCTGAAAACCCCAATAATGTTATTTGTCTCATGGACAGTGGTGGCTGCCAGTGTGAGAACTGTATGTTTTTCCTACCCCTTGACTGTGGCATTTTTTCACTCCAAAATGTGGACACTTGTCCTTCTGTCCTGCCAGCTCACCCTGGATGCATATTGAGAGAAGTCTGGCCAAGGTCTTAAGCCTGTAAGGATTCTTATGCTCATTGCCTCATGGCTTCCGCTGGAACAATGAACTTGCAACATTATTAGACCCACTCCTGATGATAGGCACCTAGCCAAAATCTAAGTAGTTCTGGCAGTTCCCTCGCATGGTTTAGTTGTATAAAAACAGCTAGAAGGGCTGTTGCAGAGGTACCAAACCATGCTTCCCTCTCAGTAACTTTCACTAAAGCTGTACTGTTCCACTTCTGCAGTGAGCAGTATGAGGACAAATGGTGCATGGTTACTGACTCGGGAGCGAGCAATCACTTCCTGGCATAAACCCCAATGACTACGTAGACTACTTTCTTAAAAAGAAATGCTTGTTCAAAACAATTTGATAAATTATTTAATTTTTAAAGGGAAAAATAAGTAGCAATGAATACTGCCATGCTTTCAATTTCCTGTGTAAAAAAGACATTTTATAAAGAAGAGAAATACATTAATGGCTTAAGCTACCACGGGGAAAAACAAAACAAACTAACAAAACTCACGTATTGTAAATGAAGAGCTTGTCTATGAAGGCTTTCGACTATAATCTTCTGTAGCGTATCTACTGAGATGAAATATGTTGATTAGCATATGAATAACTCCCTAATACTGTTGGTAGGAAAAAAAAGGTGGAAATTATATACCTTTTTACCATACAAGATGTCTGACTGTGACTTCTAAAGCTGCAAGAAAACAGAAAAGAGACCTTTCTTAATCATCCCTTGATGTTAATACAAAGGCAACAGGAGAAGCAGCTGAAACAAACCATTTAAGTTACTACACACTTGTCAAACAAAAAGCAATGTGACAGCATGACTTCAGTCTCTCAGAGGAAAGAGATGTTTTTGTTCAATGACTGCTGATATCCTGGTAAAATGCCCAACATAAAAACAGAAAATGAAGTTAAACCATATAAACCTCTTCAATTTGTCTAATCTATTTTATTTTATTTTATTTTTCCCCCGTGCACCAATAAACTATTACAGTTAATGTTATGGGCATTTACAGACAAGAAAGTAAATTGTTTCCTTTCATTGTCAACATACAATGGCTATTTTCATAGTTAGGTTACATAGTTCTTTGTCCTGTTATAGGTATAGTGGTCTTATGCGCTACACCAGAAGGCTTCTGGTTTACCAGCAGAAACAGGCTTAAGAAGCACCATTCAAAAGTGGAATGCTGGTCCTCAGCACTATGTCATATAGACGCAGCTTACATGTCACAACAGTGACCTCCTGTGGTAATTTTACTGCCTTGTGTTCCTCAGAGAACAGCTTGAGTAAAGCAGGACCGCGTTTCAAATCTGCAGCAAATGTCCACCAGTGTCCCCGACAGACAGAAGCAAATCTCTCCCTATCCACAGCCAAAAAACATATTCTTCACATCTAGTGTTGCCGTATATGGGAAAGGTATTAAAATTAAGAGAATTGAGTGTTATCACACTGGGAGCCTTTTGGTGTCAGCACAGGGCTCTACAATCTACTGATACTTGCTACTTGCAAAACTGCAAAGGCAGCCGGCATCTCTGTGCAGCAATTCATGCAGAAAACAGGGTCAGCAGCCCTTGATTCCTCCTGGCCTTGCTTGACCATTGTGCCCATGTTTTAATTTGCAGGCATTGCTACTGTTAATTCCAAGACTTCTCCCTCCTGGATTGGAAGTGGGAAAGTCTTCTGGTGATTGTTGCCACTGATGGCTTATATGAGGGCTCCTGAGGTTATTCTTGAGATAAGGACACTGAGAAACAGGGGAAGAATGGTGCGGGGTGGAGGGGGCCAAACGCCCTGCTTAGGGTTACCTTTACCCCTGTCTTTGCATCTCAGCTTTCTTTACCTGTGGTCTTCTTGCGAGGCCCTACTCCCCTCTTGTGTATCCACACTGAGAATTTCTTCTGCCAGACTGCCCCAGGTCCTCTGTGCAAGCTTCTGCCAGGCTAGCTTGCTTGTTTTCCCAGCCATGGTGGAACTGTCAGGCTGGCATTGAAGGGGAACTCATAAGGCACCACGAGAGATCTGGGCTGTGAGAACGCTGGGGCTCTTAGTGAACCCAAGCGGGCACGGAGAGCGTGCACTGCAGGAGGGCCCCATGTTGTGTTTGCCAGCCCATCCTGGCTCTGCACCTGAGCTACATGCACAAGTCAGAGCCCTGGCTGGTGTCGGTGGAAGGAGGTGGGACTGGATGAGAGGGAGCGATTGCTTCCCCTTGCAGGAAAGGCTCGTGCAGGTGAGCCCTTCTTTGCCCTGGGCAGGTACCTCTCAACCACAGCAGCCCCTCCTTGTTTTTGGCAAGTTTCTCCACAATAGAAGGAACCTGAGAGCTTCTGCAAGTTGTGCACCCAGCTCACTGCCATGCACGTACGGCTGTGCTTTGCAGCAGAGCTGATGGGCCAGTACACCTCTAGAGCCCCTGATGCTGGGGCAGGAATTCCAGCCAGGATGCTCTTTTGCACATGAACACTGTTCTTTCTTCTCTTTTTAGCCTGACAAATCATCCAGCAAACTTCTGGCCCTTCCCAGGAAGCCAAGGGCACGTCATCATCAAGTTGCCCATGGCTATCTTTCTGACAGCAGTTACAATAAACCATGGAATTCCAGCAACAGTGTACCACGCTGACAGCATCTCCAGTGCTCTGAGTTCATCAGTTACATAAGGCTGCAAGTGCTGAGCAACTGGGGCCACCCAGAGTACACCTGTGTGGATCAATTCAGGCTCCACGGTGATCCAGCCCATGATGGTGATGCTAGGGGAAAGCTATCTGGTTTATTTCAGAATAAATAACTTTTCCCATGTTGAGTCTCCTTTGTCCATCCAAATAACTGTTAAGAGATCTCCCAGTCCTTATCTTGACCCACAAGCGTTTCCATCTCCTTTTCCCCTGCTCTCCTGTTGGGGAGGAGGAGGGAGCAAGCGGCTGCTTGGGAGTTGGGCCCTTGCCTAAGGCTAGGCCACCACAACTGAGTATTAGGCCAAAACCTGTGCAGCAGTTGAATGAACAGACTTATTTCTCAGAGCATTGTGGACACGTACTTATGCTGAGAATACCAAGCATTTGTGCTTGCCCTTTCGGTCTCCATGCTTCAGGAGAATCAAAGAATCATTTAGGTTGCAAAAGACCTTCAAGATCACTGAGCCCAACTGTGTGCTTCTGTATTTCTGTTACTTAGCAAGAGGCCAACCTGGTCCTCTGGCATGCAAGTCATAAACTCCAGTGTGTGCAGCCACTTACTGAAGCCCTTCAGTACTCCATGCTGTCCTTTTGCTGTCCTGTGGTGCCCCAAACTGTACTCCGAGTTTGAGATGGGGCCACACCAGGGCTGTGTACTGATTTGAAGAAATCAATAAGCATAAATTTAACAGCAGCATTTTGTTACTGTTAAACAAGGTATTCTTTACTGGCAGAGCTGGGATGGCACTGGGATGACTCTCGAAGAATGCTCACTGGTTGACTGTTCATGAACAGCTCATGTTTTCACACGAATTAGATATTCATCGTATTCCCAAATGTATTATCCTATCCATTCCCAGCGATTGCCCAACACAGCCTTATTTGGCGATCTTTGATGTCATCTAGCTTTCTAGCACCATGACAGTCCATTGTTGGTCCACTGCCAGCCCTTTAATGGGGTTCCAGGGTCGTTTACTTTCTCCCAACACTCCCTTTTGTCCCACAGATTGCTGCAGAATGCAAAGACAACAGGGGAAGTCTCTGCACACACAGATAAAGAAGATGAAGGGTAATATCTTGATGCTGGCAGTCACACTGTGTGCTAATTCCACCTGGCGTGTGGTTCCTAGCGATGAGGATTCCAACAAACTGTTGCACAGCTTTTCCATTGTTGTGTGCTTACAACATGCCTCCCCATCTACAGCGCTCCCTCCTCCCGGCTGGCAGTGTTGGGCCTGACACACCCTAGGCCACGGGCAAGCATGCCTGGCTGCCTGGCGCACTGCTGACTGACGCTCAACGTGCTGTCGAACGACACCCTAAAAGCCCTTCACCGGAGCTGTTCTCCGTCAGATAAAATGGCGACCTCGGGGCGGCTGCGGGGAGGGATTGGACCGTTGGTGCCCGCCTCTGCTGGGCGGTGCGCCGTTGGCTTTGGAGCCGCGGCGTTGCTAAGGGGACGGGAAGCGGCGGCGGCGGCGGCGGCGGCAGCGGTGTCGCACCGTGGTGACAGCTGAGAGCCCGTCCCGAGCGTTTCGTCTGCCCTGAGGCTCTCAGCACTTTAAACTGTCGGTGAGTCCCAGAATTTAGCCTGTTAAATTGGGATGGTTTATCCACGTTGCAGAAGTTTTTAAATCAGTTGTTGGCATTTCGCCCAAAGTTTATTGCTTTGAAGTATGCCCTTCAATTCAAGCACTTCTTACAAGAAGTAGAAAGTCGGGTGAGCAGCAGTCCAGCAGATTAAAAAGAATGAAGGTGCTTGACAGAATTAGGTGTAGAATCATAGAATAGCCTGGGTTGAAAAGGACCACAACGATCATCTAGTTTCAACTCCCCTGCTAAGTGCAGGGTCACCAACCACCAGACCAGGCTGCCCAGAGCCACATCCAGCCTGGCCTTGAATGCCTCCAGGGATGGGGCATCCACAGCCTCCTTGGGCAACCTGTTCCAGTGCATCACCACCCTCTACGTGAAAAACTTCCTCCTAATGTCTAACCTAAACCTTCCCTGTTTCAGTTTAAAACCACTCCCCCCTTGTACTACCACTGTCCACCCTCATAAACAGTTGTAGATAGCCGTAGGTAGAGCAGTTTCTGAGAGACTGTCACCCAAAATCTGGGGAGAAAACACTCTGACTCCAGCATGGTGTTATAAAGTGGCAATGAGGAATAATTCCTTTATTCCTCATTGTACTGGGTGACTTGAGCAGCAAGTACACTCTTTCAGAGCTCAGATTCTACATCTAAAAAGTTAAAGACATGTATGCAGTACGTAGGTATACCTATTGATCCTTTTGTCCAAGGACTCATTAATATATATGCTTATGTCCCTTTGGGCATGCTCAGTAGAATCTAGGGTGGTCAAGTGCCGACCTACTTCTTCCCAGTTTTCCACCATCAGCATCATCACTGAGGGCTTTGGCTAACTTGGAGCCACTTTTCCACAGTTTGGAAAATTTCCATTGCTTATTAGGCCATAGCCACTTTTAAAACAACATATGTGGAATCCAAGGAAGACGTTCTTGAACCTACTGGGTGCAAAAGAGAAAAGTATTCAGTTATGACTCCTGTACTTCTTGTGAGGCAAAATCGTTGAGGTGGAAGTTAAAAGTATTCTGTTATGCCTACAGTGCAAAATTACTGAGGAAAACAAGACTACACACCCACTAAAGTTGAAATGGAAAGTTTTAGAACTGTAACTCATGGGTTCCTTTTGCTAAACTAATATATTGGTTCTTAAACTGATGTACTAATTGCTATTGCTAAACAAACCAACCTATATCAAGACCAATTACTGCAGTGAAGTAAAGCACTGCAATGATTCTTTGCCCCTGATAGGAAGAAAAATAAGTTCTTACAGGCATTTTTTTTTTTTTTCCTAGGCGTGTCAGCATGTTTATGATTACGTAATAGCACCTGAGGAGGATATCTGCCTTACGACAGTTTGGTTACACTTAGGTAACTCTATTTGGAGTCATCTCAGTAATATCCTGTGTGTCTTTCATAAGGCATAATTCCTTAGGTTGTCTTTTTCTTCCCTGTCTACCACTTTGTTTTCACCTCAAGGAGTTGTGAGGTTTCTTTTCTGTTTTTGTGTAATTGCTTATTTGTTTTTGTGCACAGGAAGCTGAGAAAGGAATATGTCTGGGGATGGCTTGATTTTTATTTTATTTTTTAAAGCAGGGAGGGATGGGGGATCGGGTTGGGTTATTTTACAAACAGAGACCTAAAAATGGTCAAGTCAGAATGCTTTCTTTGCTTTTGTTGACGGGTGAGATGGAAAGGTAACAGAGGACTCAACTGCTTCCAATTGTTGTCTGTGCCTCTTGCTGCTCTTGGTGGACCTGATCAGCTGCATGAAGATGTGCAGTCCCCGGTTTTAATGGGAAAACTTGAATGATGTTTCAAATATTACATCAAGGCCTTCTCCTTTTGAACGTGGAACTCCTGAAATTTCCCGTGCTTTGTCCTCTGGAATATGGAATCCTTATCTTTGTGATGAAGTGCAGCATTTCACTTAATTTCAAGCTGGCTAGATTTGTTGGTTTCCTGACAAAGGGACACTAGCAGTTGAATTTTACCATCAATATTTTCCTTTCTGTTACTTCAGAATGATATTACCAGATGCCTGTGGAACAGCCAGAGAAATTGACGAACTCAGAAATCCCACATCCTCCAACATCCCAGATTCCAGGTCTCGGTGATCTTGCAAAAGCTCACAATGAAGGGACATTTGGGTGCCGCAGGAAGTGGATCAAAGACACCGATTCAGCTTACATAAGGCTAGCAAAGCAAGGAGGCCGACCTGGTGAGTTAGCTTTTGTTTGCTTGTTTTAGCAGTATTTTCTTAGTTTTTACATGAGTATGGGTGGTAGAAAAAGCTTGTAGTAATGTCAGAAGAGTCCTCTGGGTTTTTGGAATTAAAGTAGGGAAAAAAACTTTTGACTGAAAATGTGACATAAGAGGTCAGCTTGTCATGACATCCTTGCAATCTCCTGCACTTAGCTACCTGTTGGCAAAATTTGTACTTTGGAGTTATTTCCAATCTGCTTGGATGATGTCGACTGTTTAGCTGCATTTGAGATTTGTCTTTTTACAGTTTGTGCTAGGGTTATGTAAGTGATAGTTTGGTAAAAATGATCTTGTCACTAGAAAAGCCTTATCAGCTCAGTAGATATCTGTGAAGTGCTTTTTTTTTTTTTTCCATTCGGTTTTTGTTTGTTTGTTTGTTTTCTCTAATGATGTCCAGTTTGTTACAGTTCTATGTATATTTTGTTCCATGGGATGGTCCATGTTTTTATTATTTCCTTTACTGAAAAAGGGAAGTTGAGATACTTGGACAAATGGCATGCATGAACACTTGGAGAAGAGTCAAATGCAGGAATATGAATTAACAAACACCAGCAGAAACATGTCAGGGCATTTAGAATTGGATAAACTGGGTACCAGTGAAACAATGCTGCAAAGGTGTGTTTGCCTGTTTAAGCAAGGAAGACAGATGTTTAGTGAATAAAAAAATCTTCCTGGTAAAACAGCAACCTGAGATGCTGATGTGTTTATAGGCAGAATAAAACTCAGAAAAGTAGCGGCTTTTGTCTTTTCCTCTTAAGACTTGTTGAAGCACTACGCTCCTGTTACAAGGAAGTCAACGCCAGCAGTGTATGCTGCACCTGACTGGTACTTGCACCACTCCAGTCCTCCAGCAACCAATGAGTCACGGTAGGTCTGACGAGATCCTGAATAACTGTTCTCTCTTTGTGTTCTCTCTTTGTGTTTCAGAATAATGTTGTCATAAAGTGATAGATTTCTATTGCAATTAGCAATCAATTTAACAATTGTTCAATCTGTCTACAGGAACGTTGTTTCCACTCTACCTGATTATATGATTCACAAAGAGTTTAATGTTGATGACCATCACAGTAGTAATTATGAGACAAAAAGAGGGCCTTTTGATTTTGATATGAAAAGTGTTTGGCAACGAGATGCTGAGGACAAAGAAAACACAGAGAAAAAAAAGGTATGATGTGGGTTGTTCTTTTTGAAGATCTTGTTAAGAAGCTTCTAACTGAACCTGTTAGTTCTTATTGAAAAGGAGTTCTAGTCCACCACAATTTACATATTCCAGAAGAAATTTTTATGTTGCAGCTAGAGAATGACAGTAAAACCATGTTGAAGTGCTACAGACATAACATATGAACCAGAAATGTGAATTCCACTTGCATTATATGGTGTGTATGTTTAAATGCGAATGAAAGGCAGGACTTAGTTTCTAACTTCATGTGTTTTGTTTCTCTGCGCTTGATTTGTGTTGAATGAAATTCTTGCTCAGTGCTCTTGGGAGGAGGAAGGAAAAAGAAGGAGAAAGAAGGAACAGAAAACTGATCTGAAAAAGCATTTGTTCAAGTTGGAGAGAGTCCTGAAAGAGTCCCCACTAGCTGCCTGGAAGATTTATCCTATGTAAAAGAAGTGTAGGGCAAAGTATGCTTAGAGCAGCTTTTCTGTGGTGATCTTGGGGTTTTGTGCTGGAAACCTATCTCCCATCCTCCATCTTTCACCCTCCCCTCTTGGCCATTTAGGTGTTTAAGATTTAAGTTTTCATAAAACGATCTGTAGTTGTGGGTGCTTCGGTTACTATAACTCTTTGGAATATATGGAAAGACTTTTGATGTACATAAACACCAGTAACTCTCCTGAGAATTGAATACAAGTGCAGATGTTGGACATTTTACAAAAGTCTTTAACCTTTGCTGAGGTGAGTAATGAGTGCAACTTCAGAATGATGTGTGCTCAAACTGTAATTTGCCTCTTGGGAAAACTTATTTTTGGTCAGACTCAGAGCATGGAAAGCAGGAACTCAAACTGCCATGGAAGCCTTACAGAGGATCAGAACAGGAAAACAATTAAGTATTCCCTTAAGAACCCATTATCTTCAGTGCTCTAGGAGTCAAATTTTTTAAGTGTGTGTAGTTCAGGACCGTGTGGGGACTGGCAGAACGTCTGTTTCTCTTAGTGGTGGGGTTTGAGCAGGAAAGGCCCGGTTTCATTCATATCCATGAGCATCAGAATTCCCATGTTTTGTTTATCACTCAATACATAGTGAATAGATGTTACATATTCGGCTCAGATTCCAAATCTGCAAAGAACATGATGTATATTTTATACTACTGTTTCAGAAGCAGAAATTGAATTTTGTCTAGAGTACAAAACACTGAACTTACTCGTTAAGGTTAGGTGCTCAAGATGAGAGATTCTTCAGCACTTGCCTTAGCTTTAGCTCCTATTTCATACCACTGTCTCTGAAATGGCTGCCCTGTTTCACAGGACCTTTCCTGTACCGTGATAAGAAGTGAAATCCTGTACCTTGAAACATCACATTATTCTTCCTTCAAACTTACATCTCCTATTTCCTGTTTTTTTTAGGAAAGGTTTCTCTGTCTCAGTGTTAAGAGCACTTTCCTGAAAAATCTTCAAGTGAGACAATGGAATTACTCCTATCAAATAGTCTTTTTACTTTTCTCACTTTATATTTTCTATAACAAAAGGTTAGATTTTTCCAAAAACATCACAGACAGATTTCTAAGCAGCATTCAATGTAAATGTTTGACTAAATGATGATATTGCAGTGAGAAACTACCTCCACTAGTAAAGTGATATTGAATGTCTGGACGATGTTCTTCAGTCCAGTCTAACTAAGTCTTTAAGAAGAGAGACTTAGGATGCAGTCATGGAGAGAAATCCCAGACGGAGTCTACAGGGGCAAGTACAGAAGCATTTAAACCTCCAAGGGTACTTGCTCTACTCAGTTTGGAAAACATTGCTCCCAAGCGGGCCCTTGTTCTGGAGCTTTAAAGATTTATGCTGTGTTCTTCTGAACTGCTAGCGTCTCCATAATAGTACAGAAGCATCCTTTTGCTTTAGTACTATGTGGACTAGTATAGGTGGATTCAAAATGCTGTGATCCAAAAGAGAGAGGGCTGTGCATGGATGGTAAATTAGTTGGAGATGGCATCAGAATTAGTGTCAAGCAATTGTAATGCAACACTAGCAAGATTAATGTCTTCTGTCTGAAGTCATAGCTTTCAGGCATTCTGCACTCAAGGGACTTTAAGCGTTTCTTAAGGGATATGTTTTCTGTGGGTTGAAAAGAGTGACCCCTTTCAGTAGTTGCCCAAGTCATGCAAGTAAGAAACCATGCTTCTGATATGAATAGTCTGAAAGTCATTGAGGAATTCATGCTTTCAATACTTTTTTCACCTTTTTAACCACTCTCTTCCCTAAGCATCTGTTCTCACCTCCGTGTCCAGCTTGTTCCAGGGCAAATTGTCTCACGTGCTGTTCTTGTAAAATGGAGATAAGCCTATGGATCTCTTTTAGATGCTGTCTTTCAGTTCTGCTAGGCATACACAAGCATTCATGCCTTTTCTATTACTAAGAACAAACAGCACCAATGCAGCTTTCACAGGAGCAAAGATTTCACCCAGGCACTATTAGCTTTCCACGTTGGAAAGTAGTCATTGCTGTTCACCTAACACTCAGCCATGCCAAAAAGTATTGAGATGAAAAACCATATTTCATTATGTTTTTTCTCAATTAAAGCATTTACCTTTTCACAGTCTGATAGGACTGTAATTGCATCATGAGTTTCAAGTAGTATCACTTCAGTTAGTCCCCAGTAAATTGCAGTTAGTGTTCCTGGAACCTGAAATTAGTAAATGTGTACATATAGCTTGTAAGATTAATACTTCCAGATCTGAAATAATGCAGTCTAATGATGAACAGAAACAGCAGTAACTTTTCTTGAGTGGTAGGATAGTGTTTTTTGGAATGTAAAGCAGAAATGTGCTGCTGCTACAGGTAAACACAAATGGCTGTTAAATGCAGTTATAGGTTATAGGCAGCTGATGCTTTTTTTTTTTTTTTTTTAATCTCCATGTTGGACAACAGACCCCAGTCTGCATCCATCACTACACCTGTGACAGGTGTGCCAGTTCTTCATCTCTTTAAATTTCAAAGTAATGTCTGTCTGTTCGGCTGAAATCTAGTAGTTCATCCACTAATTCTTCGCCAGATTTTGGAATTTCTCTTCTAGTAAAACTCTGGCTTGAATAAAGTCTGTAGAAACTTCATCACTGACTGAACGTTTTGGTTTGTATTCACCTTCTGCTTAAAAATAAGTGGAACTGTCTGCCGTAGGCTCCACTTGTTCCCAGAAAAGAATAAAATCCATACTCGCCAAACATTCATGGCTGCTTTTTTGACTTGTTTTTTATAATGGCTTGTTTGTGGATCAGTTGTACTCAAACACTAATTTTTGACCTTTCCTAGCTAAAGCTGCATGTGGTCTTTGAAACATTTGTGGTGTGTTTATGTCTGTTTTGGAATTTTTTCCTCATGTATATTTTTATATGAGTTGTTTTGTTGTTGACCGTCTTGAGGATTTCCCCCCTACACTCTTTCTTTATGCAATGAAGGAAGCAGTACAGTCTTTAAAAATGTTGGGTTTTTTCCCCTTTTTTTTCTCTTTAACCTCTGAATTTCTTAACCAACTGTTAAGTGAAAAATCCCAAGGAGTTGTTGGGGAAATAGCATTAAATGCTTTTATTTGAGAAGGAAGTATGTTGACCCTTTGGCAGCTGTTAGTTTTGAATGCTGTTGAAATAAACAGCTTTGATGTGTGTTGTTAGTGCTTTTCCACTACTTTTTTGGTTCTACAGCACTGACACCTGGAGTTTGTGGTGTCACTTTTTTTACGTACCTTCTTATATTTATACCTTGTTGAGATTCCCAGTGTAATAAAAAAAAAAAGGTGAAATTTCTATCTGGTAGACAACTCTGAGTTTCTTTGCCTGTCATTAACGAATAAAGAATAAAAATAATATATATTTTTCAGTTACAGGCTTTCCCCAGTACACCTGAAATTAATATACAACAATGACTTTCACATCCCACTGTACGTCTTTTTTTTTTTTTTTTAACTTAATAAAAGGTAGTCATTAAGCTGGACATTAGTTTTGTGTCCCACTTGCCTCAGTAAGATTGGCATTTCATCATACATTGCATACAGAGAAATGAGTTGAGATGACAGGTTGCAGCTGCTAAGTTTGGTTTTGAAGTCTAACTTTTGCTGGAAGTGTACTGTGAGGGAAAGGTTATGGATGAGTATGTTTCTCATTATTGACGTACTTGACAACAGCTGATCTCATCTAGTATGACCAACTAAGGTGCTTTTTAGTTTTTTGCTATTCCCTTTTACTCCTCTACTCTTGCTTTTGGAAATAATATTCCTAAGATAGTACAGTTTTAAGATTGTTATAGCCTTTAATATAACTCTTGCGACTTCTCTTGGTTACTTTTATAATGAATCCTTTTGTTAAATTAAGATTTCTCTAACACAGGTAAAGCTCCCAGCTATAAATGCTAAATATCCAAGCAGAACAGTGAATATTTGTATGAACAAGGAATTCAGTGGGAAAAATAAGCTTTCCTTCCCACCAATGTAAGTAGCATGCTTATGAAATTCATTCATCTCCTAATCATGAAACCATTTGTGTGTGCAAGTAACATTACTCTGAACTTGCAGAGATTAGGGGATTTGTGCATGGCCTTTGTGAATCCATACTTCTACTAAACCTGCTGACATCTAGGACTGAAGTAGTTTTACAAGCAACTAAACTAATAGGAATTTAACTTGTATGGTAAAGCTATTGAAAACAGCTTCAAAAAAAGTAGGCATCAAGTTGTGTGGTAAAATATCTTCATGTAGTGCTCTTTTATTGCATTCAAGGTGATCTTTTGTTGTTGATACTGGTGAACAGATGCAAATTATATTGTCCTTCATTAATTCTGTGAGCGTAGGTTACAGGGATGCAGGTAGGACTACCATTTTCTGAAATCATGTCAGCTATACACTAAGAGAAGGTCAGGCACAGCAAAAATTCTTGTAGCTGAGAATTTGCTCTATCAAATTGTTATTGTGCTCTGTGTATCTGTTGTGGTTTCCAAGGGAATATATCGGAAGCATTACTTTTGGAGCAACCTACTGATATTTACTCTTAGTTACCTATCAATTATGTAAGGCTATTCTGTGCAAAATAAATTTCCTTCCACCTAATGCCCGTTTTGGTTTACTTATGCTATTATTTTCTTTTAACATGTTTTGATTTTCAGGCCTGCTCAGAGAAAAGGTGAACCAGTAAACTTTAGCAAATTAATTAGCAATGGTTATGGGACAGACTGGCTTCAGCAGCATACTGGATGTGGAAAAAAGATTCAAGATACATCAAAAGATAGCGAGCAGTCCCAAGGTAAAATTATTGAAAGCTTGCTCTTCTGAAGTGAGTTAGGATTTGAAGGTAACATCCATAGGCAGCCAGAATAATTGCAGTCTCTCCGTTTAAATAAGGTGAATCTTACCAGGTTTGACTTACAATAGTACACTATGGTCAGCTTAGGAAAAGTGCCCTCCTGTATGTAATCAGCAAAGGTGGGGGCTTTCATGTTTTTTTGTTTTTTTTTTTTTAATTCTACTGTTGTAAAAGTATGTTCTGTTCCAATCCAAGGGCTTCCATTCAGCATATTTTTGTGAAATGCTGAAGAGATACAGCTATCTTCCTGCTTAAAGTTAAGCAGTCAGTAAAACAGTTGCTATTTATTGTGAATAGTCCTTGCCCCCTACTTTTTTTTTTTCTGAAAACTTTGTTACAGTTGTCATCAATACATGTGTTAATGAAATAGACCATTTTTTATAATTGTTCATAAAAATAAATGTATCCATATGATTAAATAACCCGGCTTTCCAGTAATTTCATTGGTTAAAAAATTATCTGGTGCTTACTTATGATTTCAAAACTTCTGTTGTGCACGATAGTTGTAGCTATGAAGTACATCTCTTCCAAAACAATTGGAAAGAAAGGCTAAAGGGTAAAATAGTCCTTGTTGAAGACCTGTTGTTTATGCTTGTGTATACACTATGACTGATGGCTTTCTTGAGCTTGATATATCAATATGTGAAAGGCTTAGTGACCAGTGAGTTTAGTTTCTTTGACACTTGGAGCTTCCTGAATCAACTTTTTTGTCTTCCATTCATATTAAAAATAATATATTTGCAGTAATTTTGCTTAATATGTAAACACGAATGTATACTTAAAATTACAAATATATTACGCCTCGAATACTATGTTCAGTTTTGGGCTTTTCACTGCAAGAAAGACACTGAATTTCTGGAATGCGTTCAGAGAAGAGCAATGCAGCTGGTGAAGGGACTCGAAAACAAGACACATGACAAGCAGCTGAAGGAACAGAGGTTGCTTAGTCTGGAGAAGAGGCTGAGGGGAGACCCCATTGCTCTCTGCAACTACCTGAAAGAAGGTTGTAGTGAGGTGTGTGTTGGTCTCTTTTCTCAGCTAACGAGTGGTAGGACTCAAGGAAACAGCCTGAAGTTTGTGCCAGGGGAGCACAGACTTTTCCTTTTTCATGGAGAGGATGGGAGACTGGAACAGGCTGCCCACATGATGGTGGAGTCACCATCTCTGGAAGTATTTAAGAAACATATAGATGTGGTGCTTAGGGACATGGTTTAGTGCTGTACTCAGTAGTGTTACACGGTCATTGGACTTCATGACCTCAGAGGTCTTTTCCAACCTAGGTAATTCTGTAATTCTGTATTGTTTCGTGCTACTATCACATGTAGATGAAAAGCTGCTACAAAACTAGGGGATGAAGTCAGATCTCAGTCTGGACCTGAAATTGGGTGTGTAACCTGAGAAGCTGCTTTTCAAACTCATCTTGCATATCCAAACTCCAATTACGTAAAGGTTGCTGTACTGGAAGGAATAAAGAAAGACCTAACAGTTCAGCTATAGAGCTGTAAAGTGCTCTTTCTTAGCATTAATCCAAACCTTGAATATTTCCTCTTTCTGTCTTGAGATTCTATGTAACATTTTTGCACACTGACGCTTTTCCTACTGAATTTGCCATTAATTGTGAGTAAAATGAAAGGACTTGGGATTTTTGAAACCTGCAAATTCATTCATTGTATGACAATTGATTTGTTTATTGTAGAGTGAGCCTTAAATTTAACACTTGGGATATAAAGCAAACTGAAGATTTTTTGCAGTTATAATGATATTGGTTTGGTTATAATAGTAACGCACGGAGAACAAAATGATTGATATACTGTAAAGACTGATGAAAAGTCATTGTGCTATATACTTTGACATATAGATATTTGATATTTTCAAGGTGCTCTTTTTCCCCCCCCTCCCCCAACAAACTGAAAAAGCACTGCCATGATTTTTCAGTCCTTTTCTTATTTCAGTGTAAAGAGAGGGTTCTTAATGCTTTTAACAGTATGGTTTCTTCCAGTCATGTATCTCAACTCAGTTTTGACGTTATTCTCTTCGTGCCTTCAGGTGTGCACTGAAGGAAGTGCTTTTAATTTCTTCACCCCTGAGTACTTTGATTTGCTTATTCAAAGTAATCAACAGCATGAGCATCTTGCAGTTTATATTTGAGGTGAAGCTTTTTCTGTTGTCTGCTTTATAGCATAGGTCCAAGACACACACATCAGACAGGAGAGATAAACCATTGCATATAGAAATCCATAACTCATTTGCGTTGTGTTATAGTTTTGCATCATACTGCAAACTTTACGTGTGGCTTGTCTATGTTCTTAGGTTAAAGTACAGAAATTTATGTGTATTTTGATGTGAGTGAGAGAGAAAGTGAATGTTAGTTGACCTTTTTATTCTTAAGGTTGAAGTTACCATAAGTACTTTAATCTGTTTTTATTGCAGATTCAGAGCCAACCCAGTCTAAATCAGCACCTGCAAGCAATGAATTGAAGCCACAATTTCAGGAGTGTAAACAGTAATTAGAAAGGCTATTGGGGAAAGTAAGGTATTATATAGCTTATGATAAAGTCCACTATTTACATCTTTACTTGATTACTTTTATCTTATTATTTATAGTTGGACTCATCCCTGATTGTAGTTCAGCTGATTTATAACACGGATGAACATCATTGTGCTTGATTGCAGCAAACTTTAAAGAAAAGCTGCCAGTACATATGCCTAGATTTTTTTTTTTTTTCTTAATATATATGAAGAAAAACTGAAGCTCTCTTCTACACCAGACTTGTTGGCATTTCCCATTATAAACTAATCTTAAAGGAGATGCATCAGCAGGATAACAGTGGCATGGGCTAAGGTACACATATTTATACGTTCAGCCTTTTAAATTAAAAATATGTATTTATCCTGAATTTCTGAATACAATAGAAATATTATATGCTAAATACTTGTGTTTACTCAAAGCAATAAAACAATTTGTACTTTGAAAAAAACAATGTATCGAAATTATTTAAGGATTCTGAAATACACATACTGACATGTTAACACTTGTTCTTTTATCTGCTTGAACTAGGATGTAACCTTAAATGCTATGAAAAGTTAAATGCTTTATAATAAAAAACATTAGCAAGTTGAACCAGTTTCGGTAAGATATTTTTGCTTATGCTGTAAAAAGTAAAGTTTTTCATAAATGAAATTGTACTTTTCTGTTTTTGATAGCACTCATTACATTGTACGCCTCTGAATCCAAGAGCTGAAGATTTTAAAATGTTTTATTGAAATTACATTTATCTGAACAGTGCATGGAATAGAGCAGTTGGGTTGGAAGGAAAGCATGCTCCTGCGGGCACTGTCCAAATTGCTCTTGAGCACTAACAGGCTTGGGGCATCAACCCTTGGGATGCCTGTTTGTGTTTGACCACCTTCTCAGTAAAGACATTTTTCCTCATGTTCAGTTGGAACCCCTCTGGTACAACTTTGTGCTGTTCTGTGCCTCCTGCCATTGGTGACCAGTGCAAGCGGACCGGCACTTCCTTTTCCACTTCCCCTCCTCATGAAGTTGTAAAAACCAGTGAAGCTGTCTTTCAGCCTTCTTTTCTCCATGCTAGACAAACCCAGTGTCCTTGTGCCCTCCTCATGGGATGTGGCTTCCAGCCTATTTACAAGCGTTGCACAGCTCTGGATGATTCCAAGGACATTAGCATTCTTTTTACATTGTGGAGCCCAGGGGTGCACACAATACTCAAAGTGAAGCCACACCAATACTAAAGAAAGAAAAGGAAAAACATATGAAAATGGCTTAAATGCACAGTTACTGGCTAGTACACAAAATTTTCCAAATGTAAAAAAAAAAGTTCTTTAAGGTACATGAAGCTGTATCTGAGATGGGGAAATAAAAGAAATACCACTTTAAGTTAGTTTTAACTTAAAAAAAAGATAATTGTTCTGTGGGTTATGTTCAGACATGTTGAAACCTTTAATTGTAGTTATGTAGCAGAGTTTTTAATGTTATTTTCTAGGCTGCAGTAGCAGGGGATGTCAGAGCTGGATCTTATTGTGTTGAAACCTTACCAGTGGAAAAACTCTCTTGTCATTATAGAAGGGCACTAAGGAATAAGCCTGTGTGAAGAATCTGTGTATGCTAACAGGCAAATTGTTAATACCCTTGGGGTTTCAGCTATATCTGTATTTATTTTCTCACAAAAGGCAATAGTCACCAGTACTTACTCAATGTTCTGGGAAAAATAAGCACCATTTCATTATTTTTTTCAGAATTATTGAGTTATATGAATATACTTACTCTAGGAATTCAGTTATGTTCACTTAATACAGCCTTTGGTTAATACTTTTATTTTTATCATCTATAAAATTGTATTATAGAGTTGGGCTTATTGTTCCTGCCAATGATAAACTGCAACATTAAAAAGAATACAGATTGAGAATCTTTGTAACATAACCTTTGTGAACTATCAGCAGTAGTACTGCTTTTCAGTCATACTTTGATATTCTGACTCTAGGAGAAACTTTTTTTTACAAATACTGCTTTCAGTTAACTCACTAGAAATGCTTTACTGCTTAAAAATGTAAAAGAAAGGAGAAATGGGGAGATGATTAAACTCTACTGTTAAATTGTTTAATGGTGAGACAGCAAAATCTTTTCTAACTCTCATCAGTTGAGTAAGAAATTTTATTTCTTCTTAAAAATATATTGAATTCATTTCAATTTTGTTTCTGTAGAAAGCTTTCTGTAAGGTGGTTAGTACACATCTACTTAAGGTTGGAGACCATAATGTCATAAGAAAATAAGAGTATGGGTATTTAAAAGTATTCACAAATTTACAGATCTTCTGCTCATATGGACTTAAAGGTACTTGCTGAATAAAAGCCTGCAAAATCAATTCCATAGAGTAAGAATTCCTATGAGAGCATTCATACCTCTGGTACTGCTGACCTGAAGATGAGAATTCCAACCATCTTCTTCTTTGGTACGGTCTCCTTTTATTGTTAGGTCTGTACAGAGTTTCCTAAAGTCATTTTATTGCCTTGCATAGCTTGATGGATAATCCCTCTTCACTAATCTTGAATGAGTTTCCACTATATTGGAGTTCTTGTCCAAACTGTCTATATTTGGGTGTCTGTTAAGGTGGTGAGGCGCTGGCACAGCTGCCCGTAGAAGCTGTGGTGCCCCATCCCTGGAGGCACTCAAGGCCAGGTTGGATGGGGCCCTGGGCAGCTGAGCTGGTGGGAGGCAGCCCTGTCCATGGCAGGGGTTGGGGCTGGATGATCTTCAAGGAGCCACTCTATGATTCTGTGATTTTTGTTTATTTTTTTTTAAAGAACTTATTAGAGGCAGAACAGCCAAGATCCTAGCTTAGGGACTGAGCACTGTTCAAGTGCTTTACTGTAGTTGTGTTCTTAGTAGTTTGTGTATTTGTGGTTTTTATTTTAAAAGTGTAAGCCATATCCTATTTTTAAAATGATCTCTTCTTATCTTGCATACCATTGGGTATTGCCCAGAGGACATTCCTCAAATTCTCAGGAGCTTCCGTTCCTCAAATTCTCGGAAGTGTGCCATTAATGTATACTCAGCTTTCCTTAGTCAGGCCAAGGAGGAGTTTGCTCTGCACTGTCAGCCAACTGAGTCCTCACAGATCAGTTTGAATACCATGAGTTAAAATATTAACAACCTGAAGTGCTGTCGGAGACTAAGATTTCTTCTTATAAAAGCAGGTGGCAAGCCCCGGAATTTGTGATTGCACGTTCAGAATAATGGAAAGCTGCAGCAACAACAAAATTCATAAGTTCTTTAATAAGCATCAAATAAAAGTAGTGTAACAAATCAGAAAGTTCCAAATGAATTCACAGGTGGAGAAGTTTTCTCAAGTTCACCTTATTTCACTAATTATGTTACTTTGTTTGCTTTACAGTCAACACAGTCATGCAGTGGTAAGTTTTCAAAGTCATCAGCAGTTGCACTTAATAGCAATGGAAGTTATTAATTTTGGAAGGGTTTTCAGAGAGCTGCTGAAGTAAAAAGCTGGGCATTCACTCATAAAAATCTAGCATTGCTTGTTTTAAATGCTGGAACGTTTACTTCGCTGTATTGTGCTTCATCTCTGAGCTGAATATCTTTAATAAGTGACATAATTTCATTTTTTTCCACACTGATTTCTTTGCACGCCCTAAAATAAAACAGAAGTGCAATTACATTTTATGAATTACATCCAAGTGTACTGAATATGTGAATACTTTTAATTCCAGATTGAAATTTGAAAGTAGTTTGGCAGTTTAGATACATGAAGAATAACTTTCCTTTTACATGCAGCCACTTAACTGTAGGAACATCTAATGGCTATTCTCATCGTAATGTGACTGAATATATACATCATTCTTATTTCTTCCATCTTTTTAGACTAGTTTAAATATAAACCCATTTGTTTTGTGTTGCAATGAAAAAAAAGAAAAAACGTTGAATTGGTTCATTCATTTCTTAAGCATCTGTAATGTCACTGACTTCAGCATATCTGTTTCTTGAAAACTCGTGTCTGCATTGAACGTGCAGATTGCAGTTGAAGAAGATGTAGAAATGATCCTGATTTTTTTCCATAAACAAATAGCCTGTCCGTTATTCTATTTTTGAGATTCTTTGCCTATTATTTTTCAGGTTGTCGTTACATATCATGCAATAACCTGTTTTTTTTGTTTGTTTGTTTTGTTTTTTCCTTTTTCTTAGTTTAAAAAAGAAAAAAGAAATGGAAATAGAGAATCCAATCTTGTCACTTTTTGTCCTATTAATAGTTTTAATGACACTAAATGTCCAGAATGACTGAACAAACAAATTGTGGTAGGTGGCTGTATGAAAAATTGGGCTTCGGAGGTTGATTATAAAAAAGCTTTGTGGTGAGCAAGAAAGTATTCATTTGATAATAGAAGGACTGTCAGCCTTCTTTTCTATAGATGCCATTTCTAATCCATGGAGTAACAAGTACTGCATTCATAGTCCTCCAAATCAGGGCTCTAGGGATCCCGCAGCCCATCATGGGTATTAAAGAAAGAGGCAAAGAAGACTTTAAGCATCCTTGTTCTGTTGCCTGTGTCCCTGTTTATGAGGTGACCGTCCTCAGCAAGTAACAAACCAGTATTATCTCTGCTCCTCTGTTTACCGTTAATGTAGTTTTTAGAAGCTCTTTTTGTTGTCCCCAAACTGTACTGACCAGCTTCAACTCCAACATAGTTTAGTCTACGCTGCACAGATTTTCCCCTTACAATGGCAGATGGCATCTCCATAGTCTTCTGGTGTTGCCTGACCTTGCTGCCAGCTGTCATACACCTTCTTTTTCTACCTAAGTTCTAGAAGAAGATCCCTGTTCATCCAAGCTAGCCTCCCGTCCTGCCTGCTTGTCTTCCAGCATTTTGGAATTGCCTTTTCCTGTGCTCTCAAGAGGTTGTACTTAAAAAGTGAGAAGCACTGATGGACCCCAATGCCTTCAAAAGCAATTCCTCAGGGGACCTCACTAACTAGTTCCCTGAGCAACCTGAAATCTGCTCTCCTTATATCCAGAGCTGAAGTTTTGGTGGCAGTTTTTCTCCTATCTCCAAAGATTTAAAAATCAGCTGCTTCATAATCACTGTGACTAAGGCTTTCTACAATCGCCGCTCCATCTCTGAGACCCTCTCTCTTTATGATCAACAAACCTATATAGGTTACTCTGAAAGTAACGCCTCCTGTTTATTTCGGTGGAAACTATAACAGATAGAAAGAACACTATTTTATAGAGCAAATTCTCAGCTACAAAACACTGTTTTCCAACACAGTCTCCACCATTAACTATGCATTTTCACCAGTGATGATCAAGAGCCTGCATGCTGCTTTTGTAAAATTCTGCACCAGTGGAAGTGACCTGCTGTTGCCACTGCTGAAATGCACCACCCACCACCTCACTGTGCTCACATCCACTGTTTGTTCTCAATAAACATTTACCAAGTGTCAGTGAATGTCAATGGGTGCTATTCTTTCTGCATGGAGGAATTTGATGATACACCTTTGCTTCATCTTCCTTGTCAGACACCATTCTATCAGACTGCCCCTCTGCTACCATCTGTCACACAGCAATAAAATGCAATCTAATATTGACAGGAAGGTTCAACCTCTACTGCTATACCACCAACATCCACCTCTGACATCGTGGGGCAACACCATAAAATAGGAGGCATTACTTTCAGAGCAGTCCCCCATAAGGACAAGGGTAGTTTGATCTAGAGGTCTCACCTAGTTCCTTAGTGAATAATTCATTAGTGTTGTCATCCTCACTGGGCGGTCTATAGTAGACTTGCCCAGTGACATCTGCTTTATTTGCTTGTCCCTTAATCCTTAACCAGAGGCTCTCAACTGTGTCATCGCCAACTATGAGCTCTGTAACCAACTCATCCTTCACATAGAGCACCAGCCCTTGCCTTGCCTGTCCCTGCTGAAGGCCCAGAATGACACACAAGTCATCCGTCATGACATGGGACTCTTCCCACCAGGTTTCACTTATGCCAATGATGTTGTAGCTTTGGGACTGAGCCAAGGCTTCTAACTTCTCTTGCTTGTTCCTCATGCTATGTGCATCGGTGTAGAAACATTTCAAATGTGCTTTGTTGTACCCAGCACCTTGTGGAGCAGACTGAGGGATCTCACTACCACACTCTTGAAATTTGGCATGTCGTCCCATAGCTCATCACTGGCAAGCCTAGTTTTATCCTTTTCCCTCTTCAAATCTAGTTTAAAGCCCCAGTAACTTCTGTGCAAAAATCCTTTCCCCCTTCTGAGAGAGGTACCTGCAGGCCTGGTGTTGTGTAGACCATACTGTGAAGAAAAAAACTCGAATTCTGTTGGTTACACCGGTGTTGAAGCCACACATGTATCAACTGGGTCTGCCTGTTCAGTATTGTTCCCTTCTACTGAAAGGGTAGAGGAAAACACTACCTGTGCCCCCATTGCTTTAGACAGTTGCCCCAAGGCCCCCAAATCCCTTTGGATTGGCCTTGGACTTCTTGCTACCTCATTTGCTGACACGGAAAACTAATAATAGTGGGGGGGCTGTACTAGGCTAGTGAGTTTTCTAGTGATGTCTCTTACCTGGGCCCCAGGAAGGCAGCAAACTATGGGTCAGGTCTGGTCAAGCATATCAAGCCTTCTATTCTCCTCAGAAGGGAGACACCTATGACAACAACCCTTCTTTTCTTCGTGACAAAGCTGGTTGTGATACAGGGGACAGGCTGACTTGCCCTGGGTGACCCCTCCAGCTGGATTGGACCTTCATCTACACCACTGTTTGCCTGTTCATCAAGTTTCTGAGCCTCATATCTGTTGTATGAGGGCATCTGGGAGGGTGAGGTAGGCAGAGAGGAGATATACCCGCTGCCCTGAGCAGAAATCTATCTTTACTTTCTGTCTTTTTTTTCTATCTGCTTCTGTCTCCCCGTCTCTTGAGTTCCTTCCTTCTACCTTGTAGTAAGAGGCCAGGGGATCCCTTGTTTCTTGTGTCATGGCTGACGTGACATACTCAGGGATGGGAGAGCACAATTCTACCAGTCCATCTCCTTCTCCAGGTCCCTGATGCCCCTCAGCCTGCCCACTTCCACTTGGAGCTCTGGTGGAGCAGGTTCTGCCTCCAAGGGAATTTTCCAAGCTCACACAGTGGCCTTTGGATTAACACTGGTTTTCCATCCAGCAGGCAGATCTGCATCTTCAGTGCTCTGCAGCTGTTAGTTGGTGGACTGAATGTAATACCCACAGTGATAAAGGCCTTTGCTGTGGTCCCATATCACGTCCTTATCTCTAAATTGAAAAGATATATATTTGACGGGTGGATTGTTCAGTGGATAAGGAATTGGTTGGAAGGCTGCAGCCAGAACATTGTGGTCAGTGTTCTTTATCTGAGTGGAGGCTGGTGACGAGTGGTGTCCGCTTGGGTTCCATCTTGAGACTGGTGCTCGTCAATATCTTTATCTATGCCACAGCAGGATTGAGTGCACCCTCAGCAAGTTTGCTGATGACACCAAGCTGAGTGGTACAGTTGACACAACAGAAGGAAGGGAGGGATGCTATCCAGAGGGACCTGGACATGCTCAAAAAGTAGGCCCACCTACCTAATGAACCTAATGAGGTTCAACAAGACCAAGTGCAAGGTTTTGCACTTGGGTCCAGGCAGTCCCAGATGTGAGTACAGACTGGGAGAAGAACTCATGGAGAGCAGCCCTGTGGAGACAAATTTGGGGGTTCTGGTGGATGAAAATCTGGACACGAGCCCACAGTGTGCACCTGCAGTCTGGAAGGCCAACTGGGCTGCACCAAAAGAGGGGTGGCCAGCAGGGTGAGGGAGGTGATTGTCCCCACTATGCTCTGCCCTTGTGAGGTTCCATCTGGAGTACTGCATCCAGGTCTGGGGCCTCCAGAACATGACGTGGAACAGGGTGTGAGTGAGTCCAGAGGAGGGCCATAAGGATGGTCAGAGGGCTGGAGTACCTCTCTTATGAAGAAAGGCTGAAGGAGCTGTGCTGAACCCACAGCCTCGAGGCAGAGTGCCGACGAGCAGCTCCAGTACACCTCGGCCACCGCCGCACACCGCTCAGCCGGTCCCGAGCACCGCTCAGCAGGCGCGCAAAGAGTTAACCGCGCCCGGTGCCGCGCTCCGGGGCGGGGCGGCTCAGCCCGCTGCCGCAGACGAGAGGCAAAGGAGAGCTCGCGGCGGTGCACGGCAGGGGCTGTGTGAGCGTTCCGCGTGGTGTTCGCTGTCCCGTGGCGCTCAGGTGAGACCGCGGAACGAGGGGGCGGCGCAGGCGGGGCGTGGGGTTCGCGTCCCCCCGGAACGCGCGCGGTACTCCTCTGCGGCCGCCCGCATCGCGCTGCCGTAAGGATGCCGGGCCGGTGCTGAGCGGGATTGTGAGCGTTACCTCCCGTCTCGTGCGGAGGTGAACTGTATGAACGAGTTTATTGTTTTAAATGAGGGAGATTAATCATCATCCTTTACGAATTTTAATACATTTCCTTTATTCGATGACTTTTAACGTGCAGCCTTCAGTTTTCTCTCACCCGGTTCTTTCTCGGCTCTGTCGAAATGCACCTCTTTTGTAATTCTGTTGCGGAACGGGGTGCTTTCCGTAGTAGTACCTCCACGCGGTCAGTCCCTTCGTAAGGAGGGGGAGGAGGAAGGCTTTATCACTCGGGGCTTCCTGGAAGGGCATCCCCGGATAGAGCTAGCTCTGCAGCTAGTCACTGCTGAAAATGGTAGCAGATGATTCATTCCGTATGTACAGTTCTGTCATTGTATCCGTACCAGAGCCCCAGTGACACATTTACAGAAAGCGCAGAAGGGAGCATCTTGATCACTTACGCATTTATTTCGTGTAGGTTAGGGTAATGGATTAGAAAAACGGATGAGCGAGGGACAGGAGCGCTGTTATTTCTGGGACTCGTGTTTGGTCGCCTTCACTCTGCGGGAGGCACAGATGGAAGTGCGCTTAGGGTTACGAGGAGGAGCTTCAGGAAGGGGAGATGATGAGTTAGAGGTTTCCTGGAACTCGTGTTTTGGGCGTATGACAGCTAGAAAGGAGCTGCGGGGACCGGCCGGAGCCATCGCACAGGAGGAGCGGCAGCGGGAGGAGCAGTCAGAGCCCCCAGGCGTGCCTCTGTTCGGCAGTAAGGCAGGTGCTGCTGGACGACAGAAGCAGTGGTGAGGCGGGGGTTGTCTTAGGAGGAGGGCGGGAAGGATGCTCAGCCACGTAAACAGCGGGTGTTCATTTTGCCAGAGTTACAAAAGCTGTAATGTGGCGGAATTGTTTTTTGTTTTAGTGTTTCTGACAGTGTCATCTGTGTAGGGGGGTTTCTATCAATGTCAATGATGCTAGCTTCGCAGATGAGACTGTTCTAATGCATTTATAGCAAATCATTTTAAAATATAATTCTAGGTCCAAGCACACATGGCTCCTGGTATCTCGAATGAGAAGAAAACAGAAGATGAACAGTCTTCAAGGTGAGACTGAGAAATTTCTTTTCATGTCCAAGTTCACTCTTACCTTCCTTCGCAAACTCTAAAATTCATTACGCAGCTGTTTAATTTAAGATGTAGTATATTATAGAAATATTGACTGTAACATCAAGTATCTACACAGAGAGCTTTTCTGGAAAACCATTTTCATTTATCATGGCAGTGAATTTTTCAGACATAGATGATGCTGTGATGGCTTTTAATCCAGTGAGCTGTTGAAATGCTGACTTGAGTCGCTGCCTGTAGCTTGACCTGCAGCCTGAAGAGATAGAACAAAAATTCAATCTGTTTGTCTTGTCCTTTAACTCAGTAAAGCCGTATGTGTGTGTTCAGCCCTCAGATATTCATGTTCTTGTGAAACCCCCCAGAATTGTAGGTGCTTTGAGCGATGTGAGGGAATAAATTGTATGCTCCACCGAGCCCAAGATTTTTATCAGGCAAACTTTGCCTCTACTGTAAATGCAGGGCATTGGCTCCACGTGCAGATAGCAGTATGCTTACTTTTATTGCCCATTACCCCAGGGTCCAAGTCTGCAATTAGATTTGGATGGGCAGATAACAAGCACAAGTCAGTTACAGTGTTTAAATGCAATGAGACTATGGGGTGAGGAGCGCTGCTGAAGGATAGGAGAAGAAAGAGGTGGAATGCAGACACAGCTGAGGAAGGAAGCTGTAGTTGGGCCAGACAGGAAGACAGTAGAACTGGCACGTACCACTTGAATTTCACAGCCTTTTAATAGAGGCCTCGCCTTTTTCCAGTCTATTTCCTGGAGAGAAGGTTTTACTGCTGGTACACTCATAAAGAAGGAAATATATTTTACATGTCCAAGAACAAACTGTGAAGTGATTTCAGGTCATATCCTCTTTATATCTAATAGCTGTTTCGATAAGGATCAGCCCAGCCAGCTATTTGTTCTGCATTAGCGGCCCATTAGGTATTGGCAGAGAGTCCCATGAAACCGCTTGGAGAAGGTAGCCTGGGAATTCTGCTTGAGGGAGCTGGCAGTCTCCTGGGTGGTGTGCACTGTGCTGAAGTACCATAACCTGCTCTTTGTTCCTCCTGGTCTCACTGTACCAAATTGCTTTCCTTAGGCAGGGGATGAGCTGGGTGGAAGGAGATGAGCCGCTCACCGTGTCACACTGCTCTTTCAGTTACTGAAGGCATTAGGCAGCAGTGGACAGAGGCAATGAGGATGGGCTGGGGTGCATTATGTTGGTTGTGATAGCTGCTGATGAACTGATGGTGACGTTAGAGAGAGACTTTGAAGAACGAGTGATAGAGCACTGGGTTTTTAACTACTTTCTTTGCTTTTTGAGGAACACTGACTCACAGAGTCACAGAATGCACCGGGTTGGAAGGGACCTCAGGGATCATCTCCAATCCCCCTGCCACAGGCAGGGCCACCAACCTCCCCAATTAATACTAGACCAGGCTGCCCAGGGCCCCATCCAACCTGGCCTTGAACACCTCCAGGAACGGGGCAGCCACAACCTCTCTGGGCAGCCTGTGCCAGCACCTCACTACTCTCATAGTAAAGAACTTCCCCCTGACATCCAACCTAAACCTTCCCTCCTTCAACTTAAAACCATTTCCCCTTGTCCTGCCATTATCTACCCTTTCAAAGAGTTGACTCCCCTCTTTCTTATAGGCTCCCTTTAGGTACTGAAAGGCTGCAATGAGGTCACCCTGCAGTCTTCTTTTCTCCAGGCTGAATAAGCCCAGCTCCCTCAGCCTATCTTCATAGGGGAGGTGCTCCAGCCCTTCTCTGGACCCTCAATTGGACAATTCAGTGAACTCATTATGGGCGTGTAGGCAGTTTTAAGCTTCTTAAGGTAAGAATAGATCCTGCGTGGAACGTAGATAAAGATGTAGGACCAACAGGAAAGTACTGCCCTTCTGGAGAGGCATTAGAAGGCAGACAGGATAACCTAAAACATCTAAATAACACAAACACTTATGTTTAGGCTTCAGAGTTTTTCCTGGAAAGTTGTCTGGGTTTTTTGTTGGGTTTTTTTTTTTGCATAAACTTCAGAGAAACTCTTTCATTTGTCCCCTCTGACGAACTAGTCGGAATTTGCTGAGCCATGCTGTGACTGCAGTGAGCGTTCATTATGCTGTTAAGTCATTTTCTTTTGTCTGGAAGATACTTCATCCTTTATTTCATCTCTCAAAAACTGCTTTGAAGTTTTGATTGGCATTTTACTTCAGCTTGTTATTATTGACTCATATTTCCTACCTGTTTCAGCTGAACATTAAACATGGAGTACAGAGAGAAGGAAGATGTTTAATGAGTCATTTAGCTTGCTTAGTTCACCACCAAATTTTCCATGAAGGCGGTCCCACATACTAAATAGTTCAGTTTTCTCTCACTGCTTTGGCATTTCCTGGTTTTCAAAAAAGTTGTCTTTTTTAGGTGGACCACTTCCTTACAAGAAGCAACTTAAGAGGAAATGAATTCTTTTTACTTTTTCCTCTCCTTCCCTTTCTTCTTGTAGTATATTTCTCTTCCATTTATTTTTCTTTCTTTGCTTCTTATTTGCTTCTTTCCTGGCCTATTCAGCTTCTCTGCACTCTCTTTACTGATTTCAGGACATAGGTTATTTTCTCCTGGCTGGGTGACAGAGTAAACAGTGAGGCAAATTGCCAGAAATTCTGTTTGGGCCTGTCTATAAAGCCCAACTCTTCCCACCTGACCCAGGTAGCTAGGAGGATCTTTCAAAACACAGAGGTCAAGTTTGCTTTTCAGCTTTGCTGTATACTGTCAGTGTACTAAGGTGGTCTATTGAATATCCCCTGGTCTTGTTCCTATTGCTCTGCTCACCTCAAAGCCCCACCCTGGGTCACAGCTTTGATATTGTTCAAGGTAAAGGTTGCACTGTTGTAAATGTTTTCCACTGCCTGGGCTTTTCTTCAGCACTTGCATCCTGTGCAATGAATGGAATGCTTAGTATCAGGTGTGTGAATTTGTGTGGAACCAAGATTAGGTAGTGTAGGCATGCTTAGATGATGTGGCATTTCCTGACTTTTACTACCTGGCTTTGCAAAATTAGGATCTGCTTGGTATAAGTTTTTGTATGTATTCTGTATGTTCCACCATGCTGCTGTCCCGACAGAGAAAATTCTATCCATCTGTGCAACCCTCACCTGGAAAAAATGAAAGAAGACATTCTGTACCATTTTGCTCTTGGAACCAGTACCCATGATTTTCCTGCACTGTTTGGAGATGTAAAGGTAAGAAACTGCATTTGATTCAGCAAGCTTAAAGCTTTTCTGCAGAAGGGAAAAGTAGAGCTGTCTTCTAAATAAGATTAAACAAGGCAGCGTATTGCCAGTTGAGGGAGGAATGGAAAGGAGATAAGACTTGCAGGTTTTTTTTTACTATCCATATCAGCTATAATAGTTTCTGACTGTCTCTTTTCAGGAAGTAAAAAGACAGATAGTGCAGTCTCTGTTCAGGTAGAAGTCCATTTTTGGAGCCTTGAAGTCAAAATCTGTATTTTACTAGTTCAATCAGGTTGAAGATCTTTGAGTGCTGTATTGAATTTTTTTTTTTGTATACTTTTTCTTAATGGCCTTTTAGAATGATTGAGAGAAGAACCACATCTGTGAGTAGCTTTGTGTTAAGGTGATAGCATATTCTTGTTTACCTTTGCATGAATCATCCAATCAGTTTTTGTTTTGTTGAATGCCATCCGGACCAGTTTGTGTGTGTAGGAGGAAGTCCTTCACGGATGAAAGCTTTTATTGCCTACATAGCTGAAGAACTTGGATTTGGGAGCCCTGGTGGTGACTACCCCAACATCTGTGCAGGAACTGACCGTTACGCCATGTACAAAGTGGGACCCGTTCTGTCAGTCAGTGTAAGTGACCTTTAGGAAACAGAACGTAAAACTGTCCACCCAAATACTACACATACATCAGATATTGAAAATAATTCAGTGATGCTGTTCAAAGTAGAAAATATGAAGCATGTTTCTTTTAAACACTTTCAATGGAGTCCAGTTTTTATGTGTTTTCATCCATGTTCAGAATAGTCCTGTTGGTTAATTAAGAGTTTCTGTTTATCCCGTTCTTGTAAAAGGCCTGGTCCCAAAAACATTGATTCTTTTCTCGCCTTCTTTTCCCTCAGTGTAATCCTGAGGTGTTGTAAAGCCTTATAAATGTTTTGAGAAGAATCACTGCTGTCTCATCCCCTCTTTTTATCCTGAATAATGGAATCAACCCTTGATATATGTGGGACACTGGAAAAAATGCATCTACTGCATATACCTACAGTGGCATTTTCAAATGTGCTAACATAGCTTACGATGGGCATTCCATGAGACTTGTGCCACCAACTTGTGTATGCATTCTAAAAATTCACACCTTTAATTTGTAGATGCAGTTACACACTTGAATTGCAATAACATAACTGTAATATCATTCTCACCCTTTCCCTTGGCATCATCATGCAAGCTGCAGTGGACTTGCATTTGAACTTTGTGACTAAATAAACAATGGTTGTGTTTTGAAAAATTTTAGCTTAATTAGTCACTAGCATTTCAGGTTGGTAAAAAGAGGTTTTTTTCCCATGTTTAAGAAAAGACCCGTGGCGAAGTAAACTTACTGTAAACTTAAGAAAGGACACTGATTATACTTTCAAGAGCATAAATATTTTGTAAGTCAAGAGTATTAGAAATACTTAACTTCATCCATAGTCCACAGATACAATGGGAGTCCTTCTGTTTACTGTTCAAAAGTTTTTCAGTAGGCCCATGAGTGTTTTCTGATGGTGAGTTAAGTGGCATTTGGAAAAAAGTATCAAGAAGGAGATAGATAGTGCCTGACTCCTTCCATGTATATTTTTCATTGTCTATGTGAATGTCGAACATGAATTTCTGCTCTCATTTCAGCACGGTATGGGCATTCCTTCTATTTCAATCATGTTGCACGAGCTGATCAAACTGTTGTATCATGCCAAGTGTTCCAACATAACCATTATTCGCATTGGCACCTCGGGTGGAATAGGTATTTCCCCTCTTGATTTCCTTTTTTCATCAAACCAAAGCATCTCTGTTGGAGAGCAAAGTATTTCTCCGCAAGTGATTGATGTTCAGAACAGATTTCCACAGCAGATTGTCTGAGTACATTTAATTATATCATGGAATCACAGAGTGGCTTGGATTGGAAGGGATCTCAAAGCCCACCCAGTCCCACCCTGTGCTGTGGGCAGGGCTGCCCCCCACCAGCTCAGGCTGCCCAGGGCCCCATCCAACCTGGCCTTGAGCACCTCCGGGGATGGGGCACCACAGCTTCTATGGGCAGCTGTGCCAGGGCCTCACTGCCCACTGAGTAAAAAATTTTCCCCTAACATCTCCCCTCTTTTAGTTTAAAACCATTATATTTCTTTTATTTCCTGGCTCGTAGTGTCCTTTCATTTCAAAACAATAAATAATTTTACAAGAAAAGGTGGTATCTGCCTCTCTAGATAGATAAAATGCACTTAAGAGATCTGACAGAGGGAGAAGAACATGTATAAAATAGCAAAAATAAGAAAGAATATATGATGAATAAGTCAAAATCTTTTTTTTTTCTTTTTCTTTTTTTTTTTTTTTCCAAATATATTTGCAGTAATAAACTGACATGGTGAGGCATACACATACAAAAAAAAAATCTCTTTGTGATTTCAAGGGTAAAATTATCACTTTTAAAAGAAACAGGATTGGGTGAAGATGTGTGTTTTTTGTCTGTGGAAACTAAGCATTACCTGTATCTGTTTCTGAAACTGCATCTGTTTCTTTCCACTGCAGGTCTGGAGCCAGGCTCAGTCGTTATAACCAGGCAGTCAGTAGATGCCACCTTCAAACCTCAGTTTGAACAGGTTGTTCTGGGAAAAACTATAATTCGCAGCACAAATCTAGATGAAGAGCTGGCTAAAGAGCTGTTACAGTGCAGTAAAGAAATCAATCAGTTCAATACTGTCATTGGAAACACTATGTGCACTTTGGATTTCTATGAAGGTATGGCTGCAGCAGACTAGCAGAAGTATGGATTGACATGCAGACATCAGGTGCTTCTCTGATCTCTCAAGTCTGTTAACAAAATCTTTCAAATATCATGAGAATGGGTTGAAGACAGCAACTAATGCTGCTTTCTCAAGCAGTTACTGGGTGTGTGACAAAGGGTGCAATGTGCAGGGGGATGTGTGCTCTTCATAGTCTTCCAGATGGGTCAGAAGCAGACAGTGTCAGCTTGTGCACCTCTTCACACACCAATCACAAAGCCAAGCTGCACTAAAAAAAGGAGTCAGGAATGTTTGTGATACAGACAGCGGGAGCTGAAAAGAGGCTTGAGGACATGAATTTCAGAATACACATCCTGTAAAGAAATAGTTAGTAAAGTACCGTGTCATTTAATTATGCTATATGTAATGTGCTGCCGTTTTACCTGTAGGTGTTAATCTCAAACAATCTGAATAAATTGTTATTTCCAAAGAATGGTATTGCACAGAATTGAAAGGGTTAGAAGGGACCTTTGGAGCTCACCTATTCTAACCCCCCTGACAAAGCAGGTTTCCAGGTGGGTTTTGAATATCTCGAAAGAAGGAGACTCTACAACCTCTCTGGGTAGATTGTTCCGTGGCTCTGTCAGCCTCACAGTAAAGAAGTTCTTGCTCATGTTCAGATGGAACTTTCTGGTCCAGTTTGTGCCCATTGTCCCTTGTTCTGTTGCTGGGCACTGCTGAAAAATCCAGGCTGAACAGTCCAGCTCTCTCAGCCTTTCCTCATAAGGGAGATGATCTACGCTCCTCACTATCCTTGTAGCCCTCCACTACATTCCCTCTAGAAGTTGCCTAAGAACTAGTATTAGGTATTTAGCAGAAGAGACTCCCAATCTCTAAACTTTTGAAGCTAGTATCAGGAAGGCATTTTCAGGCCTGGTGGCTTTTCTAAACAGTGATTAAATACAGGAAAAAGTGTTCTACTTCCATACAGCTTAAAGCAGATGCCCCACGTGGGGAAAACCACATGATATATTTTTCTGTTTATGAGTTTGAAAGTTTAAGCTGGAAAGACCAGTAAAGTTACTGTGAGTCACATGATAAAAAATGCAAGTAATGCATAGAAGCTCTAGCAATAACTGAATCACTTTGTCTTATTTGTCTTTGGGGATGGGGTAAAATGTTAGTAAAATCAAGACACTGTGTATGGGAAACTGCAATAAATGGGTATTTTAGAAATTTAACTTGTTTTATGACTTCATCTGTATTTCTACAAAATGGCTTTGCAGGACAGGGCAGGTTGGACGGTGCAATCTGCTTGTATAACGAAGAAGAAAAACTGCAATATTTGAAGGAAGCTTATGATTCCGGTGTCAGAAACATTGAGATGGAATCTTCTGTCTTTGCTGCCATGTGCAATCTCAGTGGTGTCAGAGGTAAACTAACTCAAAGTTGCTTTATTCAAATAATGTTGAATAGTGAAAAATGTTTTCACTGAAGAATGTTTTCTTCGGTGCAGGAGAATTCAGGTGAAAACTATCAACAGGGTACTAGACATACCTTCTGCATAATATACCATCTGCCTGAAACAGCTCTGGTTGTAGAACTGTTACTATGATTGCTTGAGTCATATGTATTCAAAATTTATGCAAACAACTTCTCATAGTTCTTGTATACTTCAATTCTGGTCAATTGCTATTCCAGCCGTTGGCGAGCACTTAAGTCGTAAAAGTACCTAATTACCCTGTAGCACTGATTTGTTTTCCTCAGCTAGGCTTTGAAGTTTGCTGGAAGCAACTGATTAATTTAATCAACCAGATGGTTTTAAAATGCATAGTGCTAAAATCACTGTCTACACTTTTATCGATTTGAAAGCAGATTTTGTGTAGATTTATGGCTGCAATTCTTAAACAGTGACAGACATCTGGCAGCATCATAAATCTTTCCTAATCATAAGGTGAGATTTTATTTATTTTTTTTTACATGAGCTAACTATTTCTCAGTAAATTACAGGAAAAAAGAATAAGCAATGATAGTGTTCTTACGTTTGTTCAAATGTTCATGGCTTTAGACTGTCTGAGTACCAGAGTGCCATACCTGACTAACGTGTCTTTTCATTTCTAGCTGCTGTAGTGTGTGTCACTCTCCTGAATCGGCTTGAAGGGGACCAGATCAGCAGCTCACATGATATACTTGTGGAGTATCAGCAGAGACCGCAGAAATTAGTGGGATATTTCATTAAGAAAAGTCTTGGGAAAGTATGACACATCCGTCTTTGGTTTTTAGAAGCAGAAGGCTTTGCACAGAGTTGTGGTCACAACCTCTGTGCATTAAAGGTTTTTTTGCCTCAGAATAGCTTTCAGCATTCCATGTATATGTGGAAGTTAATCATTTATGTCAGTGTGCTTTGGGAACTGAATGTGCCGAATGCACTTCAGTTAAGATTAGTTATTGTTGCTAGGATTTAAGATTCCCTTTTCTGAGTGGAAAGTGGATCTGTTGTGAAGGACAAGCTTGCTGTGACGTAAGAAAAAGCTTTATTTATCCCTGCTGCTGAAGGAAAAGTAGGAAGAAAACAAAGTACTTTTTTTGGAAAGTACTTGAGAACCACCAGATTAAAATTAACTTAAGAATGGTGATACCTTCCTTGTTGTTTTGAATATATAAAGTTATATAAATTATAGCCACTGCCTTTGTTGTTTCACTTTGTAAAGAAAACTTAGAGTGAATGCACTTTGTTTTTTCCAGACTTTGGCAAATAAACAGTATTATTTTCATTTGGTAATATTTCATTAAATTGCAAAGTGTGAGACTGGATTTCCTCAGCATTAAGGATTTGACACTGAGCTGCTGAATATCTGTACTTCCTAGATACTGATCCAACAAGGTCATTCGTATCCCATTTAAATTACACCACTGGGTCAATATCCAGGGAACACTTTTGCTGCAGTCATTTTGCATGGAAGAACATGAAATCTTTTGCTGAATTGTTGCTCCTGCTGCCTGAAGGCAAAGTCAGAGGCATTCAGGAGATGCACAGCATCTTCACAGGACTGCACGATGCAGTTCATTTTTTTCCACTTTGTTTCTTTTTAAATTAGTTTTCATCTCCATGTCTTCAGGATGTAACACTCACTCTTGCAGTGGTTTCCAGTTCTGCAAAACTGGAGAATACCTACTGACTGCACCTGCCACCGAAAATGTCTGCATTTTTTTTTTTTTCTGCTGTCATTAGCCTAGTTTGTTTTAGTGTAGGTTGTTTTTGTTTTTTATTTTTAAAATCAGAGTCATTGCTTTGCTGCTGCAGTTAATGTATGTGATCAACTAAAGAAGAATGTGTTTCTCTCTCTCTACTGCAATGAATAGTCCCATCCTAGTAGGAGTCACAGGTCAAGAGACTCAGACCCAGAACAGTTGTCCCTGTCAGCATGAGACCGATAGCCAACAGGGAAAGTTGAAAAGAACTTTGAAAAGAGAGTTCAAGGGAGCATATGAACGGGTGGGGTTCAGCTGTTTACATGGGTGGATAGTGATAGGACAAGAGGGAATGGTTTTAAACTAAGACAGGGGAGGTTTAGGTTAGATACTAGGAGGAAGTTTTTCATTCAGAGGGTGGTGGCACACTGGCACAGGTTGCCCAAGGAGGCTGTGGATGCCCAACCCTGGAGGCATTCAAGGCCAGGCTGGATGTGACTTTGGGCAGGCTGGTCTGGTGGTTGGCGACCCTGCACATAGCAGGCGGGTTGAAACTGGATGATCTTTGTGGTCCTTTTCAACCCAAGCCATTCTGTGATTCTCTGATTCTACGATTTAGCTAACGTAGGTTTTATTCTGATGACAGTAGTCTGCAACCCTTTGAGAGCACGAGAGTTAGATCAGAAAGGGAGTGATGAAGCAGTAGGCTTGATCACTGAGAAGAGACAGAAACTGAAAGAATTTGATGAATTCATTAAAAATTGCGGATGGGAAACTGCTAACAATGACTAATGTCCTTACTTTTCTAAACTTTTAAACTGGGAACATAGTGGGAATGGATAATGGAAAAGATGAAAACAGTGCTGTTGTTGTTTTCTTTTTAATCCAAACATGATTTAAATACGTTTGGACTTACTCTCCTGATTTTAAAAACACACTTTCTCATTTTATGTTCAGGGTAAGCAATGAAGGTAAGCTTTTCAGAAAATGTTTTTTTTCCCTCCAAGTTGAGGAAATGTGTTGGGTGAGATGGAATCTCCACATTTTGTTTGAACTTTTTCTCTCTTACTTAAAAAAATAATCTTTGCATAGCTCTACCCAGTGCTTGCCTGCACTTTGCAGGAAGTGAGATCCCTGGGAACTATGTGACAAAGAGCAGCCTTGCTCTTTAACCTCCAGTTCCCAGAGCAGTAGGAAGTAAATAAAAAGACTGCTTTGAGAAGTGACATGCTGCGCTCTAGGCTGAAGCAGTGGTGCCTATGCAGAGTTGGATGGCGTAGGCTTGGAAGAAAGAACTCCTGGCAAACTTCAGCCATGTCCTTCTCCTTCCCTCTATTCCTTATGGAATCATACTTTTCTTCCTCTTCAAATAATTTTCTTCTTTCTAATAGGTGATATAAAGGATTATGTCATTACAAAAAAAGTTAGAGATCAAAGGAGACCAAATATGCTGTTTTTTTGTTTTTTTTTTTTTTGTTTTGTTTTTTTCCCCCCACTGGTCAACGTCCTGCAATACTGAATTCCTAATAAAAGAGGATGCTGTATGAACACATCCTATATGCCAAAAAAATCTCTTGGCTTCAGAGGAAACTTGCCAGAAAGTTACCCTGACAAGAACAATTGAATTACCCCTTGTGACTGTATCTGGACAGAAAGATAAACAAATGAATCAGCTGTGTGCATCTGGCAGTGAAGCTACTTTCCCGTAGATTTTAGAGGCCCATAACCAAATGCAACCAAAGTCCCACTTGTGCTGTCTAGTCACTGTATACTTAACAATATGCTACAGAAACAGTTTACTCCAGAAATCAGAAGGGATAACAATAAAGGGGGAAGGCAGATGTGATGAGCATGGAAGCATGAAGCAAGAACACAGTTTTTCTACCAATGGTCTGTTTCTTGATTTCTGGCGTTCTGGCCTGATCCAATCTTTCTGTGAAAGAACTGGTTGAGAGCACAATGTAAGATAGGTTAAAACACACCTGCTGCAAATTTGAAAGAGACTGAAAATGGGCAGTAACTTGATGAAGTTGAGTTCACTTGAGGAAGTTAAGACGAAGTTTTATTTTTTGCATCTTGATGTACTTCAGAGAAAGATTTTCTTTGGCAGAAGTTACAAGAAATCTTGAAGGGAAGCATGGTGGAATGACCTATTGCCAAAAATGCTTGCAGTATAAAAGCTTTTATTCCTTTAAAACAAGTAAGATAATTCATATCAGAGGGTATTTTGGAGATTTCCCGAAAATATAATTACACGCATTTAATACATAACATCTTTTTAAAGATTCTTCCTGTGTCCTTTTAAGGGATTTTCAGTGTGTTGTGCAGCAGAGCTGGATTTCCATCTCAAGTCCTCATGGTTCTGAGAATGTTCTGAAATAAAATGCAGAAAGAACTGCAGTTAACACACTCGAATCAGAGATGTGTTTCATTTCTACTGGCAAGCTATGGGGAAGAAACCAAAGACAGAGCATGTGGACGTGCCCATCAGCACTCTCTTCCTGGTGCGGGGAGCAGCTGAGGTTTGGGATCATATCTCTGTGCAATGAGTGACTGCAGGAAAGCACAGTGGTGATAATATTACAGCTGTTTTATGTGAGACATTAAGTTTTCCTTTCCCAGAAAGTTATTCGGTCATTAAGTTGGAGAGACTTAAATACATGGTTTCTTTTTCAAAAATAATTACCATGTTGTATTTTACTCCCGAGTAAGAATTAAATTACAGTTAAAAAAAGGTCCTCTGCCTGCGGTGCAATGGAGAGAAAACAGGTTAGTGAGAGAAACAGCACTAAACGTGAAACTCTTTCACTGTAATAGCAGGAGTTGTGCTGACAGGGGCAATGGTTCTGCGCAGGCTACAGGAAAATGCTGGTGTGGGAAAAGACAGACAAAGCTGGTTTTACATGACACAGAAACCTGATTCCAGATGCTTCTCATCAGCTTGTAACTGTGAGAAAATTTCCCGTGGTTTACCATCAGTTTGTCCCATTACAAGAACAGAATTACTATTGCTGCCAAGAAGCGCAGCCCCACCAGCGGCCTACTTGCCCAGTTTGGACTGCTGTCTTCATTCACCGCATGGCTCCGTTTTAATCAAACCTTTTACTGGACCTTGCCCACAACCAATGTTTTTTGTTGTCTCCTAACTTTGCCCATGGGAAGTGTCTCCCAGGAAGATGAATTGTGTTGAATTGATGTAATTCTGCTTTGTCTGCGGTGAAGGGCTGTGCTGTGTCAATATTCACGAGCAGTGCTCCTCACGGGTTCAAAGGGAAGCCTTGTGATCACACACTGAGCTTTGTGTGACGAGTTGTGGGTGGTGGTAAGAAAACAGGCCAGTCTGCCTGATTCCCAGCCATGCCCTCACACAATTAGACTGCATTCCTGTCTACCAAACAGTATGCACAGCTCCTGGCCTGTAATATACTAAACATAAAGCTAAGTTTCTTCGTGTTTGCCAGCTGAACTGTAATTAGCACACACTAAAGCTGTAGGCCAGACATGGAGTATTGGTGGTACCATAAAGCAGTCAGGTTTTGAAGCCGAAGCTGCATGCTGGTGGAGAGTTTGCTGCCTTTTCTGCCCCGCGGTTCCAGATATCCTGTGCACTCAAACAAGAGACGTCCAGTTCAGCACTGTGACAGCCTGCTGAAGCTGAGCAGAAATCAAAGAGCACATGTTGCTCTATTTTGTCCCACCCTGTCCAGCTGATTCTGAGCATATATATATATTTCCTATTCTAGAAAGAATGAGTGGAGCACATAGTAAAATGTATTACCTTCTAATTTGCTCTGTAATATTCAAGACTACCTGACACTGTGCTGATGAAACATAGACCACTCAAGAACATCCAGGTTGGCAGCAAAACAGCAGATGTGTTTTCAAAAACTACTTAGAACTGATCTGTTTTTCCTACATGTCTGCTTAATTTTTAATAGTCATCTCTTTGGTGCCAAGGGTTTGTCAGGAAGGGTTGATCTCCTATTTCTCATCTTTCTAGAACATAGCAAATAACACAATGAAGCCTGTTTTGGAGGTAATTTCCCAGAATGCCACCACAGGGATTGTTCCTGGATGAATGTTTATGAGGTTATCTTTGGCTTTCATCTGCTTTGTTCTAGAAAAAGAAGTGGGCTACTAGAGAACACCTTACAGGCAGGAATGAATTTCTTTAGGAAGAGATGATGATACTCAAGGGCAAACGAAGTTAATACTGAGGAAGAACTTCCTGACTGTGAGGGTGTCAGAGCAGTGGGCCAGGCTGCTCAGAGAAGGTGTGGAATCTCCTTCTGTGGGGATATTCAAAGCCTGCCTGGACACTTTCCTGGGCAGCCCGCTACAAGGAACCTGCTTTAGCAGGGGTGTGGACTAGGTGGTCTTCAGAGCTCCCTTTCAACCCCTATTGTTTTGTGATTCTGTGATCTCATTGGTGAAAGATGTTTATCACGGGGTGTCTTGTACAGTAAAATGAGGAGTTAGTAGCTAACTAGTGCTGATTATTAATTGCACACAAACCAGTTGTTTCCTATATTCATGAAGAGCTGTTTAGCATCAAAAATCGGAATGCATTTATGAGTATGTAATTATATGCAGCATATCAAATTATATACATCATACGGTCAGACGAGCAGAGATTTTGCAGAATTACTTGTTCAGAATAATTTGGCAGATGGTTTGCATACTGTTGGGAACCATATCAGTTACTCTGATAATAACTGCTTGAAATTCATTATACTGACTGATTAGTTTATCATTTCCTACAAATCATTCAATACAAATTCTGGCCTCCAGTCTTCCAAAATTGCTGCATGAGCCCATAGACATATTCGCAGTATTCAAATATTGACAAATAAATGTGTAAAAATGCATAGTTGGTCTGTACACCGAATTTTCACCTCAGCTCTCCTGGATTTTCATCTTTGCTCTATGGGAGCAAGTTTACTGTGCATAGTCTGAATTAGAGGGATTTTAACATTGTTTGACTAGAATGAAAGCCATCACTTAGGTGAGGGAAAGTTGTAAAGTGGAGCTTATTTGTGAAGTACCTTCTTCCTTTTGGGCTGTCCACTCAGGTGCTCTCTGCCACCGCGGAACATGCCATGAGGAGGGCCCAGAATGGGGAGAGGTGGAGGCACATCAGGATTCCTGGGGATATCTACATTTCTGTTGGAAGTTAAGTGATTACTTCAGTAAGCAGTAACTTTTCAGCCTCAAAGGAAAGAAAAAGCCCACCTTATTTGACGAAAAAGCGTTCAGTTAGTCCTGTTCTGCCATTACTGCATCTGTGATTTCTGCTTTCAGGAAGTGAATTTTTACCAGTATGTAATTTTCTTGACAACTATGTAATCAGCATTTTATTAATAGCACTACTCCTTGAACCCAAAGAAAATTGAAAAAGAGCAATTTGCACCATTTCAAATGCAAAGATTTTATCAGGTTAATCAGTCAGTTTAAAATGAAGCTGAATAACTAAGCTTCGCAGACTGCTCTGTAGAACCAGAGCTGGGGAAGGAAAGCTGAGGCACTGACCATAAGACTTCATCTGAGCATCATGCCAAGGATCGTGGCAAAACTCAGTGGACCTACAGATGATTAGGATAGTGATAGGACAAGGGGGAATGGTTTTAAACTGAGACGGGAGGTTTAGGTTAGATATTAGGAGGAAGTTTTTCACTCAGAGGGTGGTGACGCACTGGCACAGGTTGCCCAAGGAGGTTGCCCCATCCCTGGAGGCATTCAAGGCCAGGCTGGATGTGGCTCTGGGCAGCCTGGTCTGGTGGTTGGCGACCCTGAACATAGCAGGGAGGTTGAAACTAGATGATCTTTGTGGTCCCTTTCAACCCAGGCCCTTCTATGATTCTATGATGAACGGTTGCTTGTCGAAGAAATATCAGACTTAATTTTTTTGATTGCCTTCTTAGCTTAAATCTAGAGTAAGTCAGATTCCTCACTGAAGTCTTCTGTATCTAAAAGGTTTTTAAGTGTTTGGGGATTTTACTCTCTAAGAAGAAAAACAGCCATGCATGTTAAGATGCCTCTTTCATTCAATTGTATACAATTTGCAGAAAGTGTAATGATCCAGTTTATTCAGCAGTAACGAAAGATAAAGAATGCTTGTTCATGCATAGCACTGTCTTATTGTGTATGTGTGATTCTGGCTCTCCAGAATATACAATTTTTGTGTAGGTAATGTTTAGTGAAAAAGGAAATATAAATGTCAAACCAACACCCACTATAAGATAAAATTACATATGCATATATATATATTATATATACATTATATACATATGATGATGTGGTGAGATCACCACATCACATGTTAGGTGTGTCTTTATAAGGCAAATAGCATACTTACTTTCTCACTTCTTTTTTTTCAAAAGGCTACAGATATGCATATGAAATGACATTAACACTACAGATACAGAAAGTCACTAAACTCTGGAAGAAGACAAAAGTGTTGTCCATTTTTTCCCTGCTATTTGCATTCATTTTTTATGGCAGAAAAATAAAAACAAGTGCAGAATATATGCGGGAGAGTAAAGCACCCCGAAGGCATTCAAACAAACCCATCCTCTCACTGTTCATTGCACTGAGACGCAAGAGGAAAGATGAGATTTCTTCATGAAAGCAAAACAAGAGGCAGAAACATAATCTCATTTGTTCTCAATAAGCAGGCAAACCTCTTGCACCTTTCCTCACTGCTGCAATCACTCAGCTACTGAACAGTATGTTCGGACCTCTCAGTGAGATGATCCTTGGCTAGAAAGTCCTGAAGAAGCCACTCTCCAAGTAGATGAAGAAAAGAGGATAATGGGGCACGCACTACGCCAGTTCAAGGCACTGTTTTGGAAGAATTGGCTCTGCCGTGTGAGGCAACCGGTGAGTTTTTGGAAATGATAAAATAAAATAAATATTTCAAATCTTATTTTGCTAGGAAGAGTGTATTCTGAGTTTCCTGCTGGAAACAGCATATCTATCAGTCTGTCTTGATTTTCCCTTCTCACTGCACACTGTTAAAGGATCAGCTGACTGCTAGTGGATCTTGTTTTGCTTTTTGTCTCCTCGTTGTTGAAAATGCAAATATAGAACAGTATTGTGATTTAATTCTAAAATGGCTGAAGTCAGTAATGCTTCACAGTTTGAAAATAAGATAGGAAATCTCGTATAAGTTTTTGAAGAGCAATAGATTATGTTTTAATTATTGTTAGATACTACCAGTGCCTGTAGCAGTAACAAGGATTAAAATCAATTTCCTTCACGTTAGAAGTAATCGTTGGTGATAGCAATGATCGGTGTAATGTATGTGTAATTAGTATTAAGATTTTAATTGTTTTAAGATAGAGAGAATTCTGTTACGTGAAATAACATTTTTTTTGCGGGAAAAAGTTGTCACTACAGTTAATATTTTCTCAGTGATTTCCCTTGTCTGTGTCAATCTAGAGATTTTCAGTGAGGCATAATGGCTACTTCAGATTCAATTACTTCAATTAAGTAAAGATACAGCTTTTCATTTCAGAAATATTTTACTTAATAGGTTATGATTTAGAGAGAGAATTTCATTTTCGTGTGATTTCAGGTGATATATTTTAAAAATATTATTGATGTATTTTTGGAAGGGATATTGTTGGTTATATTCTTCACTGCTCCCAGTTCCTCGTACTTCAACCTGTGTGTCTTAAATGGCTTAATACCTCCTGCTGTCCTCCATGCTGATCATCTCATCCTGCTCTGCCTCATATATCTCTTGAAGGAAAAAGTCTTAATTCGTTTAAGTTTTAAGCTTCCCTTACTGATTTGTTTCCTGAATAGAGAACTTAGTGAGATGCAAAATTCCCCAAACCAGGAATTATAATGAATGACCCGAATCAAACTTAATTCTGCATGTCCAGAGCCAGGAACTGCCCTGAGAAATTTCTGAAAACCTCCTTATATGCTCACTGTGTAAATACTGAGCCACGAATGTGCCCTATCTGCACTTACTCAAGAGTATTCGAGGTGGATCACAAAGGATGAAGTTTTAGCTTCTAAACCATGTATTTTGGAAGCTCAGGAGATACATACTCCCAGCAGCTGTATTATTATTATTATTACAACTATATTATGTCTTCAGCCTAAGAAGGGCATGGAGCTGTTGGAGTGAGTCCAGAGGAGAGCTGTGAGGATGATCAGAGAGTTGGAACACCTCTCCTATGAAGAAAGAGTTGGGATCATTCTGGATAAGAGAAGGATCCAGGTGGACCTCCTTACAGCATTTCAGTACCTAAAGGGGACTAAAAGAAAGCTGGAGTGGGACTCCTTATAAGGGAGTCTAGTTAAAGGACAAGGGAGAACAGTTTTAAACTAAAAGAAGGGAGATTAAGGTTAGATGTTAAAAGGAAATTCTTTACTCAGAGGGTAGTGAGGAACTAGAACACATTGCTCAGAGAGGCTATGGGTTCCTCATCCCTTGAGGGGCTCAAGGCCAGGTTGGATAGGGCCCTGTACCAAAATGCACCAAAAGTTCCTAGTCATACACACAGGAATCAAGGACCCTAAGAGCACAGATAGGTCTTAATCAGCCCAAACAGCCTCAGCTGGGCCTCCACCTACTCACTCAGCCCTGTCTATTAAACTCAGTCTGGCTCCATTGTGCCTGGACATGGTTTCATCTAGGTAGCATAGAGTAGTGATTGATTCTGGTTGCTCTCACTGGACTTGACTTTGATCTGCAGGTTCAATTTCTGACTTCTTTCAGATCTGCCTTATCACCATGATGTGATCTGAAGTTCTGGTTGAAGCTGGTGGTGGTTGGGTTCGTCCTGTTCACCTCATGGGGACCTGAGGGGTGGCTTTTTGTCCAGCCAAGTTTTGTCTTTCACTGTTACCCAAAAATGTAAAAGCACCTGGCCTGGTGTTCTTTTGTTTGATCCTACTTGGTTTTGAGTGGGTTTAGCAGGCCTTTTCCACAGGCCTGACTTTGCTTCTAGTTTTTTTTCTTATGTTATTCCCAGCTGTTTTTGTAACACACCTCAGCTTAGAAATTGCTCAGTGGAGTTTTGATCAACAAAGCTTTGTTTTGGAGTAAAAATCCTCAATAATTTTCAGAGAAGCTAAAAGCCTCTTTTAGTATCTTCAATGGGAGATATTTAATGTGTCTTTTCTACTGCGTTCTTGTTACTAAAGTTGGTCTTCACAATTCCCTAACTCTCTTATTTTTCTTACTTTCACTGCCCTCATAGCAGTGATTTCTTTTTGAAATTTTGCCAAAGATCAGGCTTTGTCTTTTTTTTCTTTTTCAGCTGGAAACTGAGGCACAGGTGGAGGATTCATGGAATCCTTCTGGGGAGGGCTGTATCTTCTCCCTGGAGATGCAAGCAGGTGCTGTGCACCTGGAGGTGGAAGCAGATGCTTTTTGCTCATATGAAATATGCTTGCTTTCTATGTGTCTCACGCTGCACCAACTTGGGTGTGTTTCCACTGTGGCCCTGGAAATGGGAAGGTGGGGAAATGTGAGGTGGCTGTGGGTAGCCTGAGGCCTGTTAGCTAGCCTCAGCGCTTTGCTACTGGGGTGATGATGGCAGTTTTTAAAGATTGGTGACTGCAGGTGAAAGCAACGATGCAGTCCCTCAGTTGAGGAGGCTGAGGGGATGTGCCAATCACAGTTCAGGACAGCAGGCAACCAGGGAGCATGAAAAGAACCTCATCAAGATACAGAGCAATACTGGATTCTCAAGAGGATCAGCTGTAGGAAAGTTGTAATTGCGTTGCATCAGGCTTATTTTGTATTGATCAGAGGGTATTACCTAAGAACATTATCAGCAAAAGAGTTGAAAACTGCATTTGTACTCTAAAAGTGGCATATTTGGTAAAGTTATAAGGATTTTGAAATAAACTCTAAATTGTTATTTTGTTGTTATTTTATTTTGCTGTAAGCAATTGTAGATGAGATTTTTATTTTTTTTTTTAAATTAAAAGATATTCAAACTTAAGTGATTTGCTACCATATTCTTTTTTTTTTTTTTTTTTTTTTTTCCTGTAACACTGGTATTGTTTTCATTTCCCTTTTCAGGTCTTGTCCCTCTCTGAAATACTCTGGCCATGCATGCTCTTCCTGATTTTGGCTGCAGTCCGCTTCCAAGAGCCCCCCAAACACAAGGAAAACTGTATGTTTTGTTTCACTTGTTCTCTTTTTTTCTCTGGATGCTCCTTTAAGAAGCATTCAGGAAATATTAGAAATAAATCGGGGGGATGACTTACATGTAGTGAAGTCAAGGGGTAGAAACCTAGGGTGTGATTCAGTCTTATCCAGCTGTAGCCCTGAGCAAGTCATTTTTAGAAGGGGGAAAAAATACAGAGTTTTAGGTGCCATTTGTCAGACTAGTTTTAGATATTTACTCCTAAAGTTGATATAATGGTTGCCAAAGAAGGTTATGTTGAGAAAGACAGAATGATTTTTCAATGATGCTTTTAATTTTAGCTATTTTAAATTGAGAAATTAAGTTAAATAGGAACCCTATAGCTATCTCCTATGTTGCAAAATAATAATAATAAAAAAAGTATCATTTTGGGGCTTAAATTCTCAGTATATGAAGAAACTTCATTTTAGTCCGTCTTGAATGTAAATGTAAAAAATATAACAGCACTAGTTCCTTCATCTCATGGAAGACTCGAAGAAAAAAGGAAATAGTATTTAATGAGGAACAAAATATTCTGATCTAGCTCGCAAGTCATTTTGGACTGACAGGCTAGCAAGGTTTTGGTGTAGCAATGGCATTACTACCATGAGAGTGAGCTCTTCAGAAAGTGCTTTCTAATGTTATCTTGTCATAGTCTGATGTGGGAGTTATCTGTTTTTTCTGGTGAATTAGTTGTGCTTAGATGGAACACCTGATACTAATACAACATCATTGCTCACAGGTGACAGAGCAGCTTTCTAGAAGGGTGCAGAATGTTGTGGTACAAGTTTTATAACTGCAGCATTGCTGGTTTTAATTCTGTTGCTGCTTGATTTTAGGTTATTTAGAAGCTCGGGATTTGCCAAGTCGGGGCCTTTATCCTTTTGTGCGGACTCTTTTCTGTAACGTTGGCTCGAGGTGCAGGAATACCAGTTACTCAACGCAGAAACACAGCCGCTTACAGTAAGATGTACAAGTTTATACAGTGCTATAAGCATCACGGTTTGTCTTTTATTACAGCAAATTTTTTTGGTCTAGTCAAAAGGAAGAACAGGGATTTTGTAACTACATGAAGTTTCTTTTAGTATCATTATGAATTCAGAAGACATAAGGCTCTATTAAGTCTATTTCTAGTTTTCATTGCCCTTCATGGACGTTTCATGTTGTTTTCAGAGACACTAAAAGCAGTTTTAGGGGAAGTTGGGGAGAATGTTTTGCTATTCTTGCACTTCACTGCTGCACTTGAGAGCATACTTCTATACTTCGCTGGAAAGACTATTGTTCTGCAAAGGTGAGACTGGCCAACAGAAAGTGTACTATACATGGATTTATACTTTGAGGTCATATATGGTGGAAAGTGTAAAGGTAAAAAAGCAAAACAAAGATAGCTCTTCAGTAAGAGTAAAGAAGGAGTAGCAGAACCTCTGTAAATAGAAGAATGTGAAAAATTTGACTGTAGGAAGGCCTACATGTAATCTTTTTTTCTTGATACTGTCATGAAATTGTCATTGTCCAGCAATCGTTCTGTACTTGGACTGCTAGTGAGTTGCATGTTGTCATGGGCTCTCCAGGGCCAGCATGTGCCCAGTCTTTTATCAGCCCATACCTGTACTCCAGTACCATGAATCCTGGGTTTCTACTTCTTGAAGACACTGGGAAGGCCTCTGGACTGAGGTCATGCTGATCTGTGCTGCTTTCCTGTGTTAGTCATAAATGTCTTATTCTGCTTCGAATGATCATATTTTAAGCCTATGGGTGTAAAACTATAGATGCGTGAAAGTAAAATAAAAAACCTTAACCATTTACCCAGAAAAAAGCAAAACTGCAGACACATTTCAGGTTTAGACAAAGAGAAGGTAACAAGCCTCTATGCTGTGGTCTTGTAAACTCTGTGTGAAGCTCGTTACTTGCAGTAGTAATTTCATATTATTGGGCTATAGTGTTAAAATAGCTCCTAGTCTTTAAAAAAAAAAAATAAAAATAATTCCTTAATGGATAGGTTGTTTTTTTTTTGTTTTTTTTTTTTTACATCACCACTCCAGCTGCTATTTTAAGTGTGTCAAGCCCCTAGGAGCAATGGCTTATATTGACTGCCTTGCTTGATTATTTACACTACTTTGACCGAACCGCCCAAATTATATTTCAGCTCAAAAGAAAATCAGGAAGGAACTTCCTGGAGGCAGTCTTAGACCTACTTAAGAATGAGGGAAATTATTCAGTTGCTTTTTTTTTTTTTAAAATTGAAAAATATAATGCTTCTATATATGCATGCTTATATCCTCAGAAGGTTACAATGAATATCATAATGTCGGGAAAAGGACAAAAGGTAACATGAGGTTCATCCTGAGGTCAGTCTATTCTAGCTGGTCTATCAGCATAAATTAAATCATCCTAAACGTTGCTCTGGCTTATGCTGTCTGCCAATGGCCTTAGGAATCCTGTTGTCAGCTTGATCAGCCAAATACAACTGAACTCTACAATGTCCCTGTGTTGACTAGAGAGAAGGGGTGATGTGGGAATAGCAACATCAAAATATCTTCCCTTTGAGGATTTATGTCAAGCCATAGCTGGTTCTTTGTAGCCCTTTATAGGGATTCTTTTCATGAACAATATCATGCTTATTAAAGGTACATCAGACCATATAGTTTGTATGGACATGTGACACATTTCTTTTCACAATGCATACCGCGTTGATGCTGACAGTTTAAAATACAGCTGTTCTTTGGGAAAAAAAAAAAAAATAATCTTTTGACTTCTATTGAACCTCAATTATGAGAACCATAAACCACCCAAATAGCTGTCCAGGCTAACAGGCTCCATCAGCAGACTTGGTGAGCAGATGAGTCAAGTGAAAGCTGATTAACTCAGTAACTTTTCAGTAGTATAATTCAGTTATTTTTCTTCATAGAGGCTCATATGATGCTGTGTTGTTTTTTCTTCTTTTTGACTTTGGAAATAGTGGTGATAATGCGTTACTGTTGTTGCAGAGCAGTGCTTACACACAGTCAAGGACTTTTCTGTTCCTTGTGCTGCCCTACCAGTTGGAGGCTCGAGGGGCACAAGGAATTGGAAGGGAACACAGTCAGGACAGCTGACCCAAACTGGCCGAAGGTTTTGTTCCTTGTTTCTTCAGTCACTCCAAAAGGTTCTGGTTTGCAGCAATTTGGTGTGATTCCATAGTCTATCGAACTTAGAAGTATCTCAGATCTCCTTAGCATTCTGAGTATATGTAAGAGCTCCCAAAGCAGATGATGTTTTTCCCTTCTCTTTCCCGAGTTTTCCAAACTCCAACCTATCTTACTGGAGCACAGAGCAAAACTGAGAGCATGAAAATAATGTAAAAACCATCCAGCATCCTTCTGTAGCCTTACACTCCTATGCAAAAATGAGTATGCAGTGCATGCAGACATAATATATTATGTTCCTGATGCTTTTAATTCCATTGCAGATCTTGCAGAATGAATTGCAAGGTCAAATCCCAACTCAGACTCCTAGATCTATGTTTGCTAGACTTTTTGATGCCACAAAGAAAATTAAGTTTAGATTTTCCTGTACTTGGAATACTTAAGATGATTAAAAACTAAGACTCAAGAGTATTGCTTTTAAGAAAGTTGATGAATTTAAGTTCACGGAATTATAGAATTGTAGGGGTTGGAAGGGACTTCTGGAGATAATCAATTCCAACCCCCTTGCATATAGTGTTTAAACAGCTGTAGTTGGTAGCATCAACATCAAGACCTGATAACTTCCAAAACTAGTATTTGCTAAACTTGCAAAAACTTGAAACTAAATCTAATAAGGCCCAGGGGTAGATTTAATTCTGATATTGGTGTGAAAGACTGAGCTATCACCTTACAGCTCTGTGTGCTGAGACCACATTTTGCTTGTGCCGTATCATGGACTTTCTCTAGATTGCACACATGAGAAAAGCAGGAAGGTTGCAAAGGGAGTGCATGAAATCTAGCATCAAGTCAAAGAGAAGAGTGGGTGGGAGATTTGCAAGAAGTTAATAGCCAACTCTGGGCCTCATTTATGCTAAAATAGGCACATGGTAAGCAAAGCCAAGCAAGTCAAAGTCATGTGGAAAGTTATTTTCTGTTTCCCATGTGCTGCTTTGGACAGAGTGGTGCAGGATGCTGGGATCTTGGTCAGTGATGGCTTAAAGCTGGAACAAGTGTAGATGTCGTGTCTGCTGTGCTAATGCCTCAGGGGCTCTGAGCAGCCTGTAGGTGGCTTGGAGCCCTGGGCCTGTCTGCCTCATTCTTTCAGGTGGTCTCTTTGGGCCCATGGTGTATATTTGTTTTCTTTTTACCCCACTGTGTTGGTGTTGTCAGTGGAGCCAGTCACCCACTTCAGTCTCTGGCTGGCAGCTTGGACCATGGGAGATGGCCCCCTGTCAGCAAGAGCACCACCTGCACTGGTGTCATGTTGGGTCCTGGCTCAGCCTCTATTCCTGCTCAGCCTCTCTCGAGTTTCTGCCTTTCTTGTTACTGGTTTTATTGATACCTGGGCCTCTGCAGTTCTGTAATGGTGGTGTATCAAAAGAGCTCCTGCTTGTAGATTGTTAAAGACTCAGAGAGGAAAGGAATTATAAAGATTTTTTATTCCACTGATAGTTCAGAGCAACACTTTTTTGGTTCTTTATATTTTTGTGATCCATTGCATTTTGGAAGGGCTATAATGGTGCGCAGCATGAGAAAAATCTCATCTTTGTGTGTCATACAGTAAGCTCTTGTCCATTGTGCACGTTGGTATTGATAGCAATGTCTTGCCTCCAGGGCATCCTGAGATCATGCAGAATGAGAGCCAACACAGCTGAAGCTTTGCTATTTTAGAGAGATTTTTAATGCAGGGGCAGCAGTCAGGTAGAGAGAAGAGTTTGCTGAGAAGAAAATAACCGAGCTAAATGGCATTGCATGTCACAGCTGAGATCTCAGATGAGCTCTGAAATGTTCTTATTGTCATTCTGAGTAACTGGGTAATTTGGACAGAATTAGTGTTTCTTTATCATGCCCTTAGGACATGCCAGTTACTTATAGAGGCTCAAAGATGCAAAGGCTTTTTACAGTGTTTAATTGTGGGCAGAATTAGATATCTATAATCTGTATTTGTTTTGATTTTTGTCTTCAAGCAAATATTTCTGAAGTCACAAATAAGAGTGAGGATGAAACGATATGTATACCTCCTAACTCCCCAGTTCTAATTATTCATTTCCTCTCCTACAAATTTCCAACTTCCTTCTTTTTGTCACTCCTTGCTTTTTCTCTTCATTGTTCTGAGCAGCTGACACTGTTAACTTGTGTGTAAAGAAAATTGGTATCTTTCTTCTACCCCAGAAAACGTATGTTTGGATTTTGGTTTCTTTTTTCTTTCTTTTTTTTTTTTTTTTTCAAGACAGCAAAATCTTCCTGTAGCATTGTCTAACATGTGCTCAATTTAGAAACTAGGCTAATCTCATAGCATTGCTATTAGGAGATAAACAGGTCCCCCTAATACTACGTTAAAAATAAAATAGAACTTTGCACAGATATTCAATGTGTAGAACTGCTGTGATATGTTTTACAAGATTGAGTCTGACAACTATTACTATGCCTGTTGCCATTTCCCCTTCCAAAGAAGGTTGAGCTCAACTCCATGTCAACTCCAAGAAAGATAAGCCAGAGGAATGACTATAGCAATGACAACAAGAAGGGCAAAAGAAGCTGGCTATCATTCCTCCCCTGGGAGTCTCTTGTAAAGTTAATAGCTCAGGAACAGTTTGCCTGGACAGCTGTTACCATCCTGCTGAGAGACTTGTGTTTTGGTGGAAAGGTGTTCATGAGTTTTTCAGGTTGTGCTGCCTTCTCTTCTGTAATAGCCATTAATTAACCCATTGAACTTGCTGCCATATCAAGTAAACATTTTGGAGCTAAGAGATGAAGAGCAGGCAACGTTTTTCTTTTCTCTGATTGAGAAGTGGTTGCTAAACAGGCATTGCTTATCTGTTACATTTTGCTGCCTACCTGCTCTGAGAACCATTTGCTACTCTGCTTCTGTAGTGTGAGACCAGATAGTTTCTGGGCTGGGATGACTTGTGAGATGTTTGGATAACAGAACTGATTAGTGTCCATGCAGTGCGGCCTGTTCTATCAGTTTTACAGGTAGCTATAGTGCGTTAAATTAGAAGCCAAGGGTTTGTTGTTGTTTTTCCCCTACTTTTCATCAACTCAAGCTTTGAAGATCCGAGGTGCGACAGAGTGGGGTTAGAGGTTTTAACAGTTTTAACAGTCATTTTAACAGTTCTCCTGTCATTGCCATTAGTGCAACCTGATGCCGGCAGGAAGATCGACTGTAATGACAGCTCAGCTGCATGCTCCCATGTGAGTAAGGTGCCTGTTTTCCCAATGCAGTGCCTCTGAAATAGTGAGACTTGTACATGGGGATGCAAGGCTACACTGTGCAACATAAGTTATTTGTGATGCCGTCTCTGTGCTTCACTTTGAATACTCGTGATTATTTTAATTGGTTTTGTTTTGTGAATTTAGCTGCCAGTTTAAAGCTCTGAAGATACTGGGGGGGGGAAGGGGGGGTGAAAAAATGTGGAAATTCCTATGGAAACTGAACTAGAGAATTGTTGTTTTTTAATTTTAGTTTTCTGACTGGATTTGTTTTAACAAGATGTACTCGTTATTCTGGCTAAACACTGGACCCTCATTCATTCTCAAAAAGCAAACTTCTAGAACATTTTCAGTGTAGCTGGTGTTGCTGTTTTTTCTTTGTTCTAACCATCAGTGTTTCCAGCTCTCAGTAGATGCACTGGCAATACTGGAACTAGTACTAGCAGTCAAAGGCAAAAGCTAGAGTGCAGCTATTAATCACTCTAAACACTGCCATGTGAACCACAGGAATGTGATTTTAAAAACTCTTTTAAAAAGAAAATAATGTGAGAAGTTGTCCTGCCTTTAATCTGTGAAAGTTTGAAGTTGGTGAAAGATTTTTATAAAATCCTCTTGGCTGGCAGCTACGTTGGGATCAAAATAAGCTGCTCTGAAACAATAAAGAACTTGTTGGTAGTTCTAAGCTTAAATTTTCTCATCAACCCTTAATCTAAACTTGCAGAAAACTCTGAACAAATGGGTGTCTGAACAAACAAGGATCAGGGAGGCAGTGCAGGAGAAAGGTGCTTCTTCATCTGTTTGCTATTTTGTGGCTGTATTTTAGCACAAGTTTTGAACATATCAGATCCAGTTATGGGCATTATTGTTATTTTATGGCTCTTAGTATCTAATTTTAATAATTGGGAGGAAAACAGGAATATAGATTCAACAAAGGATCATAGATGAGATAAAAATTATTCTAGTTAAGTAGTTCTGATAGTGATTAATATTTATTCTTAACTATAACTTGATGGACAATCAAATTACTTTCAGTTTTTAAAGGGATGCAAAGGCGATGTATGTGTGAGTGGTCTCAAGTTATCTGTCTTTTGGGGCTCTGAGTCCTTAGTAATTTTCTTCTTCTAGCAGAATGCAGCGCTTGATGCTCTGGCAGTAGGCTATGTACATTCTCTTCACAGTAGTTCAGTTTAAAAATAACCCAAACTTTGTGATTTGGTTCCTTGAGTTTCAACACTGAATTTCACTCTCCATGCCGATGTAGACAGCTTAAGTCAAGCTTAGGATTCTGCCATGACTTCTTCTTTCATGCATTTTCTTTTCTGCTCTAGCTGAAGTACCCTTAGGATTTCTGTGGCCTTATATGAGTTGAGATACCACCACTGCTGAAAGTTTGTATGATCTGTCAAAAAATGCTGTCTGGAAAATTTTGCACCTAGAGAATTGATAATTGTGAAAGAACCATTTGTCTAACAAGGATGTGTTCCTTCTGGGGTGCTTGTTCATGAGACTTGCTGAAATGAAGTTCTGCCCTGTGATGTTTGTAGGAACCAACTGGAAGAAATAAGACAGGATAAACTGAATCAACTGAATTAGTTTATGAATCTCTATCTCATTAGATATTTCTTTACCATTAGGTAGCGATTGTGCTGAAAACTAACATTCATGTACAAGTCGGTCAAGAAAGGAATGTAACTATTCATATATATATATATATATATTACTATTTAAGTAGTGCTTATGCACCAGGTAATTATTCTTCTAATGAAAATTAGCAATGTTTTTGCTACACGACTTCACCCTTATATCATTTGAACTTTGTCTAAGATAAATTAAACTGCCTGTCAACATGTTAAAGATAACTGCTCCATTGCTTATGGTGCCTTGGGGTAGTCTAAGTAATGTCCTCTAGAGGTGTGTAAGAGATTGCTGAACTCATTTCACAGTGGAAGAAATATTGTCCGAGAACTGTTGTGTTACTGAAAAGCCACTAGATGGTAGCATTGGAGGGGGTTTAGCTGTAAATTAAAATCGAGGGAAAGCCAGTACTGACAATATTTTTGTAAGATTTTTTTTTTTGACATTTTTGTAAGTAGTTGCATGTATTTGAAAAAAAAAAAACAACAAAAAACTTACATAGTATCTCATGTACAAATGGTATAGGTTTTCTTAACAGACACTTTCAGAATGTAAGTCAGCATAAGGAAAAATATTTAGCCAGTGACACAATTCTTGGTACTTTTCAAGTAGAAAGGTAACTTGAGGAGCGTGTCACTTGGAATTAGTGCACAGGTGTTGGTGGTGTTGCTTTTTTTGTTAACATAATGTAATTGTTACCGCAGTTCTTTTGCCTAGTAAACTAAAAGGGAAGCACCAACTTTCGTCAGGGCCTTGAAAGATGTCTTATCCCCATTCCATCTGGTGATGTTGTCTTCCCTGTGTTGGGCACTGGTTGCAGTGTGTTGGCTTATATGCATTTGGAACATGTGAACCTCAGGGTACAGGCTGTGAAAGAATCATCATCACCTGGAATCTTGATGCACCAGGGAACAAATCTGAGTGCATTTGGAAATGTTAAAGACTTCATTGGATGGTTCCATCTGCTGTCAGATTTTCTTACTTGGGCAGGTGAGCTGCTTCAGCTCAGCAAATTTAGAGTGCCCACCTTCCTGAGCTTTTGACTCAGTTGTGCAGCTTTCACGTTAATGAACTGAACAAAATAAAAAACATGTTAGTGTATAATAGCTCTGAAAGCAACAAACAAACAGTGAGAATGCTGCTAGAAGGCAACATTGTTCTCAACGACTTGCTTCCAGGTTGTAATTACCTATCCTGTCCTCTTGTTTTTCTATGGAGAAGTACTTCAGGTGTTGAAAGTGGTTCAGAGAGTTTCACAGGACCTGACTTAGCCTTCATGAAAGAGATACAAGAACTTGCGAAGGGATTTATTGAAACCACAGAAAAAACCATGGCTTTAGAAAAACTGTGGGAAGAAAGCTCAGAGTTCTCAGGTAAGTTGTGATCTTTCTAGTAATGAATGACCCTTAGGTGAATAAATCAGTCTTGAACTAAAAGAGTGAGATTGGAAACACCATGTTCTGACTTTCCCCACTCTGCTCCCACTCATACTGCTCAGTCTTGCTGTGTAGCAGGTGGCTGAGATTTTGAGCAGAAAGATTGAGGTGAAGCAGTTGTTTTCGTACCTGGCTCTGTGGGGGCTAATACATTCATCTAGTAGTTGATGTGATGATTTTGTCTTACTGGGAAGTGAATGATAATGCATTTCTTTTGTTTCTGCGATAATTGTAAAAATACTGGAAAGCACAGAAAATTGGTGGCTCACTTTCTACAGTATTACTTGTTTCACACCTGTTTTCTCCCATAGAAGTATACTTTCTTTACTACTTGCTATATAGTTATCGAATGGATCTTCTGAAGTTAATAATGCCTCTTTGTAAAGGAAAAATATCTGATTTTACAGGGCTTCATAACAGCACCACTTTTCTTACTGTAAGTACTTTTACATTTTATTTCTAAATAGTTCTGTTGTTTTTTTTTTTTTTTTAAGCGTCTTTATTGTAACAGTTAGAAATTTCTATCCTGTCAGGTTTTAGTAAACTACCTTTAAGAAAAATTGTTGTATTGCTGAAGAAAAAAATATTGTGGATGTTTCAGTGGTTTCTTGTGTACTGATTTAAACAACTCTAGGTTGTTAGTAACCAAAATCCACAGCTTTGGAAGGCTAGATATTTATTTGGAGCAATTTAAAACTGTATTTGCCGAACTTTGAGTAGTTCTATAAAATAATATTACAAAACATCTTAGAAACAACTCTTAAAGTGTGCTCATTATTTAAAAACAAAACAAAAACCCCTAACTCCTTAGAAAAGGAATATTGTGAGATTGAGAAGATGGGTCTCTTGGTTGGAGATTAGTCTTCATGTCGTATTTATTACATCATAAATCCAAATTCAAAGTAAAGTGGGAGTAAAGGAAGGCAGGTTTGTAAGATGTAGCATAATTCCTTCTGGAACTCATTAGTATGTGAAGTGAATTTGGGCTCTGTGCGGACTTTCCACCTTTGCAATCTCAACCGAACAAGGAAGACTGAGCAAACATGGTAGTGGATTTCCATTGCTGTCAATTTTGTACCTTTCACAGAACACTGGTTTCACTTCAAAATATTGGAAAATTATTTTTCCTCTATAATTAATTGATTACAGCTTGCAACTTCATGAGATCTAAATTTCCAATTCATAACTAGAAATTAGATAGCATTTTCATAGTGATTTTTGTCAAATGCTCAAAAGTTACTTGATTGGATGGAACTTGATTAATCGTATCATAGAATAATAGAATGTTTTGGGTTGGAATGCATCTTAATGATCACTTTGTTCCAATTCCCCTGCCATGGGCAGGACTGCCCTCCACCAGCTCAGGCTGCCCAGGGACAGGGACAACTTGGCCTTGAACACCTCCAGGCATGGGGCACCACAGCTTCTGTGAGCAGCTGTGCCAGCACCTCACCACCTTCTGAGTAAAAAGTTGCTTTCTAACATCTAATCCAGATCGCCCTTCTTTTGGTTTAAAGCCATTCCCCTTTTCCTGTCACTATTAGACTGTGTAAAAAGTTGATCCCACTCTTGCTTCTAAGTTCCCTTCAAATACTGAAAGGCTGCAATGAATTCTCCCTGGAGTCTTCTCAAAGCTAACTAAGCCCAATTCCCTCAACCTTTCTTCATAGGAGAGGTGTTCCAGCCCTCTGGTCCTCATGTCCTTCATCTGGACTCTCTCCAACAGCTCCACATCCTCCATGTGGTGGGGTCCCCAAGCTTTGGGCACAGTACTCCAAAGGGAGCCTCATAAGGGTAGAGTAGAGGGGGACAATCTGAAAGAAGCGTATCATTATTAACAGCTTGCATATACAAGCATCTTTTAGTAGAATGTCTCTCACCTTACTATTATCCAGTAGAGCTCTACTGAAATATTAAACTAGATAAATAAGGGCTGGATAATGAACAGCTAAGATAAATCCTGTGTTTTGCATGGGCATCTGATAGTTTAGTCCTACAAAAGATGTGCTTTGTGTTCTTTTACCCCAGTTCGTTAATCTTTCAAAAGCCATTTTCACCAACCAGTATTTGACACCTATTCCAGCTCTGTGGGAGGAGCTGTGAGGTGAGGATGGCATGTCCCTGGCAGGATGCTGCCCTTTATCCTTTAGCTTAAAGTTCATTGCCAGGATAAAGAGCTCTTTGTGTTTGAGATATAATAGGCAACCCTTCTCTTCAGGAGAGTATTATGTGTCAATGTGTCTCCTTGCACTTCTGAGCAGAAAGATTACTTGCATTTTCTCCCAGTTCCATTTACCACCAGAGCAGACAAAGTCATGTGCAAGATAACTACTCTTTGTTCAAAGTATCACCAAAATGATGTTGTGAATTAATGAAGTTAGCGGGTACACTTCATACTTGAAAAAATAGTTGAAATAGTTTTAAGTTCAACAGGATTGGGGAAGTAGCAGATGCCTGCTGGTTTTCTTTGCTAATGCAAGTGTCATGTGTAAATGTGTTTCCACACATGAAGATGGATTTGAATGAAGCAGAAGAAATCATTTCTAAAATAGAAAACCTGTACAAACAGCCATCTTTCTGGAACCTTCTGCATTCTCTCCCTCGCCTTGAATCAAAGAACTTATATACAGAGGATGGATTAGCTGCCATAGCACAGTTTCTAGAAGTTATTAAAAAGTAAGTACTTCTAAATACTCTTAATATTTTACTGGAAGTTCTTGTTCTACTTAATGAGTATTCTTAACATGCAAGGAAGGTGAATTTTTCTGTTGACCATGTGCTGCTTTTATAGAGACATTGTGGGTGCTTTCACCCATTCTGAGTACTTCATAACTGTTTTTTAAATCTCTCTGCAGCTCAGCAGTAATTCCTGAAGAAAAAGGTAGGTTCATGTTAGAAAAGGCTTTAAACTTTGTCATGTGCTTTGGGATTCTTCAAATGGTTATTCACATATGAATGTAAGAAAATCACAATTTGTATCTCTATCAGCTTAATATGTATGTAGCATTTGGACAATATTAGAAAAATGACTCCATTGCATTTCTCAAGTCTCTTGTTTCTATTGCAAGAAAAGAGGCAGTAGGAAAAAAAAAAAACAACCCCAAAGGACTGTATTCTGGATGTGTGTTGCTGTACACTTGGCAACCATGTTCTTATAGCCCTGCGCCTGTGCCAGACTATTGGGCAAGTCCTGCCCAGACCACAGAACTGCATGTAGATACTAGTATGGTGAGCAGTAAAATGGCGTTTATTATATTGCGTGGCTCGCTTATATACCTATCCTACTTCGTCTATGCCCCTTAAGCATGCATTATCCCTTTGTCACAGAGCAAGGGGAGAGTCCTACCGTGTCACATCCCGAGTCCTTGTTAACGCCTATTACAACAGGTGTGATAGTTTCTGCCTCAGGTAAAGGGCAGTTGGATTCAGAGAGAGACCTGTGGTATCAAAAGAACAGAATACAAAAAGCAGCTACAGGAATTTTCATTGAAATAAGGAAACCTTAAAGTCAGAAATACATTTGCCAGAGTAGGTAATTGTAATAGGTGATAAGAAATTGTCACTGAATTCAGTGGACAGACTTGAACGGCTTTGGGAGGCCACCATACCCATCTGCCTGTGCAAGTCAGGCCACGAACTTCACCAGCCTTATTCCACGGGCAGCAGATATTTCCTAAATACTTTTCATATTTCCTAAAGACTTTGAATGCCAACTGTTGCTACTTACCCTCTAACATCTCAGTCTTTTTCTCAGTAAAAAAGGCATGAAGGACATAATGACATAAGGCATTTTTGAAACTGGGGAGTAAAGAACTGGCTGGATGTCTGGGCTCATGGAGTGGTGCTAAATTGAAATTGCATCTTGCTGGCAACTGGCCATGAGTGGTGTTCCCCAGGGGTCGATACTGGGGCCTGCCCTGTTCATTATCTTTATTGATGACCTGGATAAGGGCATTGAGTGTGACCTCCATAAGTCTGCAGATGATGGCAAGTAGGGAGGAAGTGTCGATCTGCCTGGGGGTAGGAAGGCCCTACAGAGGGATCTGGGCAGGCTGGATAGCTGGCCTCAGGTCAATAACCCCCAAAGGAGAAGACTTTTCAGAAAAGTTTGTGAACTTGACCATAAGCTTGTGCTTATCATTTTCATATTCTTCAGCAGCAATGGCCAAAGATGACAGTAACCACTAGCTGCTGTGCTGGGTCAAGCCACTAACCAGAGTGCTTTCTTGTACCCTGAGCTCATAGGAAGGTCAGAGTGAGAGGTGGGGAGAAGGGTGTGAGCTGATGTGTGGGCACTTGCTGCCAGCTGGATCAGTCCACAAGGAATTAATGGCAGGAGACTTGGTTTATGTTTTTTACTTTTTTTTTTTTTTTTTTTTTTTTTTTTTTTTTTTTACAGTGTCGATGCCCTTGAATGACAGAATTTTCCATAAATAATAACATTTGGAAAGAAAACCACAAAAAACAATGCTTGCCTTGCAACTGTCCTCATATTTCTAACTTACATTTCTAGGCAGAGGTCCTAGTTCAAGCAGAATTTAGTTAGCACAGAGGATTCTAAATTTACAGTTTCTCCTGCTTCCTTGCCCTACACCATCTTTCTCATGCTCTCAGAGGTACTTAGCAGACAGTAGCCCACTAGACAAAAAGAGACCACTAAAAGCCAACCCGAGAACTTAGTGAAAAAAAGAGAAAAATTTATTTGTCCTTGTCTTGTGTTTTCTGTGAGGGGACAGTAAACTGTCTGGTTGAGATGTGTCCTGGTCCAGCACTTTTCACACCAATTCAGGTAACTTAGTGTTGCTGTTTATTCTCACTTCAAGAAGTGTTTCTTCCGCTGCTGATCCAGTCTAAAAAAGCTGAATTTTTATTTGCTTAGTAATAGAGGAATACATTATAGGAAATAACTAGAAAGTTTAACATAAAGTTTAAGTAGTAAATTACAGCTACATTAACATCAATAAAAATTAACAGCTAAGGGGACTGAAGCTTGTAGTTGTAAGAAATTGAACAGATACATTTTCTTTGCTCTGTTTAATTTGTTGTGAGAATACCTGTGCTGTTGTTTGAAATGTTTTGTTTTTTTTTCCTCAGCAGTTTTAGTGGAAATAAAATAAGCACTCTATATCCATCCTGCTATTTTGCTGCAGGGAAGGCTGGGAGAATGCCTGTGATGTTTTTGCACTCTTTTGGTTCTCATTTTTAACTCATATTTCCTTCTTTTTCTGTCCCTCGTTCCTGAGAACATTTATATATCTCTTTCATTTTACTATTGGAAAGAGGGTGAAACTCTAACTGTATTATCACCATGTGATATTTTGATTTAAAAACATAATTTAACAGCAGTTCATTTTTTTTTTTTTTCAGCAATAACTATATATTTTACTATTCAGCAGCTAGAGCTTCATCTTTTTCCACTAAGCCCCTTCAGTTTTGTGTGAATGGAGAGCTTGATTTTTTTTTTGATTTTTTTAATTTATTTTTATTTTTTTGCTTTCAGTGCCTTAGTATCATTGAAGGATTTAGCTGTGATGCCACTGGGACAGACTTTCCATGAAGTGCTGAAAATTGGGCTGAATTTAACTGCTGCATCAGTACAGGAGAGGAGCTTGGAGGGTAAGGAATTTGCTTCAGATGTTTTCTTCTTTTTTTTTTTTTTTTTTTTTTGAAAGTAGCTCGTAAGCATATTGGGAATATACAGTACTGCTGACTGAGACAGTTGCTGCTAAGCTCCTAACATGAAAAGTCTAAGTATTGAACTACGTTGTCCCAGTGCTAACTCATTTATTTATCTGTTGTATACATGCTAATAACTACATTTCATCAGACCATAGCAACTTTTATGACCTAATATATCACTCTTATAATGATCATCCTGTGGTGAGTTTTGGAGAAAAGCTAAATCGCCTCAAAGAGCAACCTCTTCCATCTGATAGAAGGATAGTCTCTTGCTTTGGACATGCATGTTAAACACTGTGTCTGTTTTACTTTTTTCTTCATTCTTTGTTTGGTATCATAAATTCTGATCGTAGCTGAGAGGCTCAGTTTTCCTCATCTACTACCTGATTATGGGAATTGAGCTGAACTGGAGAAGGTAGACTGGTAGAACTTTTCCAGACAATGTCAGAATAAGTTTGGTAAATGTCTGGAGAAGCACAACTAGATATCAGGTTGCGTCCGTTTGCTCTGCATTGAAAGTCAGGCCAAGCATTGTATGTGGTTTAAATCCCCCTCCCATTGTTAGAAACAAGACTGAAGTGGTAGAAGGTGTTTGCTTGAGCCCTTGTGCAGAGGGTGGGCTTTAATTCTCTGGATCTGAGCACAGGTCACTGCTATTGTTTGGTCTTAAAGGAGAGTTTGTGTGTCTGGCAAGTATTTTTGACTTGCTCCTTTCATCTCAGCTATGGCAATTGTGTGGGCTGAATTGTAGATATTCTGTAGCGGGTTCTTTGAGAAGAAAACCTGAAGCCTGATGTTGGGGGGCATATTTTAAAAACTTTCGTACTTGAAAAAATATAGGCTGTGTGAAAGCAAATGTGCAATGGAAACTCCAAATTAGGAAGCTAGAAAAGCTGTGGCTTCTTTGATATGTTTTTATTGTATTGTGTTACGAGCTTATAAAACGAAAAGAATTAGAGTTTACAATATGCTCATAACCAAACATTCAGATATTTATGACAGTTCAGGGTTTATCTTAAAGATAGAGAATGTAGAAAGTTTAACACTGGGAAGCTGATGCGTAGTGCAATTAACAGGTGTACTGATAGCAAAGTAGGCAGGCCTTAGTTTGCTACCTGTCTAGCTCTTATTGCAGTAGTTTTCTGCAGTGCCATGCTTCTCTGTGGGCTAGACAAGACTGTGTGAGAGCTGGATACGTATTATATCATTGGCTCCCCTTACTAGGACTGTTTCAAGGCTAGCTAAAATGAAAGCAATGCAAAATGACTTGCTTTTTTGCATGCCTCTTAGCATGTGATACAGCCTTCCTGCAAATCCTTGGTGATCTGTGTCACCAGGTTCAGAAATGGCATCTTTTTTTATTCATAGCTGTTTTTAAAGTGCAACAAGTGTTCTCCTAGTGCCCTCTGTCAGAAGTAGCTCATTTTAGGCCCATAAGCACACATTTGCACAGGTACATGTATCTGAGCATCTAGTTCAGAATGGCAAACTGCTGGATCTGCTGTTAGTCACTGTGCAGGGTCATCTTGTCATGATGCTATCAACAGCTGGTGGATACCATCAGATTAGCTGACTTTGCCATGCTTCTAATGCAATCTGGGACTTTATCCAGTATCCAGTGAAAAAGGTGTTAAGTTGCTTGTGTTTATGCTGTTCTTTTTGTGTTTCCCCCCCTCCCTGCCCCCCCACCCCCCGGAAGCTGGAAACATCTGTGGACCTCGTGAAGCTTGATTTATCAAGAAACAGCATGAACATAAGTAGTAATTATATTAATGAGGGTTTATCTTTTTTCCTTCAGGTTTTCAGTATAATCTTTCTCTAGAGGATATTTTGTGGAATCCACATGCTGTCAGAGCAGAACTTGAATCCAGATTTGGTTTTGATGATCTTCATGTTAAGAAACTTTTAAGTTATACAGCACAATTAACAAAGGTAAACAACTTGAAAAATTAAATGTTTTTCTTTCCTCTGTTTTTATTTCCTGGTGGCAATTCCTGAAGGCCTTTTTCATGCCTTACATAAACCGTAATTGTATTTTTTTGAAAGGCAGGCAAAAGCGTAACTTATTCCACCAGAAGGTAAAGAACTTGGTTGAATGTCACCAGCCAAGCTTTAAGTTTGAATCCAATTTGTTTTTAAGCTTTATTCAGCAGGTATTTGCAACATTATACGTAGTTAGCTAACAGCATGACTAATCACTTGAAGCCATCTGTGAGTAATGGATTGCTTTCTTCATATGAAGAATCAAATGATTGAATCAAGAGACTTTGTTGAATAATGACGTTAAATTTTGAGTTACTCCTCTGAATTGTGATGCCGTATAGAAGTTGCAGTGATGACTTCATTTCCAATGCAACCAGGATAACCATTGTTTTTATTGGCAAATCACTTGTTCTGAAAGAAATCTGTAGGTTGCAGGAAATGAAAACAATGTGTAAAGAACAATTCATGTTTTTTACTGAAATTACAGAGGAAGTAAGTGATACTGTGAAGGTGTCAAGCAGCTACGAGACTGCTAAAAATCCTGTCTACATTCCCTTCAAAATAAATATGTTTAGCATCAGCTAGTTGTAGATATTAATGAATTTATGCTTCTCTGGATTTACCACTGAGTACGGTGATGTCCTGAGCTTATCATCCAGTCCTGCCAAGGATTTTGTCTTACTCCACTAAACTTTTAAAATGAATCCTAGATTTGAAGTTGCCTGGATTCATTTGACAGCCAGTCTTCTTCACCTTTGTTGAGCAAAGAATGCCTGTCACTTCTGTGTCTGTATCAGGGCTGTTGATGTACCCTTTCTTCTTAGCTGTGTGGTCTTGATATGAATATACTTGACTGATGAGGTGTCTCAGTGATGTGTCAAATTTTGAAGGAAAATTTCATCTCAGAGAGGGCTTTTCTGTTTCTCCTGGATCAACATGATCTTCTGTGATATTCTTGTTTGATCTGCAGAACACTTGAAACGTCTGTTAAATTTCTATGAAAGTCCAGTCCTTGAATAAACCATGCTGGTAATTGCCAGAAATCTCTTTGCTCTTTACCAGGTGTAGTCTGTAGTTGTTTTTGCGAGCAGCTCATTATAAAAACAGGTTATTTGCATGAATGGGTGAATTATGTTAATGAATTAATAAAAATAAACAAAGCTCCCTTTGAATGGCCTTTTAATGACATCACTGATGGCCAGTGTGATCAATTCAACCGAATATTTGACAGCAGCTTGTTACACATGGTAGGCTGTGTAATCCCAGGCCACTTACTTAGTGACTATTTACAGATTAAGGCAATATCTTCGTATTGTGTGCTTGTGTTAGGGCACTGAAGGCCCTTGAAAGGTATTAAGAAAGATACTGGAGCCTGGACAATTTCTGTTCTGAGGACTTCAGTTCTGTATATAATGTCCAAGGTAGTTTGGTGTCAACACAGCTGCAAAACTTTCAGTACGTCTTCTAGTTACAGTTGAAAGAGGTTAGGATGGGAAGTACCTCAGAAAGACACTATTAGGAAGATTTAAGATGTACTACATTATTTTAGAAAGCATTCATAAAATTTATATGACCTAGAAAATATAAATCTTTCAGCACTGAATTTAGAAGTCAGGCTATCAGAAGAAAGGGCATTCCCCTTGGTCACACTGCTGGAATCTGCCAACTTCAATTTAAAAATTGTCTGCTGTATATAATCTTTGAGATGGTGCCAGTGTACTGAATGCTTTATACATCAGTAATTTTTATATTTGTGAAGTTGCTCCTATATAATTATTCCAGTGCAAAATTATAGTGTAGGTATGCTATGTAATTGTCAAGTTATTTCACTGACAACACAGGTGTTGAAGTAGCAACACTGGTGTAGGCACAGGATGAAAATTCACAGAATCGTAGGGGTTGGAAGGGACGTCCAGAGATCGAGTGCAACCCCCAAAATTCCTTGTAGACAAGTCTTGTTATTCTGCCTGGTGCACAGGTACCATAATGGGGCTGTGGTTACTTTGCACAGGGCTCTGCATTTGGGGTACCCAAGAACGCTAGGCTGAATTAAATGAGCTTTGATGTTCCTTTTCATTAGATAAGTAAACTGATAGCAGAGATAACACTCAGTAGCTCTCTGACAGACTCATCCTTTTCTTGTGTCCCTGCCAGATTCCTGAAGGAGAGACATTGGAGCAGTTTTTGTGCTCTGCTCTGTCCAGTGTGCCAGGGGATGAAACAAACAAAGAAAATAATGAAGAAAGCTGTATTTCCACATGGCAAGAGGCCAAACTGTATCTCATCCATGCTGTCAGCAAGCTCAAAATCTATGCACAGGTAGACTTCAGGAATTTAATCTATTAATTTTGGCATGTAGGCTGTCAACAGTGACTCTGTTAAAAGATTTGAGTTAGATATTAAATATTGTTGCTGTGAACTTCTTTCATTTTACTAATAACAGAAAGTAATAATTCTTATAAATTACAGTTACAGTGGAAGTATAATCTATTACCATGTGTTAATTTAATCAGATTTTCTCATTAACTCAAATACAGGATTGAAATTGAATAGGGAGTATAGTGAAACATATGCTGCTGCAGAGTTCTGACAGAAGGAAAACCAATTTACCGTCTCACCTGAGCCTGTTTTTGGGCAAAACTGAAAGTGGAGTATAGTATTCATTTTTAATTCTCCTCCACTATCTCAGTCAACAGTGACTCAAGTGTGTTGAGGTACAAATAAGAGTAAATCTCTAGGATAGCATCTTCAAATTCTGCTCTGGCAAAGCAGCAGGGCATGCAGTCTCTATGGTGACAGAAGCTACTTAAGGAAAACACTACTGTTCTTTCATTTTAAAACATTTTTAAAAATGTTGGCTGTCTATTAACCTGCTCTCTCATGATTTTTTGCAATATTGTCTACAGGAAGCGTGTAGAACTGGAACTTCTTTAAAAATGTAGCCTTCGTTTTTACCCTTGATAAACGTTGTACTGGTCTATGATGACTCAAAAACATCACTTACTGTGTTTGTCAAGACTAATGACTATTTTAGCCATCCAGTAATAATTTCAGACATGGTTTTATAGCTGTCAGCTGTTGGCTTCTGGGAATTCCCTTGGTGAGCTGGTTGTATTTTACAGCAAAATTCTGTTATAACCACTCGGCACTTAGGAAGGATAATGGTGCAGCGTATGGGGGCAGTCTAAGGGCTTTGCTAGGCCTTGATATACCTTATTCTAGGCTACACAATGGGAGCATGCAAGTTTCTTTTCCATTCGTTTGTGTAACAGGACACCCAAAAGGATGGGGCTTCTCCCTTTATAAAGGAAACAAACATGCACACAACAAAAACCCAACGAAAAGCATGCAAAGTCTGTATATTTTCTAAGTAAGATTTGATTCTCTAACAATGCGTGTTCTGGTTTGCCTTCAATCTGTTAGGTATTTGAGCAATGGTTCAGCAGCAGCCACTTTCAGAATCTTCTTTCAGAACTTGAAAGAATCATGGCTGATTCAATGTCTCAGCTGCTAGAAAACAGAGAGGCCAGGAAAACTGTCTCAGAAATAAGTACCCTGATCCAGCAGTGGGATAAGAAATCACATGCTTATTTTTCAGAAGAATATACTGCACCTCATGATCTGTAAGTTATAGTTACCTTTCTGCAATTTGTGTTACAAAGTTCATATTAAACTTAATATTAATTTTCATATCACATTTAATCTCTTTCTGACTTCTGTTTCATGATTTTATTTCTCATTCTGTAATTCAAAACCGCATATGCAGTCAGATAATTGCTTTAATGCATACGTGTTCTGAAAAAGAAATTTGATGTGATTCAGAGTATTCCTACTTTGAAGGTTTAGTAGAAGACCAGAGCATATTATCAGGACTCATGGAAACAAGCAGCATGATAAATTAGGGTCTGAGTGCTTTATTTTGTTTTACGGAGTATGATTCCCACAAATAATTGCTGTGACTTGGTAATGTTTCTCATGCAAGTCTTCCACAGGATCAATCTACTCATGCATAGCAAGTACAGTGCATCAGAACTGTATTGGATTTTTTTGTTGTAGGGACTGTGCTTGTGTTAGTTTTCAAAGGAGATCTTGAACAGGAGCCTTGTATGGAGAACAGAATTACAGGGTAATACTATGCATTTGAGGATAAATCTGAAAGATATAAAGAGCTTCTGTACAGTACATCCACAGGTAGGAGGTGATCACGCAACCCTTGGTTCTGTGGATTTACTGCTGTTTTAATTCACTTACAAAGTGGGCATAGTCATTTTTCCATTTACAAAAATATCTGAGCAGAAAAATTGAAAAGCAACTTTCCTAAGCATACAAATGAATGTGAGATTTAAGCACAGAATTTTATAACCCAGCAGCCCCTAATGGAATGACAACCAGTGCCTCTTTTTCCCAGCTTTAACTGTTTGTAAGAAGTAAGTGACTTGATGGAAGATTAATTTTTTTTTTTTGTGGAAAGCTTTTCCATGTTTTGCTGTGAGAAGAAGGAAAGGAGATGATTGCATGTAAATCTTTCCTTGTATTAAAGTTTTCATCCTTTATGGAAATTAGTCTGAAAAACATAGACTTGTTCATTAAAACTAGTTGCATTCCTAACTTGTGACACTGATCAGTGACTGCTGCAAATCAGAAAGGTTCTTTGGTATTCTGCTCCTTTCTTAGTGTGCCAAGGCTTTTGTAAAATCCATAATCTACTCTTGAGAGAGAATTGCAGTCAAATTGTTCAATAGTTAGCAGATGTTTTGGAATTTAGTTTGTTTTGATACAAAGAAACTGCTATACTCCTGCTTTATAAGAAGATACAGGTGATAGAGGGTCTATACAGTAATAAATAACAATTTTCCAGCAACTTTTATCTTTTCACTTATGGCACACAACAGTTTTGTACTCTACTTCTTTTGTTGGCAGAATCCTATATCTGAAGAAGATGCAGGCAGTGCTGCAGGCTGTGCCTCAGTGGTCTGTTGTGAAGAGATTACGTCTGGTAGATGGAGCTCTGAGGAACGTAGTGTCACAGTATTTAAACTTCACTGATGGTAAAGATGCATGGTGGTTACTCGTTACTTGCAGTGTCCAAAGGCAGTTATTACAGGGATCTGCTTATGTGTTTGTATGTATGTGGCAGCCTTACCTCTATTGGGCTACTGGTTTTGGCAGGCCCTGACATGACCTTCTAACATTTCTGGGATTGTCTTTTATTTGAGAAGGGTGAGATAACAGCTTTGCTTGGGTGCTTATGGAATTAGGCAACCTTTCTGTATTTTAAAAGAATTTGCTAGCTAAATCTGTAGTTACATATGGAAAGTGTCCAAATTTATTTACTTTATTAAGAATTAGAAACCTGCAAGGGACCGCAGTGTCCTCTCATGAAAATCATGAAAGCTTGCTTAAGTCAGTGGAGCTAGTCTAATATAACTGTGAAAGAGGATAAGATCATGCTTTGTTGGTGTAATAGTACTGGTCTTCCTGCTGCCTCTTGAACCTTTTCCAGTAAGAGTGTGCAGGAGGAGGGATCACTCTCTGATCCTCAGAAGAGTAGATTGTCTATGTGTTTGCTTTGTGCAAAATGATTGAGTGCTTGGGACTATGGCATCATCTTAATCAACTTGGAACTTTAGTCTCTCCAACTGCTGTGTTTTTCAAACCATGTCATGCATAGTTTATTTTCCTACCCCTGAATCATTCTGTAGGTTATGTATTTTTTGTATGTGGTGATGGGGAACTGTCTTACAGAAGCCTCACGTAGCCTGGAGAAACTGGTTCCCTTTACCCGAAGAAATGAATCTGTTCATCTGGACATCAAGAAGTTATTTGTGGAGCTAAAGCAGGTACGCTGTCATTTGTTGTCTGTATATTAGTTCTCATAAAGCTGCACAAGGTTACTTTGGGCGTGTGTACTACTTCCTAAGCAGAGTATCTAACTTTCCATTCTGTACCATTTTAGTCCATCTTTACTTTCTACTTCTTTTGGTCTTTTAAGTTTTATATTCAATTGTGAGAAGTTAAAATGGAGTGTTAATTAAATCTGTTACTTTATCCTCTAATGCATTTTTAAAGTGGTAGTGTATTCACTACATTTTAGATGTTGATGAGCAACTCTTCCTATGTCTGTGCTGATGTGCTTACAATGTTTGGGAAGGCCCTCAGGCATCCACAGATATGTGATACCACCGATAATTTAGCCATCTATATGTGCACTGGCAATGACTCAGAGGTGGCTTTCAAGCAAAGCAACCAGCTCCAGTCACTAAGGGAAGCTGTAAGTATTTCTGCGTTCTCCTTGTTTAAATTCTGCTTTCAGTGCCTTACTTATATTGGGATTACAAAGTGACATAAATTAATGAGGGCTACAGCTTGCTGCTTAGTGTTCGCTATTAATGAGCGAGTGTAACTGATTACTTAAACTGATTAGAATGTGCCTGGGGGAAAAGTACATGTGGTCCTGCGGGGCGAATGTGATGTTTTAGAGAAGTTATGTAGCTGTGGTTTCCAGAAAAAGAAGAGAAGACTTGAAGCCCTGCACATTAAGTGTGTTTTATGTTGGATTTCAAGAACGCTGTTGCAAAAATCCAAGAATCAGGACCAAAATCACAGGGGACTTTGCCTTTTCCTGGTTTCTCACTATTGCTCTGTTTACCATGAAAGGTCCTGCTTCTGCAGAAAGTAACTCAGGGACAACAGAACCTGCCAGATGTAGCAGTGGATGATTATTTGGGATGGCAAGAAATAGAAGAGCTAGCTGAAAATCATGCTTATTACTGTGAAACTGATCCATTGCTGAGTGCAGAGGAGGATGTCCATTTCAGCTCTTGTGAGGAACAGCTTCTCTTCTCACTGTATGTATCTCTCAGATGTACATAAAGGTACTGATGCCAGCAAGGAATAAGGTATTATAATAAGTGAATAAACAGATAATAGGGTTAAACCTCTGTTTATTATAAACAAATCTCTGTATCAATAAATTGCTTTAAAATAGGATGGGATATTATTATTCTTGTTTAGCTATGTGAAGCATGAGCACCATGCTATTAATATGGAGTTATGTTTACTGTGGGAAGATGTCCAAGATCATGAACTTAGTTGTCTTCTCACAAATTTGCCTGGATTACTGACACGTTTGAGAAACTTAATGGAGGAATTTACTATTAAAGTAATGATACCATTAGGTCTAAGCATTCAAGAATCTGTCAGAAATTCCATGAACTGAATTGGCAGCAGAGATTAAATCCACAAATATTAATAACATTTTAGACCGTAGAAAATGTATGTTACTTTTTGTCCCTTTTGCTATTGGATGCTGGTCGATTGCCTCCTGTGTTTCTAATTACATTTGAAATTGCCAGCAAGACCAGTAGTTTTACACTTTATTTTATGAGCATCAAAAGTACTAATAGAGCTAAGAGGCTCCTAGGAGCAGAAGTTTGTGTTTAAGTAAAATGAAGAGCAAGAAATGCTTTGTTATTGTTTGCTATTGTTATGCAGGGTGTTCTGTTTGCTGATTAATGCAAAGGCATACCCAGGACAAGAAACAGCATTTCTCGGTATTGTTTTCAATTTCAAAATGTTACGTTTAAATAAGAGAACCTTGTTGATGTCTCATAAAAGGCATTTTAGGATTTCTTTCTGTTCAAAAACCTCTGTGTAAAGTTGTGCTTAGAGTGGCATAATAACCATACTTCTTCAGTAAAGAAATGGGAAAAGGAATGTGGCCTGAAGATTGGCCTATTTGCTTCAGTTATTTTCTGAAGTCAATAGCACTGCCCATGTGCATAAAATAGTAATAAGTGTAGCTAAAGGTTTGCAGAGAATCTTCATGTATTCTCAAGCTAATTTTCATTGTAGAGAAACCACTGGATTAACCATACTATCCTGGTTCTCTGTGCCATTTCAGAATTAATATTACCCTTGAAGAATTTTTTTTTACTTTTGAGGAAAACCCATACTGGAAGTATTTAACAACATTTGTCCAGTGGATGTGTGAGGTGGCTCAGTACACAGATGAGGAAGCAGGCTCCACAGGAGATGAGTTCGGTAAGTAAACTAGTTACTCCACTGCACACGATTTATTCTGATTGCTCTATCTCTATTGTAGAGGACAGTATTTCTCAGAGAGGGACAAGTTGATAATTTTAACACTTCTAAGACTGTTTACAGTTTGCTCATTTGGTGAAATTAATGTAAGCAAAAAAACCCTTGTAATGTACTGAGCCTGACTTGGGAAAGTATCTGTAATTTTTAGTGCTGGATGGAAATTTCTTGCATCATCCATTTCTGTTGAGAAAATTCAAACTGGTTGAACCTGGTTGGAGTCTTTTTTTTTTTTTTTTTTTTTTTTTTTGCAGTGGTATTCTGTTAGGTAGACTTGTCATGTCCAGCATGTAAATGGAAGACCAACTGAGCTGGCCACTATGTAGTGATATTCCTGGACTGGTTTCAAATTAGTTGGTGACTTCATACTTGATTTCCTTCATCCCATCCTGTGTTTCATATGTCCTGACCCATTTGCTGTTAACCTTCTCAAAATATATTAGTTTTTTCCTTATTTGTTTGGAAAGAGAACTTTTTATGAAAAATTCTCAGGTGTCCCCAGAGGAATGGGAGAGATTTTAGCGATTTTAGATTTATTTCTAGTAAAGTATTTGTATTATTCTATTCAATGCTTTGTGATGCAAGTGGGCTAGGGAGCATGGCACAATACAGCTGATCCATGCAGATTAAAAAAAAAAAACTCTCCCTCAACATTACCATTCGTTTCTTTAAGTATTCTCACCACATTTCCAATGCTTATGTTTTTTTCACCACTTACATTTCTATCTTCTGAAGGACTTAGATGGCTTTTTTTTTTTTTTAACAACAATTATAAAAATTTATGAAGGGTCTTGATCTTGCTACAGGCATGTTTTTTTTTTCCAAATGTTTTTCTTTTTCTCCCCTCTGCTATTTTGTTCATAAAGCTAATCAGAAATGTGTTTAATACCTTCCATCAGTAAGTGGGCTGCTAAGGAATGAAAAAAAAAAAAAAAAAAGCAGTTGGTTTTAATCAAAGAACTGTTAGTGAAATAAACTGTTCAAACATGAATTGATTGCACAATTTTTTTTAATCAATTATAGTCCAGGTATTTTGGATTTCTAGGGATTGATAACTGATTTTCACAGGGCTGCTTCCTTTTTTTTTTACTGTAATTCCAAGGAGAAAAACCAGTAAAGTTCATTTCAGTTTCTGAGTGCAGCACTAAGAGCGCCTTTTATGTAACAAAATTAATTTATTCTTCTCTAGTCTTTCTGCAGTTTAGTTCAAAATATGTCTTTTATATTTCCTTTTCTTTCTTTAATGAATTGACTGATACAGATGTGTCTTCTGTACAGCTGATATTTATTGATAGTGTATTTCATTTGTTTGAATAGCCCAGTAGAATTAAGATAAAAACCCTTTACGAAAAACTGCGTATTTCATTCTTTTAACATCTACTTTAATGATTATCCACAGAGAGAGAAATGCAGGTCCTACTACATTTGTTAGAAGTTTTTCAGGCTGTTCGTGTGAGATGATCAAGTTGTTCATAAAGTTTTCTTGATCTGTGTTTTGGTATTGAAATACTTATTTTTTGCAGGTGGAGTAGAAGCATCTCTATGTTCTAGACAAAAGCTCGGTTGGGAGACTATCTTAGGTCATTATTTATTAGTATTTCTGCAAGATTTACCAGATTATTCCTCATTTATTTCATGGGCACGGTAAGGTTGAACTACTCAGTGAAATTTCTTTAACTGTGGAATCATTACCCCATCTCCACTTTGAACACTTGTAATTCTTGAACATAGTTACTGTGCCTTTTTCTTCCAAATAGCTGGTGCTGTTCGATGTTACTGGGAAGCAATATAAATAATGTGTTGTTACAAAGCCTGCTTATCAGTTACTTTATGCTTCTGATGAACAGTACAATAGAAGACATTTAATCATCACTCTGTTTAAACAAGAAAAAAAATACACCTCATTGAACAGCCTTAGACTAGATGCTGATTGCTGCCTCTGCTATTTAATGCTATTGTTTACTATGCTTTGCAGATGATCACAGTTAGAAAGCATTCTTATTTGTAAGTTACGTTTCTGGACTCTGACTTCATTTTTCATTATGCAGCTATTTAGCTCTCTGCTATTTCAATCCCTTGTTTAGCCTGTAAAATGAAAAAACAGAAAAATTAACCCCACCATCATTGCAATTAAAGATGAAGAATTGAAAGTTTAAAAGTGACTTCAGTATACTTTGGAATGTTGCCTCTACTGTTTAAACAGGCCACATTGTGCTTTTCATTCAAACACAACTTAATCGGTGTTTTAATTTAAAATGGGCTCTAGAAACAAGTAACTGATGATTTGGCTTTTCAAAATCTTATGATTTTGATATTGAGTACAAATTAAATATTTGTAAGTAAGATGAAATATCTGAAATACTGTTTCTAGAGCATGCACTGTTCCCTCTCTGCATTAGTACTATCAAAATGGACACAAAATCACAGAATCACCAAGGTTGGAAAAGACCTACAAGATCATCCAGTCTAACCATCCACCAGTCACCATGTCCCTCGACACAACGTCCAAACGTTCCTTGAACACCTCCAGGGTCAGTGACTCCACCACCTCCCTGGGCAGCCCATTCCACTGCCTGACCACTCTTTCAGAGAAGTAGTATTTCCTAACGTCCAGCCTAAATCTCCCCTGGTGCAGCTTGAAGCTATTGCCTCTAGTCCTGTCACCAGTTACGCACGAGAAGAGGCTGACCCCCAGCTCACAACGACCTCCCTTCAGGTAGTTATAGAGAGCAATAGGGTCTCCCAAGCTTCCTCTTCTCCAGGCTGAACAATCCCAGCTCCCTCAGCCACTCCTCATAAGGCCTGTGTTCCAGACCCCTCACGAGCTTTGTTGCCCTTCTTTGAACACACTCCAGGGCCTCAATGTCTTTCTTGCAGCGAGGGGCCCAAAACTGGACACAGTACTTGAGGTGTGGCCTCACCATTGCTGAGTGCAGGGGGACAATCACTTTCCTGTTCCTGCTGGCAACACTGTTTCTGATGCAAGCCAGGATGCCCTTGGACTTCTTGGCCACCTGGGCACACTGTCGGCTCATGTTCAGCCGAGCATCAATCAATACCCCCAGGTCCATTACTTCTACGCAGTCTTCCAGCCACTCTGCCCCAAGCCTGTAGCACTACCTGGGGTTATTATGGCCAAAGTGCAGGACATGGCATTTGGTCATGTTGAACCTCATCCCACTGGCTTCAGCCCAGCTATCCAGACTGTCCAGATCCCTCTGTGGGGCCTCGCTACCCCCAAGCAGATCCACATGCCTAGCCAACTTGGTGTCATCTGCAAACTTACTGAGGGTGCACTCAATGCCCTCATCCGGGTCATCAATAAAGATACTGAAGAGGACAGGCCCCAGCACCGACCCCTGGGGAACACTACTTGTGACCGGTCCCCAGTTGAATTTAGATCCATTTGCCACCACTCTCTGGGCTCAGCCCTCCAGCCAGTTCCTTACTCAACTGAAAGTGTACCTGTCCAAGCCACAGGCTGCCAGTTTCTGCAGGAGAATACTGTGGGAGACAGTGTCGAAGGTATTGCTGAAGTCTGAGTAGACTACATCTGCTCCTTGGTTGGTCAAGCAGGACCTGCCGTCCATGAACCCATACTGGCTAGACCTGATCCCACAGTTGTCCTGCACATGCTGCCTGATCTCCCTCAAGATAATCTGCTCCATAACTTTCCATAACTTAGCACTGAGGTCAGGCTAGCAGGCCTGTAGTTCCCTGGGTCCTCCTTACAACCCTTGTAGATAGGAGTCACACTGGCAAGCCTACAGTCTCCTGGGACCTCACCAGTCAACAAGGAGCGCTGATAGCTGATGGAAAGCGACTCAGCTATCACCTCCACCAGTTCCCTCAGCACTCTCAGGTGAATCTCATCCAGCCCCATGGACTTGTGGCAGTCCAGTTGGAGTAGTAGGTCTCTGACTGTTTCCTCCTGAATCGTGAGGTTTTAGTCTGCTCCCCAGCCTAGACTACCAGGTCAGAGAGTGGAGCACCCTGAGGATAACTGGTCTGACCTTTAAAGACAGATGTAAGGAAGGCATTCAGAACCTCTGCCTTCTCTTTATTCTCAGTGGTCACATTCCCAGCCTCATCCAGTAAAGGATGGAGATTCTCCTTAGTCCTCCTCTTACTGTCGATGTATTTGTAAAAGAGTTTCTTGTTCCTTTTTACTCCAGTGGCCAGGTTGAGTTCAAGCTGGGCTTTTGCCTTTCTGATTTTTTTCTCTACACATCTTAACAACTTCTCTGTACTCTTTCTGAGTTGCCTGTCCCTTCTTCCACAGGCGGTAGATTCTCTTTTTCTCCCGGAGCCTCAAGAATAGCTCCCTATTCATCCACACCGGTCTTCTTTCCCACTGGCTCATTTTGAGGTTCAGGAGGATAGCCTGCTCCTGTGCCTTTAAGACTTCCTTCTTGAAGAGTGACCAGCTGTCTTGGACCCCTTTAATTTAAAATCCTTCACAAACATTTTAAATGCTGTGTGTCTGGCTTTCTGCTTTTTAAGTACTAAAAGAACATACTTAAGGAGAAACTATTTTCGACCTCAGAACATGTGAGGTACTTAAAACAAAAGGTGTTTGACTCTTTGTGGCTTACATACTTGATTATAATTGCTGATAAATGCACTCTTTGTAACCCGGATACCAATATTCGGGTTTTAATTTGAATGTCTGTGACTTTTCAGGTTTTTCTGCCATGTTTTTGAAAACCAAAATGATCATCAGTTAAGCTAATTGATTCTTCTTTGACCTAAGTAAATACGACTATATTCTAAAATTATTATATTATATATGTATATATATATATATCTCAACTCTTACCTGTTTGTTAGGTAACTAATGAGAAAAAACAATTGTGCTTAATATTTCAGGAATTTAACATCTATTAAAAAGTTTTTGAAGACAGAAGAAAATTTATGGATTTCAAGTGAAAAAGAAATGGATCACATTTTACATCTTGCAGAAATCATAGAAGAAATTGTAATGTTTGACTTCTCAGCTCTTTCGAGCCTCCGATCTCTAATGGAAACTGCCTTGAGGAAAGCGATTATGTGGATGAAAAGAGAAGAATCCACCATAAATGTCTCACTTGCAGTTTCTGAACTCTATAATGAAATACAAAAAAATTTACAGGATCATCTGAGATTTTGGATGAAGGAGAAGACAGATTTTTTCTGGCAAATGGTGAAAATTGTGTCCCATGAACTTGAATCTAGGTTTTCTCACATAAGTCAAGTGGAAGTTGAGGAGGTACTGGAGTCTTTACCTAGATTTATGTTTTCCGTTACAGAAAATGAAAAAAGTCTTAATAGAAGCATACAATTGCTCAAAAATATCCTAACTGATTGGCGAGATTTAAATAGTCCTACATTGAACCATCTAAAATACATAAGTGAAAACTTTCTAAGGAATCTGTATGAGATTGTATCATTGTCTGACAGTCATGTCAATGCATCTTTCAGCATAGTTCGTGGAGTGAGTAATACCTCCTTTTCATTACTCTCAAATGCAACTTTTATATATAAAGTACAAGAGTTAGGCAAAATTGTTCCCAATTTCTTTAATGATATTCAAAAATTAAATATTAGTAGCATGGACTCGCTTCTTCAGATACTTTTCTCTTTTTATCAGAACACTGATCTGCTCTTAAATGCTGAGAGCAATAACGCTTTATTAATGTTTCTTTATAACACCTCAAAAGATATTTCATCCTTTCAAACATGGAATGATTTCCGAGACATGGACCGGGTTTCTGATTTTCTATCTGAAACTTTTGATCTTCTCTGGAACTTCACCAGTAAGTCACTCTGTGAGAAATTACTGACCTTCTACAATTACACAGAATTTCAGGCCCGATCTTTTGTACAGGAAGGCAAAGAAGAGTTGCAAGTTGTCTATATTATTCTGAGCAGCCTTAAAACCTTATTTTTAGATGAAGACCTTGAAGCAGCTGCCTTTTGTTATTTGGAACAATTTTTTGACATCTCCCCAGAATGCATCGTAAATAATGGGTGCATTGGCTTTTATCTATCAAACATCACTTCTGTAAATGATTCAGCAGAGGTTTACAGTCTCCTTCTGCTTCCATTGGACAGTGTTTTGTATAATATAACAAAACTGGAAGATAAGGTAAGTGTATCTTCTGCTTTGCATTGCACTTTTACATGGCTTCAAACCTGGACAGAGATTTTTGAAGAAACATCCAAAATCTTAAATTTGAATTCAACCTTTTTTGTTTATCTAAGAAATGATTTGAGAAACCTCTCTGATAGCTTTCTAAATACAACTCATATTGAACTGTGCAATAAAACAACTATGGCTATTGTTGAAGCTACATCAGCAATGAATCTGTTGAAAATGATAGTTGAAGGTGGTGATTCAAGTGACTGGAAAGATCTTGAAACTTACCTTTCTATAATTCAAAGTGTTTTTGAAAATGCAGTTTATGATTCAAGCTCACTTAAAGGTAACAGTTCAGATGATGTTTTAGAAATGATTGAAGCTGTGATAACAAAATTGCAGCAATCCATACTAAAGGTTGTTAATAGAGACGTTTTGAATTCTTGGTTTAATATGTTCATCTCAGGAAGATCCGAGGGAGAAAGGAATTCCAGTGAGTTTTCCATTGGGAATTCACTTCCTACTATTCTCAAACTCTCCCAAAAGGAACTTGGATTTGTTCTTGCTGAGATAAAGGACACTGCTGCTTTCTTAACATATGCACCTCTAGATAAATATTTGGTTTGTGCCAGCGTTTTCGAGAATATTACAAAATTAATTTTTGACAGTACTCTGAAAAACATAAACTATTCACAGGTGAATTTTTCATCCCATATTCGTTCCTTTCTCAAATCTTACAGTGTAATAGATGGAGTAGAGGATTGTGATGGGTGGATCCATGGACTTCATTATCTCAGTGAAAAATACAAGTCACCTTCTCGCCTTGAAAATGCAAAACATATTTTATTTCTACTGAAGTCTCTGGGAAACACTAAGATGGATGCTAAGCTAAAAAACATTGTGGATTTCCTTAATTTGATTTTCGATTTCATGATCCCTGAGTGCTCTGTAACTGGTTCTGATGTGATTTGTGTAAATGTTTATTTCAATATTATAGCAAGAACTTTAGAAGTTGTTCTCCCTGAATTTACTGTACAAAATGATACTAATGTGCTTGAATATATTTTTACACTCTTAAATAATTCTGGAGGACTAATACAAATGGCTGTGAATAATTTAATGGGCCACTCACAATATACATCAAATGATACCCATTTCAATCACACAGTCCATGGATCTAACAGCACTTTAAGGACATTGATTAATCCCTTCCAGAGTGTTCTGCTTTCCTCAATAGAACTTTTGTCTGAAATTCAATGTTTTCTCAAAAATAAAACTTTTGAAATGCAAGAAAACAGCTCCTCTCCTTTGGATATTGAGATTGATGAGAAAAATATCAGTTTGCTGATGGAGATCTTTGAAGCTGTGATTAGTAAACTCAATAAATTCAGCTCAAACTTGCCCCGTGAATTGCAGGGTAAATACAACACGTTTCTCGAGAGACTGACAGAAAAAGCAGCTCTGAATGGCAAACTGGTAGGAAAGGCACTAAAAATTTTCAAGTCTTCTAACCTTAGTAGTTTTCCAATAAGAGATGATAGAGAGTTTCTAGAGCATATGATGACCCTGGAGCAAAATCTGAAGAACATGGATATTGAGTTCTTGATAGGTCAATTCAAACAAGCCCAGAGGAGCTTGGACAGTTTCTTTAAAAATATCAAACCTCTGTTTATTGAGAGTTCTGACTTAGGGATGTTAATAGACTGGTGGGATGCATTTGAGAACAATACATGTAATTGGAACCTGACTGGCTTGTGGCACATCACACAACTTTTTCAAGAGGATCTCTCTGATGTAGAAGAGATGTTCCATCTTCTCCTTGATGTCATCAGCCTTATGGAAAGTCTAGCTCATGGAAACATCACAGAAGCACTAGCTGAAGTGTATACTTTTGTATTGACTCAAGAAGCAAAAATGCCAATGTTTACCAAAGAAGAAATCTCTAATCAAGTAGAAAGTCTACTAATGTTACTAGAGATGCTGGCAGATATGTCTGATGAACCTGCAGAGGCCTCAAATTGTTTCTCTGCAGAATTCTGCCGGATTCCCAAAACAGTAACACGTCAGAGTGATCCCACTTCCAAGCCTTGTGACTTTATGGAAAGTAATTTTTCTCTGAATCACGATGCAGTCTTACACATTGTCAAACAACTGAAACTCATTACTCTGAATGACAGTTTCTTGTGCACTATGGAAGACATTCAGACTGATATTACTCACAATCTCACTTGCTTTTTTCATCAGATTAAAGAATGGAACTCTATTCTTTTGAAGTTTTCTGAGCTCCATCATATAAACAGTTCACTTCTTAAAGAACTGCTAGCTTTTTGGAATGAGCTATACCTCTATGCTGTGCCTTTGCAGGCAAATAATACAAACTCAACTGTCAACTGTTCCTCCACGTCAAAGAGAAAAGTGGCTGTACAAATCATAGAAACTCTGAGTAGTATGCCAGCAGCAGAAATGGAGATGTCTGAATATGTTCTTGAACAGCTGAATGATCTTTACGGTGGTTTAAGCTGGAACAGGCACTCACGAATATCACTTATAGAGACTGTTTTTCCTTATGTCAAGAACATGACAAGTGAAGTTTCTGGACTCTTGGATACAGAAGCTGTCTATTCTTTTCTTTCTGTATTTCAGCCTTTAATGACTCTGTCTTCTGTTGGAAACCAAGCTTACTCAGTGCTTATGGTATTATCATCTTTAAATGGGAACAACAATATATCTGATAACATCGAGAACATCTGGTTTCCTGTAGTTAAAAGTATAGAAGATTTGTTGTTGAATTTTAATGTGAGACAGTCACTTGCGGTGATAGACCAAGAGTTTCAGTTATTAAGGTTAGCCACTGGACAGTCCTCTTCAGTGACTCTTGATGTGTTAATACAGCAGTTTAATACATCATCTGTAGAGGCTGTATTAAGAAAACTTGAAGACATACAAGAGATTATGAACAGCTTTCTGTGTGAGTGTAATAATCAAAGTTATTCCAAAGTGATGCAACCTTTAGTTCTTCTTATGGCTAATGAAAAATCATCAGATCTACTGCTGGTTGTTAAAGATATTATTGACTTTCTGGAACTATTCCGAAATAAATCTAAAGAAGATCACACTGGTATGTTGTTTGTTGATAATCTTAGCAGAGAAATACTGAATACTACTTACACTGCTAATTCAGTTTTTCAGAACTTTCTTTTTCATATTATTGCTGACCTTGCTGATACAAAAGAAGCTCTGCATGCAAACAATACTGAGCTTCAGATAGTTGACTTCGTTGATTCATTTTTTGATAACGCACAACATGGAAATGTTTCTGCTCTGTCACAAAACAGAACTCTGGAGATGATGCAAGAAATGTTGCAAATTATTTTTCCCTATTTCACAGAACATAACAGGAATAAAATAGCTTTAGTAAAGGATTTAAGGTAAGCAGTTTCTATGTACTACTTCAAACATGTGCCAAAATCCAGCAGTGACAAAATAACTCTTTGTATGTAGATTGCTCAATTTTTTATTAATTACTGTTGTATTTCATTTTTGTACCTTTGTATAAAACAATATTGTTTCCTGTTATTTTGTGTATACTAGACATATTTTGTATCAAATTATATCATATGGTTCAAGTTCTTGATATACTAAGTTATCTGTATTGATGCTCAAGGTGATTTCTTTGGAATTATAGGATCAAATATTTCAAGAAACTGTTTGCTTTAAAAACTTTGTAGCTCTGAAAACTGAACCACAGTTTCATTCAAACTTTGTACAACCGACAAACTATTTTTTTGTGACTAGGCTTCAGGGTTTGAATGAACATGTGCTCTGAACTCGTACACAAAGTAATTCAGGTTTCTGCACTACCTCTTCAAGCAATTGATTTTGTGCGCTTGAAAACAAAAAACAGATTACAGCACACGTATTCATTTTCTTCAGTGATGAGAAAATTCAGGAAGCGATTAGTTCTTGGTGTAAGGGGGAAAAAAAACAAAAAAGTTTCTATTCATGTTATGAGTGATCCTTCTTTTGAAAACTGGGACCAAGAGTGAGTAAAAGTAACTTAAATTTGATGATGCCTTATGCACACAATATATCCCTTAGATGGTATGAGTACAGTACATGTACTTATACATATATATATACATGCATACATATTCATATATGAATATTAAGTTTTTCACCTATGTATATATATAATATATAGTTGATACATATAGTTTTATGTATATATACATAATCATGTGTATTAACCATAATGTGTACATTTTAAGGTGTTCAGTTTGACAAATGTAATTTCTGAAGGAAACTTCAGCCCATGATCAGTTTTGTCATGTTTCTGAAATATAATCTAAGCTAGCAGCAGAGAATTTCTCCTTTTGGGAAACATTTACTAACAACTTATTTAATAGAAGTGCTGCTGGACCAGATTTGCTGCATTTAAGTCATGCTCAGTGAATCTCATGAGAAGGTTGCTTCAGAAAGCTCTAGGGGGTCTTACTGATGGGACCTATGGTCCTACTTATATAGCCTAACAGAGAAACAGTGTAATTAAGTCGTTGTGTGACTCCAATACATTATTTAGACATTTAAGATCAATTTTTATGCAAATATAGTATTAGCCCAATCCACTGAAAAATGAAAATCAATGCTAGAAATGTGGTTTATTTTTCCAAAATGCTGATTTTCAGAGGTGTTGTGTGTTCTGCTCTTTGCTCTCAATTCTGCAGGTACTGTGAGCAATGTGTTTCTTAAAACTGGCTTAACAACAGTTATGATTTTACTAAAATACTTGATGATGTTTTATCTTGATGAAAAACTGTTTTTTAATTCCATAGAAACACTATGTTCTGATTCTGAAACAGTTCAGACAAATACTGGATTAATGGCTAGTCGTATAACTATTAATATTAAAATCCTACCATGGTTCATTAATGATTGCAGTTGGGCGTAGTCACTGGAAATTTGTTGTGGAATGCTCATTATGAAAATAAGACTTTCTCATTAATCTTTCCACAGAGCATCTAAAATATGCCAAATTCTTCAGAAACATTTACAACCTGCTAGTGTTCTACTATTGCATAAGTTCCAGTTTGCCGTTTTGAATATTCTTAAAATCATCTCAGGTTGGTTACCATGCATGTGTCTGTTTGGAGCACTGTCTGAGCTAGCTGTATTGTTAAGACTTTACTCTGAGAAAACTTTTGTAAAAATGAATTAATTTGGGTGATGCAAAGCAGTGCAAGCATACTAATGCAGGGAGATGAAACCAGCAAAGGCACAGGAAAATATTTTGATCTCAAGAAGGGATGGTTTCTGGAGTGGCCATAATGATTAAAAATCTCAGTGAAAGCAGTTGGTCTTGCAGCTCCTCTCCTATCATTTTTAGCTGTGGACTCCTTCCCTGCTTCCCGGGCTTGGTCTAACACACCAGGACCTCTTCCTTCCTTCCTTGATCCAACTCACAGAACAAGTGGAAGTCTGTATAGGCATTTGGGTTTTGTCCTCCCCCCCCTTATTTTTTTCCCCTGGATTTTTTTCTGTTAGGTTACTGAAGCGAATGAAGTTATGGTGGTTTTTTTAATGATCAAGAGTCTGCACAAGGCAGCGTTCATCATATATCTATATGTATATATCTACATATATATATATGTATATATATGTATATATATATACATATATCTATCAATAATAGAAATGAAAAATAAAGGAAGTTTTACCTCCTACTTCTGAGTAGATTATGGGTCGATTATAATGCCGCTGAGGCAGCGGATTGGCTAGCTGTAGCTGAATAACTTCAACAAATTGTTCTGTATGAATGCCTTTGACTGACTTTTTCATGTTGGCATTAAAGTAGAAAACACTGAGAAAGGCCATGTATTGTCATAAGGGTATAATTTCTTATTATGTAATGGTGCACAGTGATGGGAACTTAATCTAACAAGTCCTTCTTGCCCTCCAATGGAAAATAAAATTGGTCAGATATATTTCTTAATGCCTTAAACACATCAGACTTCTGTGTTTATTTGCTTTTAGAATAAATCCACCTTTCTCTGTCCCTTTTTGTTTGGATAATTTTTCATTTGTTGGGCAATATATATGTATTTTTAACTGATTAAACTTTGGACTCTTTCTCTTACAGAAGAAACAGTTGTCACTAGCAACCTTTTCTGTATTGTTACACAGTGTAAAGATGGCAAAATGCGTCACTTAGTCATCTCTATAATTGAAGGAATCACTCTGGTTCAAGATCATTATCAGGTTTGAACAATTTTCACACCTATAGGTGTTGTTTACAGAATGAGTAATACTTGGAAGACTAATGTCAGCATTTTTCTCCTGCTTTCGAAATGATCTGTCCCCATGGGGCTATATGAAACTGATGTTTGTATGGGTGTAGTTCTAAGGCATGTTATAGTGATACACAGAAGGAATTCCTTATGTTAATGAGCTTTAAAAGATATAAATATAACTTGGATTACAGTAACTAGAATAACTCAATTGCCATTCAGTACCAAACAGCAACCCATTTCAGTTCTTTTAAATTTTGTGATGCTGCTAATCTCATGAATAAGAGTACACTTATACTTCAAAACTTTTACAGGAACAGCTGGAAAATCAAGCTAAGTACAGAGATGTTCAGTTTAAAAATGGCAATTGTGGTTACCAGATGGAGACCGTGTTTTTTTTTTTTTTTTTAACAGTGTATGAAATTACCTGAAATCCTGGTTGGGAAGCAATAGCATCTGGCATTTAGTTGGATTCATCCAGAGCCAGAAACAGGCCTTTGGATATCACACACAGATGTGTGCACATCTGTGCATGTACACACAAGTATAAAATACTAACTTCATGCTTTTAGTGCAGAATTTATCTCCTCTCTTCATGAAGTAGCTCTTGTAGTCTGTATTCTGTCTACCTGGAGGATTTGCTGACTTGAATGGAAGTTCTTCATTTTAAGGTGAACAGGCATAAGAAGCAGCACTCATATCTTAAAGCAGGCTTTTGCTGAACAAATATATTTCTCTAATCTCCATTGCTCTGTGACAAACTTCTGCAAAAATAAAAAAGCAAGATCAGAAATGTGAATATGCAGGAGAAAACATAAGTAAAAACTACACAAAGCGTGATGCAAGAAAGCTCTTGTATATGGGTATCCAGAATTTTTGAGTTTGCTAATGAAAATAAGAAAATGGTTAGCCTAAAATAAAAACAATTTTTTTTTTAAAATGAAATTTCAAGTAAAAATGTTGAAATTTCTGTTATGGGATGAACCCCCTTGATGTTAGAGGTCAATTCACAAAAGTTTTTGTTGTTTCCAAAACTCAAATCTTTGAGAACGCCTTGGTTCTGGAAAATCTTTTCCCCGTTTCAAACAAAGTGAGTAAATTAGTAGTACTTTATCCACGTTGTCATTTGAAAATATGCATTATTAGATCGCCACGACTACCTATATCAAGCAATAATAATCAGCCTCATGAATTTGCTAACAAAATGATTGCTGTGTTTTGCAGAGTATTGAAAGAATGTGGATGACTTCCAACAAGGGAGACTGTGAGAGCATGGCACATATAAACCTGAAACTTTCTAATAATCTAGAGAGCTTCCTGAGAGCCTTACAGAACACCACTGCTGGCAGCTGCGACTGTCAACTAATGTTGGAGAATATCCAGAGACGCTTGCAAAAGTAAAGCCTTTTACATTTTGGTACCCCAAATGGTTCATGTTAGTGATGTTATTTTGTGCACATGTTCTAAATTTTGCAGTTACAGGATAAATACTTTTAATCACAGTCTTTTTTTTTAATGGTTCATGTAACTGAAAATTGAGCAAATACAATGCAGAGATTATTTAGGTTCCTATTTAGCAAAATTCTGGATATTTCATACTTTTGCTGAGCACTTATAGCTAATCTTGGTTCATGAGTGCTTGTAAACTGTCAGCACTGGGCTCCAAATAATTTCAAACAGTTGCTTAATTACTTGAGGCAAAATAATAAATTTTAAGTAATTTAATGAAAAAGCTACTATGTATTTCAAATTAATTGTATTTCAAATTAATTGTCAGTTCAAAGTGGCTGCTCTTACAATTGTTGCTATTGTAGTTTGTCTGATTATTTTGATAGTACGATTGAATGGTCTGTGTGAATTATTGAAATAACATGGAGGAATGTGGGCACTGGGGTTTTTCTTTTGGACTGTAGTCCCATATCCAGTGTTTTAATAGTAAATTTCTGAAGCGTGTATGCTCTTTATTGCTTAGAATTAGAGTTAATCTGTTACTGGAATGTTTTGCATCTCTAGGTTTTAAAACTCTGTGCTCAGTAAAACGTATGGAAGTGAGACATTACTAGACCTGTGCTTCTCCTGAAGCCATTATTTGTGGAGCACTGCAAACACAGACATCTTCCCATCATGACATTCTGATTTAGGGAAGAAATATGATAGTCTCTGCATTACATAAAAGCAGCATACAGAGGTCTGCATAGGTGCTTTCTGGATGCACAGTGTATGCACAGAACATAATGTGTCTGACCTTTTTCTTCAGGACTATTTCACTGTGCATGATACTTCATATACATACTGAAGTCAATGATTTAATTCTGGTAAAGTGTGAATCTATGGTTATCGTTACAGACTGATTGAAAAGTCAATGATTTAATTCTGGTAAATGTGAATCTATGGTTATCGTTACAGACTGATTGAAAATTGGGAGATACAGTTGTTGGAAAATCCTGTGGTAGCTTTTCTCAGCAATTTTAATTTTTTAAATGGTGAGTTATGGTTTTCTTCAGCACTTTGAGTCACTCCTACCTATTTATTTTTTTTGCAAGACAGTATTGTAGTTTTCAAAGTGCTGAGGGATATTCCTTATGGAGAGTGACCTTTAAATCTGATGTAGAAGTAACTTATACAGTATGAAATTTTAATGCCCTTTATGACCCCTCATAAAAAAATCTAGAGAAGAGTCTTCAGTCTCTGGGGAACTTAATGAAGCAGGATGGATAGCTCTATTTTTATTTTCTTCCAGAGATGAAAGTCAAAGATTATGTGCAGAATATTACTGAGTTGAGGTTGGACATTCTTTCTTCTGTCAACATTTCTGAAGAAACCATCAGTAGCATCTTGGAAGCTAATATCTCTTTTTCAAAGGTAAAAGATTAAAAAGAAATGTTAAATAAACACAATAACCCAGAGCCAACTGAAACAAAAGATGAATTATATGTGGAATCTTCTGTTTTCATTTGTAAATTCTACATGGAAGTCTGTGGGATTTGGGACTTGAAAACAACGATGTGAAATATTAAGACAACAATTTATAGTAGCACTAGTGTTAACTAAATTGAGCTGCTTCATTACTCTTAGCACTGTTTTGCGTTGTGCTGACACTGAATTTGAGCTTTGCTATCTTGTTAGTTTTTGTTTTCCCACATTTGAGTCTAGTACAGAGTATTCTGATTTGTTCTGTATTCTTTGGTTTGCTCCTCATTGTTCTTTTCACCTGGATTTTGCTTCACCTGTATTTATCTTTTTGCTTGTCCATTGTATATTGTCTGAAGAGTGGATAGAATAAGTTCTCTGTGTGAAGGCCTGTGTTTATTACATTTGCTGCTGTTTCCTGTGATCCCTGTGATCATACAGTAGAAATCGTGATAACTGCTGACTAACTGCAGGTTTTCTCTCCCATTAATGCCTGTGTGACTGAAAAGAGTTGGAGATGGATTTGGCATAAACTGATCAGGTCAATCAAGCAGCCACTGGATGTCACTGATGTTCCACTTGCAGAAATGATTGCAAGTTTTGTTCATGAAAAGTGTGGCTATTAAAAAGGCAGTTCATACAGTTGTGACTACTTATAGATGATTTGTTCTTCTACTCCTTTGGTGGTATGGCTGCCTTTATTGTTAACTTGTTATTTTGATACCATAAATGGTAATGAGAGAAGTCATCTGGAAGTGATTCAGTTAAATGGGTTTCTGTGCACCTTCAATCTTTTGGAATAATAATGCTAACTGACTGAACTCTCTAATGATTTTCTATCTTCATCTTTTTTTTTTTTTTTTTTTTTTCTGGCAAAGTACTATGTAGAGTTAAGATATATGTACACATCTCCCATTTGTGTATTTATACAGAATTCTTTTTATATGTATACACACTTAAATCTTTTTCCTGTTCAACTGGAGCACTTTAGACCTGCGTCTCTTAGTGATTATATACTAATAATTTTTTAAGCTATATCTATTTTAAGCATAGTTTATTTTGCCATTTTCAGAAAAAACTAATGACACACACAGGCCCTGTGCAGATCTATATGACTGTGACTGTATTGCACTATTGTGCTTGCTTCTGGGATATTAAGAGTGAGCCTGTAAGCTGCTCATACTTGCTGCACTTAGCTTTCTGCCTCAATGTTATGCACTGGCCATTCTCATTGCAATGGGACTGTGTTTCAGAACTATGCAAAACCTTTACTCTCGAGATTATAAGCATTCATTTACTGAGCATAAAGAGTTTGGCATAGCTCTGGTACTCACAAAGCTGCAAAATGAGTTCAGAAGGACTTCGGCCAGTAGATAAAGTACTGAATGGATAAGAGGTGGAGTGAAACTGCAATGTTTCAAATTGCATAACAGAGTCCAATTTCCATCAAAACAGGAAATCCAAATCAATACCTTTTTTATGCTGCATGCAGAATTATATTTACACTCATATCTGGTCTCTGTACATGCACAAGCAAAAAGTGAAAATTTAAAAGCACAGGAAATGATTTGGCATCATGATTCTATGATGACAAAATTATGGGAAGAAGTCTGAAATTCAAAAGTTTGCAGATTAAAATGTTCATAGGAACTAAAGAATTAAATTGCGTATCTAGGCCAACTGTGGGTCCTAATTAGATTCTCTTGTGAATCATCTCCAGCACTGGGTGTTGCTATCAGCATTAAGTGGAGGCAGTGCAAGTGGATGCTGTCCCGGGGAGTACTGTAATGGAGCCCTGAGTTCTGTACTGTGGCTCTAAACTGTCATTTTCCTGGACTTGCTGCCATTTGCTTTCTTTCAGACATTGCAGGAGAAAGAGGAGCTAAGAACTGCTTATATATCTGGGCTGAAAGCGTTTGTTTTTGTGACATTTTTGTTAGAAGAAAAGAAAGTCAGTATCTCAGCAAATTTTATTGTAGTCTCACCATAGGTCTGCTTAGGTTTTTATCCCTTATTCTGTTAAACAATAACACCTCAAAGGAGTGTTGAACTAAGAAATGCGAGCTGGGTCAGAGTGATCATGTCATGTAGGCATCTCTAAGTGTTAAATCTGTGCGTATAATCTGAAAAAAAGTCCATGTTGTTTGATTTTACAATGATTCACGTATTTGCATTTTGGGAGTCAGGTGTTTCTGCTACAAAGAGGTGTATCTGCTAGAATGTATATGGACAGCATTCTAAATATGCCTGCTTTAAGGTATCAATGAGCATATAATTGACCTGTTCGCAAATAAAAGTGAATGCTTATAAGAAACACACTTCATCTGTTTATAGGAATATGAGTACATACCAATCTGGTAGAAAGCTGGATAGTTCATTCTTTCAGTTTTGTGGAGAACTGCAAATTGCTATGCTACTTGAGAAATTCTCATTTTATTTACTACAGAGGAAGGTCATGCATTCCAGGAAGACAAACTTTTAATATGCATACATTGTGATAGGTTTTTTACAGTGCCTTTGTGGTAGCCTTCACACAAAGATGTGATGAAGAAGTACTTAGCCTCTTGCTCAAGCTACCTGAAAACAGCAAAACTTCCCTGGCAGTGGAAGAATTATGTTCTTTACCAGCACTGGATTTGTACACCACATTTGTACTGATTATACAGAATTTGAACTTACGTCATATAATTTACATGGTAAGATTATTTAGTTCCTGTGCTTTTCTTTTGAAGGTGGTCTAAAGCGTGCGGGAGATAAATAGTTCAATTAACAACTATAGTATTTTGTTGTTTCAAATGTTTTCTGTGGAAGCAAGCACTGGGCATGTGCTGCTTTTTGTTCTCATTTAGCTCCGCAAAGAAAACACAGTTGAAGAATAGGGTTGGTAGATCTTATTGTATTCTGTACCTCTCTTCCTCAGGAAAATTATCAGCGAGGAGTTAATTATGAAAGCAACAGAAAAAGCACAGGAGGTCTGAGACTTAGCTTTATTAATCTTTTGCAGAGTTTGCAGTTCATATGATTGGTCACTTGTTAATCTGTGCTTGTGAAACACTGATCTGATGTCACTGGAATGAAAAACAAGAACAGGGGCCCTCATTATGTGCAATACAAACTTATTTCCTAGTACAAAATTATATCACCCTGGAACGCATTTTATTTTCTGTAGTAATCATGCTGGAGTTCAGGTGGTGTCTTCAGGAAGGACATAAATATGTTTTTCCAGCTCACAGGATGACTCTCTCTTTAAGGGCAAACCACCCATATTTCATGTGATCTCAGTCAGATAACTTTGGTTCATAACATCTCTATGGTTCTTAACAGTATCTAACACAACTGAATGATTATAATAACAGCTTTGTCTGTTGGCATCCACTCTGTCTAATGCAACTGAAAACACCCTACAGTTATTTACTCTGGTGGAAAAGTTCTAGAGAACTTATGATTGTGATAGGAGACAGTGTTTGCATACTCCTGGAAAATAACTGGAATAATAGAGGGTCAAAACATAAATGAAGGGGATGCAGAAATCTGCAGCAAATATGTGCTGTGTCTAGATCTGTAGATTATCTGGAATTGAATGTGGGTTTCAGTGAGATGTCTCCACTCGTTAGAGCAAAATTACTGGATGGAATTGGTGATAGTTATTTCAGATCTTTTGGGTCACTGAAAACAAGATACTTATAGCATAGTCAGGAAGAATATTTTGTTTGACAAGCATAGATGCTGTATTTACTTTATGTGCTGCATTTAAAGCTATAAAAAAGAAAACCAACAAAAGAAACAAAGAACAAAGAAACTTCACAAACAAACAACAAAAAAACCAACAGAAAATAATGCTTCCAAAAATAAAGTTCTGCTTTCTGGAGTGAATGCCAACCTAGAGTGGCAAAAAGGAATCAAAAACAATACTCTTTTTTACTGAACTCTAATGAAGCATAATGAATTCCTAGTATTGAATAAAAAATTCTGTCAGCTCATCCTAAATTATTGTGGAAGTTTTGCTAACTTTTTAATCAAATTCAGGTTTATTACACGGTATTTTTTTTTTTTAATATATGAATGTAGGTGAAAGCTGGAAAGAATATTAGCATTAGACAGTATTATAGTAGAAAGCATCTTATTCAAAGACAGGTGGATACAATAAAGATAGAGGAAGCAGATGGGAGTATATAATGGGATTATGTTGATTTTTATTGTCATGCATAGGCAGGTAACTTAATCAGTTTGCACTGCCATAATAATGAAATGGCCTATAAAAACAAAGGAGAGAAAGCAAACTCTCAGTGCCGAAATGTGCATGGTTACAACAGCAAAAGGCCAGATGAACTTCTGTCAAGTAAGGAATGAAACGCACATAATTATTTTATGTAAAAGGCAGTATATACTAAAAGTGGAAAGGGAGGAACAGTATGAAAGAAAAGTATGTTTTCTAATATGATTCCTAAAGCAACAAAAGTGGCCACTAGATTTAATTTAACTTATATTTTAAAAATATTAAACTGCTGCACTAGACGCCCTTAATCTGTTGAAAGAAAAGATATCATTTACACTAGATTCTAAGGGGGCAGAATGTTGCAGATACCATTAGTGTGGAAGTTGGGTAGGACAGCTTGGCAGTTATAAGCATATTATTTGGATTTACATTTCTAATTTGTCGTAGGCAAGTTCTAGAATTTCAGATATACTTCTTTTGGTGAATTTGAGAGTACTAGGGAGTCTTGTTAAATGTGCATTGCAGGAACATTTGATAATCAGGTTTAGAAATAAAATAACTTTGAATGTTTCATCAAAAGTTTTAAATTTCTTCTTGCACATGAAATATATTGTCATGTATTTTCCTTCTATTCCAAGAATAAGATACCATCTGAGATGGGCAATGTACTAAGCACGTTACTGGATGTGGTCTCTAGTATCAGCTCTCTTCTCAGTAAAGTCCAGCATGTAATGGAAAACCTTCCAGTGTTCCTTCAAGCAATTCAAAACATTGGTATGTTTGATGTCTCTGCATTGCAGCAGGTATGTGTACGATTTTCACTGTGCAAATTTAATTTCCATTTTGATGTTTGGGATGTAAAAAAGGAGGATTGTTAGTAAAATTTTATACTAGAAAGTTAGGAACTTAGAGGAAGGAGTGTCCTTTTCAGCCTTTTCAGCCTGTGCTGTACAGGAAGTTGTTAATGAAGATGTTTTTTTTGTTGTCTTTTTTTTTTTTTTTTTAATTAACTAACCATGTTTAGCAGCTACTTTGTTAAGAAGTACCTTTACTTTTTTAAGGGATAAGACTTAAGATAGCACTTGCACTTCTTGAATCTGTTATGAAATTCTTGTTTTGTCTGCTTTAGTGCTTTTATGCCATTGTTCTACTTGCTATTAAGAAATAAATTCCTTTTGTCCCTGTTCTTAAAGTTACTGTGTACACATTGATGCTGCTGGTACAGTGGTGGATCTTAATTAGTATTTAATACTAATTAAATATATTAGAAAGAAGTCTCTCCACCTTTTAAGGAGAGTCCGTTTCCATAAGAAGACCTGCTGACAATTCTGGCATTGCCTTCTCTATTTGCTGCTCTGAAAGCTTAGGGTTGAATCTGGTGCTAAATGACAAAGATCCCTCAGTGGTTAACAGTGCAAACTTGTTAATGACTGCTGTCTACAATAAGCATTGCCTTAAACACTGTTGTCCCTTGTGATCTGAATCTTCTTGTGAGCTGCTCTTCTGTATGACTAAATGACGTTAATAAGAACATTAATCAATTTATTGTGTTTACCTGAACTAGAGACAGCATATGTCTTTTTCAGGAAAAATCATTTGCCTTCTGAAATAAATGTACTGTATTGGTTTGGAGCAATAATTTGATAAAGCATTAATTTCTTTTCTTCATATACCGTTTGTCTCCATAGAAGAATGTGTTGTGGTGTCTTGCCATATTAAACATCACAGTAAAGTACCATTATTTCCTGGGGCATTGTTCCACTCATCACTGAGTATAGATTTGCTTTCTACTTTTCTTTCAAATATTGCTATCTAAATTTGATACTTCAGACAACATTTTTTTTTTTGCCCAAGTAAGCAATTTCACCATTTTTTTCCAATTCTGCTGATGTCAACACAATAGAGAGTTCTTGTTCACATCTCTGTCCAAAAGTAAGAATATCTATTTTTTTACACCGTCCTTTACCCTTTGGTTTCATCAAAATTTGAATGATCTTTAACCTCCCTCTACTTTTTCAGGAAAATATATATATATTTTACTTTGTCTGCTCAGTAATAATTTTGAATTTTTAAAATTTTCTTTGCAAGCTGTAATTTACCTTGACTTTTGGGTTTACTGGCTTGAATAGCTGATATTCCTACTCCAGAAAAATTAGGTCTTTAATTTTTTTTTTTTTTTGCTTGTCATATTCTTTCTAGGTATACAGCTGTCCAGTTAGATCAGAAATCCCAATATTGGGAGGTTTTTTTTGCCCATTTGAGCATCTGGTTACAGATAGCTTTTTAATCTTCGGTGCCCACTTTTCCATAAGTTAGTTGGCAACTAAGTTGACTGAGGTTTTTTTAATATATATTCTTTTATTATTATTTTTTAAATATTTTTATGGGAGACTACTTGTTTCAACTTAAAAGCCTTGATTGTGGACATTCTTCATTTAGGTTAATCTAGAACTAGTGGATCGAAGATAACTTTTATGAATATCCATCCTATGTAGTTCTCCCACTTAATCAAAGCAAAATTTTAGGAAACATCCTATTGATTCAGTGGATCTTTAGTTGAAAGGCAGTAAATAGATTCCAATCTGATGGCAGCAGCTCACTGCATAAATATTCCTTATTTGAATTTCAAGTTATTTTGATTGGAACCAGAATTAATTAGGGAATTTGTGCTCTTTGACTGAAATAAGCCTCATTTATCCTTCTGGTGCCATCGCAAAGAAGGATTTAAAATGACTTTATTCAGTTTATGAAGTTTATTCCTCCTTACCAGCAGACTGATTCCAGAGCTGTAGGTGATGGTGTTATGAAATCCAAATGTAACTTGTTTATTATGTACATATGCAAAAAGTCAGGTTCTGATGTCAGGTGTTTTAAATAACACTTGCTAGTATTTCTCCAGGAATTAACAAAGAAGCACCTGGCACTTGAATAAACACATTGATCACAATAAACAGTTTCTAACAGCATAACCTCTAAACTGTCTGTGATCTATTATTTATGTAAAGAACTGTACTATTTTGAAAAATGACTCTGCTGTCAAAAACAACAAAACACAAAAAAACCCCAGTGAATCAAATGTTAATATCAGTGTCAAGTATTTTAGCATATCAAAACACTTTTTCTACTTACAACCTTTGCAGTCTCAAAATGCTATCTGATAATCCATTTATGTTCTTCCTCACATGCATCTGCAACAGTGATATGTACCATGTGGATCAATACTTTCTTTGGTTATACTTTTGCAGCGTATTGTCTTCTAGCTGTATCCTCTTACTTATGGCAACACCTGTGTAGCCTACTGTTAGACAGCAGTTGCAAGTGAGCATGTTATCTGAAAAAAGAAGCTTCACATTTTTGAAGTGTGGTTAATGATGGTTCTTAAGCCATAAAAGCAGTCAGATTGCTCCCCTCATTAGATGTATGCTAGTCATGAGCAAGTGGTAATTGTAAACACTGGTATGATTCAAGATGTGAAAAAACTATAAGTGTATCGAATAAGTTACAAGATGTATTTGAAAACTGAGCTTTTGTGATGCATGCTTTTTTTTTTTGTTTGTTTTAGCAACTGTTTTCATTGTGAGTATTCCTACGCAAATTGACTTCAGTTGTTCCTGCTTTTTCTGATACAGGAGTAGACTTAGTCAAAGTTGTAATCCAGTTGTCTTCATATTTCCATTTCTTTTGAGTCTACCCAATACAGTATTTTTCAAAGTTTAATGTAATGATACATTACTGTTTTTCAGTACCCTGTCAACTAAAACTGCTATAGCTTTTTTTTCCCCCATGACAGAGGTGATCAGGAAAGCAGAAAAGATCACAGCAGGCCCTCGTTTTTGTAGGCAGTTTCAACAGTTCTGTTGATTTCCTTGGATGGTGAGAACACCAGGACTACTCCCTGAAGCTACAAAAAAAAAATAAAATAACTGGGTCATCTGTATTTGTTCTAGTTCTTGCAAGGTGGACAGTTCAGAAGTTCAGCTGTTGGATCCCTTGAGTCTGTAATCAAGGCAGTATGTAAAGAAGAATCTCCGTTTTTCAGCAGTGCAAACCTGTTCGTTGATATGCCCAGAATCACGGGACTCTTAGAGGATGATATGGGAAAATACGGGATTCCTGAAGATTCAAGTGAGAAAGTCTATTGATCACAAGTTGCACATATACTTTCAGAGCTTGAAGATTTTTTTCCTGTTTAAATGGAAAATACCAGTTGACGAGTCAATTGATATTGTAAACCTAAACACGAGGGATGATCAATAGAAGTTTTGCTACTGAGAGAGAATTGTGATGGGACGCAAGTGATTCTAGTTGTTTCCTGTCCTTTCAAATGGATAATCAGTAAGAATATTCATTCCTTAGAGACTTACTGTGCTTTAAGGAAAATCTCATTTAGTTTACAAATATATCTTTGAGATATGAAATGGAAAAATCTATTGTTGCATACCTTTCTTCTTTGAACATAACATCATGGTGGTATTGTGCAGTAGAATATGCAAACTTTCTGGAAAAGATAACTTTTTAATAGTTGAAATATCTATTCTTTATCAAATGCCAAGAATGTCTGTTCTCTCATAATTTCACCTCTGCTACCTTTCTTCAACATACTTTTGACTCATTCTGATTAATTTAATACTGTTAATAACCTTGTTGGTGTCTGGATATAAGAGAAGAATGCAAAAGATCTGTGAAACAGGACTCTGCTTCTGCAGTCTTGGCTGTATCAGCAGGGAGCCAGAGCTCTGCTTTAGCCATGTTCATTTGTGTGCAGGAAAGTCATGGCAAACTCAAATTAGCAACCCTTCTGTGTCTTTTGGCATATTGCTATTTTTGACTAGGCAGTTCAGAGTCTCTTAATTCTTTGCTGTCATTTAGCAATGATTGGCACTGAAGGAAGTAGGAATCTGAACAAAGAACAAGGTGTTCTAAATGTTTCATTTCTGACTTTTGTTTCTATTATATCTGACCTGAATCTAAGTATTATTGGCTTAATTTTCCATTATGTACAATAATAATTATCTCCCTTAAGGTGTAATGATGTTTAATGGCATATTTGTAAATCTGCTCATAATTTAAATAAATAACGTGGAGGAGCTATGTATAAATATTTAAATGCTTCCCATAGTAAGCTCTTTGCCTTTACTTGAGTACCATGTGTGAAAACTGGGATATCTTTGGGCCTATCCCTTGGCATACATTTTGAAGGACATGATGCCATCCCAATGTATTAATAACTTTATCTGGTAAAGAAAAATGTGCTTTAGTTAGGAATGGAAAAGTGACTTGTTTAGATTTTTCTAATCAGGAAATTAGGTGTCATAGACTAATGCAATTTTTTCTTGCATTTTTTTTAGATCTCAATGAAACTGTGGAAATAGTGGCTGTATTTGTGAAGGATTATTATCCTTCTTAAGTAGGAATGAAATCTAGTGAACAACTGAGGGTCTGGGGTGAACATGGTTCTTTAAGATGACTCTTCCCTCACCATTAATTTTGTGTGCAGAGGTTTTACATCCATCTCTCTACCTCTGCAATACACTGATGCAGCCTTTAGGACAGATGGATTTTGAAAGTGGCTTTTCAGCTAATGTGAGAAGCTCCCTATATTCTTTTACCTAATTATTGAGGTTGCAGACTCTAATTGTATTTTAGATAGCAGTTAAACAGTTTCTATTCTGGGATCTCAAGTGATTGTTTAGTGACAGCTGATAATATCTGGCATGCCATTGTGACAGATTGTAAATTAAGACTAAAGACTTAGATTTAAAAAAAAATAAATAATGTCAACCTCACCTGTGTTGACTTTCTGAAACATGAATCTGTCCTTGTTTTTGCAGCTCCTTTTTGCTTGAAGCTTTATCAGGAGATTTTACAGTCTTCAAATGGGGCTTTGGTATGGACTTTCCTGAAGCCTTTATTACATGGGAAGATACTGTACAATTCTAACATCAGCATGGTTGACCTGGTTATAGAGAAGGTGAGTATTAAAAGAAACACTGTTTCTGTATATTGATTTAAAAAAAAAACCAAAAACCTGAAACCACCTTGCCACCTGAGTTCTCAACTTCTTCCTGCTTTGAGTTTTAATATTTCTCCTAACTTTTTTTTCTACTTGTTACACTGGTTTCACCTCAGAGGGAAAAGGAGAATTTCATACAAAGTATCATAAATCTTGTATAGGAAGATTAAAAAGAGCACATTAGCAGAGGTGTAGTGAGAATCATGCTGTATCAACGTGTAGAATATAGATACTGCAAGTAAGCTTTTGCCCTGATCGTTTTCTCTGTGGGGCACAGCACAGGGAGCTGCGGGAAAGGGATACTCAGGAAGGAAAGCGTCGCTGAGCTGCATTAAAAAAAACAACCAGGAAACAATGCATCTTGGTTTCATTCCTAATTCATTTTAACACTAATAGTATAAATATTTCTGGCCAAGATGCCATATATATATGAACACTAATGACTTGATATCACAATTTTACTGTCTGGCATGGCAAGTAATCTGGTTTGAGCATAATTGTCTGCAATGATGTGTTTGTTTGTGGCAAGCTTTGAAGCACATAGGTAAAAGAAGGGACAGTTACTCATTCCAAGTACATCTTAGTGTTCTGTGCTAATTTTGAACTTATCTTACAAAGATATTATTTTTATGTCACAATATTATTTATTGCAGGAATGGCAATTTAAATTCATTTAAGATCAAGAAAAAAGCTGCTTGTAAACAGCACGCAAAAAGGCTGTAGTAGCCTTAAATGTGATAATCATTTCCTGTGTAAATGGAGTACAGTGTGGTGTTCTGACTTATGCTCCAGAAGATGAAAACCTAAGCCAAATAGCTGTGAATTGGAAGTAAGGTTTCTGTGATTTCATATTTTGCAGTTAAATAACTTAATTTGGGCAACAGTCCACTTCTGTAGAGTTGAATATAATTGATTAAAAAGCTTAAGCTAAAACTGAAGATGTTATAGGTGGAAATTCTATAAAGATTTTATTGTGATAAGTGATAAAAAAAAAATTCAAATAGTTTTGAATACACAATTATATCCTGTGTTACATTGACACTGATAATCACTTAAGGCACTTCTATGTTATTGTTGTAGTTTAACCCAACTAGCAGCTGAACAACACACACAGCTTTTTACTCATTGGACCCCCTCCCAGCAAGATGGGGGCCAGAATTGGGAAAATAAGATAGAACTTGTAGGTTGAGATAAAAGCTATTTACTAAGACAGGAAAGGAAGAGAGAGAGTAATTATAATAAATATATGTAAAACAAGTGATGCACAAAGCAATTGCTCATCACCCACCAAACTATGCCCAGCCGGTCTCCATCATCTCTCTCTCTAGCATCTGCCCCCATGTCCACCTCCCCTCAGTTTTATAGGTTTTTCATGTGATGTCATATGGTATGGAATGTCACCTTGGCCATTTTATATCAGCTGTCCCGGTTCTGTCTCCTCCCAACTCCTTGTGCACCCCTAACTCCTTGCTGATAGAACAGCATGAGGAGCTGAGAAACTGAAATGGCCTTGGCTCTGTACAGCATTTCTCAGCAATAAGTAAACCATTGATGTGTTATCAACATAGTTTTTTTCCTCAAGCCAAGACACAGCATCATACCAGACACCATGAAGAAAATCAACTCTGTGTCAGCTGAAATTAGGACAATTATTTTGTCAACTGGTATGACAAAATTGATATCTGGAAATAATCTATAAGATAGATCTCCTAACATCTGTTGTGTATAGATACTTCTGTGAAGTCGAGACTGAGTAATAGAATTCATAATGCAATTAATTTGTGGGGTTTTTTTTGTGTGGTTTTTTTTGTTTGTTTGTTTTTTTAAACGTTCTGCAATAATTCAAAGATTCTGGTAGATATTGTTTCTAGCACATCTTTTAATATTCTCTGGACCCCTTAGTTCCATCAGTTTATTAAGAGTCTGTATAATCTGCACCCCACCTCTGCCACTTATTAGCAAGGACTTCATAGAATGGCTTATGTTAGAAGGCACCTTTAAGATCACTGAGCTCCAACCCTCCTGCAGTCAGCAGGTTTGTCACCCACTAACTAGATCAGACTGTATACCTGTTTATAAACTGTGTACCTGTTTATAAATCAATACAAATATAGTAGGGATGTTTCTACAGCACTTTTTGTATTTCTTATATTACACAAGCCTCTCGGTTATTTTTCCAAAACAGACAAACCTTAAATGCAAAATAATGGCCTAGGGGTCCTAATGCAGCTGCTAAAAACTGATCCTGTACTCTTACACAGTCAAATATCCTACTGAAATAGAAACTGTAAGTTACTTTAGACCATGTGACCACATATCAGCAGTCTACTAGAAGACAAGAAGTGGAGTATTAAAACTGAAAATGAAGTAGATATTTGTTTAGTAGGGGATATTCTGCAAGTTTTTCACATGGATTGTTTCATTTCAACTGTGTAACTAACCATTCTTTGATAAGTTGTGAGGTTGTGGATTTTGCCTTCTGAGAAGTCAACAGTTCTGATGTGTAGAATAGGTATGACCCTGATAGAGACGTGCTGCAGCACTGGCTGAGAGCAACAACGTTCAGTTATAGTTGGCATCCAGTAGTTCAAAGGCCGTGTGTAATACCTTCGATCCTTGTTAACTTTTTTTCTGCTGATGAGCTGATCTCATGAAAATACGTCTTCTCAGTGTTGGTCTTATATTCAGGAAATCGAAGTAGAAATAACACTTTGTGCTATTTCTTTGTAACTGGAACAGTCAGAATGTATATATAAAGGTAGCAAGATGATTCAGAAATAAAAGAAAAAGAGTCTAGCAAATCCATCAATTTCAACTTCCTGTTTTTTGTCAATTATAATTAGGAAAATAGATAATGAGTCAAGTAACTTCTCATTCTGAACTTATGTAGCCTGTCTGGCTTTGCATAAGCACACTTGACTCGTCTGTTAAAGGACATCATCATAAAGGCAGTGAAGTGTGCTCAAAATAACATTTTTATTTATGCTTAAATCAGGAAGATGCTTATATGTATTCGGTCCAGACAGGGCCATAGATGATATTCAAGACTATAATTTTAATCAAACGCAATACCCAGCCTAAATGTTTCATATTTATTTTAATGGATCTCCATTCTTCAGGAAGAAGGGAAATTAAAGGGAATTTTTATTAAACATCATACTCCAGCTACTCATTAGAATATAAACTCATAGGAGTCTTCATTTTGCCTCAAATTCTGACTCCTACTGTGGCCACTAAAGATTGCATAGGAAATTGCTGAAGAATGTGACAGTGAAGTGATGTTTTCCCCAGATACAGTCCCAACTCCCAAAGACATGCCAAGATTTTACTGATATAATTTGTCCACTTTTTTTTTCCAGCTCATGGAAACTTTTAGCATCCACAGTGTCTGTGGTGAGGTGTTCTGTTATCTACCTCTTCCTTATTTACTTGTTCTTTAATTTCTCCAAAGACCTGAAGCACAGCTTCACTTGAATTCTTAAAGTGTTTTATATCTTCCAACTATATTTACTTCTATATTTCCACTTCTCTCCTTGATTGTAATTTCTTATTATTATCACAAAAAGAAAATTGTCTTAGCAGGGATTTCAAAATCGTTAGTCTGTGTAGTCTCCTGGTTCCCCTAATGTTTTTGTTGTTGTTGTTTGTTTTTTTGTTGTTATGAATAGCATCTATTTTTTTAATTCTTCAAACCCCTGGATACCAAGGCAATTTTAATCAGGAAGTTACGTTACTCTGACTCTAGTACTTCAACAGCTTCATCCTTGAAATCTTTTAGAATTCTTGGCTGGGGATGTTAACTGGTCCTGAACACTACTTACTGTTCATTTTGTTAATTTACATGACTTTTTTTTTTTTTTAACTGCTGCTTCAATTTGAGACATTTTCTAAAATGCCCTCAATTGTTTGTATAAAGAGGTTGAGTATTTTAATGGATATTGTAGATCTCTGAAAGTGACCTCAACAACAACAAAAAAAATAATCTTTTGTGATGTTGGAAATCGGCTCAAGAAGCACTAAGATCTGAGCTCTTCTGAGATTCCTGGTGAGCTTCCTGATCTCACAGCTTGTAGTGGCTTAAAATTCAGACTCATACTCTAGTGTGACATGCAGCGTGGAAATGAAATTCTCCCATTTTGGCTATTTCTACCTCTAGAGCCTTTCTGGTCTACTTCTAGTTGTTAACTCCTTGTCTGTACAGTGGATTATGTGATCCTAGTGTTCAAAGCTGGAATTTCAGCTCACAAGTTTTTTTGTGCTCGTTAACTGAAAAACTTGCTTAGGTGATTCAGTTAAGATCACTCTCCCTTGGAAAGTAATATAGACAATTTCATATAAGCTACAAATGCATAGATTCCTTCATGAAAATGATGTTATCTGTCTTTGGGCATTTTGTGCTAGAAATGGGAAGAATAAACACCACAGTGTTTTTCTGTATTGTCTAATGCTTAAGTATTATGAGAGAAGGAGATATGAGTGCTACGTGAGGGGTTTTGCAAGAGGCACTTAAAATATTATGACAAAAAAAAAAAAGTGTACTTTTAATAGGAATTATTGCAAAACCGTGGTCCCAATTTTCAGTTTATCAGTCATTAGAGAAACTCTTTACCGGGAAATATCATGATCTCTACCATAATAACAACATTTGATTGTAATGGAAAGATCTAGTTCTTAAAAGCACTTCTATGACTGATAATACCAATTCAAACAAAAATATGCTGCTATACTATCTAATATTGAGCATGTTTGTGATCTGTTAAAATAGGCTGGAAAAAATTGATGGTTGCTAGCTGGTGGCTAAGACAGAAATTATAGCTTATTGCTTCACTGGTCCGCAGAATATTTTGCTATAGTCAGGACTTCCTCTGTGAAATATACTTCTAAAAGAAATATGTTTGGTCAGTTGTCTTTGTGCTCCAGACCATGCTTCTAACTAGTAAATTCAATTACATTACGCTGATATCTAATAGAGCAAAAGATCCATACAGCTTACAGAATCTTTCTTTTGAGTATGTATGTCCCAACTGTATATATTGGAGTTTTTTTTGCATTCTGAAGCACCCCCATGATACTTGGTATGAAATAAGGTTTTTATGATCCTTCAGGTAGGAAACATAAACAAAAGGTTTCCTGTAGTGTGTGTTTTGTTTAGTATTCAGAGACTGCAACAAATATTTAAGAAAAACCAAAAATGTAGATATACTTACAGTTGTCTCGCTCCAATTTATAGGAGGGAGAAGAGGTTCTTTGGGGAGGACGGATGATTTAGGGTGATGAGGAAGGGAAGGCGGGCGATAGAAAAGATAGAAAGAGGCAAGAATTGCATAAAGCGGGGATAGTCACCACCAGGATCCAGAAGCGGTCCCGCTGCAAGACGTTCTGATGGTCTGAGGCAAAAGTGCAGGGTGGGGAGAGCAACAGCAGCATGGCCGGCCTTGGGCAGCAAGCGGGTAGGAGGAAGAAGCTGCAGGGTAAGTCCGGGAGCAGGCAGCAGGATTCAGGTAGCAGGTCTGGGAGATTCCATCAGTGAGCAGAACTTCCGTAGTGAGGGAACTGATGGCAGACACCTTCAGCACAGAGGCATCACGTTGTGAGGAATCTGATGTCAGAAACCTTTCTTGTTCTTCTTCAGCATTCAGGCATCATGTTGTGAGGAATCTGATGTCAGAAATCTAATTTCATGGTTGCCGATCCCTCTTTTATCCTCCTTTTTCCTTCCTAAGTGACATTCCCGGGTGCTTGGGTGAGAGTCATGTGCAGCACCCCCTGAGATGGCCATCTTCCTCGAGATAAGCCCACACAAAAGACTGCTTCCCGGCCAGTCATCTGCAGCTTATCTCTCTCTCCTTGCCCCTGGCCTTGTCCATCTGTGCCCCTCCGACAAAGGATTTCTCAACCCTTGACCAGGACTTGCTTGGACTTGTTCATCTGTGTCCTTCCGCAAGCTTTGAGTCAATGGTACAAAAGAATAATCTCTTACAACAGTTGACCGTCAAATAATATGGAAAGGAGTTTCAGAACATCTGAAGCGTGCCAGTTTTTCCCGTTTCTTGTGGTTTGCTGCCCTCAGTCTTTTTCACTGGTCTTCATGTCATCTTTCTCCTAGGCTAATTTCACTTTTGGTTTTGTGGAAAACTTGAAGACTTATTCTCAGACATGGCTAAGGATGTCTGAAGTTTTTAAAAACCGTGGAAATGTCCTCATGGTCTCACGGCTGCAGGTTGGTGAAATGTGATATGATCTAGGCAAACTGCTGTACATGTAAAGCTACACATCTGTCTGGCTGCAGCTTGAAAAAGAACTGAGAAAGAGACATGTTAGCTTTAGTTTGTGAGTGTACAGTGTGAAACTGACAAACTTCAGAGCTTGTTACTGGGATTTTTCCCATTCTACGTATTTGTCTTTTTTTTTTTTTTTTAAATATATGTATATATATACACCAGTAAAATGTAGTTTTGCCACATTTTACATGGTAGGCTGTTACGTGAGAGGCTAAGTGTTAAGGAAGCGTCAATCATACCCTGGGGTTTATCAGGCCCAGCACTGCCAGACAGCAGAGGGAAGGTCCTGCTCTGCTCTGCACTGTGTGGCATCTCCTCCAGCACTGGGTGCAGGTTTGGTCACCACAACGCAAAAAGGACATAAACTATAAGAGAGCATTCAGAGAGCTATTTAGATGGAGAAGGGTCAAGAGGGCAAGGCATATAGGGAGCTCCTCACAGGGAGCGGAGGGGCAGTGCTGAGCTCTGCTCTCTTTGACAGCGACAGGGCCCGAAGGTATGGCATGGAGCTGTGTCAGGGGAGGGGCAGCTGGGGGTTAGGGACAGGGTCTGCACCAGAGGGCAGTGAGCATGGAACAGGGTGCCAAGGGCAGTGGGCACGGCCCCGAGTGCTGGAGTTCAGGGAGTGTTTGGACAACTCTCTCAGGCATAGGGTTTTGATTTTGGGTGGTACTGTGTGGCGCTAGGAGTTGAACTCAGTGATCCTTGTGGGTCCTTGCCAACTTGGAATATTTTGCTTATTCTGTAAGCAGAATACTGTCATGGCTTCTGTATATATTGGCTGGACTGTTATTAAGTTCAAGTAAGTAATGTTACTAGTAAACAGGCATGAGACTTGCAAATCCCAGGAAGCTCTTGTAGTGCTAATACATTTTTTTTCCCCTTAGAACTTGACAAATGAGATAAAGAATTGAAAACAATATAAAAGGAATTCCCAGCTGCCAGTTTTTAAAGATGTTTATTTCACTACTGCCAGTGCTAATAGTTCAGAGCCCCAGAAGTCTTGCAGGAAAAGAAAATAAGTTTCTGTCCCAATAGTTTTGTAAAAATATTAGAGTGGACTGGGTTAAAATATTAGGAGTAAAATAGGACGGTGAAGTATAGCAGTGGGGAGTATGTGTGCTGTAGTTTATTTTAAATGGGTAGAGTTAATCTCTGAAGGGGGGAAGGCTGAAAACTGAGTGACTTCTCCACTGTTACGCAGGAAATCTCTGTGAGAGGAGTATTTTGTATTTCTTTAGTGAATACAAACATGACATTATCTCCATCTTTTTATTTTAGGAAGCACTGCAAAACAATTTTGTAAAGCACTTTGTGGAAAGTAACCTGGATATTGACCTGGAAAAACTCTTTCAAAAAATGCAACTATATGGTATGTCTAAGAAAGTGCATGCATTCATTACCCTTATTAGATTTTTAATTTAATATTAGAACTACATTTAATTGGATTTCAATACTCTTCCTGCTTAGATGAAATTAAAATAGCAGGCTTGAAATTCTATTGTTAGTCTCATATATTTCTAAATGTCTTAGTTTCTGTGTTAAATTTGTCCATTGTATAATACTGAAAACTGAAAAAATCTGGTAATGAATTAGAAGCAGCAAACTGTCATGGGACACTTACAAACATAGGAGGTATATTTATAAGTAGGGGGGGAATATGTAATCTGAGTAGCTACAGTTTAATTATTTAGCAGTAAATTTTTTCAGTAATTTTGAAGAAAATCTGTATGCTTTTAATGGAAATAAATCAGATTTGGTATGGTATGTGTTTAATCAATACAATGCCGTCTGTATCTCCTCTTAGTAGAGAGAGAATTCCATACCATCACTCTGAACCCCAGAAAAGCATTAGATATGGTTAATGTCATGGAGCAGCAAGGCCAGGCTCAGGTTGCCAGAGTAATCGGGGTCAGACCCAGCCTTGGGATGGCCAAGCAGGACCATAGAGATGGTGGCCAAGGAAAGATAATACCCTACAAGTGGAGGCTGGTGCTCAGATCAGCAGTTCCATGGTTAGGCCACCATGGGGCTACCCAGCAGTGTCCCACTGGGTCCCTGTCAGCCATAGCTGCACCCTTTCAGCACTGACACTGAGCTCCTGGCAGCTAGACCTCCAGGTTACTTATTTTAAAACAATTTGATAATTGAAAAAGATAACTGATGTGTTCTGCCATCATTAAGTCAGTGCATTCTAATGGAAATTGTTGCTGGCAGCATTAGAAGGAACAGTCCATACCAAGGAAAAGTCTAATGTCATTTAAGAACAGCTTATAATCATGAGGACTGAAGAGGGAGAAGTGACAGAGAATGCAGTAACAGACAGTGTGACATCATGCACCAAGGGGGCTTGATGCTTCTCAGGAAAGGATAGTAGTAAGAAGGACAGGTCTGTGTAGTTTGTCAATGAACATTAGGGTAATTACAAGCTAGACGGTAATCTGTTTCAGTCATTTGTGGAAGGAGGGCTGTGAAGAAAATCTTCGATGCTTTCCTGAAGGGGCTATGTGGCCTGTATTGCTGGGGGGGGAGGGGGGGCGGGAAGGCGGGGAAAGGAGGGTTTACAGATTACTAAGTCTGCCCTACTGTTTACAGTTAAATAATTAATCTGTATCTTAAAAAATAAAACTCAACAATTGAGTACCTGAAGTGCAACTTCTATTTGATTTTGGTACCTGTCTCTAGGCAGGAGATGGATAAAATCCACCAACACTGAGAGCTGGTAAATACTGAAATGTGTCCTCAGTCTTTAGTTATACTATTGGTCTGAGATGGTGCTATTTGTGGTTGACATGAGCTGAAGTTCTTGACTTTTCTTTTGCATGCATAGGATTTGAGATTTAATTAAAGTTGATGGCCTTGATTTGAAAGCCAGTGCTAGCTTCATGCACTAAAAACATAGCAAGTAGTGTCCATAACTCAATCCAGAAAGTAAGAAATTTGGGCACAATATCCTCTTTAGGTTGAGGAGCTCAAAATTCTCTCTGCCATCTGTCAGGAATATTTGCTTAACCACTGCATTGTTGGCTAGTCTGGATCAGGAACAGTTTGCCCATCATGGTGAAACTGGACCACAACATAATTAAAATACAGGAACACAAATACAGAACTGGAAAGTTAGAAGCAGGGAAGATAAAGTCTCTTAAACTACAAGACTTCCTGAAAATATAACTGTCAATGTATTGATTAAGCAGCAGATGTATTTGGTTTGCACAGACCTGACACAGGGAACTGTATGACAGATTGTGGGCAAACAGTCTCGTTAAGAAGATATCAAGTTCTTTCGAGTCATAAGGTACATCTTCACTGTTGCAGACACTTCGTCGCAGAAGTCTGTGCAAAGATTTCTCAAGCTGTAGCTTTTTAACAGTCAGGGACATCTGGCTGTAATAAATGTTTAATAGTCTTGGACTGAAAATACAGGAAATCATTGAAGTAGAACAGCTTATGAAACCAGAATATATTTTAAGATAATACAATTGATAAGTTTATCATAAAAAGTGAAAAATCAGTATAGGTGGTAGATCATACAGGTTTTATGCCTACGTTAATCTGATCTTGATCCAGAGTGTCAGAGTTCTCTTCTGCATTTATACTTTGAAGTTTCTTTTTACAGATATGTTTACAATGAGATACCTTCTAATTATGCTCAAATCCAAGGTGCTTGTGTTTGTATGTTTTTACTTCACTATGATGCTATAAATACAAGTAATGGGATTAGAAACATTTCATTTACCCTGCAACTTCTGTTGGAAAGTTTCATGTGAGGCTGAGTGAATTGATGCAGAATGTTTTTGGTTCTTCTAAATGGTTGTGCTAGGAGACTTCTCGTAAAGTGACAATTTTCTAAAACTGTTTTACAGAGTATTGTGTCGGTTTTACTTATCTGGAACAAAGTAAATATTGAAATGCAGACAGAGAAGTTTGTGTTTTTCTTCTTAAACACATCTTCACTTTGTATACTAGCCTTGTGCGGGCATTTCACGTCTCTCTATCTATGCTTTCTTTCCAATCCAGCAATTTGCAGTCATCTCCTGGGTGTAACCAATTTTATATAAACCCTATCCTGCTAGAGCTTATGAGCTCTTTGCTGGGAGCAATCCTTAGAAACCTCTCAAGAGGCACAAGGAAGCAACCATGCCACAGACTCTTCTTTTTATGTTCTTGCTCCCTGAGTATTCCTATTGTCCTTCAGTCTTCCTCAGTGATTTCTCCTAGAAGTACAGTGTATTTCACGGCTAAGGAATTTCTGTTTTGGCAATGAATGACCTGGGATGTAGCAGCAAAGATTAAAACAAACAAAAACAAACAAAACAACAGGCAACTTTCTTGCCTGGCTTTTTCCTCTACTGCCCTCATTGTCATTAAACAGTTCCCATGTACGTATACAGAGCTGGAAGCAAACAAATACCTCTAAAGTCATCACTGAATCCTATGCTGATTCAAAAATTGTTGCTATATTCCAATTTTTCTTGCTACCTTTCACTTAAATAGCAGTTCTGCCTTATGGCTTTATAGAAAAGAATTGTATTTTCTCCCTGTTATTTAACTGCATTGAATGAATGAAGTAGGAGGTGAGGGATGAGTTCTGTGTAACAAAGCATGAAGGTATGAGTATAAACAGCTTTGCTTAGTTTTTTATTCATTGTTACTAGATTTATAATTGAGAGAGATAAAAGATAAACTTAAGTATATATCTAAATTCTAAAGCTTTCTTGTGAATTGTATCAGTTCCCATGCATGTGTACTACTTTGCCCCTGTGAGGCTGCACCTGGAGTACTGTGTTGAGGCCTGGGGCCTCCAGCACAAGAAGGATGCAGAGCTTTTGGAGTTAGCCTAGAGGAGAGCTAAGATGATCAGAGGGCTGGAGCACCTCCTGTGAAGACAGGCTGAGGAAGGTGGGCTTGTTCAGCCTAGGGAAGAGAAGGCTGTGGGGTGACCTCATTGTGACCTTCAAGAACTTAAAAGGAGGTTATAATCGGGAGGGAGGCTGACTTTTTACATAGTCTGATAGTGATAGGAAAAGGGGGAATGGTTTTAAACTAAAAGAGGGGAGATTTACATTAGATATTAGGAGAAAATTCTTTATTTAGAGTGGTGAGGCACTAGCACAGGCTGCTCAGAGAAGTTGAGGCGCTCAAGGCCAGGTTGGATGAGGCCCTGGACAGCCTCATCTGGTGTATGGCAGTCTTGCCTATGGCAGGGGAACTTTAAAAAAGTTAAAGCTATTTTACTTACCTTTTTTATTTTAATTATGTTGTGGTCCAGTTTCACCATGATGGGCAAACTGTTCCTGATCCAGACTAACCAACAATGCAGTGGTTAAGCAAAGAATCCTGAGAAATGGCTGACAGAATTTTGAGCTCCTCAACCTAAAGAGTTTGTGCCCAAATTTCTTACTTTCTGGATTGAGTTATGGACACTACTTGCTATGTTTTGTAGTGCATGCAGCTAGTACTGGCTTTCAAATCAAGGCTATTAGGCCATTCTGTGATGTATGGATACTGTTTCTATGCTAGAGTACAGAGTTCCTGCAGACTGTGAAATGCAATTTGAGAAACATTTAACTATGCCATACTCCAAGGAAGTAGCAAAGTTATTATTTTTTTATACTAAAATATTCAATAGTGTAATTCTGTGTAACACCTACAATCCAGGATTTTCTGTTCACCAGTTATCAAATGAGGTCATCACCTATCCTTTTCAAAACCTATCTGCTCAAGTGAGTCTTGAAAAATTTAAGAAGAAATCTTGTTGGGTGTTTTATAATTTATTTTTGATTACCTGAGAAATTCAGTTGTTTCCATTAAATACAGATAAATTTAGATTTATTTCTAGCTCATGCTATCCATTTGGTTATTTTCTAAAACTTAAAGGTATAGCGCCATTCTCTAAAAGTAGATGGAGGTCTGAACTCCTTCAAAGGCTCTGCTCTCTTGGAATGCAGGTATTAATTCTGTAAATGTTACCATAGTGAAAACGGAGAGGTTTTAGTTTTATCCAGATGTTTTTTTTTTTAAGATGTAATGCTTGAATCAAAATGCTTGTACCCTACAGAACAAGTTGCTTGAAATATTCCCTGTGTCAGGGAGATAAGAACTAGACTATACATTCCTAGATTAAAAGAGATGGTTCTCTCAAATACAGTAACTCTCTTGTATTTGTGGAATTGGTTATGGAAGGATAAGGAAATGCTGTAAGTCGTACATCTTAGAGGACCTTATCTTTTTTTTGTGGAACTTGTTATATATTTATTATTCTGAAATTTAAGGGAAATGTAGTTGAGGACTCGTAAAAACCGATGCAACCTGAACTATACTTTCACAAGTTCACACTAATATTCTTAAGCTTTTAAAAATCTTCCCTTTTTAATGTAAAAGGTCATTACTCCTATGGGGCGTGGAAGTGAGAACCTACATTTTGTTCTGTTTAATTCATTGAAGCTAAGACAGTCCAATTTGTTTCCTCTTCTCTTAGAAATAATGATGGGCAAGATGCTTAACAGCTCAGCAAGTAGACAAATCGACCTGTTGTCACAGCTCATAGTAAATATTTCTTCTTGTGTATTACTGGATCGTTTCCAGCCCTTTGAGTCTGTTGATAAATTGGAGGAGAAAGCTCATGAACTCATGCAGCAAAATAATTTTTTGGCTAGTAAGTATCGCGTTTAAAATGCATGTTGACAAAAAACATTCGAGTTTAGTTGCTGTCTGTTACACATCTAGTTCTGAGCACCTCAGAGAAACAAATATGTTTATTCAGAGCAAATTAATTGTTAAGTAATTGATATTATTTCTCTTCCACCTTGTTTTTACATGCTTTCTCTATGCTTTCTCTGCATTATGCCTTTATGGCCAAGAATTAATTAATTGTACAGAATTGAAATTAAAAGCACTTCTTTTTTCTTACTTACACACACATTCTCTGTTTGCATGAATGGTCTTCAGTTACATGTAGCCTTCTTAGATGAGAGGGAAAGGTACAGTCTCCTTTTAAGTCAGTATAAGCCATGCCATGCTTTTTCCCCTGTTGTTTGGTTTATTTATTGCCTCTCTAGACTCCTTTAAGTATAAAACAAGTCATGTCAAATCTGTTGCAGAGAACGAAACATGAAAATTGTACTAAACCAAAACTTAAGAATAACGCTTCAGTCTGGAATCCTATGCTTGCTCAGTCACTCACACAGTACCCATGCTTGCAGCATGTTGAAATGAAACCTTAGATCAGTATAAAAATAAAGAGGCCATACCATAGGAGAAATAGAATTTCTCAAGGAGTCTTTATAGGGAATGAAATTGTCTGGCCCTTCAAGGGAAGAAAGAGACATTGTAGCCCACACAGAATGAAACTGTCATGTTGTAGGTCTATTTTGCTTCCACTTAAATAAGGGAGGATCATATAGGAAAGTAACCTGACAGAAGCCTCATGTTTTTGTGGTATCATGGCCTCATACATGCTTTAAGAGAACATGGAAGATGGATTTTTGAGGGACCTAACATGATCACTGCACAACTATTCTCAGTTATAGGCATATGTTACTTTCTGTTGTAAGATGAGAAACCGATGTTGAATTTACCTTGCTTTCTTTTTAGCCATTAAAGTTGTAATAGGTTTATCAGATGTCTTAGACAATTAAGTGATTGCTTAAATGGGAAAATGAGTTTGGAAAAATAAAACATTACCAGTGGAGTAAAATATGATTTTTATTTCTGAGAGTCAAGGGATCAGTGAGATATCTTTTCTTTCCCAAAGAAAGAAAGTCAACTCTGTACACTCATCAGGAAAAACTAAAGTATCTGTCATCCAGAAACATGCAAACAAACAAAAAAAGCCAAGTACTTGACTTAACCTTTCCAGGTACAGGTAAAACTTTTCTCCATGCTTTTTACTGTGCTGGAGAAGAGAAACATGCAAGTTTTTATGTGCTAAAGCAGAAGTGAAGCAACTGACTCAGATATTAAAAAATCATAATGGATTGGTGCTGTTTTCTTTGTCTCTCATTTTCAGGGATGGTTAAATGGATAAATTTTGTAGCTGCTTTCTTTTATGGAATGGAATAGGAGTTAGTCTTCAAGAACGGGTTCTGTATGGTTATAAAGAGAATAGACTACAGTTCAAAAAAGCAAATCACAGTAATTTTCTTATGTAAAACAGTTATTTCAAACCCATTTATTGTGTGAATACATATGGATGTGAAAAAATGTTGGACTGTATGAAACCCATCATTCTTGGGTGGGGGTCAGGAGATGTTAGAAGACCAGGAGTTAGCTATGTAAATAATATGCCATTTAGGCTTGAGTATGAAGTCCTTTTTCTTCTTGTCAGGTATCATTTTCAGTGCACCCAAGAACAAGACACCAGATTCCAGCAGTCTCCCTACACAGCACATTTCATATACAATTAGAACTGGCATTCTCTATAGTATGAGAACGGATTTGATTAAAAACCCAGCATGGAAATCTCACCCCCAGAAGCTGCCATCTGATGGGTTTAAATACAATTATATCTTCATTCCTCTTCAAGACATGATTGAAAGGGCAATAATTTCAGCACAGACTGGGTTAGATATCTCAGAGCCAGCAATTCAAGTGCAAGCCATGCCTTATCCTTGTCATACCAGTGATCTGTAAGTAAACTTTGGACTTCTTAATTCACTTATATAACTGGGCTAACACTAGAGAACTTGGTGAGCTAGTAGATATTTGTAATGATTAAATATGTATTGTAATGCGGAACTGAACCAGTATGTTCAGTACCAGCATTTCAAATGTTGAGATGGGACTGCAGCACATAATGCCAAATGATCCCTTCCAAGGCATTTGCATATTTACATTAGAATAGTCTGCTGGACAGAAACTGTGTCAACATGTTGTGTGATCAGCTTATACTCTTCAGGGAGCACACATTCCATTATCATCAGTTGCCCTGTTTGCAAACTTAGAATTGGCTCACAACATGAGTGTGATGAAATGTGGTGCAAAATTAGTACAAGCAAAAGAAAAATTGGAGGATTGTTCTTTGTAAAATCATCATAACATCCTGAGTATTAGAAATTATAGTTGGTGATGAGACCTTTTTCAGTGGAGTAAAAATTGGCTGTCTCATGTTGTTGCTTAATGCACATATTTGAGTTCTGTTTGATTATGAGTGGAGGCTCATCACCTAAAGAAAGATTACATTAGTTCTGTTGTTGTCACATGCAAATATAGATTTATACAAATACATGTATTTAGGTTGTTGCATAAAATGTAACTGAATTAAACTGAATAAGAATATTTCTAGTTGCTCATGTCAGATCTTATTTTATGCATAATGTGAGAATAGTTGCAGTAATACACAATACTACAAAATCTTTGATCTCTGGGGCTAACAATTCTGCATGTATATTCTTTCATAGATTTTTGAACAATATAGGTTTTTTTTTCCCACTTATGATGATGTTAATATGGATGGTTTCTGTTGCTAGTATGGTTCGCAAGCTGGTTTATGAAAAAGAAATTCATCTTGAAGAGGTAAGGGAGAACTAAGCCTCTGAAAATAAAATGTAAAGTATGCTGAGATACAAAACATTAAACATTTAGGTACCTTTATGTACTCATAAATCTAGCTGTTCTAGTTTTTCCTTGTTTTTATTCTGAGTAGAAACTTCAGGTTCTAGCTGCTGCTTTGAGTTTGAGTGTCAGTCCCCTTAGTTTGCAAATATTTTCCATGGGACAAAACACAGTGAGCAAAAGATCCATAAAGTTTGAAGGTGCAAACTTGAAGTGAGGTCTTGTGATTAGAATGGTTGATATTTTGGATTCTTTTTCGTGTTTAGCCATATTTGGCCTAATATGATAAACCTGCATGTATTAAATTAAAAACTTGCTATGCACTATGTAATTGTCAGAAATATGAAGGAGGATGACAAAGTGAGACAGAACTATTTGCATAGATCAAGAACTAGTCTCAGAAGGTGATAGGCATATTGACAGGCTGAGGGTTTTATGGTAAATTTTATGTAGAGATTTTTTTGAAGAATTGTACTGATTTTTATTCTTCTCAATTGTCTTCTTTCAATTTGGGAAATTATTTAGTTTCTATAATCTTTGATTTGTAATATGGATTTGTGAATGCTTTACAGTAGTGAAAAAGTAGTATTGTTTTTAAAAGCATTTTCTAGAAACAGAGGGATGAGATTTAATAGCTGGCTAAATTATTTGTGTATTTAAAGGTTTTTAAAAGTACCCATGTTTTACCTTTAGTTCAGCAATAGACTGGGGAAAAAAAATGTGCTTATTCCCACAACACTGTATTTGTGGTGCTTTTTAGAGTAAATAAAGGCAAATTTCTCACTGGAGAGCCCAGTAATCTGACATCTAGAATTGCAAACCCATGCAAAAAAAGTGTGTTGTGCCTGGAATTCTTTGTGCTCCTACATGATAAGCTCAGAACAGATCCATGATAAGAGCAGCAGAAGGGGGGGTAACACAGGGAAAGTAGGCAAGTGATGTGAAGGGAAGAAGAAAGACTCCCTTTGATGAGCTGGTAGTATCTTGGTGATTTGTTTTGCTTAAAAACCAAAATGAATATGTTCTAACTTCCGATCCCTCTGCTGTATTATCTTGCAGTATATGAAGACAATGGGAGTACATCCAGCCATTCACTTCTTTGCTTGGTTTCTGGAGAATGTAATCGTGCTCACAATAAGCAGCTGCTCACTGGCAGTCATTTTAAAAGCGAGTGGTATCTTTGCTTATAGCAATGGTTTCCTCATCTTCCTTTTTCTCCTGGATTTTGGAGTGACTGTTATTATGTTAAGCTATTTTTTGGGAGTTTTTTTTAGCAGTGCCAATACTGCAGCTCTATGTGCCAGCCTTGTGTATATGATCAGTTTTTTACCCTACATAGTTTTGTTGGTCTTGCAGAACCAGTTGAGTTTTACCAAGCAGATTATAATGGTAAATATTTCTTTTCCTTCTCTTTTTTTTTTCTCTTGTTCAGCCATATGTGGATTACCTTAATTCTAAAACATTAGATTATAATTTACCTATTTTATCCCATGTTTTTGTTTGCTTTTGTGTTTCACTGGAAATAAGTCACTCTTTTCTTGATAGCCAATTGAGCAAATCTTTTGATTGTAGAAAGGAATAAAAAATAAACTTTCAGGAAAATGTTGTAAATGTGCAGAAGTATAGAGAAAGATTCTCCATGCGCATAATATCTCTATATACTTTGTCTTCAAAATATTTGTACCATTATTATTGCTTAGTTCTACAATGGCTTTACATGAGCAGTGTCTGTTGTCTTGAAAAATCTGTCCAATTAATCTGATTTTTGGCCTATAAAAACTTGAGTGAATTATTGTGTTTCCTCTTGCAGTGTATCCTGTTTATGCCAAATTTGGTAAATGTACCAAATTTTTTAGACACATTTTTTTTTCTGCAAGAGATTTAGAATTAAGGTGGTCTGGTTGTTTTTTTTTGTTTTTGTTTTTTGTTTTTTTTTTTGTTTTTGTTTTTTTTTGTTTTTGTTTTTTTGTTTGTTTGTTTTTGGTGAAAAATGCAGTGGGTAGCAACTGCTGTAACTCCAGAAGCAGAAGCAATTAGGTGACTAATTAATGTAGTTACCTATTGCGAGATAAAACAATTCATCTTAAGTGTTGAGACATTTCACATTTGTTCTGTAAGCACTCTTAGTATAAACCATTTGCACAGACTCAGGTTGCTTGATGCCAATCAACAGTAGATGTACTGTACATCTTTATCTACAACAGATCATAGCAGGGATTTCAATTTAATAGAAAAACTATATTCTATATGTAAATAGTCATCCCTTAAAATATAAATGTAGATATCCAGCCCTCTTGCTGTTGAATCATGATCATCCCAATCTCATTGTTTTTGCAGGAAAGTGATTTTTTTTTTTTTTAATTGAGAACAGCTGAGGATTTGATCAGGAATTATCTAATGGTTTTCTTGTTAATACTGTTGAAAATATGTTTCCTTGCCATTGCTTCATATCTGTGTCCTTTCTTGTTTTTTTGTATGCTATAAGCTGTTTCATGCCTACATAGTGTCTTAATGTACCATATCCCAAGTTGGACGTCAAATATCATCAACATAAAATGGAAACTGTATTTCACACTTTATGGCTTTGTTCCTTTAAAAGATAAACACATGAAATCACATTAAGATGATGGAATACTTCACCATATGTTAAAAATGGAAAATGTTTTTCTGCTTGGTACTTTTTTGTTACAATTGGTCAGATAAAATATATCAATTCTTTGCATAAATGTAAGTGCAAATGGAAGACTGCAATATTCAAGCATAAAAAGGCACAAAGAATTTCTTGTTATTTTGTCATTTTCTCTCCCACGGGGAGAGAAAAGTAGATATCAGATAACTTGCACAGTTTAAAATCACTGTTATTGCCAAATAACTCAGATACGCTGCAATTGCTGACAATCATGCAGCAACATGTGAAAAATGGGGTGGAATTTAAAAAGAGGGAAGAGGCCATCAAGTGGGATGGTAGAAACTTGGGAATATAAGAGGCAGGGACTCAGTTAATGGGAAATAACATGCAATCCATGCCACTGATGATTTTTATTTTTTTTTTTTTTGTAAGTAGCAACCTATGCCATAGTTATTTATTCAGATAGCTGGCAGGATGAGTGCCTTTTGTGTTAAATATTAAAGAAACCTTATTTAATTGCTGTGTTTTAAAATAGTAGATAAAATGAATTTTAATCTCACTTTCAAACTATAGAACTTTATCTTTTAACAATGCTTACTAATGTTTTTAATGCTTTGAATCTTCCCATTGGTCTTCACAAGGTTGTCAGTGTTTTTACATTGGTGATCGACCTTACTTTCATTTTATATTGCATCACTGAACTTGGTAATTTTCCATTTTTAACTTCTCTCATACTGCATATATAATTTATGTTTCTTCTTGGAAGTTATTTCCCTCAGAAGAATGCTATCTCAGTCTGTAATACCCTGTGAACATGTTCTTGCTACCTCTGTCTCTTGCTGAATTCTGATCTTACAAAAGTGCATAGAACATGTGCTCTTACTGCAGAAAGTCAATTGCTTTACATGCTGTTCCAGTGTTGCACGTTATATATTTTCAGTATGTGGTGGATTTATGATGGTCTAAAACTTGCAATAAAATTAAGTACTTCTTTCCATTATTGATAAGTAGGTCAGAGGAGCTCTTTAAGGTGGTGCAAATACCACTGAGGTATGTGGGGGAGCAGTGTTAAAATGTAAAAGGAAATAATAACCACTAGTCTATTTGAAACAGTGGCCTATTTATTTTCTGCTTGCTTGTAGTTTTATGAGTTTCATAGCAGTTGTAAATGAATTATTTGGTGCTCATATCCTATTTCTCCTCTGGTGTTGTAGTGTCTTCTCTCTACAACGGCCTTTGGGCAAGGAGTATTTTTCATTACGTTCTTTGAAGGCCAAGAAATAGGTAAGCTCAGTAGTTAAAAAAAAAATAAAAAAATTAGTATTCTTTAAAAAAAAAATTAGAGTTGGAAATGTTTATTTTTTTCTGAAAAAAAGATCTTTAATCATGAGTAAACAGGGTGTCTCATTGTGGAAAAAAAAAGGCTTGTTAACACCTCTTGAAAATAAAATTCAGCTTATGCCACTTCCTATCAGTAAATTAAAGTGGGCTTAGAACTACTCTTAGAACTGCAATACAAATTATTGAGAATCCTCACAGATGTCAGTAACATCTCTAACACTTTGTTCTCTAGTGAGGATTTCTACAGAGATTTCTTTGAGGTAGATGTGTGTGGGTTCACACATACACTTGTGTACAACATGGTAGAGCTTGATGAAAACAATATGGTACAGGGCTAGAACAATCTAATTTATTCACTCTCAAAGTAATGCTAACATAAGTGTTTAACTCCGTGCACCTGAAAGTAGGAGAAAATGTAAAATATTTTGTACTTTTCTTCTTTGTAACCTTATTTGTACTCAACCCAAGTATCAGCCTGCCTGACTCTATGAGCTTGGAGACAGGCAGTGAAATTTTCCCAGAAAACTACTGTGCAGATGCAGAAATGCACGAGAACACTGTATTGTGTTTAAGTGAACCCTTCTATCTCTAAGCCAAGTGCTGCCCGTGTTGATGCAGAAATTGTAGAAGTATTTGGGACCTTGAGAAATATCTACAATGGCTTTATGTATTTAAGTATAGAAAATAATGTAATCTCTATTTTACTGCTATTAGAGTGGATCGATACTAATAACAATATATATTTCAAACCACTGAGTATTGGAAAAATGTCATAATTATACAAAGGTTGATGAGTGGAAGTTTCTTGCAAAAATTGCTGAAGTTCTCCACTGGGCACTTCATCAAAATGATTTCTCTTTGCTGAAGAAAGGGCAAAATGTACTTGTGAAAAACAGCTCTGTAGAATAGTAGAAAAAGAATGCAGAACCAGCATCATGACCCCTTGTCCCTTTTTTTTTTTTTTTTTTTAAGAAGAAAAGTACAATGGTACTATTTGTTTACTTCTATTTTACTTTTCCTTTTACAAATATGATAGCTTTCTGTGGAGCTAAATTTTTCCACCTTCTTCTTTTCATGTCTTTGCAATTGAATACTTTTATGAAGCAATTATTCAGCATGCTTGTGGTTTCAGTTTAATTCTAAATACACTCAGTGCTTACAAATACTTGCCTCTTAGTTAAATTTACAGTTTTCAGGTTTAGCATTGTAGACATCTTTGTGTAACCCATTACTTGTAATATCACCAGTATAAGCTAAAACCTGATTTACTGAAGAAGTCAGCACCTCATTCTGTCAGTCATAATTCTTTTTCTTTTGCTAAATTAAGGGCCACCTAAATCTCCATAAATAGCCTTTCTACAGCAACTTCTCTGCATTTTCTTAGTAGCAGTGTCACCTGCTGTTCTAAACAGAGGCTTGAGTGGCATAGCAATTCATTTCTATTCATTCCGATTACTGTTATTACATACTTTTTATTCTGTCAGTGCTTAAATACCCAGAAGTGTATGTTTTTGATGTTTGTGATCTTTAATTCTGTAATTATTTAGCTTTGACCTTTTAAAAATTATTGCTGTTACTACTACTACCAGGAATTCAGTGGAATAACATGTACCAGCCAATGGTGCAAGGAGGATACATGACCTTTGGATGTACCTGCTGGATAATGTTCTTTGACTCCATTTTGTATTCTGTAGGTGGCTGGTATTTCAGCAATATTATTCTAGGTAAGAATTAGATATTTTTGTAGCATCTATAGGTGCAATTACTGAATTGAATTGATGGAGATGGCTTTCTTCATTGTACACAACTAAAACAAAACCATGTATTTTGTCTGAGTAAGGCTTTACATGCCAAAACAAGCTGGTTGCATTTAGGAACGGGTAAGAAAGACTTTCTTCTCAAGAAATATTGAATAGTACTGAAATAAATGACCTGTTTTGTAGCCAAATGTGAAATCAGCCTTGTTTATAAGTATGACAAATATAGAATAATAGAATATTAAGGTTGGAAAAGACCTCTAAGATTATCTCTTCCAACTGTCCAACTACCACTAATATTGCCTACTAAACTGTGTCCCGAACTACTACATCTACTTGTTCCTTAAACACCTTCAGGGATGGTAACTCTGACACTTCCCTGGGCTACCTGTTCCAATGTCTCACCACCCTTTCTGAGAAAAAATTCTTCCTGATACACAACCTGATGATTCATAGAATCACAGAATGGCTTGAGTTGAAAGGGACCTTAAAGGCTGACTAGTTTAAACCTCCCTACTGGAGACAGAGTTGCCACCTGCTGTATCAGATTGCTCAGGGTCCTATCCAAACTGGGCTTGAACACCATGAAGCATCCACAGCTTTTCTTCTCCAGTCTGAACAACCTCAGTTCTCTTAGCCTTTCTTCTTAGGAGAGGTGTTCCAGCCCTATAATGCCTTGCTAGATGTTTTGAATTTCTTTCCTCTGATATGTGTGTGTCAGATTTTCTCCTGCATACTTGTTTGGTGAAAAGGAAAAAATTGTCTTGATAGATAGATAGATGTGTGTGGAATATATACCCAAATTTTATAAATTTTAGCTTAAATCGATTCCTGCTATTCAGTGTCAGTGAAATGCAACTCCAGAGAGTGTACTGTGTAATGTAAACTTGGAAGGACCAGGCAGTGTCAAAGTTTAATTTGTGTGGAAGGCCATGCTTTTGCCTGTTCTGTTTGAGTAAATAAATGTCTTTTATCTTGTCTAATTTGTTTAAATTGTGCGTGTGGTGATGGGAAGATGATTGGTCCATTGGTGCAAGGGATTATTGTCAAAAAATAATAGAACTGTTAACGATAGCAGGCAGTTGGTGTGTTTTCCATTCTTCATAATATATAAGATTAACTTGTTGTGTGTACATATTGCAAATCTCTTAATTCTCACACATTTTAGACCTTGTTTGGAGATGGGGTAATGCAGATTATTTCTGAGATGTCATAATTTTATGGCAGGAATGTGTATTATGACCAAGTGACTTTTTTCCACTTTGTTAAGATTTGTTAAATTCAGCCAAGAGTTACTTAAATGCTATAACAGGCTCTTTTTAAGAAATGATAGGATATTACTAGTCCATGTACAAAAGTAAACAAACAAACAAAAAAACCTATGAATTTTGCAACTCTTTCTTTTATACTATTTCATGTAGGAAAAAATGGACTAAGGAACTGTTGGTACTTTCCCTTTACTGTTTCCTACTGGAAGAACCTGTGTGGTTTAGAGAGGATGAGAAAACATTATCTGAATTCTAATGTATTTTTCTTCAATGAAAACTTCAAAGATAAAGGTTTGTAGTCATGACAGAATTTTAGTACATACTCTCCTGAATTGTTTATTGATTTTGATCAATGTGCATTTATATTGCTTGGTCCTATACCTTACACTTTTAGAACTTAAACCTTTCTCTTTTCCATTACATAGTGTGTACTATGATCAATATATACTGTTAATTGTGCTATCATGTATAATACTTGAATGGTTCAATTAAAACTACTATACAGAAATGCTTATGAAAACTCTTCAAGAATATGTAAAATAAGTATCTCTAAAATTCATCTTGTCTCTGAATTGCCTTTTTGCTTTGTTAGGACAACCTGAGGTTCTTTATACCTTTTCATATTGTTACTGAATCTGAAGAGTCTTGTGCTTTATTAACTTTTTTCCTACAGCACAATTTTCTTCCACTTCTGCTCCCTCTTCCTCCTTATGGGAAGGACATAATTTTCACTTTTTTCCCTTTCTTATTTTCCTCTTCTATTATCACTGCTTTTTCTGTCTCTGTTTCTTAGCTTTCTGATTAAGAAGATACTATAGTAATTACATTTTTATTCGCCTTCAGATGTTTTCTCTGCTCTTCTATTTTGTATTTGGCTACTTAAAATTTAGATCTCTTTGACTTTCTCACATTTCATTTACTATGAGTGAAGGAGTGAGTCACCTTCCCCCTCCTGTATTCCCTATTTGTTCTGAGAACAACATGATGAATTGTCATTTTTTTTTTCAGAAGTTGCAGTAGCTTGGAAATGATCCAGTTGTCTGTAGTATATATGAAGAAGCTGAGTTATTCAACAGTTTTACGTATTGATATCTCTTAGTGCAAATTTCAGAAAGTCTTGAGATACTTTCAAATATTTGTGGATAAACCATCTCTGAATTTTGACAGAATATCGACGATTTTGAACAATTCCATTTTATTGAGATGATACTAAAATGAAAACTTTCAGTGTTTGCTGTTGAATTTCCACACCCACTGTATAAAGAGGAAAAACTCCACTACTTGTGAAATTACTAGAGTTGGTCTTTGTTTCAAGCTACCCAAGTTGCTGCGTACAGTTTTGTCAGTCTGTTAGTCTCACTTCTCTTCCTCGTTCTAATACATGACACATATGTGTAACATAAACTGCCTGTATACAAATGCTAATGCTGCCATGCATGCAAAGAAGCGTGCTCAATTTCACGAGAATTGTGCTTTATTATACTGATAATGGGATAAGTGCATTCATGGATAACTAAATTTCAACAGCAAAATGATTTGCTCCTGGACAAGCTTCCCATCATTGATTCTTACATTTGTTCCACAGAGCACAGGTAAGAGCCAGTTCAGTGGCAGTGGAAAGTGCCAGAGTGTGGGTCTGATGGTAGGAGATGAGCTGACAGAGACCTGAGTGTTGGGTATGCACCTGGAATTGCTTCTCTCAGGATAAGTCCTAGGGTGATCATTACAGTGTTTGCAAGTTATAGGGAACTATGCCTCTGAAGCTTGCCCGAGATGCATTGTCTGAGGCTGAATCTGCACCTAACTCATCTGTTGAGTTCCAGAATGTGCTTGCAAATTTAGGATGCAGTGGGAAGGGTAATGATTTATATACTTGATAGATGTAGTCTCCTGACCAAGAAGATAGAGAAGCTGAGTGGAATAGAAAAACGTCAGTAATGTCACAGTAGTACCTTGTTAGAAGGTAGCCTCAAGTTCTGTGTGGAGTTATGAATGATTGTGGAAGGAGAAAAAAGCTCTTCATTCATAATCTACTCAAATCAATCCTTGAAATCATGAACTCAGTTTATAGATATGAATATACACACAAATACATATACATATGTCATGCATAAATCTTCATTCTCATAATTCTCCAGAACAAGTTCAGTTTCTTTAAATTAATGTTACACTTGCTTTGTTTAAAAGATTCCTCAGTTGCAGTTAGTCAGGAAAACATTACATGTTAATAATATGTGTTTGGGGTTTGTGACTGACTGCTTATGTTTGGAAAGTATAGATACTTGTGCCAAACTTTTCTTCTTGTGTATGAAGCCAATTTGGGTCATGTAGTCAACACAATTTGCTGAACCTGGTTACGTCGTGGTTAGAACAGTGTTGAATATCTACTTGAATTATATTTAAATTAGATCAAATCGTTTCACAGAATCACTGACTTACAGAGGTTGGAAGGGACCTCTGGAGATCATCCAGTCCAACCTCCTTGCTAAAGCAGCTTCCCTACAGTAAGAAAGGGTCCAGAGGGTTCTTGAATATCTCTGGAGAAGGAGACTTCACAACCTCTCTAGGTAGATTGTTTCAGGGCAGTGTCACTCTGACAGTAAAGAAGTTTTTCTTCCGTGTTCATTTTAAACTTCCTGTCTTCCAGTTTCTGCTCATTGGCCCTTCTTCTGTCACGGGGCATCACTGAAATGAACCTAGCCCCATCATCTGTTAAGATACCCTCTCAGTCTTCTTCCAGGACTCAGGTCTCTCAGCCTTTCCCCACAGTGGAGATGCTCCAGGCCTCATCAGCCTTGTGTCCCTCCACTGGACTCTCTCCAGAAGTTCTTTCTTGAGCTGAGGAGCACAGAACTGGATACAGTTCTCGTCAAAGAGATCTGCTTTGCTTTATTGAGTGAGAAAATTAATAGGGTTAATTGGCCTATTACTGTTATGTCAATGTTATATGCCTGAAACTGATTGACATAGGAGAAAGTTCACACAGAAATTTCACAGATTTATTAGCATAAAGTAATAACATAAAATAATGATTTTTTTTTTCTATCACAAATGAAAGATAATACAGCTTTGTTATGACAATATGGAGAAGTTTATGGACATTCACACAGCCTGGTGTAATTCTGTTAGGCTGCTTCTTAAAACTGCAAATTTGCCAAACTGTTAGCAAATATTAACTGGTACAGGATCTTTTATTTCAGTTGGGCTTATGTGAGTTCAGAGCATCTGAACATCTGTTCAGGTTTTTAGTAAATGGCAACAATGTTTTAGTTAATTTGTTATTCCCTTTGTATATGTATTGATATTTGGAGATCCTCTTGGTCTTCTGCTCTTCCCTTTACAGACTTAGCATCTCCAGGCTGGAAAGGCACTTGCACAGAAGGAGCCACCATTGGTGTTGAGTTGCTGTCTCTCACCAAAGAGCACATTGATAACCATAAGGCTGCTGTTAAAGACCTCAGCCTCACTTTCCATAAAGGTCAAATAACAGCGCTCTTGGGACCTAATGGAGCTGGCAAAACAACAGTTATGTAAGTCTGCCAGTTAATGGTGCTGTGCTCCCTTTTGGTCTCTATTACACTTTCTTAATTCAAAAGATTTGTGATCTCTTCCTTGCATTTGTTTTTGTTTATGCTATTTTAAAAATAAATATTATCCTTCACTTTTTAAACTCCCCATAACATGTGAAATGTGAAGGCAATATGTCTATGACAAAAGCAGTGTAATGAATTATGTCCTCTGTGTCACTGACACCATGATGAAATTGTTCAGTAGCAGCTGGGCATACTTGGTTGTGAAGATGAGTGCCTATCATTGAAGTGTTCTTTTCTGGCACCCTGTGTGTACTCTAGCCACACACGGTATGTAAAGCCTTAAGGGTTTTTATGTATTACTCCTGGTTGTTGCAAGAGGCTTCCTGACCAGAGACTGAAATAAAATGGAAAACATCTGAATTATGAAGTATGTGTATTTCTAACTTTTTGTTAATTCTAATCAACTCCTCAGTGAGGATATACATGTGGGAAAAGAAATAATGGACTGTTAAATTTGGCTGGGAAAAGTGACTCTGGAAGTGAGGGAATGAAGGGTTGTTGAGATCCTGAAGGGGGAAAAGAAAAAACAGCCGAAAACATTAGCAGTGTTCCTCTAATTGTTAAATAGTATTGATGACCTGCTCCAACAACTTCATGTCCTTCTTGTACTGGGGCTCCAGAACTGGATGGAGTACTCCAGGTAGGATTTCATGAGAGCAGAGTAGATGGGCAGAATCACCTCCCTTGACCTGCTGGTTGCATTTCTCTTGATGCAACCCAGTATATGGTTGGGCTTCTGGGCTGCAGGTGCACATTGCTGGCTCAAGTTGAATCTCTCATCAGTCAACACTCCCCAGTTCTTTTGCTCAGGGCTGCTTTCAAGCTGTTCTCCAGCCAACCTGTGTCTGTGCTTGTGATTCCCCTGACCCACATTCAGGAGCTTGTACTTGGCCTTGCTGAACTTCATGAGGTTGGCATGGGCCCACCTCTCAAGCCTGTCCGGGTCCCTCTGGGATGGCATCCCTTCGCTCTATTGTGTTAACTGCACCACTCAGCTTGGTGTCATCTGCAGACTTGTTGAGGGTGTACTCGATTCCACTGTCCACGTTGCCTACAAAAATGTTAAATAACAATGGTCCCAGCACTGATCCCTGAGGAATGCCACTTGTGACTGGTCTTCACTTGGACACTGAGCCACTGACCACAACTCTGAGTGCGACTGTCTTGCCAATTCCTTATCAAGCAAGTGGACCATCCATCAAATCCATTTTTCACCAATTTGCTGACCAGGATGGCACGTGGGGCAGTGTCAAATGCTTTGCACAAGTCCAGGTAGATGGCATCAGTTGCTCTTCTTTTATCCACTGCTGCTGTAACTCCATCATAAAAGGCCACCAGGTTTGTGAGGCATGACTTAACCTTGGTGAAGCCAGGTTGGTTGCCACCAGTCACCTCATCTTTATTTTCCGTTTGTCCATTCAAATATGATGGACAGTGGCTTGGCAGCTTCATCTGCCAATTCCCTTAGAACCCATGGATAGATCTCATTGAGTCCCATGGACTTGTATCCAAGTGTGAGACATGCTTATATGCTGATTTTCTTCTGTTTTCTTGCATCAGATCACTGTTGACTGGTCTGTATCCACCCAGCTCTGGTACCATTCTTATCAATGGAAAGGACATACAAACTGATCTGGCTGCCATCAGGTCAGAGCTGGGTGTTTGCCCACAGTATGATGTTCTGTTCAACATACTAACAGTAAGAGAACATCTGCTCCTTTATGGATCAGTGAAGGCACCTGGCTGGACAAACGCACAGTTGAATCAGCAAGTCAGTGGGTAAGAGTTCTTTCATTGGTTGAAATCTGTCAAGTAAATCAGTCATCTATTGAAAACCACTTAAGCAAAAGTGCTAAAGCAAAATTGGAAAAAGAAGCAACTGGAAACTGCAAGATTGATTTCCATGAGTTTTTATCACAATTTGCACTCTGAAATTGTACCTTAAAAATTGATTTTCTAGTTTCTAGCCTTTACTTGCATATATTTGTAGTGAAACTGTCAATGTTTAAAAATCTTGTACACTGAACTATCAAATGATCATGTTTTTATTGGAGCAGAGATAGTTAGCCTGGTAGCAGCTGTAGCAGTTCCTACCTCACACCGTCTGCCTTACCTTCTTGCTGTTACTAGATAGGCAGATGGAAGCTAAACTAATATGTTTTCACCCTGAGACTCCAGTTAAGTAAACACTCTATTATTTTTTACTTCTCTTACATTTCTCTGAAATTTAGGAACAAAATATATACTTTTCTAATAGTGTGCCAGTGTAAATATTGCTTACCTTTTGATGCATGCTAGTCTGCAGGGAGGGCTGGGCATTTCCACATGTCAATGGGAATGCCAAGCTGATGGGATTTTTCTTTAGAGTACAATTAGGCATATGCAGATTGATTTAAGGCAAGGTGGCTGTCCTTTTTCATAGCTATTATAAAATCCTGTTACTTTAAAATTTTGATCTGAAAAACCTCTGGCATGAGACACTGCAGTCTCTCTTGAAACAAAAGAAATGACTCCAAAACACAAGGGAAAACCAAACATAGTGCTTAGTTAAAATTTATACAAATTTATATCCTATATTTTGTTGTTGTACTTAGTCTGCTGATCTGTAACTTCTGCAGCAGTCTGTCATAGTAATGGCACATAAGCATGGTCAAGACTCTGCAGGCCCTGCCACTAAGAAAAAAAATATTAAGACAATAAATACCATAAAATACTTCATATAAAAATAGGAAAAAAAAAAAAAAAAAGGGGGTGGGGGGGTGGGGGGGGAGGAGATTTTCATTAAAGAAATAAAAAGAAGGCAGCTTTTAATGAGATTAACAATCATCAGTTTCCTGGATATATATCTGCACAGCAACTATTAAAAAAATATATATTAATCTGCATATTCATTCAAATGATTCAGGAGATTACTTTAGGACCATTAAGCCTTTTATATCTTGTTTGCCAGGCTGAAAGTAGCTGAAAGCTTTTTGGTCAGTGACCAGATATTCAGTGTGATGAAAAGTGAGTAAGTGGTCTTTCAGTGCTGTCCTTACTAAGCACATGCCCACATCCTGCTCCACTGTGAGACAGTTGGAAGGGTCAGGGCCGAGAAGTGTGTGTGTGTAAGCATGTCCCAGTCCTTTATACAGGAACCTACAAGCAGCTTGAAGTAGGTTACACAAAGTAGTGATCTTCTACTTGGGTATTGTTAATCTGTTTACTTCACAGAAATGTGTCTTAAAAAATGATACTACTAATAAAAAAGAAGTAGTGTTCCCCTATCATTTACTTCAAATGTTAGAATGATTACAGGCATTTTCAGAGTTGATTACATAGTTGCAAAAACTGAAGCACTGTTTCAGTTGTGAAACTAACAATCTTTACTCATGGTTTAAGGGCCTATAATCTAGAGTTTGCTTAAATCAATAAACAAACTACTATTTATTCTGTTGAACTTAATTTCAAAATTATTCTTATCCGGCCCAGTACTGTTACAGAATAGTTCAGCGGTGACAGGTATTATTGTTTGTGGGTAGAAAATAAAGCTGTTTTCTATTAATTTTTGTCACCAAACTCTAAAATCAGTCAGAGGTAGTGTTTTGTTATCCTTCCTCTACAATCTTTTTTGATCATTCTGCAGTGAGTGGACGTGAGATGACCTGAAAGCTTTTCCAAACTTGGCCAAGTATATGTATTCCTTTTTCAGAGCTCTGGAAGATGTGGATTTATCCCAGCACCAGTACAAACCTGTTGGAGGCCTTTCTGGGGGAATGAAAAGGAGACTGTCAGTTGCCATTTCCTTTATTGGAAACTCGAAGACTGTTGTTCTAGATGAGCCCACCAGTGGAGTAGATCCATGTTCCCGCCGTAGCATTTGGGATGTTCTACTGAAGTACAAAGCTGGTACAAAGTTTAGATGCGTGATCTGTTCCTTATTTTCTGTTCTGCAATTCTGTTTCAATAAATTTAAATAGGAAAGTTTGAGTATTGGCATTGCTATTTGGTAACTAAATACATTAATTTCAGAACTAACATTTAATCAATTCAGGAAACTTTAAAGCAGCCAAGTGAGACAATAAGAATTATCTCTTATCTCACAGAAAGATGCCTCATCTAATAGGTTCATTTTAGTTTCTAGACCTTTCCTACCATTTCTATTGTCTTTTGTTTTGTTTTGTTTTGTTTTGTTTGCTTCTCAAAGTTTTCTTTTTCCTGGCTTTTATTTTTATTTCCCATTTTGTACATATCTGTATGTGGGTGCATATGTTTTCCTAATGGTGATAGACTCATCAGTCAGTCTGCAACATTAATTTTTTAAGTCAAACTTTTCAGCAAGTGAACACTCAATTAGGTGTAATAAACCACAGTGAATAATCCATTGAAACAGACACTGCTGTTATGTGGTTTTAAGGAATCCTTCAACCTCTTATAGAGTACCTTGAACTTATAGTAGGCGGTATTAAGCCATTACATATAATAAAAGGCAAAGATTGTTTAGACCTGAGTCTAGAGTACCCACTGAGTGTAAATCTTGAATAGAGATTTTGTTTCTGTCTTGGCTTATGTTTTGAAGGGACCTGAAACACATTCTCTCAAGGTTAAAGTATCTTCCTGAAAGGCAGATTTATTTATGTGGGAGCAAGGATTTGTAGATGTACTAATCTTTCTGATGCAGGTTGCACACTGATCTTTACAACTCACCATCTTGATGAGGCAGAGGTGCTCAGCGATCGCATTGCCATTCTGCAACAGGGCCAACTGAGGTGCTACGGTTCTCCTTCTTATCTGAGGGAAACATATGGCCAGGGACACAGTCTAACGCTTATAAAAAAGGTATACTGAAAATGTATTGTGCAAAACTTAACAGTGCCTGCCAAGTAATAGTTGGTTGTATTCCAAGGATATTCTAGACATATTCTTCCCCACCAGAAAGTAATATGTGATAGAGAGAGAGCAAAACAGGTTTTAATCATTTTACTTCTTCTTTATTAGTAGTATTTTACGTAGAAGAATACAGGGGCATCTCTGAAAATGATGAATTTAAATATTTAACTGAAATTTCAGTGTTCTTTATTCCTGTGAGGTAGTCTTCATTTCCCAGGTGAGATGATGCAGTTTCATCAATGGAAATTTTCTTATATGAATTCTACCATCAAGTTTTTTGCTTCTGCTAACACTTTTTTTTTTGTGTGTGTGTGTGTCTGTGATTGTTTTTCTTATAGCCCTCTGTGTTTGAAATCCGGGATCCTAAGAATGTTGTTCGGGTCACATCATTGGTACAGACTCACATCCCAGAAGCTTTCTTGAAAGAGAACAGTGGGACTGAACTAACCTATGTGATTCCAGAAAGGGCAGATAAGACCTCATTTAAAGGTCTTTTCCAGGCTTTAGATCAAAGCCTTCATCATTTACATGTGACTGGCTATGGCATTTCTGACACCACCTTGGAAGAGGTATATCTAGTTTTCTTTGTAATGGCACTTTCTTTTTAGAGAATCTTGTACTTGCTTCTATTTGTCCTTGATTGTATCTGTCATATTTCACAACAGTTTTTTGTGAGAAGCTTGTTTAAAAAACAAAAACAAAAAAAACCAGACAAAAAAACCCCAACAAAACGACAAAATCTATACTTTGTATTTTTGCTGTTACTATTAAAATAAAAGGCCACTCCACTACAATGACTTTTGCCAAGAATCTGATGTGGATCCCAAAGAACTGTGTGACTCATAAAAAGATTTTTTCTGCATTTAACAAAGGAAAATTTGTGTCTGACTTGATCAAAACTGCTATTGTTGTCCTAAATGTCTAGCATCTGAACGAACTTTGAACTTGCAAGGTTGAAGGTTTGGTTCAGATAGCTCTAGGGAGAGGAAAAAAGTACGACAATACTTTTTGAATTACGAAGATCTAAATCTTAGGACTTTGCATAACTGTGCTGGAAATCTCTAAGGAATATTGTGTGTGTACTGGGGAAGGGGGAGGGGGGGTGGGGTGGGGGGAGATAGAGAGATGAACACTTATGTGTACGTGCATTTATATGCATACATATATACATATGCACACACTAAACAGAGCAGAGAAGGGAACTCTGTGCTACTACAGCACTTCAGAATTTAGCTGTGTAACTAGTCATACCAGGGAGAAGTTATGTTCTTTGGTTTGTTTTTACCTGGACTATAACTTTTAAACATCAAGATTATGGATCATTTTGAAAATAACACCTTTTTTCTACTTCAAGCGATGATCGGACACTAATGTCAGTATTTTATGACACAAAGACTTCGCTACTTTTATTTGATGGTGCAATTCACTCAGCATCACTTTGTGAAACATAGTCTCCTATGACTAGCTATAATGTTAAAAACAGACAATGTTGCATAGTAGTTCTAAGAGACAATTGAAAGATATGTTAATTAAAAACTGCACTCCAATAACAATATATGAAATACAGACGCCTATGAAGCGTTATCTTTTAATATACAGCAATAATCTCTGTATATAAGTATGTTTCATCTCCCTCTGTTTCATGGAAATGTATGAGATGTTATGTAGTATTGTGGTCATCTACAACACAAAGTCCCCCAGATAAAATAATTTTCCCAATTTTATGAAGATGAGGCTTCTGAAGGCCTGTTAGATGCTAATTATGCATCGTAATCTTACTTTGTGTGATATTCATATGGGAATTAATGGGCTTAGATGTTTGAAAGTGTCAACAGTTCTGAGTTTGATGTTAGTAATTTAGAATCACTGCTCATACATAATCTATGGGGAAAAAATTAAGAGAGCCTTATTAATGTAAGTAAAACCTCAAATGTCAGTTGTTCAGGAAATTAATTGAACAGATTCACCACCAAGTGGAGCTGCTGTACCCTGAAGTGATCCATTGGGATATGTCTTTAGGACTGTGTTCATATACTACAGACTTTTTAGCAGGCTTTGTAAGTGTTCTTTTTGTTTTTAAACTGTCCTTCTGTTTTTAAACTGCAGTTCAGAGAATACTATGACAGCACATGTATGGTTTATTTTGAAGTGAGGCTCTATGCAACAAAGTTGTTTATAAAGAGAAATAAAGAGCCTCCTTGATGATTCTCTCACGTATGAACACAGTAGGTTACCTAATGTGGCAAAAATTTGCTGTGGCAATGGAAGAGGAGAAAAAAAGAAATATAATACAGGTTTATAAAGTGAAGGCTGTCCCTTCTCTATATAATCCTATGAAGCAAGTAAAAAACCATTGGAAAACCCTGTAATTTGCTTTCGAATTATATAGGGTGATTAACATGCTGTAAGTAATAGTATTTACTGCCAGCGTTTATAGATTTTAAGGCAATGTGTATATTGACAAACTTTTTCGGTACATCTCTATGGGACATCTTAGGACTTTGCAGAATTTGTTAAGTAAATGTGAAGTTGTCACTGGAAGAATTGGAGACTTCTTTAGTTGTGCTTCACCTGCTATTCAGTTGTGAGCTCGCTTGTGCTTGTTTTTCGCAGGGAAGGTTAAAATAAAAATCTTTAAAGATGGTATTTGATATTGATGTATCATTCTTCAGCTTGAAGACTTAATGCATTAATTTAGGATGATTTCTGCCATCTCCGTATCTCATCATTAGTTGTTACAACCTCCATATTCCATTTTCTTATCAAAAGCCTTTTTGCACTGGCAACTAAATGGATAGCACATAATAGTGCTATTTAGTCTATTCAAACAATTCAATCTGAAAACAAAGCACTTCGACTTTAAAGGAACAAATGTGCTACAATCTTTATTTTATCCTTTGTTTTCATTCTCTCATTCACTCACCATTATTCTTCTTTAATGTGAGGGATACTTCCTCTTGCTAAAATCTTAGACTTCAAGGGAAACCTGTTTGCCATTCGTTCTTCAAAATAATCTTGGAGTTCTAGCAAAATAAGTTCCCGACACATTCAAATCTCACTAATATTATATTTGCTTTATTATTTATTTAAAATATTTTCCAACTCTGTTTTTGTGTACTTCATAATATTTATAATCCAAAGATAGGAGAGAACAGAGGAGGATAGAAAGGTGGTTACTGGAACCATGTATACGCTGAATGCTCTCTGGAGGATGATGTTTAACTTGCCAGCAATTCCGAGTTTTCAAAACTATTTCCTTTCTTGCTTAGCCTTGAGGAGAGTACTAAACCATTAAAACTTTGCAAAATAAGATGTGTCAAAATATCTGTTATTGGAATTTCTTTAAATTCACTTCACTGAAATAGTCAGTTTGCCCCAAAACTTTCCCAAGAGAGGCCTTGACCTATTTTGACCTTGAAACAGCATATAGCCTCTAATGGGATTCAGTTCTGTTTAGTGTTCTCTAAAGTCTAATAAGAGCACTGTTACATTAATCTGTTTCACTGTGGTATTGCCACCTGTTCAGATATTTTTCCTAGAGGGCAACGCATCTTCTACACCTGCTCACAACCTGGTGGTTTCAAAGAAGCTGCCTGACTGGTAGCTGCTACTTGCCACTAATGCTATCCTCCTCAACAGCCAGCGTTATCCCTATCCCCAGGAATGGCAGAGATGGTCCCACAGAGTCAGGCATGCAGCCAGTTCTAAGGGCCAAGCGCTGGGAGTGAGCCATGCTACTCCCCTCTTATTTTAAACCCTTTCCTGGAAAGCACAGGTTTTCTGTTGCTCTCAGCAGTCAAATGTCTATCTTCCTCTGTGTATATAAGTTTCACAATCAGGAGTGTTCCTTTTTGGCAAATGGCTGAGATTGGTGGCCAGCCATTGACTCAGGTCAGTTTTCATCCATAGTGAATGTCTCTAGGACTGCTTGTGCATCATTCCAATTAGGGAAACATTGTGTAGAAGGCTATATTAATCATGAGCTGCCTGGAAGAATATATGAATATAATGTGAATAGAAAACGTAGCAAAAGGAAAATTGGCTCCTATGTAGGGAATTTATTTAATGTTAGTATGGATTACAGCTGTAGATTAGAAACTTCCAAGGGATACTGGATCCTGTTGGTACTGCTCAGGCACTGAACAAAATTCAGATAAGCTGAATTTTACAAAATGTAATCATTCCTCATGTGAAAAATGAATATTTTTTAAGAAGGAGATTTTCAGATTTGGGTGTTTGAGTGTTACCTGTGGCGGTTCTAATATAGAACAATGTGTATGTAGTATTGTTCTCTGCTCAAAGATGTGCTCATTGGAGTCTGAATAGAGTATTGGGAAGATGTTAAATGCAGCTTCCATGTGATATTAATCTCATGTGCTTTTTATTTTTTCCAGGGACTTCCTTGTGTCTTCCATATTACTTTTCCTTTTACCCTCACAAGTTTGACTACTCTTCTTGCAAGTGTTTTTTGTAAACAAACTGCAAACAGCAATTAACATTTTCTCATTCAAAAATAGCTCAGATACACAGATACAGATACAGGATTTGTAGAGTAAGAGAGCAAAAAAAATATTGCTAAAATACCAGAGGATAGCATATGTATTAGCAAAATGTTTGGTGTTGGGTTTTTTTTGAGTGTATGGTAAAATCTTCTCTTTAAGTGATGTTGTGTGATTACAGACAAGCTTTTTCTTCTTTAACCCCAGTAGAAATTTTGATGCTGAACTGAGTATGTGCAAGTGACGACCTGTAGATTATTTATTGTCCTAGCCAGAGGGCAGCAGTTCTTTGTGGTTTTAGCCTGTACAGTTTGCTTTGATTTGCTTGATGGATTTGGTGTGCAGATGAGCTGCCTGCAAGCAGGCCCAAAGCAGCAAATTAGAATGTGGCTTTGGGCAGTCAGGATCTCCCTCCAGGGTCTAACAGAGCAATGTCAGGAGGTATTTAATTTCTTCTATCCCTGCAATTACTAATGGCCAGAAGCATTCCCTGGAACTTGACAGGTAACAAATGCAATCAATAATGACAATTAAATGGCAATTATATCGACTAAGCAAAATTTAGTTTATATAGCAATCAGGGCTCAGCAAATCAAGAAATATATTTCCGCAACAATAAAATGCTTCATATTGTTTGTGGGTTTTTTTTTTTGTTTTGTTTTGTTTTTGTATAGCACAAATTCCTCAGAAACAAGGAATTTTCTTTTTCTTTTTATTTATTTATTTATCTATTTATCTATCTATTTATTTATTTATTTTGTTATAGCTGGTATTGAGTTCTTCTGCAGAAAGAAGTAAACAGTTTCTTAATGATTTTGGAAAGTTTTAGTGTAGTTATAATTGGTTTCTTGCAGTTCAACTCAAACAGAGAAGAGAAGGCATTCATCAAGAGAAAGTAAATCTTGGTTGTAATTTTGCTGTTCAATTAGAGATTCTAACAGTAGCTGTATTTTCTGTTATTTTTTTATTTAATCTGAATTTCCCAGGTCACCTTTTAAATTGCAGTTCAGATTAAGACATTTTTAATTTTATTTTTCATTTAAATTTACAAGAAGTGGTCTGAGTATTAAATAACTAAGTCACAATGAAAGCTGCTCTAGGCTTCATCAAGGCTGAGAAACTGAGAAACAAAATGCATCTCTGTAAAATTCAAAGGACTTTATGTGTATTGAACTATGAAACAAGATTAAGCATGCTGTAGGGAATGTAACACAAATCTATTTAGCAAGGTTTATTTACTAGGTAATAGATCTCATTGTAAAATTGGTGTAATCTGTTTCTTTTAATGTTATCATTAGCTTCTTTATGATGTATATGTATTTCCCCACTTAAGATCTAACCCTGATTGTTTTAGTCCAGTGAAGACTTTTAGATTGTTAGGTTTATTAAAATAAAATAATTTTGGTGTTTCACAGTGTTTTTTAACAGGATCTTCATTAGATCAGCAGATGAACATCATCTTCTAATCTGGAGTATGCATGCTAGTTGTTTTGCTACAAAGCATACATTAAAATTGATTAAAATTAATGTCCTTTTTCATATTCAGTGTCAAAGAACCTTTATCAGTTGCTGAATGAGAATGGCAATGGTACAACTAGAATTCTGATGGCAGATCCAGTTGTGCCCATAAATTTCCAGCTTGAGTAGCAGAAAAGACTTGTAGCTGCCCATATGCCCTTGATAAAAACTAAAGTAAATGAGTTCCTACACATGCCACAGCTTAGGAGCATAAAATGTCAAACAAGCATAGCCAGTCTGTTGAAAACTCTTATCAGATAGATGGTGACTAGGACAACAACATGTTTTATATGTGGAATATATTGGAATTTCTGTCTTGCCCCTTATTCTCAGGGATACCTCTTCCAGAGAGTTTGAATAATTTTATAGTCATACTCCACCAGAGGCCACTGCAGCCCCTACTACTGTCTGACAACGGAAAGCTACACACAGTTTAAAAACAGGTAGTCTATAGAAAATTTAATCTAAATTATTATTTCTACTCTCTGAAAGGTACTTCTGAAGCTACTGCAGGACTCGGAGAAGATGCCATTTGTTCCTCAAGAAGCACATCTGAACAATGCAAAAGAAGCTGAACCATCCTGTAAGTAGAAAATTAGTTACTTTCTAAGGCAGGTAGATTCATAAATATCACAAATCCGAAGATAAGCATGCACAAATCTTCCAGAGTTGAGGGATGCATAAGCAAATGGAGAACACTGTCTATAACAATCTGGTAGTAGGTTTTTGTACAACTATTCACCTCAATATCACTTGGCAATTTTCTTCCCATCCTTCTAAAATATGTTCACATGCACACACTTTCTCTCACTGTATCAGCATTCACATACTTCTTGCTACCACTCTCTGACAACTAATTACCCCCTTTAACTCACGATGGATAAATATTTCTGAGGTATACAATGGATATATTGTGTGGGATCTATTAGAAAGGTACACTCATTTCCATCTACGTTCAAATGATAATAATAAAATTTGTTTTCTTTTGTATTAGAAGGTGCTCTTCCTCTTCTTTGCCATGTTGTTTTAGGTTCCCTTGCTCATTTTTTTTCAAAGAAACTTGCATTTTTTACTTGCCTGCTTGCAAGCACAGGAAGAGCTCCTTATTAACATTAGTGAAAGCCTTAGGAAGCTTGTTCTCCTTAAAAACTCTTGTTAGAAGTCACTAATGTGATGCCTTGCAAAATGCAGGCCTCAAGGTTGCTAATGTTGCTTGCCCACCAAGCTGACCAGTATTTTCTCATTGCTCCTGGTAGTCTTGTCTATATAATTATCATGTTTCTTTCTATTTGAAGATTTGTGTCTAGATTATAGAATTCTTGGGTTAGGAGTACAACATTTTATTCTGTACGCAGTAGTTTGCTTCTGTTTTTGTAGAAACAGACACAGCAGCTCCTGGTCTATGAATGTGGACTTTCGTTATTCCAGTAATGGAAACAAAAATTTTGATCCAAGCTATTATTATTTGTTATAATAAATTCAATTGGATCTGCCAGTAATGAAAAATCAGTGCCAAGAACTGTGGCCTAAACTGAATCTTTTTCTCACAAAGTGTGATCTTGGCTGGATAGCATTTGGAAAGGGTCTTTTTACTGGGCTATTTCAGTTCCTGCTGATATATATTCCCTGAAATAGGGAAAATATCACTACTCGGTAAAAACAAACAATCAAAAACAACAACAAAAAACTCTTCACTAACAAAAGAAAATTTCCATAGTGAGTGGTGAGAACGAGATTTCTGTTTAAGAGATAGTTTTCAGTAGCTCTTTTTAAAGAAAATAACAATCAGTTGTGCATTTATTCAAGGCTCAGCTAGGATATTCAAACCTGTTTCAAATCAAAACAGTCTGTCTTCTCCACATTGCGTTTTCATTAACAATAAGATTTTACCATTCCTAAACTAATGAAAACGCAGTATACTGTACTTAAGAACTTGATATCTTTTACAATCCACATTTCAAAAAACTGTTTAGCATTTGTCGCATTGATAAAGAATCTAGGGATCGGGGGCCCTATGTTTTTCAGTCTGATAAATTATAGTAAGAAACTGTGATAATAATGCCATTTCTTTAGGGATGAGAGTGCTAGAAAATTGTCATTCAATGCAGATGACTGTCATTCATCATTAAGGACAGTTGTGAAGTGTAGGCATAAGGGATTTGGGAAATGGTCATGAAGGTATCCATCATTGTCAAAGTTAACCAGAACACTCTGTGGGCAATAGCTTGACCTGTATAATTTTGAAAGCAAATTCAAAGGCAGTCAAACTTTCTTTTGTCAAAGTAGTTAAATGAATTTTCCAAACCCCCTTGAGCAGACAGCTTAGTTATTGGGAAGATCACAAGATGCTGCTATTTGATTTATGAAAGAATTTGCATTAGAGAGCTCCGTTTACAAAGTATAATACAGGAGTGTTGAGTATCCTTTGGTAGCACTGAGGCCTTGAGGGCTCAGGCTTGTGTAGAAACCAAAATGTTATCTTTTATCTCCCAGAAGAGTTGGTGTTTTGGAGCTGTGTGCATGTCCCATCTTATATAAGTAGAGCAAATGAATGAAACCAGTTCATGACTTTGGCTGATGACAGTGCCACGAAGAGGCAAGAAACATTTGCTTGGTAAAACAGGACAGTATGTCACTGAAGCCAGAGCTTTGATACTTTCTGATCTTGTTTTACAGTGATATACTATGCTACATCTGACAGCTGGGAGGGTGCTGTGTTTTTAATTTGTGACTAAAACAGTGCTGATGACACACCAGTGTTTTGACTGTTGCTGAACAGTGATTGCTGTGCCAAGGCTTCCTGTTTTTTGCACTCTGGCCCCTTGTGTATTGCATGTAGGCTGAGGGATATACAAGAAGCTAGGAGGGGACACTATCTGGACTAGAGGGTTATCCTACTCTTTACAGTCTCTTTTTCACACTATATAGTGTCAATACATGTCAACCTCAGCAATAAAAACTGATGGGAAATTTTTTGGGATGGAGGTAGTAATTGCATGGAGACTGGCTGAACATTGGTCTACCTGTGGGAGGTACTTCATGATTGTCTTTGCATCACTTTTTTTTTTTTTTAATTTTAATTTTTTAAAAATATATATATTATTTTTTTCATCCTCCCTTCACTTATCAAGATATCTTTATACTGACATGTGAGTTTTCCTGCTTTGGCTCTCTTTATTCTCCCCTTGATGCTATGGGGCTACGGGAAAGAGTGAGTAAGCAGCCATGCGGTTCTTAGCTGCTGGTCAACCATTGACAAACCTACATTTTCTTTTCTTGAGAACAGTTAAGATTTTCATTTTAAGTCAGGGTATGCCTATGTATGCGGACATAACACATGCATATATTATAAAATAGACATGTATAATTTATTTCTACACAGCTGGGACATGTGATTGATGATCACTGTTTTGTAACTGTGGAAAAAAAGAGGGATAGAATGAGTTTGCAATGACTGAATGATAAAATCATTGGAGCCAAATATCCTTGAGAAATGGAGAAGCCAACTTAATGGAGTCTAGTAAAGCTTACCATAAACTACAGCAGGCAGTATGTGTTCAAATACGATCAGCAGAGCTGAAAGCAAGTTTGTGCGGTCCATAGCTAGTCCATACCTAACCATGAATAAATAGCGAATTTTTCTAAGCATATGCAAAAGTAGAAAGTAGGCTACGGAATGGATTCACTAAATTGTTAAAGGACTAATAATGTAATGTTTAGATATTCAAATATCTTGCTGAAGAACCCAATGAATTAATTAATCTTGTTGGATTTTATGTCTCAGACATGTTTGGGAGATACCAACTTTGGTACAAAACTCTTCAAAAAGCAAAGCACAGTTGGAGCTATAAAATCAGAGTTTAAATGAAAGTAAAATATTGGAAATTCAAAATAAATAAAATGATAATTTTTACACACAGTGATACATAACACTGGAAATTCATTGTCATTAAGCATCTTAGAGATTGACGGTGACAAAATAGCTTATAGAAGTGCTATTAAAGCTTATTCATCTTTATACTGCTTGGTTAAGTCAGCCACTGAAAGTGTTGGGATGGAAGCAAGTTGATGCACAACTAGTTTTACTAGTTGTTTAAACCTGAAGCATATGTTTCAGTCTTCTGGTAACTTAAGAGTATAGATAATACTTTACTACAAATTCAGCACTAGAAATTAAGATCATAATCCCATCTGAAATTTCTGTTTTGGAAATCATTATTTGCTCATGAATATTCTGTTGATGGAATTGAGACAGTTTCATAGAAGGGTACCCTTTGTGAGTTAGTAGTATCTTTCCTTCACTGTGTAATTTAGTATTTTCATTGGTTCCTAAAATGTAAAACACTTAGACTGAGAGGTATGCTTGAAGAAATGTCATACACATATACGTATAGATCAAGATGTGAGGTTGTGGTTTGAAATTTACTGAGTATTTTGCATTTCTAACTAATTGAAAATAATGAAGAAAAATATCTCATCCCATCTTATGACGAAAGAGATACTGCCTTTTCTATTCTATTTAGAGGAAGCACGATCATCTAGAGAGACATTTTTTTGTGGGTGGCAAGAACTGATAGGTGTGTTAATGTAATGGTGATGACTGCATGTTGAATTTCTACATATCTAATAGCTCATCTACTGTGCTTAGGTACTTCTTAGAGCTGAAGGACAAAAGATTCAGATAGTTGTGAATGCACTAAAAATGCTTTGTTTATACAGAGTTAATTGGTATTATGTGAACTTTCTTAGCACTCCATCCAAGCGATCAAGTCATCTCTCTTCTGTAGCTTTTATGTCTTGCTTATTAGCATTTTGATTTCTCACTGACAGCATGTTTCTTTAGGATATGGTGTTTTTTTTTTCCCCCTCAGATTTGCTAGTGCTTCCTTTTCTCCCTCTCTTTCCTTCTCTGCCTCCCTCTCTCTCACTTGTGTGTATATATTTATACACCAGAAGAAGGTATTGGTAGTATGGCAGTAGAGACTGAACCTTCCTGCTGATATTCCATTACATTTTGTTGCTGTGTGACAGGTGGCAGCAGAGGGACAGTCTGAGAGAATGGTATCTGGCATGGAAGAGTAGATGGAGCAAAGGTGTGTCGCTGAATTCCTCCATGTTGAAAAAATAGCACCCACTGACAATGATTGACACTTGCTGAATGTTAATGGAGACCAAGCAGTGGATGTGAGCCCAGTGAGGTGGTGGGTGGTGCACTTCAGCTGTGGTGACAGAAATGTGAACATCAAGCCATATTCCAGATGGCCATAGAGATTTTTATAAGAGTGGCATGCAGGCTCTTGTTTATTCATGGTGAAAATACATAGCTAATGGTGGTGACTATGTTGAAAAATAGTGTTTTGTAGCTGAGAATTTGCTCTGAATTATTGTGCTTTTCTATCTGTTGTAGTTTCTCTGGAAATAAGTAGGAGGCAATACTTGTGGAGCAACCTGTGTATATATAATATGACCTCTAACTCTGCAACCTTGCCTCATATTCAAGAATTTCCTGTTGTTTTCTTTCAGTTCCTATATGTTGTTGGGGCTATTACAACAGCTGCAGACAGGGAGAAGGTATTGCTAGCCTTTCTGAACTTTCACAGTATTTTTTAAATCCTCTCTTTTAATGAAGTATTCAGGAGGCTTGTTCTGCACTCTGCAGGACTGCTTGTCTTCCATTTCATATCGTAATAATTCCTAAGTAATCCTTAATTAATTACTTAATAGAGAAGTAGAAATCTTCCTAGGAAGTTAGATGAAATCCTAGCAGACAGGATTCCTGTATTCAATTACTGCTTTTGTGAATGACTTTGTGCTTTTTAGTAGTGTCTCTCTTTTTTTTTTTTTTCCTTCACATTTGTAATGTCTCCAAAAATCTGTATTCAATGGTATGTTAAAACAGCAAGGTGATGGATTGCCTGATGTAACACTAATGTGGGCACACCTATAGCAATATTTACTTCCCAGCTTAAATAGTGAAATCCTTTTAGGTTCATGCTCTTTCTTTTGCTTAGTAGCATGAGTTCTACAAAGATAGAGTTTTTAATGTTCAAGATAAACTGGTTATTTCTCTCCTTCGTAATATGGAATCTTTGTGTTGAAGGAAGTTTCGACTCAGAGAATTGAAGTCTCAGATATAATGTCAGAAAACATTTATTCTTAATGACTTGTCTCAGCAGTGGAATCATTTTTAATAAAGGGTTTTTGTTCTTCTGAAGGCATCCTAATCTTCAAGCTTCTTCTGTTTCCTACTATATTTTATGCAACCCTTTTTAATGTTAAAAATTCAGTACGGTCCCTTGAATTGTGTTTGGTAAATATTCAGTACTGTGGATAGGATTCAGACTCCTACATTTGAGCCATAACTTTATTAGGGGGATACTTGAAAGAAATAGTTGTTCCATATTCCAAGTTTAGCCTTCCTTAATAAAGGTGTATAGTTGTAATTATACAAGGTTGTAACAGATGGATAGCCATAGGTTATAGAGGAATAACTCACCAACACTGGGGCTCACAGTTAAGATGGATGCTCACCACAAGAAACTACACACAGGAGCAATCTTCAAAAGAGATGCTGCCTTGGTAGTGGTCAGTCCTTAAATGGGATCTAGGAGAGGTGGAGTCAAGCTCCACCCCTTCTGGGAGCACAGCTGAATTACCTTCACCTGTGCTCCTGCAGCTGATCCATCACTTGCCTCAGATGGTTAATCAGAGGTTCAGGCTGTGATTAACAGTTTCCCATACAAAAGGGAATGAAAATACAGTGAAGAGGAAGAAATTATGTAATAAAGCTTAACATACTATGAAATAGGATGATGTTTCTAAATCAAGGAGGCTTTTTGGTAAATGTTTTACAGTTCCTTATATGAATATTATGAAAAATCAGAATGAAAACTCTGTATTCACTCATCATGTAAACTATCAAGCACAAAAATGTACAGCGTGATTTAATTTATTAACTAAATATGAAACACCTTTCTAGGGGAAACAAGCATGTGACATTTTTCTGCCAGCGTCAGTGTTTGGGGTTTGCTTATTGTTATGAAAACAAAGACTTAGTAAATTAATTTTCTATTTCAAGGAGGAATGGCTGTTGTAAGTCACTAAATGTATTTAATCAGGTCTGAATGGATGCTGGGGAAAAATCTGTTTTGTAGGATCAGATTTGGAGCAAGTGGTGGTCTTGGTATTTTGTGTATTTAAGAAGTGGTGATACTGGTATCTACTGTCAAAGGTATGTTGGGCATGTCTCTTATCCTAATTGTAAGAATAATTTATTTTCTTAAAAGTGATTGTGAGGGTGTGGCAGCGCTCAGGTAGCGAGAATGATTGGCCATAGACATAGGACTGGAGCCCTGTTCTCTTAGGGATTGCACAATGTGATCAGAATATTGGTTACCTTAAATTGATGAGATATTTTATACAAACTTCTCTGGACCTTCTCTGTCAAGGGTTAGATCCTCCACAAATGCTAATTCTATCCTCCCTAAAGAAAAGATTTATGAGGGAATGTACAGCAGAAGTTTGTGAAAACATAAAACGAATTATTGGTAACTCATGCTAATGTAGCCAAAATGATTCAGGTCAACCTGAAGGGGGAGAAAAGTGAAACAGAGTAAGTTTTTATCCAAGTGATTTGAAGTGTTCAACATGGAAGTGCTGGAAGTATAGATTAATACAGATGAAGACTTAACGGCGCAGGTGGATGGCAAGCTGGACATGAGCCAGCAATGTGCCCTAGCAACCCAGAAAGCCAACTGTATCCTGGACTGCATCAAAAGAAGTGTGGTCAGCAGGGCAATGGAGGTGATCCTGCCCCTCTGCTCCGTGCTGGTGAGGCCTCACCTGGACTGCTGCGTCCAAATGTGGAGTCCTCAGTACAGGGCAGACACAGACCTGTTGGAGCGCATCCAGAAGAGGGCCACAAAAATAACCAAAGGGATGGAACACCTCTCCTATGAGGACAGGCTGAGAGAGCTGGGCTGTTCAGCCTGGAGAAGGCTACAAGGTGCCCTGATAGCAGCCTTTCAGTATCTAAAGGGGGGGCTGTGAGAAAGAAGGGGACAGACTCTTCAGCAGGGTCTGTTGTGATAAACAATGGGGAATGTTTTCAAACTCAAAGAAAGGAGATTTAGATTGGATAAGCTTTTTTTTTTTTTTTTTTTTTTTTTTTTTTTTAACATAAACAATAAGGGTGATGAGGCACTGAAACAGATTGCCCAGAGAGATGGTGGAAGCCCTGTGTCCTTGGAGACATTCAAGGTGAGGCTGGACAGGGCTCTGAGCAACCTGATCCAGCTGTAGGTGTTCCTGTTCGTTGCGGAGAAATTGGACTAGATGACCTTTAAAGGTCCCTTCCAGCTGAAATGATTCTATGATTCTACAATTCTGTGGTATATATTTTATTAAGATGGTCTATGTTTACGTGCATGTGCACACAAAGATTTTAAGACATGCATTTGGCTTTGTTAATGTTCTTGCATTATGTTGTATTGCAGTTGCAAATACATATCCTTTAGCTTGAACCATGTAAGTAATTTAATCTAAATGGTCATTTTTTTTCATTTTTACTTTTAAGAAATACTTGTCAAGCCTAAACATGACTTTTCATTCTGAAATGGAAAATTGCTTAGGGAGAGCTTCATGGAATGTCTGTCTACTTTCTCGTGTCTCTGTTCTGTCATTAAAACATTCCTTTTTTTTGTTTGTTTGTTTGTTTGTTTGGTTTGGTTTGTTTTTTTTTTGTTAAAAGGGCCCTCAAAGAGATTATTTCTGAATACTCGTGATTATGGAACTTGATTTTGGAACTTTTGTGTTTTTCTTCTGCAGTTGAAAATAATATGAATGTTCAAATATATTAAGAATACCTTCTCAACTTAAATTTGCATGTTGGCAGATAGATGTTTTTGGAAGAAGACTCATACTACCGTGTTTAGGAACATAAGGATGTATTTTGCTGCATATTTTTTCTGTATAAGTGTCTTGAAAATCACTCAGTGCATGCAATCAATATTTGTGTAGATGAGTCAGAAACAGTAATGTTACTGTTGTGATGTACTTAATTAAGTCAGGGAGTAGAAAGAGAAAATAACATAGGGGAAGGTAAGTTTTCATCCTTCCTTAATTGTTTTTATAATACCAGTTTTTCTGAGGCATTTTAGTTCTTAAGTTTAGCACTTAGGATTTAATGACAGATTCACTGGATTGACTTCGTTTATTTTGCTTGTATATTTGCTGTTGGGAAAATTACTCTTTGTATTTCTGAGGTTCTGATAAAGTATTGAGCTGAGGTATTATTTGGATTTCTTTACATGGATTTCTGTTTCACACTTTAACCACTAGAACTACAGGAGTAACTGCTTGCTTCTCATTTTCAGGTCAGGACATTACTAGTAATCACACATCTATTCTCTAGATGGTAGTAACATTCTGCAGGAGGACAAGATTTTCATTGCTTAAAGCTAACAAAAGTCCAGTTTAGGAGCGACAACGAAAACATGCAGAGCACATTCAATCTGAAAGGCAGCATACCAAACAACCAGCACTTAGGGCTGTGTTTCTTTTTGTTTGCTGTTCAGGCACTAACTTAATATATATATGTTCAGGCACTAACTTAATATATAATGTCACAAGGTGACAACTTGGTAAGATTTGTTTATCACACTGACGCCAGTTAATTCCTCATCTGAAATATATAAGTGCAATTTTATGACATGTAGACCCTATGTTGGACTTCTGTATAGGCGGTAATTTTAATCTCATTCTATGTGATGAAAAAAATGGAACACTCACTTCTGTTAATCAAGATTTTTCTAGCAGTTTAGTACCACTATGAGATAGCGGAATGCTTGAGGAAGTAAGCTGTTTATCAGATACATTTTTCAGTTGTTTGCTCTAGCTGTAGGTCTGAATAAAACTTGCCTCTTGTAAAACTCAGTCATCTTTCAGTTTTGGATTGTTTTCCTGCAGAAATTCTGACATGATTTTATTGTTATTCGAACAATTCCAGTAAAGACAGCATCTAAAAATATTCTTAATTATTCTTAATTATTGCTCCATTTGTTGTCAAAGTTTTCTCTGAGCAATTCGAGGAAGCTTGTTCTGGAGTGCTTTTAAATCTTGCATTTAAGCTTTTATGCTGTGGTAGAGAGAGCACAGCTTGTGTTTCTTGTCTGCTCTTCACCAAACACAGCAGAAGTACTGTGGACTGTTGCTCTATATTTGAATCAATCTTGAAGCGTTCTAACCTTAGTGTAGATGTGTTTGTCAGATTCTAATAGCTAGGGTATTGATTTACACTTCCAAAAGTATGAGGAAATGATCTCAAATGGTGTGCTGCTTATTACAATAAGAGAGTATGTTCTAGCACAGTTCTATATGGTGAGTGTCTGCCTGTGCATGTACAAATGTATTCTTACTTTCTGCCAAGTCTGCTTTGTATCAGGTCAGTTGGAGTCTCTTCTGGACAATTCTGACAGACTGTTTCCCTGCTTTTGTACTTGTAAAGAACACAGACGGTGAATTAAGGCATTGCAAATAGGCTTCTGTTTAGTAACCACTTTCCTGTGCCTGTTTTTAATCTCTCCCTCCTTTTTCTCTCATTCCCTCCTCCACATGGCAATTCATTGCAGGTGCATCACTGCAGGGAAGATAGTACTACAAAAAAAAACCCACCCAAATATCTATTTGGAAAATTATCACCTAGAAATTGAAATCAGCGTACTTGTTGCAAGTTAATCATACAGAAATTTGGAATTGGAGAATTAGGGCTACCCCAATAACAGTGATTTTCCTTTTCAGGGCATGATACGATTATGTCTATCTGGCTGAGGTTTTCATATATCTTTTGTTTCCAAAGAATATGCTCTTTCATGATGAATGTTTTCTGGCAACAATACAGTTCACCACAGAAGACTTGAAGATACTTGTGCTTTATTTCAACTTATTCTTCAGTATGATTTAAGCAAACAATCTGAACTGAAGTGTACAGAAGAGAGGGAAATAAAGACAAAGATAGTGAATGATGGAAACAGTGTATTCAGCAGTATGCCCTTCTCCTTCAAGACCAGGCTAGTTTAGATGGCCAATCATCCTTGGTTTTCAGAGCAAGAAACCTTTTTTAATTCTCTTTGGGATGTGAAGGGTAATGCATGGTAAGGGAGCACCACTGTTTCTTATTTCTTTATATTCAAACAGCAGTCGTGTTTTTCTCATTGGCAAGGAGAGGAAAATCAACTATGTTGCATTTGAAATCTAATCCTCTTAGTTTATACCTATGATAGTTCTTTAATAAATGGAGGATGTGCTTTTACCACTCACTGTTACATTCCAAAATGCATATATACTCAGGTGAGTTTCTTTTGTGGGTTCATGCTTATCCATTTTGCTACTAGTAAAACCAGAAAATGGTGTTTTGACATAGCAGCAGGTAGGGTGGTTTTTTTTCCCTTAGCTGTTTTGATGGCTATAATTGTGGTACCCTGGAAACTCAATGTGAAGTCAATTTCTGTTGTTCCAGATACGTTATGGACTAACAACAAGAAAAAAGCAGATTCTCACCACCTTTGACAGTTTGCAGTCTACTTTTAAGGCCGAATCCAATGAATAGACAAAGCAGACATACAGGTTTGGGAAGGCAAGAGTGTAAATCAGGTGCATAAATTAAAATCGAAGAACTCAGTTCACTGAGCCCACTCTGTCATGTTACTTTCCTTGTCTCTAGTGGATATTAGTAATATATTTTGCACTGCTGTTTAATTGTGTGTCTTTCATGAGTCTGTACAATATGCTTTCTATTTGCAGCAAATGTGATTGAAAATCCTAGGTACAAGTAGTGATGTCCAGGATCAAATGCTGTTGCTTGACTGCATCTCTGTCTCTGATTCGTTAAAAAATTCAGCAAGAAACAGAAAAAATATTTTATTGATGAAGCAGAGCTTAGGCTTAAAGTACTTTAACTCCTGCTTGTTTTAAACTTTTAATTGTTCACAAAAGCGCTTAACTGTATATCTTTCCTTTTAGATAGTTGTACTGCATCTGGCTGGGATGGAGTTTACTTTACCCACAGCAGTCCATACAGTGTTCTGTACATGTAGCTGGAAGGGTGTTGATATTGCACCAATGTTTTGCTGAGCAGTGGTGGCATAGCATCAGGACCCTCTCCAGTCCTCAAACCTCTCAAAACCAATAGGCTGAGAGTAGGCAAGAGGTGTATTTTCTCTCCACCCTCCTTTGAGGACAGGGAGTGAGAGAACCATTGCAGTGTTTAGCTGCCTGCTGGGGTGAAACCACAGTTGCATCTCCTCAAGTGCTTCCTCTGTGAAATGCAAAGATAAGGGACTTCAAGAGGTTAATTTAAAAGTCTGAAGTTTGTGTTTTTCTGTGGACATTTTTAGGGGTTATGAGTTTGATTTTTGTGTGTGTGTGTGGAGGGTAGGAGCATTCAGTAATTTTTTCTGCTTGTGTTGGTGCTTTCTTGGTTTTCCAGTAGAAATCAGTTTTGTCCTTCGCACTGTCCTCTTAGTGCCTTTACAATGCTGATGCATTAAATGAGGCATCTTGACTTATAAGAATGTCTTAGATAAAGAGATGAAATCCTCTCATCAGTTAACTTTGTGACTTGAAGAAGTAGACTTGGGACATTTGAGCTATGAAAGAGATTCTCAGCAAATTTTATGTAGTGTCAGAAAACAGAGTTTTCTGACTTTAAAATATGTCATTTTTAATAGTGAGCTTCTACATGCAGAGAGATGAATTTTCAACATTTTTGTTTTCAACTTTTAGAACTGATGTTCCGTTTCTGCTGTATTAACTTAATTGTGAACGTCATTTGCTTATTGTATGTAACTGCAATCATAAGTCAAGCAAGTTGGCTTCTAGTAGCTGGGTCAAATTTTTAATTTTGTGATCTAAATTATCATAGAATCATTGAATCATAGAAAAAAAAATTGAATTCTCAGCCCTGAGGTTTCCCAGAATTCTTCACAATATCCTGCTCTGCTCTGCTGCTCCAGCAGTTCTCGCTCCGAAACTCCACCACAGCTCTGGGCTGAGCATGGCCGATGCAATGAAATGAACGACAATATTTTCATAAACTTTTTGCATAAAAATTGACACTATAACAGACATCAACTAGTCTTTATCTAATATTCTGGATAGTATTACTAATGGTAATCAGAAAGTATGTTCCCATTAACTGTGTGCTTCTTTTGTGTTTCCTGACACACATACCGTATGTAGGTAGCGCACTATGAGTTTTGTGAAGCAAACATTAATTTTGTAGGCTCTAGCTAAGATAAAAGTAAATTAAAATATGATAAATAGATACAAAGGGTTAAATGTTAAGTGTTCACATACATACTTTGAGTTTTTCTTGTTCCGAGCAATTTAATACCTTAGGAATCTTAAAAGATTTTTGAGTCAATTATGGAAAGCCAAATACAGGCTACTTTTCACAGTGTATCTGCAGTCAGACAAAATGGCATGATGCATGGAGGACACAAAGAGATCTGTACATGAATGCATAATGCTGTTACATAAATCAGTTTCACTTTCACATCTGATAGATGGCAGTACTGAACACAATATGCCTCAAGACTGATATGGTGGTAATATAAGTGGATTTGAGGCAAATGGTGAAGGTGATTAGGGCTATGAAGATTTTTATAAGAGAAGACTGAGAGCTTGAGATTGTGTAAGCAGAAAATAGATTGGGAGCTCCTGTAATCCGTCTCCTGTAAAAAGATGTAAGATTGTATCCAGCACCATTGAACAAAATAAATTCAAAACAGATAAACAAGGTAGTGATTTTTGTTGTTGTTTTGTGTATTTTTTTTTCCTAACATGAAACATAACGGCATGAAAGATTTCAAGGTCACAAGGATTGAAATAAATATAAGATGATTTGACACATCCTGGAGGGATTTATATAATGAATATGGACTTTCTTAGAAAAGTCAATAATTTTAAAAAGTTTTTTAAAAAAATGCCTGGGGCAAATAAATACTTTTAATATAATGATTTATTGCATCTAATGGTGATGCATCTTGGCTGGCCAGCTTTGGAAATATTGAAAAAGTGTCAGGATATTGGACGAAATGAACCATTGTTATTATTTAGAACGACAGTTTCTCTTCCTATTGCAATCTGAATGAATTTGTTAGCTTTTCTCTCTGCTTCATTTGTCAAGAAACAACATGAATGGCAGCTTTGATTTCCTTTCCTGCCCTTAGAAAGTAATTGTGATAGCCCTCTTTCAGAGATTCAAAGGGAGCAAACATTTTGAAGGATCTTTTGCTCACATTTCATGCTTATAATCTATGAACAGATTTGGGACTATGGCAGATTTTTCATTGTATTCTGCTGCTTTGTACTTTTCTTGCATTTCAGTACTTTGATAGCTTTGATAAATGAGAGATAGTGTATTTTACAATTGCAGAAACTCTCAGCTGGAAACACAGAATTTCATTTATTTTTTAAACACCCATCCCTTGCAAATTATTCTGCATTCAAGTGCCTCTGTGTGTTATCTGTGGAAAATCTTGCCATAATATGATGTAATTCAAAAAGCTTAATACTTCCCTAAAATTTTGCTTTAAAAATCTTCCTTTACTAAGGTTGTTTTCTCCTAGTTGCCAAATTTATAGAAAGCCAGATTCCAAATTTCAAATGCACTTGACTAGGACATTTGAAAATAGGACCACTGTCTGAATTTTCTAGCTTCTTTTTTTTTTTTTTTCTTCGCTACAAAAGACTAAAATCCAAAGTCCCTTTTGTATGAGTTGTCGAGCTAGTAGGACATGTCTGTGATTAGAACTGCTAATAGGCAGAATTTCTGTTCTATGAGAATATATAAAATAAAAAATGCCACTCAGTATCAGAATTAAAGAGATAAATACTCTTTTAATTTCCAGAAATAAAACTAAAATTAATTACTAAGAAGTAATTGGAATCTGATTGAATCAGAAGCTATTAGGGTATGAAGAGACATTTGGTGATTATCCTGTCCAAATTCCTACTGAAAGCAGATCAACTAAGAATTGGTTACTCAGGACTTTGTTTAGTCTGCTCTATTTGTTGATTATCATGACAGTTAATATTTTTCATCATATATCGAGTAGGAATTTCCTGTGTCCTTGCTGCTACCTGTTGCTTCTTTTGCTTTCTCCCTGAGCAGAAACTCTTTTACTCAGTACCACCACTACCTCTGGGCGCTGTCTCTGAACTCATTCATTCACCAGCCATACAAGAAGGTGGCTCTCATCCAAATGCCGACCCCCCTACAGTCACATCCAAACATGTGGGTCTCTACCAGGTGTGGATGTGTGCACATGCTAACCATCATTGTTAGTCAGTGTCTTCCTCACCAGTGGCCTTCAGGGATACTGTAACCAACTGCCCCTTTGCTGCACCCAGTATCACCAATCCAGTCCAAAGTGTGGTGCAGAGAGCCCAGCTTTGTCATCTTTCTCACCCTACTTGTTCTAAGGATGTTGTGGAAGACCATGTCATAGGGTGCATTCAGTCAAGGAAAAAAGGCGTCCACTACTCATTCCTCATTCACTAAACCAATCTTGTCTTCATAATTCTTAGGTGGGCCAGATACGTTTTGACCTTGCTAAATCCATGCTGGCTATTCCCACGCATGTTATTTTTTGTATCTTCAGTGTACTTTTCTGGGGGGTTTGGTCTGTAGCTATTCCAGGGACTGAGGCTGATCAGAATGTATTTACCTCAGTCCTCTTCTTTTGCTCATCTTGAAGGTGGATGTGATGTTTATCTTTTTTCAGAAGTCTTCGTTTTGGGAAGCCCACAACATATTCCATGTCACTGTGAAGTCCTCCCATTGACTTCTTAGGTAGGACCAAACCATAGAAGCTTTGATCTCCCATAATGTGTCTACTTGATAGGATTAAAATCTTCCATGGCAAAGCACATGTAATTTTTAATATAAGAAATCACAAGTTTACTGTCCACATACTGGTTGTTAGAAAGCACAGAATTTGAGCCATATTGTTCAATGGCCACTCTGCCAGAAATTCAGCATATTTTTTTTTTGCCTTTCCCCCTTGTTTGTCCTACAGTACTCTCTTCTGGGATTAAATTTCTAGTAAACTAAGGAGAAACTGTGCAAAGCGAACAACAGATAATTTAGGGTTACTTGAAAGCTCTCTTAAAAGTAGTTGTTGAAATGTAACATGGAAGTGCTGTCTCAGTATATAGAATGCAATAAGAGACAAATCACAGGGGATTGTAAAATATGATATGTCTTTGAGCACTATGGTAAACAGACTATACAGTTTTGCTACAGTGCAAATTTCTGTGGTAATAAATCTGCTTGAGACTGCTATGCTCTAAGAAGGAAAAGAAGCTGAAGGTATGTTCAGTCTGGTAAGACTGAAAGAGCTGCTAATAGTCTGCACTAATACCTTAAAGTCATTAGAACCTGAAATAGAGGCCAAGTGATTGGTATGTCTCACAAGTACACGCTCGAGCACAACAGTAGACACAAAGAGCAACAAAATTAAATTGAGAGCATTTCAGGAAAATTTGATTGGTGAGATGCCAGTAAGCTGTGAGAACACTCCCCTGCAAATGTGACAGACCATTGACTGGGATTGTGAATACTGCTTTAACTAACGTATGAATAAATGTTATCAGTCCTCTATGAGCAGAGAAAGTAAGGGAATGCTTTTATGAGAATCTACCTTCCTAGCATCTATGTGCTGTAACATACTCCAAAGACTTCCTGTTGAAATCCCTGAGGAAAAGTTGCCACTGATTTCAATCACTGTAGATCGTGGCCTTGGTGCTAATAGAAATCATGTTTCTTGGTCATTTGTCTGGGAGCAAACATGACAGTCCACAAGGAATGGACATACCAGTGCAAAGACCACAGACAAATATGTATCCAGTGCTCCTTTATTTGTGTACAGGGAGTTACAGAGATACAACTGTGGATTTATAGGCAGAGTTAACTAATTTTACGAAGATGGGGGGAGATTTGTACTGCTCCACCCAGTTGGACGCTATAGATTTGTGTAGTTTTTCTTTTCTATCAAAAAGCTATTGTGTTTTATATTTGAAAATACAACTCCTGTAATTTGTTTTTCTTCAGGTTTATCTATTAATTTCTGTCTTACAGATATCTCGCTTATGGAGGCCTCGCGTGTGTGTGGAACTAGTCTCATTCTTGCACAAATTGTTGCCCTTCTGCTGAAGAGGTTTCACCACATTAGGCGAGACTGGAGAGGAAGTCTGTCAAACGTGCTTCTGCCAGTCCTCTTTGTTGCACTGGCAATGGCCTTGTTTAGTGTGAAGCCTCTGGCTATTGATTATCCTTCTCTCAAGCTGACACCGAGACTTTACAAGAATGCAGAATCCTTCTTTAGGTAAAGAATTCATTGATCATCATCAATATCCAGGCTTCTGGGACCTTTATCCTTGAGTTCCCATATTTTTATGAGTATTTGCATTCTTCAAATAATGATAGGTTTGTTTGTGTTTTTTGTTTGCTTGTTAGTTCTTTATTTTTCAGTTGCTTAGTACAGTTTTTTAGATTATTATGAGGGGGGGCATGTGAGAGAAACATAGAAACAGAAGGGCATTGTGTGAAGTATTTGCTGGAGGAAGGACAAAGATTTTGGAGCAGTTTGCATTCAATACAGATCATGACCACATATATGTAAATGTTAAAGTGCATTTTAAAAAACCTTTGCATGCTTCAGCATATTTAATTGATTAGATCAGTATTTTCCTGAATAAGCTCTCAGGTTAGGCAGTACCATGCAGTACTAAGCTTGTGTCCTTCTAGCTGAACCTCTATTTTTTGTACTTTTAGCTTTGAAACCATCTAGAGTATTATTTGTCTACAGTATCTATAGCTTATATCAGAATTACTCTGTATTACCTGTAAATCAGATAGATAGTTTTATCTATTGGACAAAGATCCAGATATATTTATAAAGATAATATGATGATGTTTGAATTTATAAACGAAACAGAAAACACTTAAAACAAGTCTGTAATGAGAACAGCTGTGGGGAGAAGTTTAGATTTGTTTAGGGGTAATTGCATTGAATTTTTTTTACAAGTTCAGATGTAGTTTTTGAAACACATTTCTTTTGTATGTTTCCTATGCACAGATTAATTAGTTCTTTAATTTTGTACAATACATGTAGAACTGTGAGGCTGAAAGTTAATATAATTAGACAAATTAACATGTTTGTGTTTCTTTCCTCAATCCACCCCTTTACCCTTTGGCCCGCTTTGAACAGCACTGAAGATGATAATCAAGGAAACCTTTCTCAGATTCTACTGAGATATTTCTTTGACTGGGACTTCACATGCATGCATTCAAAACAAGGGTAACTGAATAATTAACTACTTTAAATGTTCTGTACTGATTTAACACTTGCTGCTAACTTGAAATGGTGATGCTGATAGTAGTGAGGAAATCAACAGATCTAGTATAACTATATTTTCTGTGAAATTTTAACCATAAAAATTAATTAGCCTCAAGTTGGATCTAGGAAAAAATTTGCTAATTGCATAGACTTAAACAAAAGAGAAAGTAGAAGCATAGGTAAAAACAAAAGTTGTAAAGAAGCAGTGAATTCATTATTTTTTTCTTTGTAATGTGAACCATCTCAATCTTCTCTCAGCAGTCATAGGATAGCGTAGCTTGGAACGGACCTTAAAGATCATCTAGTTCCCTGTCATAGGGAGGGCTGCCACCCACCAGCTCAGGCTGCCCAGGTCTCCATCCAATCTGGCCTTGAATACCTCCAGGGATGGGGCACCCACAGCTACTCTGGGCAGCTGTGCCAGTGCCTTGCTACACTCTGAGTAAAGAATTTCCTAACATCTAACCTAAATCTCTGCTCTTTTAGTTTAAAGCAATTACCCCTTGTTCTGTCACTCAGACTGTGTAAAAAGTTGGTCTTGGTTGTTAGCTTCCCTCAGTACTGGAAGGTCGGTGAGGTCTCCCTGGAGCCTGCTCTTCAAGATCTCAGCTTGGAGGTCCATCTCTCTCAGTCTTTCTTCATTGTGCTCCAGGTCTGAATGTGAGGCTAAAGTTAAGTCTGCTTTGACTAAGTAGCTAGTATCCAGATAGAATATGTGTAAACAGGTTCAATTGTTAAAGGTCTGATTCAAATCGCTTAGATGTCAGTGACAGATTTCTCATTAATTTCAGGAGGGTTTTGATTGAGTCTATTGTCTTGTATGAATGAGGGTTAGACAATAATTATGAGGGTGTTTGTTAGAGTTCCAGGTATCCAAAGTTAGTAATGCAGAATGGCAACTATTCTTTACTTACCTTACTGATGCAAACATAAAGCATGCAAATCCTTTGTTGCTTTACTTACATAAATATTTCTTGTGAATCCACTTTGACTCAAATAAATAAAACTTGATATATCTTCAGATTCAGCTGCTGCTGTAATAAATACTAGGAAGGGTCTCAAGATTCCAGATGTACTTGTTACTTTGTGGATTTCTTCTGCAATGTAGTCCTTTCTCTTGATGGTTGTTTATATAATTATGTTTATTCCCTTTAGAAAAAATAATTCATGTTGGCAGATGGAGTCAAATTCACTCTTGAATTCATGTGGATGCATGTCTGCAAAGGAGGTATGTATATCTCTGTGTATGTATTTATGTAAATAACTTTTTGTATATTATCTGCAATACCTGAATTATTCTTTTTGAAGGGGCAGGGGAATAGCTGAGGAGGTAAATGCTTAGAACACTGACCTTTTTTTTTCTGATCAGATATTGCTTTATCTAATCTAACATTTGGCTTATGTATTCTGAGGTATTCAGAGAAAAAGCCTGCACAATTTTGTTACATATTTAAGTGTGTGTTTTTGTGTATAGTAGAAGTGGCTTTAGGTTAACCTGAAATAACAGAAGTCAAAGATAGCTGAACTCAGCAGATGCAACTTGGCTTCAAACATGATATAAGACTTCGCTTATAAAACAGTCATGCAAAATAAAATTAAAACATTACACTTGATTACCTAAAAAACTACCTACTCTAAAATGGAAAGGGCAAGTGTTTCTAGCTGTTAGAAGCTCCCAGGGAATCTATGTTTGACTGGCATTTAATTGTTAGAGTTTATTTTTGTTTTGAACTGTATATGTGAAAATAAAATGGCTTTTCAGGGAAGAATTTTGAAAAAGTTAACGAATTTCTAACCTTTTTGACTAGTGACTTTTCCAGTTGAATTGTTCTTACATTGAGTAATAAACTGGGATGTGAAACTGTGTAGGAACTAAGTTATTTGCCTTGATGGAACCATTTCATCAATTACTTAAATCCTTATGAAGGAGATAAATTTATTGGAGTGAGAGTTGCATCTGAAATACATTAATTTTGAGAAAATTGGAAGGGGGAACTAATTTTTTACTTTACTGGGCAAGGAGCACCTTTTCCTCTAATGCTGTACAATGATGCTTAGAATAAAACAAGCTTAAATAAAAAGGTAATGGGGACTCGATGGCAGGGAGAGACCCAGTAACTGTGGAACTTCAAAAGTAATTTGTCAGTGGAGGCAGAAATTATACCTGTGAGCTGTGGAAAGCTAAAATATCTAAGACTGATTTATAACCTGTAGGGTCAAGATGTCAAATAAGCATGGCAATTTTTCAGATTTTATGCATTATAGACGTTATGAAGTTTCCCAGGTATCACATCGTAATAACTGTCTTCTTGAGAGAATAACCAGCTGAATTGCTAGAAAACACCTTCCTTTTTTTTCCCCTACTACTCTCCCTCAGTGCATGAATCATAATTCATCCTATATTCTACTTGTGCCTTTTGTGTTTATTTTCAGGCACAAAAGTGAGTAGAAGTCTTGTTGCCTTTTTCATTGCTGTAATCCTGTCTAAATTTATATTTAAGTTTTGATGTCTTCAAAACAAAACTGACTGACGGGGTTGCAAGAGAAATCAAAGGTGGTACTCATATGTAGGTGACAGTTACAGTTATTTGAGATGCCTTATAAAAATGAAACCATACTTAATTTATTGAAAAATTATTGAAGCTAAAAAAAAGTTAAATTCAGTTGACAAGCAATGCTGCAAAAACTGTGTACAAATTTGGAAAAAAAAAAAAAAAAAAGAAGTCTAAATTTAGTGACACTGATTTTTTAAATGATTTTTAAAGGCTCCTTCACTGATTTTCTGTGTACTGTTTTCCAGATGTGTCCAAGTTTCAATACCTCTGTTCCCTATGTGAAAAATAAGAGAGGACATATTTTGTATAACCTCTCAGGGTTGATTGTGGAAGAATATTTAGTGAGACCTTCCAACAAAGCAAGGTAACCTAATCCTAAAATGACTAAGCTAATTAAACTAATTAAAAAAAAACAATCCTTCCCAATTCAAAGCACAGACCTGTGTAAGGGGGCAATTGCCATTGTCTATTGTTTTTTGTTAAGGTGAAAAGCATTGTATAAAGGTAAGCTGGAATCTCCTCTATGGCAGTTTCTCAGAGCTTCCTCCAGCAGTTGTCAATGGCTCTTTCCACACAGTAATTTCAGTTGAAAAATAACTCATTAATTTAGGTATTACCACTTTATCATTAAAAAAAAAAAAAAAAAAAAAAAAAAAAGACTGCTGAGGAATGCTAAGGAAAATGGAGTTTACGGTGGGTAACCTGCTATCACCTTATTGTGTGTTACCAGATATGGTGGTTGGTCCTTCGGTGGGAAGAAAGCTTCTGAATATCAAGAACAAATATGGAATAACATCAAATCTAAGCCTTTGGTTAAGGTAAGGATTGCACATGTGCACACGTGTATGCATTTCTTACTTCTTCCAGGGTCCAGACTTCATTGCACTTGGTAAGTAATAGATCATTACATAAAATCCTTGTATTCATAAACTGGAAGAAAAGCTATCTATTATAATCTGTTTCCCTGTCTGTAATTCTTGAAAATTTTCCATGTTCTGAAAAGCAGTTTTAAATGAGTCGAATGATAAGCCTTCTGTTGTTTATCCTGTGAACCTATTTCAGAGTCTAACTGAGCTCATTTTTAAAACTATATTTTTTAGGTAGTAAGTGCAAATATAATTTTATATTCAGTTCTACTCTACAAAGTTAATGTCTGTCTGAACCCTTCTTTATTTTTGGCTCAAAGCTTGCTTTCTGAGGCACTTCTTGTGATAAAACTCTGACTTATGCAGGAGGAAAGTTGTGGGTGTCACTGTGTGGCAATCAACATCACTTTGTGGACCATTTTACACTTGAAAGCATTTCTTTGGAGCTGTTTGCTGTTTTCCTCTTGGAAATATTTTGCAGAGTTCTTTTGAGGACCACTCAAATGTAAGACCAGTAAGGAGGAGAGCAGTTTTGGAGGAGTGTATGGAGAATCTCAGTAACCTCTTCTCTTTTTATGCAAGCAGAAGATTTCTTATTAGAGGAATCCATGAAACTTGACCTTCTGGTTTCCAAATTGGAATATGAAAGATCTTTCTGTCTTGAAAATGTTTTATGTGGTATTGGCAATAGATGTAATTTTCTCTTACAAGTGAAGAAGAAAAACAAAAGTGTAATTAAACTCTATCTAATTACCTTTTGGTACAAAGTGCAGTTAAAACAGTATGTAGATATTTTCCAACTCTTACTTACATCATTTCACTTTTAGTATTGCAAGTTGGCATCTGACTGCAATGCCTTTTCTTTGTACTTCTGTTTGAAAATATCAAATATACACACCTTGCCTTATCAATATTTTCATTTAGGTCATTTGTAATCTCCTTTACCTCCAGATTTCTTACAGCTTTGAACTCCAGTTCCATAAATCCTTAATTAGTAATTTGAATTCCTAGAGGATTGCAGTAAGATGTGTTCTTCTGACTGCTGTTTTCATCCTCTGTGTCTTTATACCTTTAAAACTATTATTTTGACATGCAAGCACTGTGGTTTTTGTCAGGATCCTTTATTTATTTATTTATTTATTTATTTATTTATTTATTTATTTATTTAATATCTTATGCATAGAGCTCCACCTGGCAATGACAAAAGGATAAATTATAATTCTGTGTTTGTGAGTAAGCTTCATATTTCAGAGCCAAGGAAAATATTGGAGTGGATTTATAAAGGGCACTGTGTTATCTAAAATACCTCCTGGATGTGGCTTTCAACTGATGCAGTGTCAAATTATTGCATTAACCTTTCAATAATTAATGACCAGACTTTTACTTTGACCTTTCAGGCTTGTTCATGAGACAGTGAATGTACCATTTACGTAGTTTCATATGAAGTAAAATGAGAAATTTGCATTTGAAGAGACTTACTGTTTGATTCATTTCATTTTAGAAAATGTTGGAATCTTTCTATGTTATTCCCCACTCCATTAGTCAACTTATTTTTCCAGTTCAAATTAAAAATACCTATTCAAATTCTGAAATAGTCTTTACCAACAGTGAATGCGTATGTGTTCATAGGTAACATGGAAAAACAACATGGCAACCTGCAAACAGTCTAGGAGACTCCTGGAGTCCATTGGTGACAACTTTCTGGTTCAGGTGTTAGACAGACCTACCAGAAGTGAAGCACTGCTGGACCTGTCACTCAGCAATGCGGAAGAGATCATAAAAGAGATTAAGACCAGAGGCAGCCTGGGCTGCACTAACCATGCCCTGGTTGAGTTCATGATCTGGAGGAACATGAGCCTGGCAAAGAGTGGAGTCAGGACCCTGAATTTGAGGAGGATGAAGTCAGGCTTCTTAAGGAATTGCTGGATGAGATCCCCAGGGAAATGGTCTTTAGGGGCAAAGAAGCTGAAGAGAGCTGTCAGCACTTTAATGATGACTTTCTGAGAGCAAAAGAGCTCTCCATTCACAGAAAAAGAAATCAGGCAGGTGAGACAGGAAAATAGCATGACTGGAGCAAAGATGTGTTGGTCTCTGCTAAGGGGAAAAAAAAGGAAAATTATAAGCAGTGGAAGTAGGGATATGTGGCCTGGGAAGAATATAGATATGCTGTCTGGATGTGCAGGGATGCATTCAGAAAGGCCGTGGTGCAGATGGAATTAAACTTGGCAAGGGATATATAAAACAACAGGAAGGGTTTCTTTATATACATTGCTCAGAGTAGTTAGGCAAAGGAGAATGGACCCCCTCTGATAAATGAAAATGGAGAGCTCACCTCCTGAGACATGGAGAAGGCTGAGGTACCTAGTGAGTTCTTCACCTCAGTCTTCATTGCCAGTAAGACTTCTAATGCCTCTCATGTCCCTGAACTTCTAAGTGGGAGCTGGGGGAGCAAAATCAGTGTAAGAGTGGAGCAAGTTTGAGACCACCTCATCAGCCTGAATCTGAATGTATAGAAGTCTTTGGGACTGGATGACATGCATCCTACAGTTCTGAAGGAACTGGCTGATGTGGTTGCCAAGCTGCTCTCCATCATATCTGAAAAATCATGGCTGTCAGGTGAAGTCTCCAGTGACTAGAAAAAGGGAAACATCACTCTCATGTACAATAAAAGGAAGAAAGGAAGATCCATGCAACTACATGTTGGTGAGCCTCACACCTGTGCCTGGGAAGATCATGGAGTGGATACTCCTGGAAGAGATGTTAAGGCACATGTGAGGTGAGGCAGTGATCCAAGACAGCCAAAACTGCTTCACCAAGGGCAGACCTTCCCTGACCAATCTGATGGCTTTCTGTGATGGTGTGACTACGTAGGTGGACAAAAAAAGTGTGACTGATGGTGTCTACCTGGACTTATGCAAGGCCTTTAACTAGATGATTTTTAGTGCTGGAACTAGACGATTTTTAAGGTCCCCTCCAAACGTATCCATTCTATGAGAAAGAAAAGAATCTGTCTACCATATGCCAGGCTTGAATGATTAAAACCGTTGACTATGGACATTCACTGATGAAGATGATGCTGTATGGCAAAAGCACTACTCTGCTTCAAATGTTCTTTCCTCTTCCTTCCCCCACCCCTCTCACTGACTTTTTCTGATTTCTTGACCATGTATTTGTTTCTTTTGGTAACTGTGAGCAAAAATACTCCATAATGGTTACACAGTTGCTGTTATTTGTAACAATTCTAAATAGGCAAAAAATAAATTTTAAGTAGGCCAGTCAGGCAGTCTGTAGTCTTCAGTGACATTCTGAAGTGTTCTGTATGAAAGGCTGGAATTTGTGGCTTTATTATGTAGCAATATTATAAATGTCTAGAGGAAGATACATCTCTCCTGTTTAATGCTCATTCTCTGCCTGTCCTCAGCCTTTTTCCTTTATAGAGCAATATATATATTGTTAATCAAAACATTGGTCTAACGTAATTCTAGAATATTAATTGTGGATAAAAATCATGTGGAGTAACAGGAAAGATATTTTTACGGAATTTAGTTTTAATTTAGAGATGGGCAATGTTTTTGCTTGGGAACAAATTTTATCAGTCCTAGATAGATGATGAAATGATAAGAAATCAAATTTAATGATCTTATTCTATGTATTTTTCTAATACGTATCTCTTTCCTGCCATTTGTAAATAATCACCTGTGAGACATGCAGGAAATATGAAATATATTTCAGCTGGAAATAATATATTTCTTTTTTTGTATTTTGGCATTGTAATCAATATAGAAAAAATCAAAAGGATTTTGACAAAAAGGAGCTGTATGTATATTATGATGAAGAGAGCAACCTCAGTTGCTCTTTCTTTCACTTATTGCAGTACTATAAGCAATGAAAGAGCCACCTTTAATTTGGTTATTTCCTTGTGGTTTGATTCAGCTATATAATATGCTTTGAATGCAGAATTCCAATTACTGTGTGGCATATTGAAATGTATGGTTATACACAATGCTGTATTGTGGATTTTTTTTTATTTTTTTTTTATTTTTTTGTATTTTCATTTGAATATTGGTCACATTATTATATTTCTAAGGCATTCTGTGAATAGTTGAGACTTTCCCTGCTTCAATTAAATGAGAATGTGTCATCAGGGTTTTGCTTTATTGTTTTCTTAATTGCCTTTTATTCAGTATGATGAACAAAATTGGATTGGATTTTCATTGTGCGTTTATAACTTTCTATTCTGCACAAATCTTTTTTAAAAAGATACAATGAGAAATTGATCTGTGGAAAAGACTGGCTACCCTTGAACATTTGTTTCTTTGTCTGGTACCTATTTGTACAGGAGATCCAGCAGTGGAAGAATTTGCACTTTTCTCAGGATATGGGTTTTATTTAAGTTCATTTCTTTAAGGAGCTCTCTTGCTGATTAAAGAATGGGAGATCTAGTCTGTGTAGTAATTTGTGGGCATTGACCTGGAGGAAAGCAAAGGAGTTGCATTCATGTTTCTAAAAGAGGAATTTTTTTTTTCTTTTCTTTGAAGGTGGGAACATAGGATGCTGATGAGATTTGAGGTAGCTGAGAAGACCACATCATGAACAGAGTAGAAAATGTGAAAGCTACTGTAAGCAAGAGTAGTGATACTTGTCCACAGTTGCACATTTGTGTAATAAGACTGAATGGAGATTATGGCAAAGAAGATTTAAGGATGAGAGACACAAAAGAAGCAATGGTGAAGCTCAGATTAGAGTTTGACAGCATGGTATAGGGTAGGGAGGGAACTAGAAGGGAGGATTTGAGTGTTTCAGACCTTGCCTCTCAACAGAATACAGTGGGGAGATCCAAGCAAGTAGGTAGTGAGGAAAATAAATTCAGAAGGAAAGAACTATTAGGAGAGGAAAATGGAACTGAAGAGTAGATAGCCTGCACTAGGAAGCATGGAGAAGAACATGACAGAAAAGCCTGGATCTTAGTGTCCTAGTAAGGATTGTTGCTGGATTCTAGAAGGAAAAAACACTATTATCTGCAACTAAATTTGAAAAAAAAAAAAAAAAGAAAAGAAAAGAAAAAATGAAAAAAGATAAATGTGGAAGAAGACTAGATGAGAACAGCATCTGTTTGATGGAAACATATTATTTGTGGAAGTTTCCAAGACATAACTGTAGTTTCAGAATGGGTTCAGGAAAAATGAAATCTTGGAAGATTAACTTAAGGTAAGAGAGACCTATGTTAAAAAAACATGTACTTTGACATACAACTCATAGTCCAGAGACAAAGTGAGAACTGTACAGTGCCAACCTGACCTGAACAAAATGCATATTAGCAAATGGTTGATAGCAAATAGGAAAAGGATAAGAGTTATGTCAACTGCATAAACAAAAAAGGGAGATGAAAGCTTGCTATGCAGTGAGGAGTGGACAGTAATTGAAGATGATTTTAAATGTGTTACCAAAACCGAAAACAAAGATGCTTTGTTTTCTCTGACCTAGTTTTTGGTATGGATAATGTAGGGTTAAAGGCATTTTGATTAACAATTAAGGAGGAATAGAAATGAAATTGATTTCCAAAGGAAAAGGAAAACTGAGACCTCTGTATACTCAGTTTTGGGACATAATTAGCCTATCGGCATTGATTCTTGCACATGGAATCCTAGGAGAGTATGCATTTTGAGTATATTAATCAAGTTGGGGCAGTTCTGCCTGATTTAGAGATAAAGTGTATGTTACATCAGAAATGTTTCCCTGTGGTCTTCAGACTTACTTTGTCTGATTTAAAGCTTACTGTATTTACTTTTTCTCCTCACTCAGGAAACCAAGTATAATTGCTTGTTAAAGGTGCCGAGTCAACTTTGTCCTTCCTGGCATAGTTTCATACTTACTGTGTAAGCAGTGTGTCCTTGTTTCTCTCTTTCCCAACTTTATTGGACATGGTCTGTTTTTGGACATTTTATGCCCTATGTCACTTGCAGGTATTACTTTGATAAGTCTTTTTGGAATGTCAATAATTAACATGCTTCACTTATAACGCTATTTTTCCTCATCTTTTATGTTTCTGTTAAAATTGAAAAATATTGTTTTTGCATTGTATTCCTGTGTTATTCGCTCAACCAAATGTTTGTAAAGTAAGGAAGTGTTTCATTCAACCAGAGAATCTCAGTTATGTTTGCAACTCCAGCAGTAGAAAACAACCTGCTGCATTTTGTTGAAAGACTGGTACAAATAAAATGATTCTGTTCTGCCTAGGCCATCTTCTTCTGTAAATAAGAAGTGCCTTAAAAGGAGAATTCATCTTCAGCATCTTTATGCAATTCTTTAAATTAGGGGAATTTTCAGATCAGTGTTCAGACCCTTTCTATTTTTGATTCACAATATCCATTCTCTCTTTCAGGTGTGGTATAACCAAAAAGGTTTCCATTCACTGCCATCCTACCTAAATGAACTCAATAACTTCATTCTGTGGCTGAATTTGCCCCCAACAGTGGATTGGAGACAGTATGGTAATATTCCTTTAATTGTCTATTAATATTTGTCGTGGATTTATGATTTTTGTTGTCAGTATTCCACATCATAACGTCATGTAGTGCACTGGCAGTTAAAGAGTTAATGCTGCAGTTCCATGGATTGTCTATTATTCCGGATACCTGGTTCTCAGAAGAGAAAGAGTGAACTACAGATCCCAGAAGACTTCACTGTTCTGTTTCCGTTTTCCATTCAGAGGGAAAGACAAAATTGTTTGGAGGTCATGAGACTATCCCTTCTTTTTCCACTCATCTCTGGGGTGTGTGCTCCTTAGCTGTCTCACCTTCAGCATTAGAGTAAGGCCTTCAGTTTTGGACGCTCTCTTATTTATTAGCTTCAATTCCAACCATGTTATATTATATTGTGTTATCTGGCATTCCACTATCATATGTAGTAAATTGGTTTCCTCCATTAGCTCGTTGCTCGTTTTATTTTTAGGCCCATCTCTACCTTTTACCTTTTTCTCCCTTTCCCATCTCCTGGGGCTTGGATCTGTGGGTCTCCCTACTCCATTAGTCACGGAACCAGGCTGAACCAGGCCAAAACTATTGACAGTATCTTTTGAAAAAATAATTTTTAAATAAAATAATTTTCAATATGAAGGTTTGTCATGGTATCAAGTCAGAGTGACAGGCTTTATAGGATAATTTGGAAATGAAATAGCATGTTTATCTGTGTGAAGAATGTTATGTGCAAGAAGGTAACATTTGAATTGTACTGTTTCATCCATACACGTTTTTTATGAAGGATATTCCTATGGACTAAGTGTAAATTGGCTTGCTATGATAGGGATGCTTTTTCTCTGGGAAGGTAGGGCTTGCTTAAACATGATATTTAATGTACAAGAATATGAATTTATAACTTATTTATTACTTTACTCCTTAAGTAAATACTTAGAGTAAACCCAGTACAACCACTAAATTCACACTGCAGTCTAACTTCTTGTAGCATATTGTTGCTCAAGGACCAGGAGAGGCAGGTGTATCTCACTACAGTGCATACCAAAAGAAAGAGAAATGTCTGATTTTTCTAATTCTTGTATTCTTGAACCATACAGAACTAGTTAAAATACAGATGTTACAGCTTGACTTGTTTGGCAGTGGCTTAGGACAAAGAATCAGCTGCAAACATAGTGAATTCTTAGTATGTTGAAATCTGAGTTTGATAGTTCAGGCTAAATACTGCTCACTCTGGTTCCTTTCATTCTTGAGGTTCTGCTAAAGAGGAATTAATTTGAAAAATAGCTTATAAACACTTTTTTAGTGTATAAATGTGAAATGATGCTCAGAGCTTCCATTACTTTTTTTCCATCAGTATGTTTTACAGTGAAAAAATTCCTGAACATCTTTCTTCTCTTTCTTACTGACTTTTCCTAGAGGAAGCAGTATTATTTTTCATATATGGCATTCACATTGATGTCTGTATTTCCCTTTTCATATGAAAACAAAGGAGTTTTAATTTTTTACTTTGAATTTGGAGACTTTCAAGTTGGGTTTCTGTCCTTTTTAAGCACAGGAGAAAAGAGGGAGAGGTTGTACCTCAACCAGATTTTTGTCTTGCTTTGATCTTATGTGCCTTCATGATTATAATAAAGAAAGAAGAGGAAAATTAGTGAAAAAGAAAGGGAAACTTGGGTGATATAAAAGAGAATCAATTAATTAAGAAATGTTTCCAAAATGACAGGTGGAAAAAAAGAATTAGCTTTAAAGATGGCTGGAGTTTTATTTTTTTCTAAATGGATTATGAGGGGAAAAAAAAAAAAGGCTAATAAATTTCTGAAAAAAGTTTAGATTTGAGTGAAATCGAGTATTTTAATGAGAACTTTTATTAAAAAATAATTTTTAATCAAGTTATCCTGCACTTTATAAATATTGTTGATACTGACTTGTTTTCTGTAGCACTACACATCCCATTTGGTAACTTAAACATTTAAGTACCCTTACTTTTGTATCTGTTTGTGGAGATTTGGGAATTTACCATCTGGATTGGAATTGAAGAATATCATAGTTATCCTAGGGACTGCAATAGTGTTATATTTGGTTTTGCTGCATGACACAAAAATGTGATAAAATAGTTCCTGAAGCATTGGACTGCCAGCAGACTATATGAAGATCAAGAACATTTCCTATGCTTTTCTTATTGAAATGGTTATATTTAATTATATGTAAATTTGCTGCCAAAGACTATATATCGTATATCTAGACTGAGATCTACATAAATTTTTTTCCTCTCATGAAAAAACTTTTTATATACAAGGTTCATTCCTACAATATTATGAAAATTGCTCTGAAGAAGTTAGGATGCTATAGATGTGTAGCTTTATAATACAGACTTGCACTGATGAAATATTTTTTCATGGAGTAGATTCTTCCTGCCAACAGAACCAGTGCTTACTTCTAAGTGACATAAAAATTATTTGATCCTTGAAAAGAGAGTTTGAGGACACAGTCTTTCCTTCTTTCAACAAAAAATGTCTTGCTTTGCTGCAAGAATTACTTCGATAGTGTAGAGCATTACAATGCATGCAGGGAGCAGAGACTGTTATGATACTGAAACAAACTTGAAAGAGGTCAACAGCTTACTTTAAAAGCTCTTTTAAGTATTGAGAACCACTCCACTTAGCATTTATTTCCTGAGTATGAACTTAATCTAATATTTTCCAAGTCTCCTGAGGGGAGGGAAGTCATCACGGATAGTGTGAGCTGTTCTGCCTGCTTTAATTACAGGGGACTTGCAGCCTGGTAATTTACATAAGAGGGCAGAACTGATCCCAGTCTGTGATAGATTTTAGTGATGAGAAGATTTCCTTCAGACATGAAGAACACAAGCTTAGGAGAGTCAGGGGTTTTGCATGAGACTTTTCAGGAAGAAACAGTATCCAAGTGTTGTGATTTATCATAACTAATGGATTAGATATCTATTTTGGAATAGCAATTTAGAAATCATTCTTAGAAGAAAATGTCTCATCTTCTGTTTCATTTGGCTAGCTATGTCTAACTTTGGAATCATAGAATCATAGAATCCTTAGAATTGGATGGGACCTTTAAAGGTCATCTAGTCCACCTCCCCTGCGATGAACAGGAACATCCACAGCTAGATCAGGTTGCCCAGGGCTTGATCCAACCTCGCCTTGAAAGTCTCCAGGGATGAGGCATCTACCACTTCTCTGACCAACCTGTTCCAGTGCCTTACCACCCTCACTGTAAAAGACTTTTTTATTGTATCTAATCTAAATCTGCCATTTTAAGCTTGAAGCCATTTCCCCTTGTTCTGTCGCAACAGACTCTGCTAAAGAGTCTGTCCTCTCCTTTCCTAGAGCTCCACCTTACATGTCAGGTCATCTCAAAGCCTTCTCTTCTCCAGGGTGAACAATCCCAGCTCTCTCAGCATGTCCCCATAGGAGAGGTGTTCCTTCCCTTGGATCATTTTTGTGGCCCTCCTCTGGATCTGCTCCAACATGTCTGTGTCTGTCCTGTACTGAGGAATCCCCATCTGGACGCAGTACTCCAGGTGAAGCCTCAATAGCTCAGGGCAGAGGGGCAGGAATACCTGCCTTGACCTGCTGGCCACACTTCTTTTGATGCAGTCTATTTCTATTCTGGACCTGTCTTATTGAAAAGGAAATAAAGTACATTTTCTTTTTGAATAATTATGAATTGAGTGACAGGAAATAAAAACGAATGTGTTAAATGGTTAAACAAAAACTACTATAGTTGAGAAAGGGTATTTAACAGAGGAGATAACACTTACTGTTTCTTTATCAAAACTCATCAGCTCTGGTTGGTCTTTAGGCCTATACATACGATCACAGAATCACAGAATTGTAGGGGCTGGATGGGACCTCTAGAGATCTTCATGTCCAGCCCCCCTGCAAAGCAGGCCCCCCACAGCAGTCTGCACAGGTAGTCGTCCTGATAGGTCTTGAATATCTCCAGAGAAGGAGACTCCACAGCCCCCCTGGGCAGCCTGTGCCAGTGCTCCATCACCCTCACTGTAAAGAAGTTCCTTCACATATTGGTGTGGAACTTCCTATGCCTCATTTTTTGGCTGTTTCCCCTTGTCCTGTTCCCATAGACCACTGAAAAGAGGTTGGCTATGTCTCTTTGACTCCCACACTTAAGATACTTATAAAACATTAGTCAGATCCCTTCTGAGTCTTCTTTTCTCAAGGTTGAACAGACCCCACTTGCCCAGCCTTTCCTCATAGGGGAGATGTTCCAGGCCCTTTATCATCTTTGTGGCCCTCCACTGGACTCTCTCCAGGAAATCCTTGTCTTTCATGTACCAGGGAGCCCAGAACTGGTTACAGTACTCCAGGTGTTGGCCTGACCAGGGCAGAGGGGGAGGATCACCTCCCTTGACCTTGTGTCCATGCTCTTTTTAATGCACCCCAGGATCCCACTGGTGTTCTTGGCCACCAGGAAACACTGCTGTCTCATGGCCAACCTGTCATCCACCAGTTTCTTTGTTGTTAATCTCTTTTGGAAATTCTGCATTGCTAGAATGAGATAATACAATTGGGATCAAATGTAACAAATGAAATGATGAAGTAGGAGGAATAAAAGTTTAAAAGGCAACATACTTGACTTAAACTTGGGATAGACATTCTGATCAAATAGAGATGTTATTTTTCACATTTCATTGTAAATTGTTCCCTCAAAATGTGTTAAACATGCTGGACTACACAGGGAAGGAATGTTATCTACCTCTTAGGGTAAGACTATATTAAGAAAAGATGAGTGGTATTCATCAGTAATGATGTCTGTAAAGTGCAATGGTTCTTACATTAAAAAAAAAGTTCTTACATAATTACTGAAAGAACAGAAATCTGTCAGTATAGAATGGTCTTGCATGATACAGCTGCCCTGTCTCGGTACTTCAATAGAAGTCATTGTCATTTTTAAAATACCTTTCATACTAGGGCTCATTGTAAGGTTCATGTAGCATCTTCATTTATTATAGATTTAGTTCTTCAAAAGAGCTGAAGGGATCAGGAGACCTAATTTCATCTGAATTTCAGTGGAAAGTAACCGTACATTCTGGTTCTATTCTCAAATTGTATTTTTAACCCTCTTTTCAAAGGAACCTGTGAAACATCATTTAACTTTCTCATACCTGTCTGGTTAGTGGGCCTACCATAAAATTTAAATAATTATTGAGGTGTTGCCTCTGAAATTTTCCATAAAACAAAAATTGTGATTTTCAGTATATAGTAATGTTTCATTTTATACAAATAGAAGTTTTCTCATAAGTTTTAAATGTCCACAAAGGTGAGTTTGTAAAAAACATACAGCTTTTCACTTAGGTTTTTTTGTGTACTATTCTATTTTTTGTATTTTTTTTTTAATACTCTGAACTAAAATTATTATAATAAGGAAACCTAGGATTAGTTGTATAGATCCATACTGATTTATGTGCTTAAGGCTCAGTATGCTGCACAAAATAAAGAGCCATTTTGAAAGGAGTGTCAAGTGACATACTCAGATACACACAGAATGCTACACAGAATTACATGTTACTCCTCTGATTAGCCTACAGAGATGATACACAACCTTGAAGACCTTTAAGACTTATTCCCTAAATCTCTTCAGCTTACTCTGAAAAAGTACTTCCTGGTGCATATTTCTGTCCGTCTCATTCTTTCTCTTACTGTCTTAGTTTCTGGAACATTCAAAACGAAATGAAAAGGTATGCATTCTACAGCTACAATCTACGTGTAGACTATATCTAGACTAGTTCTATTTCCTCCAAAAAAACCAAACCAAAACAAAACAAAAAAAAAACCTCTAACTAAAGCAAATGTTGTGGAGTCTCCTTCTCTGGAGATATTCAAGACCTGTCTGGACACCTACCTGTACAGCCTGCTGTAGGGAACCTACTTTAGCAGAAGTCTTGGACTCTCTAGAATACTCTTCCAACCCCTACAGTTATGTGATTCTATGATTCTTACTGTAAAACCATGGATTTCATAATGTGTGATTACCTGGAAAGTTGCACCAAGGCAAGATGGAATGGACTACCAGTGCCTCATCTTCTTATGCCCACTGGAACAAAATATTTCAAGTCTCTAAGATTATGCCAAATTGCATACTGACTTTCTTTTCTGACAGGTGGTTTAGATTTGAAATAGAAGTTCTAGAGGTTTGGTTTTCAGACTGTTAATAGATACTGATATGAAGAAAAGTGTTGAGTTGTTCAACTCCTGAATGGAAATTGATCAGGATTTTTCCTACAACAGCTAAGATACTTATCATTTCAAGCATCTTTAATGGATATGTTTTCCTTTTGCCTGTAAACTGTCCTATCCAAAATAGGAAAGGGCTTTAGAGAATGTCTTAAGACATATAAAATTTAGGAAGAATTCATTTCATCAGCTGAAGGATGCCTTTCAACGTATTAGTCTGAAATGAATTTAATAGTAAACAATGTAAGAAAGGAATATGAATTTTTGTCTTTAAAAGGGAGTGTAGTAGGGGGACATCGTGAGGAAGTTGAGGTTACAATGAATTCCTTATTGACTCTTCTACTGTTTAAAGTGTATGTAGCATGAAGTTCCTAGTGACATTTCAAGCGTAAATTTAAGGCCCCAGCGGTAAAGCTCCAATTACAGGTTGTTGTAGATGTTAAAAGTCTTCATAGGCTTTAGAGTAGGCATCATCAAGCTGTTTTCAATGAGGGAATGGTCAAGCAAAAATTTGTATAAGTTATCAACAACTGTTGCGTTCAGTTTCTCCTGTTAGATAACTGCTGAAAAAGCATTCTATTTCATGATTGTGGTTTTGTTGTTTTGTTGTTTTTGTTGTTTGTTTGTTTTAAATTTCAAAATAATATTTAAAAAATTTATCATTATTTTAGTTTTTAACCAATGAGATGTCATTTTCCAATCTTTTGGTTGTGGAAAGTAGGAAATATGACAATAAGACAATGACCAGGAGAAAGTCAGTGCTTCCTTTTGTTGTGAATGGGCAGTTTCTAAAAATCTCTCCCATCTCTTTTGCACATCTATGTAGTACATTCTATTTAGCAAGCATAGAGAAAAGACTTCCAAAGCATTATACACTCACCTATTTTTTGCTAACTAATGTGGGTTGAAGAACTGATAAAAATGATTATTTTTTTCTCAATTGTGTAAAGTTAAGTCTTTCACTGAGCAATACAAGAGATAGCGACTGAGTCATTTACCTTAAAATGAATGAATAAATAAATTGAAAAACAACAACAAAAAACAGTTTGTAGTTATCTGTGTTGTACATGTAGTTTGTGGTGCATCAGGACTGATGTCTTTATTTCTTTTTGAAATTACAAGCATAAAAATATTAGTTTACAAGCATGCAGTCATGCTTCTTACTTTGAGGGGACTTCTACTCCACCTTACTGTGGACAAGGAAATAGTGTGTCTCATTTCTCAAGAAATTCCTTTTTATATTAGAGAAGGTTTAAAGGTCTAAAAAAACCCTTAGCATTATGGTGTTTACTTGCTCTTTGAATATAGCATTAAAACCCTGATGTAGCTTAAGAATGTCTGTGGTCTCAATTTTTATTGCTTCAAATTGCTTATGTGGGGTTTTGGAAAGTTTGGAACTAGTAGTTATAGCAGTTTTTAGCTTGTGTCCATGAAGAAACCTGAACTGTCATTGTAAAAATAATGTGCACAAAGCTGTGCCAACAACATAGATAAAGGACGTTTTAGGTTGCAGTTAAGTCAGGAGAGTTTAATGGCAAGCTATCAGTGTGAGAGAAATCATTTTATATTTAGAAATTTATGTATATATACAGACAAAACTAGAGCTGAATCATTTCATTGTTGATACTGACTGTTGTGTGTTTCCCCAGTGAATACTGTGCTAGTAAAATTTTTACCCAAAGGCTTAGAAATAAAATTCTTAAAATAAAATGCAATCATCATGTAAACATCACATACATCTCTTCAGTAGGAATTTTGTCATTTGAAACTTCTTGTTTTTTTTTTTTTTTTAATTTTTTAAATTTAAGATCTTGACGTTGATGTTTAGTTTCCAACTTAATGAGCACCAGCAGCTTTACATAATAAGAATGCATGTTAAAGCAAGAAAGCATCAATAAGCACATTCTACCTCATGCTAATAGCCATGTTGGCACAGAGAGATATGTAAAGAAAGAGTCTAGGTGGCTGGGAAGAGAAATTTAGAAAGAGGTGGATTATAAAGGTATACTAAAGTGTTAGTTTGTTTTTAATAAAGAAATACATAATACATGTGATACCAAATGGCTTAAATGAGAAATGCAGTATTATTTTAGTCTTGAATGATACCTTATGATTTTCTCTTCCATAGACTCAAGATAACCTTTTTCCTCTAAGAATTACAAGCTTGCAAATTCATTATCTACTTTTAAATGGAGGAGGAGATATTGTTATACTAAGAAACGTAGCAAATGGAGGAAAACTTTACGCTCCAGACTAACTGAAAATTTTAAAATAATGAGCGAAAAACTAGTATTATATTTATGTTATAATTTGATAGGATTTGGGATTCTAACAGAACTGACTGCTTGTAATAAGAGCATACTTTGGTTAATTGTAATCAGCTACCCTGGTACGGGGTTTCATCTCAGTTGTGTATTAGTTTTCAAAAATGCAATCAATTTCTTCATCTTTATGGTTTGAATGGAAATTGAGTGTAGAAAATTGTTGCTATTATTAAAAAGAACAATAACTTTTTTTGACTCTTTCGTAGAAGAGTATGTAGTGTAGTTTGCTTTTTGGTCAGTATTGCATGAGACAAGCCTGCAAGGAACAATATGTTTCTTTGTTTGTCCCCACCCCTCCACCCTTTTCTAACTCCGAGAAACTATCTCTTTTTCAGTCTTTATTCTGTGGCAGAGAGTTTAGCAGTATGTTTCTATGCATGGGACCCAAGACAACTGCTGTAGTCTTCTGCGTAACAGCAGTGTAGTTGTCTGAAAGTTTTGATAGCTTCACCGTGGTTTCTGTGTATTTTGTAACAAATACAGACCATGGTGATCTCAGGAAAGAGATCACTTCCTGTCACATTACATGTTTTTGAGCAGAAGTTTTCCTTTGTGAAATATTTGATGTCACTTTGGGTTGTAATTTTTTCCTCATGGAGGAATTCAACTAAACACCTTTGCTTCATCTGCACTACCATCTCAGATGCCATTTTGTCAGTCTGCCCCTCTGCTGCCATTTGTCTCGTGTCAGCAGATAGTAACAGAATACTGGTAGGAAGGTTCAACCTTTACTGCAATACCACCAGCATCTGCCTCTGATGTTGTGGGCCAACATAATAAAATAGGAGGCATTACTTTTGCAGTAGCCAGGTCAACATCTGTCAGATCTGAAAATAAGCTCAGACAAGTTTAATTAATTCTGTCTATATGGTAAAATCTGGTTTAATTCTAGTTTTGACTGTTAATTCTTAATCAATAGGAATCCCTACATATATGAACAAAAGACATTCTTTTAATATGCATACTTCAACCATTGAAAAAGCCTAGAAAAACTTTCTGGGAATGAAACTCTTTTCCATTATGTGACTTATCCTTTATAAAAATGAAATTTCACCTAGTACTTGGATCCAGTGGAAAAAACAGTTTTCTACATCTCTGTCAGGTTTATATCACAACAAATAGCAGCTATTAGTTAAGAAATCAGAAGAATAAAACAAAGGAAAATATTAAACTGTCCCTCCAGGCAAAATACATGAAAGACATCTGCAATTAGCACCTGCATTTATTAGTGGTGAAGCGAAACTTTATTAGCTCGATTTTGTAAACTGCCTTTGGGCCTACTGTACAGCTTTTACTTGTATTTGAAAAAATCTTCATCTTGTAGTAGTTACATCTGCGATTTAATCATCATCCTATGTGATTTAAACACCACAGTAGCTTAGTGATCGTTTAACTGTGCTGTCTTTGAAATGATGAATGGAAAGTTAAAGGGGTAAAAAATAAAATAATTTACATACTCAATCAGATTATACCTTTTACTGGAATTAAGACGACTTTTATATTTATACAACTGTATGCTAACAAAATATGACAAAGTGTATTCAAATAAGTGACAGATTAGCAAAAGCAAAGATTTCATCTGAGACAACCACTAACTTATTTCCTTGCCAAATATATTTGGAAGATTATAATTATGTTAGGATGGATTTATTTTTTTTTTTATAATTGAGAACATGCCAAATTTATTTTAAAGAAATCTTCATCCAATATTTTTTAAGGATTTCTGGTAGCATTTATAGTACAGCAGTCTCTTTTGTGGTACAGAACCCACAGCAATACATGACATTGTTGAACCTACATCTGCAGTTCAGAGTGCAGAAAAGCAACTAGTACTTATGTTTATTTATTGGATCCAGACTCTGTAAATTACTCAACAGGATACAGTGTTTGTTTTGGCAACTTGGTGACTGAACTCTTTCTGTTGTTTATTAAGTATTTAGCCTTTTCATTCACCTCTTACAATGAGAATTTATAGATAAAAGGGTCCCTTAAAGGTGCAAATGGTGATCTCTTGTTAATGATGGGAATAAGATGGATGAGGCCAGTGAGACACCAATTCAGCTCAAAACTAGTAAAAATTTCCCTCAGTCTCTCCCCTCATTGCTCAGTCTGGCATGGACAAGAGATGTACAGTCAAATAGAAACTATTTTAGTTTGTGAACCTGAAATACAACTGAAAAGAGAGCTATTTGATATTATTTAAGAATGTAACATTTTAACCTATTGTCAAGAGCCTGGTCAGTTCCCAACACTAGTTCAGTTTATTTTTCTTGTGTAAAAATGTTTTAGACATTCTACTGTTTTGCTTTAGAAATGATATTTTGTTTAGACCAGTAGTTAAACTGGAGTATAGTAAAAAAAAAAATTTACCAATATTCTGAGACAATTTATTTTAATGTTCTTATATGGAAAATTATCATTTTTATAGCAAAAGGAAGAAAAGAGAAGCAAAAATATTGTGGTATGATTTCACAGCTGTCCTAAATATTCAGGTGGTAGTTTATCAGAAAATAGGACAAGGATTAGTGTGGGAGAGCAACTAAGTTTTATGTCAATCAATTATGTTGATGTCATTTCTGGACTACATACAGCAAGTCTTCAATTTCATTTATAAGCTCAAATTTGTGTTTTAAGCAGTTTAGAATCACAGGGAGATGAAAATTTCCACTACCATTGAATAAAGCATGAGAAAAGGATACTTGCAAAATATATTTTTCTTTCAATGCAGGTTTTCGTAATTTTCGTAAATTTTTTTTTTCTACTTTGCATGCTTCACCTGAATTGTTTCAGGACTGCTTGTATTCTTGTAAATCAAAAAGGAAATGAACTGTTGTGAATTTCCAAATGGCGTATACTCTAGAACTTAAAGTCTTCATGAAGCATTTACTTTTTCATCATTTTTCTACTTTCAGGGATCACACTCTACAGCCAACCATATGGAGGAGCCTTGCTGGATGAGGACAGAATGTGAGCAAGCTCTTAAAAAATACATAACAGCTGCAATGAATAGTGAACTGAAGCTGTTAATTTAATAAGCTTATTTGTTGCATGAAATAGGTGTGACCTGATGGATTTAACTCAGTTCCACTGAATGAAGCATTTTCTCTAGTTTTCTGTTTATACATTGTCCATTGTTTATATCAAATAAGGTTGCATTGCTTTCTAGAGAAAAATATTGTATTTACCCTAACTGCACTTTACACAGTGTTTTGAGTGTATTCTGACATTCTCAGACAGGTTAAGTAAACTATTGTTCCCAATTTTAATGCTCTATAATGGTGGAAATATTTGCAAAAGCTTCACTTTATTATTAAAACATCTAAACACAGGCTATGGTCTGTGTCTCATGTATAGTTTTGTAACTGAACACATTATCTTGAGCCTGTTCTCTAATGCGATGTTGACAGTGTAGAAACATGGTCTTTGCAAACAGGATTAAGGTCCTAATGTGCAGTATTATTTTGGTAGAGTTGGGTTTGAAAATGATAGATTTTTTATTTTTGCACTGTTTTTTCATCATACCATTGTGATTTGTATCCTAGAATGGAGAATGTTCGTCAGTGTGGGGTAGCACTCTGTATCATGCTGGGTTTCTCCATCCTCACTGCATCCATTGGCAGTGCCGTAGTGAAGGACAGAGTATCTGGTACAAAACGGTTGCAACACATCACTGGCCTGGGTTACAAAACATACTGGCTTGCTAATTTCTGCTGTGATATGGTATGTATCCTGTAGGGCAAATTGTGTTTCACTGTAAATTTTTAATTAGTTTGATATAAATGAGCATGTCCATAAGATATGTGAACAAAATTTGAATTGTGTAGAGCTACAACTTTTGGCTATCATTTTTAATATTGTGATACTGATGCTACTTCAGTACTGATAGTAGTACTACTGATAAAATTCTGTAAAGCAGAGATTGTGTTCTTCATCTTCCAAAGTGGAATTGTAAGGTGGTAAAGTCTATGCTAGCTTTAGGCACCTGTACTGTTTCGCAAATAAATGGATACAAGCTAATCAACCCAGACAGAGAGTATCTTCCACGCAGCTGTTCATGGCAGGAGTTATTCTGCTTTCAGTGCCACTGGCAAAAACCTTCAGAATATGGGAAAAGCCTGGAAATAATAGCCAGCCGCATTAAAGGCTTAATTATGTTGTACGTTGGCAGATAATGAGAGGTATTCCCTCCTGATATCTTCTGTTTCTTGCAGGATAGACAGTAGAAAGTCTTATATATGAATTCACTTTCACAGAGTGACCTGGATTGGAAATGGACAATTCTTTGTCCTGTAAAAGCCTGTTTCATAGTTCACCTGTAATAAAACCTTGCTATAGTACCAGCTGAGTGTTTGGAAGGGATTTGGGATTAAGACATCTGCTTATGTGAAAACTCCTGTTTTTAGAGAACTCAGGTGCTGCATGCTTATTGTTCATTTAGCAACTGTTTTTAGAAGGAAAGTATGAATGAGAAGATGTTTTGACTTAGGAGAGTTTTTTCAGAGGCAGCAATTAGCAATTGGAATCATCATTATTCAAAAATAATGCAAAGATTCATGCCCCTAGAGGAGGGATAGAAATTTTCTACATTTTGTTTAACCCATTTGACGATCAGGGAAGGAAGGTCTGGGATTTAGCATAGGCAGTGCAAACATGAATTGCCCTTCTCAGGAACAAAGATTTTTTAGAATACACTTCATCCTAATTCAAACTTTTTAAAATCTGAAACATTAGAGATTCACCTATCCATGCTTGAAATTCTTGATTTTCTCACCTGAGCAAGCCTGAAGTAAGAGCACATTTATCCAAAAGTTATTTACATGGTCAGTCAATCTTTGTATTCCCTTTTCTGCCATGTCAGGTAAGAAGGCTTGGTTGAAAACTTGTTTCTTCATCATTCAGTTTCTCCTTGTGCAGTGAAGTCAGCTCCATGCTATTTTCTGCCAACCTTTTCCTTTTAAAATGTTCTCACAAATACAGCATTGTACTGCATGATCAATCATGATCTGGGAAAGAACAGACACTACTTTAAATGCTAATTGTGTTGCAGATCATCTAGGGACACTGAGCACCTGAATATATGAACTGTCAAATCTGAACTCTCTCTACACATTTTAAGCATTTCAGGCTCTGTCCTGTATTATTGGTAGCATTATCTTTACTAGACCTGCAGAGGTGTTTGATTTGTGAAACTACTGTCGTAAGAATTAGACTGTTCCTAGTATATTTATGCATGAGAATAGTATTCATTACTATTCAACAAATAGGAAAAGTTTAAGTGCTTGAAAAATTTTATGACGGATTACAATGTTTTGTTAAGATTAAGTTTGTTTCACTAGAGGGGCAAAATACAGGAAAGTTTTTTTGTAATATAATCGAATGTTAAAAGGGTTTTTCCAGAAAAAGAAATCAAATATGTTTATCTGTTGAAATATTTCAGTCTCAGATGCTTTGTGACTTCTATGCCATGTTTCTTAAGTGGCTTCAGAATAATTGACTCCCAAATCTGTGGAGCAGTATTGCATGATATTTATATATGCCACTGGTGGTGCCATAAAATACACTGAGAAGATGAAAACATTGCTCAATTATCCTTCCCTTAAAAAATGGAAGAAAAAAATGATGCCCTCTAGTTGAAGAGTGAACTGGTTTGCATTGTGCTTCAGTATGAATGTCTCTTTTTACAGTAAGGATATTGTGCAACACCAAGTACCTAGCTAGAATAATCATTTGTTGCCTCTAATGCAGTTTTATCTCAGAATCTAAGCTATGTAGGCTTCTCCAAAAGTAATGCCTCCTCTTTATTTCCAAGAAAACTACAACAGATTGACTGAGCAAAACAACTATTTGATAGAGCAAATTCTCAACTATGAAACACTGTCTTTTAACATAGCCACCACCATAAGATATGGATTTTTGACAGCAATGGACAAGCACCTGCATGCCATGCTTCTGAAAATCTGCACCACTGAAGGTGACCCAACGTCACCGCTGCTGAAACACACCACTCTTTGCCTCACTGCTCACACACACTGCTTGGTCTCCATAAACATTCAGCAAGTAACTATGAATGCCAGTGGGAGCAATTTCTTTCTTTCTTTTTTTTTTTTTTTCCCTGCATAGATGAATTCAGTTCCACTCCTTTGCTTCATCTGCACTTCCATGTCAGATGCCATATTGTCAGACTGCCCCTCTGCCGCCGTCTGTCACAGCAAGAAAATGTAATGGGATATTGGTGGGAAGGTTCAATCTCTACTGCCATACCACCAACATCTGCCTCTAACATTGTAGGCTGGAGTTTTTTTAAAAATGAAACAAAATAAAAGGCATTACTTTTGGAGCAGCCCTGGCGTATTGGGATAAGGTTAACTGTTATAAAGCATGGGAGTGGAGGCAGTCATTTGGAACTCAGCTTCAATGAACAGAAGAGACAGATGCTGAGAATGGAACTGGGTGCAAATTTTCGTAACTTGACATTTCTTGGTCTGAACTCATCTCTCGTCTGTTTGGATATGAACATCCTGTAGCAGTTACATCCCCCCACTATTCAGTACTTTTCAACATTGTCTCAGGTGACTAAATAGAAACAGCTTCCCCTGTTGCCTAATTCCTCTAACTCTTGTAAATATGATGCCTGTTCCTATTAAAAAGCTGTTCTTGGCGTCATCAACATATACAGTCCTTCATTAATGCCTCTTTCAAAATTGTGTTCTTACCGGTCTCCTGTGACTGATACATAAATCAATGAAACTATTCTTTCTGGATCCAAGACACTGTATTCACACCACAATTGGATGTTTTGGAGCAATAGTCCCACATGGACTCATTAACTGGAAGGGTTAGCTTGTTAAAAGGATGTACTGGAAAGGTCAATAGAATCAGAATTAGGGGGTATATTCTGTAGATGGGTTTTATTTTGTCAGGGTAAGTCTAATGCATACACATGTAAGAGAGACTGCTTCACAGTCAGCACTGGAGTATGAAATAGCAGAGCTCTTCTGCCTGATACTTCCTGATTCAGAGTATAATTGTATTTCAAATATGGAAAAGTTAATGTATAGAGCTCTTCTATGCTAATTAAGGAAGACCAGTAAGAAATGCTCACCTGCTAATTACTTTTTTTTTTTTTTCCTTGTATTTCTAGCTGTTTTATATGCTTCCTGTCACCCTGTGTGTTGGTGTTATTACTGCCTTCCAGCTATCAGCCTTTACTTTCCGAAATAATTTGGCAGCCACTGTTATCCTGCTGGTTCTCTTTGGGTATGTGATTGGAAGTGCTACTATGGAATTACGTTTTGTAGAAAACAAAGAGAAATCTTTACACTTGCTTTGTACCTGCTGCTGAATGCGTGATTTTCTCTCTTTGGAAATGATTATGATTCTGCAAAAGATAGTAAGAAAACAGACTGAAACACGAGTTTGAATGTTTGACATGAAAGGGCAAGGAGGTGGAATTTTCTTGCCCACTCAGGAAATAATAAAAGAAAGAACTGTAAAAGTCAATCATTTGCCATTAGAAATTGATTGTATGCTATCTTACAGGGAATAATAACAGCCAGGTCAGAAATTCAGTGCTTAGCGCTGCAGAGGATCATCACGAAGAAGAGTAGTGGCTGTATTTTATTACAACTCTACCTGTTTTATTTAATTCTGTAGTTTTACACATCTCTGGCAACTTATGTTTCCAGTGAGATGGCTGTCCAACATAGAGTACTGAACTGGTTGAAGGTTTGTCTCCAAATAGTATAGTGGGATAAGAAAGTCTGTCCATCAATCCTTTGTGCTTAAGTTTCATATGTGAGAAAGAAAAAACAAAACATTATGAAAAGTTAAAATAACTGTTTCCAATATTTTGTATCCTGTGTAAAATATTTGTTAAAAGATGCACGGTTTCACAATCATTTGGAAATCAAGATGGTGAACTCTGGAATAGTGAAAGTAAAAAATATATAGCTGAAATGTGCAAAAATTGTTCGTGTCTGCCCATCACAGGGCAGTAGATATGGGTACTTCTATAGAATCATAAAGTAATTAGATCAGAAAATATATATCAATTTTTCTTTTCTCAGTTTATCAAAAGCGTTACTTTTTTTTGTGATAACTCCGTTTTCTATAAAACTTTCAGATATGCAACTTTACCATGGATGTATCTCATATCCAGATTTTTCTCAAGTTCAGATGTAGCTTTTATTTCTTATGTCTCCTTAAACTTTGTGTTTGGCCTTTGTACCATGCTGGTGACTCTCCTACCTCGTTTGTTGGCTATAATTTCTAAAGTCCAGGTGAGAATGAAACCTTAGCTTTATGTTACTGTATGTGAGAAGTATACACACACCTCTATGTGTACATGCCTATGTACATACACAGGTCCTTCTGAAAGTAATGCTTCTTTATTCCCATGGATACTACAGCAGATTGACAGAGCACAACAGTACTATTTGATAGAGCAAATTCTCAACTATGAAACACTGCCTTTCAACATAGCCACCACCATTAGCTATGGATTTTTGACAGCAATGGACAAGTGCCTGCATGCCATGCTTCTGAAAATCTGCACCACTGAAGGTGACCCAACGTCACCGCTGCTGAAGCACACCACTCTTTGCCTCACTGTGCTCACACAAGCTGCTTGGTCTCCATAAACATTCAGCAAGTGACTATGAAATGGGATGTTGGTTGGAAGGTTCAATCTCTACTGCCATACCACCAACATCTGCCTCTGACATTGCAGGCCAACTTTAACAAAAAATATAAAACAAAGTAAAATGGCATTACTTTTGGAGCAGCCCTCATATACATATATGTATGTATATATATCTACATGTGCACGGACAAGATCATTTCCAGCAGAAAATTTAGCCATTTTAAACCTTCATGATTTTTTTTATCTCCATGTATGCCCTTTTGCTTATTACTGTCTTGAGTTTTAACTTATTTATAGCTAGAAAAAAAAAAAAAGATGTAATTTGCACTGTAATAATGAATTAAGTTATGATTTGTCATAATAGGGGCTATTCAGATCCATTTGAATAGATTATATACATTGTAAAATGTCTTTGAATACTATTGACATAAGAGATAATCTGCTTATTTCTAGGATCTGTAATGCACTGTTTGGTTAGTAATATGAATTCTCACTCTACATATGAAATTAATTTTCATTATTCATAACCCGATGAAGAAAAAAACACAATGTGTATTTGACTACCTATGCATGTATTAGATCAAAAACTTGCTGCTTGAATCCAAAATATTGATCACTCAAGTTTGTAAGGAAACTGACTTGGTGTTAAGTGGATGATTTAGAATTAATAACATTCAAGTATTCCTATTTTAAGAAAATGAAATGATCACAGCCATGTGTCTGTTCTGTCACTGTCTGTAAATGTCAACCTACACTAGAATTCCACTGCTGTAGACACTCTAAAATTTAGACATTCTAAAATTTAGACACTCTAAAACACAGTAAGAGATGATTGTTGTTTCAAAAGAGTTCACAGTATGTTCTGCTGAAATCAGTTTGCTTTGAGTGAGATTTGAATGCTGTATTGAGCTTTGTGAGTATCCTTAATATTTGGTTAGAAAAAAACTCACATTTTTTCCTTTTTTTTTTCTTCTCTTTCTTGCTGGATTTTAAGAGTTTTCAGAACATCTACAAGATCCTCAAATGGACATTTATCATATTCCCACAATTCTGCTTAGGCCAAGGTTTAATAGAACTTTCATACAACCAGATCAAATTTGACCTAACCAGCAACTTTGGAATAGATTCGTATGTAAGCCCATTTGAAATGAATTTTCTGGGTTGGATTTTTGTGGAAATGGCTCTACAGGGAACAGTTCTTCTTCTTTTTCGGCTGTTTTTCCACTGGGATCTCCTCCAGAAACCAAGGTGTGTGTGTTATCATTTGTGTTCTGCTATAGTGGACCGTTAACTAATTTTTAAAGAAAGAAAATGGTAGCATCCTATTCATTTAGGGGGTTTGTTTTATTTGTTTCTAAGTTACTTGAACTAAAATATTTGATGATTTTATGCTCTCACGCTCCCATTCTGAACTAAGGATTTCCTTTTCAGATTTAAGTACTGTTTCAATGTGGAGCTTATATTCAGTCTAAAGTCCCTGTTGCTGTTTCTTATGAGTAATAGAGTACGGATAGTTTTTAGGAAGGAGAAAAAATTAAACATGTACATGATGTTTAAAAAACACAAATACTTGCTGTCTCCCTTGGATTCTGCTGAGATTGAATCAACAATCTTTGAAGGATTGCCGTCAGGGAAATATACAGAGTATAGCAACATCCAGTTTGTTGTCACCTTTTATTTTAGGAATCAGCATTCAGTTAACAGCTTGGTCAACCCATCAGAAGATATTGATGTAGAAATGGAGCGACAGCGACTTTTTGGGGGACGAACTGGTAATGACGTCCTTCTTCTGTATGATCTCAGGAAGTGTTACCGAGGTTTCAGTAAGAAGAACACAGCTGTGGAAAACATAAGCTTGGGAATAACAAAGGGAGAGGTAAAGAGGACTTTTTTTTTTTTCTTTCAGAATAGAACTCTTGACTGAACAGTTATTTGGGCCTGCATTGACTCTGAACAGTTGTTTGGACCTGCATATCTGCAATCAAAGTATGGTAGATAGCAGTAGAACAATTTTAATTGTAGCAATTTTTGAAAATCAGTTACTTGAGAGCAGTAGAATTTTTAGTGGTCTTCCAGGAGCAACAGTTTGCATGGTGGGTTTTTTTGTTTGGTTTTTTTTGTGTGTTTTATTTTTGATTCAACACTGTATCAGTGTCTTAATTTTTATTTTATTTTATTTTATTTTATTTTATTTTTTGTGCTTATCTTTAGCAAGTTAATGTTTTACTGGCTAACATAAAATACCGGGGGGAGGGGGAGGAGCAAAGCAGTTCAGTGCTAAAGAGAAAGTGAAGAATATCTAACTCAACTGCAAACTGTGAATAGGATCCTGAATTTGTCCCAAGGCAGGATTGTATTTCTCATATTGAAATCATCCCACTATTTATCAGTAAAACAGTTAATGGAATAAGTATTTTAAAAGTTATGGAGTGCTATTTTTAGTCTATCTACAAATACTGCCCTAACTTAAGAATGTATTCTTTTCAGCTGTGCTCTGAAATAGCTGTTTGGAGTCAGTATCTGGGATGTTCACTGTTCATTAACTTGTGCAAAGTGAAACAGCTGAGAAATATCTACTCTGTAGACTGGCTCTCAAATTGGATGTGAAAACCTCAAGTTCAATTCTAGAACTTTATAATAAAATAGATAACTAATGCATTAAATGATAGAGCAGGGGTTTAAGTGGAGGGCTAGAATACTAAATAAGTCACTTGTAGAAATGTAGGAAGTAATCAAAACATTTTATTTTATTTGAAATTTATTTTCTGTTGGAAAAGCAATTGCACAAGCTAAACAATCATATTAACTATTTTACAAATGAGATGGGAAATATGAAAAAAAATCCTGTTGAAGAATTAACACAGTGTAGTAGATCAATAGATCGATTCTTTTTTTTTTCTCTCTCTCTCTTTTTTTTTTTTTTTTTTTTAAATCTCTGTTAGTGTTTTGGACTCCTGGGAACAAATGGAGCAGGGAAAAGCACAACGTTTAAGATGCTGACTGGAGATATCGTTCCATCTGCAGGGCGTGCTGTTATCCGAACTCCTACAGGGTAAATAACGCAGGGTTGGATCAGAATAGTGCTACTGGATAATGCCAGTGATCAAAGACTCAGCAGTCTTCCGTCATTTTTACTTGTAGTATGGAGACCTGTTTTTGTTCCCTTTTAAATGTGTATTGCATCATCACCATCAAGCCTTGTCAGGAAGGGCAGGGATTATGACAGTAGTTATCTAGTAGCAAAAGAGCAGTAGCATTAGTTTTGACAGAAGTCTTCAAATTTGTTACGTCCGGATAAACTGACATATCCCTCCATTTTGCACTTAAAGGTTTACAGCATTAGAATGATGATCAGTGCTTCAAGTGGATACTTTTAAAATATTTCCTGACACTTGTGTCATTTAGTGTCGTTAATTATTTAATCAATACGCAGTGTAATTAGGATAGGAGATAGTCTTGGTTGCATTGAAGCTAACTTCGATGGAGGAATAAGTGAATAATGGCTTTTTTTGGCTTAGATATAACCAACATTTATAGTTTCTTACTAAGCACTTTGGTGGGGAGATAAAATAATTTTAATATCAAGCCATAGTAAAAAGTCTTTATGTTGCATGTGTGCTTGTGTGTTTATATTTTGGGCTTGTTAATGATTTTAAAATTTCCTTTTTAAATTATGTCTATTTCAAAATATGTCTTTTGAAGAAGTAGAGGTGAGGGTTTAATTCAGAAAAGTTTTAACTGAAATATTTTGAAATTTCCAAAATGAGAATTTTGCATGTCTGTGTTTTAGAATTGAAACGCTTTTGTATGTCAATATTTTCTCACTTCTTTAGGAAAGCAATGATCCAGTAGATATAACTTCAAAATGAAAAATTCTGTTTAAGGAGTGACATGAGAGAATGTTTATACAGATTGTTGTTTTCATTTATTATTTTCCAAAACAAAACAGATTTTTTTTTTTTCCTCAGACATTAAGCAATAATGAAAAAAAAAAAGTGATTAAAAATTAGGTAACAAGTAATATTTGCTGTTCTTTGAAACGTGGAGTTGGAATGTATTTACAAAGATATTATAGAGGTCAAAAGAGGATTTGAGATTTGTGGAAATACAATGATCTGTGGTGATTTCTAATATGCTATTGTCCTCAAGGCAGTATCTAAGCTTCCAGATTTTGTTTAAATGCTGAGAGTTACTCTAAGCTTTAGTGGGACTCATTTTGGTCCTTTCTGTGTTTTCAGGGATTTCACGTGGGTTTCCCTACAATGTGATATCACATCTATATATAGGAAAATGAATTTATCTGTTGTGATAATTCCAGTATCTTAATATTCACTTCAAAGCAAATATAAGGTTATAAGAATATATTTCATTGTCAGGAATATATTTTAATGACAGTTACACTAGGCTATTTAAATACATGATTTATTTTATCAGAATTCCTAAAGGTAACTTAAAAAGGGTAACTAAAAATAATAATAATAATAAATCATAAAATGATTTAACAATGCTTATATTCCTTTTACAAGAGTGTTTTAAGGTACTTGTAGCTAAATAGATCAAAATTCTTCTGAGTTCAACCTTCGTATGCTCCTGATATTTAATAGTAGATTTGAATAGACAATAATACTTGATAATTAATGCTACATAATGTCATAATACATGAGTATGTTGCTACCTATCTTGTGTATTACTTTGATTTCCCTCACTGTATATTTTAAATCTAACATAAAAGCATGAGTAACTAATTAAAATGTAATGTTATTTACTATGAACTAGAATGTAGATAATGAAATTTGACACATTTAGAAGACTAGAGAGGAAGTCATAGGAGATGGTCACATTTAAGTGTCTATAATATCTTTGACAATATGATATTGTATTATGATGTCAGTTCAGGTTAGGAGTTTCATTGTTTCTTCCACAGCTGAAGACAGAAGCCCACAAGTGAATGTAAAGCCCATATTTCTATATTTCTTCTAATATTGTAAAGGTGTAAACCTCAAGCGGGAGCTACAGTTGCACGGTAGCTAAGCAAAGCAAATTGCTTTGAGGCTAGGAGTAGAGATCTGAGTAATTCTGGACTTTGTTGTGTCTGTCGTATTATGTTTTGGCAAACCATAATGCATTGTTTTGCTGTACTACTGTAAATCAAATGAGGGCAAACTTTTTGTCTCTTAATACATTATAGCCACAGCCAGCCTGGAGAATCCAGTTTCTCAGCACTTGGACTACTGCTAAAATTACTCATCCAAAGCAGAATATATATGTATGTATTTTCCTGAATAGGTTTAATTTATAGTCAAAAAAGAGAGTGAGATTGTGATCTGTGAACAGTTCAATTATCGGTGGCCTGTTGAGAAGATACAAAGATGCTTGTGATAAGATTTGATGTTACTATCTTAGTTGAATTCCAGGCACAGCCATTTCCTTTTCTGAGGAGCAATCAGGTTTATCCTACATAAAAGTACAACAACTGGTACAAATAACAAGTTCCCAAACAGTGGGAAAAACAAAAATGGTAATTTAAAAGATTTCATGTAACAGTTGATACTTTTGTGTCCTAAATCCCTATCCAGTTTTAGATGTCTCTGAATTGCTATTTACATCTTTGTTAGTTGCAACTTCTGAGAACAGCTATTAAAATTAGTGCCTCTGAGTCCCAAATCTTTTAGCTACAACACTTAAGCCTTGGGAGCCAAAACCAAGAAACTTCAATATGACAGACATATGAATCTCTTTTAATTTGCTATGTTATACAATATGTTCTCTAAGGAATATATTCACTCCATATGAGGAAGACAACTGCAGCTTTCAGATATTTGCTCTCAAAAGATTTGTTTGTGTCTGATAACTGTGTATGTCTTAACAAATGCAAAATTGCACATAATTGTAGAACATAGCTCTGTCTGATTTGTATATTGGGTGCCCAAGGGGTTTTAGTTGGATTGATTTGTACTTGTTCCTGAAATAAATGATTGAAGGGGGATACAATGCTAAGAACTCTTTATTACACCCCAATATTGTGTTCAAGGGCCTGGTATTTCTCAGAGAGGCAGAGGAGAGGTTGCCAAAGAAAGCAGTTGATTGCCACCACTTTCTGGTCTAGAGTCTTCTTTATTTAAAACCTATGTCATTAAGCAGCTTCCATAGAGACATTACCTCTGGTAGTGATTCCTGATTAGTATTTTGGGCAGCAACATAAACAAAGATCCCATCTCTGTTGTATGTGACTGGAAAGAACACGACTCTTATAAGCCTGTCTTATCCTGAAAGACTGGATAAGATTTTTTAAATTCAGAAAGTTTCTAAGAGTTCTACATTAAAGGACGTGATACTACAAATGCATTCTTTCTGATGAATCCTTCATGATCAAATAAAGAAATTAGTATGAAAAATTATTAGTTTAAGTATTTGAGAACATAACTGATATAACTCCACGCACAACATTCTTAATTTATAACTGTTCCTGTTTCATTGAATAACAGTGCTTGAAATTTCTTGGTTAAAAGAAAAAAGTGTATTTTCCTGATAATTAGTGTAATAGTTTCACAGAGCATGGAACACAGTCAGAAGCATCTCTTTCAGGCAACTGCACTGAAATCAAACTTGAATTTTACAAGAAAACTTTTACACCTTTGGACAACTTGACAAGAAATGGAAGACCTGATTTTCAAAAGTATATGTTGAACTGCAAAGTAGAACTTTTGGAACTTCAGCCTAGAACATTTTGGAGGTATATAGGGTTGCACATTTCTATTCTATATATATATCTTTATATATATAATATACAGATCTAGATATATCTCTATATATCTTTCTATCGCATAGAAAGAGCTGTGTTTCTCAAACAATGATAATCAAGTGGTGTTGAGGAGAATCCTGCTAGACTCTAAAAGTAGGAAAATGCATTAATGATCTGCAGCTGCCTTTTTAAAAGGGCAGAAAAGCAGATTCACAATACCATCATGTGCATAAAAAAGATTTGTTGGCCTCTGTTATTTATTTGTCAAATGTTTAATAAAAGAAAAAAAAAAAAAGGAGCATATCACTAAGAATTGGAAATAATTTCACTTTTTTTTTTTCTTGGTAACAAAAGCTTGGTTGAGATGCATAAAAGCTAAGGGTTGCACAACAGATTTCAGTATTACTCAGTTTCATAAAACTGGTGCAGAAATTTGTATTAAATGCTAAATCTAGCTTCATCTCTTCTGCACGTTAAGTTTTCTTGGCATTATCTTTGATGGGAGGGAAGGCTTCTGATCTGTTTTTAAACTCTCTTTTTGATACATTACAAATCAGTTAGATATTTTTAAATAGTGTATGTGCCTAAACTTTGATGTATATTAGCATTTACATGAGGAATGCTCATTTATAGTATGCAAGCTGAGCAGTCTACCAAGAAACTTTTTTTTAGATTTTCATATTCGGCTGAAAAGTCTTTTAGGCAACTTCTAACCTTTGCAGTCCCATTCTGCTTGTAACTGTGACCTCATAAATGTACTCCAGTAAGAGAAATAATAGGAATTTATCACTAAGTACAGTCACTCTTGTGAAGGTAATAGCAAAATGCTATTCATAGGGGATTTTACCTTTTTTATTATTTTATGTAACTCATTAACATTGCCATTATTAGTGACATATCTGTCCAGATGAAATATAAAAAATAATTAACATATAAAGAAAGTGTCTCCATGTTAGGTATATTTCCAACCCCAATTTTAAAATGTGGCAAAGGAGGTGAAATACTGACACTGAAGTACCAGCAGTCTCTTTGGCAAAGGTCAGAAATATTAAAAGCAAAAAGAAAAGTGACTAGAAAATATTTTTTTTTACTAAAATTTCCTTACTTGTATTTATAAAGAATGATGCTATAAAACATGAGTAGATAGTTGGCTGCATGGTCTGTAATGCTTAGAGGGCTTCTTTATGTTTTCTGTACTGCTTGTGTTCCTCTGTAAGGGTACAAATGGACTCAGATTAACTTATGGTTAGCTCTCCTTCTCTGACTAGGAAGTCACCATTGTACGAGCCAGCTAAATGAAAGCTAGTGTGGATGTTCATAAATGTTTCCATAGTTACTTGTTTTTTTGTTTGTTTGTTTGTTTTTTTTTAAGTGTAGAATTGGCTTGGATACTGTTTTATTCCCCTTTGCGTGTTACAGCCTTAGTCTTCTTTAATGACTCTGTATCATAAAGCCTTCTTCAACTAAGAAGAGCTAAAGATGGCTTGGAAGAGAAGGTGTCAAAATTCTTTGACATGTCTTGTCAGGGTCACTGTAAGATAATGCAAATAATGTTTTGTTTGCTCCCCCTCCCCCCCCCCCCCAAGCTGTTTTGCAGCCTTCTTCATTATAATGTGCTAGGGTAGGTGTTGAGTTCATACTCGGCACAGTCTCAGTTGTGGGTGCATAGTCAAAGTAGTTACAGTGCACCTAATCTTGTTCATAAGAGGCCTGAAGCATTTGGCTGTCTTCCATATGTAATTAATTTATCTCCTATGAATTTCCATTTCCTTCTGCGTGGATATTCTCCATGACAGCAAGTCCCCATCCTACTTGAATTAAAAGTCAGTCATCTCAGCTGTTGTATTACAAAGTCGCAGGACCTAAGAACTGATCTCCAAAGATGAAAAAGTGAGATATATCTATAGAGATATAATTTGGACTTTTTGATAGTTATGATATTCAACTTGATAAATAATTAAAAATATAATTCAAATAGCTTTACTTGAAAGGCAGAATAAATTTGCATCAATATAATGGCTGAGATAGCTGTTACGGTGTATATCTGTATAATTAGTTAAATTATACCTAACCTTCAGTTACAGTAATTATATTTTAACCTTGATTTTTTATAATGTTAATTGAGCATTAGTATGCATGGAATTGAATGTGCAGTTATGAGTACAATAGAATGTCTAACTACTTTTGCAATTTGTAAGTTTATATTTCATTTCGACTAAATAATGGAATTTATCTCTCTGCAGAAGACATTGTAAGTAGAATATACATAATTGCCTTTATTTTAACTGCATTCAGACACTACAGAAAGAGCAAACAAAAATGAATGAAAATGTGCATCATAGTCAACAGTGAAACAGTTTTTCATAAACAGCCAAACAGCTGATATTGGTGGTATTAAGTTGTCTTGAAATTGAGGTCATGCATATGAACGTCAAGCCACAGCTACCTAAGCTATATTGTTGGTAACCACTGTGACAAATAAGAAGCAAATCCAGTCTCTGCAGTAATTAGCCTAGTCTTCTGGAATATAGAAATCCATTTCATGTTGAAGAAAGGAACAGGTTTTGTCCAAGATTTCTCACAAATTCTAGTGTTTTTTTTTCTCTATTCAGTGCAAACAAAGGGTCAAGTCACCCTAGGGTAGCTTTCAGGGCTGGAATCAGATTTCAGCTGTGCTGAAACACACAAAAAAATGGATGGATGTAAATGTCTTAAAACAATCTGCAAATGTATAAATTTAAATGAAAGTTTTATCCAGTCAGAGTTTATTATCCCCAGTACCTTGCAAGGCTGACAAATGTCTTTCATCATTAATACAAAACTTTGTAAGGTTAGCACTCTGAACTTGTAGAAACCTCTTTTTTTTTTTTTTTTTTTTTTTTTTTTTTTCTAGAAGGATTCACAACAATTTATCACAATTTTCACTGTAAAGATGGAAACCAAAGTATTTAGAAAAGATTGGAATACAACATTTTAGAGGCTTCAAGAGCTACTCTCAGCTTTTTTTCTTAAGAATGATGTATGTTCTATTGACCTTTTCAGGAAGTATAATAAAAACATAGTTTTGCAAGTATAAATCTTTATTTAATGTGTAAAGTATTCCGGACAGATTCTGTTGGTTTCATCTGTTGCAGCTGTTTCACTTTACAAGAGTAAATAAATAGTAAACGGAAGTACAGACTAAGCTTATAATATATTCTAAAAACAAATCTTCAAGAAGAAGGAAGGAACTAATGTTCCATGTCTTAACCTGGTCAAGATATGTGTTTGAAATAACTAAAAAGATCTGAAGATAACCTATACTAAATGTTTTTATAATGACACAGGTAGTCTTGTATTAGTCTGATGCAATATCTCTCTTTCAGGAGAAATATGGCTGTTAACAGAAAAATAATACCTTGCTTAGGTTGCAGTGTTTTTGCAAAATGTATCCAAGGGCTTCTGGTATTGATGAAAAGACTGTGTTAACGTCACTGGAAGGTAAACTGGATAACCAGTCATTAAATCATTGTAGCCTTTCCTCCATTTGAAATACAATAAAAGATTGGTTAGTAAAAATAAAGAAGAAAAATCATTTTATGCAATAAATGAATAGTCTTGCAGGGGCTTCTTATTTTTAGAATTTCCCTCTTAAAGGTGATAATCATCACCTTGTTATCCTGCCACTACACATGAATATGTAGACCTGCAGTTTTTAGGTATTACATTACGGTTCATGTCTACTGTACTATGGACAGAAAAGCAGAAGGAAATTGGAATCTGTAGTTGTATGTTCTTTATCTTTAAAATTAACTTTTCTCCTCCTGTCTCTCATGTTGTTTACATGAATGGCCTAAAGAGAAATGCTATCATGCTGACAATAAAAGGGCAGAAGACAATTGCTTGTTTTTCTCTGAGCTGAGAAAAAGATCCATTGTTTTGCTGCGACATAATCCATAGTTCAGAAAATATGAAAACACACATTTCCAATTTGATTCTGATAACGTCGCATATTAGGATGCCTGCTAAAGGAGGATATAATTAATGTACTGAGCAGCATCTTTTTATTTTTGTGTCATTTACAGCATATCATTTAGTGAAAATGTTTTCTGGTATTATGCCATGACTACTTGAAATACTCATTTCGTTTTGGGTTGGAAGGGACCTTTAAGATCACCTAGTTCCAACCCCAATGCTATAGGCAGGGATACCTTCCTCTAGACTAGGTTGCCCAAAGCCCCATCCATCCTGGCCTTCAGTGCTTCCAGGGAGGGGGCATCCACAACATCTCTGGGCAACCTGTTCTAGTGTCTCACCACCCTCACAGTAAAGAATTTAATCTAGTCTAAATCTACTCTCTTCCATTTTATAGACATTTCCCCTCATCCTGTCAATGCCTGCCCTTATAAAAGTCCCTCCCCAGCTTTCCTATAGGCTCCCTTCAGGTACTGTAAGGCTGCTATAAGGTCCCTCTGAAGCCTTCTCTTCTCCAGGCTGAAAAGCCCCAAGTCTCTCTGTCATTCCGTGTAGGGGAGGTGCTCCAGCCCCTCTGAACATCTTTGTCGGGGTCCAGAGGAGCTCAGTGTCCTTGTGTTGCAGGCCCCAGACTGAATGTTGTATGCCAGGTGGGGGTCTTGTGAGAGCAGAGTAGAGGGACAGAATCACCTCCCTCGACCTGCTTGTTGATCTCCAGCCTTTTTTTTTTTAATTGTTTTTGGTTTTTTCCGACATTTACTCGGTGATATTGCTGAGGAAAGGAGTTGTGCTGCGCATACTGAAAAAAGTTGCAATAAAAAGCTAGAATCTATATATGGCTTTTTTTCCTTTCTGTTCATATTGCTTTCTGCAATATATAGGCAGGCATCTAGAGATGGAAAAACGCTAGGTCCATGAGTTCATTAATGGATATGTTAGAATTTCTTTACTAATGGGAATGTTCTAAGTGTTCAAGGTCAGCACTAATGGATGCAGTTGCAAGATAAGGATGAAGCAAAGAGTATTACATGATGTATTCTCATTGTATTCTTTATGAAAACTAAAGGTTGCTGAGTGGGATCTTGTTCATTAGAGGCTGTATGCACCTCATAGGAAGCACAGCACTAAACTTGTATCTGTGTAATTAGCACTGGGGACACTGAAGTGTTTTTATTTCCTGATGCAAACTGAGTAACTATTGTCTAATCAAGTTCTAGCTAAGGGACATCAGGCATCTGTTATTTTTTGCAACCATGCACACTAATTTTCTGTTCTTCATGGTATGGATCCATTCTGGACTATATGTATCTATCCAGACAGAAAGTTCATGCTGAGTAAATGTCCCTGAATTTACCCCTGAGTGTGATTTGTTCTCTTGTGACTGAACTTGGCATATTACCAGAATTAGTTCTTAGTTCTCCAAGGAGAGTACCTGCACCAAAAAAGAAGCATTGTTAGTGTGCCTGAATCTTTCTAGTATAGCAAAATTTATACAGTTCACTCTATTCAGTAGAATCCTAGCATTTTACTGTAGTTTCACAACATTAAAATTCATTAAATGAAGAATCCACAGCGTCTGTCAGGTTATGCAGAAAGATCAACATTGTTGAATCCGTATCTTACAGTAAATATAACCTTAAAAACGCATTTGTTTTGATTATTTGATTTAGGTATGGATAGAAGCTGAGCTGGGAAAAAAAAAAATCTATGTATACCTTATTTTAAATAACTTATAAGTAGTTACAGATTAATGATAAAGTACAATCCTGTACCCACCTCCATTTTTATTTTTATTCCCCCCCCCCCCACACCCCCCCTTTCTATTTCTTTAATTTAGGGAGATGTCTACAGGCAGACAATTAACTTCCTTGGCACCATCCAAAGTTCCATAGGTACTAACATTTTATGTCTTTGCTATTAAGAGCAAAAGCCCATTCTAATTAGTAACCAGCAGGGTTTATCACGATCATGATTAGTTGTCTTTTGACAAGATTAAAATATTTTGATGCTGTGATTCATCAGCAGTGTCTAAGTTCCGCCCCCCCCGGACTCCTAAGTGTTGTTAAGAATCAGGAGATACATATTTATATTTGCACTAATGCAGGTATTTGTAGATCCTCCATTTAAAACATTTACTTTGTGTCTAAGTGATTAATCATATATTTAGTTCTCTTAATCAGAAACAATCAGTTTTTTGTTTTTTTTTTTTAAATGAAACAAAAACAAAAAAACAAAATACCGAGGGGGGAACCATTCTGTAATTCAGAACCTTTTAAAAACTTTTTTCTTTCAAAACTTTTTTTTCTTGTAAAATAGAATAGCTTAATTTTGACAGGTCTTTTCTGTAAATGTAAATCAGCATCACTGAATGTTGGATTAGATGATGGAATAAATAGGACAGATTTAGTGTCATTATGGCTAATGAGGCACCCTTGCAATCAAGCTTGCTTCTTAGCAATGAATGCAATTTCAAGTAATGTAAAGTACAGCTACAAAGAGATGGACAAAGTCCCTGAAATGAGAATCACTTTATATATTTTTTTCAAGTATTTTCTTTAAGCCTACTAGGCTTTAATAGTTTTTTGGGTAGGTTTTTTTTCTGGTTGCTTAGAGAACACATGCATGCATGTCTACGTACTTACACAGACACTGAGCGCGTGCTCTCTCTCTCAAGACTAATGTCTCTCTAATATTGAATGTGAATGTGATGCATGTGTATCTCCTTAGAGAAAGGCCTACTGTATGTATAGGAGAGGTAAACCTAGTAAGAATTTGTTCGTATAGATTTGTCCTCCTTCTGTGTTGGTCTGTTTATTTTGACCCATGTTCCTTTAGAGCAGTGAAGCATGAATAGCAACCCAAAAGTTTGAGAAAGGCAAAAAAACCTTGTCGTGATTGTGAGTGGTGCTGTGTTAAGTGATTCTAATGAGTCTGAATCGATTTACTTACCTACACAGTAAAAGGTAACTGTGCTTGCTTTGAAGACTCTGTATCCCAAGGGTGAAAATCAGGACTATCTTTTTTACATAACGTTTTGGTTTTTTTCTTTAAGCAGCTCTGAAGTGGATATACTGTCTGCTAGCTCTGAAGGCATTCTTATCGGCTATTGTCCGCAGCAAGATGCACTGGATGAACTCTTAACGGGTTGGGAGCATCTTAATTATTACTGCACACTGCGTGGAATTCCAAAACAACATATTTGTAAGGTAATTCCAGAACAGATTTGTGTGTGGAGCTGCAGCTAGGATGGGCAATGGAGTTTTTGAAATGATGGTACTCATTTACATGAGAGAATATCCAGTATTTCACCTTAAGAGTTATGGTCATAAGGATTTTATTATTGCTAATTTGTCTAAAAAAAATGTTTTCTTTTCTTTCTCCTACGCCAATGATTCAAAATACAGGAACATCACTAAAGATAGTGAAATAACACTAATGTAAAAGCAATCTCTGGTGCACAAACTCTAGAGGAAACAAAATGAAATATATAAATGATTCAATAACTTCACTGTCACACATAGAGACCTTGGGGGGAACACCACATGTCTGAAGTCATGCCCCTTTTCTTCAGAGATAGGATTAAACTCTGAAGGAATTTGTTGAATTTCTATGAAAAGAACTGTCCTGGTTTCAGCTGACACAGAGTTGATTTTCTTCATAGTGTCTAGTATGATGCTGTGTTTTGGATTTAGGAGAAAAACTGTGTTGATAGCACACCAGTGGCATAGCTGTTGCTGAGCAGTGCCATACAGAGCCAAGGCCATTTCAGTTTCTCAGCTCTGCACACTGCCCTGCCAATGAGGGGTTGGGGGTGCACGAGGAGCTGAGAGGATACAGAACCAGGACAGCTGACCTAAAATGGCCAAAGAAATATTCCATACCATATGACATCATATGAAAAAATGATACAACTGAGGGGAGTTGGCCATGGGGGCAGCTGCTGCTTTTAGAGACTGGCTAGGCATTGTTTGGCAGGTGGTGAGCAATTGTTTTGCGCATCACTTGTTTCGTGTGTGTGTGTCTACATGTGTATGTATATATGTATTTAAAACTATAATTACTGTTATTTCTCTCTTCCTGTCTTAGTACATAATTTTTCTCTTAGTCTACAAATTCTACTCTTCTGATTCTCTCCTCCATCCCACTGGGAGTGGAGAGAGTGAGTGAAAGGCTGTGTGAGTTTAGCATCTTGCTGGGTTAAACCACAACAAAAACCTAAAAACCTGTGTGCTGAGGCCAAATGACATCTAGTAGAAGTTTTCACCTTCACAAGACCGTGGCTGCATGCAAACTACCTGCTGGGAGCATTCTCTGAAACTTTCCAGCTGCAATACCAGGCATGGAGTTGTCCCAAGAGAAGAAGCCATCTCTGCGATGGAAGTTTCTGATTCGACCTGCACTTAAGCAGTTCAGTCTCGTGCATCTCCCTTTACAAGTGAAAACTGGAGTGTGATAGATCAGTACCATTCCTGCTGTATAGACTGGTCTTGTGTAAATGCTAGGTCTATGTGGTAGTCTATATTGTCTGCCCAGAGAAGCTATGGATGCCTCATCTCTGGAGATGTTTAAGGCCAGGTTGGATGCGACAGCCGGATCTAATGAGTGGCAACCCTCCCCACAGCAGGGGGCTGGTACTAGGTGAGCTTTGAGCTCACTTCCAACCCAAGCCATTCTATGATTTTTCTTGCAACTTCCATAAGGCTGCCTATCTTCTTCCTTTCCCTTTTCTCTGAAGCAAAAGTGCATCACTTTTTTATCTACGTGCCTGTTGTCTTCCTGTTTATTGCCTTAGGGTCCACCAAGTGGTTTGCAGTCCATTCCTTGTCTGTTGAGTCTGACACCTTCACTTCACAACTTTTTTCCCCAACAGCTAGGTACCATTTAAAAAAAAAAATCTCTCCTGCAATGGGACACTGATTATTCAGAAGTAACTACTATCTTGGCATAACGATAGCATCAGGGAAGATAATATTTTGAATGTTTCCTTAAGCTAATTAGTTGGGTCTTTCTGGATCAGAAGTTGAAGGAAATAAAATATTCTTACATGTCTTTTATACTTTCTACTGGGCTATCACCCTAACAGAGCCTGGCTGCACATTAGCTTAGTGTTTTAACAATACTTTTCTTGCAGGACGCTTAGAAATCATGCTATGGTCTTTAATTTAGTTGTTTGCTGTTTTTAACTCAACATCACTAATTTTTCTCCAAAGTACTGATGAAGTACAAATAACTTGAGTATATTTCCCTTGATCTAAAGAAAGTAAGTGAAAAAATGATTGCTAATGCACTAAATCCCTCAGCCATAAGTGCTTGTTTTCGCCATTAACAGGCGAAATTGCGAACAGTGAACTGTATAACAGTTGGGCTAAAATCCTGTCATGACTAGAAATTATTATTATGGCTCTTTAATAGACACATAGGTGGCAACAGATTCTGGCATTTCTCCTGGATCTGTGAAGTCATTCAAAAGGTAAATATTCATACATCTTACAATTATTGAATTCTTTTGTTCCACGGTGCAATTTAAAGCAGGAATAAAATTTTGATAGTTTAACTACACTGCAGTGCTCTTTAAAATGCTGTAAACACGGTTTTTGAGCTTGTATTCTTATCATCTTCAGAAGAAAGAACAATATATTCTTGTAGTGGTCCAAATGGTCTTAAATGTCCAAATGATACGCCATGCACTATAAATGAAGCAGTTTTTAAGACAAGAAGAAGCACTTGACTGATAGAAGTTCCTAGTTTTAAATACATTTCAGGGCACTCACTAAACTTGCAGACTTGTGTTCATATGCTACATGTTGCTCTCAGCAAACACACCCCCAGAGTACAGAGTAAACATTCTCTCCCTTTGTGAACAGACCAAAGCCCATAAAGCTAGGCAGAAAGTGACTCTCTGAGAGAAGAATGGAGTAGGAATGAGTCTATAATGTAGGCTTCCACAACAGCTGTTTGGGAGACAGCTATGCTGTCTGGATGAGGAACAGGATAAGGATGTAATATGGAGTCTTGAGAACGGATACCTATCTGTGGTGCGCTTAAGGACCTGCATTTCATAAACAACCTGTCCTATTCAGCACTGAACTTAGCTCAGGTGTCTGGGAAATCTTCCAGATTGCAACGAGCAAGAAGATACCACCAGATTTCTATGCTGTGTCTGCAGAGTGTCTCTCAGCATGTGTATATGCAAATAAACACTTCTGTGATTGCTGTCTCCTGCCTGTATTTGGTGAGGAGCGACAGAGTAACCCAGCTTCCTATACTTTCTCTGCAGATCATATGAAATTTTGCTCTATGGAAAATCTGTTATTCATTATGTTGCAAATGTATATGTATAATTGGTGTACCTATGAGTTTCCACTTTGCATTCAGATCCAGGTGTTCTATGGAAATTAAAAACAGTAAACAGCTAACAGCTGTTAAAGACAGCTAACTAAAGCTTACTAAAAACAGTAAACAGCTACTGCAATGGCTGCTCTTTCTGTAATTTCTGTACTGTTCCCCCTTCAAGTGGGCTAAAATCAATTCTGTGTTATTTAGAGATGAGTTACATTACTGTGGCGCACTGAGGAGAGATGACTGTTGATCTGAAGACTATTCTGAGCCTTAGATGATATAGGTGTAGCCTTTTGTGCTTTAGTTTCACGTTTGTTAGATAGAGACCATTCTTCCTTTTAGCTGCCCTAGTTTTCAGTCTGTGCAAAGGGGAAAGCAGACATTGTTGCCATATGCTTGTGATTAAGGCATCAAAGGCCTCCCACAAATAACATTTAGCTACTCTGGGTTACCTTCAACAACTGAAGTGCAGCTATCTCAGAGGAAAACAAATGTTTTTGTCAGCGAGCCCTTCCTGTGGTGTGGAGTTGCTGTGAAGTGTTGAACAGCTGCTGTGCTTCAACCCAGAAATGAACGGTGCCTGGAGAAAGTATACACTTTAGTTGCCTGTAAAAAAAAAAAAAATTTTTTTTAAAAAGCAAAAAAAAAAAGCTCGAGAGTGCTTTGGAATAGCAGCTGTATGGAAGTGTAAGCCATTATTTTCTCATTCCCTCCTGCCCATGATAAGGTCTTCCCTGTCTGCTTCTTACTTTTTCTTAGTGTTGATGCCAGTGAGCACAAACACACACACACAAATATTGTAGAGAGCATGTGGATTTGATTAGGATGTGGTAAGCAACCTGCAAAAAAACCTGTTGTTTATTTTAATAATTTGACAAGCAGGCAGGTGAGCTACAGGATGACTTGCTTCTGAAGAAATCCATTGAAGCACCGACTTCAAGGTTCAAATCCTTTGCTAGACAGATTTATTAGCAGCAGGAGTTAAGCGCCTGACATAAAGTTGAGTGCGTTTAATGTTCCAAAACAATAATTAACTGAATGGGAAAGGAAGAGAAAAATGGGTTATTTACTTTCAATGTTAAGCTTCATGTAAGTTTTACTTTACTTCCCAAAGCTGCTCTGAAAGTTGATTATTTTTTTTTCAAGACTAGAAAGTTTGGAATAGAGCTTTTGAGATGTTTAGACATAATTTGGTTTAGCATAGTATTTTAATAATCATTTTTATTTCCTTAATATATCAAGTTTCATGTCTCAGTTTGTTCCAAAAGACAGCAAAAAATCTGTTAAAAAACATAAAATACTAATACAGCATTACATAGGACCTATCATCTGTAGGAACACATTTGTGTTCCAGATCTCAAAATAGGCTTCACAAGGCCTTCAGAGACAATGTCTTGCTTTGCCAATCTGATTTCTCTTTAAATTCCTCTCCAGAAATATTTTTGTGCTGTCTCTGGACTCTCATTGACTTGCTTATGTACTGTATTCTAGAGCTGCTGGAGACAGGAACTTGTAAAAGCAATTACCTTTTTCATGCAAAGAGCTTTCATTCTTGCTTTTTCTTTAGACGCTAAGCAGAGTTACACCATGGAGTTTTATAATCTGGGATAAAGAACTGTTTTCATTTAAAATTCTGACCATAAGCATGCACTTTACTAGAAGAAGAAATCTAACAATTCTGAGTTTACTCTGTTTTGTGTTGATTTGATGATTGATTGTTACATAGGATTTTTAATCTCTATGACATGAAAATTTTCTCACAATTTGATATAACGATTGTTTTTCAGTTGACTCTAGAATTTACCTCATGCTGGTTATCGTTTGTACTATGTACGGTATGAATTTTCAGAGTTATGTCAGGTTTGCTTTACGCATTGTATTTATTTTGTCAGAAAATATGCAAAATTAATATTCAGTGTTCCTCATATCCATTCAACTCAGGATAGATATGCTACGTTTCCAGACTTCTAATAGATTGAAGCCTCTCCAACTCAGTTTAGTTTTTCTGGAAAACATGCTAACTGATCACTCTCGGTACCTCTTATTATTTACTTGAATGTTAATGGTAACTTTGGAAGAGTGGGAAAAAAAATAAATAGCATTGTGGGTTATGTAGTTGGCATCATTTACTTCTTTTCAGTGACACAGGTGAGCCTCTTGGTTTTCTGGTGGGCAGAGGGCACCATCCCTCCTATAATCTTTACTCTTCCAAAAATTAACATGTGCAAATATTGCATTACCTTGTTGTCTTTTTTTAGAATAAATGTAGTCTTTAGGATATGCACAAAGTATTCAGTGATTTAGCTTAGAATTTGCTGATTCAAGGACTTTTTCCAATGCATATTTCATAGTTGGGGGAAGTATTAAATTGATGTGGGAAAAAGGGAAATTTTTCTTAAGATATTAGATTTGGCTAGAGAAAGAATAATTTGAAGGGATGTTGGAAAATAGGGCTAATTGTTATTATTATTACCTTGATGAGGTGAAGGGAAAGAAAGGAGTAAATGCAAAACGTATTTATGGTTTATGATTCTTTATGGTTCAAAGGCAGTCATAGAGCATTTATTTGTATATAACTGCATTTTTAATTTGACCTCAGTGTTACCAGCTTGCTAAATAAACTGATGTATCATCTCCTCACTCTTCAATGCTGAAAGTAATTGAAACCAAAAATAGAACATCATGATGAATATGACAAGGAGGGAGAGAAGGTGACTGTGGATATATCTCACATTCACTAAAGGAAGTAAACTATTAGAATTGTAAATGCATTGTATAACTGTGTGTATCTGAAGATTTGTCACATGTCCAATTCTGAATTTCATTTAAAATATCTTTAGAGGGACTTTTATTTTTACTTTACGGTATACTGTGTTGCAAACCACAAGATACCGCTGTCTATAAATGAAGTTATAACAGAGATGTGCAGGCTCTTCCACAGTGTATCTTACATATCTAATTTCATTCATATGATATCTTCCTTATTAGTTCATATTGATGAAGCCAGGGCTGTTACTACTGGAAAGTCTTATGACATACTTTCAAGAAAAGAGAAAAAAATTGGGCTCATCTCTTGAAAGAAGAATGAACTCTATATTCACGTATTTGCTGATGTGTACTCTGCAATGCTGCTTTGAAATGTAAGAACTGAGAAGGACTGCAGGATTAGGAGACTTTTTAGGTGCCTATGAGAAGCCACTAGGAGTAAGAAAGCTGAATAATTCTTCTGTCCTGATATCACTTATGTGATCCAGCTCTAAATCTGCTTGGATTTGATGTGTTGTGTGCAAAAAGATATGCATCTAGATATCAAGACAGATTGTGCTGTGCACTGTAATGAACTACAGTGAACTACTTATCTTGAAAACTACGCGTTCAAGGCAGTGGAACATTCCTATGAAATGATTGCCACTCTTCTGTTTTCTCTTTAGTAAAACTAGTCTTGCAAAATTCCATAGCAGAGGATTTACCAGACTTTCTCTCATTCTTGAAAAAAAGACATGGCTTTGTCATGACTGACTGTGCACTGAATTCTCATGTATTCTCCCAAGTAGTTGGGAGAACTGAAGATGTAAAATTACAATGTAAATCTTGAAAAGTCGGTTCTTTTTAATGTTTTTTCCTACAATGAACGTAATGTTTGTGCCTTCAGTAAAAATAAAAATAACAAGTAGGAGAGATGGACTTTAAATTATTGCTACACCAGCTTGCTAAAAGCTTCTGATATGTGATTCATTCTCCTTGGAGGCTACCAGACTACAGTAAGACTTAACTGTAATGTTTTCTCTTCTCTCTGTGGCAGTATTGCTTGGATTCCTAAATTCTTCCCTGTGCATTGTTTCTTTTAGAGAATGACGCTTAGCAACTTACAGCTGTAGTGATACATCAAAGCCATCTTAGAAATAGTGGTCTGGTCAGAGCTAAATGTTTGTTTTTGCTATGTTGCATTTCCTCTTTTCCTTACTGTTTAGTTGTAGAATGTGATATATGTTCGTTTTGGTGTAAGCAACAGATCACATATTTTTTCACTTTCTGACATTACCTTAAAATTTTAGGAGATTTTCTATGCAATTCTCTGCATATTTTTGGTGGATTTGTGGTAGGATAATTCTGTCACTAACGTGCATGCATGCATACACAGTGCTAGTAAAATGAATTCAGTTTAGATGTGGATAAGTGATAAGCTGTCTTCTAAAGAAAACAAAACAGAACATTAAGTAATGTAACAATTAAAAAAAAAATAAAAAATCAACCAAGCAAAAATAATAAAAAAATAAAAATGAAAAACAAAAAAACCATCCAAACTGCTTTTAGAATTAAGCTTAGGCTCTCAATCATTTATAAAACCAAGGAATATTTGAGTTTGCAGCACTCACACTGGTATGCGGCAATAGTGTCCAAAGGAAAGAAAAAAACCTGTGAATTACCTCTGAAATATTGGAAGATGTGAACTTTTCAGTATAAAATAGCCTGTGGATGATTTAATGGTTGTTGATTAAGGTTTTTTGCTTAAACTTTCTCGACTTACTATACTTAGAAAAACGTTTTTGAAATGTAGCTTTTGTCTGAGAACATGACCTGCTGTCAGATTATAACATAAGATACAGAGTTGACAAGCTACTTAGCAATACAGGTGCCAGGATCCATGCTAAAGTATGCCAGATTCTCACCACTGCAGCATCATTCCTGCCTACAAAGAACTCCCTCTTGGAGATGTATTTCATTTTGTGTATGTATATGTATATACTGAAAATCTTGCTTAAAAGGTCATGAATGACTTGATTATTTTTTTCCTGAGAAATTTGCATGAAACCATATTTATGGTTGTTTATTTGAGATGGTAATGGATATTAATTCACAACACTGTTTACTGAAATATTTTTTTTCTTTTGAATTTTCTAAATTAACTCAACACTGTCCATCTGATCTATCTAATCTTTCAAAAAATTGATTTTTTTTTTTGTTGAAGGTAGTGTAGAGGGAGCAAAAAATAATGCACCATATTGCAGCAGATGTATGCATGGTGCTCTGTTGTTTCAAACTGATCACCAGAACAACTACTTGTTCCATAGGAATGCCCTAGTTGTGCTACATGCAGCATGAAGCAGACAGGTTGTTCTGCAAATTTAGTTGCCTCTTGAAGACAGAGCTGCCAAGCAGCATGGCAATGAATATATGCTGTTTTGGGGAGTGGTGAGTAGGAAAGTCACTGCTGTGTCCCTCCCTTTGCATGGTCTAGCAGTTATAGCTGAGTGGAGCAAGGCTCTTCCTACACTTAAAATTCTCGTACGCCAACGTTTGAGGGAGCCTTGTGGATTAGAACTGGCAAGTAAAGAAGAAAGTGCATGAACATTGTCCTCTACTGTGCTCATATGCATGCTCAGATTAGGTCACAAACGCTTGTTTAAGCAGTTAAAACCAAGAGCTAGGTCTAACTTAGAGCTATCTGATATAGAAGAAGACTATCAATTTAATTCTAAATTAGCTTTTGTCTTTAAGAAACTCTGTGTTTTTGACCCACGATTTGCTTTTCTGCCATTTACATTTTTTTGCAGCTAATGTAGAATTTTGTTTCCTGAATATTCAGTCACAAAGATGTTTGGTCGAGTGAATACTGGAGAACTATGTGAAATGAAGAACAGTTAAGCCATTGAGCTGTCAAAGAAAATAAATGCAACAGACTGTTTCAAGGAATGTCGTAGTCAAATTTTTTATATAGGGAAATATATTCCCTCTGTGGGAATGAAGAGAGACCCAGAACAGATTTTTGTGTGCCTCTAGGATTCAAAATCAGTAATACTCAGCAAATGGGGAAAAATAAGGAAAGAACTTGTATGTTTGTTTTTAATAAGAATGAACTTTGTGTTTATTCATTCTAAACATGCTGCTGTCATCTGAAATCTGGGAAGAAAAACTCTCTCACTTGAATGTGGTGTTAGAAAGCCAATATTCCTTTATCACAAAATGTGAATCGCTCAATCAAGCTTGTGCTCTCAATGTTCATTTTCTACATTTAAACACTTAAGATGTACATATGCAATACATTGGTATATTCATCCTTTTGACATATTCATTCTTTTTCAAGAACTCATTAATATATGCTAATGTCCCTCTGGGCATGCACAGTCGTGTCTGTGGTAGGCGTACAATCACCTGCTCCCTCCCCTTTTTTTCCTCCTTCAGATTCATCACAGTGATTTTTGTCCTGCTTTTGGCTGTTTTTCACCGGTTTGGAAAATTCCCATTGCTTGTTATGATGATCACTTTTCTATCTTGGTTCACTATAACTCAAAACAATTTGCGTGCATCTCAAGAAAAATAGCACACATTGATTCCTTTTGGTCCTTAAACTAATATGTTGATCCCTATTGGTAAGCCAATCTATATCACTACCTGATTTGGCTTGCCCTTGCTGACCTTCAAATTTCTAAATGGCAGGTAGCAGAGGACCTTGTTAACCGGTTGCAACTCAGTGCCCATGCTGACAAACTGGTGAGAACATACAGTGCTGGCACAAAACGAAAGCTCTCTGCTGCTCTGGCTCTAGTTGGTAAACCACAAATACTTTTACTGGTGAGTAAAGACAATAATACTGTGGGTACTCTGGGAACATAATAAGTAGACTGCACTGAATTTCCTTGTCTTACATGTTGCCCTCGTAAAAATCAGGTCGTTTCCTGGTTATTCAAGGAGCACAATGATACACAAATGTGCAACTGTTCTGTTTGCTTTGCTGTATGAATGTTAGTTTTATTTGCCCGTACTCACAGATCATGAACTGAAATTGTTTTTCAATTTTTTCTTCTTTTTCTTTTCCTTGGGGTAGTGGGATGGACAGGGAAAAGGGACCCTAAACAAGCACAAATGCAATCGTAGCATCCAATGACCCAAACGGATATGTAATTTGTTTATGAAGAAGAGAATATATTAATGATTTATGTATTCTCTACTTTTTATACAACATGAGAAAAGCGTATCTGAACAATTATACTGGTAATTCATATTTGTTATGACATCATGCTTCATAGATCTGGCCAGTTTTAATATCTTTATTGGATTCACTAATCAAAGTAATACTCCTGAATGATATTAAATTGAACTGTTTTGTCTTGGTGCCTGCATCCTACCATTTATTTAGGTCTGAAACTGGCCTTTCCAGTCTAAACAATGCTGTTTGTGTTGAAGATCAGGGAATTAAAAAGCTGTGGGAATTGCATCATCTTTTCTCTGTATTCTTTTTCTCATTATTACTTTATATACTTGAGCTGGTCCAGAGGAGGCCACAGAGATGATTAGAGGGCTGTAACACCTCTCCTTTGAAGACAGACTGAGGAAGCTGGGCTTGTTCAGCCTGGAGAAGAGAAGGCTCTGGGAGAACCTCATTTTGGCCTTCCAGTACTTAAAGGGAGCTTATAAACAAGAGGGAGACTGACTTTTTACAGGGTATGATAGTGGTAGGACAGGGGGAAATGGCTTTAAATTAAAACAAGGGAGATTTAGATTAGATGTTAGGAGGAAATTGTTTTCTCAGAGGGTGGTGAGGCACTGGCTCAGGCTGCCGAGAGAGACTGTGGATGCACCATCAGTGGAGGTATCCAAGGCAACAGTATTGTTTTTACTTCTTTTACCTTTGCTTTGTTACTCCTCAACAGATAAAAGACAACTGAATTTCTTTTCACCTGTCATTGTTAGCTAAGCACCAATCAGCATCAGATCGGATGATTTGGCTTTGGTTCTTGACAACTTTGTTGCAGGTTTCAGCTCAGAGTCCATGGTGCAAATTCATTAGCTAAGACCATGCCATCCAAATAGGTGCTGACACCTGCTATGAAATTATATAGCATTAAATGCAGCTTGGAATTTTTCCGTCTCCCTAGTTTTGTAGTGAAAGATAATGACTTTTGAAATTAAGGTATCATTCTTTCTTTTGCAAGTCTCTCCTGTAAATATATATATATATATATATATATATATTTTATTTTATATATATATATATACATAGAACATCATAAAGAAGTAAATGAATGTAAGTCTGCTTGAGCAAAAAACTAATCAGGGTGTCTTTTAGTGATTTCCTGAAAATGCAGGATTTTTTTTCAGAGAGACGACTCTGTTCTTTTATTGTAAATTCTGTTCATTATTCATGCTGAGCGGGAGTTGTGTTTTTCCCATATTGTTGTATCATTACTTTCATTTTTCCTATAGGATGAGCCAAGTTCTGGGATGGATCCTTGCTCTAAACGCTACCTGTGGAAAACCATCTTGAAAGAAGTTCAGGATGGCTGTGCAGCTGTGCTGACATCCCACAGGTGAGACATCTATTGCAGCTGTCATTATATTCCTTTTTTCTTTCCTTACTTGTTATCATCATTAGGGAAAAATAGAATATTCTGACGGCATGCTCACCCCTGTGTGAAACTCAGAGTATTTTTTGGCATTTAATGGCAATTCCTTCCTGCTCATGGTTGTTGAACTTTAAATTGTGGCTCAAGGAAGCCAGGCAGAAGAATGATGCATCAAATGCTCCCTTTTCCATGCTCTTTCCTTTCAGTATTGTGGTGTCTCTTTCTGCTTGGAACACAAGAGTTATCCTTTTGCAATTGCCTACTTCTCAAATCCTTAGAAACACAGATGGGAATGTAAAGCCCTCTTCTGATCTTACTGATGATTTTATTGTCTGTGACTGTATAGAATGAGTATGCCACGACACAATAACAACAGATACATCAGCTCTTCACTGTATGCATTGATGGAAATGGAAGGATTGACCCTGCCTTCTTGGAAGAGTGTATCTATATTCTCTATCTTATAAATTTTAAATCTTTGAAGATTTAAATCTTTGAAATTGATATTGGTGCATCAGTTTAATGGAGAAAGCATCAGAACTGTTTTGTAACATCTACAATAGAATGGAATACTGTGTGTTCCCTTATGAAATATAGTATAGTAGGTATAATTATATATGAAGTGTCTTTGACTGAGGGAAAAGGTCATGAAAACATGCCCAGAAAGGACAGAAATAATTAATCAAAATAACAATGCAGTAATTTGGCCAAATGAAGTTCAAAGAGTAGATGAATTGATAACAGTATGAAGCAAAACTTAAACATTTTCTAGATGTTGTTAAATTTTTCACGTATTTATTGTCCCTGTATATGTGTGGTACATGATTCCGTTCAGAATTTTTGAGAATTCTATTTGTGGAAAATGAATCTTCAAAATCATGCACTTGAATTTGATACCCAAGTGTTTAGCAGCTCACTCATTTAGGGAACAGAAGTCATCCAATGTGAACTTAGATGAGTTGTCTTCAGGAAACTGTGCTTTGACTTTTCAGTCTGGGTTGAGAACCCTTTGTTGTCAAAAGCCAGCTAAATAGAAGAGTTCTGTGGTCTCATTACTAACATGATGTGAGCAGGAAAAATAAATAAATAAATCTCCCAAATAAATTGTTACTAATTGCTCATTTAGCTCCACAAATGAATGTCTTCTGGCTGAAGCAGTTATAAATAAAGTGAAAATGTACACATCTCATTTCTAATTAATAAGACATTGTTGTATCAAGTTGCAGAAATTATACTATTTGCTGAAGGCCAATGGAGATTTATTTGAGATTTTCTCAAAGGCTACTTGCATAAGTAAAATATTTTTTTAATATTAAATGAATCTTTGTGCATACCAGCAAATACAGGCATGGAGGAATAGAAATGGTTTCCTGGTTAAAGATTAATTTTTGAGGTCTATTTACTTGTTGGGTTTTTTTGGTTTTTCTTTTTTAAAAATTTCTATTATTTATTTATTTATTTATTTAGGCAGAAGAGTAATGAGTTTGTATTAATTGCCTATATGGGACTAATTTTGTGTTATTTTGCCACAACTGGGAAATGTTATGCTGAGGGGATCATTAGGAGGTACTGCATGCTAAAATGACTCAGCTGTCTTCCTGCTTTATGGGAAGATGTGTTAGCCATCTCACCATGTCTCCTAAATGCAGCAGCTTGTACTTTGTCAGTTCTCACCCTACTCCTGTCCCATTTTAAGAAAATGATTCCAAGTAGGGTGCTTAATCTCCATGCTTTTCCAGTAAAAGCACTATAATTTGGGCTGCACACACAAAAAGACTCTTGTTTAGTTTTCTCAGAGGGGATGGAGAGCAAGCAGAGTGAATTGCGCTAACATCAAACAACTTCAACTTCTCTTTGACAAGACAATTCTTTGATGAATACATCCTGACTGATGTCCTGTCTAAAGCAATGCTTTAGAAGAAAATCTCACGTAATTATGTGTAATATGTAGAAGGGTAACCCATCTGCCCTAAGCTTTACAAGTCAAAGTTATTCTTTGTCAGCTGAAGCAGTCACATCTAACAGAATCTGGCTTTTACTATTCAGCTGCGTTTCCATGTCCTAAATTCTATTTTGGATTGTAGTGTATGGCAATTTCTTCTTTCCTGCTATCAGGCTAAGGTATTAGGCAGGAGACAAGCTGAGCAAGTTTACTTTGTTCCCTTCCTCTATCCATCAGCTCAGAATGGCCATAAACATATATTACAGGGAACAACAGAGTTCATGGTCCCACATCAGTGACATATTTGCGACTGCCTACCAGGTATTTATTTGCCTGTAGTAATAAAACCTTTGTATTGCAGCCAGAATTGTTGAATTAAATCTGTACTAAAAATATAAATTTGGTTTTGAGGTTTTCTTTTGGCTGTAATGAGGTTATTCCTTTTGGTATGTACTGATGAGGGCTACAATTTGAACTGTTGCCTTTAAAGCCAAAGGTTTTGCGTTCCTGCTTTTGTAGCTGTCCAAATTCCTTCCATTTTAACTTAAGTTAGATATATATGGTGTTCTCTGGTTTCACTTGTTCTGTTTTAATCCCTTTTTCTTTTTCCACTGTACTTTGTAGTATGGAAGAATGTGAAGCCCTCTGCACACGACTTGCTATTATGGTGAATGGAAGCTTCAAGTGTCTTGGTTCTCCCCAGCACATTAAAAACAGGTATTATATATCACCACTGAATTTTCTGTAGCTACATTCAATCTAGGAACTGGCTAGATATTTTAATAGTGCCAAGGCATGAGCACTTATGACTGCTGAGTACATCTTTCTTTTCCTGTCATCAATGAAGTTAAAAAAGAGCCAATTAGGATATCTTAGCTAGCTAAATTGACAGAGGGCATTTCTACAGTGCTTTGTAATCTGCACTGGTAATTGAAAAAGACAGGTCTGTATCTAAAAGAAACCCTTCTCCACTCAACCTGAGAAACGCATTATGAGATTTCAACATTCTATGATGTTATTGGATATCCTTTGACATTATCAACACCTTCTTGGTGATAATTTCTTGTAAGAGGAAAAAGTACATGGCAGGTCAGCAGCCAGTAAGACAAAGCATTTTGAACCACTGTTGTCTTCTGGTGAATTCACTGGTAATTTTAGGTATTTTTTCTATGTCTTTTTGCTTCCTTTTCATGGTGTAGATGAGCCTCTCTTCTGCTTCAGCTCTTTTCATAAGTTAATTTAACATCTGTTAATGAAGTTGTTTATTTAGAAATGGGGTTCAATTCACTACAAAGAAAACAAAACCAGAAGCTGAGGAGAGAACTGCTGCAATTTATAGATAGAACATTTACATTTAGTAATAAGCAGAACTTTTATGGCACCCAGACAGCCAGCTGTGTAAAATGACATCACTTGTTTACAGGCAGCAAAGACTCTGGTTTGTACCAGTTCAGCATTTAGCATTCTTAAGTGCAAATAAGTAAACTCTACAGAAATTACACTTTGCTGTGAATGTAAGGCAACCTGTATCTCAGACAACTTTTTGTACCTTCAGAAGGACACTTCTGGTTTTTGATCCTTCACTTTGTATAGAACTTTAGAATTTAGACTTTATTTTGATAGAAATATAGGCACTTGCTTTCCAGCTGCAGTGGCATAACAGACACGAAATACACACACTAATAAGCTATTTTCTTGCTTTTGCTTTTTTTTTTTTTTTTTTTTTTTTTTTAAACAGCAACATAGACTTTCAGATCTGTGAACTGGTTGGTGAAAAAGGTTGGGGTCTGCTTCACCTTGAAGAGGGCCATTCCACAAGCGCTAGGTTCACCTTTATCTTCTCAATGACTGTCACTGTTATACCTCTCCTGATGTTTCCTTTGGCAACATCTTTTTGTCCATCTTTTCAGGAAGTAAGACATTGGCCTCTTCCAGATAATCACTGATAGAACAAGAAGTAGTGGCCTTAAGTTATGCTAGGAGAGGTTCAGGTAGGATATTAGGAAAAAACTGTTCTCAGAAAGAGTTGTAATGCATTGGAACAGGCTGCCCAGCAAGGTAATGATTTCATTGTTCCTGGAGGTGTTCAAGAAATGTGTAGTTGTGATGCTGAGGGACATGGTTAGTGGGCATGGTGGTGATGGGTTGACAGACTAGATGATCTTAGACTAAGGTTAGTCTTTTCTAACCTTAATGATTCTACGATTCTAAACATACTCAAAACATTCATGTTCATAGAAGTAGAACAGTTGTTTCTCAATTTGCTACACTCTTTGTAGATGTACATCTTGCAAATCATAGTAAGAAAATCAGTGTAGAAGAATAACTATATGAAATGGAGAAAGTATCTTCAGATTCATTCAGAGGGCACCCAGACATTCACAGATCAACAGCGCAGGAGCCAAAGCTGTGTCTGCTCATCTTTTAAGCTCAACAAAACCAAATCAAGATCAGCATGTTTGGTAGTTACTATAATTATAATTTTATAACAATATATAATATAATTATACATAATAATTATTCAGAATAATTGTTTTTGAAATCATCATATACACAATGATTTCATATCTGTAAAATGTATACATATAAATGTAAACCCAAAACATTATATATTAGGAATGTTTCATGCTATCATCAGGTTTGTGTTCCTTGTATCGCCACGACAGTTCTTTCATGCAAGTCAGCGGCATTCTTGTGAGTTAACATGTACACTGGACATCAATATTGCTGAAACCTGCTATAGAAACTGTGTCTATGAAGCTGCAATAAGATTTTTGTTTAAGACAGACTTAAAATCCCTTTATCTCCTAGCTCACTAATTTAGTCTCCAAATTTTCCATACCTATTCAGAAATCCATTGAATTTTTCTGTAAGTTTATAACCTTTATTACATAAAAAATACTCAATAGCAGTACCAAAGAATTTAATTAAAATCAAGCAGTTGTCTGAATTCTCTCTGAATGCGTCATTCATCTTCTTGGCTTCTGAGAGCAAAACAACTGTAGAGAGCACAGTCTTAAAAGCTCATATACAAGCAGCTGTTAAAGTTTTCTTTCTCTTTTTTTTTTTCCTTTTTTTTTTTTTTTTTGTTAATTAAACATACAATAAAGAGATTTTAATGCTTTTTTATTTGTTTGTTGTTGTTGTTTTTGAAAACTTTTAATAAGTTCTGGGAGAAACCAGAGTGTCCCTGTTCTATTATTTTGCTGCTTTAGCTTCCAAACTTGTCTCCAGATAGAGCTCCTGACTGTGGTTTTCTTTACCTGACTGTTCCGTTCTCTAACATAGACCCCAGGTTATCAGACATCCAATGAATAAGATCATCTTTAGGGGTTTAAAAAAACAATACTTCTGTGTAATTCACATTCCAAACTTATTTTAAGACAATTTTCAGATATGCTATCATGTACCTTGTAGAGTTATGTGGGCTTATACATCTGTGTGAAATAGGGAAGAAAAGCAGGATTATTTACTTTCTACTCTAAACCATTTAAATGATTAAGCTTTAATTATAGTAATCTTGTCACTTTCTCACTTTTCACTTCATTTGTGAACATCTTGTAAAACTTCTAGTTCTGAATTCTGAAAGAATTTTTTCTACCTTTCAATTTTCTTTCCCTTTCTGTGAAGTAACAGCCCTGTGATACGCTTTTATGTAGAGCAAAACTTTCTTCTGTCTATAGACCATGATTTCTAAATCTTTTCTTTGGAAAACACCTGCCAGCCAAAGAATGCATTCCTTAACAGCCAACTCCACAGGTGATTGCTGATTAATTTCATTTTTTCAGTGTTTTCCTGCATTAGCATTTTTCTTTTGTCCTTGCTGCCTTTTCATATTGCTTTAAAATTCTTTGAAGGAATGTATGTGACAAAATGACGAAAAACATAAGGAAACCTAATTTTTCAGCATCTGATTTAATCTAAATTACTCATACCTTAAAAATTGTTACTTGATGGTGCTTTTGTGTGCCATGTGTGTGGATTAATTCTACAGGCAATATACTTGTATTACACTTATGTATATTCTAATATGGATATGTGTAATATACATATTATATACTTATATACAGACTGGAATCATACAAAATAAATTAATGGTGACTGTAGTTTTAGATTATTATGTGTTGTTCTTGTGTGTGTTAGATTTTAAAACTCATTATTTATTTCATTCTTAAAAATAAACAGCTCTTGATATCTTTGGTCTATTCTCAGTTTGATTCTATATATTAAATTATACAAACACTTAAAAAATAAAACAAGTGTCCTCATTTTGCCTTTATTGAATGAAAGAAATGTAAACATTGTGTGAAAATTTAAAGCAAAGAGAATTTCATATAGATTTTATTTATCATAGAATGTGTCCGTCATTGTAAGAAATTACAGTAGAAGCACATTTTGATATTTTATATGATAATATTAACAATTCTTAGGATTTGTTTTCCTCTTTTAAATCTAGCTATATTCCCTTGGATTACATTTTTCTTCTCTTGGGGATTCTGCCTGTCCTGATGGAAACTCTCAAAATTGTTTTGTTTGCTTTTCCTTTAGTACCATTCTAGCCAGTTATGATCTACTTTCTGATGGATGTTTGATGAAGACTTAATGGGTCTTCCTTGGGGCCCTGTTAGATTTTCTTCTTTGCTGTGGTAGGAAGCTTCAAGGATTCAGCTTTCTCTTTCAGCCCTTGGCAGATTGCGAAAGACTGTCTTGGACTGAATACAGGTTTGTCAGAAGGCAGTGCAAAATTCTGCTATGAGGAGTATGGATGAGCTCCAGGAAGATGCTAATGTGAAACATAAAAGCTTAATAGGGATATAAAAAGTGACACATGCTGCTCTAATGTGTGAGACTTGATTTATTTTTCCAGCTCTTGTGCAAGCTTGTTACAAAAAGCTCATCCAAAATTGTCTCCTCACTACAATTGTATGTATTTGAGTTTCTACTCCCAACTGTTGAGCCCTGACTATATTTATCTGTGTTTAAACAGATTTAAAGTACCCTCCAATATTTCTTGGAAGTATATGTGTTACACTTCAAAAGGGATTTTTGTTGCAGATGGCATATTTTTGAATAATGCCAAAAGAGGTGTTAGATAGAAAGGATGAACTGAACGGTATTTTCCAAAAAGGTAGCATCTTAGTTCTAGACATAGCTTGTATGAGATGGATGTGTTAGCAATTGTGTCTGTTAAAACATAATTTCCGTTGACTTCTGCCAACTGAATCAATTATTCTAAATTGTGAATGGATTACGTTTAAATGCTCTCCACAGTATTCTCCATTATACTTAATGTTATTCTGAAAACTCACAGAAGCATTTCCATGTTAGATGCAGCTGGCCAGTCCTCCGAGAACAACGTTTTGAATGCCATTCTTCATTCTAGGGCCATCTGGACAGACTTCTCTTAGCTGAATAACCCACACCAGCTTTTCAAGCACTGGACACATATCAAGTCATTGCTCAAATTGTATCAGCAAGCCATCTGATTAAATTACCCAGCAATTAATCTGTTTGTTATAGCAGAGTTAGAATGGAAAATGTGTTGCCAAGCTATTTACAACTTTTTTTTAGAAGGTTGATGAAGAATATTTTGTTGCTTTCTTCAAGATAGCTCTCACATTGGACTTCTTAAATGGAGAAGAGAGAATTAAAGATCACATTACTATTTCAGCCTTCATTGGAAACAGTGTTATGATACTAACATAAATATTAGCATTGACTTTCCTACTTGCTGTAAAATATAAGTGTGATGACAGTCAAAAATATAGTCTTTATTTTGTTAGAAAGCATAAATTCCTTTTGTCCATGAAAAAATACATTAAGGTTGTGGGTGTATACCTGTGTGTTCAGGTAATATTAGTCTACCTTTCTGGAGGAAAGCTTGAAGAAAAACGTTATAGAACATTAAAAGACATGGACTGTTAGTTCAGTAATGGGCAATATTTTCATGCTCATATTTAAATTTGTGCTACATTAATTCAGCCCTACTGTGTTGTATGTGCATCACAGTACAATGTTTTTGTCATATGCCATGTTTGCAGGACACTGCAATAAAGCTGCATACATCTTCACTTAATGAGCAGCTGAAAATGAATATTTCATATTCTCCTCCTGTCCTAGGATGTGATCTTTACCATCTTTATTAGGCATTTTTCAAACTTGTTTTTAAATATTTGTCCGAGCAGTACTTCATAAATATCTGCATCCATGTTTTTGACAATACTTAACGGAAATACGTTTTCAAATAATTATTTCCATTTTATAGAGATGTAACTGAAGCATTATGAACATTTTAAAGTTAAAAGGTTTTGGTCAGCCAATCTGTGCAGTTTCAGGCTAAATATATTAACATTACATGATACTTGATACATTTGAAGTACAACATGGTTGTACTTTATCACTCTTGTTGGTTGATGAGAGGTTCAATATGAGCTGGCAATGTGCGCTTGCAGCCCAGAAGGCCAACTTGTTGCACCAAGAGAAGCATGACCAGCAGGTAGAGGGAGGTGATTCTGCAGCTCTGCTCTCATGAGACCTCTCCTGGGGTACTGTGTCCAGTTCTGGGGCCTCCAACACAAGAACACCACCTGCAATCTTCAGCTTTAGAGGAAAGTACATTGAATTCCTTCTGCTGATTGGAGCTCTGGGTCTCAAGGTGGGCACACAGAATCACAGAATGGTTTAGGTTTGAAGGGATCTTAAAGCCCACCCAGCACCACCACCACCCAGGGCTGCCCCCCACCAGCTCAGCTGCCCAGGTCCCCATCCAACCTGGCCTTGAGCGTCTCCAGGGATGGGGCACCCCAGCTTCTCTGGGCAGCCATGTCAGTGCTTCAGTGCTCTCTCTGTGAAGAATCAAAAAAATCTCTCTACAAAAATCAAAGCAAAAAACTGACAGCAACAGAAAGATAATATTACTTCCTCCTACTTTTTTTGATTGTAGAGTCCCAGTGGACAACAATTCTGATTCTTTGTAGGCTGTACCATCAGTCTTGCATATATATACAGTGCTGCTGCTCCTATTTCTCAGGGAACGCAGAATGCAATAAAGGTAACAGATCTCTAATACTTGCCTGTATGTGCAAACATCAGGTACATACATTTGAGCATGGAAAGATTTTTTCTGCATATTAACATCCAATTAATGAGAGTTTGTGAGATTCTTATGACATATTTGGAAATTAATGCCTAAGTATTTAAACGTCTAAATTCAGAGAACAGGGTAACACTGTACTCTACGCTGTTATAATTTGAGACTCTCACAGTTATGGCAATAATATTGTTGAATACAGAAATTAACTTTTGGCAGCTTGAGAGATACGCCTGAAGAGTGTATGAACAAAAATGCATGTACAATGCTATTGAACCAGTGTTACTTGTTGTTTTAATAGCTTTTTTTAATGTTTCTATTGTTACCTTGGAAAAATCATGATCAATTAAAAGAAGATGAAACAATCTATGAATAGCACATGGAAGACAGATTTTATAAGTTAGCTGTTATTGTATCTAATTAAGTTTTTTGTTTGTTCAGCAGCACTGAGGTTGTTCTGAATAATTGCAGAAAGAATTTGCATTTTACAAGTGAGATTATTTTTGCATTTTATATTAACTTCTAAAAAATTAAAACAGCTGTTTTACTTACCTTTTTTTCCTTCTTAGATATTGTTTTTATCTGCCACTTAACAGATAAAATCATTATGTTTATTTTGTGATCGAAAATTACCATAAATTGTTATTTATTTTTTGTAATTCATTTTATTTCAATTTAGTACTTTTTTTTCTCCAATGTTTTTTGGGGTTGTTTTTGTTTGCTTTTTAAGTTTTCTTCTTTTTATAAGTTGTACTTCTTTTTTCTAGATTTGCAAGGGGAATGACCTGAATCTGTATTCTGTGCTTGAATAATCAAACTGGAATAACTAAGCTTGTTTTGATGAGACTTTACAAAAAGTAGAACCTTCTCTGTCTGCAAATGAATGCAAACTGAAGCCTTGTGGTGCACAGCTCAGTAACAAATTATTCCCCCACTTTGATTTATGGCATATATTCTGGAAGATGCAGTTCCTTTCAGATGTTAAGTGGCAATGTTCTTTTTATTATTTTTTTGTTATTCAGTAATGCCATATTGAAGTAATCTTTTGATCAATCAGACTAGTGCATGCATAAAGTATGCACAGTATATTTCCACCGGTAAACTTTTTGGGAGCTGTAATTTTTTTATGTATATTCTTATAAACATATACAAATATAGAAACACATACATACATATTTGTGCTAAAATTTATGATGCTTTGCATATTCATTGGGAATTTGGAAATAAGGCCATGCTCATGTTTTGCTGAGGTTTCTTTCAGCAGTTTTGGTGTAGGGATTTGGAAAGAGTGTGTTCAGGGAACTAATCATTCTTGACTCTGCTGTATATTAAAACAGCAGTTTCTAGATTAAATAAGGTTTGTTTGTGGTCAAGCAGCTCCTAACAATTTTCAAGGAAAACACATACAGCAAATAGAAGTCTGCTGATAATGAACTTTGTTACCTTTCACAGAAAACAGGATGTCATGGGCTAGTTTTGGAAAACACTGGGTTAGTACCTCTAGGAACTCCATGTGACCACTCAATGGTAGGCTCATCTGAGCAGCCACAAAACACTGTGTTCCAGCAACTTCTCTTGTCCCAGAAGCAGACACTGTGAAGTTAGCATTTCTTGATTTGCTTCCAGAGGTATCTATCTCCTCTATTTGTTATTTGTAAGAATTTTCAACCATTGGGCAACTGAATCCACTTTCATTTCCACGGCAAGACTTGAAGGAGCCCTAAGCAATCAGGGGTCTTGCTCTTCAGTACACTTCTGTGACTGCATCTTGTGTGGAGACAACTGAACTAGTGTTATGTTACCTATCCTTCTAATACTGGCAGCATGGCTGTGGAACTACATCAAAAGTGCAAACCCCTTCTCAGAATAGGGAAACCATCTGGGCAATTAGCCCAGGCAGACCTCTGCTTTATTTCTTACTATCAGCTACAAGGTCAGACTTTAGACCCAACTAGCACAGTATCCCCACTCATTAATATGGCCAGGAGAGAAAAGTCCGGGGGCAAGTTAAACACATTAAGATACTCTCCCACATAAGTAAACCAGCCTTCAGTAATTTGCTGCTTAGAGAATTCCTAAGCCAAAAGTGTTTTTAGTGGATTTTTCCCCCTATGAATTTCCCTAATCTCTTATTCAACTCATGTAAAATTCTGGCATCCAGCATATCCTGTGTCATTGAGTCCCGCAATTTTCCTGTGTGCTGTTCAGAAAATTACTTCCTCTTACTGAATTTGAATTGCCTTCCCTCTAATTCAATTTGATACCCCTTAGTCTTAGTCTTGCATGAAAAGCAGTGACATAGGGAGGGGAGAAGCATTCATTAATTGTATTATCTAGGCCAGTCACAATTTGGGGTTTTATAAAACACCCTTCTACCACCCGAGTCATCTGAAAAGTTTTCGCCCATTTTACAAATCCTGATATGGAAATTCTTGCCATATTGTGCTCCTTTTTCCCCCTGTAATTTGAGTGGCTCGATGAGCTTCACGGCCTGTACATTTATAGGTATGGAGCAGTTGGATGCATTTTTTGTAGTTTTTGCTAAGTTCATGCTTCACTGGATGTTGCTGTTGATATACCAGTTTAAAATGAGCTGGGCAATTTAGATGTTTGTTTCGGTCTCGTGGTGGCATTGTAGTAGTTAAAACGCTCAACACCACTAGAACCAAAGACAAGTTTAAAGAATTAGTTTGACTGAAAGAGAAAGGAGGAATGATAAAGAGGAAAAATATTTTAGTTAGAATATGTGTTTGTGTCTCTGTGTGCATGTACACAAATAAAAACGCAGGTGATGTTAAAGTACTATGACAGAAATAAGCTATGGAAAATATCTTCGTTAATTAGCTTTGAAGAAATGGTGATTCTTTTGCAACAGATGGCTGCTGAACAGGTGTGCTGGCTCAACTTATGCCATTTTCATGGTAAAGCTTCCCTACATAGGTTTTGAACTATTAGGTGTTAAAGGTTCAATCCTAACAGAGCTATTCAAACCAGATTGTGCTTTACTCTATAATTCCAGTTTGGGTTTCTGAATTAATTATATTGTCTGATTCAGAGAGGAAAACAGAGTGAAAGAAAATTGTCAGCTCAGTTTCCATTGCCTCAGTTTACTACTGGAAGCATCTTGCTGATTATAGCAAGGGGAAGTGTTTATTTCTGATCAACTTACTCTGTGTAGGGAGTTGCTGAGCTGAAATGAATTATAAAATCAAGATATAGAAGAACCATAATTTGACTGGCTAGAAGAAAAGAGTAATCTTTTAAGTTTTATGCTTGTACTGTGCTAGTGTTTATGCCATTCACAATCTAGAATTGAAACAGTTGCACAGGTTTATTAGTCTATGCTAATCAGAATTTTGATTTATTTTCTTTGGAAACTTCATTGCATGAAACAATTTCATTTTATGAGACCATTGAACACCTCCATAAGCCAGTATTTTTCAAACTGTGATTCAGCAGTGGATAGCTAGAAGTGCCAGAAAATTGATCAGAATCAATGATCTCTTGTTAAGCGTTGCCTCAAGTTGGCTGTCATCTGAATTGAACACTCTTGTTAACTATATCCTTCTTTGTAATATCTTTTTTATTGTCACACGTATTTTGCAGGGATGGTGCTATGCATTTAAAAGATTTGATTACGGATGAATTTTTTTTTAGTAAATCACTATGAGACAAATCAGCCAGCCGCTGTTTCGGATTTCACCTTGTTGTGGATCTCTTTTGTGTAATGGCACCATTCATCTGTCAGGTCACACTGGGCAGCAAACAGCTGGTACCCCACAGTTTGGCCTGGAGATAATTTAACTCACAGATCGTCTCTCAAGAAGGAATGAATAGAACTGCATCAGGATTGATCTTCTTACTGCGTTTCAAGTGGTTTCATGGTTGTATTTGACAAAAACAAGTCAAAAGACCCAACCAACCAAAAACCAAAAAGAAAATAAAATAAGAAAGAATGAGAAAAAGAAAGTAAAAGACAAAACAACCAAAAGCTTTATAATAAAGAGATAAAGAGGAGATTCTGGTACTGCACAAAATAGAAGTTAAACCTCTTACACTGCTGTATGTACATTGTTGATGAGGGATGTAATGATCTTCATATGAAGTGTTTAGCTGGAAGTTACTTAGTGGCTCAACAGGACATACATCTACAAATAGCCTATATTATTTTGGTTACATTTTGACTGAGATTTTCTAGACATTAATTTCTGTATTTGAGAAGAGCAGCCTCATAGAGATTTTATCATGTGAAAATGTGCTTCAGTCCTTCCAGACCCATTTAACTCAGCCACTGCTGTGAATAAGACAGGTATAGCCAGCAAGGAGTGTTGTCATGGATAACAGGGAGGAAAGTTACTAGAAAAAGAACTACAGCAAAGGATTTGGGGTTGAATAATTGTGCAGGTGGAGAGTAAAGAAAAGGAAATAACATTGGCATGAAGGATGTGGGAGTGCTAGAGAGGGAATACAGAGGAACTGTGGACATGCAACCTCAGCTCCTTGTCCTCCTCTCAGCTCTGCCTTTCCATTACTCATGGGAACAGATGCAGTTTGGAGCCAGGGGAATGAAATCCCTTGAATCTGTGCTGCATAACCTCTGCCACTTACACAACATACATGAGGCTCTTGTTGCCATTTCAGTGTTGACAGGTTTACTGGAACATCCCCAGTTACATATATTAGCAGCGAGTAAATCTAATAAAAAATAATGTGTTGGCTAGATTGCCTATACTTAACTTTTATCACATGTATATTGAGAGAGAAATTCATTTCCTAAATTATTCTATGAGACAGATTGTGTGGCCGTAGAGCTTAAGAATATTCATTAACTTTGCCATCAACCTAAACAGCTGTTTACTCTATGTATGCGAAAAAACATATTGTGCACACATTTGTTGAAATACTAACTGGGCTGCTTTGTTGAAAGGTTTGAAGTGTCACATCATTAGGAAAGTTAAAATAAGGATTTTTGTTCTGTTTATGATAGGTAATTGTCATGGGTTTTTGTTTTTGGTTTTTGTTTTTTTTTTGTAGTGTCATAATTAATGTATACTTCATTTAATGTATGCTACATTGTGTAATGATACATAGTATTGTAATTAAAACCTAGGGATAAAAGTTTGGGTTTATTGTTTGTTTCTATTTCTTATCATTAATTTAGTAATTTTCTCATTGAAATCATTGTCTACCAGTAAATAGTAAAGTGGTAATATCCCAGTGATAATGCAGTAGGCATACACAGTGTTTTATCTGCCATAATCATTACAGGAAAATTAATTGAAACGAGTGTTCTTGCTGCCTTCATAGTGTAGACAAATGAGTCTGTATTTCTGCATATCATTTTCAGGTTTGGAGATGGCTATTCTGTCAAGGTTTGGCTTAGCAAAGAAATAAGCTATCGAAAAATGATTTTGGACTGTCTAAAGCTGCATTTTCCTGGAGCACAATTTAAGGTACAGTTAAAATTCCTCATTATAGTAATTAGTGTATGGCAAGATTAAGAGTGGGCTAATAAAAACAATGTTTATGCGGGTTTAGATACATTGATTTTTCTGAAGAAAGTATGCATGAGCATCTCTTTCATTTTCTTATTAAGCATTTCTTATAAATCTGACTTGTGATATTGATTAAATCAATTCCAAAGTAATTTAAGTGACATAAATATATATGTCCTTTCTCTGAGTAATAATTTCATTTTGATTTTATTGTTGACCAAGTTGAACTTGTACTTGCTTTGATTGGTTTCTGATAAGGTTCACAAATGGCAAATCTCGGTCTTTAATGAGATTCTTTTATTTGATATGGAGCCTTCCAAAAGACCCTCAGTAATTAGATTTCAAAGGACTTTAATTCTTAGGGTGTTTTTTTTTCATACTTTATCTTTGTTTAGGAAAAAAAATATACATGAAACTGTGAATACCTTAGTTATGAACCTTCTTGCATATATGTTTATAGATGTTTGTGCGTATTCATATACATATATATATAAATGTATGTGCACACTATATATGATTTTTAAAATAAATATATATATATATTTTCCAGGTAGCTTATCATTAAATGCATAGCATTAAGAGAGAGAGAGACTTTTGTCAGGTTGAAATTTAGTTTTGTTGTTGTTTTTTTTTTTTTAATGTTGTAGAGCATCCTACTGCAGAAATTGTTAATAAGAATTCTTTTATATCTTACCCCATTGCATTATAAAATATCCTTTGTTTTCATTTGTATCTGTGTTAGTTCAGTGCAAGGATCAAAGGCAATATATGATGTACAAAAGCTCAAATAAAGTCCAGAGATTTACAGAAACTTCCCTTTTTAAATACCATCTACTGCTGGTATTTGCCATACTGTTGGTATTTGCCATAATGATGAGGGAATCCAGTATTTTTTTCCTTTTGTATTATTGGAATTGTGTGTAGTCAAAATGGCCATGTGTATGGGTAGGCCTGCAGGTAAACAAATACATTTAGTTTTGACTTACTGCCTTATGTCTTCCCAGATAACTACATTAGTACTACCATCAGTTGAATTTAAAGCACATAGCATAAAACTGTCCTCAATTTATATGTCTTTTATTAAGCTAACAAAAAGCAATCTCAAAACACAAAACACATGTGTCTTCAGTATGAACATTTCATTCTGCTACCAAAGGAGACAAAATATATTCTTGTTTAAAAGCTCATGATTTTTGTGTCAACCAGCTTTGAAAGCCTACTGAGACCAATCTGGTTATAGCAAGCATAACTTTATCATCATGTGTACTCACCTTTATCTATTTTTGTTGGTTTTGCTTCTTTTAAGGGACAACATCTTAACCTGCTTGAGTACCATGTACCACGAAATGAGGGATGCTTAGCTGAGCTCTTCAGAGTCCTAGAGAACTACAAAGCTTTTCTCCAAATCAAACACTATTCCATAAGCCAAACTACACTGGAGCAGGTATTTTATTCTTTTTCAGCAGTTCCAGACCATCTCAGGTCTACACGTTAATCACATTAACCTTTTTGCTCTTATACTGTGGATAAGCGCAAAACAGCATGAGAAGGCACATATATGGCTGGACTGGATCGTCTTGTAGATCTTTTCCAATCTTGGTGATTCCATGATTCTATAATATTGCTATGTAAGCGAGCTTAATCACTGTTTAAATACATCTGATTTGTGCAGGGTGAGAGGGTGGGACTGTGAACTGCCACCACCACAGTCTAATAGTTGAGATCCTATTAATGCCCTTCAAAAGACTGAACAAGACTGAAAATCACAGTAAATCATAGGCTTACAGGCCGTTTTCCTTTGAGGATTTTCTTTTGCAGTATTACAGTACACAATAGAGCGCAGCAGAAATGCACAAACAGACTGAAGAGATCCTGCTATTAGTGACTGTGAAATCCTATTTGGGCAGAAGGAAGAAGAGAACAATAGCAAGGACGACATTTCTGAGAGGCTGTGATGTTTTTGAGCATCCTTGTGTGTAACTTCTTGTTATGTATTCTGCAAGCTGAAGGAGTCGCATTTGGTCAAAATATTAATTTTGTATGATAAATGGTGTGAAGTTATTCCTTTTACCCTAGTTCAAATCATTAATGAAATATTCTGATTTGTACTAATCTTTTTAATGGCTTTTGAATTATCTGTTCACAGAACGGATGAATATAAGGTGATTTGAGCCTGATGATCAGGAATAGTTCACACAGGCTTGCTTCTCTGCATTATTCATGGTGATTCATCACCTCAGTCACCTCCTATTTCTTCCTCCCCAAGACAAACTGAGTGTCACTTTTAAACAAGAAAATAGTTCTCTTGAGTAATAAACATCCTTATTATTCACTCCAAGTTTGTTTGCATATGAATATGATCATATGAATCAAGAATAGCCATGTCTTCTGCTCCATTCCTTGCTGTCAAATAGTTGTGTGATTAAAAAGCAAACAAGCCTTTCTGTAGTAAGTTCTATTTAGCGAAAAAACAACAACAAAAAAAGCAAATATAAAGGAGGCATGTGAGTTGTTGAGTAGTCACTGTGCAGTGCTCAGAAGTATACCTTTGCCTTGAAGTATCTGGACCTTCATCTAATGATGGTGTTTGATAGAAACAACAGGGTCAAGTTCTTCTGTCATGCTTGCTGGGAAAAATGTTGCTCAAATAGGCTTACTCAGTTATCTTTATTCCAAAAAGAAACAGAGAAGACTCTTTAGCTTTCTTTATTCAAGTAAAGGGAGAGTCTATGGGAACAGTCTCCTCAGAGTCTCTCTAAGTATCTGAGGGAACAGCCTCCTCTTTTCCCTACTTCCCAGACGCATTGTCCCTCCTCCTTTCCTCATTGGCTGAAGTGCTTGGAGATTACAGACTTCCCGGTCTGACTGATATGTGACCCCCCTTCATATCATGCATGCTGTGTGTAATTAACTCCAAATTTATACCGGAATTAATAGGAGGAGTTCACAAGGCGTAGAAGTTAATTAGGCTATTCAGCCTGTGTAGTGAGTCCAACATCCGTAAGTTCAAGTTGTCAATCAAACTTTGTAACTGAATCTTATTTGATGAGAGTTTACCAAGTAAGTACAGACATGAAGTGGAAAGGAAGTTGTAAGCCTCTGCACAACTTGTCTACAAGGACACCTTGCTTACAAAGCTCTTTTATCTCATGCTAATTCAAGTGCAAAGAAAAACAATTATTTCCCAGTAACTCACTTTACCATTGTTTTTTACAGCTCATCAGCCTTTGCGTTAGCTGGAGAGGTGAAGAGGGTTTCTTTGTAGAGTTTACAAAACGTATCTCTAGAGGGGTTCTCACAGCATAAACTGTTAATTTTTGTGTCAGAAAAGCAACTGAAAAAAAATCACTAGCCATGTCTCCGAATTTTCTGTTTAAATATTGTTATTTTGAAAATTCTACTTCTTCCTTGTCTTACAGGTATTCATTAATTTTGCTACACAACAGCAAGGAATCTCACATTCTTCACAAGAATCTCCCACTGTTCGTCAAGACCACCTGCCAGTTTAGGATCAGAACAGGATACAGTTTAAACAGCATGTGTGTGTGTTTTACATGCAATGAAAATTTTCGACTGTTAACAGTTTGTGAGTGCATGAGTGAGAAGCATGTAGTAGGAGCAGATGTGAGTTGGCAATTGTAGGCCAAAAGGAATGTTATCAGTTCTCAGTAATACAATAGACTAATGGCCTGCAAACAAAAACTGTCAGAAAGTTATGTTTCGAAACAAACTGCAATTTTATAATAAAAAGAGCCAAATTAATGCAGCTTTGTGTAACATAAAAAGACCGGTCAGAAATGTCACTGTGTATGGTGCACTTTCTTTTGGTCGTAGATCTATATTCAGCTGACTGCAATAATTTTCTCTTGCATGCACACTTAGTAACTAATTTTTATGTGACAAGTCAAGCAAAACTCATCGAATGGTAGAAATAGCTAAGCTATCACCCGACATTTGTATTTAATAGCACAAATTGAGAGCCTTTTGACTTCTGCATTAATTCAGATCTGTGTTGTGACAAGTTAAATTAGCCTTTTTATTGTATAACGGATGCACTGTATTCCATGAGGATTTATGTTGAATAGGGTATTAGTGTACTAGTCTGCCTCCTAGTTATGTAAAGTAAATTTAATAAGGTTTCATAAATCATACTTGACAATGAGTTTTCCCTTATGCCTACAGGTTGTTGCTGGAGAATTCTCAAGTATCTCTTTAAAAACCTATTTCCTTTTCCCCAGCTTCTTCTTTCCTTCCCCCTCCCCAAAATCTGTTTTAGGATAATGTTAAAATAAATAAGCATTCAGACATTGATCAATAAACTTTTCAATAAATGTGTATTATGGTCTTGTGTACTTCATAGAAGGTCATGCCAGGGCCTTCAACCTGTACATGTGTAAATGAAGTAAACATTTAATGACTAAATACTCGTGTATTGCATTGGGAGAAAAAAAAAAAAAAAAAAAAACACAATGAAAAAAATCTTGAGGAAAATGACTGGCTTTTCCAAGACAATTCCTTTGGTGATCCTGTAGAAGTAGCTGATAAGATGTTTGTTGGACTGTATTGCCAAATATTTTAAACTATAGAACCTGTGACTTAGAACTGTATTCCTGCAATATAGCTCTGGGGTGGGCAGGATATTAATCACTGAAAGGGCTTGGAATGTAGAATCTACAGTGTAGTGTCAGACCTCTGCCATGTTCCTCAAGATCCAAGCCACAGAAGAACCATCAAACCTCAGCAGTCACCACACCAGTAGAGATACAATGGGATGGTCACGTTCAAGATGAAATCCGTTATCTTTAATTTCTGCATGAGGCTGGGATTGTGAAGATTCCATCCAAACAATAATGGTTAGTATTACAAAGCAGACTGCGAAAGAATTAGAGGGTGAAAGAAGACAGATACTGGAAATTTGGGCAGAAATGGGTATGTTATCATAAAGTTGTACTGCTTAATTTCAGGATCTTGGGGTGGCAGAAACAGTGTACAAGGCACGGCCAGGCATCTTTTAGTCATAGTTTGAATTCACTTAACACGTGAAAGTTGCTGAAACTCTTGCTGGGATGGAAAAACAGAAAGGACAGCATGGCAAGAATTTGTGTTACAGGGTTTTTTTGTTTGGTTGGTTGTTTTTTTTCCTGTTCATATGTTTAGATCTGTAAATTGGTGACAGTTTCTTTTCTTTCTTTCCTTCTTTCATTCTCTCCCTCTTTCCTTCCTTCCTTCTTTCTTCTTCCATTTAATCCTTCCTCCCCCTTCCTCTCCCTTTCCCTTCCTTCTTTTCTTCTCTGATATCTCTATCTTTCTACCACCTCAAGTCCTTAAGAAATAAACATACATGAGGAAATTTAGTAGATGGATTTAGGAAAAGAGATAGATAGTGTCAGTTCCCTGGGTGTAAGGAAGCCTAGCCAAAAGATTTGAAATTATGACTAGAGAGACTATTCCTGCCTAGGAAGTGGGACAAGGAGTTGAAGTAATAAAACAGTCCTGCTTAGCTCAAGGGAAGCATATAAGTATACAGGACTTGCTGTGGTGAAACTCAGAAATGATGGCCTACCTGAATGTGTAGATAGAGGAACTTTTTCAGGGTTTGGCGGTGTAACACTAATTAAATGTCATTTTTTTCTGATTAAAACATGAAAGATTATATTGCTGTAATAGATGAGTATGGTAAATAAGGTTTACTCCAGACTGATGGTTGAGTAAATCCAGTTAACAGTGCTTTTCTTTTTTTAAATTGCTTCATATGCATCTCAGGAGACCCAATTTAATTCAGGCAAGTAGCAAACAATGTTTGTCTTCCAATCCTTTATAGTTGAAGAAGGTCAAAATCTAATTGAGTTCCAGTGTACTGGGTTCTGTCTCAGAGGACATTTTCCCTTTCCTTGATGCTGCATTCCTGAAATATGTAAGTTTCAAGACCACTTCTTGAAGATTTTTTTTTTTTAATTAAAAAGAAAAAGTACTAAACTTCTGGACAGAAAAGGCCATTTATATGTTAATGATGAAAGAGTCCTTGAATTCACAGATCATGCAGAAATACCTCTTCTAATATCCCTAAATTCTGAATCAAAGACACCTAAGGATTTTAAACAATAACTTCCCTTGTGAGATTTTAAATAGAGAGGGTTCATATTATTTCAGCTGGAAATTTCTCTCTGAAAAAATGCCCTTCACCCTGAGTGCTAAACTGGTATTAAGCTCAAATTTAGAAAATCAACTGAATGTCTCAAATGCTTAACAATGAAACTGAGAAGATTTTTATATTTTTGAGAGACTAATCCACTATGTAAGTCAGCAGAAGAGCTTCTACCAACCACAGTGTAGATAGTTTGAGGCCCTAGATTACTTTATGTAAAATTATAGAATGAGGTGGGCAAAAATAAACTGTAAGTCTAAATCTTAGATCAAAGAACCACAAGTTCAATAAAGGTGGAGGACTAATCGGAGTAGCAGACAAGTTGGCCAAACTCATCAAATGAAGTTTTTTATCCTGCTTTGTGTTTAATTTCTGAAGATTTTTGCAATGAAAAGAAGGAGTTTAGTTCCTGGTTTGGTTCAGTCATGACAAAAATGGTAAATTTCACTCAGATTAGTGGAAGATGTGATTTCCAGCAGAGCCTTTTTAGCTTGCTTGTCCTTATGAAATCTGGGATCTGAAATCTCCTTAATTAGGGAGTTGAGTCTGACTCTTGTTGAAACTGCTCAACTCACAGATTAGTCTAAACTTAATTTAGGTAAGAATATTACTCCCCTGGTCTTTTCCTAGTAAAAGTTGACAGTTTCTTTGACTCAGTTTAGTGTGATTTAATTCTTTTGTATCAACACTTTCAAATTTTCTTTCTTAAGAATTGGCAGATCACAGCTTGCAATGTGAATATCTCTGTAAGTGATTGAGAGCCTATGAAGTCAGGCAGTTTTCCTGAGGCAGGAACTAAAGAGAAGATGCTTCCTGAGTTGCATGTTAGGTACTTGCCAGTAGAACTAATGCTGCAAGTGCAATGAAATAGGGCAGCAGGTGCAAAGCAGAAATTGCAGCTATCGTGTTCTTTCAGAGGAAGCAACAGTCTGCTGCTTTCACCAGGCAAGGTTCTGCTGAATGTTTTAGCAGATGAGTTCTCCATGCTGAATAATGATACGGAGTACAGAAGTAGTCAAAGCATTTTTCTCCCTAATTAAGTTTTAGTAACATAGTGAATGTTGTTTTCGCAGTGCCCTTGTGCCTATTGCTATGTAGAAATATGCGTTGGGACAAATTTTGGCTCCTGCAATGGCTCTGAGAAAGCCATAATCAGAGACTTTTGCACTGTAAAAGCATATGCACATCCTTAGCTTTGGCAGATCAAATCAGCAGTGTCCATATCTTCTTTCCCACAAAATGAAAGCGATGAAACAGAATAGAAAATAAAAACTATGTGAGTTTTTTCGATGGTTACATTGACTAGTCAGATTTCCATGTTCAACCTATTTATCCCAGCTATAGGATACCATACACAGATAATTTTGCTTCCTGTTAGACTGCTGGACAGTTTAAAGGAATGCCTTGGGACTCAGCTCGCTATGTGGCACCCAGCAGGAACCAAACAGGATTCTCTAACGTGCTGCAGTGTAAGGCAACGTCAAACAGTAGTTCTTCCACCCTTGTAATGAGGCAGTAAATGATGCTTTATTATTAAGCGTATCGCACATAACTTAAGGAAAATAATAGAAACACTTTATGTTTTAACTTTTGTGGAATAAAAAATTGCAAACTTGACTCCCTGTAGCATTTTGACATTTATTCCTGATCTACACACATCATTACATTCAAAAGCTAGACCCCTGCAAAACCTTACCAGTACTCTAAGGACTGAATCTTTTGGAACTTGATTCAACTTCTAAAAAAAGTGGAGGTTTTTTTTTTTCCCTTTTAATTTGTTTCAGAGCTGGTTCTTAAGACTTGAAAAATTTTGAGAGAGCTCGAGTGAAGAAACGTGGGATTTGTTCTAGGTAGAATGGAATATTCACATAATGATTAGCTAAGGAGTTGTAGCTAATGGTACGTGCCCAAAAAGAGCATGAAATTGTTTTCTTAATAGAAGTCTGTTAATATGTGTCGATTTTATAAGTAATATGTGAATCTATAATAGGTTGAATCTAGATATGAGAACGTTCTCAGCCTCTGAAAGGTAAGGGTTAAGTTCATGCGCAACATTTTGAAGTTGTTTCCCCCATTTTAGTAGTCTCTCTTTTAGTAACTGCATGTTTTAGATTAACAAGCAGGAAAAGTTAATGCATAAAGTATATTTTCAGTATCTTTTCTGTTTTGCAAACTGTGTAATTAGAAATACATTTTCTAGATATACATCAATTAGGTAACAGAGGAATTGAAGCATCTCTCTCTATAAAATACTATAAAGCAAACATGTCCAAACTACTATTTTTATGTTTTTATTGCCCTCTTTTTTATATTTCAATAAGAAATATGAAAAAGCAAAAGAATTTTTGTTACTTACATAGACTATTCTATATTTTATGTGGCCCAAGACAATTCTTCTTCCCTCAGTGTGGTTCAGGCAAGCCAAAAGGTTGGACACCCATGCATATAAAGTTTAAAAATGGTACTTACTGAAATGTTTTACAATACATATGAGTTATTGCATATATATTACTTAGACTTCTGCCTTAGATCTAAGCGTGAACAAATATGTCCATAATTATATGTTTAATTATGAAAAGGATAGATCTAGCTTTATGCTATCTGGATGCCTTTGAGTCTACGTTTCGGATAAATCTGAAGTATTTCTGTTAGTCATGGTATCAACTTCCTTCTTTTTAAACTTCCAAAATTCAAGAATCATGGCAGTTATTCTTAATTTATAATGTGATATCACTTGTGAATTTGTAGTTGGGCTTGTCTCACTGCCAGGTTAAATAAGGATCAAAATAGCACAAGAACTTTGTGCTTGTTGAAAGATAGAAGGAGCAGAGGAGTGCTGCCTGGTGGATATACAACCAGTGGTCACTTTAAATTCTGAGGAATGCAAAACAACTTACTGCCAGTGAGTACTATCCAAAAAGTTTAATTAAAAGTGTACAACATTTTCAGACTTTCTAGCACCTAGAATAAAAGTGCTCTAAAATAGCAGCTTTTAATTTTCTATTCTTTTTGCTTTTAGAGGAAACAGACTAGACCAAAAAAAAACTTGATCTCTTTTCCCCATTGTAAACTGTTTGCTGGAAATAGAGATGTTACGTTACAGCAGAATGTGAACTATCACAGTTAAATAAACAAAAATGTTCATAATGTGGTTTCATATGCAATGCAATCATGTACTAACAATTCTTTAGGCATCTCTTTTTAGTTTCTTCAAGTCAATTCTCTTGTCATGCCGAAGAAGCCAGAATTACTTGAATCAAAAGGCAAAGGGGACTGGGGGCTTTTTCTCTAACAGTGTATTTGTATTTTTTTATTTTAGGCAAACTGTTGTAGATATGATTGGACGATGAAGACTGAGATGCAATTATCTGATGTGATCTGAAGACATGACAGTACATGATTTCAAGACTTCTCAGTGTAAATAGTCAATGTTGTTTTCCAATACAAGAAGGTAAACACAAAATGACTAAATTACTTCTCTGAGGCTGCAAAGGAAGATAGTGGTAAAATCATGATAAGAACCCCTTTTTTTTTTTTTTTTTTGAGACACGTATGCAGTCTTGTGACTGAGTTTAGAGACAGCCAGTGGATCTGCATTTTCTCAGTCTGTTGATCTTGTCTCATAAGACAGGCCTCACTGTATTTAAAACTAAATAAAGACTATCTAGCTCAAGGGATTTGAAAATGAGATAGTTTTATTCATAGGTCAGTTCTCCAAACCCATCCCAAGCGTGCAGCCAGACAAAAAGGCAGAGAGTGGGAGGGAAAAGAGGAATGAGGTTAATGAAAAAGGGAATAGAGTGAAAGAAAATAGATTTTCTGAAAAATAATTTGTTTTGCTGTAAGACTGAAGTGGAGGAAACTTGGAGATAGGTTGCCCATAGCATTGTGTTTCTCAGAACCACAAGAATAAGCGAGGCCATGCAAAAGATTTTGGGGAGCGACAGAACTCTCAGAACAAAGAAAATCCTTAATTCTAATGGGGGACAAACCTGACATATCATTCTCCTTGTTAATGTCCATGAAGGCCAAATTTATTTACCCTCTGGCAGTTGCTCATTATATATGGACTTGGCTGGTATTGTGTCAATCACCCACAGTTCTGCTCATTGATGGAGCCTTTGTTCATTTTCTAACATCTCATGGCCAAAAATAAGTATAGGATGAAAAGCAGACATGGCAGAATTTTAGGTTCTCATATAAGCATATAGCAGGTCCTAGCATTCAGTAGGAACTGAGCTAGCTCAGCCTTTCATAGAGCTGGACCCTATATACTCTGACATGAAAACAATTTCTTGTGTTGCTTTTTGTTGTTGGTTGTGTTCACAGGGTTTCTCATTGCACATCTCTCTGAAGATTGAGTATCATATTCAGTTTTCTCAAGAACTTACTTCAGTCAGGATCTGGAAAGATTTTCACAAATACATTTACTTTACCCCATTCTACAAAACTGGCAGTCTGTTCAGGCCTTTAAGCAGGCATAACAAAAAATAATAAAAAGAACACCATGTTTTCTTGTTCATAAATAATTATATCATTTTCTACCTGTTTGTCTCCCTCATGTCCTGTTCCTTGAATTCTGCTTGTGTAGTTCTGAATTGGATTTATCCACATATATACAGAGTCTATTTACATTTAGGCTAAATATAGTATGTAAATGTAAAAGAAATGTATTTGTTAGATAGTGTTTTATCTCACAATCTTAAATTCATCTTGTAATGAAGTTGTGGCTGCATGTCGGAAGGCATGGAGGTGACTTTTGGCCCTAGAAAAATGAAGAAATGTGATCCAGTTTGGGAAAGAACTGACTGTGCAGCTATTATTGAAAGCTAACTAGAGGCTACAATTTCATTGCACAAAAAGGTGTAATGGAAAGGAATAAAGGGCAAAAGACTGGTGACATTCAACTTTTCCAAACACTAACAAGTCCTCTATTATTCAATTGCAATTACAGTTCACTGAATTAGCTACTTGAAAACAAAGTGTGCGTTCTCTGGGGCAGATTCTCAATGAGGGCGTTAGAAAAGAAAGGTGAGAAAGAGCAAAGAGTGAGAGTACCACGGCTTTGAACTTGCTCAGTAAATTGATTCAGCTTGTTTTTTTCTCCATCATCTGTGCACTTTCTCCTTGCTTTGACTTCTGAGTCTCATGCCTTAGGAGAGAGCAGCAGGAGCACTTGGCATCTGCTACATGTCTGTACTTGGGATGGAGTCTGGCTGCAGACATCTAACTGTACTCCATGCCTGAAGGGTGCATTTCTCCAAAAAGCAGCAAAAACCCTCTTTTGAACTGCTTCGAGACATAAATTATGGGGTTAATTAGAAAGCTTCTTGCTGTGGGCTTGCCATTTTCCAAATACCCCCATGAACATACATAGATGTACCAGAAAAAATGCCACAAGGGTTTCAGGAAAGGTGAGGTTTTTGTCTGCACCAGGGTTGTGTTTGCCAGAAAATTTTTCTTCTTTTAATATGCTTTTAGCAATCCACAGCATTAAATTTTGGCTTTCATTCCATTGCTAATGAGGTACAGATCACTTTTTTTTTTTTTTCTTCTTCTTTTTTTTTTTTTTTTAATTCACCACTGCTGAAACAACCTCAATATCTGAGAGAGGTCTTTTTCCCTTGGTAGCTGTTTTGCCTTTTGCTCCCTAATGTTGGTTGCCAGATCACTAATACAAAAAACTTCCCCTACAGAGACACTGTAGGGTTTAGTGAAGAACTGGGACTTTTTCTGGGGATCATAGCTCTGTTTTCCTTCTCCTTAATCATTAGAAATTTTCTCTAAATACATTTGCTACTCTTGTAGAGCTCAGAGGCACTGATAATCTCTTTGATCTGTTCTGCTCAGTACCAGATGTCCCACTTGCTCTTAGTTTCTTCCAGCAGATTATGCATCAGTAGGTGGTGGGTGCAAAACCCTTTGCTAGGGAAAATGAAAGACAGTACTAGCACTTCTGTGTGATTTCAAAAAATGTGCATGGAGGTCTCTTTATTAGAAAACATTTCCTAATATCTGTTGACACAAGAACAGTTTCCATTTATAAACATTAGCTAATATTCACAGAAAGCACATTATGAGCATGCAGTTTATTTGAGTCGATATATAAAACCTCAACGCTGAGAGTTAGAAATGTTCTTCCTCTGTCACTCTCATTTATAGCTCCTAAATGCTAGGGTTTGATCACTGAACAATTGGACTGTGTTTTTTTGATAATTACAGAAAGCTATGTAGAGCTTTTCACAGGATCATACAGTGGTTTGGTTTGGAAAGGACCTTAGAGATCATCTAGTTCCAACCACCCTGCTGTGGGCAGGGACATCTTCTGCTAGATCCCTTTGGTTGGTGCCCCCAGTCCAACCTGGCCTTGAATGCCCATAGGGATGGGGCATCCACAGCTTCTCTGGGCAGCCTGTGCCAGGGCCTCACCACCCTCATAGGGTAGAATTTCTTCTGAATATCCAATCTAAATCTACTCTCTTTTTCTTTAAGCAGTTGTCTCTTGTCCTATTCCTTCATGCCTGATAAAGAGTCGCTGTATGTATCAAAAGGCTGCTGCTATATGATCTCCTGAGTTGAATGCAGTACTCTAGGTGAGGTCTCTCAAGAGTATATCAGAGTTTTATTTGATTCACAAACCAGGGAAAAAAGTCTGAGTACTACCCTTTCCTGATATGAATTTGAAGGGGTCAAAAACATGTGTAACATGCAGAATGTCCTTATTGATAAAATCAAGAGCCCAAACATTATGTGTCTCTAAATATGTGGATGAGTCTTAGTACTTTTACAGTGGGTCTTAGCAAAATTGGGAAATCTACTGTAGAATTAATTTCTTCTGCTTGAAGTTTGCATTTCTGAGGCCAGAATAGTTGGAACTGCAATTATCAGTCTGACTGATATCTGAGATAAATCCTTTTCTTCTAAACTGAATAGGAAATGTAGAGATGTGTGAGATTCTGGCAACTCCAGTTTATATGTTTTCTACCTCTGTTGCCAAGCAGCATATAAAACAGTTCTGACACTGATTTAGATCACACTGACATAAAAGCAAATAGTATGTTTGCATGTAGCCTTTTGGCTTTAATGGAACCCAGAGGGGACATCACAGTCTAAGCCTTAATTATAATCTAATGGCAGAAACCCTCTCAAAAGGGCAATATCTGCCTTGAAGAGCCACTAAAATAAGTGTAAAATAGGTAGAGAAATATCTGAAAACAATGACAAAGTGTACTGGCAAGGAGGAAGAAACTGTGGTGTTTCAAACAAAGGACCTAATATTTAATGTAGTTTATTTGATGATACACCAATGGAGTAAAAGCCATTAATCTATTTGATTTGGTATGGTGTTATATCTGTTTGGTTTGATATTCCCCTTTCACTATTTCGTCTTTTTTTTTTTTTTTGTCCTTGTATGTTTGTTTGTTTTTTTCCATTGTGGGAAAGTGGAAGACTGGGAGGGAAAGAAGTTAAAGAAAGTAGGAAATCTTTCTGGCTGTGAAATTCTTTTTTCAAATGAAATAGGTGATATTTTAAATCAATGTGAAGTATTTGTTTTTGTTTTTTTTTCTCTTTCTACAAATGAAAATTATCCTGAAGATTAATCCCTTAAGTGAAAAAGCTATGCCTTATTACCCTACAAATTTGACCAAATAAACACAAACACTCATTTTGGTAATAGATAGATATTTGTGACCATTGCAGTTAGTTTACTTATATGTGTATAATTTATTTGGTTTTACCTTGTATGTGCAGATAAAAATATTCACTACATTTAATTAAAATGTCATTTTCCACAAATATGCTTTATTCAATTTTCATACCAACCACAGTTAAACAAAATATATGAAATAATATGCAGAATGTAAAAGGAAATGTATTTCTAGTCAGATATGAATAACAGAATAGAAGAATCTTTAATGCACTTTTATCTTGCTTTGATCTGAAACCAAACTATGAGCAGCAAGAGACGCTGGACACAGGGGGAGGAAATAAGGATGACTCATTTTCTTGATTCATATTGAACTGATTTTGTAAAGAAAGGAATATAACCCTGTTTGTTAAGGTAGCGTTATGTGGACTCTTTAAAATGTTTTGATTTGCTTTCTCAAAAGGTTCATCTGTGTATCAAAAGGCTCTGTCACTGTCAGTGGTTTGATGTTGGACATAAAGCTAAAACTTTCCACGATATTCATCACTGGTTTATAGTTATTCCTTATGCACAACAGTGGGCTTAAAACTGCCTCTGAGTACTTAAGCTTAGATTATGGTGAAGCAAATAGAATTTAAATCAAAGTACAGCTCTGCAATATTTTGCCTTCTAATATCCCATTACAGAACATAGCATATAATGATTAGGAATGGGATCTTGAAGTAGTATCTAGATATTAAGACCACCATTGCCTATGGCAAAGTTGGTATATGAATTTGTGGATGCATATACAAGAAAGAGCAAATATTTTACTTGGTATCTTTTCAATCCAAGATGTTACTGTGTGTATTAAAATAGTTGTTTTTTTTTTTTTTAAATGTCTTTGAAAACTACCAGAAACAAAGACTCTGCTCTTTCTCATGGCTAAATTACATGGTGGTGGAGAATTGTGTTGATAAGGCAGAAGCAGATTTGATCCCTTTACGTTTGTTTGATGGGGATGTTTCCAGCTTGCCACTGGTAGCAGTCAGAATGGGAAAACTACAATTCCCACTCTTCTAGGTTCTACCAGTATTCTGATGCCAAAAGAATCTGTTTTTAGTAGTAGGTTCTGCAGATGTTTATGCCATGAGTACTCCTGCTCATCAGGCAGCTAATTAACACAGTTTTGTCTTGTTAGCTTGACATTTCAGAGTTTAACTTGTTCCACTGAGATGCCTAGGAGCAGCATTGTTTTAGGTAGATTAGAGTTACAGTCAGACAATGTGTCATGCTGTGTTCATGTTTTGGATCTTCACTATGCAATTTATTTATTTATTTGTTTTAATAAAGATGAGCTTTTAATGGGCTATAGCAGTAGTGTTAGGAACAATTTGGATTTTCTGCTTGCTATCCTGTGCAAGTATAGTAGCATGTCTTTTATCAAGTAGTCCAGGTGTTCATTATTCAGGTTGACCGCCATGTATATCAGGATGTAAATGTCAGTGATGACAGCTGGTGGAAGTTCTCTTTTCCTTTAAGCTTAGAAACTTGTTTTTTGGGTGTTTTTTTTTTTTGTTTTTTTTTTTTTTGATGCTTATAGTCACTAGTTTTATGTCTATGTAATGTGATGAGACAAGTAATTATGTGCAACATGCAGTCACATTCTTTTGGTTCTAGGAAAGTTTAACTGAGGATGGTGACTTGGGTCTGTGACACCAACGTCTAGTTAAAACATGTTCTTAGATGTAGCTATAGTACTACCTCTTTCTCCCAAGCCCAAACATAACTTTGAAAGTGATAAGGCATACTACTTGCAGTTTGGATTGCTAAGTTCCAAGCTAAGTGAAGGTTTACATTTCAAATTATTGCTGTAGCAAGGTCTATGTCCTTTTCTATCAAGTCACTTTGGTTGGATGCGAAGGAATAGGAAATGAGAGAAAATACTCTGATTCGAGTAGGTAAAAATTGTGCTTGATATCTCAGAACACTAGAGGGAGCAAGAAGGTAAAGTTCTTGAAAGAGGAGCTGCTTCCGTGGAGGTTGAATCCTATGGGTCTGCCGTACCAGGTAGTAATTAAATCAAAGGCTGTTACACAATTAAAAATGATAAAATAATAATGAGTTATATCTTACATGGATTTTTGTGGTTGTTTTTGTTTTGCTTGAAGTACCACCCCTACTGCTTTATTATTGTTTTGGTGTTACAGGATAACTTTATTTTCATATCTCTGAATGTGTGTTCATCTAGGCTAATGCTAGTGGACTGACTGTGAGGGAAACAGAAGTCCTTGTTTCTCCTCATCAGATGCCCCTTTAGGCAAATGTTAACCTGCCAAGAGCAACCAACGAGAATTTGCAAATGAACTACTTGTTACCCATGAAGAATTATTTTCTGACCTAAATCTTTCTGCACTGGGAAAAAATATAAGAAATGGCTCTTAAAGGCTATTACAGATGAGAGATTATTTCCTCTAGTACTCCCGTTGCACACTCATATTAATATTAACTATATTAACTATTGCTAGATAATAAATTCAGGTGAACATAATTTTGCACATAATATTGACCCTGTGCCTAAAAACAGATGCTTTCTCTAAGTGGATTAGCTCACTTGCATGTTCTTCCACGTAAATAACAATCTGCTGGTAGCCTTGGAAAGTCAAAGACATTGGGGAAACATTCTCATCTCAATGTGTTAGACGTTACTGGCGAACTCCTACTGGGATGCGTGAACAAGATTGCCAGTGCAAGGAATTGTAAATGCAGCTCTACCAGTGCTGAAAAAGCCTGTTTTTCATGTGGCACCGCAGCCATCATGACAGTGAACAAATTTAACTCCTCCTTTCTTCCCTGTTCTCCTGTACAAGTCTTAAAGAAAAGTTTGGAGATGCAGTTGATGCTCAGTGTAGGAGGTCTGCCAACAGACATACAGTTTGAGGGGACTGTGAGGTTACACCTAATCCTAAAACCTACAGGAGTTCTCAAAACCATCGCAGAATCACAGAATCATAGTCTTGGAATAGATATGGAACTTCCTTTGTACCAACCACCTCAGGACTTCCACAGTGACTGTTTGCTCTGCCCCTGCAATACTTAAGCAAGGTAGAGCAACACTAGGACTGACAGGAATGCCAGTTCACATCCTACAGGACTGATGGTGGCATGAAAGCCACTGTGCAACAAGATGCGGAGCCCTTTTTAGTAGTTCTCCATTGCATGCAGACAGTATTTGTGACCTAAATACTTGTACACTTTCTGTGGTTCTTTTGTAACAGTTTCTGTCTTGCAGTTTTTCTCCTGATTTTTTTTTTTTTTTTTAAACCAAACTTTATATAAATTTATTTCTTGACTGTATTCACTGGTGTCTTTTCTGTACCTCATCTTTCTATTGCCACTATGCTCACTGGTGACAGGATAAGGGGAAATGGCCTCAAGTTGTACCAGGGGAGGTTTAGGTTGGATATCAGTAAAAACTTCTTTACGGAAAAGGTTTTTCTTTACACAGAAAGGGAAGCTGATGCACTTACTTAATATAAGTCCACTGAAACGAATAAATTTCTTTCAATTTCTCACCGATGTGAGAACAGGGACAAGTCTGTGGCTTTTTAAATCTGGAATACGTATAAGTTTGATCTTTCAATCATGTTCAAAAAACAACTCCTGTGTTTTATGAGCCAAATAAAAATAGTTAAAAAAAAATGTAGATGGTTTCCCAGGTGGCTCCAAAGACTCTTGTGACATTTACCACAAACCTCTCTCTCTTTCTATATTCAGTCTCCAATCAGACATGCATGCCACTGTTGTCGCAGGTTCAGAGGTTATGTAAAGGCTGCATTAGGACAGCTGTGATCATTTGGTTTGCCTTCTTGCAGGTCTTCAAGAAATAAGCATACAGGGGAGTAGACAGTGAATTCTCCTACTCACACTGAAGAAACAAAGGCCAATGTCAGTATCTACTGTGTTGTGTTTCAGCTGTTGTCTCTAAAGTCATTTGAGGGTGAGGATCCCAAAGAAATAAATTGAAAATGCAGACATTTTTCTTTTGTTTCCATCCCTCATAAGAATGTTTTGTTGTTGTTTAGTTCATTTGTTTTCTTTCTTTTCTTCTTTTTTTCTTTTCTTTTTATGAATAAGGACAGCATGCAATTTACTTACTTATTTGTTTTAGGGAGGGGAAGGGAGTGGCACCATCAGGAGTTTTTTGATGGCTTCTGTCTGCTTAGAATCACAGTATCATTTGGGTTGGAAGGTCATCTGACCCAACTGCCCTGCAATGAACAGGGACATCCCCAACTCAATTAGGCTGCTCAGAACCAGACTAGCCTGGCCTTGCATGTCTCCAGGAATTGGGCATCCACCACCTCTCTGGGCAATCTGTGCCAGTACCTAACCACATTTATTATAAAAAAGCTTCTTCCTTATATCCAATCTAAATCTCCCCTCTTCTAGTTTAAAATTTTTCCCCATATCCTATCACCAGAGAACCTGCTAAAGAGTCTGTCTCCTTCTCTCTTACAACCCTTCTTTAGATATTGAAAGGCCACTATCAGGACACCCAGAGCCTTCTCTTCTTTGAAGCTCTCTAAACCTGTCCTTGCTGGAGAAGTGAAGATCCTTTTCAGTAGGACTGTGCTTTACAATTTGACTCCAGTTTGTATTAATAGTGGCAGTTGTTGTTGCAAGACATTTTACTCGGCCTTGTTGAACCTCATGAGGTTCTCCTGGGCCCACTACTCAAGTTTGTCTGGGTATCTCTGGATAGGACCTCTGTTAACTGTGTTAGAAACAGTGTTTTACAAAAGTTGAAACTGTGAGATGTCCAGCAATTCTGTTATTGTGCTGATGAGGTGGGACAAAACTAATATATAAGGTGGCATAAGCCTTGAAGAGAAAATGTAACAGGGCCAGTCTGAAAGTAAAGCCTAAGTAATGCCTCCTATTTTATTACGTTGGCCCATGACTTCACAGACTGATGTTAGTGGTATGGCAGTAGAGGTTGAACCTTCTCACCAAAATTACATTACATTTTGTTGCTGTGTGGTAGATGGCAGCAGAGGGGGAGTCTGACAAAATGTGTTTGACACAGGAAAGTGTGGATGAAGCAAAAGGTGTGTCATTTAATTCCTCCATGTGAAAAAAAAAATGGCACCCATTGACATTCATCAATACTTGCTGTATTTTTGTGGAGACTAAATAGTAGATGTGAGCACGGTGATGCAGTGAGTGGTGCATTTCAGCAGTGGTGAGAGTGACACTCTGCTGGTGCAGATTTTTATGAATGTGCCATGCAGGCTCTTGTTCATCACTGGTGAAAATGCATAGCTAACAGTAAAGACTGTTAAATAATTGCTATTTTGAAAAAAATAGTGCATTTTAGCAGATAATTTGCTCTATCAAATGCTGTAATTGTGCTCTTTGTTGCAGTTTCATAGAATCCTAGAATGGCCTGGGTTGAAAAGGATCTCAAAGATCATCTAGTTTCAACCTCCCTGTTATGCGCAGGTTTGCCAACCACCAGACCAGGCTGCCCAGAGCCACATCCAACCTGGCCTTGAATACCTCCAGGGATGGAGGCATGATTGAGGTTTCCATGGAAATAAATAGGGGCTATTATTTTTGGACCTCCCTGAGTGCATTAGAACATGTCAGAACGGCACAAAGCTGTGCTAGAGAATGTTCAGACTGGACATAAGGAAAAACTTTACCATGAAGGTGGTCAAACACTAGAATAGGGTTCCTAGAGAGATGGCTGATGTCCCATGCCTGTCAGTGTTCAAGAGGCATTTGGATAATGCCTTCAGTAACATGTTTATACTTCTGGTTGGACTCAGTAATCTCTCAAGGAAGTAAAAAAACGGTGCTCAGGTGTGCCAATCTCAGGATAATATCAATTGCAGTATTTAAATTGTATACAGAGCAATCAGAGTGCCTTTTCCATACACAATACCTGAAATTTAATGCATGGAAATACTTTGTCTTTAAGATGCTGTAGCATCCATCACTTGAGAGTTGAGCTATTTGTTATAGAAACTTTCTCTTCATTTGCTTCATGCTTCAAGAGACTCAGAATATTTCTCTAGTACTGAGCTGTGCCAGCATGCTGAAATTGCAGACATGAAGCACCATCTGAAATGTCTAAGGCCCTTGTACAGAGTTGCTACTGTTTGTGAAGCTTCTGCAAGGTGTAGGGGTGAGGTATTGCAAGCAAATGAAGAACAGCTTTGCCACCACAGCTGGACCTCTGTCTGAGTCAGGTCTGGGTGCTGTCTTTTTCTGTAGCTATGAAGTCTTCTAAGCATAGGTGGGGATTTTTATATATTAAACTGGTTTTTTGTTTGTTTTTTTTTCCTGTTGTGTAGCGGGATATTATTTACTCAGTACCAGCAAACCCCATCAAAACTACTGGTAATATACATAGATGTCTCTGAAAGTAATGTTTCTTATTTATTTCCAAGGAAATGACAATGGAAACAGAGCACAATAATGCTTTCTGATGAAGTAAATTCTTAACTACAAAACAGTGTTTTTCAAAAGAGTCTTTACTATTACTTATGTATTTTTGCTAACAGTGAACAAGAGCTTGTATGCCACGCTCATCAAAATCTGCATGGCTACCTGAAATGTGGCTTGTCTTTCCCATTTCTGCTGCCACTGCTGAAACACACCACCTACCATCTCACTGTGGTCACGTCCACTGTTTCCTCTCCATAAATGTTCAGCAAGTGCTGATGAATGTCAATGGGTGCTATTTTTCCTACATGGAGGAATTCAATGACACATCTTCTCTACATTTGTACTTTCATGTGTCAGACACATCGTTTGGAAGAAAAGACATTCCTGCAACTCACACTGTTTTGAAAGACCTTCGGGACATTTTACAGATGTCTAGACAGCTTTCCTTTGCCTTCAAATAAAATATTCTGACTTACCTACCTTACTCCATCTAGTCACCTACCTCTTTTCTCCTAACATACAGATCTTAGCTTCTGAAATTGACTGAAGTTACTTGCTTGAAGAGCATGGTGTGAATAGTTCCCATTCTTTTTAATTTTGCAACATCTGTTTGACCTGTGAGACTTCAATCTCTGTTTAGCATTGATGTTGAATACATGTTGCATTTTTTTTTTTCACATCCACAAAATCTTTGTCAAGAATATGATACTGAAAATAGTCAAGAGACAACTAAGTATACAGTGCTGGACCATGTAACATGGTCCAGAAAACACCATGATCTCTGAGGTGATTGAATGAGCAATTCTACTTTCAAAAGAGAATTATTAATCATAAGAAAAGATACCTTAGAAGTGTAATTCTACCTTTTATAAAGCAATTTTAATGTTTGCAATTTCAAATGATTTTAATTGAAATACTGAGGAAGTAATTGAAGAAAGCTGTAGTAGAAGCTTGAGAAGTGTTTGGTGTGACTTATTACACAGAAATATGATTTCAAGTTAATTTCGTTTCTATATAGTAAACAGAATGTTGTGTTTCTGTATGGAGGTTTGTGTATTGAAGTGGTTTCAGAAAGAAAAATAAGCATTTGAAATGCTAACACTGAAACCATCTCAGCACATTAAAAGGAAAACACCAAAAAGAGATCCAGTAATATGCAGGTACATGTAAGATGCAAAGGTGCTAAGGCCGTCAAAGCATTTTCCTTGTTTCTGTGAGGGGGCATGCTCACCAGGAAAAGAATATTTCTTTTTTCTCTCTGAAAAGACCCAGTTCTGACAAGCATGGAGGCGCACTCTCAAGTACTTTTCAAGACAGTAATTTCTACTCTGTACAAACAAAGCTTTTTAAAAGTTACGGCAACCAGGGCAATTTTATGAAGCCTGATACTGAATGAGTCCAGCCTAGATTGAGTCTGATATCACTGGCTGTCTGTCCTTCAGTGTGTGAGTTAGACATGAGTGGATAGGACACTTGGGGCCTTCCCTTTGCTTGGGACTTTCATTGGCCCCAGTGTAGTCCAACTCTGCTCTCTCCTATGTTCAAAATCTTTTCATGGTTACAATGCCAAGCACCAAGGGATTGAATAACAGCTTATTTGTCATGATAATTTAGCACTAACATGTGTGAATCAAGCTAATAGGACTCATACCTCTGTTAGGTAAAGTCTCAGAGTATCATCTAATGCCTTAAAGCTCTTTCATCTCAGAGGAGCTTTGTGTTTAAATGATTAGCCACCTATTCTAGAGATGGATCTTGTAGAGAAGTTGCTAAGGAATTATGTCATGAAAAATTTGGAAAGACAGTACCTGCTGTAATGAGGAATGTGACTTGTGGGTCAGCAAGCAACTGTGATCCTATGAAGGGCAAGATACCACCTATTTCAAGTTACTGGGAATTTTAGCAGTTATTTCAGTGGAAACAAGTCAGGCCCATGAACTAGAAATGTATTATTTTGTTTCTTTGTTAATAAAAAGCCCTTCTGAGTTAATCATATTTTAAGACTGAGAACCAGATGTTGCGTTTTTTTTTAAATTTTGAAACAGAACCCATAGGCCAAACAGTACTGAAGAGTGATGTCTTGCTGTGGGAGCTGCATTACTCAGCTATTCCTTGAATTGAAGCTCTTATAAAGATGAATGTATTAGGAACTAACCATAAAGAACACTAGGGATATTTCTTTTATCATAGCTGTGCCTGCCTTAAGCACACCATAGTTAAGCTTATAGCTCTGTCTTGAAACTCTTTTAGTCTGAAGGGGTTTTTACTCAGTAGAACTCAGTAAGCCAGCAAAAGTCTCCAGGGTCAAAACTTGCTTGCCCTTCAAGGTACCTTCAGCTGCAGTACTAAAAGAGAGAATATTGAATGGTTTTAGATTTTCTGTCTTTGTTGTTTTCCTGGGATTTGCAGTTCTTAAATAATTCATTTGAGGCTGCATATGTTAATTGTAAAAGAAAAAGGCAGTGAGATACATCAGTATGGTGAGTTACTGCTTTGTCTTATTGACTAATAAGACGATCTTTTATTTTGTGTATTTATTTTCCTTTTTCCCAGTTGCTTCTGATTCTCAGGTGATATATCAAGTATGATTTAGAGTCTATACCAACACAATTCCTAAAATAGAGAGCTTTCTTTACTACATAAAGCAAGGAGTTTTGTGCAATCTTTAGTGCTCAGAAAATAATACCTGCATCCTCTGCATGTTATACATGATAGGAGAGATCTCAGATATGGATTTCTACCTGTCTCTTGTCTATATGCTAATCTAGTAATTTTAAAAATCCAGATATTTTTCTTTACTCATCTAATCTAATTTGGCACAGCTAAAAAACCTTGAGTGAAAAGCATGGTCACCTTAGAGTGGCTTACAAGAGGAAAGAGATAAGCACATCTCAGGCACAATTCAGCCCATCTTTCCTTATCTCTTTCCTGCTAATATAGGGAGTTTTAGATAGCTATACTCCTACGCAGATGGGGACTGACCTCACTGAAGTAAACATGTTTGTCCATGATTTCATTCAATCTTAAGCAAACTTCACTGCAAACGGGGAATAGGAAATGATAAATTATGTCTGTAAAATTTCACCGAGTTTTAGTCCCTGGAAAGATTTGAAGATGCTTGTGGTTTAACCGAGCAGGTGGCTCAGCACCATGCAGTTGTTTGTTCACCCCTCTCTCCTTCCTGGTGAGATGGAGGAGAGAATCAGAAAAAAAAACAACAAAGTAGAACTCATGGGTTGGTATGAAACTACTTACTGAGATAGAGGAATGGAAAAAGATAATAGCTATGACAATATAAATATATGTAAAATGTATATAACAAGTGATGCACAAGCAAATGCTCACCACCCCCCGACTGATGCCCAGCTAGTCGCATGGGACAGACTCGTTTTAGAGGTATATCCTTTGTTAGATTTATGGCAATGATAATGAGAGAACCAGTTACGGATGGGAAGGAGTCAGTATTTCTTATAATAGTTTTGGATACAGTTGGAGGGAAAAGCTTTGAGAGAGAGAGGTTGTGCAAAAAGAACAAAGATGTCTGAGTTCCTACAGTCCACTCTGAGCATAGGAAAAAGACAGGATTTTTATGTGGAAATTAACCTTGTACATTTGGCTTAAAGGTTCGAATTATACTTGAGAGTGCTTTCAGATAGATGCAGTTTTCTCTTGGACTGGCAAACCAGTCTACAATGGGTCTTCTCATGTTTTGTTAGAAGGAGATGAACTGCGTTGAACAAGTGCAAAGCTGATGTCAGCTGCAGCCTGAGAAGTACTTGATGTATTCAGTGTAATTCCAGTCTGTGGCAGGACTTCTCAGATGTAGGAATAATTGAATTATTATTTATCAATTATTATTATTTATTATTTATTATTTATTAAGTATTATTTATGGAAAGAAGGTCTGATGTAAAAGAGTATCCAGGTTTCAGCTTGTTATCATCTAAAGTTCAGTTCTAATGTCTTTGGGAGATATGGAATCACTGTTGTTTTCTGAGTGCTGCTAGGTGTGTTAAAGCTTGAAGATAATAGATTGCTTATGCTAAAGCCCACAGTGAATCTCCTGGAAAGTGTGAGGGCAGTTTGTGAGGTCGGCTCTGAGCCTTTACTGTAAGATGCTGCATCTTTTTGCTCAACCTTCTAAAAGGGTATTCTTGTTTTTGCCAGTACCTAACTCAAGCTGTGTTTTCTCTAATTTGACTCAATTGCTTTTCCCTGTCTAAGCTTTCCATAGCTTTCATTAGCTGAGCTTCTGTAATCAAAAGGAAATTAAGTTTTTAAAAAGAAAAATTATGTTGTATACTATGTATACGTAGTATGCTTTGTGGAGCCGGCATAAAAAAAATTTAGAGTAGCCTTGTTTCTCACTAGCTTATGTTGAAGCTGTGATGTAACTTATGAAGTACAAAATGAAATTTATGCTGCCTTTGCAGTACAACACAAGACTTAAATCCCCTATTGGCGGTACAGAAGAGATACCTTGAACAGTTACTCCTTTGTGCATGTATGATGATACATCTGCTAAATGTTTTGTTGTTGTTGTTTTTAGGGAAAAAAAGAGTACTTTGATACCGTGTGGTGAAATTACATATACAACAGTTACCTGTAGAAGGAGATAGACCTAGAGTAGTAGCTTAAAGTCAGAAAAAGAGTATTGTGGAGGCAGTTACTAATTGACAAGTTTCAAAAGTATGATTGTGGGTAGGTTCTTAGGGGACAAAGTGAGAATACTGGAGTTGTAATGACTTTTGGAGGTGTGGTCCTTTTGGACTACTGTACTGTGTGTTGAGGTTGATTCCTCTGAAGATTTCTGTGCATTGGATCTCCCTGGTGGTGTGATCTCCTGCTCTGCAAACACACATGTATTCACGCCCATTCCATAGAAAACTTGTGCTTTATTTAAAGGCTTGGAATTTAGAGGTTTGGAAACAGTGAACAGAGGCATTGAATGCCAAAGGTGTTTGAACAAGGGAAATCTTCAGGATTTCTTCTAATTGGCTGAACTCTTCTTTAGTATCATGTTCTTTGCGACCTTTATAGTCATTCTCTGTCTTCCTCCATACCAGTCGTTTACAAAACATTTGCAGGCATAGCTTACTAACATTACCAGTGGACATTATTAATCCTTAGTATCCAAACCCCCAAGGAAACATGAAGAAACTAAATTGTAGCAGATGCTGTGACACTGACTGAAAACCTACCATTTCAGGTAAAGTGCCCTGTTGTCTCAGGCGGCCTACCCCCAACATGATAAAGTTACTTGGTTTACACTGAACCAATTCTGCTTGTATTTTGTTGTGGTGTTATTTTTCATTCAACTAATCATTCTTCCCCCAGGCTAATTTTCTAACACTGCTCTTTATTTGATCTCTACAGCTGTACTTTGGAAAAGAGGAGACACTAGCACATAGTCCTCATTTCTTTAAGTGATGTTTAAGAAACTCTAAATGTTAAGCAGTGAAAAATATCATATCCATTAAATCCCTACTGGCAGCAACAACTGTGCCTCTGGCATTGAGAGTCACCTATGTGTTGCTTGGTTCTATCAGTTGCTGTAACGGACTGCATAATTTCTTCCTGTTCAAGTGATTCAATGGGAGAAAATAATGTGATTTCTTTTGTTGCATTTTGAGATTTGATTAGTTATTATTTTAAAATCCAGTTCTTTTAAGGAGTTATCATGATGTTGGTAGTGAAATTGAAAAAAAAAAAAAAAAAAGTGAAAATAGTAGGGCACTGAAAGAGAATCTCAAAGGTAAGTTTTTTCTTATAAGATCTAATACTTGCATTTTATCCTTTGGCACTGACTACCATAATGATTTCTACTCCTTTGGAACTTCCAGCTTTGAGGAATGTAACATCAAATAGAAATGACTGATTCCTTTTTGCCTAAACGCCTTGTTCATGAAATGCCATTTGAAAGTCCTCCAGGGAAAGTAGGAGAAGGAACCATTCTGAGCATCAAATATCAGCTGGTCAGGCCAGAAAGAAGTAAGATAGAATATAGGTGAATATCCTGTTTATCCTCTTAGCTCTTTTTACAAATGTGTGATCTGGTAAACCTTCAGCTAAGTTTATGATTTTAGGTAATTTCAGAAGTTCTTAATGAACTTCATCGATACTAAGAAGAGGCTACCTCTTCCTTTCAGTCAAAGGTGATCTGCTTTTCCAACTAATGAGAGCCTCCCTATCCTTTTAGCCATTTCTTTTGTGCATTATTCTATTGCGAATAATCTAGTTTTGCAGTCCGCAGGGTTTTCTGCATTAGTTTTCCAGCAGTATACATGGAGAAGATCTAGGCACTGAGGCATTTTCCACTCCAGATTTTCTGTTTGTCAGTGTAAAATACCTAACTTAAGCTGATTAATAATTGAGTTACCTCTTTGGCAAAAAGTTCACCTATTTGATTATGCAAGAATGATTGGAAAATAGTTTCAGTTATTTAAGAATACTGTATGTTGGCATATTCAAAATACTGTGACACAACAATAATTAGTTATTTCAAATCAGATCTATGAAGTATTATTGTTATGTTACAGGATGTCCCAAGAGAAACTGTCACTCTATCTGCAGCTTTTCTGTATACACTCGTGTTCTCGATATTCCTCATATTCAGAAATGTTTTTGTCAGCAGCAGAACAGAAACTCTGTAGTGTGTGCTAGCTTTTTTACAGGCCTTTCATCTTGAAGCTGTTTTGTGTTGCAACATCAGAATTGGGAAGAAGGAAACGTAGAAATCTCTCCTCTTGTAAGCAGAGACAAACAGCGCATCTTCTTGTCTTTCTTGCCAAAGTAACTGTGAAGAAGCAGACTCAGGAAAATGGAACTGATGGAAGGGGGAGGATAACTCAAGGAAAGCGCGTGATTGCACAGCAGTTTGATATCCAACACAGCACATTTTTTCTTGATTTAAGTTGATATGTTTAACTTGGGATAACTTATAGCAACATTAAGAAAAAGTGTGCTCAGGAATCCGAAAATAAGAGGGTCTGAGAATGATATTTCTCTTCCCTGCTCTCTCCTGATGCATTTCATGAACTGGGTAGGCCACCACCTCTTATCTTTCTTTGGTTAGAATCCTCATCTTGGAGTAAGGGCCTCTTGATAAGTGCAGTACTGTGGGATGAGGGGTTTCCTTTGGGGTTAGGGGGAGGTTTATATGGGAGGCTTATATAAAATTTCTAATATATAATCTCATACATTCTGTATGTAATTAAATATATATATATATATATGTATAATATAAAATATAGAGATCATACATAAACACATAAATCCATATTTTCAATACTGTGGGAAGATATGCTAAAAATATCCATCATTATTTAAATTCAAAGAATAAGAAATACAGCACAGTCCATCTCATGTAGCAGCATTTTATAAATGTTTCTTGATAACAGCAAATAGAAAAGCTAAGATTTGTTTCAAGCACCAAGTCTGTCAAGTTATTCTGATTTAGACCAGGAAACTACTTGTGTAACTATCCCCATATCTGTGCTACGAATACATATTCATGCACACAACTAAAAACTCCTCAGTATTTCAGCGATCCCTGAAAATGTCTGGGAAAGTGTGCTGATGACAAACAAATTTCTTGTTGGATAAGCATAGCTGTACAAATACTTTGAGGAATATTTGACATGCTGACTGCTTGAATTAAAGCTAAGACAGGAGCAAAGCACTCAATATTTTAACTTTCTAAGCAAATCTTTACAAGAAGCTTTGTGTAGACAGTTGTTTTAGGGATGTGTGACAATGCTTTACTCATGCAAATGTAGTTATACCATTTTCATGAATGCTAGCAATTGTGCTTAGAATTTTTTGTACTTTTAGTTATTTAAATTCATGGTCTCAATTGTGTTTCGAATTTTAAAAAAGTCCATTAGATGCCATATATACATGCATATATATGCAAATATATTATCTCAACTGAGATTGAGATAAAAAAAAATATACAGTAATTTGTTTATAAAAGTTACTTGGTGATTTTCCATCCTCCAGTAGCAAAATGAGTCAGACTACTGTGCGTAGTTTTTTTTTTTTTGAGTGAATACTCCTCTGGAACAGCAACAACAGAGTCCTTGGAACACAAAATTCCAGGGTGTCCTGTGAAACTGTGGTAGCACAGTCATGTCACGCTTTACAAAAGGTAGCTTAATTATGGATTACTGTATTAACAGCATCTTCTTGTTTCAAAGGACAGCATCAGTCTGGGCATTCTGTATGTCCACTCCACTCAGCACCAGTTTGACCAAAAAAGTCCTACTTTACACATTCACAACTTCAGTAGTCCCAGTTTAAGTTCTAATGAGTGTTTATTCAAGTACTATTTATTACTTGCGTTTTCTTTTTGCTTTTTTTTTTACATAGAATACAGTATGACAGTTTTTACAATAATGAAAGATGAAGGTAAAATTTTCTGGGACAGTTCTTGAATCTTCTTTGCATGGGAAGATAATGTGGAAGTGCGGTGTTTGCCAACAGGAACAATGAATTAGAGTGGGTAATGGCACCGGAGAAGTCACAGGAGTTTATGCTGTCATGCTCCAAAGGCTGACGTGATTCTAAAAATGCCTACATAAAATTTGTAAATATGTGCACTGTTAGGTTAATTTATGTTCAGCTAGAAGCATTTATTAATTTTGAATGCATTATTCACCATAAATAATTCCCATCACCACTCTTCTGTTTCAGCAAAGTTATTTGAACTAAGTAGTTTTATTTCTTCTAATTAAGTTTTTATTTAATGTCTGCATTCAAGCAGTGATGAATTTACTTTTCCCCCACCTGAGGAATATTTTTCATTTCAAATTCAGGTTTTCTATTTTCTTTTCCTCTTTCCTTCTCCAGTTCTGATCAATACCCATTGTTTCTTCCGGAACTCATTATTTTAATGCTTTTCTAATTGCCAGTCCTGATCATTTGATAAGCACACTTAAAACTGTTCAAAATTGATCAACAGTGTAACTCTGATTAGCACTTTAAAGTTCAGTCATTGATTGTAACCTGAGTCTCTTCAATTACAGTGACTGTCACTTCATGTTGTCAATCAAGTCTTTATCTATTACAAAGATTATTAAGTTAGTTCTGAACATCCTTTGTGTAGGCAATTTTTTCTGTTCAGTATGATTCTTTTTCTGTGTTTGTCATGGAGCTGAATTGTTATGGGAATCTCACAGATATGTTCGCTAACAAAATACTAGTCCCGTCTTTTTTTGTAAGCAGAGCATTCTTATACCTACCACATTTAGGGAGAGCAGAATATGCTTCTTATTAAATAAGCTTAATTTAACTAATAAGGGCCTTTGGCGTAGACCTGAAACACAACTTGTGCCAATTTTTTTCCTCATTGTAATGTTTCTCCTTTTGCCACAAGTCAGTTCTGAGTTTTCCACAATGGGTTTCTTTTGAATGTCTAGTGAAGAACAGTACATTTTTACACTTGTACAAACACCCTTCTTCAATGTACATCAACAGCTTTGGAGAGAATTTTTCTGTTTAAAGTTAACTTAAAAATAGTCTTTAAAGACTTCCTTACTTGAGTCAGTTATAATGCTTTGAGTACATATGTACATGCTCATTAGACTTGCTGACATATTGCTTGACAAAGTAGATATTTGTTATGTTTTTGACTTGGTATGACAGTGCTGAAATGTAACCTACCATTAATAATCAAATATGTTTTTTTTTCAAAGTTAGGAAAAAGATTGGTCACCCCTTACCAATTCATGCATCAAATGTTACCAATATAGACAGTAACATGGATGTGCAAAACAGTCACTGAATTTTTCTTCTTACCATTCTTAAATACTAAGTCTCTAAACTCTTATTTAATATTCATAGGTTTCTGAGTTCAAATTGCAGTATAAGTAATAGCTGTAATAAACCATGGCAACAATTCCTGTTCCCTTCCATTATGTCCAAATTTGAAGTAGTGAGAAATCACTTTACAAAAGAAATCGTTGTTATGGGGTGTTAACAACCTGCTCTCCAATGCTTCTCCCTCCCTCTGAGAGCAAGAAATATTGCATTTTCCCTTTAAATACAAAAGAAAGGTAAAAGGTAGACAGTGGGAATGCATCATCAGCAATAGAAAATTCACAAACATGATTCCTAAACTTACATAGTAGGGTGTAAATCTTCCTCTTCTTGTATACCTCCCTTAGCTTTTACTAGCCTCATTACATTTTCACTATTTTCACATTTAGCCATGCTAAGGAAACTCATTACCTCAACTTGATGTATGTTGTTCTGTCACTACATATGTTCATCTCTATAGTGCTTCTGATTGAAACAGTTTATGAACAAAAGAAAGAGAAGTCATAGCACAAAAATGAAGATGGTAACCCAGCTGTTCAGTGTGTAGTTTCAATTTCTTGACATCCTCTGAGCAATACCCTGCTCCCTAAGAGCTCACCTAATTTCAAGGAAGGTATTTGGAGTCACAAAGTGCCCAGCTATGTGTCTCAGAGGAGGGATGTTTATCAGTAGGGAGTGAAGTACAGTGCAAATTCTGAGCTTGAAACAACAATCAATCAATGATCTTCTATAAAGTCATTTCAAATATTCTGTTGATCTTGATGCCCGAGGCTCCCTTGAAAAGATTTCCTGCCAATACAGCTGTAAAACCTCATCTCTTTGGTTTTAAAATTCATTTATTTTTCTGTTCAACAAAAGATGAACATAGCTTTTAAGCTCAAAGGCTTTGTTTATATTTGATTCATCAGGACCAACTTCCTAAATGACCAGTTTAGAGCAATGGCAGAAAACAATTGTTCTCTTGAATCTTTTTTCTTTTCATTTTTGATTTTTATGTCTATCTTACAGTGTTTGTGCTAAATCTGAGTATAACTGTGCCCTCCTCTTAGCTGGAGTATCTAGATACTATTGTCATATTCAGAATGATATCAATAATTATGGCATCAACCTTGTATTTGTGCTTACATTGTTCTGTTTGTAAGAGCAGAATAAGTAAGTGGCCTAGTAAAAACAAATGTGCTTTTTTTTTCTTCCATACTAAATGTTATTTATTACTGCTTAGGATATCTGGTTAGTCCCAAAATGACTGTTTTCCATCCATCCTAAATCTGAATCTACATGCAAAGATCAGCTTTGTGTATTGGAATGTGCAACCATAATCATCACCTCTCATTTTACGGCTGAGAACTATGCCCTCTTGAAATGCAGTGTCAACATCTGTAAGCTTTTTCAAAATTCATAAAAATCAAGTACATCATGAATTGTGTTCTACAGCTGTTTGAAACACAGCATAATTACTCATATTCCTTCATGTGTGCCAGGTAAAACATGATGCCTTCTCCTACACTCCATGAAATGCAACTTGAAATGTTTTTTTCTTTCTTTCTTCTTTTCTTTCTTTCTTTGTGATGCACTGGTAGACATCTAAATCAAAGAAACAGAAATTATCATTAGGCAATAGATTGCTACAGTTGCCTAAAATGCTTTTTTTTTTTCTACATCAAAGATATGCAGGTAATAAATTATCAGTGCACTAGGATTACCAATAGGTAATTTGTCATACCTACTGAGGGAGGTTATCTTGAACGTTAAACTCCACACAAAGGTAATTAAACTTCCTCTCCTTTATATTTTCAGAGTTTACCTGGAGCCTTGTTGTGTCTCAGAAGCGCAAGCAAACAATTCACACGGAGTGTCAGAATTAGGGAATTTAACATCTGTCATATAAACTACAGGATACAAAGTTTGAAATAAAAGATGGTTGGCTAAAATGAAGTTCCTAAGTCATTATTTATGTAACTAAATGAGTGGCTTTATTAAAAAACCAGACAAACAAACAAAAAAAACCCAAACTTCGGTCCACACTAGAGGATGGCACTTTTGTATTGTGCTAGATACACATACCTTGTGTGGAGCACATGCACTGCACAAGGCTGTGTAGGGATTCTGCTTTCCAGAGAGCTCACACAGCCTAAAGCCTATTTGGCAAACAAGAATCTCCTATTTTCAACTCACATGCTATGGGGTGAGTAACAAAAGAAAGAGAGTTCTTCCTTTGCCTGCTGCTTTGGAATGAACAAAGGGTGAGGGCTGTCCAGAGGGGCTGGGCAGACTCCATCTCATGCACGTTGTCCAAACTTCCTCAAAAAGAGCTCTTTTGGGTGCTCTGAGTTTGGCAAGGCAATCAAATGAAACTATAGGTGCACAGTAGCCCACAACATAAAGCAACAGATCAGACTCAAACCACTAGTCTGTGATCAGATCAATAGTGTGCCCTCCTGCACTTGCTGCCTTCTATAATAGTCCTTAAACAGAAAGGAAACCAGGAGAACAACAACAAAAATAAATAAATAATAAATCAGGAATGGAAGGAATAGAAAATGTGAAAAGTTTCTCTGCGTGAAGAGAGATTGAAAATCTCAGGTAAGGGAGAAAACAGGCTGTCTCCATTGGTGATAGAATAAGGAACGGTATGTGATATGTAAAAAATAGATCAGATGTTTTCATTAATCATCTCTCAGGGCAGCAGCTTACACTATTATTACTTCTGAAACAGTTTCAGGCCTTCTGGTCTCCTGGGACTGTGTAGCAGGGGATGTTATAGAAGTGTAGTTACAAGTACTGTGTGCACTGTGCAAATCTGAAATCTTTTTGTGCATTTTCATTCCATCCTGAAGATACTGCTTGCTTCAATCTCGCAGCAATGTACACTGATGCTAAAACTACTTTGAATGCAGATGTAGCACAGGAATGATTTTGCAAAACAACTTTCTGCATATTCTCAGGTTTATGTTCCTGAATCTTGCCTTAGGTGAACTGATACTGTTTGGAGAATGAGACTTTGGTAATCTACGTAGTTTGTAAATCGATGGTTTAGATAAATAAGTGTACTGGGCTGTTAAGAAACTACAAGAAAAGGACAATTTGCATTCTTAAGCTATTTATTTTTTTTCTTTCTTGCAATGAAATATTGAAGTACTAGAAAAGTTGTTGAGGTGATAGTTAAGATGCAGATAAATTAAACCAGTCAGTAATGCATGTGTCTTCTCACCTCTAATGTTTATTTCTCTTGGAAAAATGCCTACCATGTAGTAGGCCTTGTGATGGTCTTAGAAACTCACAGAACTGGTTACTTGTGTTTCTCTAAACCTGATTTTGGGGTTTGAAATTGTGGAGGCAAACGAGAATCAAAACCACTTTGAAATCACATTTGTGATTACTGAATAAAAGAGATCTGCTACACAGCTGTGTATTTGAATATAGAAAATACACATTGATTTGTTGTAAGAAATACGATACATCAAGACCATTGTTACCATGCATCATGACAGTTTAACATAAATTATGGAATGAGAAGGGATGGAGATGTAGCTATGCATTCAAAATCCAGCCTCGGGTAGAGGTTTTTTTTCCACGACTTCAAAGAAAATAAAAAATCATTATGTGCTGATACTGTAGATGCTGAAATGGCCAATGTTTTTGACTTCGGGCACATGAAAGTTATGGAGCACTATAGGCAACAAATACTGAGGAAAACACAGAACAAACCAGATACTTTCTCATTAGACTGATTTGGCTGCGTGAACTCTGAACTTAGAAAATCATAGAATCATAGAATCACAAAATGACTTCCTTTTCCTCAGATAACATTTTTTTTTCTGTGATTTCTTCTCCTTTGGTAGTCAATTCTGGGGGCAGGACAGACCAGGTCCTGCGGGGTCAAGTGCCAGAGGGCTGAGGCAGCTCAGGATGTTGGTGGCTTCTGAGGCATCTGGCTGACCCACCAACAGGGTGACATGATTTCTTCCTTCTTCAGCCCTCCTGCACTGTTTCCACAATGTTTGCTTTGATCCCAGCCTCAGGGATTTATACCAGCCTCAGAATTTCCTTCCCTGAAATTTCCTTGAAGGCTGACAAAAAATTGACAGCTTTAACTGATTATGGAGTCCAATTTGTCTTGTTGTGAAGCATCACCGTGAAGTAATTCCATAGTTCTGGAAACACTACTTCACCAGCGAGTCTTGTTCATCAGCCTCTACCCAGTCTAACTACCATATGGTGGCCTTCTATCTGTATCTTCTACCCTTATGGTTTGGGTAAATTCTTAAGATGTCTTGAACTTCTTGGTTTGTTGGATGTCAGTGAAATAAGTTTGAATCTGAATTTGGAGTTGAACCTACTTTGGGTTAGAAGCTGATCCAAGTCATCAGTATAAGCAGCATGTACTTTAATCCTATTGTACTAGCAGTGGCTGTTGGCTATGTGGAACCATGTGGTACAGTTAAGAGATGATGAGATACATGTGGTCATTTGCTGATGGCATAGTGTCTACCCTTGGATATTTCTAACTCTCTTTGGTGGGGAAATCCTGAGTAATCAGGCATATATATGTATATATATATATGTTTGTTTAATCTTGAGCTGTATCTTTAGTATTCTACCAATACCCAGTTACTTTTGATACGATATATAAAAATCAATAGGAAACCTACAATGAAAATGTAACTACAGTGTTTTCAGTATAATGGATATATTCAGCTGTATGCTTACTTTGCATAGTGGATCCAGCACAAAGTAAAAATCTCAGGTTTCCTTTTATGAAGCTGTTAGGTAGACTGAGGTTAAGATGGCTGTTGGCTGATTCCTACCAGTACAAATTGTAGGAGTCTATCAGTAGAGGCGACTCAGAATTCAGATGATGAAACAAATCAATTAGTTGAGAATGTATTTCTGAAGTCATGTAGAATGGAGAGATAAGGATCATATTGGAGATAGCAAGAAATATGTTCTCATCTAACCTATTAAAACAATGATGTGTGAACTTTTCTTTGAAGCTGACTGTCTGGATTGATGAAGCATCTCCAGGGATGTTTTCATTTACTTTGTGTAAAAAAACTAGTTTCTTGTTTACAACGCTTGTTTATTAAGCATTAATATTCAGCAGTAGACAGTAAATAATAGTATTCAGGGGAAAAACAAAAACAATAAACTAACATCAGAGTAAATTTCAACTCCAATGAACTTGCCTAGTAAGACAGGGTAAGTAATTGCATTGTACTGTCCTCCTGGTTGGGTCCATTAACAGTTCTTTTTCTTCATTTTTTGTGAAGGTAGCCAAACACAGTAGCTCTTTTTCTCTGACAGATAAAGTTAGACTAAAATTAGATCTCTGTGTGGCACTTTCTTCACTACAGTGAGGTGTCTGAGAGGTTACTGGCAGAAGGAGTGTGTTGAACTATCAAGATATTTTGGCTTGGTTTTTTTTAGTTTCCTGACTAGCAGGAGATATACATATCATGATAACAAGTCAGCAATATTTCTACCTTTGAGTTACTCCTTTTTTCTGTATATGAAAGTATTTGTGCTAAGGAAATTCAGTACTGCTCTTTTTCATTGAAAAGACGTCTTCTTATGAAAATATTTCTATGTATTTTCTTAGGATTCTCTGGGCAGATATATTCTGAAGCCTGTTTCTCTACTATTTTTTTTTTTTTTTTGCAATGGAATTTTATTTATCTGCTTACAGAACTTTGAGGAGTATCTGGTTTTCAGCTTCTCTATCCTATTAGTACACCCTGTAATTCTTCTGCATGACAGCATAGGAGCATACTGAATATCTGCCAGTAAAACTTCTAAGATAAATTCCATGAGCAATGATAATAGATTTTGACTGTACTGCAGCTGACTATGGGAGAAGTTAACTGCGCAGGTCAACATCCTATGGCAAATGAGATACTGTATTGTGGATAAGACTCAATTTTACATGAGTGTCTTTAGTTTATGTGGCTATGATAGAGAAAATCCTCCAATCCAGGAAGCAAAACCTGCCACAAGAACTTACAGAGCGCATTGAAGAATATTAGAAAATATGAGGAAAGTCACTAGGTATGGGCACTCAGGAGTCTGATGTTCTACCTCAGTGCCTGGATCCAGTATCTGGCATCATAAACAGCCTGAGACCCATTGCATGAATAACATAGTTGTATCCATCCCTATAATTCAGTGTGGGCCGGGACAGTGTTTTCCTGCTGAATGTTTAACATATCTTATAGCTATTAAATGCTTGATAGCATTCCATCCTCTCTAGCCCATTCAGTCTTGGGATCAACAGAAACTCTCTGCCTGTTTTCTTAACTTTGCCTGTCCTCAATCATTTTTTTTCCCCCGATAATGGGAGGTGACATAGTGAAACAAACATGCCAAGACCTGTGGTCCAAGCACATGCTCTGAAGGTAATAGTAGGATACTAACCATAAGGAGGAGACACGTAGGGAGTTAGCCTTTCCCAGGCTGAGCTGCGCAGTCCTTTAGAGGCTCTCAGCCCAGAGGCAAATATAGGGCCCATTGCTTCCCTTGGAGCTGATTGATAGACTCTTACATCCACTAAGAGCAGATGCAGACATTTTTATTTCAATGCAAGAAATTTTAAGCATTGTAAAACTTCTCATGTGCTTTTAAACACCTCACATTGGTCAGCTTGCTGACCTGTTAACTTATTCCTCCTGGTTAAGAGTAGGGTATTCTTTAGATTTAAAAACCTCTTATAACTGCATAAATTAACTGGATGAAGAATGGAAGAATGGATAAACACAAGAAATGGAAAAACTCCAAAACAAAAAAAGAGACATGCTTGTGTTTATACTGCTAAGAAGTCATAAAATTATCTGAAATGAAAGCTTATTTGGCAAGGAGAAGTTATAAGGCTCATTGCCTACAGATCGTTAAAGATCCATCATTGGTGTTGTAAGCTCAGGTCATACAATATTTCAGAAAGACAGAATACAAGAGGGAGACAAAGCCCAGCAATATTCATTAGATGTGTATAATTAAAATAATAAAGTGAACAAATCTATTATGGTTTGCATTAGAGCGGAGAAAGACTAATGGCCAAAATCAGAGATTAGTCTGAAGGAGTCTAAACTCTTGTAATTTACAGCTTACATAAAATCTCCCCTGAAGATCTGATCCATCATTTATTTAGAATCCTTTTATTCTAGCTGTGCAAAGGAGTCCTTAATTCTGGATGTGAAACGTATTGTTGGCTCCGAGTCCCTCATAATGATGCCTGTGGCACAGAAGTCAGAACAGAAATCACTGGAGCATTGCTGTATTTCTTATATCTCCTGCTTGCAGCATCCTGGGCTAGGAAATTGGGCTTGTGTCACTGAGCAGTCCCAAAGGATGTCTTTGCCCTGTGGCTCATCCAAAGGGATATTTGTGCTACGTGTCACTCTTGGAGATGATGAAAAAATAAATGTTGAATTAAAATTTAAATTATATTTAGTAGAAAGTGAAATGATAAATATCTACCAAGAGAATAAAATTGGAATGGGAGAGATATGGCCTTTAGATCACATCTTGGATTCAGGACATTATTAATATTGTTTTATTTAAGACCAAAAAGTACCTGACATTTCCCAGTGGACTGAAATAAACTTGAGCGAAATATGAAGGACTCAGAAATGAATATCCTAGTTTATATAAATATCTATTCAATGTTCCTAACTAAATGTAGGCCTATTTATACAAGAATAAAAGTTAACAACTATGTGAGAAGTGTAAACAACAACAGTAGAGGACATAAATAATTAAAAGAACTCAAAGAAAATACTAAATACAATAAAATAATTCTGTGCCAGTAGGGCTAAAATTAGATCTATATCCAGGACTTTTTATGCAACAAAACTGAGAATTCACTGAAAAAAGAGGAAATGAAAAAATCAGATGTGGGGATCAGAAAAGACAATGAAGAGAATGATAAAGCAGACAATTACTCGGATGCTTCCCCTGTTATTTTTACTGGAAAGATCAGGAAAGATATTCCATCTGACACTGTTTATGTACGCAGTATTCTGAATGATTCTGTGGCCAGTGAGCAGTGAAATGGATCATAGAACTATTGTCAGGATACAGCAGGTTAAGGAAACAAGATAACAGTGAAAATAAGCCAAATATTGTGAAATTAGTTTCCTGTTCTTGTGTACGTCTTAGTAAAGTAGATCTCTAACAGAGAATCATAGCGGAGTTTTATTCAAGTTTGTATGTCTGGTGGATCTGATTGGAGTTTAAATTCATCATTTCTGTGCCAAGAGAGAATTCTTTTCTGGTGGCTGTGGGGAAGGCTGAAGCTGGCTTCTCTGAAGTTTAACAGAGTTTACTCCACTATTACAAATAAGCACATTTTCAGAGGAAAGAAACTGATTTAGATAGTATTTTGTCTTCATGCTGGCACAAATGAAAAATACATTTCCCAGGAAGCTTGCTAAGTTTGAGAGAGTGATGAGTGCAAGACTGGGGGGCAGGAAGTCTTCCAATGGAACAGAGAACGTATGGAAAAGAAAAAAGTTGTGTCAGCTTGTTTTAGTGGTTCACATGACTGCCCCTCATGTGAACTCATAGAATCATAGAATCACTCAGGTTGGAAGAGACCTCAAGGATCATCAAGTCTAACCGCAGCCTAACCATAGTACCCTAACTCTAACAACCCTCTGCTAAATCATATCATCTCCGAGCACCACATCCAAACGGCTCTTAAACACATCCGGGGACAGTGACTCAACCACCTCCCTGGGGAGCCTATTCCAATGTTTAACTACCCTTTCTGTAAAGAAGTTTCCTAACGTCCAACCTAAATCTACCTTGGCACAACTTGAGGCCATTTCCCCTTGTCTTGTCACCTGTCAACAGTGAGAAGAGACCAGCCCCGCTCTCACTGTTAGCACCTTTCAGGTACTGGAAGAGAGTCATAAGGTCTCCCCTCAGCCGCCTCTTCCCCAGACTAAACAGCCGCAACTCCCTCAGCATCTCCTCATAGGGCTGATTTTCCAAGCCCTTCACAAGCCTCGTTGCCCTTCTCTGGACCTGCTCCAGTACCTCCATGTCCTTTCTGTACTGAGGTGCCCAAAACTGAACACAGTACTCAAGGTGAGGCCTCACCAATGCTGAGCACAGAGGCAGGATGATTTCCCTGGTCCTGCTCACCACACCATTCCTGATACAAGCCAGGATGCCATTGGCCTTCTTGGCTGCCAGGGCACACTGCCAGCTCATATTCAGTTGACTGTCCGTCAGCACACCAAAGGTCCCTTTCCATCAGACAGATTTCCAGCCACACCTCCCCAAGCCTGTAGGGTTGCCTGGGGTTGTTGTGGCCAAAATGCAGGACCCAACACTTGGATTTTGCTTCCTCTCATCGGTTCCCTCACCAGCTGTGTCAGGAAGTTATCATCTCCCACACACCTTAGGAACCTCCAGGACTGTTCCCTGTCAGCTGTATTATAATTCCAGCAGATGTCTGGGAAGTTGAAGTCCCCCACCAGAACAAGGAGGAGTGACCTAGAGACCTTACTCAACTGTTTATAAAGCATCTTGTCCACCTCTTCATCCTGGGTGGGTGGCCTGTAGCAGACTCCCACAATAACGTCAGTCTTGTTGGCCTTTGCTTTTATTCTGATCCATATGCTCTCAACCCTATCATCAACATTATTAATTTCCACACATTCATAGTCTTTTTTAATGTAGAGAGCTACACCACCACCTTTCCTACCCAGCCTGTCTCTATTGAAAAGCTGGTAGCCCTCCATCACAGCACTCCAGCTGTGGGAGTCGTTCCACCACATTTCTGTGATGGCAACTATATCATAAATTTCCAAACACACAATGGCCTCCAGCTCCTCTTGTTTATTACCCGTGCTGCTTGCATTACTGTAAAGACACCTGAGCTTGGTCCCCTTGCGAGTGGCAGTAACCCTGATACCTTCATGACCTCATGTATTGGTAGAAAAAAAATATACATTTTCTCTTGCTCTCTTTGTAAAAAAAAACCTCATGAGGAAAGGTCTACTTGTGCCTAAGGCTGCCTCTGTTCCTTGGGCTAATGGAGAACTACAACTGCCCTTCACCACACCAGATTTTAAATCCTAAATATGCAAAGCACTACCTCTATTTGCATCACCTGTGCAGTTATCTCCTCTGACAGATGATACAAAAGGAGAACAAAGGCTGTTTTTTGTTGTTTTCCACTAGATTTCTCCTAGTAACTGAGAAAAGGTGCAGGTTGCTCATGTTACTTGATGCCTCCATCTGTCCCATTCAAAACTCCATCGTTTTCCTGCCGTGTTCAGGACTGTGGCAGGTGTGTACTTTCTAATTAGAGTTTCAGGACCAAAACTCTCAGACACACCACATTCTGTCACCTTTGTGACCACCTAATGTTTATATTTTTATGTTCTTTTTTTTCTTTTTTTGCAGTTTGAAGATGACACTTTGTAGTTCATTGCTATGCACACTTACTGACATAGAACAAACAGAACTGCTTAGTAAGAGTTTGTACAGCATTGTATGAAATAAGGGTTTAGAGACATACTTCTCCTAATTGTAACTATTACATGTGAGGAGAGTAATTAATATATATATATATATATGACTGTCTTATTCAAGTAATTGAAACTAGGGAGTTATAAATCTTACTTTCTGCATAAATCAATTTTCCTCACTTACTTCCATATGTTTTCTTGTTAATTCTTCTGGTTAAATGTGACAATGAGACAATGTGTTGGAGACTCTCCATTTATGCATCAGGCATCCAATTTTCACAAGGAAATATTAGCCTGGGAATGATATTGGAGCAAGAATGTGTGTAGTTTAAATATCAGATCCTGGGCTTAAATTGCAGGTAAAGCTTCTCCATTGAATCATATTTTTAGTTCTGAATGCCGTAAGTTTTTTGAAGACTTAAAAGGTAATCTACATAAGAGTTAAAATATCATGATTTTTACATGCGCATTTGTCACAAATAAAGGCAGAATTTACCATCTTCTGTAAAAAAAACTGAGGAGGAACAAATGTTAATGAAGACCTAATACTCTAAATTGCTTAACTTTTTAGACAAATTCTTTTTTTTTTTTTCACTTTATAAAACCTGATCTCCTGCCTGTTGTTTGTCTTGTAAAAGAAAATTGTGGGAAGGACATTGCATATATTGATCCAACATCTTTCATTTGGGGACTGACACTTCGTGATGGGCTGGCAATACTTACTGAAGTTCAGATGGGGTCCTGTGAAGTTTATGTAGAAGTGGTAAATATTTTCCAGGCACAATGTCTGAGATTGTCACAATTTAACAAATGTTTCCTTGAGCAAGAGGCCAAGTGGGATATTGAACTGTGCCAAGAAACTAACTTTATGCACAGTTCTAAACATCTAGACAAAATAGTTATGTATTTTTTCCTGAGGCAAAGCAGAAATATTGTATGGGTAGATGTTTTTTTATTATTATTATTAAACTTTGATTTATGAATTTTAACATTAAAAAACAGCACTTTCAAGTAGATTGATCTTGAAATAAGCAAATATGTTGTCATTTAACCATATGCTTAATGGTATGCTACTTATAATTGTAATGATTGTTTGCCATGCATAGTTTCAAATAAAGAAAGAAATGCACAGATGTTTTTCTTATTTAAGTGCATTAAAATGCATACAGAATGTTTAGAAATGCAAATCCTTTAAATCAACTACTTGACAAAATCAGGCTTTGTTCCAAGTTGTTGTAATAGGGCTTTTTGCATATAAATAAAAGATTGTGTTACAGGGGGAGAGAATAAGTCATCTGCAGAACAGCAGTCAAGGCAACTGGAATCTGAAAAGGGTGAAAACACACAGCTTTTATAGTACTGACTAGTTAGAAGATTTGGAGAAGTAAATTCTCTGCAGTTATTTCTGTAGGTGATTGTATGGCTGCAGAATTATGTTGATGCATTTGCCCTGCTGTAATGGCATAGAAGGAATTTGCTCCATTTAATATCTGAGTGTTAGAAGTCAGAATTGTACTGCTTTTATTTATGGCATTATTAGCACAGTTAATACTACTGTGTCCCCTCGCAATACCTTCATTTATACTGTTACACCAGTTTCTTTTGGATTTCAGGAAATACATGTTTTCCCATGGGAACAGATAGATAGATATTAAATTACTGCCAACTGTGTTTTGAGATGGTCAAAACATCAAACTTGAGGACATGTAGATGGGCAGCCTAGTGATAGGCTTCTTACCGCTTCTTGTGCTAGAAATATTTATTTTCCTGGGAAATTCAGAAGGATGCTGCAGTTGGATCAGAGTCTCACTAAAGATAAATCTCAGGTGATTATCTCCTGTAAATAAAGGTAAATTTGAGGAAGCCAATGGGAAAAGTCTCAGGAAAAAATCTGTGAGAAGTAAGAAATGTAAGAATTATTCTTGGCAGAGGAAGCAATAGAAAGAAAGAAGGCTATCAAGAATAGGAAATGAGTGATTTGAGGGGGGAGGTAAGTTTTTGATCACAAAATTACCTTGTTTTTATTGGCTACTCAAGTTTTGTTGTATGATGTTTTGTCTTTCCATGAATATAGAAGTAGTGTTCTGTATATGAAATCTAATGTGTAAGTCAAATAATATCGATGGAGCCAAACTAGAAGGGAATTTAGTCACTACGTGAAGTGGAATACTACAATCTTCTTGTGTCAGGAGGTTTGTGGTTTGGTAGTTTAGGTGGATGAGGCACTTAGCAAGAAATATCTGCAATTGTGATGTGGATCAATGGGTTCTTTGCTAGCTCAGCAGCCCAGCTGTTAGCAGTGAGGTTGGATTTGAGAAGGTTTCATTTGATTTTTCCCTACTTTTCTCTTTTTATGGTTGAGTAACTGAAATAATGAAGACAGTTACTCAGGAGATACTAGTACAATTCCCAAGTCTCTCAGGCAGAGTAATGAATATTCTTTGCTGCTGCAAACATAAAAAGTGGAAAGACACCAGAAATATGTGCAGTGAGGAAAGGCTTACATAAATGACTTTTTGGTAATAGAAATCAGGTGAAATAGGCAGATATCTGTTTATCTGCAGCTAGCAGTCTCCTAGTCAGATCATTTTAATCCTCCTGATCTAGCTGGCGTTCATAGTAACATTGGATGTCACCATTTAGTGTTATTACAAACACCACAGCAACTAGTCTTTACCTGAATATATGAAATACAGAGCCTAGAAAAAATGCTTTCTGTCTGTTTTGGTGACTTTTTTTTTTTTTTAATTATAGTTGCTAAAACCTGTTTCTGTAGCTGTTTCTGATATTTAATGAGAAAATAAGAGACAAATGCTGCAGCATAAAACTAGTATGTTAATATGGAGATTAACAAAATATATTTTTTTAATATATTATGGCAACTTCCTTGAGATTCAGATAGCTGCAGGGGACAGAATTTGCTCTACATTCTCCAAAGAACAGAATTATTCTGTGGAATGATCAGTAAATGTAATGAAATACTGATTTTGTTAGACCAGGTGTAGGATAGGCCCAGGAAGAGTGAAGACAAGAGCGCAAATTTTGTTTTATTCTGTAGTTTTGTTCTACCTAGCTGTAATAAATTACTATTGATACAAATCAAAGTGACACTTATTTCTGAGCAATTGTGTTTTATATCCAGTTTGCTCTCATGGGGTAAGGTTCACAGGAATGGAAACAGATCAAAATTTTGACAGAGCAAGCCTGTGTTTGAAGAAAAAAAAAAATAAAAATGCATGTACCAGTGAGACTTCAGCTTCTTTCCTTCCCTCTCTGTGCGTATGCGTTTCCATTGGGATCAGTTCTTAGTTCACAGTAACATCTGAATGTATATTTGCGTGCACATTAGAACTTGAGCTTGGAAGGTAGACATTTTTATTCAGTAAAGTTTGAATTTCATCTACTGTAGAAAGAGATATAATAATCTGTGAGGCCAACAAACAGTGACAAACGAGTACTTAATTGTGAATAAAATGCTCCAGGAATTGCAGTTGGAGAAACAGCTGTACTAAGTTGTACAAAAAGGTTGTTTCACTCCATATCCTGTTTGTAACAGTGTTTGGGAAAAAATGTTATTAGGCAGGAAAACCTCCCTTAATATCCCACTGCTCTGCTGAACTACACGCTATCTTCAACTATTCAGTATCTATCAATAGTGTTCTTCTGTGAACTTGAGTCTGTAAGACACAGGGTATCTTACAATACGGGCAACTTTTTGCCATCCTGTTCCATGAAAAATTTCCTCCTTGTGTTGGATTTGAGCTTGACTTCTGCCTTCCTCTTGATTCTTGTCCTGTGAGATCTGGACTCTAGTGCCATAGTACTTGCAACCTCTGGTTGAAAAAGATCTCTTTTGTATTGTCCTCTCTTGTTTCTTGCCTGTCCCAGTTCAATTCTTCCTCATGCACCTTATAGCCTTTATGCACTTTGTAGCCCTTCTGTGAACCTCTCAATTTTAGTCCTAGGAGTGAGTGTATAGATCAAACATTCTTTTCTCTACTCCTGACATCACTTCTCCTGTGTTCTGATCTTTCAGTGTGACATTGCTTTTCTTCCACCAAGTTTCCAGTGTGTTTATTCATTCTGAGGTAAGAATTCTTTTTCTGCTCTCTGGTCTCTTGATTAGTGTTGGTGTTAAAGCATGTTTTGCTTCTCCTGGCATCTCCTCTAAATGACAGTCTGGCATTTCCTATGAAACTGTTTCTTGTTCTTCATGAGACAGAGAATTTCCATGGCTTTCTTTATAAACTGTACAGTCTTATGCAAACCTTGGCTTTTCCATACTTTTCAGTTCACTTATAACTTTCTTGTCTTTAAAGACCAGCAACCTAATTCAGTTATGGTTTAAATGAAATCCACACTTCCTCTTTGGCTTCCTTTTACTCCAGAAGAGCTTTAAGTTTCACCGTAATTTTCTATGGGTAATGAACTATGATATGAAATATGTTTGTATAACCCACTCTCTGAAAATGTGTAAACAAAAAGCACAGTAAAATGTTTTAAAATGCAGCAGGGAATAGAAATTTCATATATATATATATATATTTCCTATTGTTCATATATTTTTATTTCAGAATTAGATAATTAACCTATCCTTTATGTAACTGGACCAGAGAATGGTTGAGATAAATTTTTCCTAAGTTACTGACAGTAACTGAGACTTCAATTCTCTCCAGAAAAATCTGAGAATGTGTAGGTGAGGAAATTCACTGTGGCTTCAGTGTTGTTTTCATGATATATATAACAGTCTTGCTGTTATGAAAGATCCAAAAAATGTTAGATAATAATCCTACCTCTTGAAAAAGTGTACTTTCTGATTACTGAAAGAAGTAATTCAATTATAAACAGTCCTGCAATAGAATATATTGACTTTTTTTTTTTTTTTTTTTTTTTTTACATAATGTTATGTGTACATAACGTATAACAGCATTTTCATTCTTAACAGCCTTTATTTTTAATGGGAGAAGTCCACCTTACATGTAAGTTAGTGGAAGGCCACCTTAGATACCAGTCACCCAGTCTGATGGTGAGCTAAAATGTAAAGAAATTGTGCTTATACTTTCCATGGTAAAAATACTTTTTTGATCAATGAACTTACAAAGCTATGTTGGCTCTTCATCTGTCAGAAATTAATGGTGAGTCTTCTGACTTTTAAAAAAACAATTAAGCTTAGAGTGAATCAGGTTTAAACATTTATTTCACATCAACAAGGCTGCTTACTTGGATTATTTTCACTGTCTAAGTTGGTGTCAGGAAACTTGTCTCCTGCCACTATTGCTGATGGAGAAAAAAAAAGAAAAAAAGTATCTTGTAGGTTTATGACTTAGATTAGGAATTTAACATCATTGACTGATTTGCCCACTGAAGGATAGTTCTCTCGTCTACAGCTGGAGTGGAATGGCTGCTGAGGTTGGAAGTATAAAAACAGTAATGATAAATTCATAGTAGTCTTTTTGACCGAGTTTTATGAGATTTTCTCAAGTGCTGTTATTTTTCCTTTCTTCTGTATCTGTACAAATAATGACAACATTTTGAACAGAAGATATGACAGAATGTGAAAAGTGAATTTATGAATGAGTCCTTCTCAGTATGGAAATCAATCACTGAGAGATAATAAACAAGAAAATAAATAACAAGTCTTTCTCTTTGCTTTTCAAAGGAAAACAGCAATTAAAAAAAATAATATTGGTTTTTATTATAGACTTACAATTAAAATAAAAAATCTTTATTTCTATTAGTCTGGGTTTCTTAATATCTCAGTATATTAATACAGTCTAATTTCTTTTTAACTGTTATCCACTCTTTATTGTCTGAAAAATCTTTTCCTCAATGTGCTTTATTGTTCTTACCTTTTCAGGCATTCAGAAGGACTATTGCTAGGGTAAATGACAAATGTTCTCCACTCTTTTTTGGTGAAAGAAGTAATATAAAGTAATGTAAGTGTATAAATGAAAAGTAACACACGTGTAAGTACTCCTTATGTCTCGTGGTGACACTTTTACGGGAAAAAAACTGTGACACTACAAATGTAAGTTGCAACATAAGGTACATGTAAATTCTGAACAAAGATAAGGCCTAAACTGATAATACATAATCAAATGTATGGAATTTCTATCCTGTTTAGGTATTTCTTGAGACTGCGCCTTCCTACTCTTGTCCCATTACACAACAATATTACTTTTTTTTTTATTTTTTTTTAATTTTTTTATTTTTAGCCCCAAATAGCAAATTATGAATATTTATAAATCATAGAATTGCTCAGGTTGGAAAAGACCTTCAAGATCATCGAGTCCAACCACAACCTAACCATACTAACCTAACTCTAACAACCCTCCGCTAAATCATGTCCCTGAACACCACATCCAAACAGTTTTTAAACACATCCAGGGATGGTGAATCAACCACCTCCTTGGGGAGCCTATTCCTGTGCTTAACAGCCCTTTTGGTAAAGAAGTTTTTACTGATATCTAGCCTAAACTTACCCTGGTGCAACTTGAGGCCATTTCCCCTTGTCCTGTCACCAGTGAGAAGAGACCAACCCCTCTCTCGCTGTAAGCACCTTTCAGATATTGGAAGAGAGCAATAAAGTCTCCCCTCAGCCTCCTTTTCCCCAGACTAAACAGCCCCAGTTCCTTCAGTTGCTCCTCATAGGGCACTTTCTCCAAGCCTCTCACAAGCCTTGTTGCCCTTCCTTGGACCTGCTCCAGCACCTCCATGTCCTTTCTGTACTGAGATGCCCAAAATTGAACACAGTTCTTGAGGTGAGGCCTCACCAGCACTGAGTACAGGGGAAGGATTACTTCCCTAGTCCTGTATACCACACTATTCCTGAAAATGATAAATGATACAGTACAGCCCTAATTTTCAGTACTGCGAAACCAAGTAAATCATTTATCTGAGAATCTGACACATTGCTTTAAGTGATGTAATTTCTTTCTAATTCTAATTTATCCTTTGATATCAAGAGTTCTGTGACAGAATCAAGTTCCATCTCAAATTTGTAGAGGCAGACAACTTATACATAGGAATCCTCAAATGTGTAATTTAAGTACATTGCTTTCCTTTTTATATGATTACTCAACAGAATCATAGAATCAGAGGTTGGAAGGGACCTCTGGTAATCACCTAAATAACACCCCCCCCCCCACACACACACACACTAAAGCATGTAAGACTTGTACTACAATGAATGTTAGAAATCACAGTTCAAAGTATTGTATTTATGAATATATGTTGTGTCTTCTTAAGAAAATAGACAATTTAAAAAAAAAAATGGAATTTATCACTCATTTCCATTCTGATTTTCTCCTATATTTGATACCTAGTAAGTATATACCACAGGATGAGATAGCTCAGGTATGATAGATTTTTATTATCAAATCCACTTGCCAGTCCTTCCCCACTGTAGTTTTCCCAAAATTTCTCTGGGTAAATTAAGAGGCTTCACTTCTTGATGAAAAGATAAATTTAATAATTATTTTGTATTTTCTGTGACTCAAAAGTATACAAGATGATTGTTTTGATTACTCCAGGTCCATAAGATCTGAAATCACTATATCATTACATGCTTTTTGATGAAATAAATCTTGTCTTTCAACAATAGTCATTTGGCACTGCGTGATAAGCTAAAAAAAAAATCAGATGCCATGGCAAAATTACTTAATGTAAAACATAGCTCTTGAATTAAACTCATCTACATATTTAGTACCAGAATGCTATTTTTTTCTATACAATATGCATTGAATGTACATACAAAAATGTGTTCTTCAAAGCATGAAGATTTTATTCTGATCTGTTGTCTTAAAAAGATGATCTACACAAATATTAACAATAAAAGATTCTTTTATCCTTTATTGATATATATACTGGGTAAGCGTAGCATTAAGCTCAACAGTGTATATTTTCTTGACTGTCTGTTGCTCTAGTCTTGAAGACCCAACTGAATTATACATATGTCACCTGAGTTATATGTACCCTTAGCTTTTATATATATCAAGCAAAATGTATTAACCTAAACTTCTCAATGTACCCAATATGTCAGAACTAAAATTACCACATATCACAGTTCTCAGGTCCCAGTCAGTCTGAGGTACAGGTCCCTCACCCTTAGCCATTCTATAGTATTCAAACTTTTTAATTTGTCGTTGCGAGTTGTCTATGTTAAGAACTGCTAATGAGTCGAAGCACACTACTGTCAGGTATTCATGTAAAGGTGTTTTAGAAACTATGTGAAACAGGGCTGATTTATAATCCCTTTACAGGCAGTCCACATTAGGAAGGGTACATGAAATATTAATTGGTTGAGCCCATCTGTGTTATATTTACTCACTTTATTTTGTGATAAACATGATTTATTTTTTTTACTCAGATGATAATTCTGAATGGCTCATGCCTGACATATATGTATATCTGAGGTATATGTAGAAACAGCATTATTTGGAAGAAATGTCTTGAAAATGCGTAATATTAAAAAAAAAAAAAGGCAAAAAAAAGAAGCCTAAAGTTCTCCTATTTCTCAGAGATAAAACCCGTAACAGCACAGCAATGTGCCTCCAGATTTGAGGAAGGCAATATTCAGTCCTGAGGTATTTAACTAATCTAGTTGTCATATTTTTTGGCTGAATGCACAGAATCTTTTCAAAATAAACTTTTGTGTAGTGATATTTTTCCCATGTATCTGTTTTAAAATTTAATACTTTATTGTGTTTTATTGTATTAATTCAGTTTTACTCAAAACTTGGTTTAAATCAAAAGAACTTCATAAAGCTCAATCAATTCATATTAGGAGCTGAACAGTAGGGAAAAAAATGGGTCCTTGATATAAGCTGTATTCAAATTATGATGAATTTTTCCGGAGTTAGAACTATTGACTTTTGATTCCATCAGAATATCATGTTATCTGAGACCCAGATGTGTAGTAAATAACCAAGTGCTGCTTGAGTTTTATCTGTTAGGCATATTGAACAGATGTTTCTCCTTCTGTTTCCAGTTGGTAGATCAGAACAGGTAGTCCTTCTCTGACAAATCTTGGAGGGTCTGGGTGGCAGAGGAGATAAAAAAGGCAATACAGAAATTGTAATGCACAAACTATTTAATCCTCAAAGAGCCCTGTTAGGCAGGTTTTCTTTGACTCTGTTTCTGCCTCTGGCAAAAAGATAACTCAATATATCCATCAATGGGAAGCTGGTAAAAGACCCTGCCTGTTTGACTTGGAAGAGCTAGGGGGACAGCTAGAGGGACAGTCCACCAGGCCTGTGAAGTCCACAGATTGCAACACAGCTCAGATCCCATAAACAGGAGATCCTCATTAATATGGACTCAATTGCTAGGTTAAAATATGTAAAAGATCACAGATAGATATATTAAAAGCTAAAATCTATTGTCATGTATAGAGTGCTGCAGTAACATGTCTGTACGGGTGCAAGTCTCTGAGTAACACTGATCACCACCGTGCCTCTGTGCCCTGCTCTGCTGTCCTATACAAGCGTGCCAAGAGTACAGCATTTCATGAGCGTCCAAGAATCAACATGCACTTCACTTCAGATGCTTTGTTATCCAGGTCTCTTATAGAACAATTTTAAAACGCAAAAGCTTTGATACATATTTTAAAAAGCCACCTGTACTCAAACAGATATGCCTCCCTTCTACTTCTTCTGTCAGATGTACATGGCAAATAATATTCATGCAGCCTTTTCCTTCCATAATTTAACTCAGAATATTTATTAAGATGTCACTTTTCTCTGGTATGTTGTTCTATGAAATGTACATCTGACATTTAAAGAAAAGCAAATATTCTTGGGATTTTGTTGCCCATTTCTGAGTAAACTGGGCACTGAATGGTAAGACAATCACACAGATGCACTATTAGTAAAACTCTAGTCAAAGAAAATATTGCAAGTGACCGAGGCTTGAAAGAATTTGCTTTAGCATTTACACTGCACTGCTCATCTGTAGTTTTCAATGAATGAACTATACATGTGCTTTACGGAAGAGAAATGGAGTCAATGCATGGAATTGCTTGTATAAAAGTCATATATGGATGGACTGCACTGGAGACCAGATTTTCATCCATTTCATGTAATTTCTCTGTGGTCACTTGAGAAGTTTTTTGCAGAATCAGAGACAAACTTCTGTTTCCCCAGCTGATAATCTACTTTTGAACCTGTTGAAGTATGTACGGCCTATGGTTCTTTATTTGAAGAGCATATTGATATGATATGAATAAGTTTCATTAGTAGCAACAATGTGAAGAGACGAATGAAATGTATGTGATTGTGAGACCAGTAAAAATTAATAAAAGATATAATGAAGATGATATTGAATTAGAAAAATATTCCTTATTCTCTCTGCTTGCTGCAGAAACTGCTTTCCTTGTTCCTTAAAATGAGCTGGTAATGTCAGTGGAAACTTCAGTTTGAGTCTGATGAAAGATGAAACAAAAACAAAAACAAAAAAACCCCAAACCAAACAAACAAAAACAAAAACAAAAACAAAAAACCCCAAACCAAACAAACAAAAACAAAAACAAAAACAAAAAAACACCAATGATAATCAATCAATTATTTGTGCAAGAAAAATGTCTTTCTTATTTTGTTTTGCCATGCTGAGGATTCTAATAGACTTGGGATATAATGTTTTCAAAAGAGCAGATGACAGAGGGAAGCCAAATCTGAACTAGTTTAATACATGATATTGCCTCTTAGAGTAATAACTAAGCCTATTAGGCAGAAAACTTAGGCAGAAAATTTATGTGAAAAGAAAAAGATGATTCTACTGGGTCTTACAGTATAGCTTATTATTTCCTGTAGGTCACCAAGGTATCTGTCACTGTTACCACTGATGGTTGCTTGGAACACAAATGGGCTGAAGGGATAAACATAATCAGCTTCCTGAAGAAGCATAGTGGTCAGCTCTCCCCAGATTTTCTTCTTTTGTAATTATTTTGTGTCTGTGGCAATCACATCTTTTACACTAAACATCGATTTGCAATTCTACCTCTAAGCACTCGTTTTTATCCTGTTAGCAGTAACTGATAAGATGATTGTGCAGGAGATCCTAGATTTAGGAGGCTACTTTGCAGGCCTAAAAAGCATTTCTTTTTATTCTGCATTTGTAGGAAGGAGTAGGGTGAAGAAGCATTGTTTCACAATATTTTTTTACATTAAATCTTTGACATTTTACTGCTCTAGTAATGCCATATATTCTCAAATGCCTAATGAATGTTCATTAAAAGTATATTCTGTTTTCCAGAGAACCCTTTTATCTTACTAAACAATTCTTCATCTCATTTCTGGGCATAGGAGGTCTTGTCACATTGATGAAAGAAGCACCAATGATGGATGATAGAAATGCCACTCCATAATTATTTGCATCTTTCTTTTCCCATTAAATGAAAGAAAAGTCTCATGGAAAAATTTGAGTGCAGCTGCAACTGCCACATGTGATATATGTCAAAATTGATAAGTTGACAGTTTTACCAATCCTCCTAACAGTTTGAACAGAACAACTAGGGAAAGGCTCTGTTTTCTTATGAATTACTGTTACGCTTGTGATGTAAAATGCATTAACTCTCATCTCTTTTATTGATATTTAAGCTAAGGGCAGTGTCAGAAGTTACTGCTTAGCTTTTTAGCTTTAGAAGTCACTACTTTTCCAGCTACCACACTTTAAGTTAATTTGCTTGAATTTGCATTCTAGAGCATACATAGTCATTTTCCACATCTTTTTGCCGTAGGGGCACAGACTGAATGTTGTTAGTTAACATGTCCTTCCCTTCTTCCCCTAAGCATTTTACCACGTGGCTGAGATGAATATCCTCTCTGTGATAAACAGTTCCAACCATTCAGTGGGTACCTGGTAAATTCTTTGGTGTTAGCAGCTCTACTGTGCTCTGCCATGTGCTCTGCCTGAAGGTTAGCTGACTGTGAATTCTACTGATTACTCGGGTTTTACAGAGTTTGTTAACAAGGATGATGTATCTCCTACAGGCTGTAATTTCCCCCACCACTGTCAACATTTTGAATTGTTTTCTAAATTGCAGAAAAATGTGTTGTTGATTAATAATTAAACATTTTCTGGTAGAACATTTGTTCACCCATGAGATGCTCAGTTCTTGGAAATATGCGAGTTTCTATAGCTCAAATATTGATTGAAATTGTTTAGGAGAAATGAAGATAAATGTCACAGGTATTGTAAACTGCATGGGGAATTGCAGGCAGGCAAAATGAAACTTGCAGATTACATACTTGATTGAGATGCTGGAGGCTCTTTTTTAAGTTATTATGCTGTATCATTCTTCCATTTAGTGTAATTTATATTCTATCTCTTGAACCTGTGCAGATAGATTTATTAAAATATTGTATCTATTCTGAAATAGGTACACATTTATCTGCAGTAAAACTGCATTTTCCAAATACTAGCCAAAGTACTTAATATAAGTGACATATTTATTTCATTTTTGTTTGCACAAAACCTATGCCGTTTTCAGTATTCTTGTAGTAATGACAAACTTGAATCTTTTTAAAATAATTCCTTTCTTAACTGTTAAAAGAAGCCCATTTTTAAAAATTACTCTGTGCAGAGATTTTGCAACACAGAAGTGGAGAGGAGTCAGTAATTCCAAATGTGGCCCTAATTGTGTTAAGCAGTATAAATTTTTGGAGAGATGAGTCAGTAATAACTAACATTTTAATTTATGTTAACTGAATAACTTGTGCTAAGATGGTGATACATATACACTCTTTTAAGATACCTAAAAATGAAAGCAATAAGTCATCTCTTTCTGGTTGAGGTTTCGAATGGACAGATATGTACAGGATTCAGAATATTAAAAAAGAACACTATTAATTACCTTATAGCCTGTGGTGAAAATATATTCCAGTAAATGTAGTCAGTGAAGACTCATGATCTGTAGTAGAATAGCTAATAATGTTGATGTTGTATATAATAATAGACACTTAATAAAGTACATGGAAAGTACATTAGGGACCCTGATAACTCAGTGAGTTACATAATCACTACTAGCAAAAGTAGAAAATTTGCTATTCATTGAATCATGAAGCTTGCTTCTTTAGATATATTAGAATTTCTAGACTGAAAAGGGAAGATATACACACAGCAATTGCCCCTTCTCTTTATTTGCAAGACCAGTCAGAATCACAGTACATGAGATAATTCACTACTAAGCTTTCTGATTCTCATCAGTGTTATTGCATATGCACATCAGAAAGAGAAGGATCCGTCCTTTAATTTTGCCATCCATGTTCTTGCATGTAGAAACAAAGACACATCCACCCTTTAGTTTCACAAGAAAAAGATTTAATACATTTTCTTAGAACTAAGAATACTGAATGTACCAAATTTGCCAATCCCCATCCATTCCACTATATAAGAAAAAGCTATAGCGCTAAAAACTTGTTCTGCCTTTAAAATATTCATAGCTGCCAGTAACTATTATGCTTTGGCTGGAAATACAGCAGAGTAGCATCTTCACTAGCATCATATTTGTCTAGTGTCTCTAGTTGTTTTCACGATATCAAAGTAATCTTTACAAACCTTTTGCTGATCTTCTTCGAACTCATGACCTGATGTGAAAACAGTGTTCCAATTCAATATCTCTGTAGTTCTATTACCCTTTCAAGTCCTTCTTAACTGTATTTTAAGATAGATCTACACTCTTTTTTATAATGCCTGCAAAGTTATGATTTAAAACAATGCAAATTTTACGTTAGCAGAAGTTCTGAACAACATAGTGGAAGATCAAAGATCTGAGGAGATGCTTTATGAAGTTAAAGAAAATTGTGAACTGAATCTAATTGCTAAATTGACTCATATGCAGTATAAATCATCTCCTCGGGGGTCTGCTGAGTCCGATGCAATCCAAGCTACTGCGAATTCTGGACCATAGATAGCTCACTATAACTTCCTGAAGGGAGGTTGTGGTGAGCTGGGGGTCGGCCTCTTCTCTAGTGTCATTAGTTATCACTATAGGACTAGAGGGAATGGTTTCAAGCTGCGGCAGAAGAGATTCAGGCTGGACATTAGGAAATATTACTTCTCAGAAAGGGTGGTCAGGCATAGGAATGGACTGCCCAGGGAGGTGGTGGAGTCACCGACCTTGGGGGTGTTCAAGGAACAATTGGATGTTGTGTTGAGGGACATGGTTTAGTGGGAGCTATTGGTGATAGGTGAACGGTTGGACTGGATGATCTTGTAGGTCTTTTCCAACCTCGGTGATTCTATGATTCTATGATAGATCTGGAATGAAGCTAGAGAGGTTAAGCAGTCCATATAGCTGGCTAGAACAGAATCAACTACACCTGTATGGTTTTACAAGCATAATTTTCCCACCTACCAAAACAGAGCATTTTACAATTTTACAAATTTTACTATAGCAGTACATTATTTTAATGAGGGACTGCTTTAATATAAGTTCCTCTTGTCCCATATACCCTGAGATCATAAATGCCCTACTGCAGGAGACAAATTTGTTTAGGGAAGAAGTACATCAACATAGACACTATCTATCTGCGCCCTTCTCTGGCATCCATACCAGTTAGAGTTTACAAGCTGAATTCTGCAGTCCCTTAAAGGGCTGTCCTTTTGCTATCTGCTTTTGTATCTGTTATCTGTGTATTTTTCTCATCCTTTTTATAATGTGCAGCTACTCTCTGCTCTTCGATCTTGTTGCAGCAAACCCTAGAAGGTCACTGCCTGTTTTGTAAAGAAGTACTTATTTTTATTTGTCTTAAATGTACCCTGCCTCAGTCCATTTGCCTAGCTTGCCTTACAATGTTGACTTGGGTTCAACTTTCAGTCACCAAATCCCTCTCTAAAGACCCACTGTCACAACAAATTGCACCCTATTCTATATGTACAGGTGATTATAGCTACCTAGTAACTCTAGCTACCTGCACAGTCTTGCTCTCTGTAAATTCCAATGTACTTGTGATCCCTCTCAATTTCCTACTTTATTCAAATTTAATGTACATCATCAATGTGTTGCCTAGCAAATAATAGAGCAGAATCTTTCTGAGTCCAACTCCCTACAGCTTTCCATTTTGATTGTAAACCATGTGTGACTTGCTTTTGACCTCTTTTAATGTTTTGTTTCCACACCCTAGAAGTTTCACTAACAAATGCATTTTTTCAGGAAGTCACCCTGAAACAGTTGTAAAAGCTTTAGTTAAGATTTATGGCTTCAATGCTATCTCCAAAAACTGTTGTTCTATAGTAGAGGTGGATAGCTTGGCTTGATCTAAATTGTCTACTTTTATGTTAATTATCACACAGTTCTTTCAGTTTTCCAATTGTTTGTTCCAGAATTTTCACAGGATTCAGCAAATTTGATGACATCTCTCTGGCTTCTCTTTAATGTTTTTCTCTCTTTCTTGCACATCTCCAACCATATAAATGCTCTTACAAAGGACTATTAACAACCTTGAGGTTGCTTTTGACAGCTAGTTCCTTAATTACCCTAGCATGAAACCTAGATGATGTTAAAAATGAATTTATTCATTTCATCTCTATTTCTTCTTATCACCAAATTTTATGTTGAGAATTTATCCATGTTCCTGTTGATATACTCTGCTAGATGTGACCTAACATTTTACTTTTATAATAAAAATTAATGTGAAAAAGGTGTTAAAGATCATGGCCTTCTTAGACCAAATGACAATAGTTTCTCTTATCTGATGGACACTAGATTAATTGTTTCCCTTTCTTGCTACTAGCATATTTTTAACAACAAAAAAAGTTATTCTTTTCAAAATAAAGACATGCAGTGCATTTGATAAGACTCTTGAAGTACTTAAGCATAAAGAATCACAATGGGAAAGTGGAAAATTATTGTTACTGAGAATTTTTTTTTATCTATCATCTCATCACTTACCATTTCATACCTTAGCCATTTAATTTTTTTTTTTTTTGAGCTTCTATTCTTTTTCTTTCCCTCTTGTCCTTGATGGTTAGATAATTCTTGATTTCTAGCTCTTAGTTTTTGTATTTCATATCTAAGAGAGCTTGTGATTTACCTAAATTGAACAAAGGCAGAATTTTGCCTTTAGAAGAGTGTCGTCTATCTTCACCCTATTTTAAAGATATGCTTTGTCCAGAGAGCACAGTCTGTATGGGAATTTCCAGTTCTAAGTTGCTCCATTTTTTTCCCTCCTTGTCTTGTTTTCTAATACTTAGATACAGGATCATTGTGTTATGTATTTTTGTGAGCTAAGTATGTGGATTCTATTCAATCAAATAATTACATATTTATACTTTTATTTAGTTGCCCAGGCTCACAAATGAGAAAAAAAATGTATATTTCTTATAATTGCCAGATTGCTTTTTTTGATTGGCACCTTGGTCTTGGTGTGTTCACATTATGAGAAGTTAAGGCACTTACGAATGTGTAGACTGTTTATTTTCTTGGAAGAAATATCACACCATTTTTCAGTAGAAGTTGTCCTGAATAAACCCTGACATCAGCAGATTCAGGTAGCTCAAACTGTAATAGAGTGTTGTCATAGTGTTGTCATAGAGACAATAAGCATAAAGGAAGGACATTGAATTAGCTGCTAGCGAATAGCAATTTCCCACTTTTTTCACTCTTTTCAGGTGCGTGGAGGACTTGCTCAAATGCATTCTTATGTCTCTGTTAGCTGCTACCCCATTGCATATCTGCTGATTTAGCAATAACTTTCCCATAACAGACGTAAGACTAGAATAGGGCAGTGGCAGAGAAAATTGTCCTCTGTTTTTACATAGAACCACAAATCATTCTCTGAATACAAGATTGGCATTATTGTCTTCATGTAACCAATTTATTTTCCATATTAATAGAAATAAATCTGAACTAAAAACCGAATAAAAAAGAGAGTGAAGTTATCTCACAAATGCTAAACAGGAATATCTTATGATGGAAAGTTCCATCCTATAAATAGAAATATATGCACAAATTATTCTTTATAGTTATGTCACTTTTGTTTCAGTTTTCAAAATAAAGACATGCAGTGCATTTGATAAAACTCTTGGAGTACTTAAGCGTAAAGAAGCACAATGGGAAAATGGAAAATTATTGTTACTGAGATTTTCTTCTAGTCTGGAGTATACAGAAAGCAAGGAAACTTCAAATACCATGGTGCTTTTTAATCTGTTCTCTTTTTTCAATACATTTGATTTTTAGAAGTTCTTCCAAAGCATCAATGACCAGGTATCAAATAATGAAATGCCTGCTCCTTTTGAAAAATTTAAATAGCATCATCTATGTCACAATCTAGTTGTACAAAAATTCAGTGTACGACCTAACTGTAAGTTCATAAAGATTTTTAGAAGGTAAAGCAGTAAGTCAGCATAGTAAACTGTAAGCATCAAGAGGAAAACCCAAATCAATTATAGCTGTAGAAGTTTCTATATGCAATCCTCTAAAAAGGCCTGTCTGAATTTGGATGTGGAAAAGTAGACAGACGTACTGTCATCTCAGATGTTTTGTCTTGTTTTGAGTGGAAGTCTGAGAGGAAGGAGATGAGCTTTTTGGTTAGGACAAAGACTGATCTAGCAAAGAGCATATAGTTGCACAGTGAATTTTTGTGCTTCTTCTATAAGAATCTGCAATTGCTGCAGCATATGTAAGTCAATATTGTGATATCACAAGTGAATATTGTGATATTTGAAATAAGACTAAGAAAAATTCTTGAAGACTTACAGAATATGATGAAAAAAATGCAAAATATTTGAAAAATTGTCAGAAATACACCTAGTCATTTCTGTAAGCAAGTCCAGTAGGGATTTGCTTTTAAATAAGAAATTGTCTGAACTATCTGAATGAGAATGAACATCATTGCCAAAAGAATTCTACAAAAGTGAACATTAGTTTGCAAATATATCTGTGTTTCTCTGAAATGTCTCCCTTCCTCTTGCTGAAGGCTATATTACACTGGATTATTTCCAGTGCGCTGTCTTCTTAGATTTGCCCATCAGCTTTACTATTGTTATTCTTGCAACTCTTTCTGATACCTCTTGTGCCAAGATTTCAGTGCAGATCAGCTGTGTGGCTTCAGAGGTTTCCCCTCTAGTGATTTTTAACTGGCACAAGTGGTGTGATTTTTAATTCTTTGAAGCCTGAATGTGATTCTGCTGGAATCAGTTGTTCCAATTATTCACTCTTGGATATTTCATTTCTCTTATGATGTCCTGTATTCTGATTTCTATAAGTGAAACACTGACTGGCATTTTACATGATGGCATCTTTCTCCACAGAATGTTACTAACTTGTTTTGAAAGGCACTCCAGAGGGTCTTTAGCCCAGCTATCTCAAAGCAAGACCAGCTGTGAGATCAAGTTGCTTGGCATTTTGGTCTCTCTCCGCTCATTAACACCAGTATTTTTTGTAGGTCTCAGTATTATTTTATCATTCTTATTTTCCAGGAAATCTTAATGTCATTTTTGGCTTCCAGATTTCAGTATGCAGTATAATAGTCTGCAGCACTCCTGCTATTCCTTAGCTAGTTCATAGATTACAGATGGAGTGATAGCTTACACTGCACAGTTTACTACTTGTTTGATCAATTAAGGCACTTGATGTCTGTGAGTAATACCAGCACCTGGATTGCTTTGCTTGTGCGTAATGGGGAAATTGCAAGGTGCCATGGTAGAGTGACTGATTGTTTGAAATGCATGTGACTATTCAAAAGTGTAAAATGAGACACATGAATCAAAATGAGTCACGTGGACAAGCACAAAAAATCTCCTGAAGTGTTCTACCTTATAGAAAGGTATGGGGAAGCTATGGGGAAGACATTTGCAACTGTTTTTCCACTGAAAAAGTTTTGCATATTTAATAAATGACTATTGCAACCATGATTGAAACGGATTGCTGGACTTTTTCATAAGTGAGAGGTGACTGACATACTGCTCTCACAGGAAGGGAAAAGAGGAAGAAAACCGACTGCCTAACCCACAGCTAGAGACAAGGGTCATGTCTTTACAACTGAGGGTGTGTAGTCCATAACACATACAGGAGACCGGCCCATTAAGTCAAGAGAAAGTCAGTGGTGGGACTGTTCCTCTCCCGCTCAGTGGCCTTTGATTTCTTGACAGCTGAGAAAACAAATGAACATTCTGAAATCTTTCCTGATTTCACAGGACGGACAAAACTGCCTTCCACTCAATTTTTCACCATGCAGCCGTGAAAGCTTGAAGAAAATGTTAGTATTTTGCCTTCTTTTGTTGCTGTATTTGTTTTAGTTTTGTTGTTTTTTGTTGTTGTTGTTTTAAATTTTCCTTCTTCATTTGAGACTGACTCCTTCATACAACCCAGTTTTTAATTCCAGTCTATGCCACAAACTCTTTAAAATTTGTCTCCTTGAGGAAAGTGCTGTGCAATGCTTGCAGATTGCAAAGTGGCACATCTGTCACTATGAAAACTGTGTGGCAAAGTGGCATAAGAAAGCCATAGCATAATGTGATTTTTTTAAATGGCAAAACTAAAGCAAAGAAAGGGAGGGGAATTTTCAAACTAAACATGGCACGATCTAATCCTGCTTGCACACAAGGTTTAATTTTCAGGTGTCTGATGTAACAATTCAGTTATGACAGTAATGGGAAAATAATATATTTCTTTATTGTCCTCTACTAACATAACTTACAGTCTCTGAAGGATACATTAACTCCTTCCCTTTTAAAATGTGCTTTTCCCAATTGTAAAGGCTCTCCCCAGATCACTCGATATATGATTGATATAAATTTCGTTTAGTGGCATCACAGGGAGTGAACCTGTTAGAACTGAAACAAACTCATTCAATCTCTCTCCACAAGTGATGTTTCTTGAGAGCTTATATCAAAATGGAAACTGACACCTCATCTCTTTGTCTTCCCTAATCCAATCCTTTTCTCCTTTCACCATAGGCTGCTGTTCGGGGGAAATTACATTTTGCTGTATATTCGATGTCTCGTGAAGCTGGACTGCAGGTAAAGAGGTAGTTGAAAGTTGAGGAGTAGAGGCTCAGTTTCACCTTCATAAAAAGGCAAAGTGACATTTGCTTGTTTCAAATTGAGCACGGTAGAAGCTGCATAAGGGCAAATAAAAGCAGAACTCAGGTTTAGCTGCTTTCAATTTTTGCTGCCTAGAAGTTGAGATCTTGGTAAAAATGATGAAAATGTATAAAAGAAGAAACTTTCCTTTGCAGATTTGAAGAAGCAGAAGCTAGTGGGACCTCCTCTAGTTGCGTTTTCTCCTTTACAAGCAGATTTTTCTATATTCCTGCTTGTTCCTGTACCCAGATTTAGCTCCCCAAAATATGTCTCTGAAGTTACCACTATGAATTGACAAACATTAAATACAGAAATTTTACACTAGTGTATTTTTTATTTAATGTGAAGAAATAAGTACATAAATAGGCAGCTTGCATCAACCTCCCATATCTGAAGTGCCTTAGTTACGTACATAGTCACTGTCATCAGTGGGGAGGAAGAGATTCCGGATGAAGAGCATCTAGTCCTCTTATTATTTGAAATACTTTTGCAGAGCTGTCTACATTTATAGATCAGAGATAAGAGACTAGTTTCAGTAGCAACGCTCAAGATGTGTATAGTATGAATTTGTACCACAGTGCAGAACCAAGTGCAGAACTGTAATTACAGAGGGTAGGAAAGGGAGAACCTTCGTTTTAATGATGTTGACTCTTGTGGATTTGAGAACAAATAACTTATTGAATGTCTGCATATGTCTGAATCTCAGAAGACTGGGTTCTGAGAAAAGTGGTGCGGACTGTGTATGTGACAAAGGCTTGGGCTGCCAAATCAGACAGGTGTCTGATGTTGCATCCTTCGAAAAGTGACTTCAGTAGGGCAGATTATAGTGTAAAGCTGAGGAGGCTGTGCAAATTTCAGTGTATTCCTTGATTCTTCACCACTGGTGAGGAACCTTCCTTTCATTTGCTGAACTAGAGACTGTGCAGAGAAGTGATATCACCCTTCTGTGTTACTAAGGGAAAAATAATTCTGTTCTCTTTAAAATGTCTGAATGAAAAGGGCGAGTTCTACTTGGTACAAAACCAAGCCCACAAATCCGTAGGATATCGCCCAGAGATTTAGGAAGGAAAAAATGAATGGCTCCACTGAAACTGCAGAAGTCTTTCTCAAACTGAAAAGATGAATGCCAGTTAGAGCAATATAATTAATATGAATAATCATTTTTAATAGTTTAATAGTTTAATGTTTTTCGTCTTCAGTATTGTCCATGTATGTTCATGTGTATTTTGATCTGTCGTATGGTGATTCTCCCTGCCTGCAGAGAAATGAGTTGGCTCATGATTTCTCTTGTATGCCCAAAGGGCCAGATTGCTGCAGTCTCTGTGAATGCTGAGCTCTATCTGGGGGGAGAATCTTCCCTTCTGTTGCTTTTTGCTTATTTTATGGACAGTTTCCCTGATCACTTCTCAGAGTGGTTTATTTTAAGGATGTTGCTTCCAACTATGCATAGTGTCCTATGCCTCCTCTCTCTCTCCAGTTTACTTAGAGAAGCACATCGTTCATTTTGGACAACTTGTACAGAGCATGGCAGGATGTAAACAGCATGCCATTCTGTACTGTTTTTTTTCCCCCTACTGGAACTGCTGTTAAGGGATATTCATTTTCTCCCCTCTATATGTAGCCTCACTGTTTTTTGTTGTGGGTTTTTTTTTTTTGTTTGTTTGTTTTTTTTTGTGAAATGCAAGAAACTTTCTCAAAGACTGATGTGAAAAACAGGTGGAAGTCAGATGCTGCCAAGATCACAAAGATATCTACAGACACAAGACATTGTTGCAACTCTGTGTGTTTTCCTTAAAGTTTTCTACAATATTTTCTTTAGTTAAACTTTCACTGTAAAGCACACTGAATTTGGGTTCAATTATCCACACTACAGTGAACAAGGATTCTTTTCAAAATCATATCAACTTTAAAAAGGGAATATGATCATGATAATGATCTATGTAGTGAGAGAAAAATCTAAATACTACTGGTCTTTCATTAACTCTCAGCATTACTCTCTTTAATTTCCTGATCTTGATTCTTTTATTTTTTTGGACAAGGCACAAATTGATTAGTCATTGTTAATTTTTTTGTTAATAACTAAAAAACACATCAGAAACCAGAAGTATGCATGTGAGCTAGTTGTTAGGAAATCTGAATTCTAGTATAGAACATACAACCATGCAGTTATTGACAAGAAGAAGGTACACCCATTTGCTGCAGCAAAAGCCACAAGAAGTTTTGTATTAGAGATGCTATAAAGTACAGAAATCAGTATCACTGACATTATATTTAGAATACTTTTCTGGGGAAAAAGAAGAGAAAGAAGAGGGAGAAAAACCATTGAAAAGTAGGTGCATGGTTTCCTGAGAATGTCTTGTTTGGTTTGGAAAAACTAATCTTTGTCTTTACAGGCAGTGTTTGTCAACAAATCTTTTGAGTAAATTGCAATCCTTTTGAGTATATTCAGGAATAGAACAGAATACATGCGCTTAAGAAATGATGGCAAAGGTTGATGTCATTAATTGCCTTTTATCTACCTCATATTATCATCTGATGAAAACTGGATAGAAAACTGTTGACATTGTCAATTGCTCAGACTACTTAATTTCCATATACTGCACCAGATACATCTAGCATCTTAGAAACATACAAGTAAGTGTTCCGTTGACTCATTTCCAGGGTTCTCTGACTCTTATATGGACAGTGAAAGCAAGGCAGATGGTTCAGCCTTTTAGAGCATGTGTGTACTGCGGCTGTAACTGATGGTGTTTTCTATAAATGAGGCCACGCTGTCTTAAGCATGTCATAAGCATCAAGTATAAAGATGATATTTTCCATAAGATCATACTTTTAAAAATAGTTTATTTGGAGAAGACACAAAACAGGATTTATAACTCTCCCCTAAATTCTTTCACAGCTAAGTTCTTTGTATTTATTAAGGCAATAACAGGACAATGAGTAGGCAAAGTATATAATTATGAGGCTCATTTTAGAGGTGTGCGTGCTTAATCAATGAAGTAAGTAATTTTTGAATATTATAGAATAGATGAGGTTTAAACCTGGTAATTCCAAATCCTGTAGTATAGTACTGGATATAGTTTCTGAATTATTATTATTCTAAACCCATATTCTAAAGTGAGCTTTGCCTGTTCAGTGACTACAGAAAAAAAATCTGATTCACAGCCCATTATGTTTTAAATTGACTATTGTGTTCTGAATTTAATTGACAGAGAGGGATAGTTCACAATATTGCTGAAAGACCACAACAGCATAGGAGTTTCTGTTATCCTCTGTGAAATACTGCTACTTCGCATTGGAATGTCACGCTTAATTCTGTTTTTCCAAACTTCAGTCAGAATTGATTTCATCCTTACTCCTTGCCAAATCATGTGCAGATTACAAGCATATGCAGCAACAGAGTGAATTACAGCTTTTTCAAAATAGATTTCTGATGATGAACTATCACAGAGGCTAGTAAATTCTCTCTCACTGTTTGACAGTGACTCTCTAAAGAAATGCCGTGATCATAAGAAATTTTAACTGTCAGCACCAGGTGTGAGATATAGAAAAAAAAAAGAAATCTGTTGCTACTTTTGAAATATTTGCTCCTTTCAATAGCTATGTAAGCTTTCTGAACAAATAAAGCCTAGCTTCACCACATCGTTTTCATTAACTTTGAAACAAAGCATATTCAGAATATTAATGTTCAAAATATATGTTCAGTATATTTGATAAATGCTGCATATTCAGAATGGAGTTGACAATGAAGTTAGAAACACCTTGGTTTCTCATATCCACAAAGAATTGTATGCTGCAAGCTAGCCCAGAATACTCTTTAGGAACTTACCGAAAGCCACTAATTTATATTTTCAAAGGTAAAACAGTGTGAGGAGAAAGCCGGGAAAACAACCATAAGATTTCTAAGATTTCTAATTTGATGAAGGGATGCTGTGTTTTTATGCATCATTTTCCATGAAGGAATAGCATTCTGCTTTTTTTTTTTCTTTTTTTTTCTTTTTTTTTTTTGAGCCTATTTATGTAAAACTGAATTCAATTTGATTCAGGATAGAGCTCTTTTCATTTTTTTCTAGGTTGTGGTGGTTAGCTCTTAAATCCGTGTTGCTTTTTTTAGTCATAGAACCACAGAATGGCTTAGGTTAACGGGGACATTAAAGATCATCTGGTTCCAACCCTTCTGCCATGGACAGTGTTGCCAGTCACTAAATCAGGCTGCCCGGGGCCCCATCCAACTTGCCTTGAACACCTTCAGAGATGGGTCATCCCCAGCCTCTCTGGGCAGCCTGCACCAGCCCTCATTGACCTCTGAGTAAAAAATTTCTTCCTAACATCTAATCTAAATCTTTTGGCTTAAGACCATTCCCCTTGTCCTGTCACTATCAGACCGTGTAAAAAGTCAGTCCACCTCCTGCTTCCTTCAAGTTCCCTTCAAGCATTGGGAGTCTGCAATGAGGTCTCCCTGCAGCCTACTCTAAACAGTCCCAGCTCCCTCCCTTTCTTCATAGGAGAGGTGATTCAGCCCTCTGGTTATCTTCGTGACCCTCCTCTGAACTTGTTCCAACAGCTCCGCATCCTTCTTGTTCTAGAGGCCTCTGTGCCTGGATGCAGTGCTCCAAATGCTTGCAAGGGCAGAGTAGAGGGGGACAATCACCCCCTCACCCTGCTGACACCCCTCTTTTGAGGCAGCCCAGGATACTGTTGGCCTTAGTGGTACTGCAAAAGTACATTGGTGGCTCATGTCCAGTTTTTCATCCACCAGAACCCCCAAGTCCTTCTCTGCAGGGCTGCTCTCAGAGTTCTTCCCCCAGTTTGTACTCATATTTGGGACTGACAGAACCCAAGTGCAACAGTTTGCACTTGGCTCTCTTTAATCCAAATTAGATTTTCATGTGCTTCCACCTGGACAAAGAGCCATTGACTGCAACCCTCTGGTTGTGACCTTGCAACCAATTTCTTGTTCACCAAATAGTCCAGCTTTCAAATCCATATCTCTCCGATTTAGAGATCAGGATGCAATGGTGGACCATGTCAGAGGCCTAGCACAAGTCCAGGTATATTACATCGGTCGTCCTTCCTTTGTTCACTGATGTTTTCACTCCATCATAGAAGCCCACCAGTCTGGTCAGGCATGATCTGCCCTTGGTGAAGCCATGCTGGCTGTCTTGGAGATGATCCTTTTCATCTCGCATGTGCCTTAACATCTCTTTATGGAGGATCCACTCCATGATCTTCCTAGGCACAGATGTGAGGCTCACCAGCCTGTAGTTCCGTTTTCCTTTCTCCCTTTCATGAATATGGGAGTGATTTTCCCTTAGTATCACTCACTGGTGAGACTGCTGACTTCTGTTTATCTTGCACTGTGAAAGGCATCTTCTTTCTGCAGTTCACATCTACAATGTTTTGCTGTTGCGGCATATACAATTTAGTAAGTTTGCCCTCCTTCTTGTTTTTATTAGTTTGACTTCTTGCTGCACAGTTTTCTATTTTGTGAAATAGTTTTGTTTGCATCTGATTTCCTCCAAATCATTTCTTGTCGCTTAGTGTAAATGGGAAAATAAGGCTTACGTTCAACAGGATACTCATCCAGATGGTGTAAGGAACATCACAGTTCCATCAGCAGTTGCCCAGATAATGTTTGGTTTCTTTATTGTTTCTTTTAGCACTTATCAATACTTTTCCTGAACCTGTGATTCCATGATTATTAATACTAAATCTGTGCTGGACCATTCAGCTGTACATGGTAAATATTTGTTTTTACTTTTATTTTTGGTTAAATAAAGAATGATACCTCTGTATTTTTCTTTTGTTTCAAATCATTGCAAGAAAATGGGAAATATCTGATATGGTGTGAAATCAGTTGTTGGTGCCAAAAAGCAATAATGATCCCATACAGGAACAACTTGCATGAAGTTTAGCCATCAAAAGTTTTTGAGCTTCTGACAAGAGTTAATAATCAACTTGTGTAATGCAGCGAAATAATGCAACAGCATCTGGCCTTTTGAAGTGAATTCAGGGGTTAGATCCTTTATAAATCAGCATTTCATTTATAAAGATAACGCTGATTAAGGCTAAGGTAGTCATTGGTATCTCTATGTCTTCTGTAATTCCATCTAAATGTAGTAAGTTGAGTTCTGGCCACTTTCAGTTCTTCTCTCAGGAGACAGTAACAGTAACAGCCACAGAAATGCAGGTCACAAGACTTTGTTTTTATACACCACATTTATTAGTGTTTTAGAGGAGAGAGCAAAAGACTTAGTACAGCAGCAACACAGCCACACACTGTATCGATTGGAGCATTATCTATTGCATTTAAGAAAGTTTATATTCCAGAATGTGCTGTAGTTTATCATTAAAGAAATAAATCTACAATTAATAGGTCAGTGATTCCTGGTAAGGAGTATAGGAATATAGTCCTCTAAAGTAAAAAGTTCTGCTAAAGATAATTTCCAAATCACAAGTCATAAGATGATGTATTACTATTATTTTTCTGCAGTGACATGGAAAACAAAAGCTGATGGAAGATCACTGTATTGTGACTTTAATTTCTTCTCCAAAGGAATGGCTATATGTTAGAATCTGCTTAGAATCAGGGTTTTAATTTGTCTTTTGATTAGAATGACTTAACTGAAATACAGTGAAAATAAAGAGTAAAAATCTTAGAGGAAATAGTTAAAGGAATTGTGAAACATTTAAGAAGGTAAAAAATGCTCAGAGGAATATTCTGCTGAGTCAGCATGTTATTGAAAAAACCATTGTGTGCATTCTGTTCTAGATGAATGTAATAACATAATTGCTATTTATTATGAGAAATCTCATAACCAGAATTGTTGATCTATTATGCCATCGACACACGCAAATAAGGATAAGGCCTGTCTAAACTACCACAACTTCATTTATTATGCTTTTAAGATATTCTTCAGTATGCATGCAGGAGAGGGCCTTTTTGTTTGCTTGTTTTTCCTTTTTTTTTGTTTTTGTTTTTGTTTTTGTTTGTTTTATTTTCCTGTTTGTGCAATTTCAATTTGAAAAAGACCTTCCTATCTCTGAAATGTGTAAGTGTGGAGACATTATAACAACTCTACAGACTTTGGATTTTCAGCTGTAACTGCAGCAAAGCTCTCTGGTTTCCAGAACTTGCCAGAAGCAGAAAGAATAAAGGTCATATCTAGTTCTTATAACTCTCATCATCATTTTTCTATGTCAAGGACATATTTATTTATGTGCTCCATGTTTTTCTCTTCTCTTTCATTTCACAAAACAGCCATTTCATTTTCAAAGAGATATCTCAGAAAAAATCAGAATGTCTGCTTTAAGTTGACCTACACAGTTTATGAATCAGAATCACCCAAGTAATCAAGAAGAGAGAGAAATGTATACACTGAAGAAAGAACTCAAGTAGGATCTAGCTAATACAATCAGCTGTTACAAAACAAAGAGCGGGCATTATTTTTCTAGTACTGCAGACCACAAAGCTAAGCAAGACCACTAAAGAAATGAGTTGTTTATATTCATCCAGAAAGTCAGTGACAGAACTAACTGAATTTCAGTTCTTTCAGGTGTCTTGTGTTTGAAATAGTGTTGATTTTAAAGCAAAAAAATGTTCACTGAATAAATAGGTTTCCTGGAAAATTCTCAAGACCAGGGAATCTCATTTTGTTTCCTGGTTTTGCTGCTGCACAAAATCTTCTTCAAGCATTAGGCTTATTCACTCTGTGAATTTTATTTTTCCTCACTTAGTAGGTTGCTGCACCCCACTTCTGCAGAAAGTGGTGCACAAGTGTTCTCTATTGTGTGAAATCTGCCAATGAACATATCCTAGTTTGAAGGAATTCCTGCTAACCCCACGAGTCTATATCTCCCTCTAAGACTCCTCGTCCCCTTTTTCTCATGACCTGCATAACTGTGCCTTTAAGTGACCTTTGTGGGAGCATAGCTTTGCAATTAGGCTCTTCTCTGCTGGGAATATGTCTTCCTTCTACATGGTCTGTTTCTTTGGATGGGCCAGGCTGGAGGGCTGGAGTCTGCGCAACTGACAGATTGGGCTGTAATTGGCCCCTGCTGGGGTCACTGGTGCTACCAGCACAGCTAAGGGTTCAGTGCTGTAGGACTGACTGACTGCCTCATCCTTAAGAGGAGTGTCAGAGACAGGTCTGAGACCTACCATTCCCAGCCCCTCAATTCAGAGTGCTGCTTCTGAACACAGAAACAAATGGTGTCTTTAGTGTCTGCCTCCATTCAGCCTGCTGCTACTGAAATGATAGCAGCACCATTGAGTTCAAAGTGCTTTCTGTGGACCTGTGAAGACCTTTTGCGGAATGGGTTGACTCTGGCTGCAGGCAATTTGCCCTTCTTTCAGTACCCATTTACACTCTAACACCCCTTACAGTGTTCCCTGACACTACAGCTAGAACTACGCTTGGCGGATAATCTGGTTTTGAGAGAGCACTGTGTCTGTAATAGGCATCTGATGGGAGGGCAGCAGGTCAAATATTTAAGTTTTGTGTGGTTAGAAACACAAAATGAGCCAAACTTCAAGATTCTCATTTAGAAGAACCTCTGGAAATTAACTTTGGCAGTGTGTCATTCTCCTAGAGTAATCAGTGGCAGTAATAATGTTGCTGGATGACAGTAATAATAATGTTAGCTGTATGAATTTAAAATGAAGTAGTCATGATTTTTTTTCAGGAAGACTTAATGCCTAATAATTCAATTCACTCTCATCAAAAAATGAGATAATTATCTCTAATTCTCTCCTCTGGGGCTGTGATTTTGTTATCGTATAGACACTATGTATTCTTAAAGCAAGCCATTGTTAAGTACTAATCAGATCACACATGACAGGTTCCAGACAGTCTAATCAAAAACTAGCTCTTAAGACAGAAATCTGAAATAATTTAGACAATTTATTTAATTGCTTGTGAGTTAATTAATCAAATGCCTTTCCCAAGGTAGTGATTATTTTAGTCAATATTCCTCTCTCATGTACACAGACACACATACACGATTTCATTTCTTTTACAAACCTCGATTTCTTCTGTGAGTACATTAATATAAAAAGGAAAAAGATTGTTTAGCATCTTTTTAAAAACTATTCTACATGCTTTTATTATTTTTGCTGAGAGTTAATTTTCTTTTTTCTACAAGATAGGAATTTTTAGTTAAATTATAACTCTTAAGTTACTTCCATTTTATACCATACTGTCTGTCTTGTGATATTTAAGTAATTAGAAATGAATGGATTAATTAAATATATAAAGAGCTTTCACATTCTTTATATTCTTAATACCTACTGATTCATTTGTAACAATTCTTTTTGGACCTCAAGTTTGCTGTTGGAATGATGTTTCTTACTGCAGTGTTAAGCATATGCCATAACATTAGGAATAATAGAATTAAACAACATTATGTGTTCTGCTATTAAGTGTTTAATGCATAGTCACATTCTTTATCTATCTATCTGCTATCGAGGCATACATCTTCTAAGGAGTGATTGATTTTTACCACTGATATCATGTTATGCTATTATCTTTTTTTAGGTCAACGTATTTAAAACCCTCTATTGCTTACAAAGGCAGGGGAAAGGGTTTTATGTGAAAATCTTCAATTTCTGTTGACTGCTTGAATAAAGTAATGCTTTTAATTGAGACTCTTGATCTCACACCTTATCTTTCATTGTTTCTTCACTCGATACTGTGGAACTTGCATGGTCATGGGATGTTCAAGTCACTATGGCCTTGTTTCGTGCTGGAAAGTTCTAAATGTTAACAGAAAGTTCAGTCCTCTTTTTTGGCTAACAGCAACAGCTACAAAAATGTCTTTCCTAAGTGAGAATGTTTGGAGAAAACATAATCCTTTCTGAAAGAAAATTGAGTATGTTTTTGAAATTTCCTTTTGATTCATCCCCATCTAATTTGTGAGAAAAAAAATCCTATAAAATTTCTAAGAGCACTTTGGGGTAGTTTGAGGTTATTAACTACATCTTGAATTTCACATATGGTCCCAGAGGTTGTCCTTATATGTACACAGTTTTTCTTACTCTTGTAGTTTTGTGTTTAAATGTATTTGTCGCTGTTATAGCCAGCAGCTGAAGTGTGTGTTTCTCTTTAAACAATGTGGAATCTGGATGCCTGAAACAAGACATTATGACACACTTCTTTAGTTGGTGATGAAAGATTGGCCCATGCAGAGTTGTTAATGTAAAGGTGATTTCAAAGTAGTAGATGGATTCATAGGCTCACAGAATTGCTGAAGTTGGAAAACAACTTTGAAGGTCATCTTGCCCAACCTGGTTCCCCAGTTCAAACAGGGTCAACCAGAGCATGTAGCACATAACTGATTTGGATTCTAAACAGCTGTTTTTGTTCCTGAAATATTTGATTGTTACAGAGTATTGCACTTTATCTTGAAAACAAAACAAAACAAAAAAAACCACTATGTATGTGTTTTGAATAGAAGTCTTTGCTGATTTTGTTGTGTGGTACCTTTCATCTTTGAACAAACATGGCTTGCTTTTATTTAGTGCTGCTTTTTGTTTAAGGAAAAATTGGTCATATTTCTTAGCATGGAGTTCTTTCATGTATCTCACAACATTTTCACGAACTTTAATAACTAGTTCTCCTCTGACAAATATGCTGTGCGAGGGATCAGTGTCTTGGTTACAACAATGTGTTTTCAGTTTAAGTTTTTTATTGTCCAAGCACCACAAAAATTGAAAGGCAGCTGTTTTTACTCTCTTTCTTCATGAGATTTAAGATATGTAAAGAAACCATACATTTTGCGGTATGAGTTCTGTGGGGTGGTTTGCACAAGAGGAAGCGCTGAAAGAAATGGGCTTTGCAGAACACTGAATCCCATACTCAGCTCTCTTGTGGATAATTCATTGCCTCTGCCAGCAGCGAGCCTTTTTCTTAGTAGTTCTGTGAGTAGCATTTTCAAAGCTGGTCAATTCTAATTTATATATGCACACATAACAACAGGTCTTCAGTTTCTATTTCAAGCCTTTCGACATCCCTAGGCAATGGAATTACTCTTTTTTTTTTTCCCCCTTTATTTTTGAAAAACGTTTTTGAATGACCTAATTCCATACTAAGAGTCATTGCTATTGTTGTATAAGTGGCTTTATATGTATTCAAGCATGCTCCAGAACCTTTTGATGGTTAGCTTATTATATTGATTGACAGTTAGACATAAGGAAAAGCATCTATCTGTGACCACTTTGTCAGGAGAAGAACTGTCTGTACTCAGCTGTCTAGGCGCATCTTGGCATTTTGGCACAACATCCAAATCACTAATGAATGAAGAGCAATTCTAATGAGCACAGTAGTATTGGTACTGACAGAGTATTTAATAACAAACAGAGGATCACAGAATCTCAACTGAAGAAGAAGGTTGTTGTCCCAAGAGTTTTATCTGCAAAAGTTTTCTCTTTTTTCCCTGTCTCACTGGCATTTCTTTTTATTTCAGAATCACTTGAGAAACAACCACAACATTAACTTTTTTTTTTTGTGGTTTTGTTAAATATTTAAGAATCTAGAAGGCTTTCAGTGTTGGTTTTTTTTTTGTTTTGTTTTGTAAGTCTTTTTTCCTTCTTTTTTTTTTTTTTTTTTTTTTTTTTTTTCCTTCAGTAACTATGAATCAATTAGAAACTGCTCTCAGAACCTTAGAATTTCAGCTAGGGTTTAAGTAGGTAATATAGTTCAGGATGGTTAGCAGTGCAGGGCAAGCAGGTTGAAAAGCAAGATTGTCGACATGAGGGTTTGAGCAGAACAGTAATTGAATATTTAAATCAAGGCCAAATAGAATTAAAAGCAGTACATGAATTGCATTGAGCAGTAAAATCAGAAAAAAGAACTCAATTTATTTATTTAAAAATCTTACATATGATGATCTCTTTATTAAATCTGCAGGACATCTTGAAGCACAGTGAATTCAAGATGATGTTATGAGCTATATACTTCCATCACTATTCATGTTAAAAATGGTATCCATCGTGAACATCAGAGATCTTACGACATCACGTAAGCTTGTTTTAAAACGTCATTCAGTGTTTACATCATTATGAAACTTAGTCTCATTCTTGTACAGTTCTATTTGATAAATCTGTGGCAGTTCAAAAAGCAAATAGCAGCAATCCAGAGACATACAGTGTTGACATACATAGGTCAGTTCATGTTACATTGCTTAACACCAATGAACCAAATTTTATGAGGCTAAGTGTGCATCTTCTGGATTAAAAAAAAACTTGTTTGATTTTTTATTCATCTTTAGGACAGAAACTATTCAAAAATGAAAGACCTTATTCTCTGCAGATGCAGTCTGGTCCACAGGACTGTACTTTCAGAAGTTGCCAACCAGGGTATTCAACATCTTCAGATGAAGTTTGAGCTTAATAATAGGCCATACTTTTAATGGTTCTTAATGTATTCATTTCCTAAATGGGAAGATGAGGCACTTGTGGATTATTTTTGGAGCCGCTTTTTCTGATTCCATTTTTTTTCCTGTTTTTCAATGGTTATGTAAAATTCTGCCATACACATATGCTGGGCATGTGAAGTAGTTTGAGGACATCCCAAAAGAGAACACTGAAAAACAGGAGATAAAAAGCAAGGATCCGAGGTAAAGATATAAATAAATATATATATATATATATATGTATACAAGCAGGGAGAAGAACTCCTTGAGAGTAGCCCTCCTGAGAAGGACTTAAGGGTCTTGGCTGATGAAAAACCTAACATGAGCCAGCAGTGTGCGCCTGCAGCCGGGAAGGCCAGCAGTATCCTGGGTTCTATCGGAAGAGCAGGGCCAGCAGGGACTGGGAGGTGATTGTCCTATTCTATTCTGCTCTCTTGAGGCCCCAGCTGGAGTACTGTGTCAAGGTCTGGGGCCCCCAGCACAGAAAAAAATGTGGAGCTTTGGGAGAGGGTCCAGAGGAGGGCCATGAAGATGATCCAAGGGATGGAGAACATGAAAGCAGGTAGGCTGAAGGAACTGGGCATTTTCAGCCTGGAAAAGAGAAGACTTCGGGGACACCTCATTGCAGCCTTCCAGTATATAAAGGCAGTGAGATGAGAGACATCGACTTTTTACATGTGTAGATAGTGATTGTTTCTCAACTAAAGGAAGGGAGATCTAGATTAGACGTAAGGGGGAAGTTTTTCACTGAGAATAGTGAGGAGTTGGAACAGGTTGCCCAGGGAGGCTGTGGGTGCCCTGTCCCTGGAGGTGTTAAAAGCAAGATTGAAGAGCAAGAAGAAAATGCACAGGCAGTGGAAACAGGGACAGGTTCCATGGGAGGAGTATAAGGAAGCTGCTAGGCTGCGTAGGGATGAAGTCAGGAAAGCCAAGACCCAGCTTGAACTGAATTTGGCAAGGGATGACAAAAAGAACAAGAAAGACTTCTATGAGTACCTCAATCAGAAAAGAAAAGTCCAGAAGGTCATACCTCCCCCCCAGTTAGTGACACGGGCAAGCTGGTAATAACATACAAGGAGAAAGCTGGGGTAATTAACAACTTTTTTTGCCTTGGTCTTCTCTGATAACTGCTCACCACACAGCCCTGAAACATTTGGTTTGGTAGGAGGGGACTGGGGAAGCAACGTCCCTCCCACTGTAAATAAATGACCACCTGAGGAACCTGAACATCCACAAGTCTATAGATCCTGATGAGATGCATTCCAGAATCCTAAGGGAATTAGCTGATGTAGTTGCCGAAACCCTCTCAGTGATATTTGAAAAGCCGTTTTTACATCAGAAGGAAATGATTATCTCAGATAAGGATGCCAATGATCTCCTATAGAGAGTAATGAAACCTCAGCTTCTTCTGTGCTAGTTTCGAACTCAAACTATCTATCATCTCCTTTGGTTTTTTTTTAATGAAATTAATTATTCAATCAAACTTTTTTTCTAAACAGGAGAACACTGAACTGTGAAATATTGGAGATAACTTACATAATCAAAAGGTAGTCATTAGTCCATTGGCCAAAGGATCACTGCTGTGGATCCCCTCATTACTCCCAGCTTCTATTCCTATTGAATTCCCTCTGGGAAAGCAGGACAGTTCCCTACATACTTTCACACTGACTTCGGTGGAGGTTTAATTGATATACTGTTTGAATATATGGGCATGTATATTTCGTTCTGAGACTACCAGGAAACTGTATTTGCATATTTTGAGAATATGTGTGTGGTAATGATAGAGAGCTTCCTGTATGAAAGGCTGGCCCACTTTTTATTTCAATATTACTCAGGCAATGCAGAGTTCTCCAGTGCAACAGAAGTGCAAGAAGAGCTTTTTTTTTTTTTTGCTTTTTTTTTTTTTTTTCTCCAGTCATTCGCCCTCTCTTTCCCCTTCTCCCCCCAAACTGTATGTATCCTGGACAGAAGAAGAAGCAACAAAAAGAATTAACTTCTGTTTCATTATGTAGATCTGTTTCATGTTAAAACTTTGTTATGTACAGTCTGTTCTTCATATTTTCATCACCTTCTGTGTGACACTAGTTTTTTTTAGTTTTTTGGTTTGGTTTGGTTTGGTTTTTTTTGCTAGAATTTTATATCCTTTACTCTCTCTGTCTTCAATTTATTTGTTTTCCTGTTGTTGTTGTTGGCACACATCGGATTTCAAGACAAGATTGCTTTTTATCCACAGAGCCAGTCTCTGCAGATTAATCCAAACACAAGAACATTTTGTGAAGCACCTGAAAAATTGAAATCTCAGAGTTTCAGAGGTGGGGTTTGGATGAATGCACATCTTCAGTGCTGTTGCTGCAACTGTTACAGTTGCATAGAAATACTTTTCCCATCAGAGTTTCAACATAGAAAGGCCACAAGGTTCACTTTGAATTGACACTGAGAAGTGTCTCTACTGAAAGATGCAGAGTGATACGTGTTTTGTAGGATCTTAATAAGATGCACCGAGCTTTGAATTTGAATGGGGGCTCTACTAGCTAAATAAAGAGAAACAAAACCACTCATCTGAATGTACTGGCAAAGGTACAGAAATCGCTATACATGTTCTTAAAAAAAAAAGAAAATGAAAGAAAGCTTGAAAGAGAGGGAGATAAAAAAAGATCTACCAATGAGAAGGGTATTTTAGTAAATATTCTTTCTTGCTGTTACAGCTGTGTTTTTTGTTTTGTAGAGAATTTTGCTATTTCAGCTTTTTTCCAACTTTGAAATGTTTCTAATTGGCTTATGCCTTTTTTTTTTTTTTTTTGTCTGGAAAGATGTATGTAGGAAATTAACCATGTGCTGATGGAAGATTTCCAGACAGCTTTGTTGACTGTAAATCTAATCACAATCATAACTGGCAAGCTGAGATATTTTCTGGTTACTTATACTGAGCAGAGAAATGTAGGCCCTCTGATGCTATGGGGAAATTATGTAGGAATCAGGTAGAAAAAAAATCCAGACATTTTTAAAAGGTACTATTTGTAGAATTTAAATCTGATTTTAGCTAGGATCTTGCATAAACTTATGTGACAAGGGGACCAGATTTAAGTGCTGTAAATTTAATTATTTCACACTTTCTACAATGTCTGATCCATGTATTTTCTACTCTTTAGTATAAATTTTAATTTCTTTTAACTTTTCATTTGAAAAAAAAAAAAAAAAGGGCTTTTAAAATGCTATTTTTTTTTAAATTTCCTGAGATCTGATCTGCTGCTGAAGCCTTACTTGACCTTTTTACCATCACAATAAATGTATTTTAAAATACGGTGTATTAAATGTACAAAGTCCAGTGAATTCAGTAGGATGTCTGCTCTCGGATTTGAGAGGTATTTAAATCAGAGTCTGAATACGGAGTTTGCCTGTAAATCTGTAATGACTACTTGTAGGTTTATTTTCATATGAATTCCCTGTTCCTTAAGTCCGGTAAGTTGTGGATCTTCCCAAGGTCTCACCCAAACTCTTTGATGGAATCAGAAATTAAAAGCTTGGCTTTAATTTTGATTATTTTTTTTTTTCTGGAAAAAACAAAAACCAACCAAAAAAAACAACAAAAAACCTATTTCAGATACTTTAGAGTTTTGGTGCATATACAGATTACAGGTTATTATATATACAGATTACAAATGCCCTGGTGTCGGTTGCTCTACAAACCTTACCTGAGGACAAATGCTTGTCCAGCAGCATCCTGTAAAACACCTTAGGAAATATACCAATGCTTCACTGAAAGGTGAAAATACCTTGAAACACCTTGTGTTTTCTATGTGAGCCACAGAGCAAGCCTGTCCTGTAAGGACACAGCCTGCAATGTTCTGCTATGGGCTAATCTGCTACTCTAAGACTTTTTTGTTGTTGTTCAAACACCTAACAATATGATATATGCTGGTATGGGAAGAGAGAACTTGTACTTACGTGCTTTGTCTGTGTGGGGCTTTTCAAACTACAGAGCAAAGGATGGGGCAGTTCCTTCCTCTGAGATCTTCTTATCAACAGTCTTCCGTTCATGGAAGTTTCTCAAGTATTGTTTTGAAAGCAGTGTGTTAAGGGCTAATCACAATATAATGAGATCCTCTGCTATCTGTGTTAGTTTTGATCAGAGACATAAGGAAATACTGAGAGGACCAGGCAAAACAAATGCTTAGAGAGATATTTCAGTAGTTATTAAATAGCTTGTGGGGAATAGAAGCTTCAACTTTATTTTCTCTAGAAACCAAATATTACTACAAAAACAAACCCAAACAATTCTAGTCAGAATTCAATGAATGTTATTGTTTTATTCATTCCTTGATAAGGTAAAGAAATTAGAGACCTTAATTTACTTAATAATCACCTGAAGAAGTTCTGCCTGATGAACTGGGATAGCCATGGAGCTTTCTGAGGTTTTGTTTGCCTATAAATCTCTTTATGTATGTTTTTAATAAAAATGCCTAGTTATAAAGCCAGTATTTAATGTGTTTTTATTAGTTCTTGTTATGAGTCACTACACATCTAGCCCTGCACATACAGTGGTAAAGGGGCAGTTTTTTGTTGGTGCTGAAGGGCAGCAGAGTGGGACCACAGCTAAGTCCAGGTGCTTGGCATGATGTAGCTCCTTTTTGCCACTGCTGCTGTGAATATTTCTCTAGTTACAATTTTTGGAGTATTTTTTCTCCAATCAAGCCACCATTTCAGATAAACCACACTTTTCACAGATCTCACTATGGAAATTAAATGTTTTTGTGTTTCTTCAGTAGTGGGCTTAAGTTCATCTGAAAAGCTTCCTGGTAAGCTGTTCTCAGTTCCAAGATTCCTAATGAAGCCTCAGCTCATCTGAGTTTTACATGATTTGGGATTTTGCAACTGGAAGTTGATACAGCACATTTTGAGCCATTTAAATCTGACCAGCAAATTCCACTAGGGCATTGGAGGAACAACAGCAGAAGAAAGAGGAGTGCAAAATACCTCAGTGTGGAAAGAAGATTTCTGATAGTTTTCTCCTATGCTATCATGATAAGTCTAGATTATAGTTGTATTTTAAGGAAAAGTTGAGCAATTTACTTATAGCTGCAACATATTATTTCTTCACATTAATCTACATGAGATTATTCAAAGAAGTTAATCTGAATAATTTCTGAGGAGAACTATTAAATGTTGGAACAGTCTTTTTTTTTTTCAGAGGTATAAATACTGCAGTACAGTTTAAGTGGAAACTTGTCTTCATGAGGAGTCTTAATAAAATATATAGAAAATATTTTTTTTGCTATATTAGTTACTTCATATTCCTTACTCAGCTATTTCAGACGGAACGAGACTTGCAATCAGCTACTTTCATTCTAAGAGTAGTCATGCATGTGTGTAACTTGATGAAAATAATCTCCTTTAACATGCTTAGTGGTATGTCTTCTTTTAGTATTCAAAGTTATCATTATACCTAAGCATTTTAACTTACTCCCACAGTGATAGCTAACTTACTATATTAATTTTCAACCTGTTCTTCTTTCTTTCTGTCTAGCCAATTAAGGTTTCTTAATTTAGAATAACTTTCCCAAATATTTAGTGTAGACAAATCCTCATCTGTGGTTTTGAAGGGCAAAAGGTTTTGTACTATCTGTAATTCACAATTAAGAAAAATGGTGGATCTAATGTTACTATGTTCAAGATGATTTCTTAATATGGAATTCATTTACTGTTGTGCACTGAGAAAGTATTTTGGTTAGTATATTGAACGTGATTAAACATTATAATGGCTTTCAGCCTTTTATTAATTGATTCTATGGAAACTTAAAGGTAGATCTTTTTTAGTGAATTTATTCTTAAGTGTTATGTCCAAATATATGGATACCTTTAAGTTTAGAACCACTGTCCTTGTTTGAAAATTCAATGACATTGCTGCTATTAATGTAAATACTGCTTTCTGTAAGAATAATCTGTTCCTTCCCAGAATATAAAGACCAACGTAACTCTGATGTCTCAGGTTTCTGTGTAAAAGGCACATGCTCTGTAGGAAAACCCCAAGGGTAAGTTTCACATCTGACATTGCTCAAGGCAATATGCTTAAATTAAGAAAAATACTGAAATACAAAAGCCGTAAATATTGAACTGGTGTGGTTTTATGAAACAATTTGCAATAAGGCCCATGTAGATGCACTATTCATTTCCACTGATGAGTGATGACATCACAGCAATCATTTATAGCTGTGCTATGCTCCATCACTCATGAGTTATATACAAGGTCATCAGAAATGACTAGAAATGAATAATGCATTTACAGTAACTTCATTCAATATTCTTTGTTCCATACACATCTCCTCAAAAACAAGTCTCCCAATAAGATCAGACCTTTATAAAAGACATTCAGAACTCATAAACAAGTAAGTAGGTATTTAGACAACAGTAATTTTAGCAATAATCCTTGTTTATATTTGCTAATATTCATTTAGTTGTTAAGTTCATATTGGGAAAGATATACAGAACAGTAATAGAATGCCCTTCACTGAATGCGCAAGCTTTGTCCTGCACTTAATATCCAGATTTTGGCACTCAGTTTCTTCAGAGCAGAGCAAGCGTAGGATTGAAGAGCGCTGAAGGGTCTACTATCTGTGGTCCACAATGTAACGGGTAATTTTTTCCCCAGAGACAGCATCTGCCTAACTAAACTATTAAAGAAGGGCAGGCCTTTAGAAGTTTGCTCACCTCAATGAAATCCCTGCACTCTACCTCACCTCAGGCCCCCGGTCAGAAAAGTGAGTAACAGAAATGAAGAGGGCCCCCAGGAGCTAAACACCCTTGCTGAGTGCAGTATCAAGTCAGGTGCATTTCTTGAAGGATAACAAAGTACAGAAGGAGCTACTAATCAACAAAGGTGGATTTAGATTGTGCAGAGTTTGAAAGTTTGCTGATCACATAGCTGTCAGAACTTTTTCTTACTTCATCTCTAACCTTATGTTCTTGATTCCCAAGGGTTGCATTATAACAACATTTTCCTTCCTTCAGTTTGATTTGCATACAGTGAGCTGACACAGCACCAGTTTTTCTTCCATTCTGCCATAGCAAAAAAAATCAGCTGAAGAACTCTGGGAATAACAGCCTCTTAGCTGCCTTACTGTACACTATCAAAATGGTCTCTCTGGTCAAACAACAACTACAGTAGGTGTACATTAAGGACAAAAGAGTCAAATGTAATCTGTGCCTACTTGATAATAATGGGTATTCTTTATACGCAGGATAATACCAGATTTTAGTTTGTTTTGTTTGGGGTTCTGTGGAAGAGAAAGAAAGGGCTGTCAGAAACCTAATTCTGAGTAATATAATCAGCATGAAAAATGTCACCTTATTTCCTTTCAGAAGGTTTGTCAGTATCTTAAAAAAAATTTGTATAGGGCCAACACATATTAAAATTCATAAGGTCTTAACTTACCTGGCTATGTCACCAGCTGTCAGGCTGTTTTTTCATTTGTCTCTGTTTCTACAGTCTCATTCTCACATGAAAATAGGTTGGTTTCAAATGTGATAAATAGAAAAATGATGCCAATTTGATTTCTCTGTTCTCTGTTTATCTCATTCATTGTCAATCACACTATCCATGTTATGCATCTGAAGGCCTTCCGTTTTCTTCTTTTGTTCCACTTATCGTTATTGCATATACACACCTCTCCCCACCCACAAACACGCATATATAGTCTTGACAGATAGCACTGACAAGCCCCTTAGATTACCACACACAGATAAACAGATGTGAGACTGAAAATGTCACAGCTCCTCTATTCAGATAGTTCGTAACTTCAATAACAAGATAAAATAAATATTGCCTTTTTATTTTCCTCAGTCTCATTATGTGTTCAAGTGACTTGAAGTATGAAATCTTTTCATTCCTGAGTCATAGAAACTCCTATTTTTCCCCCACAATGACATGTTTTGTTCTTGTTTAAAACTGCTTTTCTGAACTCATCCAAAAGCCATGAAGTTGGAAAATATTCAAAGTTGAAAACAGCTTTAATGTAACCCCTCCTGATGTTACAAAAGGATATTACAGAAAGGAAAATATTTACAGCCATGGCCTAAATCAGTCTTGGTAAAGTCTGTGTAAGCCTTTGCAAGACCTTGGTGGCTTTGAATTAGGTCTCAGTGTAGTACTGTCTTTCAACTCATGCAAGTCAGTGGAAGTTTTTGGTGTTGGCTTTATTGGGAGCATAGTTTGAAAAATACTTAGATTATACTTTCTGCAAATCCTTCCCCAAGTATTATTTAAAGGTGCATCTAACGCACCTGATTCATCCCGAAAGGACAACTGAATGATGGTAAAGATTACAGAGAGGGCTGTCCTTTGAATGTATTCCTGCATTATTAATAGACCAAGCTGAATAAAAGTGCTGTGAGGTATGTTTTATACCTTTTTATCTATAGATAATTTTAGCTGGAGTTTGTTTCTAAATTGTCGTTTGCTGAGCTCTGGAGGATTCTATTTAATTCTTTGTGCACTCAGTGGCAGCTGTGCTTCCTTGCTCTGAAACTGTCACTAGCTTCACTCCCCGCTGCCCAGTTTTCTCTATCCTTTACCACTGCTGCAGATGTGTGGTTGCCTAGGTAACATATGCCACTAATTTCCACTTTTGTTCTAAAAGTCCACAAGGCCCTTCTTAGTATATATCTATGTACCTGGAGCTGGACTGAGCTGTTTGGTTGTTTGATTAAAGGGACCAGAAGTCTGTAATCCTGAGGTGAATCTGCAGCTCTGTTATGTTTTTGTTGTGTTTTGGGTTGTTGGCTGTTTTTTTTTTTAAGATCATCCAACCCACCAAAACACTGCTAATTGCTACAGATTGGTTTATTAGGACTTAAGCACATCACAAGAACAAAATAATTCTTGTAGCAGGTAAACTAAATGAAGCTGTCAGCATAAATCCTATCCAGGACCACAGTGTCGGGGCAGACTGGCTCCAGTCCTCCTGTCCTTACCCTGGTTTGTGCAGCTGAGGAAGCCCTGCTGTCCTGTCATGGGGTTATGTAGATCTATCTGTGTCCGTGACAGGGATGGCAGGCCCACTGGCCCAAAAGGGGAGGGAAGAGGGTTGTTGAAGTTTTACGGGCCAGTTCGGCCCTGTTCTATGACTAACGGGGAAGGGGAACCTTTTCCGCTTTTCCTGGGAAAGGGAAGGGGGGAAGGATAGGGAGATGGGCCTGCAAACAGAACAGAGGCAACAATCTGAGGAGTAAAGTTAATTTACTAAATATGATGTGGGGATGCAAGATGATAGTACAATATAATTGGAACTGAGGCTAATAAATCAAATAAAATGAGAGAGACAGAGAGATTGTGTCTGAAACTAAAGGTCTCCCTCTGAACTGAAGGTGAAACAGCTGGGCAGCACACCCACACACTGCCTGGCAGCAAGAGCAAGTCTCGTGACTTGAGGGTCTTATCTTCCCCTCTGAACACAAAGTCGTCTGGGCTATGTAGGTCTTCTCTTCTGAGGGCCAGGTATCTGGGAAGTAGTCAGTCCATGGAACTCTTTAATTCCCCAAGCTCTTTGTGATGTTATGATGTGGAATACCCATAGCAAAAATCATAAAACCGTTATATGTCCCCGGCTGGGTCCCCTGCAGATAATCCACTTTTTCTTCTGGGTCTACATTTTGAGTTTTGAAGGTTCAGTATGTCAGCTCTATCTTTGAGAGCAGACATACGTATGCCTGTATTCCTAGAGAAAAACTGCAACTCCACTGCTTTCCCTTGTATCCAGCAGTGTTTTCCTCAGAACTGTTGTCAATAAGTTATGAAGTGGTGAGGAAGTAGCTAAAAAAAAAAAAAAAAAAAACATGATATCTATACAAATACAATTTAGATAATAACATTTTCTCAGAAAAATAAAATAATGGGGAAAACGTGCTTTTTATACAGGCATTTCCTGCTTTTTCTGTGTACCCTAAACCACAGCTGCAACAAATACCTTCAATAAAAAACAAAAAAAGCCCCACCAGAATAAGCTTTAGAAGTTGTTTTCCCCTCCTGGATAAGTGTTTGAAATACAAAAATGAAGATTCTCTTGGAAGAGAGGAAAAGAAGGAAAGCACATGAAGAAATCAGAATTGAAAACAAAGGTGAGAAAAAAATGATATCAATGTACAATTAAGTTTTTAAAATATTTGGGACATTTTTGTGAAGATTTATGTTCCTTACAGTTCTTTAATGAAGTAAAAGAACCAAATTAGCTGAATGGAATGTCTTTTTGACTCTCCTCTCTCATTTATTTAGTATCAAGGCACATGATTGCCATCATATGCCATCATAGGAACTTTACTTTTTAAAAAGTGACATGATGTGTGATGTAGATTTTTCTTTTAATACAGCCCTTTATCTATTTGTCTTGTCAGAAACGTTTGTTTCCAAATCCTAAATTGCATATGAGAGAGGGAACATTTTATGTATGCTCCCAACTGGTCTCATCTGTTCAAACTTTAAATATCAGCCACATTTGAAATTTTGAAAAACACACCACCACCATAAAGATCTGATAGAAATTCTATTAAGGGCTTAGATATGTCCTTGTAATTCAGGTGGGCACTCTTATATTTTATTTTTATTTCCCTCGTGCACTGGAAGATGAGGTCTTTACTATTTGCCTTCCATTGTAGCTCTACTTTTTATTGGAGATTTTATTAGAGTGATATGAAACTTACAGAAAGGTTTAGAAGACTGTTACCTTTAAAATATTACTTTATTTCTTTGAACCTGTATGAAGACCTGTATCTTGCTATAATATTTGAAAAATTATTTGTGCATGCATCGCACTTAAAACAAAATGTTCCAATAATCTGTCATTGAAAAAACTTAGTGCCTCAATCTCATCAGTCCTCCACCATAATGAATTAATATGCATGCAGAAGTGAGAACAATGTAACTGCTATCATGTTCTAGTGTCCTGTCTTTGAAGCTTTACTTTCAGCCCTGAAAAAATAGCTAAAACAAAAGACTTAGAATAATGAAAAATATGGTGACACTGTCTATGTTACTGTTATACTTCTTCAAATTTCATACCACACATCATTGTGTATTTTATTCCAACATAATAATTTTGTATTAATTGGATCATAATCTGTAATTTGAAAAGCCGTTTCATTTTAAAGCCTTTGAATTTTTATATCAGAACAGTAAAAAGTTAATTATCTCTTTATGAAACTAATAAAGGAAAGCAGGAACACTGTATTGTTGCATTTTAAATGTCTTGTACTTGCCTTTAAGTGTGTATATTGTTGTTGTATAAGTTAGCTAAGAAATAGGCTAAGAAGGGGAAATTGTGGCATGAATTCTGGTTAGATTGCCTGTAGGGTCCTCTGAAGTACCATGAAGTGCTTGATTTTCTTCAGACATGCTCAGCACTTTGTGAAATCAAACTTTCTTATCACAGCTTGCTGCCTGATAGTCCCTACTTTTGACTAGGGATGAAGAACACAAGAAGCCCTTTGTTTTGGAAGTGTTGGCCAGAATTTCACTTGTGTTAGAGGTCTGGAGATCTTCACTCAGTCTCATTACTGGGAACATGTGCAGTTCAGCTGAGGTGCAGACACCTACAGTTACATTATCATATTTTTGTAATTTATATATTCAGAAATGTCATCAAGCCATTTTACCTGGTTAGAGCGTATGCTGTTTTTCTGTTGAAAATGTTGAATTTTAACCAATAGCGTGAAATTAATGGTGGTTTTTTTGTTTTGTTTTTGTTTTGTTTTGTTTTGTTTGTGATTGTTGTCTTTTGTGTTTGATTTGAAAAGTGATAACATTTCCAGGAACTGTGAATTTTTTCTTTAGTCAAAACTCTAACATTAAGAAATGTTTTATTGATGTTTCTGTCAGCGTGCCAAAGCTAGTTCTCATTACACTGAGGATGGGTGCAACTATTTGAATTTTCCGTAATGTAGATATGATCAATATTTTGTACCAAAAGCATGGTGAGATAGGAATTTTTTGGACAGATATCTCTATAGTGGGAGATTTGTAGATAGAAAGGAGACTATCACCATTTCAGTATTTGTCTGACATGGTTTCATAAGGCTTCAGTCTCACCCTCTCTGGAGCCCACTGAACCCACATGTAGCTTTCATCCTCTGATCCAGAAGGCTGAAGAGCTTGCTGGACAAGGAGGGCACCTACTTTCAGCCTAACTTCTTCCCAGCAGTGAGAATAGATAGTGATAGGGATAGTGCTATTCTCTCCTGGTGAAGCGGGCAAAAAGGATGGATATGAGGCAGCCTGGTTCGCATAGGACAGCACAGAAGGTCACACAACTAGCACTGCAATATGATGTCTGCAATGTGACAGGCACTCAATAAATTTATCTCTTGTGTATGTAGAACAAGATGTCAACTGAAGTGCACAAACACAGCCACCACGTGTTATCATGTTAAACGCTCTGCCTTCTTAATGTTAATATACACCTATCTAATGCAGGCAGAACCAATTCCCAAGATCTTTGGGCATTTTTGTCACAAGTACCAGAAAAAATGGTGTTATTTACTGACATTTCTGGAGGTGCTCATTGCAGGTTCTGCCAAGCCTGTCAGTGCTGCTCATGTGAAACACAGTGGCTGACATACACCTCAGTCCAGAAATGTTGTCAAGAGGAATTAATCTGTCAGCGTGGTTCAGCCCTTACAAATTGCTAATGGATTTTGTGCATGTGTTATCTCAAGCTACAATACTGCTGTTTTTGTGTGCGTGTACTTCTGGAAAAATCTGCTGTCACACCTAAATTTCTATGCCATACACACGATTGGGAAGAAAACTCTTCTCTGAATTTCTTTGGTTTGTTTTTCTTTTGTTCCAGTGGCACAAGGCCTCAGATCCTCATTTGCAAAACGATTTTTGGTCTTCAATTGTTTCATTGCATGTAAGAGAAATAGTTACATTCTATTTTGCAGCTCTATTAGGTAGTCCAAAGGTCCACCTAGTCCTGCACCCCACGATAGAAAATGAAGTATGCTTAGGAAAGGGCATGAGAACGGGTCATGCATAGATCCTTCCCCATTACATTCTCAGCTTTCAGTTTATGTTCTAAACAGAGAACTCAAACAGTGACTGGAAGGAGAATTCATCACCTTTACATGTTTGCAAGCAATGACAGAATGAGGAATAAGCAAACAAGCAACTTAACCCAGACATCCAAACCAGTAACTGAAGCCATTTATTTTTAGGTCTTTCCAAAGAAGCAGTAAAATTTTACTGTTAGAGATTATCTGGCATTCATAGGGAGAAACCAAGAATGCTGCTTAAAATCTCTCGTGATTGGACTTGGACTAAACAGCTTGGCCTATTCAGTATTTAATTCTCTATTCTAACTGGGGTCAGAGCATTTACTTAAACATCAGAGACAGTTCATAAGCAAGAACTACATCATTCTCATGAAATCAGCAGCTGCAGTGCTGTACCAAACAGATCTGGTTATATTCAAAGGACCTAAATTTGCATCATGGGATCGTTAAATGTTCAGAACATGATAGTGCAAATTCTAGGTTATCATGCATAGAGTTTTCTGGGCAATACAAATGGTGATGGAGGTTGATACGTAAGATTTTATGAAAAATGGCAATACTTTTATAGCTGTTAAATTATTAATCCCTATACTATTTATGGTAATATTTTAAATCATAATTAACCTATTTAGTATTAATGAGGATGTAATATGTGAGATGAAAGTCCTATTAATTTTGTCGTTAAAAAGCCATTCAATTTATATGCTGCAGCATCAGAACGTGGACATTATCATATCGTAAGAGCAATGGAGGGAATACTATTTCAGCAAACCACAATAAGAACAAAAATCTTTCCCTTTCAAACCTTGGAGCCCTTTTTAGCCTCTATCTTACTTCCTGTTTCAGGGGATCTTTAACTTGTGAAAGACCAAACCCGCATTTTCTTGATAACAATGGCTTATGTTACAGTGTGTGTTACTCAGTAGAACCTGAGGCTATGGTTGAGCACTGATTTTTATATTTTTTTTCAGTAGAAATCCCCAGTGCTGAAGATGAGGACATTTACTGAAAAAGTGACTGCTTGACCTGCACCTTGATTTGACTCAGACCTGCGCACCTCACAATTTCTGCATTACAGTACAAAGGCGCATTGATGTTTTTTTCTTTCAATGAACTAACTTCTCCCTTGATAGACATTTAAAAATGAAGAATATATACAACACAACTCATTTCCAGAAATAACTGATAGTTCTGCCTGGCTACATCATAAATCTGATGTTAGAAATAGGCAAGAGTCAAGCGCTCCTATGCACTCGCTATAAGGCAGCATTGGCCGTGCTGCTGAGAATTGTGGCCTGAGGTCCTTTCACTCTGAAGTCCATTCTTCCTGTTAGAAACTTCTAAGCTCTCTGCTTAATAGATGTCTTCTTTTTTTTTAGTGTCCTGCAGGTAAGTTTTCAATCACCATCATTTTACCTTCCCATTTATAACTGAAACCTAAACCTGTGTCCAGAGGCATAAGACTTTATTGAATTGCTTTAGAAGCATGATCTACTTCCTAACTGTTGCTTCCCAGGACTGGCCTTTTCTTCAAAGGACAGAGATGACTTACTCATCAGGCTTTGATAAGTGATGTCATTCTAGTTATTAATTTGCTCTTACCAAAGAAACATTTGTGTTCAAAAGAAAAATTGTGTTTTGGAATTCACAATTATTGAAGACTCATCTTTGGCAAGCTCTGTTCAGTATCAGTGCAGCTACAGAAGAGCTTTTCTTTTTTGCTTCTTAGGTTAATGAAAATGGAGGGAAGGATTTTTTTAAGTAAAACTGCTCATTCTTAGTAGGTAATGCTACAGATGTAATTTATTCTTATCTGTTATAATATATTCCTGAAATAAGTTTTAGAATATTAATTTTCCCATGTCTAATACTAAATGAATAACATATTTGAGATTCTCAATTTAGTGTCTCACCAATCTAACATAGACTTTCTCTATTACAGCACTAATATTTTAAGTGAAGGTTTTTGTTTTTTTTTCCTTAATATATAAACAATCTCAAATATATGTGCATTAAAATTTGAGTTATTTGGGTAATGCTAAAGCAGTTGTGGGACTTTTTTAATCAAATGTAGGCCAAAAGTCGCAACACTGCCATGCTATTTATCTACGTATCTCTCTTGCATACACACTTAAGTTTATTTTGAGTCTATGACTGGCTTTATATAATGAGAAATGAAAGAGTTTAAGATGAAAAGGGAGTGTATAAACAAGAGGGGGAACAACTGTATACATGGGTGGATAGAGATAGGACAAGGGGGAATGGTTTTAAATTATGACAGGGGAGATTAGGTTAGATATTAGGAGGAAGTTTTTCACCCAGAGGGTGGTGATGCACTGGAACAGGTTGCCCAAGGAGGTTGCGGATGCCCCATCCCTGGAGGCATTCAAGGCCAGGCTGGATGTGGCTCTGGGCAGTCTGGTCATGCACATGGCAGGGGGGTTGAAACTAGATGATCATTGTGGTCCTTTTCAACCCAGGCCATTCTATGATTCTGTGAAAAAGGTAACAAGAATTGCTGTTGTATTTCAGAACAAGTGAATATCTAATAAACTACCTTTTTTCTTTTTTCTTTCTTTCATTCTCCTTTCGTCTTTCTTCCTTTCTTTATACTTCTTTTTTCTTGCCTCCTCTTTTTTTTTTTCTTTCTTTTTGATAAGTCTTTTGACAATTTATTTTTTTTCTGAAGAAAAATGAAACCCAAGCATGAGTACTTAGCTCAAACTGTGTCATCAGAGATTTTTTTTCTGTCTTATGCTGAAGGTTGAACACACCTCTTTTCTGGTTATACCCTATGAATTTATCATTGCTGATTTGGAAAAAAAATATCATGTAAGCCTACCTGGAAGGGGTACAGTTGGCTGAGTTAAACCAAACACGCTCCTGGAATGGGAATATTGCAGCAGTACAGCTGTGTAAAGAAGTTCTCAGATTTGAATGCATATTAAATGTAAGTAACTTTTTGCCCTATTTTTTTTAAATTTTCTATTGCTACATCCCTCTAACAAAACAAGTAAGGTATTCCAGCCCCTTTCTATCCCATGCAATCACTTCAGAAATCACCAAGCTCTGTGTGAGCACTGGCTACTTCTCTTGCTCTTGTTGCTCCTGCTGGAAGGGGTTCAGTATTGCCACCACCCATCTGCCAGGTTGCCTGAATTGCCCAAAGCAACGTGTTGAGGAGAGATTCAGCAATCTGCAGAAAGTCACGTAGGATTTTCTTAGCCTGTTTTCCTAGTGACATTTCAACAAAAGGTTGAACCTACTCTGTTCTGCACGTTCCAAGCGCAATATCTCTAAAACATGATAACTTTCCTAGGGTCTGCAGTTCTACAGCATACAGACTGTGGGTGAGTAAGAATATTTATAGGTATTTGTTGGTGTACGTAAGACTGCTCTAAGCTACTTATATAACTGGCATAGTGACACATCAATTTTTCCCTCTGAAACTGAAGTTATATCTAACTGTTGCCTTCTTATGTTTGCTAGGTTCATGGAATGAATAGAATGAAAATGTTGATAAAAATGGTTTAACCATGTTAAACCACAATGTTTTTTCTACCTATCCATGAAAGAATTCAGATTATTTCAACAGCATCAGGAAAGATCCTCAGCAAAGCCTGACTGTCAAGATTTTGTATCCTCACAAAGTAATTCAGAGCACATTATCTCCTCTTCCGGGAGATAAATGCTGAAGGAAAATGTGATTTCTTTCCTTGTTTCATTTTGTGGATTTTGACCGTATGCAGTTATGGTTACAAAACTTTATAGGCTGCATATGCGAGGGGAAAAACTTAGAGTATATCCATTCAATATATTTGTATAGCCAAAATATTTTGTATGAGGTATTCTGTTGATGTTCTAAGCTTAAAAATCAGCATGAATGTGTTGACAGGGCTATTTAAATCTATTGATATTCTTTTTCCGTGGACTGGGTTATTGCTTATGCAAGGGAGTCAGATTGAAAAGGAGACATTATTCCATCTTCTGCTGGACTATCTGAGTTTGGGATTTTTGTCATGTGCAGGTATGTACAGGACCCCGAGCATTCCCCAGCATTTTTTTTTTTTTTTTTTTTTTTTTTTTTTTTTTTTTTTTTGCAGCCAGTATCTCCATCTCCAGGATCTTCCTTAGTCTCTCTTTCCTGCAGGCAGAGTATGCACCTTCTTGTCTCTAAGATAAACTGCTCTTTTTGAGAACCTTTATTTTTCACACCTGCTCTTCTTTCCAAAACAAAAGTCCCAGTTTTCCAGTCTGAATAGTCCCTGAGCAGAAGCACAGTCTATGACATCCTAATTCGTGACACTTCTCTCCATCAACTGGAGAGTAGAGAACATGACAGTTCTGTTTCATCAAGGTGTTATGAATGTTTGCCATCAACCCATTACCCATAGCAGCTAGAAAGTAATAGGCTGAATCATTCAAAAATTCAGTTTCACCCACACGTGGGGTGGGGTGAGGCATTCACCACACATGGGCCATAATCTTTTACCTTTACCTTTCTTCAACTAAAACATCTTCTAATGACAATTATCTCAGTGCAATATTGTTTTATGCTGCCCTTATACTTTAGGGTTTAATTTCCTTGTAAAGTCCAAGGTCAGCCATAGATACTATTTAATGACAAATAAAAAAGTCAAAGGGAGAGAATAAGAATACCATTCCAATGCCCTTTTTTTCCTCCCTTTTTCTTTAAAGTAAGAGTCAGTGAGGTTGATCTGCCTGTGTATTCTTTGAACTGTACTTGATAAAGAATGATCTAGTTAAAACTCCCATCATTGTCATCTTTGAATATTTTATGGGTGACTCTAAAGTAAATGGTATGAGTAACTTATTTATCAGGCTACACATGAAAACAGAATTTGATTTGTTGACAAGTACTTTTTATCTCCTGTGAATAATTCCTCTTCACAGTGAAGCAAAAATTTTCATTTTAGAAGCAGTTCATGCAACTCTGAAAGAAAATGTTTATATTTACTAGTTATAAATGCTGTAAGTTTATTCCTGAACATATAGAATAGTGTATTTAATAACATGGGTATAGGTGATATTTGTATTGCACAATAGCATTCTTCCTGTCTTTACCAAAAAGATTTCAAAGCAACTATTTGCTAAACCAAAACCCCGTGGCAATACAGTGGCAAACTTACTGCAGAATTAGAATGACATGCTGCAGCAAAAGATAGCTAACGAGATAGTGTGGAGCTGAAAAGTCATCAATGGAAATACAAATTGAATAATGTGAAACTTAAACTACGTCTCCACTGTTGCATATGTTTATATGTTTAATCATTATCACCATTTTACTTATCTGTGTAAAAAGTACATTGCAAGTAATCCAAAAGGCACCTGCAGCTAAAATTTTTTGATAAGACAGTCCTACAGCTTATGTGAGATGTGTCTAAGTGAACCTTGTGGATCAAGTGCCTCGGGAGCTTCAGTGAAAATGTACATAGGTGTTGGATGCAGAAAAAGATGTGCTGCGAGATAGGTGAGAGATTATATTTGTTGCACTCTTGCTTATACATGAAAGTCAAGCACGGTACTTTGGGAAATTACAAATAAGAAGGAAAGGAAGGGAGAAGAATTGTATTTCTCCAGAGTTAGGAGTCAGCTAAACAGGTTTCAGGACTTCTGTATATGATTTTTTTACAAGAATTGTGTCAAACTGTGCATCTTAAGGAATATTTCTTTTCAGATCTGCTCCCATTCTTTTGTTTATTGCATAATAAAAATATTTCTTTGAAAGTTTTAAGAATTTTGTACCATAGGTCCAAATAAGAAAGGTGGTAACAGTAATACTGTTATAGTATAATGTTATACAATTATGATAATAAATGTTTACATGATAATATACATTTAAAGATTATATCAAAGGACCCTGAAGCTTAGGATCATAAAGTTCTCTTGTTCTATGAATGAGATTTCAGTTTTGATGGTAATGGATAAGTTATTTTACCACACATTTTTTCCATTACAGCAATTGCTTGCGTATTATTATTAGTGGTACAAGTTTCTGTTTTCTCTGACAACTATATGACTAACTTTACGTTGGTGAAGAGAGCATCGGAAAGAAGTGATCTATACATCACCTGATCTATGTCCAGAATTAACTTTAATTTAACAGTATTTTATAAGCAGACTCTTATTTAAACTTCCAAAGTTAGCCAATGAGCTCAATTCCCTGGTAAGTCCACGAAATGAGAATCAAAATAAATGAGAACTACTGAGTTATTTCTGAATCATGACTTGTGTAAACCATAAAGCTGACAGACCTCTATTAAGGCAGCAGCTATAATAACAATAAATTCAAAATTATCCGTAGTTTATTTCAGTTGGAGGATGTTAATGAGCTTTGAATAAATAAAGTAAGCTCAAGTAGAAAAATAAGAAACTACAGTGTCATGTTAAATATGTTCTGTTATGTTTCTACATTTAAAGTAATAAAGACATTTGATTTAAAGAGAAGTTGAAATTTGGTAGTAAACCCAATAATAATAAAATAAAAATGGCCTTTTTCTAAAAAAGCCTGTTTTCATTGTTGAAAGGCTTTTTTATGGTACGCTGTTACTTACTGCTATCCACTTTCCCACTCTTGATTATTGAAATAATCACTGAAATGATAGTCCTTAATTATTTGCTTAAGTATTTAAAATCTACCATTTTTTTATATAGCATGTTGATTAAACTATATTAATTAACTTTTAGTTTTGAACAGTAAGTTCATAAATACATAACATCTGAGCTATAGGCCTACTACTTGTGAGAACCATTTTCCTCCTCCTTTAGTAGAAGAAAGTAGTGAGGCAACTTCAACATTTCTCTGAAGTCGGACTAGAAGAACAATCAGAGCATTGATGTACTTGGGGTACGGAACAATGCTTTCAGCGATGGCAGCAGTAAAGCTGAATTATTCTTGTTGAGGAACTGATTCTTGTGATCTGAACTTTATTTAGTATGCAGAGATTGATGGACAACTGATGGACAATTTATAAAAATACGAAAGTATCATTACCTTCATAGAAGTTCAGTAGCAGCAGCAGAACAGTTAGAAGGAAGTCCTAAAAACGCAAACTTTATCTTCATTAATGTTTGATCAAAATGGTTTTAAACTTGCTCCCTGTAGCTTCTGAATGTGCATCGCTATGCTGAAAGCTGAAAAGAAAGTTTTGTTACCTTATGAAAAAAATCTTCATTTCAGAGGAATATAGAACATTTTCTAGTAGGAGAAAGCTTGTAGATAATGTATGCAGATCTTGAAAACTACAGGCTTCAATGAATATGGTGGTGAGGACCGATGGGGAGTAATGAGACTGTTTTTAACTGACGGTGGTCATGCATAGTCCTTCCTAGCTAACCCTAGCTTCTGAGCAGGATCTCTGAAGTTGAGCTGCACAACCATAAAGTACAGTATAGTTACAATAGTGCTCATAAAAACTCATATGAATATGGAAATAGTATTGCCAAAGAGAGGAGGCTGCTCAGGTGATCATGGTGGACTGCAGGTGTTGCATATTTATCCAGTCAAACTTATATGGATACTAATGCTTTTGACTAGCCCCTTGTGACTGGCAAATTCCACCCCCTGCAGAAGAGGGTTATACTCACTTGTGTTGAGTTAGACTGTGAGAATGTGAACTGAAAATGAGACTGTAGTGCCTGAAATTCCACCAGTCAGTTTGTGAATGTCCCATTGAACTTCTGAAGGTTCAATAGAGCAATTTAAACAACTTGGATTTGAATAGGAAATGCAAAAGGTTTGATAGTTTTAGGGAGATATGAGCTTCTGAGATTAATATTCAGCTAGCTATATGTAAAGTCTGCAGCTTGAGATACTGTTATAAGGCAAAAAACATAATAATTATTCTACTGTATTTTCCATGACACGTTTCAAAGAATATAAGAAAATATTTTTTGCTGAGGATATATATAAAATATATACATGTAAATATTGTATAGATATAAAAAGACATATATTCTTGATAGATTCTCAGTAGGAATAAAACTCCATGTTCTTTCATTTACGGGTCTTTCTACCGAAATTTTTCAGTGTGGGTTCCTATGATTTATGTGGACATCTGTAGTGTTAGAAGGGATTGCCAGGTTTAACTAAAATCTAGGTACTGAGAGATGGCAATGATAGCCACTGTAAAAAGTGCCTGAATTATTTAGAGGTAAGATGCTCTACACTGTATTATTGTTCTCTTTAGTCTAATTTTGCTGCTGTTTGTAGTCACTGGTAGTGGCAACAGAATTGTTGAAATCATGGGATTATAGAAAAGGTAAAACTGTGCCCTAAAAGTATTATTTGATGAAACACATCTGTATACTACTACGTTTAATATGACCAGAAACCATGAGAGCTTTGTGGAATGGAGGAAGTGTTCCAGAATAAATAAAATATTTCCAGGGATAATCAAGAAGGGCTTTCCTACATGTGAGAAGAATAGCATAAGTACAGATGAGATCTAGGAAAACTGTAACTATTTGGATTTGGTGGATTTGTTTTTGAGAAGATATTTTTAGAAATATAAACTTGCTTAGTAGTTAAGTGCAGAAATGTGACAAAAGACAAAATGTGCTTTCATCATTCACCAACAAAAGCTATCAGAAGGTCTCTCACTTAGTCACAAGATAAACATAAAAAAGAGGAGGAAATAAACTCACCTATCATATCCACATACAAGAAACAATCACAAGTGTCAAAATCTAGGAAATTCTGTTTCAGACTCTGTGTCCAAAGTTCCATGAGGGTGAATATTCCAAAGAAATAAACTGACAGTGCAGACATTTTTCTTTCACTTCCATCCATTGTGGGAGTGTCTGTTTTATTTCAGTTTTGGAATACAAACAGCATACATATAAAAAAAATATTTTTGGTTGATGAAGTAACACCATCTGCAATTTTCTGGAAATAGGTTTGTCCATATGTTTGTCACCAGTTCTGTGCTAATTATGGTAGAAAAGTGTTTTTGCAAAAGTTGAGACTGAGATTTCAAGCAGTTATTTCTGTGATTATACAGATGAGACCAACAACACTAATATACAAGGTGGGATAAGACTGGAAGAGTAATATATAATTTAATAAATTAATAAGCTAACACATTCACTGTGGAAGGAAGATCCAGAATACCCATGCAGTGCTGACAAATTTGGCATTTCTGGTGAATTTGATTGCTAATTTAATGAGTTAAACATACATCTTCAAGGTGAAAATCATTGTATCTGTGGTATGTTTCAAACCATAACTGTTCAAAATGAAAATTAAATTATGGCAAATTCAAGGTGTGGCAAATATTTGTATGCATTTTGATATAGAACAGCTATGGGCTGTACTGTCAGCATGTTACAACCATCAAGCTTTGAGTCAGGAAGGCACATACTGCAGACAGATGTGAAACCAGGAAATAACAGTGAACTGAGTGGCAAATGCACTGCTCAGTAATCAAGTGTATGAAGTTGTTAGTCAGAAAAACAAAGAATCTCAAGTTTCCATGCACTTCAGTGCTTTGGCCAACCTTCCACATTTTTCTGGTGTCATGCTTCTTTTGTTGCTGCTTGTGTTTGTTTTTGTGCAGGATTTTTTTCCCGTTAGGAGAGTGCTGACCCTTCTGTGATGCCTTCAGACATCAGTGTTCATGCCTCATCTTATTTTTCCTCTTTAAACTTGGTTTAAAAAAAAAAAAAAGTACAATATGTTGTACACTAACCTATAATTATGAACTTACTTTTAAAACAGGAAGAGCTTGATGTTCTGACAAATCATTTATCTTCCTCAATATTTAAAACACACTAGAAACTTGGGGGGGGCGGAGGGGAGGGGGAAGGGAGGAAGCTGGTTTTTCTTTTCATGCTATAATTTGTTTCAGCTGTGAGTTTTATCCAAGCATGGTTCAAAGGGAAGCGGACTTTGGCAATGGGCAGATGTTGTTTTTCCTTTCAAACTGAAACTAATAAAGAAATCAAATATTAATAGTATCAAGTTATCTTTGGCACATTGTTTGTCCCTGTACGAACTCTTTAGATACAGAAAGTGTTTTCATCTGATCAAACATCCGCATTTTGTAACAAGTAATGAAAAGAATGTTTTATTACTCAGAGCTAACTTCCAAGGAAGTCCGTATTACAAAGTAAACCAAGGTACTTAGTTATCACTTCAACATCAAAGAAGTAATAACAGAATATATAATAAGGATTGCCAGTAGTAATTGTACTTTATTGCCATTAAGCTCTAATGTTAATGTACTAAATCAATATGACACATTCACTTACAGAACCTTATTTTGATAAATTAAAATAATACGCGAGCTCCCTTGAACTATAAAAAAAACATGTTGGCTTCTGACCCAAGTGTGATTTCCTTCCTCTGTCACACTGGCCCCTGCTGATTTCAAAACTTCTTTGAGGAATAGCTCTTAGGTTTTGGAGCAAAAAGCAGTGTATCTGAGCTTTTTTGAAGAAGTTTACGACTGGTCTATTTCTGTCAGTGTAGAAGGGTTGCACCATTTTGAAAATGGTCTGTTTTTCCAGATAGAATATAGAAATAGAAGCTGCCAAAATGAACTGAGGATTCTCATTGGTACATGCAGCTCTCATGGATCCATACCTACCAGATGAGCCTGATTCAACTAGGACTTAGCAAACATGTACTTTGTTCCATTATTCTCTGTTATTCTAAAACAATACGAATAGTTTGTAAAACAAAACAGTCACGAGTTCCTAGCTGTTAAATAAAGAATAAAATTAAACTCGTGTTTCTTGTCAGTTATAATCTGTACTTCTTGTGTCCCAGTGATTGAGACATTGTTGTGGCAACTTATGTCACCTCAGGAAAAAATTCAGAGTCAGAACCTTAAATGAACTTTCTATAAATAATCTGCTGTTCATTTTCTTAGTTGTGGGACTTGGTGTTTATTTCCTATAAAAACCTGTGTTCATATTTAGATCAGATTTACTCTAGCACTTATTTACAATAACGGCACAGAAATAATCTTCTAAAACTTGGTGTTATGGACAGATTACTAACAAAGCAATTCTAGCACGCAACCAGAATATTCTATCCTAGTGAAGACATTGTTTGTTTGGCTTCTACTCCACAAATGAACAATATAATTTTTTTTTCAGTAATAGAATAGCTCCTGCAGGCTCCACAGTGCTAGACCCACCATTCAGTTCACCTAATAAACACTGTCAGGACTAATTATTCCCTGCTAAAATTTCTGTAAATAATGGAAAAGTAAACCTCCCTGAAGTCAACACTGCTATTAGTCACTTTGTTCAGCAAAACCTCTCTGTGCAAATTTGGGTCAAATTAATGAAATTTAATTAATAATTGAACATAACTGAGTATGATGACAAAAAACTACTTCTACTTCTTTCACATAAAAATTAATCCATAAAGTTTTCACTAGAACATGAAAATACTGCTCGGATTAATGATAGCCTATATATTGCTAATACTAGTTAGTTGCTAATATGATTCACCTTGCAGTTTCGGACTTTTATTTTTCCTAATTAGTCAATTCTGTTTCCATAGATAACATATGAGTATAATTTCTATGATTATCTGATCAGCTCTTTTGCGCTTTGCTCTTTTGTGATTTGAAAAAATATTTTTTATAATAGTTGATTTTTTATTCATTATTTCTGTTTAAAATACTACTGTGCTAGAGACATTATTCTGCTGTTGCAATTTGTTTATATTTTCTCCTGGAAATGCATTATTGTTATTGAAGAAAAATATGGGTGAAATTCATTTCGCAGTACATTTCCTCTTACAACTTTGGAAAGCAGTGCCTCATATTTCTGTATGACAGATGTGCAAGAACAAGACACAGATTTGTTACAAGAGCATAGGAGAGCAGCACACTGAAATCCCAATGAAGGTTGGCTCTTTAATATTGCTGTTTTTCTTCTCTTTCACTCACTTTTAATACGTTACTACATGAGAGGCTTCACTTTACTTGGATTGCATATCCTGAGGCTTGAAGACATCTTGCTTTGAATCCAACTGTAGGAAAATGGTTTATATTCATTGAATATAGTTAACAATGTGAGGAAGTCAGTCAAAATCCCTGCTAAATTAACAAGAATGTTATAATTTGTGATGATTCTGCAGCAGTGAGATTCTCTCCAGCTTGTCAGATCACCTGTCTCTGTGCAAACTGCCTGATTATAATCAGTACTGAACTTCCTAGGTATTAATGAGGAGAGTTTGCCTCAGAAGATTGCTAATGATACAGAAAAGCTTACACAGAAAGAATACAGTCAGCATGGGTTTACAAATGCTAGATCCTGCCTGACAAACCTGATTTCATTCTATGACAAGGTGACCTGCTTAGTGGATAAAGGTAAGGCTGTCAGTGTGGTCTACCTGGACTTCAGTAAGGCCTTTGACACTGTCTCCCACAGCATCCCCTTGGAAAAGCTGGCTGCCCATGGTTTGGATGGGTGTACACTCCACTAGGTGCAACACTAGCTGGGTGGCCAGGCCCAAGGAGTTGTGGTCCACGGAGTTAAATCCAGTTGGTGGCTGGTCATGAGTGGTGTCCTCCAGGGCTTAGTACTGTGGCTGCTTCTATTTAACATCTTTATTAATGATCTTGATGAGGGGATTGAATGCACCCTCGGTAAGTTTGCAGACGACACCAAGTTGGGAAGGAGTGTTCATCTGCCTGAGGGGAGAAGGGCACTACAGAGGGACCTGGATAGACTAGATCGATGGGTCAAGGCAAACTGTATGAGTTCCAGTAGGGCCACGTGTTAAGTCCTGCATTTTGGTATAAAGAACCCAAGGCAATCCTACAGGCTTGGGGAGGAGTGGCTGGAAAGCTGCCCGATGGAAAGGGACCTTTGGTGTGCTGAGGGACAGTCAGCTGAATATAAGCCAGCAGTGTGCTCAGGTGGCCAAGAAGGCCAATGGCATCCTGGCTTGTATCAGGAATGGTGTGGTGAGCAGGACTAGGGAAGTAATCCTGCCCCTGTACTCGGCACTGATGAGGCCTCACCTCAAGTACTGTGTTCAGTTTTGGGCACCTCAGTACAGAAAGGACACTAAGGTGCTGGAGCAGGTCCAAGGAAGGGCAACAAGGCTTGTGAAGGGCTTGGAGAATATGCCCTATGAGGAGAGGCTGAGGGAACTGGGGCTGTTTAGTCTGGGGAAAAGGAGGCTGAGGGGAGATATTATTGCTCTCTTCCAATATCTGAAAGGTGCTTACAGCGAGTGTGGGGCAGGTCTCTTCTCACTGGTGACAGGACAAGGGGAAATGGCCTCAAGTTGCGCCAGGGGAGGTTTAGATTGGATGTCAGGAAAAACTTCTTTACAGAAAGGGTTGTTAAGCACTGGAATAGGCTCCCCAGGGAGTTGGTTGAGTCACCATTCCCGGATGTGTTTAAAAACCATTTGGATGTGGTGTTCAGGGACATGATTTAGTGGAGGGTTGTTAGGGTAGTATGGTTAGGTTGTGGTTGTACTCGATGATCTCTAAGGTCTTTTCCAACCTGAGTGATTCTACGATTCTATGATTCTAATGTCATAAAATGAAATGGTAAAAACCAAGTAATTTTGTCCCTGATTGAGAGCCCATTCAGCACATTCAGTTCTCCAACAACTGTATGCCAGTGAACCTTTTCAGCTTACTTCTCTGCTGAAAAGTTACCCCAAAGGACTAAATTGAGGAGGAAGCTGAGGCAGTTGAGAAGGCATCAAATGAGATTCAGCCAGCAGCTCCTGAACTGTCAGCACCTTTAGCCAATGTAGAATGATGATTTCTGTGCACATATGTATGCACTCTTCCTGAACACAAGCTTTGATGTCTGCCTGTGCCAAAGTTATTCAAACACTTTTTTTTTTTTTTTTTTTTTTAAGCAAAGAAACAAAAAGAACCTTTTCCCTTATTTTTTTCTTCTGACTTTGGAAAAATAAGGCTGTATAAATCCCTCAATATATTCAGCTGGGATATAATCCAGCAGTTTTGGTGGAATTTAATTATAGTAACATCCTAATTGAAGGTAAATTAAACACGACTAAAACCAAGAGCTGTCATACTAAATGAAAATCTAAATTACATCAGTAACAGACAGCTCTGTCCTAGAATTATGACTTAAGGAGTGTGACATTTTGTTTTCAGGTTAATCAATGAAAGCTTCACAAATATTTTGAAGCCTTCCTTGATCTATTAAAGACAAAATTAAATCTAAACCTCTGAAAGACACTGAGCAGGAAAGCAAAGTGAATCAATTCACTTTGGAGAGGAAAAATGCGTGCAATGGATGAGCAGGCTCTCTTGGAGCTTTGATGGTCTTATAGGTTGGAGTTTCTTCCAGTCCAGTGACCAATGAATAAATGTGCTTGCCTGGTACCTAATCACTCAGGCTTATTTTTCTTTATTTTATTACTTGATTACCTAGGCCTTATTTTTCTACCATGTTTACTACAAGATTAACTTGTGCTGGCAGACAGCTGCTTGTGTGATGAGTGACTGCCCTGTCCAAGCCTGGGTGAGTGAATGGGAGTGTGGAACTCAACCCCCTGTGGAAATGTTTGCCTTCCTCTTTTCTGTCTTGTCTCAGAACATCACTAATACTACATCGTTTCATCATCACAGATACATCTATCATTATTTTGTCTTGTAACTGCTGTGACATGTATCCTGCAAAACCCTCCATGTTGGCTCAAAAGGAGCTCAGGCAGCTTTACTGATACATGCTCTCCCCAAGACCACTGCCCTAGGGTTTTTTCATCAGCCCCCACAAAATACATACAGAAAAAGAAACAAAACAAAAAAATCCACACCCAGAAACAAACAAACAAAAAAAAAAACCCAACCCAACTGAATATTTTGTTCCATTCTAACTCACCAGACATGTCAGTCCGTTACCTCCTTCCTGTTTCCTCAGCTGTCAAGACAACAAGCCTCTGTGAGAAAACTACCATTCCTTCATCAATAGAGCTTGTCAGCTGCAGGCTCTGTAACTGCATTTTCCTGCTTTTTAGCAGCAAATCTTAATATCTCTAAGAAAATGACTGCACAGCTAACAGCCTGTACTTTTCATCCATCCATAAATGCACAGCTGGCATCCTTATGGGATTTTCTATTATACATATTCAGGCTAGTATTTTCAAATTCTCAGATATGGCCTGTGTTATTACTTCTAGGAGGAGAAAAACAACAAACCTAGTGCAGAAGTAGAGGACTGTTCTCTTAATCCTTTGAGATTTGAACAGAAAAGCTTTCATTTTTATTCACTGCTACCTTCTATGGGGTCCCAGAATCTATGCAGTGGTTTGTAAAGAAAAAGGCTCAGCCCCACCTTAGGAAGTATACATCTGGGAGCTGGTGAAAACACAGGTTCCAGTCACCTGTTTAATATCATGTCCTATCTGCTCTTTTCTCCAGGGAAAAATACTTGTTGATTGACAGTTGTAATGGCCAACAGCAAACCCAAAACAAAAAAGAATAGATCTATCATTTGCTCCAGTTTTACTTGCTTTTGTTTACTCATTTAGACAGCACTGTCAAATCTGAAATACTTGCTTTTTTAATCTTTGTGATTAAATTTTGTTCTCTTGCCTTCCTGAACTCTCAGAGAATTATGTTTGGCATCATAGTTTCTCATTTCTGGTGACCTCTTCAGAGTCATATGCAGACTGATCTATTCGTAACTACTGACCTCTTCATTATCCTAACTAGAACAGTTCAGAAAATTTCACCAAGGAAATTTTTTATGAAACAATTTTTTTTTAAAGACATATAATTCGGTCTCATTGAAAACCTGTCCTGGAATTTCATTAATGTCTACTAAGAGAAAGAGGAATCGTTATAAGCTCTCCAACTAGAAGACTGTAGAGGATAGCAGGATCATTAGGGACATCTGAAGACTTCAGAATCAGTTTCCTTACATCATTTGTTCTTTAACAAATTAATCTAAGATATGTGGTGTATGGCTATATCCAAAATTTTATCTTAGGAGTGACCTGTCAATAAAAATATTTTAGCTCAGAAGTCGTTAGCCCTTTTATTTTCCATGTACTGGGGGAGACAGTAACTGTATACTTGTAAACAGATATCTGTGGCTTTTCCCTCTCGTGAACAGCTTGAGCCAGCATCCCTTTACAGGCTTACGTGTGTTTTTTATTTGTTTGACTGAAAAATAGGGATGCTTACATCTTGTCTATATTCTGGCAATATTTTAGAGGGGATAGTGGAATAAAGGGATAGCTCTGCTGCCTTTGAACCTGCAGATGTTATTGGGAATTACTTGGAACATGAGACTTTGAAAGGATGGGCATATCGTGCCTTTGGGTCCTGACCATGGCTTCAAGGAAACTGCAAAATCTCGGAGTTAGATAAAGCAACTTCGCTCTTTCAAATGCCTGACTTTCCAAATGCCTGAAAAATAATAAAAAAAACCAACGTTATCTCTTAAGCCTCTTATATAATAGGAAAATTAGCTGCTTCTGAATGGAATCCCCAAAGGCAGTGCACACTGTAGAGCACCTTGTCAACTCACTTGGAATAGAGATGTAGTATGAGCATGAAACCTCAGGATTTATCTTTAAATATTGCCTCTGAAGATTTATATAGAGAATTATTATTACTATTGCTATGGCCCTGAGTTCTCTTCTGAAGGCAATTTCTTATTTTCCTCCCTTTTAGTAGCTTGAATTTGTGAAGGTGGATGTTGGAGTAAGAAGGTTATCTCTCCTTCTGTTGGTATGCTGAGGTCTAAAAGTTGTAGTGTTGACTCAAGAAGTGGTAAAGGAAGATTTGTCCTTCTGCTTCTCCTGCAAAACCATAGTATAAACAATATGGTAATGAAATAATATACAATACAATTATATTTAAGGAAAAGCAGGATGTCTGTCTCAGTTATGTCCCCTGTTTCATTGTCTTCCTGTACAAGAAAGTATTCTGTTTTTTGTTATATCTTGGAAGATTATTGAGGCAGAGAAAGTTCCACAAAATTGATTATAATTTTGAATTAAATGATATATATTTCACCCTGCTGGGCTGGAAGAGATAGCTTGCCTCTTTGCAGATAAAGAGCTGAGCATGGTTTATTCAGGAAGACTGAATCCAGTTTCAGTTTTCCTTAATAAGCACTCCAACAGTAAGTTTCTTAACTCGCAAAAAAGGACAGGAAAACTCCTCAATGAGTATTTTTAAAAGAAAGTCCAAATTATAACTGCATTTTTTGAGGAATTTTGATTTAGTGGTGTTCACATGTTTACAGAATGTGTAGTAAGCTACTTAGTGTAATGAAGAAAACGGTCACACTCTTTCCTGATTGTGTTTGGGTAGGTGGCAGGACAGTTTGACTGTGATGCCTCACTATAAATATTTGAAATAAAATAAGTAGGCACATATGTCACATCTCTATTTTGCAGCTTTATTTCAAAATTTCTGCACACAATTTACAGATTTGTAAAGCCATGGAAATCATGCGCTAGCACTCTTGATGGCTTACTGTTTTGATGTTTGTTCATCATCCAAAGCTTTTTATTGTGAAACTCTAACCAGTAAAATGCTAAACTCATCTATAGTAGTATTTATGACAACTTTATAAGTTAAAGGTAATTAAAACACAGAGGCCTGCTTATCTGCATATACCGTTAGTTCTTATTTATTTGCTTATGTATTTTGTATGTGATTCCTAGGATCACAAAATCAGATATTTACGCTCAGTTACAGATTGAGCAATAACAGCAGAAATCTTAAAACTGGCTATGATGAAAAAGTTTTCCCAGTTGTTAACAAAGCCCTGGTTAGAGCTGGTGAAATATCAGGAAACTGTTTCAACAAATAAATCTGTTTCTGGAAGCTGCAAAGTTCGGTGACTGATGAATTCAACAAATGGAACATGACCACCTTTAGGGCTCATGTGTAGCTATGTAGGGCTCTATCCAAGAAAATGCCAGAGGTTTTAGTGAGCCATTTGCATAGCTAACTTGATTTGCTCCAGGACTGTGCAGATACTTTATAAATGCGGATTTCTAAAAGTGCAGCCCTATAACAGCAAATTTCTCAGGACAGCTGCTGGAAGCTAGGAACTTAATGTAATTTATTACTAGCAGTTACCAGAGCGTAAGCATAGTGGATGCCTTTTAGACATTTGCAAATAGAAGCACCTGTTTTCAAGTAGCCAGGTATCTCCAATTCCCCACTGAGACGTGAATAATAAAAGCAAAATGCAAACAAAATAATGATGGGTGTTCTAAGACTGTTTCCTCTGCATGACTTATATCTTTCATCAGTCTATGTTTTTAGATGACATTTGTGCATTACATGTGTGAAAAATGATAATGAATTGCGTCATACAGCATGTGCTCTGTTTCTTAAATGCCTTATTGTTCATTAGTTAATAATTCCATTTCAGTAATCATTTTGGAGAATTTGGTATAAAATGACTTTGTAAGTTTGGTTTGGAAACTGATTTTCCAAATTTAAGTTATCTCTTTTAGCAACACTCTTCCAGCTCCAGGAAACTTCACTGGATTTTATTTTCCTCAGAGATTGTGTGTTTTGTTCTTGTTTTGCCTTTTTTTATTTCTAGTGTATTCAGCCCAGTTTTTCACAAATGGTTCATGTTTTCCTGTCTCTCACCTAGGATAGTAACAGACCAACTGTCAGTGAGGAGTTAGCGTCCATAAGGAAGGAACAGGCAGGGAAGAGCAGGCAGACAAAATACTTGACAGCAGAGCAAGGAAAAAAATGGTCAGTTCACAGCTGAAAGCACTGGAGAGGTAGACTATACACATTCCTGATTTTCTGTTGGATCTATTTTATAAGGTACCTGGTTAAATTTGAATAAAGAGATGAGAAAATGATCAGCATAAGAGATAAGCACAGATTTCCTCAGTGCTATGAGGCTTATCCTAACAGCGAGAAGCCATCTTTGCATTTACAGAGACAATTGCTACATGTAAAATGACTTCAACGGAAGAACTGATTTTGTATGATAACAGTGACAGCCTCTGTCTTATTAAAAGCCTTTTTAGCCTACTCCCTTACAGCATTCTGCTTCTACGTTATTGACTCTTAATCATGTTGAATGGGACAGTGTAATCCTGATAATTCAGCTAAGTGACTTGTAAAAGCTTCTATGGGCATAACAAAAAATCTCTGAGACTCTACAAGAGTAACTATATTTTTACTTCAGAGGCTTATGAAGTTCTGTCACTTTCTGAAAACCTAGGTGGTAGGTAGTCACTGGTAAGTCTTTATCATGCACCACTTCAGCCACTGTGAGGAAAGTATCAACACATCTTAAATATAGAGGAATATAACTGACTATAGTTCCCTTATACGTTTATTGAAAGCTTCATGAAATTCTACCTGCCAGTATGGAAATTACTAAAAAGATTGTACTCCATTTCCCTCTTTTGCTGTTTTCCCACTAGCTCATTCAGATATATTTGCCTCATGACCTGTTAAATAGTTCATGGTGCAGGTGAACACACTGAACCAGCCTTTCTGCCTGAAGAAGTCACGACTCAGTGAGCAGGTAGACATGCTTTACAGCACACCAGTAACTCCACTTTTCAAAGCACACAGGTGTGACACACAGATCTGTTGGGTGCCCAGTGCCCATAAAAAATGACAGCAACCAGTACACCGTAAGCACATGCTCCTGCTTGGTGTGGCTTAGCTCCCTGGTATGAGACATAAACAAGCCCTACCTGATGTTATGTCTGTCTGCACATAAAACTGGAAATAGACAACTTACTTATTACAGCATGCTGGATGGTATCACTCTGGCACTTGGTAGATTACCATGCTATTGATGGTGTATCATTGTATTTTTAAGACACCTGAATTTAACCTTTCCTCTAGATAGTGACTTCTTGAGAAATACATCTACTATCCAAAGTAGTGTTCAATCCATTTTTTTTTAAGAGATGAAGGACTGGCTGTTGATTTTTGTTTTAACCAACTGCCTTGCAACTATTCATTTGCAGAATACTTTTTGCTAATATATTTAAATTTCTTTCCCTTCAGCATGAACAAAGTATTATTTACTCTGAAAGAAAATATTGGACTTGACAGTTGTAAAATATGACATCTTTAAAATTGTTTGTGACAATGGTGTTGTCCTTAAATCTGTCAGATTGGGCACACCCCCTTCACTGCAGCAGCATTTGAGCAACTATCAGATGGGAACCTTCCCAGGGTGTATTATGTCTGCTTCTGCTGCTCAGGACAGAATCACAGCTCTGCTTTAATGGCTAGAGAAATAACCTGGTGCTGTGGATAGACATTTAGAATACAACTTAGACTGTTTCTTAAAGGAATGTAAACTTTCTACTGACATCATGAGAATTGAACTCTCCCTTTATATTCTTCTGAGTTTAGATAAGGAACTGTCACTATGAATAGGACAAGAAATTTTATCTTATGGCATTAGTGTTTATAAACAGATGGCTGAGGCTCATTTGCACAAATGTGATAAAACTTTTCTGCCTGTATGAACCTCAGTTCTCCATAAAAGAGGATGCACATAATCCCAATACTAATCGTAGACTGGGATACATGGGATCATGAATAGGATAATTTTCCAGTAATCTCAGATAAGGTACTAAATGCACAGTGCATGAAGAATGCTATTAGCTATGATTGCATGAAGAGTCCAGAAAAACTCAAAATGAGTTAACTTTGGTCCAGTGGTTGATGGGAATTGAGCAGGGAAAAGGAGAAAAAGGAGAAAAAAAACTATATATATAAACTGTATATATATAAACTATATATATATATATAAACTATATATATATATAAACTATAAATATATATATATATATAAACTATATATATATAGTTTTTAATAATTCAAACTATCAGGACTGTTTCTTCAACTGTTGTCATGGATTTATGATTTTTGTTTACTGGTATTCCACACCATAACATCATGTAGTACACTGGGAGTTAAAGTGTTAATGGTCCAGTTCCGGGTACCTGCCCGGAAGAGAAGAACTATGTTCCCCAGGGGGCTCTGCGGTCAGAGAGGAGATATAACTCCTGGCAAGGTCACCTGATCGGACTCTTCTCTTCTTCGCTCTTCTCCTTCACCTCTTCTCACTGCTGCCCATCCCAACTGTGCATCACTTCAATATTACTGTAAGGCCTACAGCTTTCAGATACTGTCTCATTATATTTGATTTATTAGCGTCAATTCTAATTATATTGTATTATAGTGTGTTATCTTGTATTCTGATACCATATTTAGTAAAATTAGTTTGTTTCTCCTTAGATCGTTGCCGCTGTTTTTAATTATTTTGGGGTCCCCTGTTTCCCTTTTCTGGCGGTGTGGATTTTGCAAAACCCATCCATCCCACTAGTCACGGAACTGGGCCAAACCAGCCTGTAAACCATTGACAACTGTTAAAAACTCTCAACCATTTTTCTGAGAGCAAAAATTATTTCCTGCTCTTTACTCACCTAAAATGTGAGGAAGATGTTGGTAGCAATGCAATTATGAAGGGCCTTTTCTTCATGTCTGATGCTGCTATAATGGGGGTGATGGAGCAAGGAATAATTTTACTAGGAAAGAAAGAATTTAAGAGACTTCCTTCCTTGTTTTCTTTCTTTAAGTCTTGTGTTTCTTCTAAAATGAATATGTGATCCTGTAGGCTTTACATCTTCACGTTGAACCATACGTAGAACTGTAACTTATGAGTCTGCTTCTTGTAGGATAAATATTGTGGTGTCTATCACTAACCAGCGTAGTAAGCTGGGATTTGGTGATTATTCTATTAAATTCTTGCTTTCACTTGAAAAACTCAGTGAGCATGACAGTGCTATCAGTGACCCTTTCCAGAACAAGTATTTTGTCTTTGTTGCTCATAGCTAGTCTTTAATACTTTTCTGATACTCATACAGTAAAAGAGGCTGGAATTGCGGAGTGCAGCAAGCATAAAAAATGTAAAAAACAGAATTCTGATTTTTAAAAACCCATATTTATTCCCTATCAGTATTCATACGTAATGATGAGGAAGTAGATGTTAAGGACCCTTTTCTGTCATAAGGCTGTATGTGATTATAACGATATTTTCTGGCAATTTTAAAATTTTGTGTCTTTTAATTGCCACTAATGTGTCTGAAACTGGTACACATGACATATAATGTGTGCCCAGGATTATTTTGAGCATAGAAATTTTTTTTGTTCACAAAGTATTGTTAGCAGGCAGAGATCTGGATGGAGGAAAGAACTGGCAGGTGGGTTCACAAAGAAGTGATGAACACTCACTTTAACCAAGGCATGATCCTTGCAAGCGCAGAAGCTAAGTTCTGTTTCTGAGAGTTGTGTGTTAACGTATTTTGTTCCTGATCATCTGCATATTTTTCCCTCTTTTAGCACTTGTAGAACTATTCTGTCTATCTTCTCCATGTAAAAAGCTGTCTACATCTTTCATGGTGGCATATTTTTAAAAACAAAAAAGGAGACATTTTTCCCTCTGGGACTTTCAACCTGTTACTGCTATCCTTCACTCTTTTTTGTATTTATATACAGTCCTTCTATGCACCCTACACTTCAATATGTTTCATCAGCTGTACAACAGACTACACTCAGTCTCTTCAGAACAGATTTTGTTTGCAAGATTAATGTTTGAGGTGGATTTGGAATACCTTTGGCCTGCTTTTCTAAGGAAATGAGGCATGTGGAATTACACCTTCCATCTGCCAGCTTTTCAGCCTTCCACTCCTTTTCCTCCAGGGACATTCATGCCTTCTGGTCAGGTTCAACCAAGACCAAAGGCACTGAATCATAGAAGATCACAGAAAATTTATGGCGAATAGAGGAGAGGAACTAATATCACTGCAACCTCCTGACACAGTGCAAGATGGTGAAACCAGCCTCTATCTGACCTACTTATCCTGCTGACTAGCAAGCAAATACTACCTATCTAATTAATACATGTATGTCTCCAAACTGTCCACAAAACTTGCCTTCTCTTCCCTAGCTGGTTACTTCAAGACTCAGGGAAGTGTTAGTAATGTAGTGAGGCTTGGAAGGTGTTCAGACATCTGGAATTGTCACAGTAATACCTGTAGAGGATGCAAAAGAAAAGAAAAAAATCAGTAGGATACCAAACTTCAATTGTTTAGATGTTCGTTGTTTCTTTTGGTCTAGCCAAAGTGTAAAGGAGGAATGTTTCTGCCCATTTTCCAGAACGTATAAATCACAACATTTAGCTGTATCTGTATTTAGTTCATCTTTTTGGTTGTTTCTTGTTTTATGTCTCTTGTTGAGGATCTCTGAAAGTTGAAGATAAAATAATGCTGTGAAAAGTAATAGGAGAAATAGTTTTTATCATAGGAAATGCCCTCTGAATAGAAAGATGTTTAGCTGCATCAGTGAATAATTGGAAGTAATTTGAAGAGTATTCACTCACATGGAGGTGAAAAATATCTGCACCACTTTATAGGAAGAGCGGAGAGATTAAAAAAAAAAACATTTCAAAATAAAAATATATGGTGGCTCTTCACTTTTTGGAGGTGAAGATTTTGTAGTCACCATTGTCACCCATTGGGCCTATTTGAGCAATGATCTTCCAGTCTTTTTCACATTTTTTTTTTCCTCATATAGAGGTTGGTCTCTTTGATCTCTTCCTTCCTGAGCTAGAACTTTTGGAATGAATGCAGACGTCTCCAAAAGTAATGCCTCCCACTTCATTAAGTTGGCCCATGACATCAGAGGCAGATTTTGGTGATATGTCAGTAGAGATTGAACCTTCCCACCAACAGTCAATTATATTTTGTTGTAGTGTGATAGATGGAAGGAAAGGGGCAGTATGACAAAATGACATCTGACACGGATGTGTGTAGGAAGCAAAAATGTGTTTTTGAATTCCTCCACGTGGAAAAAACTGACATTCATCAATGCTTGTTGAATGATTTTGGAGACCAAACAATTGATATGAGCACAGTGAGGCAGTGGACAGTGCATTTCACCAGTGGTGATGGAAACAGTTGTTCACCTCCACTGATGCAGATTTTTTTGAGTGCAACATGTATTGGTTGTGTTTTCCAGGGAAATTAATAAGGAACATTACTTTCTGAGTAAGCATATAATATCATTTTTAGGTAGTAGATGGTTCTTGTTGATTTCTACTCTAGCAGAATCCAAAGCTAAAGCCAAAGAGCCCCCACATTCCAATTGCAAAGATCTTCGAGTATCTACATTAGTTTTGGCTCCTCGTCAATCTGTATCAGATACTTTTTCAGTTTTTCCCCCCACACACAAAAAAACCCCACAGTCTAAGTTTCTTCTGTATTACACAACAGCTAAACACCAAGAGATTAGGATAATTCTGTGCGCTGAGTGGAAAGCAAATGAAGATTTTCTTCCGTGACTGAAACTCCATTAAAAAACTACAATAAAAAACAAACAAACAAACAAACAAAAACAAGCAAATATACCTATGATAACTTCTTCAGATAAGTCCCACTAGCTGTAATCTAAATACATATTTGGAAAACATTTTTTACTTTCATATTTTTAAAGATATACACATGCGTTTGTAAATACAATCATTTATTTAAAATTCTTGGACCTAGATGACACTTATATTCTACATTTTCCACATATGTGAATGTCAAGAAATAGATTAAAGTGCCTTGTGTTATAATACATTTCAGGATGCAGGATCTGATGGTAGCTGTCAAACCAGTCAAAGTTATAGTATGATCTTCAGTTTCAAGGTTGTGAACAAAATGTCTGCTTCATTCATGAGCTTGGAAATCATATCCTCTAACCTTCAAGTAATACTTAAAAAACCCCATGACTACCTTAGCTACTGTCCTGTTGCGTTTCAGTAACTGAAAAGCTATACCTTTTTTGTACCTTTACTTCAGTAATGAAAGATTTCCAAAGTAGACCCAGGGTACAAGAAAAAGTCAGTTTGCTCTGCATTAGATATTATTACTATTATTATTTAGATTATTATGAAGAATAAAACACACCGTATCATTATGGCACGCTGTGCATTTGACCACAATCATAGGACATTTCAGAAAATGCTTTGACACCTTGATTTGTAAAAAAAAATTCTCCATGTGGAAATTATAGCTATATTTTTTCATTGAATACTGATTCATTTCAAAACCAAACGAGGTTCCTATGATCTAGGATGCAGTTTGCAGTCCAAATTTACAGAGAAAAGTGTTTGAGTGGCATGTGTGTTTATTTGGCATACCAAAGAACTAAGCTGGGGTCTGTGGTATCTGCTGTGGATAAAGGGAGGATTTAAACATGGTCCTTTTACATAGAGTATTGAAATTTTCATTATTACGAATTCAGATATTTAAGAATTTGGGTATTAATCTTTGGAAAATATATATCTTTGAAAAAAGGCTTCACGTTTGTTGTACCACATTCTTATTGCATTCTACTGTTAGTAGCTATTAGATTCATATTTTCATCAGTGTTGTTGGAATAATTTATTGATTTAAGTTGCCTATATATTGTTTAAAACTACAAAATTCTGTCGTATGACCAATGGGTCAGTGCTAACTTTAGATAGGAGAGGTTATTACTATCTTAAATAATATAAAGTCTCTTACTGAGAATACCAGTATTTAAATGCTTACAAATGCATGTGAAGAACATTTATTCATAGTATTACAACTTCCTTAAAAAAAAAAAATGCAAGAAGGAAAGCAACATGATGTAAGCACAATTCTTTTAACTAAATATAAGATCTTTTAACTAAATATGCATAACATCTGGTTAAAAAAAAAAAAGAAGAAGAAGAAGAAGAATTTAACTGTAATCTTTATGGAAATCTATGATCACAGACCATGCAGGAGTTGGATTTTTAAAAAAAAGGGAATCCAAATCAACATGTGAATTATAATTAGGAAAAAAGAAAGAATGCAGCAGAGGTGTGCTACTGGTTGTTGCAACGCACTGAGAAACAGGACAGTAACACAGAAATCAGGTATGAGTCATGACCACTAAAATCCAGGTGAGTCTTTAATCCTAAAATCAGTGTCCTAATTTTTTTAGGACACTTTTAATTTTTTAATCCAGTATTTTCAGTATAAGTGTTTATATATTTAAATATTTAATCGAAGTTTTCCAGTAGTAGGAACTGGATTTTAATTTTGCATCTGTAGAGGTTTGTCATGGAACTCTGATTTGGCTCCAGTCTTAAACCTCCCACAAAGTCACTGATTTTAGAAGAGATTCACACTTACGAAACACTTCACTTCCCCAGTATTTCTTAGACAGTCAAAAAAAATGTCCTGACTTCAAAATTTTACTTGAGCATCAACTGCTGGCTGTGTCTTTTTTTTTTTTTCCCTCAGGTTGGAAAAGACCTTAAAGATCATCAAATCCAACCACAGCCTAGCCATACTACCCTAACTAACAATCCTCTGCTAAATCATGTCTTAAACAGTCCATGACACTGGACTAGACAGAATCATTTTTAAGTCCCCTTTTTTTCTTATTGTTTTGACTGGTTTCTGTTACTGGATTTTTTTCTAAAAATTCCTCAACATATACAGTACCTCACAAACAAGTCTTGTGAAAACTGATTAAAAACTGAATTTGTTCAATGGGAGTTTTCTTCCAAGGCTGTCATGATTTCAGTCATGGCTGTGAATTCTTGCAGTGATCAGATGTGATAAGCGTTGTTTATCTGATGGCAAGACTCAAGGATCACATGAGGATGCTACTTTTCTGTAACTAAAGGAATAACATATATTCAGCTCAAGTGAACTTGTGAAGATGAGTTTCTAATTATTCCACTTACTTAATAATATAAAAAGAGAAAAGGCAATGAATTCACAAAAATTTATTTGAGTGCAAACCGTCTAAACAATACTTTACGTATTCCCTGCTAATGTATTGTAAAAGCAGTTAGGCAAGCTAATTCACTCCTGGGATGAGCTCTCATCAAGAGTCAACAGTGCAATATTCAGCCAGTAGTGCGGTTAGCTGCACATAAGAGGTACAGAGCAGTACTGTAGCAGCACAGACTGCTGTAAGTTCTTTACTTCATGCCTGTATATTGAAGGCTGTTGCTCATAAGCTGTTCAAACCATCTCAGCAAAACTAACTTAGCTTTTACCATGCCTCAGTGAAAAATGACAATTTAGGACAGCACAGCAGAAGTGGGAAACATAAGCAAATCTGACTGATAGTTCACGAGATTTCAGGATGCATTGCTGTTTGTGCCACTTTTGCTAGTGCTTCCACAGCATAGCATGCTGACTGCATTAAACTGTGCATCAGTCCAGACCTTGTGCCTCTAAATTTCATTTTTAATATCAGGGACTGGAAAGGGACTAGTGACCTTCTTTAGCTTCATCTAGAAATATTATCAGAGGACATAGACTGGTATTCTGGGGCTGTCAGGACAGAAGTCACTTCTCAGTGTTATAAACTGGCTTGGGAATAAATATCCTCAACTGACCGAGGCATCTTCTGCAGCTGGGCTCAGGCCAGGATCCTCTGCAACTGAACATCTCCAGAAATAATATCAATTAGGCCCTAAGAACTAACTGGAATTGTTCACACTGCCAAGAAGTATCTTCTAAGGTTGGAGGGGGATGCATCATAAAGGGCGCATCACATCCTGATCTAATATGACAGCTGAGGTATGTCTGTCTCCATTTTCAGCAACCTCTTCCCTCCACGCTTACATTTTCACATAAAATGGTCTTGCTTTCATGATTCTCATGCCAAAGTTTTTCTACAGAGACATAAAGTTAAGAAGTTCCCACCTTATCCATCAAATTTTGGTGTACTTCATGATTACTGCTCATAGACATCTGCTCTTTTGCCACTGCATAGTTTAGATAATGTTTGCAATGTTTTCGATGTTTGTACCCCTGCTTTATTCCCTGACAAGTGCTATTGGATACAGGAGTCAGATCTGTGTCTCAGGCTGCTCAGTCCGATGGAGCTGAGAGCGGCTCTCTTCCCAACTCCACCTGCGAGAATGTCCTGAAACTGCCTGCTGCCTCCACCATCCCGAAGGAGAAGCTGTACCAGCCATGTGATTGCAGTCTGCTACTGCAAATTACATTTTTCACCACTGTTTGTGAAGAACAGAATGAACACATCAGAATTTTACTGGTTTCCACGTTTTTCCCGCTTGGCTGGAGAGAAACCTAATTGTGGCAGAAACCCCAGGTGCTGTCATATTGCTTGTGTGTTGTCTCTCATTCTGTCCATCAAAGTTGTCCTCATAAATAAGAAGTTAGCAGCCCAGTACATTCTTCAATTTAATTTTTTGGGTTTTTTTTTTTTTAAATTTTGTGGTATTTACACCAAGAAAAGTGAGGTAATAATTTTGATTTCACATAAAGGCTAGCACATTGAAAATACACTTCACAACAAGACTTCGATCTAAGCCACTGGCAATGTGATCTCTGCTAGCGCTGTGTTTTTAAAATATTTAGTGATTAAAAATGTCCTGCAACCAGATAGCTAAATCCACTCATTAAGTGTTTTTATGTGTTTGTGAGACAGCGCTGTCAAGTGAATAATTAGTTCCTAGAACGTTTCAGTCTATACTGTTTTCTTAACAAATATGTTTGTCCACTTGCTTTTGACTGGTAGATTTTATTAATTTCTGACATGTGCTTTCCTCCCTTGAAGGCTTCTCTGAAAGGAAACAATCATTCTGTGTTTACTAGAAGTTTTAAAGGATGAACATTGTTTTATATGTAATTCCTTACTGTAAATGCTGGACTTTTAATGCTGTCTTTTTTGATTAACTTCATGACTCAACTTTTGTCCTCAAAATACTTGTCTTGCCAAGATCTCTCTTGCTTAATGAGAAGGCACAGGCAACAAAACTGCTAAATGAATTCAAGGACGTTTTTGGAGATCTGCTCGCCTTCTGAAGTGAAGATAAGGCCAGAAGGAAAAGACAAATCTTATTGCCAGCATAAATGGAAAAGTGGAAAGAAAACGTGGAAATGGTAAAAAGCTGTCAGCCATGGAGGGAGCTGTGCCCTCTGGGGGAGAGGTATGTAGATACAGCAGAAGAAGATAGCTTTTAGAGACATGAAGCAGTTATGTAACATGATGAAATGCAGAGAGGCAGAGCTCTAGGGCACAATCATTCTCTGCTAGCACGATGCTCAGTCATGCAAAAAACATTTCCAAACAGCAAGTTAACTCAACAGGAATAGAAATTGCAGCTGCAATGTAAAAATGCCGTATTCAGCATTAAGGTTGCTCTGACTGGAAACTGTGTGTGAGGAGTTCTACTATTCAGTTCCATGTCCGTCACTCAAGCAGATGCAGGAAATTAGAGGAGAGATTTCTTCCTTTGAAACTGTATGTGACCCTTTGTATTTTTGCATTTGTTTCCTAATGGAATAAGGACTATTGTGGTATTGCTACGTGGATGTCCATTCACCCACCCACGTTTCATTATTTTTCCCTCTGTTTCCACGGACATTGGGACCTATTTGCTTGCTTTGGAGGAAGGGTCTTACATGCTGTGTAAATTCATGGGTCAAGCAGAGGAGACCTACTGTTCTGATGAAGTGAAGGCAGGTAGAATTCAGTGGTCATACTGGTGTTAAATGTAAGCCAGCTGGGAAATCACAGTGTCCACATTTCTAAGATAACAATAGATTCTTTTCTTTTCCTGGGAGATGCCTTGCAAGTGCATCATAGTCTCGTCCAATTCTTGATAAGAGATTGAAAGTCAGCAGTTGCAAATTCAGAAGAAACAGGTTTCATTAGTTCTGTTGTTTGGACAGGACATATTTTGAGATTTTTGCATATCAAAGAAAATATTTTATTCATAGTGTCCCTGCACACTATTGAGATAGACTACATTGGAAAATGGCTAGGATGCTGGGTAAAATTGCAAGCAGGGAAAAAATGGGACAGAGTGGAGAGGTAATGTTAAACTGTTGTTTCTCATTCACAGTATTTCCAATCGTAGGTAAGTATCAGTCTCTCAGCTGCAAATTTTAGGCATCAAAGCAAGTTTCTTCATAAATGGATTCTCTTTTTCTAATTCAACTTACCATTTTTCTTGATTTCATATGTCTAACACAGTGTCTGTTCTTACCTCTATCTGAATACCTTGAATTTGATCAGCTTTCTAACACAGCTTTATTTATCATGCTTTTTGATTCCCTGCACACTTTGAGGGATGTTTTATGTTTCATTTATTTTTTATGTTCTCTCATGTCCAATTTCACCTGTCCAAATATCATTTCACACTTTGTGTTGTTTTATTAATACTTAATTGATTAAATAATATAAAAACATTTTAATCATTTGTGAATGATTCAGTTATTAAACATGAAATATATGATTTGCTTAGTACTTAATTTATTTTTTTTTTAACATATGAAAATATCGAACATCTATTAAGAATGAGAGAATAAACTAAATAAAAAGGTAACTTCTCTTTGCCAGATAGGGGCTAATTTCCATTCCTTACCGCCTCATCAATTTACTCCATCTTTATCTTACCACAATGCTATTGTAAAGATGAAAATCCCAATCAATCAGCCCTGAAAAGTTTTTTAAAGCTGAGATTAATTACAAAGTTTGATGCTTGCAGAAAGCAGCATGTAGCTGTTTCAGACATCACAAGAAAAAGGATGTGCTAGACAGTAAGTAAGGAGAGCAATTGCGCCCATTGTTTATGTCAGCAAAAAATGAGAATGCATTAAAAAAAAAGAGCAAAAAAATCTAGCTGGATTATACAATAATTACACAAGCCTACCTCACCTACAAAAATAATTGACAGTTAAGAATCCTACTTATAGTAAAATCCATAGGACTGTCAAAGCACCTAATAAAATGCTCTTACATATGGTGACTTGAAATGCTTTGTTTTCATTACTGCTTTATCACCTTACTTGCATTACAGCATTTCCCAAACTGATTTGATTTCTGTACCCCAATAACATGCAAAATGAGGAAACTGGCCAATTAAATTAATAAAAGCCTTTGTTGAATGAATATCTTCTTGTATCCTTCCTTCAAATTACTCACTTTTGAAATGCTCTAGTGGCTTTTAGTAACACATTCTGGTTCATAAGGGTACTTAATCGCTTAAATAATGCGTATGATGATGCAGTGGTTGATGAAAGACATGATATTAAGGAGTTCTCCTGAAAATGAACACAGAAAGTTGGAGGATTTATTGTAGCTAGCAGGATTTCTGTCTAAAGTCACAAGGGAAGGCAAGAAACAAAGTAGGTTAGCAAAAGGTGAAACTGCCCTATATTTCTATGCAATTTATTGAAAATAAGAAATGACCTGAAGCCAACAGGTCATTTCTAATAAACATTTCTAATAAACTCATACATCCAAACTGATTTGAGAGGTATCATCTTGTAATTTTTTTGCTGAAATTGTTTGTGCATCTAGTAATGCAGACTACATAGTACGTTAACAATGGAGACGCTCCTTAATTTGCTCCTTAATTTTATTTACTTTTCTAAAGACATCAAACCTAGTTTTTCTTAGGAAAAGTTTTCCACTGTTATTTTGCCATTACTGAAATATGTAGTACCAAAATGATGGCTTTCTAGAGGATGTTTTCAGATTTTACCGAATCTCATTAAACATAAATATAACTTCACTGCAAACAGATTTTGTAGTTCTGGATAACATTTGTAGCTCCAGGAGACCCAGACCAAATTGATTGAAAATGAATGTTGGAATATTCTCCCTTTCATTTGAAAAGCAGCCAAATGTTTTCATATTTTTAGCATAAACAGCAAATATTAAGTGATAAGCAACAAAATACATTCTAGGCTATTGTGACCAAGGAAATAAACATATAAAAGCATTTCCTTTCTGGTACTTTGCATTTTGTGATTTTTTTCCTCCCATACTAAGTTGTGTCACTCGTGACTCCAACTTAACATGAATTTTGGCACTGGCACAGAGACAAACTGTCTGGAATAAAAGAAGGAACTTCTCAAAGTCTGCACGTGCAAAAATAGTTGGTTTTTTTTCATTTAATTAGGTCTCAAGATTTATATACAAGGTTCCAAAAAAGAAAAAGAACAAAATTAAAGAGAATAGATAATATTCCAAGTAAATGTAGTATTAATTAGTTCTGAGAAGGCCACAGTTACCATGGTAATATTAAAATTTCCTGGCACTGAACTTGACATGTTATCATTAATTTTAGATACTGGTACAAGTCCATTATGATAGCACAGGGGCATAATGTGCATTCTTGGACAAGGGTATGCAATTAACTTTAACTGAGGGCACAGAGATACTTGATGGAGAACTGGTAATTGTACTAAAGTCTGACCAGCAGGAAGCAAGATGCCATCTCTAGTGCTGCCAGGTTTAGTTTTGTATGTTCTCTTTTCATCCATGAAACACAAACAGTGACCTGCATCTGCAGTCTGACAGATTGTAGGAAAAATCAGAAATTCGGTCAGAAATTGCCAAGTATTATCAGATTGAATACATTTTCCCCACATACAGATATCTCTGCCTTAATATAAACCCATTATTAATTCAACAGAAAGCAATGTTTCCTATACAAACCCAAATGTCCTTTATAGTTTCCTGTAGCAGCACAGTCTGCACTCCTAATATCATCAATGAGATCCACTTTTATAAATGTGTCCTCACATAACAGGCTATATTCAGTACATTAGATTTATGTACCAGTCAGGCTTCAATTTTTATTCTTGAGGTAGGAGGAATGTAGGAAATCACAATATAAATATACACACAGAGGACATTAAATCTTATCTGAGATTATCTACTTCACCAAGGAAGTTTATATAGCTCTAAAGAAAGTGAAGTGACAGAAAGAGAGCAAGGGAAAACAACTGTATCTCACTGCTGTGAGATATGGAGCATGTCCAACCACCTTGACACATGGCTGCAGCCAGGAATGCACGGGCTCTTCCTGAGCAAATCCAGTTGCTGCATAGATGCGTTACAGAATGACGTTTGTACAACTTCGTGAACTGAGTCTGTTTAGGCAACCTGTCTTTAGAATAAGATATGTATCTGGGAACATGACACAGCAAGTATGAAAATAAATGAATTTCTAATTGCCAGTAAACTTATTTAAAGTTTAATAAACTCACGAAAATTTGGTGCATTTGGGCTGCTTAATGCTTTAAGCTTGAGGTTGGCAGTTTCTCAGTGTTGACTGCTGCAGCTATGTGGTGATCTGCCAAGCATAAACACTGTGCAAAGAGTTCTTTGAAAGGTCACCGAACAGTTGCTTTTGTTTCATTTCTGTATATTTAGATTATTGATATCCACACGCCATTAATCTTTTTTTCTAAACCCCAAAAATGCAGAGATTAATGTACATATTAATAAGGAGAAGGTATCTTCTGCCTGAACTTCTTTACCATTTGTGTCTGCACGGTGGAAAGAGTTTTATTAACCCTGACTAATACCATGCTACTTCATCAATCTTTGTTATTCTTGCACCTCATAGGAGTGGAAATTCAATCACCACATATCACCTCATCATAATATTGCAGCTAATTCAATCTAGAGACAAGTGCGTGAACTTAACCCATCATGTTTTTCCCTGCAGAGATTTAACACTAACAGAGATTTCATCCAGCCCAAGCAGCTGTTGATTTATCTAAGCTTCTTAACCTTCCTGTGCTGATGAGTTGATGGAAAACCTTAGAAGAGTATGTTTACTTATGATACTTTCAGGACCCACTGCCAGCGAAATCCCAGTCCCATCAAAATAAATGAAAGTTTTGCTACTGGCTTCAGGGTTTTACTTAACCAAAAGAGCTCATCTTGAAGAGTCTAGAAACTTCTGGACCTGAAGTACAATGTGTGTTGGGAAATAATTAAAAAACCCCACAACTTTTGCTGGCCAAAAAACCAAATAGTCTTGGATTTGGATCTCTACTAAAGTGTCCGCAAATGAGCAGTTCTTTTATTAGCTGAAACACATCTGTCTTTACTAATGAAGGGAAGAGCTGAGATCAAGTCAGAAGCAATGCTTATGGGAAGCAAGGCAAACTTCTGGAAGTACAAAAAGACTAGGAAAATGATGCATCTGAACTGAAATCTTTGAGACGGTTGGAAAAGAAAAAGCACTAATAGAGAAGACTGACCTTTTCACTGTTTCCAGGAACTTTGTGTTGAGAATCAAAATTTTATTCCTCCAGCCATATCTTCAGGTTTACTGGGGAATGAAGACAAGCTCCCAGCATCTGCTACAAATACTGACCATTACTACAAATTGCACACTACCCATCACTCAGTCCACTCATACCATCTTTTTATCAATTGCTTCGTTGCATGTGTTGGATGAATGCTCCAGCCAACCTACTGGACAAAGCTGTATAAAACTGAGCTTATAAAAATCCAAAAGTTGGACTGAGATGTAATTATTTGTTGCCAATCATATGACCTGTCCAGTCAAAACTGGCATCCTCTCAGAGGACGTACTGGTGGGACTAGGTTAAGGGGCTAGCCAAACAGTGTTTAAGTAAAAGTTGGTGATTTTGTTGCTGATATTGTCACTGTTTTGGCTCATATTATTCTGCAGAGTATTTAAAGCATGTCATTAATGAATGACACACAACGGCTCTTGCTATCAGGACCAGTTGAATTACCAACTATGAATAATTTATGTGAAGTATTCTAGCAATTTACATCCAAAATTGTAAATCTGTGAAGACGTGTATTTTACAGAGATACCAAGCAAAAGAAAATGTTTCAAATAATTTGTTTGTTCTTTTTCTCCAGTCAAAAAACTCAGTGTGTACCTATAACATGATAAAAGATTTGGGTTTCTCAGTGTGATAATAGAAATTTGCCTTTCAGAGTCATCTTTTCTAAAATATGTTTTAAGATAACAAAAGGTTACAAGAGGCTAATACTTTTTCATGGTAAACTTTCTTCTTCATCATAGTTTCAGTCCAGCATAGTCAAGAACAGGGATTCATAAAAGTGACCTAGCCCCATTATTCTCTGTGAATTACTGGCAAGATTACTGTCTGCTAGCTACAGGTGACTGAGTGCACCCTTTCAAACTTTACACCCTCATGTAGTTAATACTGTCCATACATCTACTTATACATATGTGAAAACATCATTCAATTTGCACTGCGCCTGTGTATGGAGTGCAGGTTTGTATACTTATATGTGTACATGTGTGTGTATACAAATACATTTGCAAAGTCTACCTGTAAATGCCATACTGACTTAGAATATATACATGAGAATTACATGAGGATTTAAATGATAAGTAAATATAAACTTGATATTTTGTCCTCAGTCTTTATTTGAGAAGGAAAATGACAGTGTACAGATAGGAAAATTACACCTTAAAAGCCCACAGTATTTACTAGGCTCTCCCAAAATATACTTGTTTCCAATGAGCAAATGGGCTGCTGATCTTATATAGTCCACAAATTTGTGTATGTGAAGTATAGATATTTTCTGGTATTCTTCGACAGTGTCATGCTACTATATTCAATTTACCTTTTAAAGCTTGGCATGGATTGCTCAGAAATGCTACTCTAGAGTAAATGGCTTTGCTTCATCCTTTATTGATCATAAATGTCAGGCTACTGCATAAAGTCCTAATGTCAATGTTTTCTATTTGAGGGTTGGGAAAAGATCCCAAATAATGATGTCTGCTGCTAATTAAGATGGCTGCTCTGAAAGTAATGCATCCTACTTTATTATGTTTGCCCATGAAGACAGAGGTGGATGTTGGTGACATGGCAGTAGGTGCTGAACTGAAGTAGCTGCATGTGGCAGAGTCTGAGAAAGATAAAGGACACATGAAATGCAGTTTTCTGTGTAATGCAAAGGATAGAAGAAAGAGAAAGATGGGCATGATTGTATCCTCAGGTCCTCTACTCATGCGTCGTTGCTACGCGAATTACGTGAAATTACGTGAAATGCAATTTTGCATTTCTCTAGTCAGACAAATTTTTGTGGAATCTAAAAAAAAAAAAGAAAAAAACAAAAAAAAAGAATCATTACTTGGTCTAGATTACCTCATATTTTTCAGAGCACCATTGGCAGATTCTGTATTTTGGTTGCAAGAAGGCTTCAAACTTACAATGCTAGAAACTCTGATATTGTCCGTGCCGTGACCTAAACACAACATTTCATCTACAGAATTGTGTGTTTTTTAAATATTCCAAATGCCAAGTGTGTGCTCTTTGAGAGTCTTCTTCCATCGCTATTGATTTATTCAGTAACATGCTGAGAGAATAGCTGGATGCATCTTTGAATAAGGTTGCATTTTAACATCTTTTAATGTCATGTTGTTTATTCGTATATTGCTTAAAATTCAAGATTTTTTTTCTTTTCATTCTTGTGTATTTTAATATACTGCTGAAAATGCACAGAATACTGTGTGAAACCATTAAATGAGACTATTATTTTCCTTTGTTCTATGCTAATGAATTCATTAATGGCTGTTCAGTTATTATCAGGGGCATTCTTCAGTTGTTATAGTAGAAAGATCTTTATCTAGTTTTAATGTGAATCTGTTCATTAAATATCTGAGAAAGAGCAGACAATCTTTCCTGCAGAAGAGTAACCTCCAAGCCCTTGAAACACACTACAAAATGTTCTGGTAATTTCCTTGACTCTGATGTGTATTTGTTTATGCTCTTCACTCTGGGGGATTTTTTGAGAGAGATTTTCAAGAAGATCACAACGAATTGTGTAAACATGCCAACAACAGTAAACAAGGAATGATAATATCACTTCTGTATTTATAATAAGCAGTGTAAACAGTAACACCATGTTTTTATGTTTCTGTGCTTTGTCAAAAAATCTTTTCTAAGGCACAGAATAAAACAGGCTCTTATAGCTTTACTTACATTGCCTTTAATTAGTGATGAAATTGCTTAATTTGTAGATGGTACTATTTTTGTTGCTTAAAGATTTTAACACTTGATAGTTTAAAGAGACAACACATTTCATCTAAAAAAAACCTGGAAATATTTTGAAATCCCATCACTAATTAATGACGCCTGACATCACATCTATGTGTGAGTGTATTACAAGTACACTTCACTGTTTTACCTGATGATACTCTCTTGTAGCTCTTTGTTTCCATGCACACTGTCTTCAGATTTGTAATGCCTTCTAATCATAAACCCATTGGAGATATAGTTTTGTTATATAATTTTAAGGAACTTGGTAGAGATATGTCTTGGTTCCTAGTGGAATTTTGTACAGTTTTATGGATTACAGATGACCTTAGCAGGTGGCATAATAGGTGATATATATAATTGAGGTTATGGATAGCAATTGTCCTTTCTAGGAGGAGAACTTGTACGTGACATGAATGAGAAATGAAAACTGAAGAAAGGGGAACGTTTTGCATAATACTGCTTCTGATAATTTTAAAGCCCATAGTGATGGTGTGTGAAATCACAGCTATGGCTGAAGTACAGTGAAGAAATGCTGCGAGATAAAACCATACTGTGAGGTACCTGTGAGTCATGGTACCATGCTTGCCCATGCTCCCATTTCGCTCTGCTCATATTACATAGCAAAGCCGTGTACCTTTGGTCTGGTACTGGCTCAAATGCTAAATGCCATAATCACATAAATAACCTTATGAGTGCAAAAAAAAAAAAAAAAAAAAAAAAAAGAAGGTGGGGTTTTGGGACAGTCATTATCCTTTTGAAAGCCATGATAACACTTAGCATGTCTGAAAGTAAGCCTGGATGTAAGTGCTAGGCTGGATAATAGCCAGAGCACTCCATACACAGCAGACTAAAGCGTATGTTTTCTTGCAGCAGCAGCTACTGACACCGTAGATAAACCAGCTATATTTATCTTGCTGCCAGTTCCGGACCCTTTCCCTGGTGGCACTGTTCCTTCCAATCATTCTGAGTTTCACTATAAGGCAAAACAAAGGTCCTTGTCAGTGAGAGAAGCAAAAAGTCCATAATAAATAATAGTTATTTTATGTGGACACAAGGATTCAAGCAGCAAGGGAGAAGGAAGAGCAAATTCTGAATTTTGTAGTAAGTGACGGAAAAAAGAAGTATTCCTAGAGAGCAGCTGCAGTGCTGGGATCCCCAGTCAGATAATTTCCTTGAGGCTTAAGGGAGCCAAGAGCTTTAGCCATCATTGACAAATGACCACTTTTACAGTCTGTTTTGGCTTTCAGGATTTTGTGTCCTCGATAAAAGGGAAGCTACAATTCAAATGTAAGTGATGGGCTTAAGGCAGAAATTATAAGTAGAGCCTTCTGTTCTTGTGTTATGTGGGAAGACAGATGAAACAGCCAGAGAGGTCCCTTCTGGCTTGAAGAGATCTGGGAGCTGAGCATTACAGCTTCCTACACAAGCTAGGTCGAGTGTGCAGGATAGATCTTGAGGGAGTTTTGAAAGCAGAACGTTGGGGTCTGGCAGGTCAGAAAGTGTATCCCTTAGAGAATAAATTAGCGTCAAGCTCCTAAAATAAATCTTATCTGGAAATACACAAGTGATCCATGTACTTAAGTTATGTTTGTCTTGAACTCGTATGTGATTTCTAATAAAGTTTGAATAAATGTGTGGCTATAGAGGGTAAATTCTAAACTTTCATGAGCAACTGATAATGTATTTTAAACTCATCTGTATCTAAACTATACAACATGTGGGGCACAGTGGCTCCAAAGCACTTGTTCTCTATGCCAGAGTTTAGACAACCAAATAAATCAAACAAGCATCTGGCCTCATTGTTGCAGTTAAAACTAGACATGAAGAATTACTTTATATGAATGTGATGAGACAAAATTAAATTTAAACTTCTAACATAGTCAATAAATTATCCAATAGTCTAATTTTTCAAGGAACCTTGCCTCAAGCAAGAGCCACAATGGGAAAGATATATATACAGTTCTTAACTTCTAATGCTGAATATCTGTTTTCTCCATTTAATAGATTCAGTGCTTCATCAGTTCTATAATTGCACTTACCCAGCTAAGAACTGGAATACAAGGGCTGCTCTGAAAGTAATGCCTCCTATTTTGTGATGTTGGCCCATGACATCAGAGGTGTATGGTAGTGGTATGGCAGTAGAGATGGAACCTTCCCTACAATATTCCATTACAATAATAAGTCGCATAAACATTAGCTTTTCATCTGTCCTGCAAATAGCTCAAGGAATTGTCTCCGTAAGCGACTGAGATATGATGTGAAAGCTGCGCGGTGTTTCTGTGTTTGAATGGGTACTAAACAGGCTCCACCTATTTTAAATCCACACAGTTCTCTCTTCATAGGAATTTGTCATTCATGACCTTTCAAATCTTATTGTATTGGGATGGTAGTCTTGATGCATTCAACATATGGGTAGCCTACCTGTGGAGGTAGGATATGCGAGTCTGCCTTGTCATCAGAAACTTCTAAAAGAGGTAAATTCTAGGTATGTTCTCCTTCTAATATTATTATATAGGCCAAGATTGTTTACCTCTGTTTAAAAGCTTTATAATTACCAAACATCAGTGACAACTGAAAAGTGGCTAATGAAACAGAAGTTATTAAGGAAGAAAAAAAGTTTATTTTCAGAAATCTAACCATAACAGAAATTGTGTAGTCTGAGGCACTGAAATTATGATAATGTGTACCGAATATCAAATTTTGAAGCTGAGAAAAAAAATACTGGTGACATGAAGGAAAATTGGTCCCCTCTAGCAGCTGCAGCCAGCCCATCCTGTTTCATACAGCCATTATTCTGAAATGGCCTATTTTTTTCCACAACACCTTCCAACTTGCACGACTACCAACGTTCGCAGCAGTAAGTCAATTCATTTGTCTGAATAATCTCACTGAACACAAATAACGCTCTGTGTTACAGCAGATCATGGGTGGAAGGAGATAAAATAAGGCTCTGTTCTTCAAATCCTTGCTCACCGGGACACAGCCCATGCATTAGCCAGTATCTCTGCCTTCTTTGTGCTGTCTTGTCTGTGCCTGGGATGAGTGTTGAAAACAGCATGGAAGGCATGGAGTAACAGAGGCTAGGAGAAAAAAATACAACCAGTCCGGTGGGATGACTGTGGAAATAAGTTTGTCTTATTGTAGGCAAAATTGCTTACCATTATCCCACTGCAGGTTCTTTGGAAATCCTTGTTACTTGCAAGTCTTTCTCATTCAACCTTTTCAATTGCTTAGAGCTTCTGATGTGAAACGTATGACATTTTTTATTCTTGCTTCCCTACTGCTCTGCATGCCCCAGAGTTTACATACCGATAACAATTTTCTGAGTGTTTCTACTTCACAGGGAGCTCTACCTAAAGAAACTTAAGAAACTATCTGTTTAAAATTTTATCAGTTTTCATCCTGGTTATATTTTTATTTAGACTCATAAATTTATTCACACAAATATTTGTTTGGGTGCAGTTATAACTATTTTTCCTTTTCTTAAACCCTTCCAAATATTAGATCTGTGTTGAAAACTACTCCCACTTGTTTTGCACTCCAACTTCTCACTACTTCTGTTGACTTTATGTAAATCTTTTCTTTTAGGCTAGAGATTTCAAAGCACTTCCAGTGGTTTTTTAATGCAAAATTATTGAAATTGCCTTCATTGGTTCTTTTTTCTCACCCAGCTTTAAAAAAGGATGTTTTTGTAGACTGCAAATTGAAGCAGGAAATTCATGCCTGCTAAAAGAAGCATAAGAAAATATTTTAAGCTTTCCAAATAGAGTTGCTGTGAAACACGGGCATTTTGTTGTGCCCTCTCTCATCAGGACTGGCTTTTATTCTAAGCACCAGAGATCTCAGACTGCTTTAAAGACTAGCCACAGTTTGTGTCATCAATCCTTTATTTTCTGCCTCATATTTTTCATATCCTCTGTAACTTTATTATCTTATTTCTCCTTATCACTGCCAAAGTCAATAAATTCATGTGCAAATTACAGTATTTTAACAGCCAGAAATATCACATTGGCCAGAATAATTCCATGAGACTTGGATGTGCTTATGAGACTTATGTGCATATGTTTCTATGCTCACATTTCAGTCATGTCTGCTGAGTGAGAAATGCCAGCTGCTACCCCATGGCAATGCACGGGGCTGATGTTAAAGTAGCTGCAGGGAGGACCTTTGGAGCGATTGACTAACAGTGTTTTACCATGTGGTAAGAAAGAATCAGCACTGGTGGGAGAGCAGTGCTATCTATCATCAAGGATCAAATCCGCATGCTATTTACTTCAATGTAGCAATACAAGCAATGAGCATGACCAGTGGAATTGGGCTCAACATTTATCAATTATTGTTGACATCCAATTATCAAAGCAAAACTAAATTCCACACAAGAAGATGCCAGTGCAAATAATTAGTGACAATTTTCTCCTACTCCAGAAACTGAGCAGGCTGGTTGTCTCTGTGCTTTGTGGGTATTTGAAAAGATATGTATTTCAATCCATTACAGTTAACTTCTGAAGTCAGAGGAGAAAGTCAGCTGATAAAATTTGTTCCCTTTTTGCTTGTCCCAGAAGAGATGTGGAACTGTTACACTCATGGCAATCCTTGTCTTTCCTTATGGAAGGAACCATAAATTCAACATTATGGCTTAGCCATAGCATCACAGAGGAGAAGCAGATGGGTTTTTGTGAGAGAAAAATCCCCATATGGCGTTTAAAAATGTATCTTTTTTAATCAGAAGAATGTCTGGGAAAATGATGAAAACGCAAATAGCTACTTATTAAAATAAGCTGTAACAAAACTCCCTGAAGTGAGTTAGTACATTCTATTTTATCACTGAACTGCATTTTAATATAGGTTCCCAAAAAAACTGACTTAGACTTTTACACTGACTAGAGAGGAGTATATGCTATATTCAATAATCCCTGTCAAATAAAGGCACAAATCTAATTAAGAAATAAATCCATAAAAATTGTTACAGACAGTTAATGAGTGGCTTGCATTTTCATAACAGCAATGGCATATTAAAAAAGCATTAGCTCTTGTACTATGGCTGGAGTAGTTATACTGATAAATTAGTCATTCTGGCATTTCATGACTGACTTTTAATCACTTGGAGCTGCAGAGATGTACTTGGTTTAGAATTTGTGCTATTATTCATAAATTCTATTAAAAGAGAGTTAATCTAAGTATCTATCCACATTTGTAAGATTTCAGTTTTTCAAAATGAGTTAGTTTTTCATCTTAAAGATATTCTTCTCAGAAGAACAGGCACCTCTGGCTGACAGCGATCTAGAGTCCATACTAAAAGTTGGGATGGAAGCCATCGGTTTATAACTACAGATTGTAAAATCAGTGTTTTTAACAGAAATCCAATAAAGAGATACATTGCTGTAATACGTTGGTTTTAGGAATATGACATTAATTGAACTCATATACCCTGGTTTTAATGACGGGAATATGTCTCAACCTTAGTTCATATTTTGAATTATGCCAAAGTTGAAACATTAGTTAGTATCCACTTCACTTTCCTCCAATTTCAATAATATGCAATTTGGTGGGTTTTGTTGTTGTTTGTGGATGGTGTTTTTTGGAAAACCAGTTAGTTGTGAGCTTCTTCCTGTTGCATGTTAATCCCAGTGAACAGCACCCAGTTCCTGTTTAATTACTTGATTCTGGCAAGCAGGGTGCCTGCACACTCAGCACCAGTAAATCTACTAGTCTGTGGATATTATCTGGTGATAAGCTGGGGACCAAAGAGAGGTGGTCTGTTTGGGTTTGATGACCTCTTTTGGGGTAATGCTGCTCCCCAACAACCCTGAGGGTCACTTACTCTCACATCAGAGTGGATCTTCACCATGACATAGCAATTGTGCTACCGCAATTTGGGACAGGAAATGGCTGTGATGGAGTCTCTATATTGTTCTGGGTTCAGGCACTGCTGCCTTTCCTCAAATACTTCATAAATATGCTTTATGTTGATCGTATGCCTTTAAAATTCTGCTTAATGGAATAAAGGATACCAAATAATAAATTGAAAATGTGTAAAAATGAATCTGTCACATATCCTATGGTGTATCTATTTCTGTGATTCTTTTAGCAATGAGGAAGAGCCAGGTGGTGTTTTTGTGATGCTGAAAATATATATGAAACTTTGAGCTGTTGTAATATGTTTAGTAATAATATTCTGTGTCCCTGAAGCTCACTCCAGCTGGAGATATAAATCATCTTAACAGACATTAATAAATTAGAGTCTAAAATACCTTTACCTTCATTTAACTTTTATTTTGAAAAAGAAACCCTTTATTCCTCTTTAAAATGAATCTAAGATATCTGTTGTTTTTAAAGAAATAATACTCAGTTTATTTATTGTTCATATTAATGGAAAAAAAAAAAAAAGCTGATAAAGGTTATAGGCTGGCTTTATTTATATATATCTTTCAGAGCAAGGGCCTGCACTTGTTCATGAATGTCAGAGGTGAAAATCAGACTTCTGCAGAAAGGTCATGAAGCTTTCAAGATTTGTTAGATCCTCAAAGAAAATCTTCTATAGGATTTGACAAATCGGTAGGATTTCCTGTGTGAAGAAGAAAGAACTACAGAAGCTGAGACTACATCATTCATCTTTGAGGAACTGCAGCTGAAACCTTTTTTTTTAGACATGTGTTGCTATATAAATTTCCCCCATAGAGTCACATACTTTAAAATTGAGTATTATTATTACTTGAGTAGGTTCTCCCCTTTTTCCACTAAGATGTGGTAAGTATTTAAAGGAAATAAAGGTGTTGAGTTTTTGCTTAGAACACTCACCTCTACTTGTATGAAGAGACCCTGTCTAAGAACACAGGTGCTGGGAGTGAGTCCTATAACCAGCCACATCCTGACACTTCTGGTGCTGTGCAGGCTTAAGCAGAGGAGCTAAAAAAGAGCTAAAAGTTGGAAAATGCAAACTGATCTCCTGTTTGGATAAATTTATCCAAAGACAGAATATCTTGCATTATAAGGACTCATTTTATAGATGATTAGTGAGTTACACTCAAACATGACAGAAATACAACAATGTTTAACATGTGAGAGGCAAGGCGGTAGTTGACAGCTTCAAAAGGTTCATCTGATCCAGGAATCTTGGATGGAGCTTGTCTGAAACTAGAAGGCTGCCTGCCTGCCGGTGTCACTGATGGCGTTGGGAGAAAGTCAGATAAAAGATAGGTGACATGCTGTCTGGGTGGATAAACATAGCATCACAGAATAATTCATGCTGGAAAAGATCTCTAAGGTAATCTTGTCTACCTACCACCAAATGATGTGGGTAAACTTGCTCTTCTTCTATTCATACCAGCAGGATCTAATCTGGCAGGGATTCAGATAGCTCCACACAAGTCTAACATTAATTAATTCTTCTGTTCGCTGGCTTGTATAGATCACAGTATCAGATGAAAGATTTCATGCCTTTACTGCAGTAATAAAGATGAATTTCATGGTATATCATCTTTTCAAAGATTAACAAGATTGATAAAAAACTACCGAATACTCTGTTAAATTGTAAAAGAAGGAAATCTCCCCAAATTATTTAAAGATGTTTTAAATACAAGAAATTGGGTTAGCTTTTCTTTTATTTTCTAGAAATTGCCAGTATTCTTATTAAGTCATTATTTCTTTCACTAACTGAGTTTGCAAGTCATTTACATATGACAGTAAAGTCAGAGAAAGTCACAGAAAAACTATCATAGGATAATCAGGATATATTTACCTTATGGTCATCACTGGATAAAATTCACCCAGTGCAGTGCAATAGCTCATGCATGTGTGACTGAAATCTAATTAGAACTTACATGACATGTGTAATTGCATTCATGAAGGCATCTCCCACAGGGGCAAATCTCATTGCTTTTTATTCCGTGATCAAGAAAGTCCTAAACATACATTCCATAGTATAGCTCTAGAGTTTTGTTTTTTCCCCTCATTAGCCCTATCTTCAACTTAACAAGGCATTTAACAAAACATCTGTCCACTGTTGAAAGGTCCATGGACAAATTAAAAATGTATGTATGTCAGTTTTACGATATCTATGACAAGTCATCCACTTAAGAATATTAAGGTACTACCACCGAGTTTTCATGTTTAGAAAACACAGTTTTCTTGTCAAAAGAATGGCAGAAAGAAATATTCATACTGAGAAATGATCTAATATTAATTCACATCTTAAGCTGTTATGTGTCTTTTAATATCTAGTTGAAATCTTAAAACCAGTATATTCTTATTGTCTTTCAGTTGATACTCTCCCAAAATATCTTCTATTTCATTTTTGTTAAGCTTCTTATAACTGATACAAGTATAGAACATCCTTACAAAGACCACGGAGTATTCCTATATTCTTTAAAATGTATTTGTCTAAAAACATCTCACAACCTAAATGTCTACCTGTATGCTTTGCAGCTATTCATTGTTGGCTGAAGAATCAGTCTTTCTGGAATTTGTGCAGACATCCACAACCTGGCTGCCAGATGCTCACACGATATTTGCCTTTTGCTGTAGGAAGGCCAATACCATTCTCCCCGTGGAGATGTTTACAAGGTTTGTAAAGAGCTGAAAGGCATTTGGGACCACAGAACTTGTGAATAACTGGAAGGCTGCCCAGGAGATCAGGGATGTATATTGACTTAGAGAAAACAAGTTGGCGTGGATGGATGCTGAAACTCATTCTCAGGCAAGGCAAGAAGGATCACCACCTACACAATTTCAATTCTGTATTTTCACTTTTCTTGTAATGTTTTGACCTACAGTATCAGTTTCCTTAGTGAAAGAGGCAAAGCTACACAGCTGTGCTGCATCAAACAGGGCACTGATTTGGTCAGCTGAACACCCGGAGACTGCAGTGGCAGAAAACAAGCTAAAGGTTAAAGTGTGGATAAACACTTTACTGTTTTTTGCTGGTGCTTCATCCCATTTCCTGGTCTTGTTTACTTTACAGATATGTATGTAGCCAGCTGTCTGCCAAAGCTGTAACTTTTCCATGAAGTCATATTTATCAGTAGGATAATGAATGAGACAGATAATCAATGCTACATTTCAAATATGGCCTCATTAGTGCCCTTGTTTAGTATCAGAGAGAAAACATCTAGCAGGTTGCTTGGCATTTCTCTTCTCACTTCTGGGAATTACATTCCCCTTGCTTTATATTCTTTACCTATTGTGTTGAATTTGATTCTAGCCACTAAACCTATAATCCTTAGCTTGCATTGTGCTGTATGGGTATGAACTTTGACTGGCTACTTCTTTCCCCGTCCCTCAGATTTGTTCACCTGTTACTCCAAGTTGTGTAAGCTGCTTACTCATCCTGAGCTTATCCTGAAGAGCAGCTGAGGACACTGCTGTGGTGGTCCCCATGCCATGCACAGCAGGAGCACTGCAGCTGGGCAGAAGTGTTTACTCATATAACTGTTTTACATCTTAATGTAACTTACTGTCTGTATACAAATGCACTATGATCTCTACATTCTTGGCTTCCACTCTCATCATGCTTCAGAGCTTGTGTCATTCGTTGTTCCTTGCAGCCTAAAAGAACCATTTGCTTTAAAGCAGTTCCAGACCAAAACACTTTGCACCTGTCTCCTCATTTTTGTCAGTCACTTGTCACCCCAACCCCATCTCTTCTATTCTCAACCCAGTTGGGTTTTCATATTTGTTTGTTTAAAGGTGATACACCAGAACTTCAACAGAAGAATAGATCTGGACTGCAAACAACTTCATTTTATTTATGTTAAGAAGGCCTCATTAGCAGTTATATAGCATGGTATGGTTAATGATCTTTTGCAGCAATATGAAAGCACCAGAGAAAAGGTTGGAGCCTGATACTGGGGAGAAGGAGCAACTGTGACCGATCAGTGAAGTACGTAAGCAGACGTTGCCATCAGGGAATGGCATATAGGAGCCTCAATAAAAGTATCTTTTGTATGATATTTATAAATGACTGTACAAACTACATAAGTCTTGTAGCATTTTTCATACATACGTAATTTTCCAAAACCAGTTGCTGGAAACTGAAACTACCAAGATTCAGAGCAGTACTCTGATTTTTCAGTTCTCTCTTAGAAGAGCTTATCACCTTCACATTTTTCGCTCTCCTTTTTCCCCTTTGTATCTTTACTCTCACAACTTCTGCAATTTTTAATTGCCCCTATATTTTATAACAAATCTTCCACGATTTTCAGTAAATCTTTTACTGGTGGAAAACCAAGGACATCTTTATTAAACATTCTTAATCTCCCAGAAAAGCTGCTTTTTATGTTGTCATCTTACTTTACCACTTTCATCTTGTCATGCACATGTTTATAATGTACAATGTCTATGGAAACTGTATGTTCTGTAAGGTGCTTGTCTTCAAAGTAACCAAGAAGTATATGAGGATCAGTCATGAAGTGGTATTTGGAAAGTGCAACTATTTTGGGTTTCTTGGATCCCATGATCTCATAGGTCATATTCTTACAGCATCTACACATGGGACGGAAAAGCTTTCTGAGCTGTAGAAACTACTGAAAAAAAAACAAAAACAAAAACAAAACAAACAAAAAAAAAAAACAAAAGAAAATCAGTCCTGTACCAAAATGATACTGAATTTTATTTATTTATTTATTTATTTTAGGAGAAGTTGAAGTTTTGTGGGTATCTGAAACTTTTCAGTTATAATTCTCTGGATTTAGTAATTGTTACGTCTTTGTCACTTCATTAATTTTAATTCAACAAGACTCTTCACCTTCATCTAGGAATCACCACTTTTGTATTTGGGACATTTTTGAGTCATGTATTATGGTATCTTTCAGTCATGCATTATCAATGGCCTATTTCTGGAGCTAGGTAACTATGAGTCATTTTTAAAGAAGTTTTCTCTTTGGACTGCTATTACTATAGTATTGTTTTTGATGTTAATTCATCCTTTTCTATCTAAATTTTCTAAATCATGACTAAAATAAGGAATAGAGATACAAATTCCCCATTTTTTGAAAGCGCTCTACCTGAAAATTCATAATATAGAGAATTTTGTAGGATTCATTTATATTTGAAAGCGCATGCAAATTGACACAACTTGCCATAAATCAGTGTGTCTTCATGTGACTCAGAGCCACAACCAAATTGTAACATCTCATCTGAGTATTAGTCTCACTTTATTAATTGCATAGTATTCTTCTGATTTTACATCATAAGCTTTTATTATTTGGCGTTGTGAGTAAATACGTAATGATCTGAACATTCCCTTTATTGCTTTCTTTCATTTCTGAAATCAAATATTTTAACAAACAGATTTCTCAGTCTTCTTTCTAACTTGATCCATTTCTGTATCCAAGTGTACTTGAAGTGAAAAATTAACTGTAGTTAAGTTCAACATGAAACTACAGTGACAATTGTCTTGCTTTTCAGATCTAACTTCCAGTATGACATTTTTAATGATGGTAAATCCTCTACGGATAGTTTTTCTAATATCTCAAAGTACCCATCAGGACTGGAAAAGGGTACTGTATTTTACTGGGAGCGTGTACACTGTGCTGGATACCAGCCGGGCAAATAGACTTTTAAGTCAGTGATGCAATTTCAGCTAACATCAGGAGTTTCTTTACAGTGTTTTTGTGCATGGTGAACTCTAGTTCTTTCATGTGTGGGAACAGCCAGGAACTATGGTAGGGTAAGGAAATATTTTATATGAAACTAGCAATACAGTATCCATTGGGTTACTAAATTGATAATTACATAATGCTGTGCTGGACATAGTCATTTTCATTTAGGAAGCAGCATGAGATTGAAGCAATGACCTTCCTAGCGGTATCATTTTTAACCACTGCGTTCCCAGCTGAGTATTACTTGCTACTTTTGAGATTCTTTCATCCTCTTTTCTGATAATAAAGGAATTACCTCCTTTTTCCTTCCTTCCATTGAAATACAAGCTAAACGAAATATTTGTTATGCCTTCTGGGTAAGCATCCTGTAGAATTAGTGTTTGTCAAGTAAATTATTTGACTTTTTCCTTTTCTTTATATGGCTTCTGTAGTATTTCTAATTTTTTTAATTGTTTAAATAACTTGCTACTGCCATTGTTTTTCTTCAGTTTTCACCATCAGTACAGCCATATCCAATAAAAAACATAAACAATTAATAATTTTCTCAAATATTAAGAACAGATCATTCATTTGTTGGCATTGTCTCTCCACCCAATTGAAAAATGAACAAACAAACAAATTCAGAACTCTGAAGATGAGTCTGGGGAGAAATACCAGTTGCATACATCTTACTTCCTTTGTCCAATGGGAACAACTGGTTAAAAGAAAATGGATGTAAGGTTCAGTTTCTGGATGATAGATTTTACCTATGAGCAACATATGAAGTGGTTCACTTTACTTGTATGGGCAGAGAAATTTGGAAAACAAGACCATCTGCATTCAAAAGTTTTTTCTTTTAAGCTAGATTTATACCACAGTAAATTTGCTAACTTTGTTTGGCTTTATTCCAGGCTTTGATTAATGTGCAATAATTGGTAAGTTCAAACAAGCTCTTGTTAATAAAAGGATGACTATGCTAACAGGGAAGCAACTGTTGTGAGGAACACAAGTGAATATTTTAGGAATCTGCATGATATCAGCATAAGCAGTGTACTTGAGCAATTTACTCCTTTTCCTTTTGCAAGTACCTTTTGCAACTACCACCACACTTATTAAAAAGCAAATACTCAGAGGGGCTGTGAAAGTAGAGTAGCTTAATTTAAATGCCAATAGATAGAGATTCACACAGCTCAGCTCCCAGAACAGTACTTCTACTCTCCCTCCTGAGGAGCATGGCCTATGAGGGCAGCGTTAACTGAGCCAAGCTTCAACCATGCTGAAGGAGAAGTTTATGAGGATCACCTTCTCCTCCAAAAATTTGGATCCATGTGATAGACAGCAAACTGTAATTGGACAATAAAATATAAATATTGCCTTCTCTATCTCCCCTCCCTGGTAAATTCTCAGTGCTTTTCTATCAAGGTTTCAGTAATTGACTGCATTTGGCTTTGTGAAGATGTTTTGAAGCAAATATATTCACACTCACATAATTGGGGTTACTTTTATTTTGATTAATTGTTACAAAAAGCAGTATGAAAAATGCAAAAGAGGAATATTTCCCATGTCTCCATGAAATAATATTGCAAATTACCCATAGTCTGATCTTATAAATATTTGGGCCCTTTTAGGTTGGGATTATTATAATTATTATTGTGCACTTTACTATGTACTCTCTGATTCATAGATTTTTATTACCCCTTCTCAATACTCTGATTTAAGTATTGGTGACCATGCAGAATACATAATTATCAAGGTCCAAAGCAAGGAACTAGAGGATTATACTAATAATTACTTAATGCACAAAAAGAATCGCTGAAGTTATAAACTGTTTCTTCTCAGTCCAGTATGGCTTCCACAGATAACAGCATAGAGATAGAAATTCTGTCACTCTTATGTGTACTTCTTACTTTCAACTGATTTCACAGGAAAATATTAAACCAGGCATTAGTGTTCATTAAAACTGTCAGTATAAGAGTCAATAAAGAAGGCACAAGAACTTTGATAAATAACCTTGTTTTAAAGAAAATATTTTTCTCAAGCTGTCTTTATTGAGCCATTTTTTAAGTTTTATTTTTAAACATACTTTTCTTAATATTCTTGGTGCCTGCTCTGACATACCTTGTTCTTTATCAATGCTTATTTTATCCCAGAGAAATGTATTTGTATTCAAAAAAATCATATGCATTTACAAACAATCATACAAATTGTCCAGAATCAAAAGGGCTCTTTGCTGAATTTCATGAGAACCAAACTTAGTCTCTAAAGTCACACTGAAGGAAATGCAACCTCAGCAATAGAAACAGTCTAACGGTAATTTCGTTCATTCAGTACCTTATGTGTTGCAGAGTATGCCTTATGTACTAACATATGGGAGCAGGGAAATGGAGCCAACTCTTGTTGCAGAAGCACTGTATGAAATGATATACTTAGTTGGGTGGGTAGATAAATCATAATTAGTAAGACCACCATCAGCTGACATGTATGAAGATAGGTACTGCCTTTTTCATTGTTGTCTATGTATTATGAAGTTACGGCTGTTATTTGTCGAAGTTGGCCTCCAGCACATAGCTTTTCTTGTGCAACTCTTAACAATCTCCAGGGGAGATTTCAACAGCAGCTGCTACTTTTAATACTGTAAGCAAGTGAGGAAGGAAGATGCTTTCGGCTGTGAATGCGAATGATTAGCTCAGGATGTAATTTGTATCTCAGAATTGTTTTGATAGCTCAGCATTTTCTTGGCTATTTATCTTTCCCAATGAAATAACAGTCTTTTCAACTTCAAATAAGTCCTGTCTATCTTGGAGTTACAAAAATGATGTCATGCAGAATTCAACATTGCCGCTGCTCATATATTAAAACTAGTAAGTAATCAACTAAATATTTAAAACAAATTCAAACTCTCAAACTTCTACTTAAATCATCTTTTAAATATTCACAGATGCATGAGTCTAAGAAAAGCACACAAGAGCCAAAGTCAGCTGTTCAAACATTGTCATTTACTGTGATAGATTTAGATCACAAAAATTCTGTTTAAGTCCTTAAGTGGTATATTTCATGGCTGCTTTTGGAAGATCTCCTGTGTCATGCTGTAGTGGGTTCTCCAAATTGTTCTTTCTATCCTACTGAAAAAACTATTGTCATCGTGCTTTTCCACACATGGACAATATTTAGGCCAACTGATTATTGGATATTATAACAAAGTACAAGCTGGTTGAATAAGGTGCTTTTTTCCTCCTTTATGCAGGTGAGAATTGTGTGACACAAATGAAAAGGGAGAAAAAGAAATAGTCTCAAACGGCACAGTCAGTAGTTATTTCTGACTATGGACAAAAGCAAAACCAAAGGTGAGGACTGTGACTCAGGTAGCCTATGATTTTTTTTCTCTTTACGCAGCCCAATTCTTTCCAAATTACAGTCCCTTTGATTCTACTTGATCCAGGTTTTATGTTGACCTTTTCTTCATGACTGCCAATACCAGCTTCCTTTCAAAGAAGTGCAAAGTTAATTGGAGAAAATTTAGTGTTTCACAGTGAAAAATTGCCTCAAAAATACTGAAATTACTTTTATTCTTGACAGACCTTTTTTTAATTCTCTGCTTTGGCTTCATGGTATAGAAAACAAGCCAGGAAGTGACTGCCATGCAAAACTTCTACTGGCATTTCTCTGTGTTGACTAGTACAAAGAAATAGGAATAACTTTCTTAAGTTAAATATATATATAATATTTACCATATCTTTGTTAATGAACTGTATTTCTTCAGTACAGTAACATTACAGCAGCTTCAGAAATGTTTATTTATGAGGAAAAAAATGTCATTTTCACTGCGTTTAATGCCTATACTTTTAGTGTCACTTATTTTATCCTTAGGGTTTCCTTGCAGGGATCAGAGACAGGATGTTCTTTTACTAAATGTTTCACTATATTTTCACCTGCTGTCATTAACCCCAGAAGACTTCAATAATACTACCTGATAAAGTAATTTCTGTTGAAAGCAATTAATTGGCACTTGTAATTTTTTGAGGTTGAGGACTGTAATGCTTTCCAAAACACTGGGGCTCATGAGAGAAAGGATTTTCCTCATGACAGATGTAAGTATTCTGTTTACAGTACGAAGATTATGTATATACGTGTATATACATAAATTAGGAATAACACTGGATTCTGGAAACCTGTTGTTTAGTCACAGGCTATTTTACCACTAGTTTGGCAGTCTTATTAGAGTTTGAACTTCCTGCTTTGATCACGGCAGGGTTGTAAAAATGTACATTATGGGGTGGGGGGTAAGAAAGGCAGTGGTTATGGTTTGTTTGTTTTTTATCCCGCTTTTAATGTCTACAAGAAATTAGATAATGGTGGTACATAAATTTTAAATGAACCACATTTGTATTGCTGTATTTAAAAAGCATTGCTACAGTGGAATGTAGCATACATGTGGAACAGCAGCATGATTTTACAAACCAAACTATGCCAGGGATGGTAAGATAAAATCCAGTTCCTGTTAAGACTAATAAGGGAAGTTCTAAATACAACTGGACTACCATCAACCATGTTTTTCTTTAATTATCCCTTCCTTGATATCTCTGATGGGTGAGGGAAGAAGCAGAGATGAGAAACCGCTGCAAAAGTTCTAGCTGTTGCAAAACTATCTGACCTAGTTCTGGCCTAAATTATCTTTGCTTAAGTGGTATGCTTTCTTGGGAATATAGTTGAAGAATGAGTACAGAAAAATATCTTAAAAAAAAAAAAAAGTACATAGTACATACAGAAAAACAAATAACATAGCTCCTTAAATTAATGCCAATTGGGAAATAGGAAAATAAGTTTCCGAAATAGAATCAAATTACTCTTTCATGTCCTGAAATAAAATGCAGCTGTATACCTAAATAGGGACCAAACTTATTATTTTCTCATGTTAGGAGTATCATATCAATGAGTCCTGAATAAAAATGTTTTATAAAAGATGTAAGCAACTTTCTGTTGCTCTCTCTGTGATTCTTCTACTTGTTCTTGATTTACCTTGCTAACGAGTCCTGTACAATGTACATGGGCGTGGCCACTTGATGTCTAATGGAGAAGACCATTAGATGGGCTTAGAGAAGCATGGAACATCATTGTTTGGGATCTGGACAGACAAGCAGGTGCCCATCCCTGCCTTGTGAAGATTTACAGGGGACTAGAGCATCTTGAGAAACTTGATGAGAAGTTCAGACACAAATTTAAAACTGTTACTGTTGCTACAGTTGCTCCGCAGAATCTTGTCCTCTGAACAAAAGGCCGAGTCACACCCCTTCAACAGCCCACAGAACAATCAAGGCAGGAAAACAGTTACATGGTTTCTGAAAGCTGATGGCCTGGGTTTTAAGTGGGTTATTTTGTTGTTGTTGCTGGCAAAACATTCTGCATCCATCAGATGCTAACTGTCACTTCCTCTTAATTCAGCTTTTCTATGTGAGTTACCTTATATGTATGTAACTCCAAACATATCTCCAAAAGTAATATCTCACAGAATAACATAATAGCTTAAAGTCCAAATGATCCTTAAAATCCATCTTATTTTCAACCCCCTGCCATGGGCAGGGCTGCCACCCACCAATTCAGGCTGCTCAGGGTCCCATCCAGCCTGACCTTGAATGTTCCCAGGGGTAGGGTATCCACAACCTCTCTGGGGAACCTGTGCCAGTGCCTCACTTCTTTCTGAGTGAAGAATTTCTTCCTAACATCTAGCTTAAATCTCCCCTCTTTTAGTTTAAAGCCATTAGCCCTTGTCCTATCACTATTAGACAAAGTAAAAGTTGCTCTCCTTATTGCTTATAAACCCCCTTCAAGTTCTACTTATTTCAATGGAAAATAAAACAAATGATAGAAAAAGCACAATAATGCTATTATTATGTAATATTGCAAAAAAAACCTCAGCTACAAAACACTATGTTTCAACATTGTCACCACTATTAGCCAATTCATGGGGCTGAGCTAATTAAGATGCTCTCCATTTCGTGCTGTGACAGTCTTGATACCATCCAGAGTGCGGTTTGTCTTTCACATCACTGCCACCAGTCCTGGGCCTCACCACCCATTGCCTCGCTGTGGTCACATCCACTCTTTGGTCTCTATAAATGTTCATCCACTGTCAGCAAATGTCAAGGGGTGCAAACTCTTCTGCATGGAGGAATTTTGTTCCATGTCTTTACTTCATATACATTTCCATGTCAGACACCACTTTGTCAGACTGCCCGTCTGCTGCATTCTGTTGCACGACAAAAAAATGTAACAGAATATTGTTGAGAAGGTTCACCCTCTACCGCTATACCACCATCTGCCTCTGGCTTCATAGACCAGCATAATAAAATAGGAGGTATTACTTTCAGAACAACACTTATACATGGATTTCAGCCAAATTTTTTTGGACAGATACATCATTGTCATCTATAGTGTAAGTTTAGAGATGTAAATTGTTTCGTTTAGTAAATTGCTTCGGGCTTTTAGGCCAAAGTAGACATTGATCTGTTAGCATTTATTGGCTCATTAAGTCTAATAACCTTAGGCAAAGGATTTACAACAGTATTGAGCTTTTGGTTCAACCACATTTCACTTTCGCATTTTTGTCTGAGGTCTTTAGGTTTTACAAAGGTTTTCTCAACCCTTGCTTTACTTACTATTATATTCAGATGAAAGGCTTTTTCATAGCTGGACGATGAAAATGTTCAATAGCAATTCAATAATTGTGAACCTCATCACCTGCAGATATGTTCTTACAATTATGTTTTTCAGTTTTGCTTTGAAAGAAAATAACAAACAAACAAATATAAAGTCTCACAGCAGGTCAACTTCCTATCTTTCTTTAATGTCTGTAAAACCCCAAGTTGCTCAGACAACTTTAATAATGTCTGATCAATTTTCTCAGGAAGTATCAGCAGGAAAGTCTTTTCAGAATTTGCCCTTTCTAATTAGAAAAATTCTCTTCATCTTTCACCCAGTTTCAAACTGAGGTGAACATTTAACTTTGTGGACAAAATCAAAACACATTTAGACTTTACATATCTCCCCAAAATGGGAAATTATTTTGAAGTCGTCTTAAGTAATACAAAGAGAAGTCCCGAGAAGCAAGAGATTAATTAGAAGGCTTTTCCTTCTAAGAAAAGAGACTACATCCTAACTCACTGGAGAATGTCCTCAAATCCATGAATCTTAGGCAATATTCAGATTCTTACTAGGATGAGACCCACTGGCACACACTGGTCTTCCCCTCATCTCTCGCCTCACATGCACACACATAAACAGTGTGCAGTTTTCATGGAAAGAAACATGTGGGCCGTAAAGAAGTAGAATATGAGCAGACATTTGTAAGAACTGCTTCTTCCAAAAATGATGTTTAAAAGTAATCATCTTGTATTACAAGGTGGAATAAAATAATGATATCTGCTTTGTAAAAACACTTACTTTGATTTTCACAAGTGTTAACTCAGGGCTTATTTGTTTTCTGATGTGTAGATGTGCAATTTACTTGCAGCATCTTCCTAGGTAACTGTTTAGGGAAATACATCTCACAAAGGTTTAGCTGAAAATCAACAGGTTACTGGTAAGTTAGTTATTTTAATAAAAACAAGGTAACCCCAAATGCAAATGCAAATGGGAAAAAAAAAAAAAAAAAAAAAGTAAAAATCAGGGGAACTCTTTAAAGGAAGGAGAAGTATTTCTTTCAACTCACCTTCTGAAGAAGTGATAACATCGGGTTAAAAAATAAAGGGGTCAGTCTGTACGGCCATGCCTGAAGTGGAGTAACCACTGAATTGTGAAGATAAATCATTATCCAAGCATAACCAAATCTTTTGAGATTCCACTCTAATCTCAGCTCTGAACTAGTCTCTCCCTCTCCAGTTGCCAAAGGCAAGAGATATGCTATAGTGCACAGTTATTCTACCTTCAATCAACTCTTAAACTGCTTAAAAAGTATTATAAAAATACAGCCTTTTGTTGCCACCCAATAGATGAGACTGCCCAGAATCCCATCCAATCTGGCCTTCAGAATTGGGGCAGCCTCAGACTCTCTGGCCAACTTGTTCCAGGGCCTCACCACCCACTGATTAAAAAATTTCTTCCTCATTACAGCCTTCCAGTACTTAAAGGGAGTTTATAAACAAGAAGGAAGACTATCATCTACCTTTTTTACATAGGTAGATAGTGATCAGACAAGGGAGAATGGATTTAAACTGAAGAAGGGAAGATTTCAGGAGTAGGTTTTTCACAGAGAAGGTGGTGAGGTACTGGAACAGGCTGCCCAGAGAGGTGGTGAATGCCCTGTCCCTGGAGGTATTTAAGGCCATTCTATGATTCTGTGAAAATTCGGAGGTTTTCTCCCACTGCTTCCTAAAGCAGCAGTGTTGCCCGACTCTTCTCGGTTTCTCAGCGGTACATCCACTTCTCCCATCAAGTCTAGTTTAAAACACAGGTGATGAGCTCTGCCATCTTGTTACCTAGTGTATTCATCAGAAGTTGCAGCAGGTTGAGGGACCCTGGTAGCATCTTGTCCCTCTAACTTAGCTATGCTGCCCTACACCTTGTCCTGGGCAGGGTTGTTATCCCCTTCTTTCCCCTTCAAATGTAGTTTAAAGCCCTGTCAATGATCCCAGACAGCTCCTGGGCCAAAACTATTTTCCCCCTATGACCGACTTGTACCCCATTGGGCCAGGTGCTATGTAAACCATCCCATCTTGTTCAGGGTGAGAAGGTGAGGAGGTGAAAGGGGCATGCCAGCCTCCTAGAAAATAGTGGGTACAAACAGAAGGCTGGCAATATGGACTGTAGGGTTGGAGGGCATCTCTTTTCCTCCACGTATGTAGTATAATGCAGAGTCTCTGTGGAAGACTCAGTTCAAGTCTGTATTCATCCAAAAATCTTCATGTCTGTATTATCTGTTTATATATGAGAAAAATTTATTCTAAAGGACTATCTCACTCTGGAATTTAATGCACAGTGTAGTATCAAACACTGCACGAACCTGTATATTCCTAAGGATTACCTTAGGAGCTACTGTTAGCTACTGTTAGCATGCAGTGCAGAACTGAATGTAGAAAAAAATAATCCTCAACAATTGCTTCTGTCTCCAGGGGAAGGCTTGAACTAGGGGTGGAGCTGCATCCAAAATAAAATAATAGTGGAAGAAACAAAAAGGACTGAAGAGAATCCTCTCTGTTTAAGGCACTGAATGAGACAGAGGCTGTATGAAAGAGCAATCAGGGGTGACAGCCTCCATCTCAACCTACTGGCACATCGCTCTGCAGCTCCACTAAGTGCAGAGGGCTCCTATGGCAGTTGGCACAGAGGAGGAAGGACACCCCCAGTCCCCATCACTGCTATCATTAACCTTGTGTTCTTTGTACACACGCATTCTTTCATGCTATAACTTCCTAACTCAGCAACTACAAAAAAAAAAAAAAAATCCTTATCAAAGCAGGAACTGTGGTCAGATCATTCCTGGTTTTCAGGGTGTTATCCAGTCTGGTTCTAAAGGATGAAAACTTCAGGGAGAGCCGGAACTACAACAAGGAAGAAAGCTGGGTCACAGCAGAGATCAGAAAGACTGAGGAAGAAAAGGAAGAGGAAAAGGCAGAGGAGACAGTAAATGTCTTTCTCCTGTACATATGCTGTAAATACAAATACACATTAAAAATACACATTTCTAACGGCAGAAATTGTACTAGATAATACAGGGATAGAAATGAACGATTGGATGTTGTGCTGAGGGACATGGTTTAGTGGGAGCTATTGGTGACAGGTGAACGGTTGGACTGGATGATCTTGTAGGTCTTTTCCAACCCTGGTGGTTCTATCATTCTATGATTCTATGAAAGGGCAAATTGAATCTTTTCTCTAATAATTACTTTAAGATATATTAAAATCGTAGTTCAAAATAAGTAATAGTTCTTCATTATGCCACCGGCATTTGTGAAATAACTGAACTATCTTAAGCCTAGTCATATGTATTTATGCATGCATACATACAGAAAAATACCTGAATGACAGAGAATTTAGTATCTGACTGTATTTGTATAAAACTGTGACACATTGAGAAATTATCTAAAGTGCACAAAATAAAGAAATTTATATCAGAGCGGCCACAGAATTTGGTGACTGAATATTTTGAAAAGATCTTTCTCAGGAAGTTTTCACCTGATGCTCAAGTTCCAGATGTTGGTTGGAATAAAGGAGATGAAAAAACTAAAATCATATATATCATAAATTTCTTTATAAATGTACAGAAGGTTTTCTTCTTGCCCAATGGAGGTGCCCTAAATCCCCTTTTTTTCTTCTTATTCTGTAGAAAGACAAGAAAATTTATGTTTGTTTTTTTTTTTTTAATAATGTACCTCAGGCACACTATTCTTAGGTGATGTTTTACAACTACGTAGCTCTCAAGAAATGTCTTCAGTGGATACTGTATGATTTCTAATGATTTGCTTGTATCAAGTTCTGCTTATATCTACAACTGGGTAAGTCACATTCTGTAGAAAGGAACTACATGCTTACAAGGAGATTTGAAAGCTCAGTCTGCCTGTGACATTCAGCTACTTGTAAAATCAGGCCACATTTGACAAGCTATAAAACAAAAGGAAATAAAGCCAATAAAAGCAGTTTTGTATGTGACTTTCATACTAGACCTTACAATGGAAGAGATTGCATTAAATTAGCAATTATTCCAAAAATCCTTTTAAGACTAGCTAGACAGCTAATGTAGCAGAGGAACCATTGTGATAGCAACCATCACAAATCAAAGACATTGGCAAGGTGATTGTACAAAAATATACTGAGTACTAAATGGATAATTTTCTTGCCATGGACTTTAATTCATCCCTCCATGGCCAGTTCCAGCAGCTAGGTATAAATTAAATGCACACCAGCTGCTACCTAAGCTGTGAGTCTGTAGTATTCTGAAATTTCTTTTCTCATCTCCAAACCTTGCCCTACTTTCATGAACCGCCTTATGTGCAATGACAGTTCACCTAGCATGAATTTTCAGTCTTCCCTTAGGAGCCTTCTTACATTAATAATTTATGAGAGTTACTATTGCTTTCTCGAGGAAGGACAGGAAATATCATTTAGAAGATTCCATTGGTAGTTATTCTTATTATCAAATACCTAAGGAAAATATTGTAGATTAAACACCAAAGAGTTCACGCGATTTGAGCAACTGAGTTATACGAGTTAGAGACTGAGGAAAGGACAATCATCCAGGCCTCATCTTCTGTCCTTTGGCAGGATTTGCTAACATTTCATGCCGTACATGACAGAAAATTTTCTGGCCTATCCTTAGCAATCTTCAAAGCCAATGAACCCAACATGCCAGAAGATCCTTCTTTACTGGCCTTCACAGTTTATCAAGATGTTACCCCATGTGCTGAATTGGTAGGATGTTGAAGCTGGTAGAGAAACTATAGAGATGAAGAAATAGTTGTGTCAATTATTCCTTTGCTGTGACAGTAGTATGTTATAATAAGTTGCCATATAAACCAGCAAATGTAGATGGAAGGATCACACCACAGGGAGAAAGAGGTTTTAAAGCCTAGTCTGCATCATTTTGATCTTCTTACAAGAAATATATTTTTCTCTTCTTAAGTCAGTAGTGTCATCTCCATCTTCACTGATATGTTATGAATTAATAATAGAGCTGTCCTAATATATCTTTCCCTCAAAAGAAGGAAAGAATGGCTGACTCCCCAAACTCACTAGATACACAAAAAAGTATATCACCAGCTCAAAATCAATGTGAAATTACTTCATCCCTTGGTTGGATGGAAGGTAATATATTTTGGAGCCACAGTTCCTAGCTGAGAAAACCAGTTAATTACTGGGTTTAAAATAGTTTTCTGGGCTTAAAGATGTAGATTACTCCTGGATAACTGATCGTTGTAATTCCAACTGACTTGTACTGAGAAAGTAAGAACATGCTGTGTTTTTAGTTGAAAAACTTGTGCAGTTAGCAAAGAGTGTTGTGCCCCATTTTGGAGAAAGAGAACAGGAAAAAGTCAAGCCCATATTGATGTTATTAAGCACTCTGCCTCTTCATAATATGTTGCTTCATAGCTAAAGAATATCTGCTGATGTCTCCATGTAGATTTCAGTCCATACAGAAGCAGTTCATCAGGGCTGCGAACTAAATTCCCTCATGTTTGTAAGGATGTCAAATTGTTGGTAAATCTTAACATTGCAAGACACTTCTATGAAAAAGAGTTCTTTTTATACTCCTACATTAGTCGTGGTAAATGCTGCCTAACAGATGAGTTTATAAATACAGCACATTGCAGTCTAAGTATCATGTTTGACAAATCAAAGGCAAGATCTGTCTTATTCTCAAAGGCTAAAAACTGGATTCTGATGTATTATTTTTTATCTGAATTCAGATCCTGTCTTTGTCATGAATAGTTGTAAGCAAGTCACTTATTAATGTTCCTATTAATTATTTACATTACAGTGCCATACAGACACTCAGATTAAGATCAGGGTCTTGCTGTGATGAGTGAAATTGTACTGAGAGATGGACAGAGGCTGTTCAGAACTGCTGTACATCAGGGAAGTTCTGGGCGGTATCAGGGACATGAGTGACCTGTTCATATACATACGAGAGTTTAACACATTGTCCCCTTAGTGCCGACTTTGTAAGCCTGTGAGATGTGCAGCAATAATTCTACATTCTTCTATTTTCCCATGTCTTTTCCTGTCCATTCACAAGCTGTTGCATCATAAAGAAAACTGCAATGTAGTTTTCTGTTAAATATAAACAAATTGCATTTAGTTATAGCTATAACATACAGTCCCCCATCAAGACAGTGTAAAATAGCTTTTCAGTAGCCTTTGAAAAGAAAGAATTCTCACTCAATAATTGCATAAATTTTTAGGGTATTATGTTAATGTAACTACAAGTATGTTCCAAGACAAACAAGCACATATTACTTTCAGAAAAGTTTGATTTATTTTTTGTCATTTCTAGTGGTTTACCTGAAATATAAAGTTATTGTGTTTGTAAAGCATTTACTTGGATCTCTCTTCCTCTGCAACTATTTTTTTTTTTAAGTTGGGAAGACATAAAAACATATTTATTTTTCTTTTTAATGATGAGTCTTTTCATGGATTATTCTTGCACTTTATTGTTGCCTGTGGTAAGGAGGCATCAGATAAATAAAAAAATGTTTGCTATGACCTTTCCTGTCCTGGAAGAAAACCTAAACCAACTTGCTGGTGATTTGTCATCTTGTTTACAAGTTAGCTAAGCTTTGCTTTTAAAAAGGAGAACAGTTCACTCCTTTTATGATTTTATAAATTATATTTGAAGGCAGTTTTTGTTTCTGTCATTTGGTGCAGCTGTGCAGGGAATATGTTAGAGAATTTGATATACTATTGACATTATTTTATGAAAACAGTGTCAGATTTTATTTGTGCAGATGATAGCTAAAAGACCCAAGTGACTGTCAGTTATTACTGGGAACATCAAAGAAAATAAGCAGATGGGCATGAAATACACCCAAATATGGGACAAGAAAGTCATGTCAATTTGTTGTACACTGTGTCAAGACATAAGGCATTTAATGGTGTTACAGCTTTCCAGACCAGGTGCATTCTCTTAAATTGGCTAGTATAGTTTAACCAAGAAAATAAACAACCAATCAACAAGAACAGTTCTCTTGAGAAATTCCTCAGACCTGGACACGCAGAAGATTATTCTTATGGACTATGAGAGAAAAGGACAGCTGTTCCAGAGCTTTCTATGATAGCTTTATTTATGGAACGTACGCTATGAGTATCTGAAACGTCAAAAAGTGTATTATATGGATGGCATACAAACTAGTAAGAACTTATGCACTGGTACGCTGGCTTGATTGAACCCAAAAATTTAAACCTGTTTTTATTGCCTGAATAAAAAAAAATTTCATGACAAGTCATAAATACATAACAAAATTTACCAACCCAAGAAAGCAGCAGGAGTCAATTTTTAAGGTAAGCATCCTATATTATCCATTATTTTTAACAATCTTCAAATAATATTTGAACAGCTATGAGCTGTTGCTTGTGGACATAATGATGATACAAAGTTGTTTACTAGATTAAGTGAAGGGAAATGAAAGCAATTGTGAAGACGTTTCAGGTATGGTCATTTTTAAAGATGCATAAAACATACCCTACTAATGAAATGGGAATATTGAGTACTGAGAGAAGAATATTGGTTTTGTCTGTGTGTGTGTGAAACTGATGATTTTTACAAAATGTTATTAAATGTATACAAACTTAGTGATAACACAGCTTTGCTAGTAATACATGTTCTGTGGCTTACCTCATGTACTGCACTCAAATTTCATGAATGAGAATTTTAGAAAGATAGGAGCTGCATATGCAAACTCACGTTTATTTATTTTTTCTCTTACATTTGCTTTATTTTTCTTGTAAACCAAAGTGATCTTAAAAGTTCCTTTTTAATACGAACATTTTTATTCTCTAGTGTGACTAAAGAAGCTGACATTTCAAAACAAGTATTGTTGAACTGGACTTGGTTTATAGCCCAGTGGCGTACACAATAATTCTCCTAGTTCAGTGAATGAAGTATTGTGCTAAATGATCAATATTTATACCTAATGGAAAAACAGTAAATATGAAATTCTTCATGTATTTTCAAAAGTTCTAATAGCATTTATACTTACGTGAAAGGAAATGCATTGAGAATCATTGTAAATTTACAGAAGGTATTGTAAAGTTTGGGAAACATGAATATTCTGTTTTGTCTTAATTTACTCATAGAAGAGCATCAGTAATATAATAACTAAAAAGCTACTACCATTCAGCTATAAATTTTATCTGGCCTGTTTACAGGCCATAATTTATTTTATGGCATCAGCAAAGAAATGTTTTGTTCTTTTTTTTGCATGCGGCAAAACCAGGTGGAATTTAAGATATCACAAATTTATCAAAGCTGATAGATTTATATGTGCCTGCATTAAATCTGAATGTATATTACATATAAACTCCAAATTATAGTATCATCAAATCAACAAATTACAGTTCTGGAGGTTGCTGGCAAAACTATTACATATAATGTAGACTGTAATATACACGTCCTCTTAATATTGATAATAGGATATTTCTGCCAACATATGATTTTGATATTGATTACATTCTGGCTGAGAAATGGTTGAATACATTAAAAGCCATGGAACTGGTGGTTGTTGTTGTTGTTGTTTTAAATCTGCATTTTATTTCAGCCACAAGATTTTAACCAGTAGTAGAAGAAGGCTGGTTTACAAGAAAATATGTTTGCCTGACCAGAACAACTGTATAACTGCAAATTAACCAAAAGCTCTGGCTTAGTTGCTTGATAATTTGCAGTTAACAAAGAACAAATGCAAGCAAAGTGAAGAAAGGATAGATCAGGTTGGTTGTTTGAGGATAACTCCAAATGGGAACAACAGGTGCACAAAGGAATCTCTCCACATCCTAAGAAGTCATCTAACGAATGCTTCCTATACCAACTCAATATTTCCAAGTGATACCTCAGCCTTGTGAAAAACCTCAGAAAGTTCAGAGAAGTCCTTTGTTTAGTATCAGCTATCAGTTTAACATAAAGAAGATGAAGCTTAGGATAAGGAAATGACTAACTTAAGTCAAGCTGATGAATACTCAGACAAGCATGCTAAATAATTTGTCAGAGTATATTATCTGCTGAGTATTTATTTTCAATGTTTGTGTCTTCCTCAGTCACTTGTTTACAGTTGATCACTTTGATTATATGTTCAAAGGGCAGTTTTTAAGGTTTGCTAGCATAGGCCAGCATCAGTAATACTCAAGATAGCTGATACTATATCAAGGAACAAAGGCTGCCAGAAATAGACTGTATTGTAGAAAATGTTTATAGACTCAACGAAGAAGATCAAAACTATCCATGATGGTTCGTAGCCATCAAAGGCAGAGAAGAATCAGAAAAAAGAAAGCATTTCTTTCAGATCAGGTATTTTAGTCTGAGCATTGAACAGTACTACTTAATATTCATCGTCCGTGATCTTGCTATCTATTTCATTAAAACCTAGGATGCTCATTTTGGTTTGGTGGCTACCTCTAAAAGAGTGTAGGAGTCTTTGTGTCATTAGCACTTGATAGGGGAGGACCATTGCATCTAATATCCACTGTCCCTTAGTCTGCTGTGCCCCCAAGCGTGGTCAAAGTGACAAAATAACCCACTGCTTCTCCATCTCAATTCTACCACCCCTTCTTACAAGAAGGGTATCTGAGGTCTATGGCTCTCATTTTATCAAGAAGCAGAATGTCAGCCTGGAGCTGGCTAGCCATGCCAGCAACTGAATGAGGAACATAATGATTATCAGTATTTGGAGATGTTCAACCTCATATACTGGGGAGGTTTTGGCAAACTGCTCTTCCAAGCGCTACCAAATGTCAGCTTATAACTTCCAAGAATCAGGTTCTCAGATGGAAACAGCTCATAGAATTGACTAAAAATATTATCCACAACACACAACGTCATTAAAAAAAAAAAAAAAAGAGAGAGAATGAGAGAGAGAGAGAGAGAGAAAATAAGTAAGGAAAAGAAAGAAAGAAAATATCTATAAGCTATAGGGCACATTCATAAAATCAAAAATAGTTGATGTCAAAATGTGTTAGGGTGCACCTCGTATTTCTTGACTTTTGCTCTGACATTTACACCAGGTTGAACATAAACTGTTAGGTTGTTTGTTTGTTTGTTTTGTTACCTGACATTGAAAGTACTGTCAGAAATGAATAAAATCCACAGTATTTCTGCAGCTGCTGTTCAAATACTCCTTTGGAACAGTAATATTCTTGGCACTTTTTGAATTTTAAAACCATCTTCAGATTAGATGAAAAATGAGCAGCTCTGAAGGAGCAAAGTTTGACAGCCTGAGGCCTTGTTCACAGAACTTTTCAAAATCGCTGCAGAGTGACAACTTTGCAAAACAGCAGAAATACCAAAATATATCTCAATAATGAACAATATTTTGTCCTATATTTTCCAAATATCACCTCTAACATTGGCTGAAAAATCACTCCTTGAATAATGTGCATGGAGAACAATTTCTGTTGTTCTGTGAATGTGCTGGCTAACATCTCTTTTATTATTCAGTTAGTAACTCGAATATTACTCATAAAATATGACAATAATGATCCTGTACGCTTCTCAAGTAGTGATCAGCCTCTTCTAATTACTACATGAACACGACTGTATGGGGGGGGGGGGGGGGGGAGGGGGAAAGGAGGGCGAGGGGAGGCTCTCCAAAGCCAGATTTCTCTCTCTGTTGATTAAATCACATCTAGGTGGCTTTGTGTGCGTCACACATAGGCAGGGATGGTCTTGAAAGTTTTGAGTTTTTCTTCCTCCTTTGGGTTATTAGAGAGAATCATCTGTAGCACTGAGATTCTTTATAGCACTCAACAGATGCCATGCTGTCTTTTAGTTAGTTCACATAGCTTGCAATATGTTTTTTTGTTTTGTTTTGTTTTGTTTTTTCCAAAAGATATTTTCTTTTGGACTGCAATTCATTTTAAGATGATGCATGAGCTTTCAGAATTTCTTCTGCTCTTTCCAGTTCTAGACTTGTTCAGAGACATCAACCTGTAAATTGCCGTGTTGTGTCCCTGACCCTGCTCTGGGCATGGAGAATGGAATGCAGCAAACAGAGCAGCACTGTGCCTGCAGTGTCTGTTTGTTTTAATGTAGGTTAGCACACGTACCTTCCAAATATTACAAAATTCTGATATATTGCATACCGATACTCCTGGTCACTCAGGACTAGGCTTCTCTGAGAGGCACTTGAATCCACTTATCTGCAAGGGCCACTATTTCCTTCTTTTTTTCTTTTCTTTTTGCCCACACCTAGATGTGACACTGAATAACAGCCCAATACCTGACCTGAGGAGCTGAGTTCAATTGCTGCACAGCCCTTGAATTACCTTGGGAATATTTGAAGGCTTGTTTATTTTCTTAGCCTTGGCTCACTCACATGCAGTTGCCTTGCTCTAGGGAGACTCGTACATTTTTGAGGATGTGTGTTTGGTTGGCAAAACCTAGGGAGTGCGACAAGACGGAGCTGGTGTCAGCTGCCTGCCCCAGTCTTCCACAGGTGTGCTTGTAGGGAAAAGTAGCAGAGAAATTGCCACCATATTGCCTGGCCTTATGTAGGCTTCTTAACGAAAGAGGCTGCAGGTTCTCTATGACCTTTCCTCCCATAACGTGCTTACTAATAGGATTCATGAGAAAGTTACCCTTTAAGTTTGCAAACTGTTGATTTTTTTTCATGGTTGAATAGGAGGGGGAAAAAAAAAAAGAAGAGAACCATAAATAATACAGATTTTTTGTGAGGACAGAGGTGTTGTAGTGCTTAGATAAAACAGTGGTGAGTAACAAAAGACTCAAATACAGTAAAAACGCATTAGATTTGTATTACATTAATTTCTTACTATTTTCCAAAGTTGATCTTTACTTCTTTACTGGATTTAGTCTCAGCAGGTGTATGGAATGGAGAAACCACAGAGGACATGACCAAGCATGTTCTTAATTGATGGAAAGCTCTGCATTGATTTCCAGCAGTAGCGGGTAACTCTAAAAGTCTATAAGAATTTCAGGCTTTGCTTATGCTGTAATAAGGTGCTGAGGAGAATTGCACTGAATGGTCAGTTTTGGTGCCTAGTCTGTCCCTTACCCCCTTCATGAAGTTTGCCTGCTGTTTTTGTTACAGTTTCAACAAAAAATTCACTGTGAAATATCTCTGGTATGTTCACCATATGGCTAGTGGGAAAAGAACTTCCATAAAAAGTGTGTTAGTATCTCTTGGTAAGGCAGAAAAGAAGTTGCATTTGGCCTAGAACCAAATTCTTTTTTTTTTTTTTTCTTTTTTTCCAGGCATAGGTCATCCAAATGACAACACAATCCTGTAAATGGGACTAACATCAGCAAGTTGTATATATGACAATCAAGGCAATAGTAATACTGCCTATGAGCTTTTTTAAATATATGAGAGCAGGAATTTTTTTATCCCCAAGACTGATAAGGCATTCTCATGACACAAACACTTGTTTGAGAAGGTCCATCCTTTCTTCTATTGTTTTTCCCTTTAAACATTTTTAGGGAGGTTTGTGTTTGGCTGCCAGATTTCCAAAGCTAAAATGATACATCAAATTCTGAGTGATAGGAGAGCGACAGTTAAATTTAAGACATTCATTACATTAATTTTTATTTCAATTATATGGAAATATAATCCAGATTAGGAAATATGTGCAATTGGTCAGGGTCACAGAGTAACCCATTTCAGGTGCAAGTTAACAGGTTACAAATCACAGCAAGTTAAGCATTACTCTGCTGTAGAATTTTTGGGTATATATCACTCATAATTACTCTGGTTTGGGTTAAAGCAGGACTAGGCATTCTGTGATATTATTCTAGAAAGAAAAAAAAAAAAAAAAGATGTTACTTTCCAATTTTTTATTTTATTTTATTTTATTTTTTCCAGAAGATTATTTGTCACTCTTTCTCCATTCCTTATTTTGGCTCTCTCAGTGTGCCCAACAGTCAGAATAACAGATAATGTTGTTCAGGAGGAGACTTTCTTAATGGTAATACTTTGCCTTTGCTGTGTAAAATCTATAAAATGCCTGACTGGAACAATACAATCAATAAAACTGGCACTGAACTGGGGGTGGATAACAATATTTTCTTGGCAGTCCAGAAAGAAAAAAAAAAAAAAAAAAAAAAAAAGGAATGCACATTTGTGCCTGTGGCTGTCTGCAGTATTTGATGCTAACTGAAACTGTTTTTCCCTGAAACTCAGATTTTACTCCATTCTCTTTGGAGTTTTCTGTCTTCTTACACTCCATCTCTCAGATGCAGTATAGTAATGTAACCCTTGCCCATTAGCTTTATTGCAGAAGAAGAAAGAACGTGTGGATTACTAGGATGTAACACTACATTACCTTTTGTTGCCTCAGGTATTCTTACAATGAGGTTTTCTTTGTGATATATAAAAGCTTGGAGCAGAATTTTGGAGTTGCAAATGAATTACAAATCATCTTGAGAGTAAAAGATTTTGTGAGAAAGAAAGTTAGAATGAAAATAAGCACAGAGCAGCAAGACAGGCGCTTTCTGAAGACCTCAATTACCTCGAGGTGGCTACACTTAGGAGGAAAAGCTGTAAAATAAAATTATTGATTATAAAATCAACTCATTCTTTGATGCAAGCATGCACACCTTAGTATGTTATAAATGTATCTGAAACTAAATCTCCCAAATGGGAATACAGACTAAGAAAAGTTAATGCAATCAAACAAAATGAGAGATTATGGAAAAGTTATGAGTATGGTATTCAACATGCAAGAATACATAGTTAGAAACCAAAAACTGACAGGACACAACTTGACCACTCATCAGGCATCTGCCACCCAAGCCTGGAAAATGATTTGATCTGTACATCCAAGGGTGAGAAAGAGGGGACTTTTTTTGCCTAAATATGCCTTAATATGAGCCTTGGGAATCTATGACTGTAAGCATTGCTTAGTAACTACACTGCCATGAGTTTTCATTGCTTTCAAATGACTCTCTCAAATTTCTGAGGTTTTGCTCTATATCTGAGTCTCCAAACTCACTTCTTATTGTTTTGGTGATACAATAGGAAATATAGTTGGGTAAGGATGGAAAACCATGTGGAAGATGATATGGAGGGTCAGCCTGGGCACGGATAGTTTTTGTAACATTCAGAAATACAGGATGACAAGGAGGCTGTAACCATGACCATTGTTCTGGAAACGCTTGGTGGGGAAGATGCATTACAAATAGATTTTGCAGACACAGAGGCAGCAAGTGAAATATTGGGAGTTTCAATGTCCAGAATCTGCAGATGGACATCTTTTTTTTTTTTTTTCCAGAATGTCAACATGAGAAAAACAATTCTGGATTTTTTTTCCCCAGCATTTGGGATTCTGGACATTTTTTTGTAGCTTAGTTCAAGCAGGCTCTATGGCAAGTTACTTCACTCGAGTCATAGCCCCTACCTACACTTTGAGGATAGTTATGAAATCTGGGAAGGACTGACTCTACTGTGAGAGTGACTTGAAAACAGTTTGGGCCATACTTCCTAAAACATAAACACAAGAAAGCATGTGAAAGATAATCCTAAAATGATCAGATAAAAGCAATAGTGTTGCACTTCTTCTAGCAACCTTAGATCAAAAGGAATGGCATCAGCAATGAGAGGGGGGGAAAAAGTCCAGATTTCAAGGACAGCTTAAGAAATTGTCTTCTGGGCATGTCATACTGTCTCTGGAAGATGCTCAAGGGGATTGCATTTTTCCTTTATATAGGAAAAATTTGTTCTAGTTTGTCATACTGATAAAGGTGGATTAGAGTAGTCTGAATTCAAATTGACAGTTTGTCATGGGAATTTTGAAAGTCAAGAATCAAGGATTAAACACGATATCCAGAAGCTGGGTGTCCCACATGAACCTGATTTCCTGATCTATGGTGTGAAGATGAAGGTTATCCTGAAGAGATTGTTAATAAGTGTGGCAAATCAGGAAAGAGTCTGCAGGGTTTCTGTGGAGGGAAATGCTGCCTTGATGATGCACAGGAGCCCCAGAAGAATGCTGTTATGGTGATTTTCTCCTCCTCCTTGCTCAGGCAAGAGCTGATCTGGTGGAGTTAATGTATCATATTGGTCATTTCAAAAAGCCTTTGAACACATTATTTTATTAAAGATTTTTAAAGAAACAAACTTGCCACGGAACTTGAAGATTATTTTATTGACTGAAGATTATTAATGAGTGGGAAACAAAAAATTAGTCTTAATGATCTTCTTTCATGATGGGGAAGAATCAATGTTGCAAGTGGTTTTATTCAATAACATCATTGATGACTTGGAAAATAAACCAACCATGAAATCTCAGGTTTATAGATAACGCTGAGATCTATCAAGCAATCGTATTCCTTCAAAAGAACTTCAGAAAATGGTCTTCATAAAAGATTGATTCTATCAGTAAAAGAGTGGCAGATGAGCTTCAGTGCTGCCAAATGAGAGACAAAGAGAAAATAATTTAAAATCTGCTGACCTGGGACTGAACTTAGTACTGGTGGTGACACCTCCGGCTACTGGAGCTGTCATCAATGGTTCTCTGAAATCCTCATCATATTGTGAAACGGCAACCAAAAAGCCAACATAACTCTGAGCATCCTCAGGAGAAAAAAAGAAAAGGGGCATAATTTTGCCACTATTCTGACAATAGAAGTACACCCCTAGGCCCCTGCTCTTGAGTACTACAAAGACATGAGGACACAGAGAGTTAGAAAAGGTGCAGAAAAGACAGCCAAATGATCAAGAGAATGGAGCAACTGTCTTCCAAGGAGAGATTAAAAAGGGTAGAGCATTAAATATCAATTAGGAGGCAAAATCTTTCCATACTAAAAAAATTTTGGATTTGTCTGTCATATAAGGAGTAAAAAACATGAAATAAAATGCCTTAGGAATGGCAGAGTCCACATGACAACACCTCCTACTGATACTGGAACCTTTAACATCACCTTTAAAAAAAATATATAAGAGGTTGGATTTTTTTTCCCCAAAATTTTACCTGATACTGTTTAGTGAAACCATCCACACTAGAAAGTGTCCATCCTGTATTTCTTCCTAATTTAGATAATAGTATCATATGACATTAAAATCTGAAAGTTCATGTTTTTCAGTGAGATACTTCAGGTGCTAAATGAAGATCCAAACTCTTGGATCTTGGAACTTTTTTGCTTGGGTCAAGCAGAGTACAGAGCTGAACTTGATTGCCAAGTTATGTCCTGATCCAGAGGGCTGTACAACAGCATGAGCACATTTTTCAATTGAGGAGGCCGGGTTTCAATCCACATTCATTCTTTTTTAAAAAACATTATCAACGATTTTAATTTGAAGTAAAACAAAATTAAAATAGTTTTTATTCTCCATGAAAATAACTTTAATTTTCAGCTAGTAAGAAATGAGATTGCCACCTTCCTGCCAAGCAATACCAGATTACAGCCTGAAGCAAAGCTCTCTTCTGTTCCTGGGCATACAGATGCCTTCAGTACCGGATTCCCAGTGGAGCTGATAATACTGAATATATGAATAACCAAGTATAGGAGCTCCAGGTCTCTGGGAAAATTTTTAAAAATTGTGCTTCATGTTCTTGCTGATGAGAGAACTCACCTTTTAAGCTTATCACAACGATGTGTTTGCTAGCAGAAGCAGTGGGCAGTGGGCAATTTTCTTAAGATAAATGAATAAATAAATAAACGGTGGGAAAATACCATTCTCTGTATCTGTCAAAGTGCCTTTTATTTTGGCTTTGCTAGCTTACCCAGCAAAAAGTATGTGAGAGTATGAAGTCTGTCACAGTTAATATTTCAAGCTAGATTCTTAAATGCAATAATCAAACAGATGCTACAGCAGCATAAACAGACATGAGCAATTAGAGAAAACGAAAATGATTTCTGTGGCCAAAAGAAATAAAGCAGTGTCCAGGATGGGAGAAATTATTGCTTGTCAGAATGACAGCTGGCAACTTTAGTCATTTCTGTTTTATCTCCAGCAGAACTATCTGTCCTGTTGGGATTTTTTTCTTCATTGGGGATTGCAGATTAGGTGGATATTCAACGTTCATCCCTACTTTTCTAGACTTAATATGGTGGATTTCTTGTCACCAAAAGAAAAGAGGAAGAAAAATTGTTTTTACCAGTGATTGTGGAAAAAGTCTTGCAGGGAGTAATTAGATTTCATATCTGCTAAGTACCAGGTAATTGTAATGGTACATTCTTTTGAAATACAGAATGGGAACTGTTCTCAAGTGATCTGATGAGCACCAATGACTAATACTTCTTGGCATCAAAGGACCAAATTCAGTTTTACACCCATGTAAGAGAGCCAGGTCAGACACGCAGTAGACCAAAGACTGTTAGAGTATACATGCATATTTGCAACTACCTGGGGCTTGTATCATTGAAGAGGTGGTTGCAGGCAATTTTTTTTCTTTATGTAAAAATGCTTTCAGTCACCAGCCCTGTACTTGTTGACAGGATGTGGGGAGCAGCAAGGACGTACATAGGGCTGAAGAGACCTCATCAGCCATGGGGGGTGATTAATGGGGCAATCCAACACCCCCAGAATGAGGATGGAGCCTGTGACCCACATCTGCTGTGGGTATTTGTGTGTGCAGGTGTGGCTGTGAACCTATAACAGTGTGAACATATTCACACATGAGATATCAGAGGTTTTTGTGACTGGCTGTAGAAGGATGTTTTGGAGGTTGTGGGTCTTTATTAGCATTTCACAAATTGCAAATCACTGGTTGCCAGTAAATTATGAATGCTTAATAAAGCAATAAGAAACCTCACTCCTCTTTTTGTTCAGCTATGCAAAATGAGCAGACTTTTCCCTGTGACATAGTTTTGGTGAAGAACATAGGCAATCTGTTGAAGTAACTCAATCTAAGTTTGGATAGTGAACTTTCTGGCTTCCGGGTCATTAATTTGGAAAAAAAAAAAAATGTGTATAGCTTATGCATGTTAAAGGTGCTTCTGATGCTTTAGCAGAATTGCAGTGGGTAAAAGGTTTAGGCAGGAAGAAATAGAGTGTCAATCCTGACTTCCCACTAGTCCCAGTCATGGTACAAACTAGGTGTGAAAATCCATTATCCCAGTCCTTGGGATGAAGACCAGTTAGGACTAGTACGCAATTAGGGGAAACCGTGTTCTGAATTAGGCAAAGCAAAGCAAAGATGCAGAAAACTCACTGTGCTCAGTACAGCCATTTGTGTGGCAGCTAATAACTACTCTCTCAGAGGAGAAGGAGGCAATTACAAAATAGGAGGATGAGATTTGGCAGCTGAAGGAATGTGTGTCTGCTTACAAAGTCTCTGTACAGGAGGCTGCTGAGCATGCTGAGACCAGGAGAGCCCAGCTGGCAGAGAGGCCACTGCAGGAGCACCAATGACTGAGCACCTTCTGGGGAAACAGGCACATTGGACCAGGTCTGGGAAGGCTGAGTGGCAGATCTTGCTGAAAATGTTGAGTGGAAACACCTGGGAAACAAAAAAGGATGGCAAGAGCACAGTGCAGTACCTGCCCAGTCAGAAATGGTACCCCAAGTAGTATTAGGTCTGTACAAGAGGCTTAGACAAATGGAGCACCATTTGTCTAAGCAGTTTCGTACAGACTCACACTGAAAGGCATTACGCTGACATTTGTGAGAGAGGACACATTTTTGTTTGCATCTTTACCAAAGACAAGCACCACCTTCAGCTCCCCTGGTACACACATGTGGCTGAACAGCCCTACACCATGACAGAATGGAGTAATGCAGCCATTCTCAGGTGACCAAATCTTGGCAAAGAAACCAAGAAGTACCATCACCGTCATCCCCAGCACAAAAGACGGAACTATCCGAATGATATTATTTCTGCAAGACACAAGTTTGTTGTGGGATTCATGCAAGGGAGATAAAATTTCATCAAATGCAATAGCTACCAACACTGCACAATTTAGCACTAGGAATAAATCAGGAGTAATTTTGCAATGTGGGAGAAACAACCAACAGCAAAAAAAGGGGGGAAATTAGGGGGAAAAATACATAGTGATTCTGAATAGATTTAAGAGGTAGCATGATTGGGCAATATTGGGCCAGTGCAAAAAAAATCTGGGTCAAATATAAGGTGTGTTGTGATCCAAAAAGAGTTATTAAGAAGACAGATATAAAAAAATCTGGGCATCACCCCTGAGAGGAAGAAAAAAGATGAGGTACATACGGGTCTTCAGAATGAATATGTCATTCAAATGAAGTTTAACAGAATAAGCACTGATATTATACCATGATGTAAAGATCACAAAAATAAATCATTTTGTGATCAATAATGAAGGGGTAGGGGATTCTATGAAAAGCAAAAGAGCTGTCAAGTCTTCTCAGTGTTTTAGAAATGTAGAAATCCAGATGGGAAATCTTCAGAGCCAGCTCCAAGTTGTAATAAAATTGAAAACAATGCATAGAACAGAGTTGTCGTGCTAGTAGGTGTGCAAGCAATGAAATCAACATTTGGATTGTAACAAAAATCATCAGTGTTTGATTTAGAAAACATCATTCCTTAAAGAACATAATGCAATGGTTGAGTGTGGAACTTCGGGTTTTCATACCTCAAGCATGGGTAGGACAGTGGCAGGAGACACTGTACCAACTACAGGGAAAAGGTAAGGAGCCCATCTTTTCTAGAGTCATGAAACCAGGTGAATGTCAGCTCAAGATGGGGCAGAACAATAAGATGGGCAAGAAAAGGCAGCTAAATCTCTGACAGTATAGGTTGAAAGACTGTTACCAAAACACAGTGAAATTTTTTGTCCCCTAGTGCCCTCAAGGCCACAATTGCGTTTTGTCTTCTATAAAATTAAAATACTTAGTTTAAGAAACGCGAGGCATATAGATATAGAGACCAGCAGTGTACAGAAACAATGTTAAAAATAATCCTGATTTCGTTAAACTTTGTGAAGAGGGCAGATGGTTTTGCAATGACAGTCATCCACTCTAGTTCCTTGAGGGTTATTTTGAGGGATTTTTTTGTTTTGTTTTGTTTGTTTGTTTTTCCTTTCTAATTTTGTCTATGTATCACACAGGTCAGTACTGTGACAAAATAGAGAAGAATAAAAAACAAAAACACAGCACATCCTCATTTTTGTTACACTAATGTTTGGCCAAGAGTATTCTGTTGCACTTTCTGATACAATCAAGAAAAACAGGCAGCCTCTGACTTTATGTCCCTCTGCCAACAGCAAAGTTGTTTTCTTTGGAAATTTCTAGTGGTGTTTCCAAGAGCCAAACCAAAGAGAAAATGTAATGTTCAAATAAATGAGCATGGGTTTTGCTTCGGGTTATGAGATTTCCTTCCCCATGTGGTATCTCTGCTTGCCTCCATCAGTTTCTCCTATGATGGCAGCTAGGTCTTAGAGGAACCATAAAAGTGAGCCCCGGCCTCAGGATTCACCATTTTTTCTAGGCATCATGATTAGCCAGTCTGACACTGGTCTGCTGCATAAATGAAGGATGCAGAGTCCTTGTTCTGTACATTCAAGCTTATCCAAGACACAATGAAATGAAAATGCATTTTTTACTTATGTATTGTATTAATTGCATTGCATTTTTATCTCTCATTAAGTCCTATATTTCCAGAGGGGCTACAGACATTTACAGTCTGTGAGGAAAAAAAGGTACAGTTAGTTTCAAGGATTTCTGGTAAAACACTAGCTACAAAACATCACCAAGAAGGAGAGAAAATTAGAGTTAGATAATCAAAGAAAATAAAATTTAAAAATCCCTCCTTCACTGTATCAAGGTTAGCTGAAATAACTGCTCTGAATTGAGATTAGAAGTAGATTTTCAGTCCTTCGTCCACCAGTTCCTAAAGATAGATTTTTTGTACAGAAGCTCTCAGAAGATTGCCCTCATTTGTTTTCCTTTTGATTGCATATCATTAATGCTTGTCTTATCGAGCATTTATTATCTGCTACTGGTAGAATATCAAAATGCTGGTTTATAAACTGGGTGCAGAAAACACACGAGTCAGTCAGTTACCCACTGATGCATACCTGGTATGTGCAGATTCATCTTCACTATACAACTGCTGGTCATGCTACAAAAAGACACAATTAACACATTGTTCGGTGTCTAAATCCACAAAGGAAGTGCATTTTCTTGAATGCTTGAGACCCACAGGTGATTCAGATTTCAGACCCAGCATATACAGCCTAGAACAAAGTCGAAATCTGGAGTTGACCACTGTCCCCTGGTCCAAGCCAATGTTGTTGCCACCTTACAGAAGTGAAACAGACTTCGTCAAATAGCTGTTTAAGGTCTGAATTCTCTTATTTAATAATCAGGAACAAATTGTCAGTCTGAATAGCAAAGTGAAAGAATACAAGCTATTTTATTTTATTTCATTTCATGACAGATAATCCAAATATAGTTTATGCACTGTATTAAAAAAGACATAAAAATGTACATTTGGATAGCTTTCCATATCTATAAATACAGATGAATAATGTGTCCTTTCTTTTCATCTAACAGGATTTTGCATGGCATTTTATGTTTCTAAACACCATTTTACAATATAGTTTTTCCCTTATGCATAAATTGGTGTTTTGATTTTTTATTATGTATGTCTTCATCATCATAAATAACTTTAAACTTTCCTTTGAAATCTCATAAAACCTACTGATCCAATTTCTGTGATGGTTCAAATAGACAAAGAATCATTTGTTCATGTGAAGCTGTGCCAATTTATTTCAGGAGAGAATTTGGCCAGAAGGAAATCAAGCCATTTTTCTTCCTATGTTGCTTCTCTAAATGATCAAAATCAAGGGTGGGAAAATGCAGTTTTATTAGTCTAACATCAAAGGCTGATTCTCAATTCTAATTAACACAACAAAATTGTTGCTGTTCAGGGGCAGATTTAGGTGCTGAATGGAGCTGTGTAACTGCACTGTTGTGTGCTGTGTTTCTTTGGAAAAAGGTCCTGCTCCTCCTGTGCCCAGCCCAAAAGATCTTTGAAACACCCATGTTTCTACAACACAGGACAGTGTCTCTCTTCATGTTTGGTCCCTAAGCCTTTAGAAGAAACTTTTGGGTGTGCTTAATAAAATGCTCTTCTCTTTTTTGTTTGGGTGTGCTTAATAAAATGCTCTTCTCTTTGCTCATGCTCTAGTCCCGTCACTCCTTTCCTCTTGGTGCCTTCTCCATTCCAGTTCATGAGACCTGCTCCAGCAGCTCCTGGCCACCTGGGGCCACCTGGCCACCAGACACATCCCCATCCCTGCTGTGCCAATCAGAGGACAATACTGGTGTCAGCTTCCAGAGCCTTGCCCAGCAGTGTTCACCCTGTAAGGGCTGGCTGCAGCAACACAGTCACATTCTGAATGCACCATGCTTTGAAATACATTTATCAAATAAGGCAGCACTATGATGCATACATACAAAGACAGACAACTAAATGCCAAAATGGGACAGGATGTCAGGCCCTCTGTGTTAGTCAGGCTCTTGGGTATTTTCAGTTAGTGTTCTCTTGAAGCGTGTTGTTATCACCACCCTAGCCCCACTGATGGGAAGGTCAGGTTGGTGGGGGCACAGCCTGTTTCTGCACGCACATATGTGCAATGGAGTGAGGGAGGAGAGAAAACAAAATTGTAATAGTTTAGAATGCATACATATGTATGATACATGAATATGTAATGTGGGGTGAGTAAGGAAGGGAGATGCAGCCTAGATCTGGAGGAGAGTAGGATTTTCTCTTGTCTATGCACTGTTTTCTCCAGTGATATCTGAAATCAAGCCAGTTGCAGCTACCCTTACTGTTGGACTGATAAACTAGGATTTTCACCCCAGAGGAATTTATTTTCTCTCTAGTTGTCAAAGTAACTTACAATTTATGTGTAGGAGCGTCTGTTCTCTATTCACTAGTGGAACAATTTACAGTCAAGTGTAGCAAACGCTTCTAGCAGAACAATAAATAAAACTACTCCAACTTGATCCTAACCTGGAATTATCATAGTAACGGTCTACTACTTATTGATAATTACTCCAAAAATGGAACTAATATTAGCCTGCCTGGGAATGTGCTGCAAAACCAGACTACCACTGAAGCTCATTCACTACGGTATTCAAATAGTTCCCCAGAACACAAAGATTCAGAGTTTAACAACCGCTCATTCCTCCGGGGGAAAAAAAAAGAAAAAAAAAGAAAAAAAAAAAAAAAGCCCAACATCTGCTTCATTCTAAGAACAATGGTATTTGCATTTGAAATTGTAGTTAAATGGAAACTGTGTTATTTTCTGGCATAAAATCCACAGCTAAAGATATTGCAATTCAATGTGCATTCTTTTTCTGGATTCTAGTTGTGCTTGCCATCTATCTTCCTGTTTTGTATGAAATTGTGAAATTTTTTACAGCATCTAAGTGGTAGTAAGTCTCATAATGAAGTGTCACAAGGATAGATGTTTTCCATTTTTCTAAGAGGTTCTTTCTACAATAATTACCATTTTTAACTTTTTATCTTAATTTCCCAGCTGTTTGACCATGCACCAGGAGGGAAGGAACATGAAGCGGACTATATGTTAAGAATGGCATCTCTGCCCTGACAAACAACAGGAAATCAGTGAGTATCCCCTCCTGCAAACTTGTTCAAAAAGCTGTGTCAAACAGCTATTCTCTTGATTGGCATAAGAAAACAATGAAAACCTTCTCACTGGTCACCTCCTTGACTACTGTATAATTCCCATGCCAAGCGGCAATTGATGTTCCCTGTTGCCATTCCTAGGTGTTATAAGTTAAGACTGACACTGGAACAGTTAATCTAATGTCCTATGTCCAGACACAGGAAAAATGTTGAAGACACCAGATCTGCATAGAGAAGGCTAACTCAGTAGATAGATTACCTAAAGGGAGACAATAAGAAAGAAAGGGTCAGACTCTTCAGCAGGGTCTGTTGTGATAGACAATGGGGAAATTAAGAGGGGAGATTTAGATTGGATATAAGGAAGAAGAATTTTACAATAAGGGGGCACTGAAACAGGTGGCTCAGAGAGGTGGTGGAAGCCCCATCCCTAGAGACATCCAATGTCAGACTGGATGGGTCTCTGAGCAATGTGATCTGGCTGTAGATTTCCCTGGTCATTGCAGAGCGGTTGGACCAGATGATAACTTTAAAGGTCCCTTCCAACTCAAACAATTCTATGATTTGTTGCTGCAAAATCCACTGTGGTAAAGTATGATGTCTTTTCCGCACCCACAGACAAACATTTCTTCTGCAGTTTAGGTCCTGAGACATGCAACATCAAATGGTATGATTTGTGTTTCTTAATCTCTTGAAGGCAAGAGGGATCTTCATGGAGATTTTCCTCTCTAGCTATGCTGGTGATCAGTGTGTACCAGAAACTGTAAGTAAAAGGGCCTTCGAACTGCAACAATGGTGGGATGAAGAAAAAAGGAATTTGTTCTTTAACACACACAGGCACTGAACAATAGGAACAGTCTCTTTGTGCCTGTTTACTTTGTCTCCAATCTTCGTGACATTTTTGCTCTTTTTATTAATGCTGCCTGCTCTCTTTTTTTCCACAAATCAGCCTGAATGCACAGGTAATCCAATAATCCTTGAGTGTTGAACTTTTGAACTGAAAGTTTGTTCTAAACCCTTGAGCAAGACATAAAACGTTTCATATCATTTCTCTATGCAGAGAGGGCACAGCAGTCTGTACCATGCATGCAGCTCATTCTTTGCACTAGGACCATTTCATCACAATTTCTTTTCCACAGAAGTTCATTTTGTTGCAATTAAATGTGCTACATTTCCAATACTAGAGGAAGTTCAGAGTTTTCAGTACTGATATCTCATAGATCTTCATGGAACAAGCACTGCAGAAAAAATCAGTGTCTGCACTTTCTTGTAAGACTCCCATTTTAACCCATCCTGCCTACTGCTCTGGCAGTGTGAAAATCCTTTGCCCCCTGCCCCCTCCAACCCTCACCCTACCTGTCACTTTTTGTACTTAGTGCTGTTTACATGTTTAACAGCCACAAAACCAACATGATTTTCTACTGCCATAATGGAAGACAAATATGAAATATTTCAGGTATGTTTAGGGGCTGTAAAAAAGACATTACTGGTGGAGTAGCCTAAGATCTCATTTCAGACAGACTTATCAGCAAACAGCCAGAGCTTACATTAATGATCCTGAAGCAATCTTGAATAAAGAATTATGACTGCTGGGGCTGGAGGAGCTGAAACTTTTTTTTTTTCAGACATTTCTAATCAACCGAATTAATACTTCATACATGTCTGTTATGCTCCTTGTTCACTGCATGGTGAGTCTTTGGATAATTGAATTAGGTTTGATATGTATCTAACTCCCATCAGGAGTACGGATGAATGAATAAGAAGTGTGTAAAAGTGCCATAGTCCACGAATTTTGCCAGTATTCCTACTCTTGACTGGACAAAACCACTACTATATTGCTTTGTGTATGATAACTTAAATATCTGTCAGCTGCTGAGCAATTCTCCATTTAAACTTTTACATAATTTTAAGTGAATACATCAGCCAATAGTACATTTCTTTTATCACAAGTGACTTTAACCTGCTAATCAGATTCCACATTTCCTTCCTGAAACAAAAAGAATTGACCTTTCAGTGTAATACAATTTGATCATTTTGTATCCTTTGATAGAACCGGAACACAGAGCAAACCCTCTGTGCAGACATGACTCATATTCCATGACATGACTCTTTTCCTTATGCTGCCAGAGATCCTGGCACCTCACTTTGTAAGAGTAGGACATATGCAGTCACAAAGGAATGATAAGTAATAATCTCTTGCAAGCAGAACTGAGGAACATACTATCTCTCTTAATCAGGTCTGGACTTCCTGTGCTCACAGCCTTCTGATCCCAGAGGCACTCCTCCAGAGATATTTGTGTACTGTCACAGAATATATTTTGTAACATTTGAAAGATGTGTTTCATTCTGAAAATTGTTTCTTTCAGTGAGGAATTAACAGAAAGTATAAACTTTCATTATAAACCAGTCCATTCACTACCAGAGAATGGACTTCTCTCCCTGACTTTGTAGCAAAGTGAGCTCAGCTTGGTTTCAACTCTCTTCCTCTTAGGAAGACTATCATTTTCTAATGGCTACATAGAAAGCCATTAGAAAAAAAAGCCTTGCCTTCTACACTAGGTGGGTTCATTTCATTCAAACTGATTCCCTTATCCCTTAGCTAATTCTTCTGATCTGGAATATGACAGTTTCAGATGGGCTGATGCATCAGATTCCAGTTTCTATTGATAACAGTGTAGGGAAATAATGATCTTAACCTAAATGAATCACTCAGGTAAAGAATGCCCCTATATTAAATGATTAAAATTATGTTAAAACGTTTTGCTAGGTCACATTTTCCTCATTGACACAGAAATGCAGTAGTGTTTCTATTCAGAGCTTTCCAAATGAATTATGCTTTGGTTTAGAGGTCTGCATTACACATCTCCTCGTACTCCTCTCACTTAGCTACTTCTCACTTTAATAGGGCAAGTAACTCAATATATTTTTACTGCCCATATTTTGAAATTAATGTATTGACCGGGAACTATGGCAGTGCCTGAGTTTTAATGACTCTCGAATCGGTGTTAACTCCCTTCTTTTTTATTTTAACCTACTGATGGAAACCATTACACTACAACAAAAGTTTACTGTTGGGATGGCAATTTTCTTCTTTCCATGTAGAAAAGTAGCTATTTTAAAAAACAAACATCCAAAAAATGAGCAGAATGGTTCAGCAAGAGTTTTGCTCAGTAGTTGGGGCTCGTTTCAGAGTTCCATTTGTCCTTAGAGAGGTTTCTTATCACAAGACAACCAATAGGAATGCAGGTGTTTTTTCCCAGGTAAGAAAACACATCTAAGTCCAAGCTGTGAAAAATCAAATCAGTACCAAAGCAAAAACTATCGATTTTCCTTCCCAAATCAGAAATGCAAGAAAGTTTGCTTCCTAGGGTATATACTCTAAGTGGTCTTTCAAGAAGTCTTCAGTCCTGAAAGCAGACAACATTTACAGGATTACTGATGTCAGGAGAGGAGAGAAAGGGATCCTCAAGTGGCAAATAATATTCTACTTTTCCTGACTACTCAGCAGCTCTGCTTTGGACAGGCAGGCATTCCTTCTTCTTAGTAGTGTGAAAGACAGGCTTATCTTGAAAATCTATCAAAATTTTTTGGATAAGTTAACCAACTTGTCTTATGTGCCATTGATCATATTCTTGAACGGGTCCACTTGATTCAATTTTGCCAAGGGCTGCTGAGTAACTTGGACAAAATTTCTGTTGGAGGTTGGTTTATATGGGCTAGCCAGCAACTTCAGAAATGAATATAGAGAAAAGCTGATTGCTGTTTCCTCACATGGCTGTAATTTCAGATGGGTTTGATCAGGTCTAACCTCATGTGCATTTCTGCTACCTTGAGGATTTCTGTATCCAGCAATCCCATTTCCTTGAAGTAATTCCTAGTATTTCTTTAGGAGATAGGATAAATAACCAAACAATGATTAACATTTAATCCAAACCACTTCTTAATCATTCTCTCTTCAATTTCCAGAGGGGTGGGATTATGACAAGAATAAGAAGCTCACCAGTGACCTGAATTAATTATGTCTAATAAGAAAAAAAAAAAGGGGGGGGGGGGGGGGGGGGGGAAGCGGGGAGGGCGGGAAAGGAAAAGCTTGGGTCTGCTGTAGCTGTCAATAAACTTCTTAGCAGGAAGCTTTTTTCCAAATCACCCAGTGCGCTTTCAGCAAAATGTCATTGAAGAGAGATGTGACTAGATGTTCCTAGACAGTTGTTAAATTGGAGAGGAAGAGAAAAAAAAAAAGAAGAAGAAAATTGCCATAAGTCCTGCTGAACTGTTAATCACAAAGAACACAGTAGTGCTTTCCGAATACAAAGAAACGCACCACAGCTTTGCAGAAACACCAGTGGTGAATGCATCACCATTCTCTACAGACATGTCAAAGCTGCTGTGGGGAAGCTGGAAAATCTTAAGGCAGATTTAGCTCCCCACACACTGCTTCTGTTTTTTTCTGAGGCCAACCCAAATGGTGTCCACCAGGATAAGGTGGTGGGGTAAAAATTGTACTTTACGGTAGTTGTTTTTCAAATAGGAACACAAAACACCTCCAGAGGTAACAGTGGGAAAATTTACACTTGTTGATTTTTCCTTGCCAATGCCACTGCCATACCTTTCTACTAACATCAGGCCTAATGCATACCGCACTGCAGAAAATTCCTGAGGAGGGTTACCGAGGCTCCTGATTTGGCTGCATTATGCACATTTTGATGCACACTTATGTCCCAATGATGAAAACCAAGAAAAATATTGAGGGCTGTTTTGGTTTGAATTGGCATGTGACCAAGCACCACACAGTCATTCATTCACTTCCTCTCTTCACAGTGGGATGAGGGAGAGAATCAAAAGGAAAAAAATGTAAGTAGAATGTGTGGATAGAGATAAAAGCAATTTACTAAGATAGAGAAAATTAAGCGCGGGGGGAAGGGTAATAGTTATGACAAATATGTATGCATATATACAACAAACAGTGCACAGGCAATTGTTCACTACCTGCTGACTGATGCCCAGATAGCCCATGAGCAACAGCAGGAAGCCGGATGAATTCCCATCTTTTCCAAACTTTCCTTCCACATGATGTCATATGGAATGGAATATCCCTTTGTCCAGTTCAGATCGGATGTCCCGATTCTGTCCCCTCACACCTCCTTGGGGTCCCCCAACCCCTCTCTGGCAGGACAGTACAAGAAATTGAGAAAACTACACATCTTTGACTATACAGCACTGTTCAGCAACAACTAAACCACTGGTGTGTTATCAGCATTGTTTTTGTCCTAAAACCAAAACATAGCACCATACCAGGCACTATGAAGAAAAACAACTCTGTCAGCTGAAACTAAGCCATCAGAAGCAAAGATAAAGCTGTGGGAAAGATAAAAGAGCATACAAATGCAGATTGGTTATGAATTACAGGAATTTATACCTCAAACAATTGGTATCACATGTAGCAAAGGAGAGCCATCAAAGGCTTTTTACCACTATTGACTACTGTGTGGAATCAGTTGAAATAAGTTGAATTTTTATACAAAAAAAAAAAAAAAAAAAAATAGTGACCAAGCTACTTCTGTGATCCTATAATCATTAAATGGTAAGAAGAAATCTGCAATGTATTTTCTTGAGAAGAATTCAAGTGACCCAGAAGCAAATTGCCTTTACTTTATTAATCTTTGAGAACAGACCATTTATTTTGAACATTTTTGCAAGATAGGGAGATAGGGGAGAGGGAAAGTAGCCTAGCAGAAGTTTTAAAAACTCTTTGAAAATCCGTTTCCGCATGTTAATGGATCAGTGAGGGAAGTTATACAGAGTCTTAGAAAATGATGTTTACAGAACTTGTCCTACCCATTGCAGCTGATAAAAACTTTAAAACCAGTCTGTGATTCAATTAAATAGAAACGTAGAGGGCTTTTTTGGCAGAGAAACTAAATTATATCAGCTATGTGAACCACTTGTCAGGAATCTAGCAGCTGTTTTCTTGAGTTCACTGACAGCCAAGGGAAAACTAAAACTGTAAGAGTTACAAGCTGCTCACTAATTCATCTGTTCCTTTACACAGGAACAATCTGAAACTCTCCAACACCCACTGGAGTGAAAACTCATCCATGCCAAAAACCTTTCCACAGGCAGGCTTCAATAATCTGCCTACAAGATTGCACTTGAGCTTCCCTAAAGAGGGTGCTAGAATGTGATATTAACAGTGAGCTGATTTGTCTCTTCAAATTATGCTCCCGTTCTGCTGATGAGCAGGCCCTGGTTGCACATTCAGGAGTGGGAATGAGGGTGGGGACAGAGAAGTAAGTGCTGAGCACAGACCTTCTGGAGGAGCTCCTAACTGATTTTGTGCTCTTAACTCCACTGGTTCACTGGATACCCATGAGATGAGTGTCCAGCCTGTTGCTGCTGTGAACCACAAAGCCAGTCTTCACAATCTGCACAAGCAACAGCAGTGCTCCAAGGGACTGCTTTGACCCCATGAATATTGCATATGTATTCAACCCACCAGTTTTATATTCTCGTGGCAATATTTTTTATACTTTAATAAAAATATAAAAATATAAGAAAAGTTTTGTTACTTATATACATTGACTACATTATATATTTTATATGTGGCTCAAGACAATTCCTTTTCACTCAGCATGACCCAGGCAACGCAAAAGGATGGACACTGTGAACTAGATCTTACCCTGAACATGGGTAAAGAACCATTGATTTCAAACCTGTGGCCACTATTTCACACAAAAATAGTGAGATTGCCTGCATCCTCTCTAATGCTGCAGGGAAAGCTTTGGTAGGTTTATGACTGGTTTATCTTAGTGTTTTTACAAGTGGTCAGTGTTCCCAGGACAATTATTCCAGCTACTTAAACAAGGTTTCTTCAATCAATACCTGCTGAATTCTAAGTGCCTTCAGATACAGTTTTAGAAAATCAGTAGTTACAGATAAATGTTTTTCAGTAGTTTTATACAAATACCATCTTCCTTCTTTCTCTTCTACATGGAATATACTAAGTAAGAGTATGACTCACACCTACCAAAAGCTCTCCAATGACTTCTGCAGTTACAAGGAGTACTTCAGCCATATAAAATATAGGGAGTGATATCTTTACCATAAGACATCTTCTTAAAATATGTTGTCTTTCTGTTCTTTCTGCATGTGGATTGAAGAAGATGATCCAAGGGCTGGAGCACCTCCTCTACAAAGACAGGCAGAGGGAGTTGGGTTTGTTCAGCCTGGAGAAGAGAATGCTCTGAGGACACCTCAGTGCAGCCTTCCAGTATTTAAAGGGGGATTACAAAAAGGGGCAGAATAAATTTTTCACTCAGGCAGACAGTGATAGGACAAGGGGGAATGGTTTTAAACTCAAGGAGGGAAGGTTTAGATTGGATGTCAGGAGAAGTTCTTCACAAAGAGAGTGGTGAGGTGCTGGAACAGGCTGCCCAGAGGGAGTGTGGATGCTCCATCCCTGGAGGTGTTCAAGGCAGGGTTGGATGGGGCCCTGGGCAGCCTGGTCTAGTACCAGACCCAGAAGACAGAGGCCCTGCCTTTGGCAGGGGGGTTGGAATTTGATGATTCTTGGGGCCCCTTCCAACCCAAGCAATCCTTGATTCTATGATTCCATGATTGTACCAAAAGCATGTAGAATGCTGGTAGTTATCATCTCAGACACAGGTCGTAAAGATCTGCTGTGATATTGTGATGCTTTTCTAATGTATGCCAGGCAACAAGATAGCATAGGCCTATGAAACACAGAACAGAAAGTTGAAGTCACAGTTGCTTTTCAGACACAGTTCCTGCAATAAATCTGGGGTTTCCAGGGGCCTAATTGCATATTTTAAATGAGGCATACACTTCAGTGGTTTGCTAAGTCAAAACCTTTTTCTGTAAGTTCTCTTGCTAGCTATTTTTACCCATTTCCTGACATAATGCAAAAAATAAAACTCCCACTTCGGTGCTCTGATATACAGTGAATAATTAGAGCTGAATGGAAAATTGAAATATTTTTCAAGAAAAATACCTCCCACCCCAACTATAAATATTCCAAGTGACTACAGAAAAAAAAAAAAAAAAAAAGTGCTTATAATAACAGCAATGTAAAGTAATATATAGTAATGCAAAACAACTAATAATAACAATGTAAAACTGATTTTTAACTAGTGGAATTGCTCCACTTAAGCAAATGTCTGGCTTAGTGAATATTCATATTAATTTCCACAATGAAATTCACTAGATAAAGAATATTTACTCAGTGGGAGTAGCACTGTCAGAATCTGGCCCCAGTGAGTTAATGTTCTGTTTCCATGTACTGACTGCCTTTACTAGCAGAATTTTATTTTGAACAGTTAGAGTAAGCAAGTCACTAAGTGAATGCTTTGTAATAACTGAAGATTGCTTGCTAATATCAGCCTTCTGGATTTTTCCATTAAGGTGTATACATCCAAAAGCAAGTTTAGAAGAAAGAGAGTATATCAGGAACTTTCAGCTGCACTGGTAATTACTCCTAATTTTAGTAACTCACAGCGAGTATATTATGGGTATATCGGTGTACTGTCGTGATCTGAAGTAGTATAACCATAAATAGAGTCTGAAATTGTACGAAAATAAACATAATAAAGCTTTCTTTGTTCTTGTTCACTGTTTTCAGGCTCAGTTCAAACCATCTCCAGTAACAGAGAATTACTGAATGCTCCATAGATTAAGAAGAAATAGAACAGAAACACTCTTCTAAAACAAACAAACAAACAAACAAAAAATGTACACTGAGAAGAAAATAAGTGTATCTTGAAGACAGTACAAAATAAATCTCTTCACATCTGTTCACTGAAGATTCTGAGGCTAAAATTGTGGCTAAAATCAACCTTTTTTTTATTTCACATTCACTCTCTCTCTTTCTAGCTCTTTCTTCTCCCTTGTGTCTGTGAAAGTTGACTGTCCATGGAGAAGAGTTCTTAAAGGAAATTTAATGTCCTACAGTACATTTCCAAATCATGCTCATACAAGTTAACCTTGTAGTACATTTGGCGGACTTTTCAAAGGAGGTTGTCTTATACAGAGATGGCAGTGAATCCAGTTCTTTGTTTCTTCTAAAAATAATTCTCTTTCTAAGTGGATGATCTATCAGAATGGAAAATGAGTAGCTCATCACAGCAACAAAGAAGCTGAATTTTGGCTGTGCAAATAAACAGTTTACCCATCCTATCATTACCTTCTTACTATGACTGCACGTTAAAACAGAAATCTGATAGCAAATATACATTGAAATTATCAAAAATAGCTGTGCTTAACTGACTGAACCTCAACAGTAGTTGGAGCAAAAAGCTTGAAATGAAGAAAGTGGCAGGAAAAAAATAAAGAAATGCAAGAAATAGAAAAGTGACTTCAATAGCTGAGAAAATAAAGGATAAGCAAGAAACTATTTGAGAAGTGATGGCATCTCATTAGACAGGTTGAAATTCTAAAAGGCAGGGATTGTCAAGCTTACCAATAAGGACATTTATCACTGTTCAATTTCCCTTTTTTTTTCCTGCTTTTTCTGCCGCAGTGTTCAGGTGCAAAATGATGTCAAAAAGGACACCAAATGACTGGTGTGATACACTGTCCAGTATTCCTTCCATTCTTCCCCTTCTGTCTTCCCATTCTTTTATTTTAATATATTTATTTCCTAATTTTTTCATTTATTAGTTTGATTTTGATTGCTTTTTTCATGAACTGTAGAATGCTTTTCCTATAATATTGCCTTCCCATGTGCTTTCCTTTGAAATTTCTACCTCTTAATACTATCTTTCTTATAAACTTCCTGTGCTGCATTAATAAAGATTTCCCAGTCTCCCCAGCTCACATGTAGCTAACTTCTCTTTTCTCTAACCATCCCAGTTTCTCCCATTACAGTTTTCATGAAGCAGTTTAGTCAAATGAAGAGTCATGGGGCTATTAGCAGCTTTTGGTAAATTACATCTGAGTGATTTATTTTACAAAAAAAAAAAAAAAAAAATCATTGGTTTCATATTTTTCTCAGATGAAGAGAGAAACAGTATAGGGAAGTAGTGAGTAGTGGTTTTACTAACTCACTGAACTCCAAAGAGCATGGTTAACTCATAGCGTACTTGAATGATAGATTTTGACTTGACATCTCTGATTTAGAGGAAAGATGTGTTAAATGAAAAGTAAATGGAGAACATCTTCATCCTCAAATTTCTGTTGAGAATCCAGTGCACTCTTTACTCAGGAAAATATAAAGGAATAGAATCCCACCAGTGAAATACGAGCTGCAGCCATCATTGCTTTCAGCAGCTCTGTGAATCTGCAAGCCCAACAAGTTCCTGTGATAATCTAACCTTACCCACTTCCTTCAGTTGGATTGAGTTGCCAGCTATAGTTTGTACAAGTGGCAGTTTGACAATCCGAAGCCAGTAATTTTGAGGAGACAGTGGCAGGAGATAGAGGTAGGCTTTAGTTGTTGAGAGGCACTACTGATGGGCAGAGTGGGAGGGAGGGTTGTAGGAAGACTAGAATTATTATTCTGATGGAGGAGAATTTATATATGTGGGTGTTATGTATTTTATGTTTATACTGGCAGCACATAGATTGTTTTGCATCTGGAAGGCAATGTAACTTAAATCTTTTTTTCTTAATTTATCACTCATTTTATATGTTTTTTTTTTACTACCTTCCTCCCCTTTAATTCTTCCTGAAGATATATTCTCCTAAGTACAGAATTTACAAAGTTTCATTGTCTGCGTTTCAGAATCATGCTATACTACCCACTGACCTTGCCTAAATTTCAGACACTTGTTACAAAGAGATTCTATTATAGAGAGCAAGTCCTGATTCTTCTGCCTGAAAGCAGTAAGAGGGGGAAGGGAGTAGGGCTTTGATCATATTGCAAGGTGGAATGTTTCCGGAATGTGTTGTAAAGCGTGCATTTCAAACAGGTACCAAACCCTCTTCTTCTTGCTTTTGAACAAATCTGTCAGCTGCCCACGATATTTTAGAAGCAGATAATAAATTTTGCATCTTTCACATTATTTAGTACCACAGATGTAAACAATCATTTTGACACACCGATGGGCTTCTTAAGACTCTGTAGGAAATTGGTGCTAGCATTAGCTTTGTGTAATATCTATTTTGCATTAAATAAAAGACATCTTTCCACAAGTGAAGAACAATCTTCAGCTGTTTTCATTCTCCAATTCAAGTGACTAATAGTCAGATATACAGGAGTGCAGACACAGTTGTCTATATACGGTTAAACATCCATGTGATATATTCATTAGACAGGTCTTGAAATATTGCACAATGAAAGTTCAAATGATCTGTGTCTAGTTTTCTTATATGTTCCATTAAATTCTATTCTATTAAAAATTCTATTTTTTTTTAAGTGCAATTTTATAAAGAACCCTTCTTTATAAATCTAAGTGAAGTAGAATTTCTGCTTTTCATTACACGACCAGTAATGATCTCACTGTTCAATCTAGATTCCTTCCATATTTAAAGATCAGTCACTTTTTAAGGTGTTTCATGTTCATTAATTCCTAAGAGCTAAGCACAGCTAGAGTCCCAGTAAAATAATAAAATAAAAATGCAAAATAACCCACCAACCAAATAAAAAGTGTTGTCTAAATATCTCTGAAATACTCTGTGACCCTGATAGGTAGCATAGGCAGAACAGAAAATAATATGGAATGTGATTAAAACTTCAGCAAACCTATTAGCATCCTTCTCTATCTAACTCTTTCTCATCAAGCATTTTGTTTCATTTTTCATTATATTGTAATTATGCTCATGGGTTTCATCAAACAGAATATCTTATATACAAAAGGTGACCAGAGTATGCAGATAAGTCACGGGGTTAAAAAATAACAAATATTCAATGGACTTTTATGCCAGTAAAAGAAAAAAAATATTAATACAAACACACACCCTGGGTGTTAAAACAACGGCAACAAGGTAGGTTAAAACAATGTAAAAAAAAATAGGTTAACAGACCAAAAGAAGTGTAGGAAAGGACAGATTCCTTGTTTATATAACAATTTGGAATGAATTCTTTATATTTAAGTTTAAGTCAGAGAGCACAGTCAAAGAGAAACTAAATGAAAGCTTATGCCTTTTACTACATGATTTAAGATGAAAGTTCTGATTGACCTATCTGATTTTATTAATAGATTAGCATATGCTTAAATTTAAAATGTTTAATTAAAAACAATATTTTGCATGAGTAAGCTTTAAAAACTACAGTGAAACTACACTGTCTTCTTTGAGATGTTTGATTGGTATATTTTACAGATGAGAAAACTGAAGTACAGTGAATAAATTGATGTGGTCAAGACCATATAACCTTGTCACTGACAAAAATATGACAGAAAATACAAAACCTTTGTTCTAACCTCTAGCAAAAATCAATAGTTATGCAAAGCAAGAAAAACAACTCAAACCTTGTAATAACTTTCATGACCAAAGTTAAATTATGTAAGATATGTATCTTCTTTATATTTTATTTTCCTGCTCAAAATATATAATTTTTTTCTACTACTGTATTATTAATATTTTCCATGGAATAATACACAAATATATGCACTAGTAGCTTTATTGTAGTAAAATATCCTACAGTATTTTGATAATTAGGAAATTTTAAATATAATATTCAAATAATAGTGCAATGAAAAACAATACAACCATTTTTCCCCAGTTTTTCATAAGATTTTTGTCTGTCTCGTTATTATGTCTGTAACTGTCATGGGTATTGGACAATTGTTGCTAATATACAGATGGTCTTTTTCAACCTTAATTATTCTATGATTAATGATTTTATCATGGCATTGTTCACATACATAGATATTTTAAGGGATTGAATTTGGCTCTGTGTGTATACTTGCATATAAGTACAAATACAGTTATGAACATACGAATATCACTATTTGTGAAGGGCCCTTGTTAGTCTAGCTAGCTATTTTACAGGTACCAGACATGCACTTACTGTGCTTTACATTGAGCAAGAAATCTATAGCAGTGAGACCTGCATGGAGGAAAAAGTGAGAAGAGAGAAATTTCTACTTTGAAAAATGTCTTACATTATTCACTGCTATTTACTGAAGTCTTGGTTACGCTACACTAAAACACAGTGATAAATATTTGCCTCAGACTATCTTCCTATAGATTTTGGTAGTACCACATAGTGTACAAGACACTGCACAGTGGAGAAAGGATGGCAAAATCAAGGGTACACTTTTGTCAGTAGAAGATTTGTAGAGCTTCATTGTTTGATTGGTACTTCACCTCAACATCTTCCTCCATTTAAATAGAGACAGCAGTGGGCCTTTTTTGGGTGTTAAGTTCACACTTGAAAAGATATACTATCTATATTTTTCCGTATATGGCAGCTGAGAACACAATAGCCATATAAGAGATTTCTCTTATGTTTTGGCAGAAAGATGGGGATGAATTGAATTTATTTCAACAGGGAATACTTTTCCAATCCCAGTTTTCACTTTGAAAATAAACACATATTGCTGAACAGCTGGGGAAATTGCCTAAAATGTATACACATCCTGGAGTCTAGAATCAGGGTCACAGTTGCTAAGTAACTACTTTTTGGAATCAAATGGATCTGATTATGGTCACTTTTCATCATGGATAACTGAAAAAAAAGGAAGGAACGTCTTTTGCAGAGGTTCTTTTTAAGTACAGAAGACTGAATAGTGGTGATTTTTTTCTTCCAGATCACTATGGGGTAAATAGATCAGTAAAAACAGATTAAGAAGAAGATATTGCATACATTTCATTGCATTTAGATTCAAAGTACGCTGTTCTTTGGACCACTAGCTGTGAGATAAGCTGTTTCCTCCATGCTCTGTGTGAATGGCAAATTAGAGATTTTGGGATTAGCCAGAAAATCACATTTCCATCCTACGTAAATATTGGAATTCCAAACACTTCAAAAAAATCCTGTAAATATAATTTTCTGTTTTTCCATCCAGCTGAAATGTTTTATTCTAGTATTGACTTTTCTGCTACATGATGTGGGAATGTTGACCAGGGAAAGATATATTTTAAAAGGAATACTAAACTTGAGAGGTATCAGAGAAATGATTTATTTTTTTTTTCTAAATTTAGCTTGTATATGCTGATCTTCTGACCAAGATATACTACCATTCTGTAAAAGCAGAGAAGTGTCTTAAGGTTTGTGAGGCATTGCTGACATGGAATAAGCAACAACAATGACAAAAAAAGGAACAACAGCAAAAAATCACCACCACCAAAAATACAGTAGGACACCATACCATTATATGTATAATGGTTAATAACATTTTACACTGAGCAAGTTATGAGTCTCTCCTCTCCCCCACCTTCAGTCATTTTAGCTGTATATCCTGCTTGCTACGTAATGCTATGAGGTAATTCTACAAGAAATAGCTAGTAAGATTACAGCCCTGAAGAATACAAAGATAACAAAAGATAAGCAATGGAAATTGAACATCTTCTTTAAAAAAATCACGTATGTTTTTTATTTAATAACACAGCATTTCAAAGACTAAGGATAAGTCATATTAAATAAGAGATAAATAAATCCAGAAATTTTTCTTTCATGCTTTTGTTTTTCAAAGATTTAGGAATTCATCATTAATGACTTCTTTCCATGGGAAGGAATTAATGTTATCTACATAGCCTTTTTCCATTATGACTCTATGTTACTTCCCTGGAGGTTCACACAAATCTTTGTTGTACTGTGGTTAGCAGCCACTGTATCTCTGAGAAAATAATGTCAAACTACTAATTACCATCAGCAGTATTTAAATAAGCTGATCTGATCTATTATATTTCAATTCCTTCTTTCTTTAACACTAGCTGAACATCAGACTGCTCCAGTCTTTAAGCGCCATATGTGTCTCCTTAAGTATTTCACTGGTCTGTCATACACTGTATTTGTATTTTTCTTGGGTAAAACACAGGTACTTATTTGGCAACCATAGCTCCATGGCTGAGCCTTTTGTTTTGTTTTGTTTTGTTTTGTTAATTACGTACAGACTTGTCTAATCCAGTCTGCTGGTGATTGTCTTTCCATCACAAACGTGTGTGTGTGTGTGCACTTTATGTGTGTGTGTTTGCAGGGAAGGACAGGAGGAAAGATGAATATAAAATGGGAATAAAAAGAGGTATGGTGAAAATTTAAAACTATTTTCAATCATGAAGACTTCCTGCTAAGATTTTATTCCCCAGAGAGCTATGAACAAGATAAGTGTTTTGATTAACATCAAGAATATTTCAAGCAGTATTATTCACAAAAGTATGCAGGAATGATATTGCATAGTAATGAAGTATTCCAAATCCATCAGTGCTGGTAAAAAAAAAAAAAAATATATATATATATATAATTGCCCTTCTTTCTTTAAAATAATAATTCCCATGTTATTTTACTTTGAGACAAAACAAAATGGCTTTTCCATAGGAAGCTGCTTTAGAAAGAGCTTCAAATGAGAGACAATTTTCAATACATGAACTTAAAATTGGACTCAGATTTGGGAACAAAGATCAATAAATACTTTTAAAACACAATATAGGTTTCCACCATTTGAAAGGGCAGAAGTGGATTTCATAGTGGAATTTAAAAGGCAGTTAAGAGGGTGATGATGCCAGTTAATTTTCTTTATTTTCCTCAAGGAAATGAACACTCAAGGAACTTGGGTAGTTTTAAATATACAGCCCTAAATGTTGAAGTATAGATATGAAGATCGAAATTTCAGCTTCTCTCTTGTGCAGAACGAAGTGGGACTTGCTGCAGCTGGACAGCATGGGATCATGTAGTAAACCCATGCTGCACATACATGCACACTTACCCATACAAGAAAACCACCACCAATACAATCATTGTTCCCACAACTGTTCTGTTAGCAAATCCTTACACAGTCAGCAGAGAAGTAACTTGTCATAGAAAGAATGGAGGAAGTGGCACTACAGCCAGTGAGGCACTCCTTTCTCAAATTCTTTTAAAATACAAATCTGAAACCTTTTAGATGAAGACCTTTTACCATGAAGATTTTAAACCTTTTAAACCTTTTACCATGAAGATGCTACTTTCAGAGACTCTTCAGTTAAAACTCTTCAGAATATTCAGAATTCAGAGTAATCTCACTGCCTAATTGCACTGGGATACATTTTAATGTGTAGAAATAATGAACAAAGTGAATAAATCTAGCTTCTTATTTGTCTACTATTTAGATGATAATAGTCTTTGGAACCTGAAAACCTAAGAGCTAAATCTTAGTTATCATGCTGCAGCTTTTTGTTTTAGTAGAAAAGCCTAGCGAAGAGCTAATTTGGTAACCATTTTCAGTTGCTTAAAAGATGTGGCAAAGCAAAGGGTACAGACCATTCTCAGTGTCCATTTGGGGTGGAGGAACAAAGAGTAGGTATAAACTGAAGAAGAGAACACTTAAGCTAGGCCCTTCCTAGACTCTGTAGGCCCTTCCTACCCGCAAGGAGATCAACACTTTTTCCCAGCTTGGTGTAATCTGCAAACTTCAGGTTGCACTCAATCCCCTTGTCCAGGTCATTAATAGATATATTATTGGATATCGGATAATAAAGAAAAAAAATACAATTATATTATAAAAAGATATTATTGCAAATTAGATATTGGATGTTACTGTCCAGGTCATCAGTAAAGATATTGGACAGGCTGCAATACCAGTCCCTGGGGAGCACCACTCATGACTGCTAGATTTAACTCCATTCACCACCACACTCTGGGTCAGGCCCTCCAGCAAGTCCTTTACTCAGCAAAGAGTATACCTGTCCAAGTTATGGGCTGCCAGCTTCTCTAGAAAAATACTGTGGGAAACAGTGTCAAAGGCTTTGCTGAACTCTAGGTAGACTGCATCTACAGCCTCTCTATCACAGAAGTAGATCAGGTTGGTCAAGCAGGATCTGCCTTTCATGAGCCTATGCTGGCTGGGCCTGATCCCCTGGCAGTCCCACACGTGCCATGTGATCTCACTCAAGACAATCTGCTCCATAACCTTTCCTGGCACCGAAGTCAGGCTGACAGGCTTGTAGTTCCACTTATCCTTTTTTACAACTCTTCTCATAGACAAGTCACATTGGCAAGACTTCAATCCTCTGGGACCTCTCTGACTGACAAGGAACACTGATAAATAGTGGAAAGCAGCTTGGCAATATCACCTCTGCCAGCTCCCTCAGTGCCCTCAGATGGATGCCATTTGCCCCCATTGGTTTATGACAGCTCACATGGAGTAGTAGTTCTTCAACTGTTTCTACCCTAAATGGCTCATTGAGCGCAAGCCTCCGCTATGAGGCTGATCCACATGAAGTCTTTGCTGAAAATTTTTGAGTTGATGAAGAACCTTTTATTGATGTCCAACCCGAACCTCTCCTGTCACAGCTCTGTGCCATTCTCTCGAGTTCTATTACTGGCTATCAGAGAAAGGAGATCAGCGTCTGTCTCTCTGCTCCCTGTCATGAAGAGGTGTAGGGAAGAGTGATGTCTCCCCTCAGCCTCTTTTTCCACAAGCTGAGTAAACCAAGGAACCTCAGCCACTCTTCATTTTTCTCTAGACCCTTGAGGAATGGTTCCACCATGCATAGCTGAGTATGTAATTCTTAACTGGTTTTCCGGAGCACCAACTGAGACCAGCAACAAAGCCTGTTAGATGCTGGGATTCAGTTCTGTGATGCCCCAGCCCCTGCAACACTTTATTCTTTCATTATTATTATCCTGAATTTACATTTAAAAAAAAAAAAAAAGTTTTAATTTTGAGAAGAGTTTGCAGTTTTAAAAAAATCACTTCTTCATTCAAAACAAAAACATGACCTAAACAAAATAAAAACAAAAATAACAAAAATCTCTAACCAGCCATCTCTACTTACATCATTATCTGTGTCTGCACAAGAAAATAAGACAAGCCAAAAGACTTAACGTCATATTAGTGAAAATGTTGGGAAGAGAAACCAGCTGTTAATATTATCTATGCTAGAGCTGATTTAATGTCCAGAACTGTAGTTTTTGTTTGTTTGTTTGCTTTGTGATTAGCAAAGCAAATGGGACAGAAGAAAGTAGTTGGATTTAGTTGGGCAATGGTCCCAGAAGGCCCATGCATTCAAATCTTCTTACATTGATTTCCTAGCTATAGTCAAGCATATGCTTGGAAGAGACCTGGAAGAGAACTTGCTCAGAAGAAGAGCTGAATACTTTAGCACACCTTCCTCAAACTAATGTTACTACAATCTATATACCTTTAGAAACAATCCATCTAAACAGACTAGGTACCTCAGAGCTGGAGACAAGACTCTCAGAAATACTAAACAGAAACTGTAAACTTTTTTATTCTTTGTTACTGTGGGCTTTGTAAAATAAACATTTCCTTGGTAAACATAATTCCTATTGTTAAAATAAAATATCTTAGTGGTTTTTCATTCAGAAATAATCCAATTATGAAAACTGTTGGAGTAAGGAAATGCAAATGAAAGAGTGGCCAGATATTTAATTTTCCCCCTGAAGAGCTTACAGAATTCTTCTCTGGGAAAGACATGATTCAAATTAGCTCAGTTGTAATACTTCTAAAATTACAGGCTGCATTTTGAAGATGATACTATTCTGCTTCTAAGTGCAAAGTCATGCAAATACCAAGATCACATACAACCAGTTTTCATTCACAACTGTCATGAATATATAATAAATGGGAAGCACAGTAGTGTACGTTGACTTTTCTTTGTGAATACATGATGTAATGTGACCGTGATTTAAAGTGTGTGTTAATAAACTTATAGTCTAATTGAGTTTGCTGTGATCTTGTCATTCTGGCAGGGAAATAGTACTCCTAATTTCTACACCCTGAAGACCGATGGAAAAGACAAATGACATATATCAAGTCTGTTCCTTGAGGTGAAGCTACAACTTGATAATGTCTTATTTTGTAGCTACAGCCATTCAGTCTTTAAATTATGTCATACATACTTCATTTGAAAAATGGATTAAATATATTACTTGTATGTGTAATCAAATAAAAGAGAGAAAGAGAAGGACAGTATTTCTGACAGCAACAAAAACCTATCAGATATTACCTTGTTCACATACCAACCAGTGTACTAACTACTGCTGTAACAAATAAGAAAAGTGAGCTTTCTCTTCTACATGAATATTGATATGCTTACCCAAAACGTTCACACAAACTTTGGATAAGTTTGTGCACACCACAAATACTGGGCTCAAGATGTCATAATCATACAGATTCTCAATAAGCAATTTTATATAACTTCTTTAAAGCTTCCATCAAAAGCTACACATTTAACACAGAACAAAAGAAGAATTCTTAAAGACAAAGTATAACAATTTTAAACCTCAGAAAATCATTAGATTGAAGGATAAAGTTGGATTTTTATTTTTAAAGCAATTCATTCACTCCAGCTCTAGTAATTTACCTAGAGCAACTTAGAATGTGAAAGAGATTTTATTAGGCTTTTCAAATATTGTTAAATGTAATTGGTGTGAGTGCATTCATCTTGGGAATTCATGTTTTCTTGCATTTTCAAAAGACTTCTATAGTGATTTATTCTGCATATTCACTGATATGTGACTATTTCTGAGAGGAAGAGCTCATGGAAGAAAAACACTGAAAGGTAAAATCAATCTCACAGCTGATGAAGAATACTGCACAATATACAGCTGGTGTTTTTGCATTATTTAGAAGACAGGTTAAGATTCTGCTGGAATAGAAATTTTACAATTAGTCTACTGGTAGTCCAAACTGGATATGATTCTGATATTCCAGTTTCTTTAACCTCAGTCTGTCAGCATGCAGAAAGTTTCAAGATCCAAAGACTTAGGATTTAAAGGTTCGTGGAAATATTCATAAAAGCATGCAAATACAAAGATCTGAATTACCGCATTACTGAGTTAGATTTCAATTTGTGAATTTGGCTCTACTCCTTAATCATGCCACATTTTTCCTAATGTCTTAGTGTGATGCAGTTCGCTGGAGTTAGAAATTTCAACAATCTAATTCTGCCTGCCATTAAACCCTGCATTGTTTGGAGTTTGAGTCATAAACATCAGATTCTCAAAAATGTTAATACCCATCAATGGCAAAAAAAGGTACAAAGTACCTTAAGGAATCCACACCTCAGTTCCTCAGACTATTCAGTCTATAAAACTGGTAGTTTTCCTCAAAGACCTGTTGTCTTTCTGCTCTGTCAGCATTGCAGCATCTCAAATACCAACAACTGAACTGAGTTGGAGAGCAGCTGGTCATTCAGCTATTGGATCAATGTAGAATCACAGAATCATAGAATCCTTAGAGTTGGAAGGAACCTCTGAAGGCCATCTACTCCAATTCCCCAGCAATGAACAGGGACACCACAGCTAGATAATGTTGCCCAAGGCCTGATCCAGCCTCACCTTGAAAGTCTTCGGGGACAGGGCATCAACCACATCTCTGGGCAGCCTGTTCCAGTGCCACACTACCCACACTGTAAAAGATTTTTTCCTTATATCTAACATAAATCTGCCCTCTTTGAGTGTGAAACCATTTCTCCTTGTTCTGTCACCACAGACCCTGATAAAGAGTCTGCCCCCTTCTTTCCTGTAGCTCCCCTTTAGATACCAAAAGACTGCTATCAGGTCTCCCCAGAGCCTTCTCTTCTCCAGGCTGAGATCTGAGACTCAGATCTCAGATCTCTCAACCTGTCCTCGCAGGAGAGGTGTTCCATTCCATGGATCATTTTTGTGGCCCTTCTCAGGATGCTTTCCAACAGGTCTATGTATTTCCTGTGCTGAGGACTCCACATTTGGACGCAGTACTCCAGGTGAAGCCTCAAGAGTGCAGAGTAGAGGGGCAGGATCACCGCCCTCAGCCTGCTGGCCATGCTTCTTTTGATGCAGTGCAGGATACAGCTGGCTTTCTGGATGTGAGGGTGAATTGCTGGTGCACGTCCAGCTTCCTATCCACGAGAAGCCCTGGGTCTTTTTTGGAAGGGCTGTACTCAATACTGTCACCCACTAGCTTATATTGGTAGCGGAGGTTGTAAAGTGCTTTTCCTCTTCCCTCCCCTCCCCTCCCCTCCCCTCACCTGGCCTTGCCTCGCCTCACCTCGCCTTTTCTATCTTTTTTTGGGGGGGTGGATTGGGTGAGGGAAGGGGTGGCTTGTTTTTTTACTGCTGGAGATTTTGTGTTTGTGCAGCTCCTTTCTTATTAAAATCCTAGAGGGGAAAGAAAACAATACAGCTGTGCTATTCATTCACTTGTTATGTTGTTTGCCAAAATGCAGATCGTTTGTATCACCATAGCAGTGAGCAAAACCCACAGAATCACAACAGGTGAAAGGGCCTATAGCATGACAGTGAAAAACTGGCCATTCAGCTACGAAGAAGCTGGCTGCTGGACTCAGCTGGTTGCTGATGTTATTTCACTATCGAGGTCAAGAATAGCACACTGTTCTAAGAGCATATAGTGGTCAAATATCTTTGGAAGAGGAAGAAAAGACATTCATACCTGCTAAGACTCAGAGAGGAAACTGAAAAACAAACAAACAAAACCTGCAGGAATGTGTCATTACATAAAAAAAAAAAAAAAAAAAAAAAAAGAAACAAAACATACAAACAGACCAACAGGGCACAGAATTAGTTGCAACTGTCCAGTAGTGACGCTGGAAAAAATTAATTCTATTATTTACCTACTATAACAATTTCATACTTTAAAACAGTCCTTCAATTTTCTCTATTAAGAGTAAAAAGTATGATCAAAGACTGGTTCATTTAACAGAGAGGAAAACTGTAGGTGAATTTGAACATGAATGTGTTTGATGACATTTTTTCCAAGCAATCTTCACTAATCAAGACAGTTGTGATAAAATGGTTAATACAATTTAATAAGATAGGTGCCCAAAATACTGTAGAAAAGATGTTCAGATGAACTGCTTGTTCAGCAGTAGATGAACTACCTGGAAAATAAGGAGGAAGTGACATGCAGATAGCAACCAATGTGACTTTTTTTTTTCTAAGAACATATTTTGTCAAACTAATCTGATTTCCCTGTAGACAGGATGGCAGGCTGGGTGGAGGAAAGTTACTGAGGTCATTTATCTTAACTTTAATAATACTTTTAATATTCTTGCACGAACATTCCATAAATTATACAAGAAACATGGTCATGATGACATTCTTATAAGGAGAATGCAAAACAAGTTGGCTAAGTTAATGATATGTCAAATAGAGTTACACAAGGCTCTCCCATTGCTTATCTCCTATTCAATAGTTTTACTGAAGACACAAATGTTGGAATGGAAAACAAGCTCACTCAATTTGCAAATGACGTAAAGATATGATCAGAAAGAATGATATGGGTAAATGCAAAGTACAACAATCTGAGCAATTAAATAGATGTCTTCTCAAAAAAGAGTTTGAAGGGGCTGTAAGAGGCCATAAACAGAAGTAGTTTCATACTGTTGTTTAAAATGGAAACAGCTTATCAGGAAGTATGAAGGAGAGAACGTCATAAATTTTACTTTGCTATCCTTATCTCTGATATTGCTTCAGCTGAAATAAAGAATGACTTTCGAGAACTGTGTTTCAGAGAAGGAACATGCACTAATTGGAAATAACCCAGAGGTCACAGTAGATCAAAAAGTAATGAGTTTAAATGCAGTAAAGAAGCTTCAAGTGGATATTATGAGCTGTGTGGCAGCAAAAATCTCTTGCCAATATAATCGATAGAGATTGCCTAGAAAGGCTGTTGCCAGTGAAAATCTTTTTAAAAAGTTTTGAAATACTGCTAGGAATTACATCAGTAGAGGTGATTCTGTCTTAGAGCAACAGTGTGAACAGGGGAAATATCTGAGGTACTTTCAACGTTATGCTTCTGTGATTCTGTGTTTTATCCTGCAACTTTCTTTGATGATCTGAGTTTCTTATTTGAGTTTCACCCTGAAAGTTGGTTAGTCTGTCTTCAGAGGTGGCTTACTGGGTAGCTTTGCATCAGAGTAAGTAATTCTGATGTCTGTGGTTTTCCATAGGTATAGTGCTAGAACTGTTTGTTGCAAAAGTCTATATACGAGCGGAAGACAGTCCTATGGGCAGAGATATCTGTGGGATATGTCCTTCATATTTAATTTCTGGCATTTAGCACACAATTGTGTTCTCAAATATTTACGATACATAAAATCATCTCCAAGGCATTTTCATCTATAAGCTGCAAGCAGAAAATCAGAGAACATGATTCAAAACCTAGCACTATTCATTTTAACACGCAGTGGATGGCATGAAATTGTGTGCCCCTAGGGACTATTAACAAAAATAGTATTCAAATCAGATTAAAGCTTGCAGACACTTTTTGAGTAATGCATGCCCATTTACTACATGATTAAGTTTTTTCTTCCATTGCCAATAACATATGACAACATAAATTAATGCAGGTATTTTATTACATATGTGGAAAAATATCAGACTCATCAATTACCTGCAATAAAAAATATACAAGATCATATTTACTGAGTATGCAAGCACTTCTCCTGTTATCATGTCACAGACTAAAATCATTTCCCCCTGAGGCTTACAAGTTAATTAGCTCTTATTTTTTCTCCCTTAGCTTTTTTAGTGGAATTTACATCTATACTGCAGCAGGATGAATGCAAAGTGATGAGGAAATTTTAGAATATCAAGTGCAAGCATATTTTCTATTTAAATTATCAGTAGTATTGTACATTTTCATAAAATTTAGATCATATTGTTATTCTCTTTTTAGTAATACAAAACCATTCTATTAATTACAGCAACTATACTGCATTGTATGTAAGAATGCGTATATTCTCTCAGTGTGCTATCAGATATCAACTGTAGAAACATATTTTCATAAAAAGAGAGTTAGTTGCTTTAGGCAAAGCATTATTCTGTTCCCATGAATCAGTTTTCCTCCTGATTGAAAATTAAAGCTTTTTGTTGTTGTTGTTGTTTGTTGTCGTTGTTGTTTTGTTACAGTTTCTGTTTATAGAAATGGTTTTTCTTTTTAGTATACCAGCATCTAATAGTTAAACTCAGGATACTTGGTAGAGAAAGTGGCAATTACAGCAAATTATTTAAGAAGAACAGAACAGGAATCTGACAGATTTTAAATCCTTTAAAACTGATGAGAAATGTAACAAATTTTGATGGTGAATAAAGGAAAAGATGAAATGATTGCAACTTTTACACCAGGTAATTATACCCATAAAGCCCTCCATCATGGTGGCCTTTAACACTTCTTTCTAGAGTGAAAAGTTACCATTTTGCAAGCATGGTTTCAAATGAAAATCAGAATGTTATACAGGGTTTTATGATGAAGAAGGTGAATTGTATATAATATAAAAATGAACCATCTGATAAAGCATAGGATACAATTCCTTACAGCCAGTTCAAAGTGTTTCAGAGGTCCTTGGCAGGTACAGAGAACAAACTGCATATAGCATGTGCATGGGACACTATACTACCTGAAAACTGTCCTGCCACTTTGTCAAACTCAGATTTAGATCAGAAAGTACAAGCTTTCAATTCATGTCCACTAGTGAAGTCTTGTACCTTGAAGCTTGAGGGTTTCAATAATAATCCTTGCTGTTGCTCAGTGAGAAGAGTAGCATGGAGGTACATCCATATTAAGTTCCATAAAGCAGAAAAACACTGGCAGTATTTATTTGAGAAAAAGTACTCAACTGTGTGGGGCAAAACTACCTTTCAGATTATTATAATTTTAGGAAAAGGTAGGTCAAGATTTCATTTATACTTCAGTTTGAAAGCTAACAAAAAATTACTGAGCCATGCAGTGGACAAGGATAGGAAGTTGAAAGAGCATTTTGCTTGTCCTGAAACAAATTACTGTCCCACATTTCTCCATCATAGGTGATCTAGCAGAACCAAGTCCATTCACTAAATATACACCTGATAGTATTGATTCTCTCTGAGAACTCATTTGTTACGAATTTATTTATGAACTGCTGGCACAGGTGCAAGGTTTCTTTGCAATGAATTGACAGTGATCTGGCTGCGATACTAGTGATGTAATACTGAGAGAGCTTCTGGGTGAAGCGTTTCTGGTGAAACTTAGGAATGGTTCCAGTAAGGCCTCCCAATACAATATTAAATAGAAGCTGTAATTCTTACACCATGAGAACTAGGAATGCTCACAAACAGGAGGTGCTTAGAACCACAGAATCACTGAAGTTGGAAAAGACCTTTAAGATCATCAAGTCCAAATCTCAAGCCATCATCACTATGCCCACTAAACCATGTCCCAAACTGCCACATCTACAAATTTCTCGGACACCTCCAAAAATGGTGACTTCAACACTTACCTGGGAAGCCTGTTCCAATACCTCACCATTCTTTCAGAGAATAATTTTTTCCTAGTATCCAATCTGGACCTCCCCTGGAACAACTCTTGTCCTAACACTAGTTGCCAGGGAGAAGAGACTGACATCCACCTTGCTACAAGTTCCTTTCAGGTCATTGTAGAGAGTGATAAGGTCTCCTCCGAGACTTCTCCAAACTAATATCAGTTCCCGCAGCTTCTCTTCGCAAGACTTGTGCTCCAGACCCCTCACAGCTTCGTTGCCCTTCTCTGGACATGCTTCTGGGCCTTGATGTCTTTCTTTCAGTGAGGAGCTCAAAACTGAACACAGTACTTGAGGTGTGGCCTCAACAGTGTAGGGGGAGAGTCACCTCCTTGGTCCTACTGACTGCAGTACAAACCAGGATGCCATTGGCCTTTTTGGCCACCTGGGTACAGTGATGGCTCACGTTCAGTTGGTTGTCTACCAGCACCCTCAGATCCTTTTCCACTGCACACCTTTCCTGCCACTCTGCCTCAAGCCTGCAATGATGCTTGGGATTGTAACCAAAGTGCAGACCTGGCACTTAGCCTTTTTAAAGCTCATACAATTGGCCTCAGCCCATCAATCCAGACTATCCTTATCCATCTGTAGGGATTTCCTATCCTCAAGCAAATAAACACTTCCTCCCAACTTGATGTCATCTGCAAACTTATTGAGGGCACAGTCAATTTCCCTGTTCAGATCATCAATAAATATATTAAACCAGACAGGCCCCAATAATGACTGTTGCAGAACACCACTAATGACCAGATGCCAGCTGGATTTAACTCCATTCACCACCACTTTCTGGACTTGGCCGTCCAGAGAGCCTTTACCCAGAGAAGACTACACTTGTGTAAGTCATTGGTTGCCAGCTTCTCCAGGAGAATTCTGTGGGAGACAGAGTCAAAGGCTTTACTAAAGTCTAGGTTGACTACATCCCCAGTCTATGTCACACAGCTCCATAACTTTTCCTGATACCGAGGTCAGGCTGACACGCTTGTAGTTCCGCAGATCCTCCTTCTGACCCCTCTTGTAGATGGATGTCACATAGGCAAGGCTTGTTCTTAAACTTTCTGTGTGGAGAAATACCACTTTAAAACAACAAAAACAACAATAACAAATACAAAACACAACAATCTATCCCCAAAATTGAAATAGTATGTTGTTCAGCTGAATGTTAACTTATATTTTCTCACTGTGACATACTGCCTAGTAAAAACAATAGTTTAAGCTCTCCACTCTTTTCAGGTACGACAGACCTATACTACCCACCACGTAGTTTTCCATTCATCATAAGAGACTCATGAATGTCAGTGCATTAGGTACCAGCCAACCTCTTCCTGAATTCCAGTGAAGCAATGTAACTCACAATAAAAAGTTAAATTCAAGATCGAATGTTCTTGAAAAAGAGCTCTTCGTAATGCATTCAATAAAATGTTTTAATTCATGCATATGGAAATTTTCCATGCAGAACAAAAAGGTGCAGGATGAAATATTTAACAACTATCACATTTAAATTTTTAGTATTTGAAAATTCTTGGAGGGGAGGTTTGCAAAGGATATTTGGGGGATGGGAAAGGAAGCAATTTCCTTTATCAACTATAGGTTTTGATCATTTCCGATGAAGTGCTATAGCAAAGTTCATCTGAATTCTCCAAGCCAGTGTAATTTTCGACTTTTTAGAAAAACACTCAGATATCATGGAAATACTCGGCCTATTGGAAGATCATATCCTAAAAACAGGCAAAAGCAGATCATTAGGAACAACCAAAGCTTATGGAATACTAAACTTTTCAATTTTCTATTCATCTTCCATTTAACACAAACATTTTTGAAGGTAATATTTGATTTGAAATTATTTAGACTGTGACAGAATATAGAATAATTAGTCAATGCAATTGGCTTCATAACGTAGGGTTTTTATTTCAACTCAGACTTTCTAAAAATTTTTACTGTATGACTGTCAGACAGGACAAATATTCAAGGTCATCTACTTTGTCTGTTCTATTCGAGTATGTCCACATCCCTACTGATGAGCAACAATATTCTAAAGATAGTAAGAGCAGCTGTGAATTAACTGCATGATTTTTAAACAGAAGAATAAACTGTTAACAGCCAATGTATTTGCTAAGCAAAATCTAATTTTAAGAGTTATTTTTTCCTGTCTATGTTATAGCATAACTTTAGCTTCATTCTTGTAGACTAATTTCGGAAAGAACATGCCTATCTCACAGCTATGAATATGGGGCCATAAAAGAACAGCGGTATTTTCTGAAACAGTTCTGGCACAGCCAAATTTCTTGAGAAATTAATATTAATAAAGAATTAATTCTGGTTTTGTTTAATGCAATTTCCATATCACAATAGGCTTCAGCAAGTAGGACATCTGGCTTTTGATATGAGGGCTCCTAGTCATGTATATTCCAGCTGAGGAGCATTTGAGACTCTGTAACTAGAATAATCTCAAATAAGAGCACTTTGGAACAATGGAGTAGCTGCTACCTCCTGAGGAGGGAGGGGGGAAGGTCATCTACTCACTCACTGTATGGAGGTTGAAATGGTTAGTGGAAAGTCCCCAGAAAAAAAATGAGGGAACAAAGAACTAGAGCGTCAAAAACTTGTTCTCTAGGATTCTGGAGCTCAGGGGTAACAAAGCACTGTTTTCTCTGAATGAAGGAAATATTATGAATGCTTGACATCAGTAATCTCATGGGAACATAGTAAGAGCCAGTAAATAGCTCACAACTAGAAAATTTGGCTGTACGGAGGTGATCACATGCACAAAGAAGGAACTGAAATGCCAGTATGTATTGCTAAAAATCTACATAACACTCAGGCTTGACAGAGACTCATCTGAACAGAAAAGCACATTTGTCTTTAATAACAGATTTGACCTTGATCTGTAAAGGCAGTGAGCTACGGGGCAACGTGACACAATGCAGGAGCCCATGGCATGTGGCTCTTGCTAATGGTCACTGCAATCTGTACTTGCTTTCTTTTTAAAATCAGCACATCTTCTGCACTTGTCACTAAAAAAGAACTAAGAAGCCTTAAGCAGCACAGGGAGGCTGGACAATGGGTCTGGGGACATCTCTGAAAGCCCCACTCTGCCATTCTGCCCTCCTCACACCAGGCCCTGCTCCATATGAGATCTCCTCAGGCTCTTCCCAGGGCATCCATCCGTGCCCTCAGTACAGCTCCACATCACCTGGCCACCACCTTGGCACCCTCACCCTGTCCAAGTAGCCATTAAATTACTGCTCTGGAGGAGGATCTGGTTAAAGAAAGGGTTGGAAAGGGCCTGTTTGTGATGGATAAATAAGGAAATAATGTTGCTGATCTGCAAGACTCCTTTGGAAATCAGATGTGTTCCGCACATGAACCAAGGGGTATGGTTGCGAACTGCATCTGGAAATCCCAGAAGCACACAGACTGCCTACATTTAAAAGAGTGGTAAAGGAAATCAGTAACAACAGGCACTGAAAGAAAGGAAAAAATACCACAAAAAATTATTATTAAATTTTCCTTGTCTTCAGTTTTAGTTATTAATTTTTGTGTTTTCAGCAGAAATTATAACTACAACGTATTTCAAATATTCAAGTGCAGGAGTTAGGCTATGCAAATATAGTGGTTTTATTTTGAACTCTATTAATCCCAAAGCACAACAGCAATCAGGGTTTCCCTTGTATATCCTTAATCCTCTGCACACTTTTGGTGTAATAAACTGCTTTGCTGGCTTGTTTGTAATACATCTTGTGTGACGTTCTGCAGCCCCAGCCATTGCTGAGCTCATTTAAATTCACAGATAAGCTACTTTTCTTCCTTTTCAAGCACAAGGTCTAAAGGAGGCAGTGTAAATATGGGGAATTCAGAGAGCTTGTGAGCTCTGTGAGTTTTCTGAGTTCACTACAACTTTTTGCATAATTTAAGCTCCCTTCTTGGGGGGGGGGGGGGGGAAGGTTTAAGCCTAACCTTTTTTTAGCCCTAAGTGCTTAATCCAAAGCTCATTGAAGTTAATGGAAAGACTTTTGATTGCCATGTCAGTCTGGAAATAGAAGTCTGTGCCCTCTATTACAGTTAAGAAAGCTCTGCATACACACAGCTACCAAGAAGCAGCATCTTTAATGCACTTCTCGTCCAGCAGATTTTTGCTCTGTATCTTCCCCCTGATTTCCCCCCCAGTTCTGAATGTGTTATCCCCTCTGTCCCTTCTGTTCCATTTCTCATCCTGCTTTTTCAGTTTTTTTGCTTTTTTTTTTTTCCATTGACTGGTTTTTCTGTCACAATATCTCTGTGTGAGGAGCAAACAACACTGTCCAAAAATAATTTTCACTTCCCACTTCCCAGGGCTTCAGCTGGTTCAGGAGCAGGCAATGCAAACTTGCTTAATGTCTCCATCTTAAGGATTTATCACTTGTGCCTAGTAAAGAAAAAAATTAGGATGGTCTTAATCTGAAGCCAAGATTTTTAAAACTAAATGGCTAATTACAGGCTTCTAAATGCACATTTAATCAGATAAATAACCATATAATTTCAAAAGTGCTGAGCATCCAGTACCTTCAAAAAGTAAACTTACTCTTTACAGCCTAGATAGATTTAAGAGCCCAATATTAATTATCTGGGTTTAAAATTGATGATGATATGATGATTCTACCAATTCTTTTCTTTCTTTCTTTCTTTCTTTCTTTCTTTCTTTCTTTCTTTCTTTCTTTCTTTTTTTTTTTTTTTTTTTTTTTTTTTTTTTTTTTTTGAGGAATATCTGTGTTTATCATCTTGAATTCCTTATGAAATTATTAGTATGCGCAAGGACAGCCTGGAAATTTCTATATTCTAAAAAGTCTGACTGCAACTTTGTTGTTCTTTAATAAAGTTCTCTGTGTGTCACATCGTATTTAAAGCACTGAAAAATGAATAGCAATGATTTTTTCCTGTGATTTTCATAAAAAAGAATGGTAAAAAGACTGAATCACCAAGCCATGCTGCATTTATAACTACACCGAAGAAATTCTCAGTAATGATGAATCTCCTGCAGGGAAATAAAAAGAAGTATATTCTAGTCTTTTCTTCTGGTAAAAAATATTTGAATTGCATTATTCATTTTTGTCTTACTCTTTTCCTATCATATTGTAGCAGGGTGGTCCAAATAGATACATTTTATACTAAAACCTATAAACTACATACCAGAAGCCATAGAATAATACTTTCATACTCCATACTTGTCTAAACTATACATATGTCTGTGGATTTTTCAGTCTGTGAATGCAGATTTTTCAGATGGGTTATGTATCACAAAGTAGACAATCATTAAAGAAACTGCAAGGTTAAACTGTGTAAGAAATAAATTTGGGGAACTTGTTTCTCCTAGTCACCTTCAGTCTTTGCAGCCTACAGATATGGAGACTATACCTTGTAATTGCTGTCCTTGCAGACAGGATTTATTATTCCTTTATGGGCAACACAGGACCAGCAAATTCCTGTTCTAAATGTCACAGCCCTTCAACCCTGGCTAAAAGGTATCCTGTAATGATGAGCGTGTCACAAAAATACCATGTATTGTTATTAAGGAGCAGATCTGCTTTCAAGAGGAGATTCTTCCATGTACAGTATCATGGTAGGAGGTCCTGTGTGCCCCAAGGTCTCTGCAACCTGCCCCAAATGCTTGGGTTGGTCTGGAGGTCGTTACCAGTCAGCCCTGCCTGGGGACAGCCATGGGGCTTGGGCCTGTTGGCCTGGATGGAGGTGGGCAAGAGCAGATTGTGAGGAGACCCATCAGTGCCTTACGCCTCACTTGGGGCTGCTCCAGGCTCAGCCATTGGTCCCAGTTCACAACATGTCATGGATAATCTGCTGCTGGCAATATCCTTCCCCAGGCCCAAGCCATCAGCTAGGCATCCTCTTCCTCTGCAACAAGCTGCTCTCACAATGTCTGCATATGTGGAGGATGGCAAAGAGTGCAGCACTTTCAGTGGACTCATACCACTGGGAATGTGCAAAGTACTAATCAATGTATTTTACTTTAGCTGTGATGAGGCATATGTGTTTTCTTAACATAAATACATCAATTCTTTTAATACAGGCCACTGAAGAGAACTAAAATTAATTGGAAGCAGAAGTACATTACCATCTAAGGCAACTTTTTAAAAGAAATTGCTGAATTCTGCATCAGATGAACTGCTGAAACAAGATCCACAAAGTAATGAGTGATATTTTATTTCAGCCAAGATGTACAATCTTTCCATTCCTATGACAGAAATTTTGATTTTGGCCTTGAACAGGCCTAGAAGAAAGGACCTGAGCAGGTGACTTACTGCTGTCTCTTTGGACCTATATAATGACACTTCCACAGGTATTAGGTTTGGCTTCCTAGTTCAAAGCTAGGTGCATCTAGTAACAGATTCAGGTCATTTGTTTTCAGACACAAAGTCTAACATACTGATTGGTAAATAAAAACATAGTGAAGAATGGAGTTCACTACTGTTTAAAGCACGTTTAAACAACAATTGTATAATGTGTTGAGATTCCTCTGTACTTCAAGGATTTTCTGATGATCATTTTCTCCTCCTGCATTTAGCCACTGAACTTCACATAAATCTCATATTCTTTCTGCTCTATAAAATTGTACGTATCTGCTGTAAATTCTTTGAAAGCACATCAGAACTGCTGCAAAGGTTATGAGCAAGGTTGCAATCTGTTGTCAGACACTACTGTTCAACTGACTTCAAAAACAGTAATGAAAGACTGATTTTGAAGAAAAAATGTTGCACTGGCTATGAGGTACGCACCTCTCTTTTAAACAGTGTTATTATTAACCACAGAAAAACTCATAAGTTGAGGAAGGCAGCAATTATCAGAATTTGATGTTCAAATTTATATTTTTGCATATAAAATATTTTCTTTATGCTCTCCATTTTCAGAAGAAAAAAAATGTCTGGAAGACTTTAAAATAGGAAGGGGCCATTGTTGGATTCCCCCTTTGTGAAGATCAGACTAGAATATTTAATTAAGATTGTTCTAACTATTGATATGAAAAGAACTATCTATCTAATCCAGTGTTTCATATCGTCATGGCCATAGCCTGTATATAATTCCGCTGAAATATGAAGGTCTGTTAACAACGTACACCTGTATTCTTCATCTCATGTAACCTTCTCTTGTACCATATCGCATAAGCAGCAGAAAAAAAAGGGGCTGAATTTCTACCTGTAGGTTTACAGATAAAAATAATCATAACTATCATAACTTCTCATAAGGGTAAGATAATAATAGACTGTACATTTCAATAGCAATGAATATTGACAGGTGTTACCTTAAGGAAGTTCTGTGACGAAGTCTTCCTCTGAAAAGGAAGAAAAATAGTGGAAAAGAATTTCTTCTTTGTGTATTTCTATCACAGTTGTGAGATTATATACATTAAATAAGACCTGTTTTTCAAGTGGCTGATGGGTGTGTATCTATACATATATATTCAGAAACCACTGTGTGACATTATGGTTTAAAACACCACAATTTCTGAAGGTAATCTTTTAATTACATGTGGTTAGGGGATTATTTTTTGTTCTGTTTATTTGGTTTTTTTTTAGGTTTTTGTTGATCTGACTTAGCAGACACAAAAATAAAGAAAGCAATAAATAAAGCATTGAAGAAGTATGAGGTTATGTTCAGCTTGAGAAAAGCTAAAAAAGTGGACAGAAAAAAAAAAAAAAAAAAAAAAAAAGGCCACATCATGCCTTGTAGATGAAAAAGCAGTTTCCAAGAGGACGTTCCAGCAGTGAATTCCACATAAAATCCAAGCAAACCAAAAGGTTTTCAACAGGGAAGGGAAAGTAGTGTGCCTACTGGATGTAATTTGAAGTACACACACACATTAATAACTCATCCTATTTTTTTAAGGTGATAGCCTGGCTGAGGAACTGCTGACTTGAGAAAATGCTGGAAAAGTCAGTGTTTCTGAAAGAACTATGCTAAAAATAGGTATGAAAATTGAAAATTTGATATTAATTTATCTGTCCCTCAGAGCGTGTCATGTAAAAGGTGTGTAATCACTCTAATTTGTAGCCAGAAGATTACATAGAAGTATACTTTGAAATGTGCATACAGCTGCAAAATATGGCAGAATAATAAGCAAAGGAAAAGTGTAGAAAAATAGATAATATCTGATTCAATTTATCCAAATGGGAGAACACCATGTTTCACCAGTGAATACAAAACTGCATATTAATCAGGAATAAGTCTAAATGAACCAGGTCTGAATAACACAGGATTTGTGTGAACACAGCCTGGGAGTGTTAGTGTTTGATAAAAATGAGTAAGGAAATATTTACTTTAATAAAAATTGTTCCACTCCTTTTAGCATTCAGCTTTGTTGTAGCAGATATCTTCACTGCAGTGTGGAGGGCTACTGTTGCCTCTCTGTTCCAAAAACAACACCTCAGGGTCAGAATTTGCAAGACCAGATGCTGCTGGGTATTTTTAATGAGCATATAGGTGAGAACTTTGCTGATTAAAGAATTCTAATGACGTTATCCAGTGAAGCCGCTAGGTGAAGTTTACCCTTGTGCAAGAGCTGCAACAAAATATGTGAGGAGGCGCTGCATCTCAAGTGCATTGACAAACAGATATTACTGATCATAAACAAAAATCTTGTACAAAACATCAGTGTACATTCATTCCCTAACAGGATAAATCATCCCCATGAAAGCTGGGGAGGAACTTTTCATAAGGGCAGGTAGCAACAGGACAAGGAAAAATGGCTTTAAACTGAAAGAGGGTATGTTTAAATTAGATATTAGGAAGAAATTCTTTACTGTGAGGATGGTGAGACACTGGAACAGGTTGCCCAGAGAGGATGTGGATGCCCCCTCCCTGGAAGCATTCAAGGACAGCCTGGATGGGGATTTGTGCAACCTGATCTAGAGGGAGGTGTCCCTGCCTATAGCAGAGGGTTGGAACTAGGTGATCTTAAATGTCCCTTCCAACCCAAACCATTATATGATTCTATGATCCTTTGAGCCATTCAGTCTTATGTTCTTATTATCAGATTGATGAAGGAAAGCTATTATACTTCATTTCTAAAAACACAATTACAATTTTTTATGCACTCTTCTTCCCCTATATCCTAATGAGTGCAGAAAGATTACAACCAATTATTATTGGTTGTATAAACCAATATATAATAAAGTTGTTGGTTATAAACCAACAACTAATTATTATTCTTTTTTTCACTAATGTTTTCCTTTATACTAGAGAATCAAAGAAAAATTCTATCACCATAGTTAATTCTTATTGTCACTGTTTAGTCTATTACCCTCAGATAAGCCAAAATTTAGTATGTCTGTTCAGTTAGGTATTCAGCAATGACCCAGGAGAAACATCAACCCTTTCTAACTCTGAAAAGCATAGGACTACAAATGCATAAAGCATAAAACACATTTCAGGCTTGCTTTGTCTTATACACAATAATATGAGGAGTGTATTTCATTAAGAAAACCTATTTTTCTCAGAAGAAGTAAAGCTTCATTGGTAAGCGATGTTTATTGTGACACTCTTCATGTGCAAAGCTCTGGAACCTGGCAAAGAAATGTTTAAAAACCTGGAGTTGTCCTGCTGCTTGTCTTTTTGTAAAGGCAGTTTTTAAGTAATTCAGAAGTAGGATTATAACAATGCTGAAAATACATACTTGGCAGCCAGGGCTTTGAAGATTTTTACTGTAGTTAATCTCTCAGATTGATGCTGTCACTGGGCTTCTTTCTGAAGCATTCCCTAATTGGCTCCCTGAAAGTTCAGCTTCTTGCCCTTCAGAGAACAGCAGTGTGACTGTTGTCAAAAAAAGGAGCCACTTAACTCAGGACAGAGTCTTAATAAAAACACTGTCTTTCTAGAAGCATTACTCCGTGTACTATTTTTCCCCCTAGTTCTTTCATATATTAACAAAAGGGCACAAGAGCTTGGAGTACACAGAAACCTTCTAAGCTAATCTTGTTTAAAATAAGGAGCCTTGCTCTATGCTCATGTATCTCAGTGTGATGACACTGGAACAGTGATCCCTGAGGCGGGTCATTTCCCTGTGGGAACAGTTTCATGAACAAAGCGCAAGGAGAAAAGCAGGGAGGAGCTGGGAGGAGCTTTGCTCCTCAGGCTACGATTTCCAGCAGAGCTTAAAGAAGCCCCAGACCTACTCTGGTTCCACCAGATATTAGAAATTTTTCATGTCAGAAAGGACTGTTATGATTTCAGATGTGTGGGGAAAAATCTGCTTCTCTATCTTCTCTTAGATGACTGCCACAGAGCAGCTGAACTCAGTCTGCCTCTGGGAATTTTCGTTCAATTTTAGATGATAATATGAAGAAACCAGTTTCTTCTCTAATTGCCCCAGGTGTAATTGGAAATGTTGGCTGTTTTACAGAAATATGCAGTCATGAAGTGTGACCAACCTTCCAGGAGCAGATCAAACAGACCTACAGCATGTCTAGCAGCAGAGAGGCTCTGTTGCAGGAGCTGCTGGATGATCCAGCAGCAGAAGAAAACCAACAAGCAACAGCCACTAGTCAGCCTTAACAAATTTTGGTGGGCTGTTCATAGAGAAGACTGGATAGCATTTGCTACATAGCACAATAGCGGGCATGATCCCATGAAGTGAATGCTGTGAGCTTATCTCTGGCAGAGAAGGAAACTGTCTCCCTCTTATGCATGTCAAGTGTCTAACAGGGTTACAAAACAGAAAAGCATTAATCTTATTCTGTATTTTGTAAATTGGTCCAATGGTTACCCTTGCTTCCTGCAAGAATTGTGTGAAATTGAATATTTTGAATCAAATTTTGTTCTACTCAAGATGTTTGTTTTCTTCTGGATGCTTCTTTTCAGCAAGAAATAATCAGATCATGCCTGACTCTCACTGACTCCCACCCTTCACTCTCACCAATCATTTGGCAACTGAACAAAGTAAGAGGTGTTTTTTGGCCTATTGTCAAATGAATTTACTAAGGTCCTGGAGACACAATCCGGCTGTCCTCAAGGCTGAATGCAGAGAGAATTTTAAAGCCACAACATCAGCTAGAGAATGGTAGTCAACTTACTTTCTATGTTGCTGAAACTACATACAAAGAATGTAGCACTGGCGATTATCCAGTCTGTATCAATGAGATTAGAACAAGAAACATTTTCATTCGTGGCATGTGTGAAATAAATATCTCTGCACGAGTTGTTTTTTTCAAAGGTGACAGGCAAAAGTGGTTGGATAGTGAAAAAGTAAGCATAAAATAAAAAATATTTTATCTGAGTAATATATGCATATTCATACTTTTTGTATGTTTTTTATGACTAACCCTGAAAAGCTGTCTCTCCTATAAATACCTGAAGCTATGCTAGCCAAATCAACAATAGAGAATGAATATTTTCTACCAAATTTCCTCACAATTAACTCCAAAACCTGCTTTAAGAAAGAAAGAAAGAAAGAAGGAAAGAAAGAAAGAGAGAGAGAAAGAAAGAAAGAAAGAGAGAGAGAAAGGAAGAAGGAAAGAAAGAAAGAAAGAAAGAGAGAGAGAAAGGAAGAAGGAAAGAAAGAGAGAGAGAAAGGAAGAAGGAAAGAAAGAAAGAAAGAAAGAAAGGAAGAAAGAAAGAAAGAAAGAAAGAAAGAAAGAAAGAAAGAAAGAAAGAAAGAAAGAAAGAAAGGAAGAAAGAAAGAACTGAAAAAAAAATGAAACATTTGTATTGCCTGTGTTATAGCTATACATATATTAGGCAAATCCTGACAGAGCAAAAATTATTCTCTGATTTCTTCCTCTCCTTTCATTACTTGTGGTCTTGTTTTGCACCTGTTCAGCACTTGTCCTTACAGATGCATTTAGCTATCGTTCAGGCACTTGCAGGAGCAAAATGAGAACAGATGCGTCATAAGTACAAAATATGTGCTAAAAGGACATGCTGTAATGGGAAATCAGAGCTGAATGGGAGGAAAAATAAAACACGGCAGGATATAGAGGATGCAGACCTAAAATTAGCAAAGGATAGATACATTGAAAAGACAAAATTCAGCAGATAAGGGCTCCTGGTTTATTGTCTAAAATATGCCTATCTGCATTCCCAGGGAACAGCATCAATCTGTCTTGATTTCTGAATAAATTGAGCTCTCAAGCAAAATCCCTGTAAAAGAAAGCAGCTCTATTTTTATCACAGTGACCTTTTTAGAATGACTTTAGAGAAGAAGGAAACAAACTTATCTGAATGTCTACCACTGAAATTTCAATTCTGCTTTCCTGTCTGCAATTTTTTAAATTTTTATTTATTTAATTTTTGCCAGTTTTATAAAATCTGGCACTGAGAGTATTTTTAAATGCTCTTACTGAAACAGGCTCCCTTAAACATTTAGTTTTTTTTCTGGTCTTTAACTGGTATTAACATGTTATGTAAGAATCTGGATCCCATATTGAGTGAAGTTACTTGGTGACTCTTGCTAGCCTCAAATCAAGATCTGAATTCAAATAAAAGACTTCATGTGTAGAAAATTGCAGAAAATGTTAAATGCGTTAACTGCTATAATGAGGCTTTATTTTGGCTTATTGTACATTGTCCAGGATGAGAAAACTCTGATTTAATTAGGAGAGTTACTGAAACTGCTAATATCTGACTTGAAAAAAAGGAGGGAATATGTATTCAGGGTATGTGTTCCAAAATGAGGGATTGGGTGCTAGGATAAAGGATTTTTATATAGGGAGTGCTATGTAGGTCTGGTTTTGGCATTTGTGAAAGCATTGTAGGATAATAAGATAACTGACTGAAACAATCAGAGAATGTTTAACTCCTGTCTTTAAGAGGGCGTGGTGGCAACCAAAAAAGGCAAATAGAGTGCTTACTCTTAAGAATAAATTAGGACATAAAGAACTGTAGTCAAATCAGCTTAACTTCAGTTTCTGGGAGAATTCTGAAACAGTCAATTAATCGACGTAAAAATATGGAAAATAGAGAAGTGTCAAAATAGACAGGATATCACTGTGTGTACTAAATCATGTAACATATGTCTGTTATCTGTGAAATGTTAGCAGGGGTGTTGAATAGGGCATGAACAGATGAAGCTTTGAACAGATGAGGCTTTTGACACTGTCAAGCAATATACTTTCAGAAACATAACTGGTTTTCATGGACTTTCTCTAAGGAGGGTGTATATATTCATAAATAAATATATCTGAAGTATGGGAATCAATGATATACCAGAATGGAAGGTTGCATCAAGTGTGGCTTTATGGGGATTGTCATGAGTATGAAGCTATTCGATAGTTTCATTAGAGATGACAGAGATGACATTCCTCAGTAGAGGAAATGTACTTAGTGTGCATGAGGCACAAGTTAAAGGGCTGCAAAAGCTTCAGAAAGCAGGATGAGAATATGAAGCATGCCATAAAAAGAAATATATATTAAAAAAAAAAAAAAAGAAAGAAAGAAATTCAGAATGAACAGCTGTAAAGTTTATGCTTACACAGAAAGATGTTTGTGTGCTAGAAGAGGCAAAACACTAATTCAGTAGCAGCTTTTCACAAATGTGGTTATATCCCAAATTTCAGCATGTTATAACAATATCAGATTCCTGTGAAGAAGGTGGAAATGATACTTGGTCAATAAACAGGAATGTCCTGAATATCTGGGAAATCTTTCTTCTCTCTTAGTTAGCACTGGTGAGGCAGTTACTGGGATGAAACGAGGCTAGCAAATGGGACCTGCAGGTAAGGAGCAAAAAAAAAAAAAACCAAACAGGATTGAGAACAGAGAGGAAATACCTATGTGTGACCCAAAGTCTAGCTTTCTGCAGCATGACTGGGTGACTTTGGTTCTGTTTTACTAAAACAGTTGCTAAAATGGAAAGTACATGAGCTAAAATCACACAGGATAAGAAATTTTAATATACAAATGAAATTGCTGAGATGGAAATGACAAGCAACTCAAAGACTCAAAAGAAAACTACCTGCAAATTTTAGAAGAAGGTAGAAAATTAGGAAACTGCAACCAAGAATCAATAGAAGTTAATACTTTCCTTCCTGACCAGTAACTACCTGGCTGACGTACATTCATTGTTTATGGTGAGTTTATTCATATTTGTTTAGTAACTGTATGCAATCTGTATACAAATATTTGTATTGCACGCTACAACTTGCTGAAGGGAGGTTGTGATGAGGAGGGGCTTGGCCTTTTCTCCCAGGCAACAAACAGGACCTGAGGAAATGGCCACAAGTTGTGCCAGAGGAGGTTTAAATTATATAAATTTAAATTTATTTATTTATAAATTTATTTATATTTATAAAATATAAATTAAATAAGGAAAAACTTTTTCTCTCAGAGAGTGGTCAGGCACTGGAATGGCCTGCCCAGGGAGGTGGTGGAGTTGGTGTCCCTGGCAGTGTTCAAGAGGCATTCTCAAAGAACAAGATGTAGTGGTTTTAAAGTAAAAGAGAGTAGGTTTAGATGAGATATTGGGGGGAAAAAATATTGTGATGATGGTGGTGAGTCACTGGCACAGGTTGCTCAGGGAAGCTGTGAATGCCTCGTCCCTGGAAGTGCTCAAGGCCAGACTGATGGGGCTTTGAGAAACCTCATCTAGTGGAATGTGTCCCTGACCATGGCAAGGGGGGTGGAACTAAATATTCATTAATGTCTCTTCCAATCCAAGCCATTCTATGATTCTATGATAAGCAGCCCATTATGTGGAGGGTCACAGCAGGAACATACTGGCTTATATCAACATAATTTGGCAAACTCCATTACAATCTGTGGAAACTAAATCGGTTCATTATTTTGAAAGTCAGATCAGTAATACTAAATAGCCCCTATCAATAGTATTGCTAGGGAAAAATACTGGCAAAGACTTCAATATGTGTATGTGTGAATCAGCATACTGTTGGTTCAGTAGAACCATGCCAGCTAAAGATCTGTTAAAAAGTTAAATCTGTGGCATAAATTACAAGAATTGCCTAATCTTATTTTTGAAAAAAGGTAATTAAGTTTCACTCCTACAAGCAGAAGGATAATTGGGTCCCAAAGGTTTAGAATAAGGTTAAACAATTAGACTGTATTTGCAAATGAATATATCCTGATTGGCACTTGAAAGGATAAAAGGTTTATTTGAAGTCATTAAGAATTTAACCCACAATTTCATGAAATGCACGTATGTCAGGCTTCCTGCTAACTTGAAAACATCTCTGCAGATACTTCTGGCCCTTGAATGGAACACGAGCAAAGGTGCCTATGTGATTGTAATAAGGACTGCATTGAGTGATCCAACTGACTTCTTTTAACAGCAACTGAACATATTTATTATTAGTAAATTGTTGATTATTGGGTCAATGTCTCTTGAAACATAGCTCAACAAAACACAGCATCTATTTATCACAGCAGTTTTAGAGATTAGTAAACTGAGACAAAATTGGATTTATGAACCCACCAAAGGTCACTCAAGTGAGTTAGCAGCAAAACAAAGAATAGTACTTCCAAGGGCCAGCTTCCAGTCCAACACCTGAACTGCGTGGGTTCAAAATGAGTACCACACAAACAAAGCCACTTGATGAGACAGAAAATTGATGGCAGATGAGACAAGAAAAATTGTCACAGAAGTGATTTTGTTTCCCATATGCAGCAATGTCTAGGCAAAATGTAATTCTGAATGATTTCTGGCTCAACTATGCAAAAGCATGGTCCTAGCCAGTAGCCTATGTCCCTAAATATACTGGGCTATAAAGTGATGAAGCTGGTTGAAAACACAATGGAATTCAATCCTATTACAACTGCTGATCTTTTCAAAATTTCTTCAGCTCAATACAGAAATTTATCTCCATTTCAGCATAGACACTAAGTTTAATGACATTCTTTTCTCACTGCATCAGCTTGATTTAAAATGAGAACTAAAATATTTCTTCTAGCAGGTAATTTGAGTTAATTTTTTGAATTATGCTTTTTGTAGTTTTAAAATACAGAACAGTAAAGCAAGACATGGTGGTGGATAAACCAAAGATGTATAAAATATTGTAACAATTCTGCATTACTGATATAGAAATACAGAACATACTCTTTCATATATTTCTTTACTTTTATTTTTCAGAATTTCAGAAACTGGAGAACATATCCTGGTGCACAACTGAAACTATACCAGAAGCAAAGCTTAGATCTTGTTCTTAGGAGAATCTAGAAGAAACAAAGGAATAATTTTAATGGCTTGAATATATGAAGATTTTAATTATTCATAGATAATTATTTCAATTCTGTGTTTCATAACTGGTGAATCTAGAACAGATTTAAACTTTTAATTAACTCCTTGTTGTTGCTCATACATAAAATAATGGCTAAATTTCACAGTTAAGTGGAAACACTGTTGCAGCATACAATAATACGATGGATGCAAAAATCTTAAACAGGATTTGAGGAATTATTTTTATACCTTGGAGAAATAAATTGCCCACACTGAAATTGGGTCAATTCTATTGAGTTCATACATTGAGCATTTCTACAAATAGTGCAGTACTATTTGTACTGGTTTTTTTTTCAATCATCTCAATTGCATGGTCTTCTTTATATTCGTGTGTATACTGAGTTGAAATAAGAAGTACAACTTCTTATTTCAGAAGAAGTCAGTACAACTTCTCTGTAGCACTCTGCATATAATCTGCTCAGATACTTTATTGAACAAATGATGTCTGAAAAATAAATCTGTTGTTTAGGGAGTTAGGTCTTTGAAATGTTATCTACTGTTCCAGAAGGATGTAGAGATTAGTAAAACAAACATTAGTAAAACAAACAAAATAGGAAAAAGTCTTTAGAAGTTTATCAACCTAATTACCATGTGTATTGTTAGGTTTCGTCACTAAACAGAAAGCTAGAAAGATATTTGAAATATACGCCACACAGCATAAATAGTGAAATTAATAGCTAGGTGTGACTCTGTGACTCCTTTCTACTTCACAGAAGCAAACATTTCCTTCTATAAAATGTTCTTGGAGGATTCTGCATTATTTACTGCCAGACACTGATGAACTTGTGTACTGCATGAGATCCTGAATTAATTCTCACAGACACTGTAGACGTGTTGCAAGACCTCCATGCTGCTTTGTTGGGCAGCACTGACTGTCAAGGCCACATCTCTCCTCTCCTGCACACAACAACCTATTTAGATGCAGTTTACCTTGCAGTCTTCATAATAAAGGCAAATCAGGGCATAGCCCTTCTCACCTAAGTTGCATGCTTGAACATTCCGTCCATTCTGTCAGTAAACAAATTCAATTGGGAAAAACAAACAAACAAATAAACAAACAAACAAACAAAAATACAGCCTGGCTGGGATGAGGAAGACAGAAATCTATTCTTATTTTGTTACAGTCTAGTTGTGCTGCTTATTGGGCCAAACTGAGGACAGCTACTTCCGTGGGTAAGCAATTGAATGGAGATCTGCTGCTTATGGGCAGCAGCAAGTTATTCTTGCTAGCATATATGTTCAAGCAGCAGCAGTTATTCTTGCTTGTAGTTTATTAGCCAGCAATTCACAGGAGGTTGTGATGACCTGCAGATACACATCAGTGGCCTCAGAGCTTGTTCTGGAGGCCTTGATCATAGTTCTCTATATCTGAATTGATTCACCTATGATACGGTCATCTGCCCACTGTCATCTTTCTACAGTGCTGCTGTAGATGTCTAAAAGAGCTTTCTAGTTAGGCCAAGAAAAGCTGAGTTCAAACTGTTGGAAGTTTCTCTTGACTTATTACAGGAATTGGTAGCCCTTTAGCTAACAGGTGGCTGAACAAGTACTAAGCAAAAAGGATTTCAGGTGTAACCATCTTAAATTGGAATGTCTGCCTGCCTGACTCTGGAATATTACTGGGAAAGCTGATGCCCTGCCTTGTGGGTTTATGCTTCAGGGGTGTCATGGACTGAAAAATAGGACAGCTGCTGTGTTATTGCATTGCTTCACTATGGTGGTTACAGTTTATTTTCAGCAGAAATTGATCAGGGCTTTGTTCTTTAGCTGTCTCTCTGTGCTGCCTTCTATTGAAAGGATGATTTAATTGGTACAAGTATCAAAGTGAGAAATGGGATGGTAAGAGAAGCAGAAAACACTCATGCCAATTCTATTTTCTTTCTTCAGTGTCTGAACAATAGGTAAAGCTTTGCTAGACACCAAATAAGGGTTGCTTAAGCTCTGTTTTGGGTTTGTCTTAAGCACTTATATAGCTTTGACCTTTGGTAAAGCAGAGATCCCTAAAAGCTAGTTTTGTAAACAGTGCTTCAGCATCTGGGTTGGTTAGCAGTCTTTGAATGTGTCACACAGGATCTTTTCTTTTTAATTCCCCCCCTGAAAATTTCTTACTGAAATGTGAAGCGCAAGGAAATGTGCAAGGCAAGTCTTGAAGAAATTCTTGGATCCTACATCCCATTTGCTATGCGCTTCCCCTTAGATATTTCTATTGTTTTTTTCCTACTTCTTTTCAGTTAAGTTTTTGTCTTCTTTTAAAAAACAAATAAATAAACAAAAACATCATAGTAGGTGAACTTTTCTTTTTCCAAGAAAGGAGTAATGGAGTGAAGAAATGCCATGAAAACACAGGCTTAAGCAAAGAGTTCACATTGATGATCACAAATCTAAATCCCTGAGATTATTACCAAAGAACTGGCTTTAAATAATTCCTGTCTTCCCCTGATCTTGGCAGGTTTCCGGAGGAAAGTTGCACATTCTGGAGAGCTTTAATGCAGGTTATGTAGGAATAATCCAGAGGATCTATTTAAGGATCATATGTTACATCTGCTTATTTCTAGGAGGTGCAAGGATAAAAATGCAGCACATTAAATTCCAGCAGACATCTAAGTTCTTCTTTATATTAAAAACAAACAAACAAACAAAAAACAACAACAAACACAAAACATACTCTGTCTAAAGTAGCAATAGGAAGAGGTTTATTATACTCAGAGAGGATTGCTTTTACTCCTTTTTCTGGGAAACAAGACTTTTTAAAAGAAAAAAGATTCTGACTCTTTGTACACGTATACAAATGGAGGGTAATTCCTCACCAGGAAATATCCATGCTAAGTTTATACCATAAAAAAATAGGATTGGTTCTGTCCTCTTTTCTTTCCTTTCCAGAGGGAAATTTGAATACTGACTGTCATTTTTTCATTAAGTGGTCTTAAAGGAGTGAAATTCCAGCCAGCATGAGATTAAGACAAGGATACTATGAGTAAATGTGGCCAGAGAGTAGAACATCAATATCCATAAAGGACCTGGGTTTGTAACGCCTCCTTTGAAAGACCTTGTGCAAGGTGTACCTTCTGACACATCTATGCATATGCCCTCAAGTAAGCGCATAACCTAGGCAGATGGAAATCTAAAAAAGGGTGGGAAAAATAAACTGGGGTTTTTAACCTCAGCTTTCTTACATTTTAGCTGTCTGATTAAAATTTCATGTTTCCAGGAAAGCAACACTGCCCACAGGAAGCCCTGCATTCTCCAGAGACAACAGATGCTGTAGGGTGCAAACAGGTTAGAAGGCAAAAGAAAGTTTGAAAATAAGTTTCAGGCTTCAATAAATGCAGCAACTTGTGCCTGAGAATATTCTGCAGCCCAAGCAGCACTCCAGGAACAAGATTCAGCAAGGCAGGTATATGCAAAGAGGAATGTACGGTGTTTAGGTACTACTCTAATGCAACTGACTTTCCTTTAAGACACAAAGCTTTTACCTGAAGGCACTGTGAAAACCATTCAGGAGTATCACAGGTGTCTGTCACCTAATCTGAATCATTGCAGTCATCAGTGACACTGTGCCGTAACTGATACTTAATGGGCTGGAAAAATCAAGGCAGGTTTGGTAAGCTCATTGTACTTTTCAAGTTCATACAGAACACAGAAGACACTACATTTAATCATATATCCAGTCACTACTCAGTGTATTCCTGATGGAGAACAGCAAGTCTTACTCATTATACTATTCCCTTATTGTATTTTCTTATGAATATCCTTTATGGCTGGCAGTATTTCTTTTTTAACATACAGTCATGTATTAACCACTTCACATGTACTTTTTTTTGAAGGCATACAAGGAAATGTACAGAAATCCATTATTTATTTTCAAGTCTGATGTTCTTAAGTCTTTTTTTTAATGATTATACAGTTGCCTGTCTTTTTCCATTCTACCTAAATAAATACATCCCTCAGAAAAAAAAAAAAAGAAAAAAGAAAAAAGAAAAAGAAAAAAAGAAAAAGAAGAAGAAGAAATCCAGTATGTGCACAAAGTTTTCTTGTGCAATGTACACATTTTGGGGGCTCAAGTACTATACATGCACTATAGTTAAATTCTGTGGTAAAGATTTTATTTTATTATCCGAAAAGATTTTGTACCTGTGCCTGGCTGGGTTAAAGCTGGGTTATGGTCTATTAGCATGATGGATATCATGCTCTAAGGGTAGTGTCTGGAAACCATTTGTATAAGTTTATGTGGTGCCCAAGGGTGACAGTTCAAAATTCCTTAGAAAAACAGCAAATCCATCTTCCCAAAGTATGCTCTTTAGCCTGAGTCACCTTGTCAAACAGGTAATAGCAGCTGAAAATTCACTAGTGTTCAGTTCCTTGCCTGACTAAGCTATTGTCTCTCTTTCTTTTTTGGCTGTTTCAGTGTTCAGAGCAAGAAGACTGTTCCCTTTTGGTAAACCTCTGCAATCCCACAATCCCACATGATCAAAGCATCTTGTTCTTTGGTCCTCAGTGTGATTCTGCCATATCTGCCAGATTCCAAGGAGATCACTGAAAAAAAAGAGGCCTGTTATGAATGTAGATATGTGAGGGTATTAAAAGTAAATCCTCAGATAGGTTATGTCAAAACTACAGAGCTGTTCCCATGGTCTAAAAGATCAAGTAGTCAAGTTTAGAAGATCTTATCACAGTGTAAAGGTTCCATACCGGAATTTTCCTTAATAAATTTCTTACTCTGATGCTCCCAAATGCACAATTCACACAACACGCTCAAGTTGGATATGCTATATGGATAAAGAGGTGTTTAACAATGAGTGAAAACTCCACAAAAATTCAAAAAACTCTGGGCACAGGTGGACCTACAGCAACTTATGTTACAAACCTTTCACCTCAATTTTTCATTCTGAAATGTTTCTTTAATAAAATACCTTAAAAAGCCTTATGAAAGAGAATAGCCTTCTTTTTTTTTTTTTTTTTAAACAGTCAGAAACCTGTATGTTCCATAGCCTCAAGTTCAAACTGGAAGATAATTGGAGAAATATTCACTACCACTGGTTAAAAGGTTTTTTAATTCAGTTTTTGCTGTATTTTCTTTTTTAAACTGGACACCCTTTTTTATGGAAATATATATATATATATCTAAAGCTGATTTCAGTAGAAAAACCTTTTCCACTACTTTCCTCCCAGATCTGACATTTTTGCGGACGACACAAAAATTTGCTGACATCCTCAGTATGCAGAACTTTACAGGAAAAGGTGATCCAATGCCTTTCAGATATTCTTGAAACTAAATACATATATATGTCTTTTTGAAAGCTGCTAATCTAAGGATGAGATGCTCCTTTTTAAAAGTAGTAGAGATATCCTAAAACAAAGTTAGGTTTCAAAATTCATTTGTTTACTGAAGGTCAAACACATCACTCATGTAACGCTGTCATGAAATAGTGATACCTGAGATAGATTCATCCACAAATATCACAAGGGCAGCTCTATTCAACTGGATGAGAATTCAACCTTGAATGAAGCTAGAATATAAAATGACGGTATTAGAAAAAATCAGTAGCAGTGGAATATTTCACCTTACCTTTCCAAGAGAGTTTTACTCTCTAATAAATCCCAAGTTCATTTAAACTGTGAAGCACTGAGAGTTGCAAACTTATATTGAAAAGTTAAAGTGTAAGAATGTGGATTTGCCAGATAATCAAAAGCAGCTCTTTATAACTTTAAACAAAATCAATGAAAGATACTTTAATAAGCAGTCAGCAGTTTTAGTTTCAGCAACTTGTCAAATGTTACTGCATACATATATATTAGCTGCAACGTGCAGCCTGAATCATTCTGATGCTTAAGTGGATATTTGCCATGGGCTCTATGGAGGAGCCATGTATTGCAGACAACACTGCCATGGTGCTCTTTGCATGCCAGGATAAAACATACTCAGAAGCTGCCCTTCTCATGTCCTCTTACTTGGCTGAGGTGTTTGAAAGTTAGCCCTCCCTTCCAGTTTCTACACCTAGAAAGTGCATGTGTGAAATTAATGATCGAACCAAAATTTACTGTTGTGTAAAGTTCACTTACCAACCTGAAAGTCCTGGCTTGCCACTGTAAGAGTGGAGAGGCTTAGAGAGTGAATCTTCCACTTCTGTGGGAAAAGGCTAAAGTGTGAACCTCACAGTTAGAAATCTCTTCCTTCAGTACCCAAGCAGTATGACTGTGCAATAATAAATTGAAAGTTTGTTCAGCTTTCTACCTTCCCATCAGCTCATCTTCCATAAGGAGCTTCACTATAACAAACCTGTCACAAAGAAGCATACTACTTCCATTTTCTCTTTTCCAGGACTTGTTTCTGACCCATGTGTTACACAAGACATCAGGTTAATGGCAGTTAACAAAGTGCAAAGTTAATAGCTGCACTGCTTTCATAAAATTATAAACAGTCAAAAGAAATGTCCTCTGATGTCCTCAAAGCTGACTGGAAATGAGGAACACTTTCAGAGTTTAGTACTTTATTCTGTTTTGGGGGGAAGGGGTTTTATTAGCCTGAATTGTTTTTCAGCCCATTACAAGTGTTGCTGAAGTCTTGTATAGCTCAAAGGGATTAGAAAGCAAATATTTATCTCCGTTGTTTCAGTCTGTTTATTTTGCATTTGACTGAACTTTGGATATTGCCAATTTCACAGCAAATGACTACCCGCTGGCAGGAACAGGGAGCAGTGATAATCGTGATTCCAGCTGTCACATTTCTTCTCCTCAGGAGCTCTGGGACACTGAAGTTGCTTTTTGCCCTTTTTTATGAGCTGTGCCCAGAACATTAAAAGAGCTATTGAGATTTTTTGCCACTGGCTTCCATTAGCAACCTTCTTCAGAGCTTACTATTGCTGGTACCTGCCCTATGCTTATACCTTATATGAGAGAATTAGCAGGTAATAAATATGGTAGGAGAAATGAGGAAAATCAAACCCTTCCAGCTCTCCCAGAAAACTGTTTAATGCCAGAATCACCTCTTTTACTACACTCCAAAAAGGAGTTTAATGACTGCTTTATTCCAAACACAGCAAAGCACTTTTCATACAGACTTAGCTCAGGATGCAGACATAATACCGTGGAAGGCTGACTACTCATGTAAGGGTATACTTGTACAAAACAGCTTAGAGATATCTTTGTGACAAACCAAAGGCAGAGTTCTTGATCAGCCAAATCCTTTTGAGATTCTTAGAGCCTTCTAGACAGTCACAATAGGAATCACTGAAATGTCATTTCGTGTGTCGCTAGTCAGGTAAACTTGCTGCTGTCTCAGAAGCAAATGGGAAACATTCTGAAAAAAAATTAAAAGTAGTAATAAATAACACCATGTTCCTGGGAGATTGTAATGGTAAAGAGGAAGAATGAGACACTTCTCATTTGCAGGAATTATTGGAAGGGAGAAGACTCATTGCACCTTCATTTTCTTTTTCAGAGTCTGCAGAATCCTGTGATGTTCTTCACATGAGGAGTCCAAACCTACCCCCTGGAAAAGTAAAGCTAGATGTGTCTGTAAATCTTAGGAGGATTCTGGCTGAAAATGCAACAATTGCAGCCAGCTCTGCAAAGTACTTCATCTGTAATCTGCTGGAGCCATAATGAACGCTTTGTATTCCAGCTGTCTGGTTCAAGCCTATCTAACATTCAACCTGAGCTATATTAATCAAGAACAAACCAAATTATTTAATTCAAAATTCAGAGATTAAGCACAATAAAATGAAAACAAACAAACAAACAAAAACCTCACCCAAACAAATAGGCAGTTAAAGACATACAGCAAATGTATTTCCCTGCAAGTATGAACTGTCTGGCTCCAGTGCAGCTATTAGTGTGAGGGAGCAGCAGGTTTTAGTTACATTACCACTTCTGAGACTATTGCAAATTGAGGCATCTCCACTGAAGTCAGGCACCGCATATCTATAAGGTGAGACAGAGTTTTCTGCCTCCTGCATGATTAAAACACAGCCACCCTGGGAGTACTGAAGTCCTAATCTAACACTGCTCTCAGCAGAGATGCTGGCAAATATGACAGACATGGTAGTTTTTGAAAAGGAATACACAACAGCCAATCACTATCTTGTTGACCAGACTAAGGTGCAACAGCTGTGCAGAAGTGTAAGCAAGTTCTTCAACTAAAAACCTCAGAAGTCTTTTTGATACAGTATTTCTAATATAGAGATTCCCTCTATTGCCCATAAGTTGGACTTTATTGATATTTGAATTGGAAAATAAACATCCTTTTTTCTAAAATTGCGTTTAGTTGTTTGATAGCAAAGCTTTTGGTTAAGCTCTAACAAAATAAATATACAGGGTACTAGAATAATGTACTGATATAAATTTGATTAAAGTGCTGGAGATAAGAAACAAGAATTGTACATTGTGCAATAGAAAGAATGTGACCAGCAGGTCAAGGGAGGTGATGCTTCCCCTCTACTCTGCCCTGGTGAGGCTGCATTTAGAATACCGTGTCCATTTCTGGGCTCCCCAGCTCAAAAAAGGCAGGGAACTGGAGCAGTCTAGCCAGAACCACAAAAATAAAGGGCCTGGAGCATTTCCCTTGTGAGAGACCTGGCTCTGTTCAGCCTGAGGAAAAGAAGACTGAGAGAGGAATCTGATTCATGTTAATAAATATCTAAAGGGAAGTGGGAGGCAAATGGATGAGGCCAGGTTCTTCTCGGCTGTGTGTAGTACTAGCACAAGGAACAATGGCTTAAAGCTTGATTACAAGAAGTTCCATACAAATATGCAGAAGAACCTCTTTATAGTAAGGGTGAAAGAGTGCTGGAGCAGGCTGCCCAGAGAGGTTGCGGAGTCTCTATGGAGATATTCAAGACCCATCTGGACACCTGCCTGTGCGACCTATTGTAGGAAACCTGCTTTAGCAGGGGTTGGATTCAGTCATCTCCCTTCAACCCCTGCAATTCTGTGATTCTGTGACTCTGTGATTTAGCTGTTATTTGGTATAGGTATGAAAGTTATGAAAGATTTAGGAAATAATGAACAAGATGTAAAATACGGTCTGAAATAAGACATGAAACTAAACTGAAGACAGATTTTATTTGAACAGTTTGTCAGCATGGTTTCTGGTGTGTGAATTCATTATTTTTCTTTCTGACTACATCCGGACAAAAAGACAAATTATTTTGAATTTTATAAGTATAAAAGACTAACTCTCCTCAGTTTGTATTTAACTCATCCTTTGACTTTAAATTATTATGATCTGGTCAAAATAGTGCTAGAAGAGACAACTATAATTGAGAACAACTGAATAGTAATATAAATCAGCCCATTGCAAAAACTTATTAAAGCAACTTTACTGCATTGTAAATACTGTTTGTGTTATACTATAATGCATCTCAGGGCACAAGGAAGCAAAAAAGATGATGAAATCTTGTGCCAGTCTTGTGTATTAATGTAGCTAAAGGCTGGAAAAAATATTCTTCCCTTTCACACAAGTATTGTAAAAATATTTTTTAAATCAAGTTGCTGTTGAAATTAACTAAGCTAGCTGTATTCCTTTTCACAGTATTCTCTTTAGTACAATTTCTTCCCTCCTTCACCTTTAGCAAAATAAATATTGAAAGTATTAGAACAAGAAGTATTGATATAAATTTGAGTGAAATTCTGGAGACAGCAAATAAGAATCGTACATTTATCTATTAACTTGTGTTATTATGACAGATTTAAGAAAAAAATGAACAAGATATAAAATAAGAGCTGCCTTTTATGTATCTGAAAAAATATACATTCATAATTATTCAATTATTAGATATATAGAGAATTATATATTAAAATCAGCTTTCATTCATCTACTGAGCAGAGAAGGAAATAAAAGCCAGTATGTTATGTATGAGGTGTTTCAGTGAGATGCCCCATGTTGTACGTCACATGTACAATGTGTTCTGAGAGGCGCACTCTGCAATAGCACCCTCTGTGTGAAAGTGGTCATTTACAAATTCAGAGGCGAGGGGCTATGCACGACATCTGCTGGGAGTAAACCACAAGGAAGCATGCTTGTATATGGCAAGGCATCTGCTTAAACCAAGAGTTTAGAAGCCTTCTGAAAACTCTATTAAGCTTGCAGCATTTGTCAAAGGAAAAGTCCTTAACAGGAAAGTCAGCATCCCTCCAAATGTTCCCCAGATTGACACCTGTATCTGCTTCTGCAAGGGCACTGAACCAGAACGAATAACAGCTCTTCATAAATAAATAAATGTAGCAGTCCAAAGGCTTGCCTAAAGCCAGATGCCACTGTGAAAGTAGTACAGCTCTGTGTAGAGGACCACTGGGGCCTAGAGAGCATGCTGAGATATAAAGAGCTCAACCTAGTAAAGAGAAAGTTAAGAGGTGATTTGATCATGGTCTATAGATATATACAAGGAGAGAATAACTCTCATGCCAGACAGTGTTTTGATTTAACAGATAAGCTGGAAGCTAGAGAAAGTGAAGTAAGGCAAACTTAAAATGAAAATTTTTTGCACATTTTTCATGCTGGTCAGGTATTGGAATGGATTTTGAGGCATGTGACAGTTTGCTCAATTCTTGACTCTTTTAAATCAAAGTTACATCTCTTCCCTTGAGATGTGGTGTCATTCAAGTGCATTTCTAGTAGGCAGAAGGTAGAACTCATTCAAAAGAATTTTATGTTATGTCTTCATGAACTTTAAACCAAGTGATCATAAATGGTTCTCTCTGGCAACAATATCTATAAATAAACTTCTGCCCATGATGAAGTCAACAGCAATTTTCATCCTGCACTCTGTGGGACCAGGGTTTTATTTCTCAAATGTGAGAAATGCTCACGTTTGCAGTTTGTGTTCTTGGTTCCAAATGACTTAATATCACCTAACTGCACTTGGTGATTTCTTATCTACTAAATTAGAAAGTAACTCTGGTGGTGCTGCAACCACTACAGAAGCCTGCACACATCACCAATTAATTCTGTTTCCTTTTACATGATATTCACTCTCTTCCTCTCACTCTCGTACCACAGATGTCAAAATATTACTGAAGATTAGAGTAGTTCATTGGGCCTTGTATAAATAACTTGCAATAGAATACATTTATCTCAGAACTTTTTAATGTTACTATTGAAATTGAAGCATGCACATTAGATTAACTGATTTTCTGGTATCTTCACTTGAGACCCAGCTAAATCTCTGAGATTAAAACTTCCCACTAGTTGGCTAGGTCTTGGGTTACATCTCACAGTTCATTAAATTTGCAGTTCAGTGAGGTTTTAAAGTTGCTTTTTTAGAATAAAATAGTCCTTCAAGGCAAAAGTGAATGCTTGAAATAGAACAAAATCACAGAATCCCAGAATGGTAAGGGTTGGAAGGGACCTCTGGAGGTTATCTAGATCTCTGGAGATCATCTGCTAAGCCAGATCCTGTAGAGTAGATTGCAGAGAAAAGTGTGACCAAATACCATCCTGTGATATGTGCATATGGTATAAAAAGAAAGCCTGGCATAAAGACTACCACCAATTTGTATTGCATTCAAAACAGAACAGGCAACAAGTGAGTCTCAAAATTTCAGGAAGTTTAAAAAGGTCGCAAAAGTGGGATTATTGTGGATATAATGAACACACAATTTTTATTTTTCCAAATTTATCACAAAGACAAAGGAAAATCACAGAATGTTGGAGGGTGATGAAAGCTCAGGCTGGTGCCCGAATGCATGCAGCCATTGACTGTGAGGTCACTGACCAAGAAGGGGTTGTGACATCAGCGAGAGATAACTGTGGTCTCATAGGACCTCTCTGTATAAGCTTAGGTGCTGGCAGAGTCCAGCCTGCACTCGTGCCTGGACTCCAGTCAAGCACAGCTGTGAGACTTGGACCACTGAACGAGGCCTTCTTTAGGTTGTGCTGATCTTGGGGCGGCAGTTCTTGGTGCCCATCCTACAGCACCACCAGCATTTCATTTCCCCAGCCCTGCCTGGTTCAGGCAGCCAGGGCCTAGCAGGGTGTGCTGCAGCAGCAGAGGTGAGTGGGATGGGGACGTGGCCTCAAGTTGGCCAATGGGCAGCGGGGGTGGGAGGGTTTGCTGCTGAGGGATCCCTGTGGCAAAGAGTGACCATGGTCTCTATCTCTCTGCTCTGCAGTTTGTGACACCTCCTGCCCACTGCAGCACCAGTCAGGGGAGCAGCTTTCTGACCTCAGCTCTCTCCAGCCCACCACACAGCCCGGGGCCATGGAGGTGGCATCTGACTGCACCTGTCCCATCCGTGGGCAAAGTCATGAGGAAGTTGCCTATGTGAACCCCTGTTCCCACCAGTTTTGCTATGGCTGCATGTTCTGGTGGGTGATGAAGAAGCCAACTTGTGCCGTTTGCGGGCACAAAACGAAAACCATCCGATACTCAGCGAGGTCGGATGATGATTACATGCAGTGTCCTGTCCCACAGCCTGCAGAACACTAAGGTAGCAGCCTGCAGGGTGAGCAGGGGCCTGCAGAGCCAGTGCTCATCGCACTGGAGCACAACTTCCCACCCGAGGTCTGGGCTGCATTTTTTTAAGAATACCCAGAAGACCTCGAACCCCTGCTCTAGTGGCTGCAAGAAGAGATTGAGACAATGATCTCTGGCGATGAGTGGTGGGAGGTATTTGTGAGACAGTGCACTGTGGTGGGCTTCCTTAGTATGTACGGGCTCAACTAGGCAGCCTTGTAGTGCGTACTGCAGCCATTGATCAAAGAATAGACAGTGCCTTTTGTGAGGTGGCTCATCACTACTGCTGCAGCCTGGTATGACCCAGAGATCCACCAGCAGCAGGACCATTCTGCAGGAGGGCAGGAGGACAGAGCCACAGCCACCCGCAGCACCACCACCTCCCACCAAAGGCCTCCTGCCTCTCGCTCAGGCCACTTTGCCAGCCCTGCAGGCCTCAGCAATGAGGAGCTCCCAGGCATCATTCATTGGGGTCCAGGACACCCCACCACCAATGCTGTGTCCTCAGAGAAGTCACAGGAGGATCAGGAGCAGATGGAGGCAGCAGGTCCCTCCACTTGCCGCAGGGACCCCTCTTCTCTGGGCAGGGGCTGCTCACCTGGGAGGCCCCAGCGCACCCTGAAGAGGAAAGCCAACAGCAGCCCCCAGGACTCATCTCCACCCTGCAATAGGCAGCTTCAGCAGCAGCACTAGGCCAGCAGCCCACTGCTGGGCACAGTGTAGCTCAGGCAGAGTGGGAGGCCAACATCTAACTCCCTGTCTGCTGTGGAGAAAAAATAAAAATTAAAAAAACAAAAGAAAAAAATTCTCTATATTATTGACAAGGCAGTGGGGGTTTCTGTCTCTATCCATGCTGATTTCTCCCTCTTCTGGTCCTGGGCAAGGCCATCATGTTGGAAGTTTATTTCATTCAGAAACAAGCCAGTCATGGCAGTGCTAATAAAACAAACATGAGCCATTTCTTCAGGCGCTGGCCAGGGTTAATATCAAGGAAGATCTTTAGAGAACACAAGATTCTTGCGAATGGAATATTTTTCTACCATTAAGACTATTATTACTGGTCATTAGATTAACTGCTGAAACTTTACATAAAGTGTCTGCTTTTTTTTTTGTTGTTGTTGTTAAACAGGTACATGATGAACTAGGAAGGCAGGCACGAAGTTGTCTCACTCCAATTTATAGGAGGGAGAAGAGTTTCTTTGGTATATGTATACCCGGTGCGAGATTAAGAAACAACGGTTCAAATGTTAGTCCAACCAGTTTATTACAAACCTTAATCAGGGAGATGGGGAAGGGGAGGACGGACGATTTAGGGTGATGGGGAAGGGAAGGCAGGCGATAGACGAGATAGAAAGAGGCAAGAATTGCGTAAAGCGGGGATAGTGTCTCGCTCCGATTAATAGGAGTGAGAGGAGATTCTTTTAATATACCCGGCGTGAGATTAAGAAACAACGGTTCAAATGTTGGTCCAACCAGTTTATTACAAATCCTAGCCTTTTAGGGAGACGGGGAAGGGGAAACGGGCGATAGAAAAGAAGAAAAGCAAGAGTTGCGGTAAGCGGGGATAGTCACCAACTCGATGCAGCAGTGTCCCGTTCTCTGTTGGTCCAGGGTCCAAGCGGGAAACAAAGAGCAGCGGGCTGGTGCCAAGCAGTACGGGTGGTGGCAGTGGAAGCAGCAGCGTGTCGTGCAGCAAGGCCGGGAGAGTCCGTAGACAGTAGGGCAGCAAAGCAGCAAAGCAGCAACGAGGGATCTGAAGGCAGTAAACCCTCTCTCTCTCTCTCGCCTTCTCCCTCACGCTACTTCATGATTTTTCCTGCGCCCTTTTATCCTGTTTTTTCCTGCCTACATGACATTCCTGGGAGCTTGGGTAAGGGTCATATGAGTAGCCCCCCCCCCCCACCTCTCGAGATGGCTCTCTGCCTCGAGATGACGAGTCCAGACAAAAGGTTTCCTCCTGGCCATCAAGGTGCTTATCCTTCTCTTGATAAGCCCTGACCATCAAGGTGTGGTTCATCTTTCTTGGTGATAAGTCCAGACAAAAGGTTTCCTCCTGGCCATCAAGGTGCTTATCCTTCTTTTGCTGCCTCCAGTTAGCAAATCTTTAGAGAAAGGGATTGCTCAATCCCTGGACAGGGCTGGCATGGAATAGTCCATCTTCAGCAAATTTTTGAGACAAAAGTACAACAACATGGCCTCTTACAGATAGTCACCACCAGGATCCAGCAGCGGTCCCATTGCAAGGCGTTCCGATGGTCCGAGGCAAAAGTGCAGAGGGGGAGAGCAGTAGCAGAGTGGCTGGCCTTGGACAGCAGGCGTGTAGCAGGAAGGAGCCGCAGTGTAAGTCCAGGAGCAGGCAGCAGGATTCGGGTAGCAGGTCTGGGAGAGTCCGTCACCGTAGTGAGGGATCTGATGGCAGACACCTTCTTGTTCTTCTTCAGCATGCAGGTCTCATGTTATGAGGAATCTGATGTCAGAAACCCAACTTCATGACTGCTGATCCCTCTTTTATCCTCCCTTTTTTCCTGCCTACGTGACATCCCTGGGTGCTTGGGGAAGAGTCATGTGCAGCACCCCCTGAGATGGCCATCTTCCTCAAGATAAACCCACACAAAAGACTGCTTCCCTGCCATTCATCTGCAGCTTCTCTCTTTCTCATTGCCCCTGGCCTTGTCCATCTGTGTCCCACAGACAAAGGATTTCTCAACCCTTGACCAGGACTTGCTTGGACTTATTCATCTGTGTCCTTCAGCAAGCTTTGAGTCAATGGTATAACAGAATAACCTCTTACAGAAGTACAATATATTATTAAACTTCAGGTCTGATGGAGTCATAAGTACTCAATGTGTCAATGCATCAAATTCAAATCTGACTATCAGACTAGATTACACACTCCACAGCACTCAAGAGGCAGAAACCAATACCAACTAATAGGCCATCAGGACATCTTTAAAGTCAGGCATAATTTTTTTATTGCCACTTAAGTTATGTTAGTCTGTAAATTTATTCTTCAGGGTTTTGATATGAGTAGAGGAAAAAATGAAAAGCACCTGAAAATCACAATGACCTTTCACTTTAGAATAGGGAAAAACCTTAATAATAACTTTTTTTATTTTGAGAAAAAAAGTAATACTCGGAGGGATCTACTGCAATGTGTAATTATAATACACATATTCTTTTCTCTAATTCAGATTCATCACAGATACATAATATAAAAAATATGAATGCAGTGGCCTGAAATAGGAAAGCATTATAGGACAAACAAACAAAAGGAAGCAACTTGTACACCTCTTTACTCCTGCTTCTTATCAGGTGTAAATCATCGAGGTGCCTTGTGTTTCTATACATGGCACTGCAGCGGTCCATTTGCTTTACACAGAAGCTTCTAGATGTTGGAAAGTTAAGAAGAAAGAGGATGTTAAGTTAGATAAAAGACAACAGTGCTAAGTCTGAAGAATATAAGGTGGAACAGCTGACCAAAAACTGGCTACAAATGAAAGTTTATAAGTAATTAATTGCTATTATATGAAGTCAAAAGGAGAGATCAATCAAGGATTGACCTTCGACATTGATATTTGGGCATCTTCTGTCAGTAATTTCAACTGAGAATAGTCCTGGTCCAATTATTAATCATCATAATATTAATGATCCATCAGTACATTTTGCATTGAATTCTTTCAACCTAAAATCTGACTGTGGTGAAATTTTGGTTGAAACCCTCTGTTATTTTTGAAAACGACACTGATGATTAATTAGCATGTCTAGGAAAGTTGTAATATATTCCTGAAAACATGCTAATTAAAAAAAAAAAAAGTAATTATATTCAAATTCAATGTAATTGACTATTTTATGACAAGATTTTTTTTTTTTTAAACAAATTATTTTCACTGAATTTTCTAAAGCTATGAGCAAACAACATCCCAGTGAAATTATTTGGTGAAATGAAATTTGGTGAATATTTACTAAGGATTTAATAATAAAGCTCAGGTCAACCAGAGTCTATTTTTTATACTATTAATTATTCTATGTGATGCAGCTTTGCTGATGAAATAAATAAATTAGGTCTCCCTTGCTGATCCCAGTGCTTTCTCAGAGGTTACAGGTGGGTAACCTCTGTGCGTATTTTCGGGGAGATATTTTATATTTGGAGAACAAAATTGTCTTCTCTTGACTTCCTAGATAGTATTATGCTGAAATTAACTGTGTATGTGGAATTTATTTCTTGCTGATCAGTTTTAATAACATATAATCATTTTAAATGGTTTTGTTTTATTTTAATAATTATTACCAAAGTATATTTTCTTAGCCCTTGCACATTAGACTTCTGTATCACATATCCAGTACACATCCCCACTTTTTGGGACCGATTGACAAAAGTGAATGGTGAAGATTCAGGTAGAAATACTGGTAATATTCCCATGCACAACTTTGAAGTTGTGTATTCTACTGTGCTTGAATTTTATGACTGCTTACCTTGTTATTCACTGCAGTGGAACTTGTGCATTAGCAATCTTGGAAAGGAAAATAAAAATGAAAAAAATAAAAATTGCACGTCTCCTTTACAGTTTATATTCCTCTGTGTACCATCTACTGAGTATACTATTCCTGCTTCCACTAATGCTACATTTACATGTTCCTTTAGTTTGTATATCACAGTAAAGATACACAGGAATATCATATCCTGTAATATTTGTTATAAGAATAATTATGTTTCAGAATCAGTACATTATAACTGTTGTTTTCACAAGAGATACATTAGGCATAGTAAATGGTGTGTTTTTAAATCTCAAAATGCTTCTATATCTATAGGTGTTTTTTAGATATAAGTTCATTATGAAACTCTGGCTTTTTTCTTCACCTTGAGCTGCTAAAAATACAATCTTCATAAATTTTGTAATTTGGCACTAGCTGATCTCAAAATATTGACTAAAGTTAACAAATATTATTCTTATTTTACAGAATCCTAAAGTAAACAAAAATTAACATCCTCAGTGCCACAGGATGACTGAGGAGAGTAAAAAAAAGTAAATCCTTCCCATCTCAGTGGTAGCATTCCTACTGATTTCCACAGGCTTTTCAATCTGTGTTGTTAAATCCATTGACAAACCTGATGCACATACACTGTCATTTCATGATTTTATTTTTTTTAAGTGGCAATTTAAAGAAAAGTATTCTTGTGAAAAAAAAAAAAATCTGCCTTTTTGCTTTACTGTGCTGACATCTGAAAGCAATTTTCTAGGCTTCTTTAAAATATTTTGAATTGCTGCGTGGGGAGTAGTTTCTCTCCTGTTATTGCTTTAAATGAACTCCACTGTACTAAGTCAGGAAATGATCATTTCAACTTTCCCAAGCAGCCAAAAAGCCTATGCCTCTACACAACAAAATAATACTTTCCTTGCTGCTGTCTCAAAGCACTTTGTAAACATTAAATTCCAAACAGCTCTGTTTGAGAGAGATAAGTACTGAACCATAATCAACTCCATTACCTATAGTGCTTTACCGTTCAGCTTTAAGCAGAATTTCTACAGACCAGCAGCTGCAAATTAAAGGTAATCTAATTTTTTATTCTGTGGATTTCTGTATAAAGCATATATTGACTTACTGACATTTAACTTATTTTTATCCACTATAGCGATGCTACTTTAAATTATCACTTGTCTTACATGGTAGCTGTTCCCCAAGCCAATGGAGAGTACATTTTCTGTTAACTGAGTAGCAGATCCGAGAGTTCCCGAACTGCCTAAAGTCATCCCCAGCCTTTCCCATTTCCATCAATATTTCTCAGCATCAGTCACTGCCAGTCCTTTATTTCTGTTCAAATGGAAAATTAAAGTTGTAGGTGATTTTCCTTCCTGCACCAATCCAATTGAAGTTTTCTCTTTTTCTCTTTCTTTTTTTCTTTTTTTTTTCCTTTTTTTTAATGATGGTGAAATATGTTGGTGCACGGAAAATTGCAAGTATGGGCAGATGAAAATTATATGTCAATATTGCAAATTTGAGAAAATGTGGAAAAAAATAAAATTCAGCATTTCATTTTGATATTTTCAAAGCAAACTTTTAGATTATTCTTAATTTCAGAAATACAGTTAACTTTTAAAAAGTAAAATAAAGGTTGAAAATAAATGTTGAGGATAAACAGCAGCCTAAAAAATATTTTTAAAAATTCATTCTGCTAAGAGTATCATAAACATGATCTTTTTCAAGTGAAATTTCCCAGAAGTCCAGTAATATAGTAAAGCGTGTCACTGAGGGAACAGTAAGCTCCATACACTTGCATAACCATTCTTGGTTTTGTTCTTTTGCAGTGGACTCACTGCAGAGTAGGGTTTCAGATCTTTTTCACTAGAATTCATTTGTCCAGTCTACTCAGCAATAGGATCAGAGAATCACGACTGTTTTCTATTATCATAGGATTCCTATTTTGATCTTTTCTGAATATCGAGGTGTGTATGAAGTTTTCCCAGCTCTGTGCCATATTCATTGAATCCTTTTTCCTTCTTCTTAACTTAATTTTAGAAGGAAGAGACGTGAGTGACTTAATGCTGTCTCTCTCATATAGGGGTAACTGTCTGCATAAAATTGCTTTTACACTTACTTGTGGCACTGGTCACGAAAAGCAGGCAGAAATTCCCACCATTCTGCTGTGGGTTCCAATCAGGTAACGAGAAGCCGACTCTTTTCTTCTTTCCTCACATTCTTCCGCCTAGACTTCCAATTTGATGTCATTTCCCTTAAGCATTTACATCTAGAGGCATTTAGGGACACCTAAGGGAGGTGCCAGTGTGCCAGTGGCTTACAGTTGAGTGCTGTCAGCACTTCCCCACACAGCTTCTTGCATACTAACTTGTCTTGCAGCCTAAATGCATGCCATTATATCTGGAGCCAAAAGAGGTGCAAAATTTCCTTATTAGAGAAAGCCAAAGGAAATAAATGTACTTGACAATTTTTTTTTTAAGACTTTCTGGGGACAATATCACATCTAAGAATGGTTCTATACCCAGAAATCTCCTATCCTGCCCTCCATATGAAAACCTGAGCTTACAGAGGACTCTTGAATGCGTGCATGGAAAAAGACTATGTTGCTGTAGGTCATGTGGTTGATGAGGGACAGGGATTGAATCTAACTCTATTTGAGAACTTACTTCTTGTGAACTCACTAAATATCCTTACAAGTATGGAGCCAACAACCAGTGAAATCATCATGCAGATTACCAATACGATTAATAGACTTCGGTGTAGGTTATACACTATACAGCTTGCCTTGTAAGTGTTGTGTTTAGAGAGGAGGCTTCTGTGGTCTGCTTTTTCTAAACGAAGGTTTTTTAATCTGTTATTCTTTGTTGAAACAGCATGCAATTTCACCCCCTAAGAAGACTTATGTGCTTTCATTTTGAGTCCACACATTATTAAGCACAGATTCATTTTAGTTTCATAAAACATTAAATAGTTTTCCAGATAAAACTGGTTTTGTTTCCCACATGTATACAGTTGTTTGGTTATCATAACAATGAAAGCAAAAATAAAATATGTGAAGTGTAATGAAATCACTCAGTTTATTTGTAGTGCTAATGCCATTATTCAGTTCAAAGGATTTCATTAAATCATTGAAAATTCAGGAACAAATTACGAATGATCTAGGAAGATGCTACTGTTAAGTAGCAGATGTGACTGAAAGATTGACGCACATGATGTCAATTAAAACACAATGCTATAGCTCACTAGGGAAAGCTGAGATAATGATACAGCCCAAACCTTGATTTACTCAATTCTGTTTTCAGCAAAACCGCTTACTAAGCCAATGGGAGTTTTATCTGTGCTAGGAATATAAGATCTGTACCAGAGTGACTTGCATGGTCCCAAGCAGACAACAAACTTGTTGGAAATAAGATTTCTGATGAATATTTTATGCCCTGTGACAAGCTGGCGTCTTTCATTTATCAGAACATTTTCCCTCTGAAGTCAATGAGGTTTTTGTCATTTGGTTTAATTGTACTAGGTTAAAGCTCAGTTTCTGCAGCACATATACTGAGCAGGCAGGTCACAAATTGCCAAAATGTGTGAATTTGTATGTAGAGTCATTGACTTCATTAACATTGTTCATCTGACAGAAATTAAGGGGAACAATTCCTTCTTGGAACAAACCTTGCCCATGTGTGTACTTCTCAGCTCCCATCAAGCACAGCTTACTTTCCAACATGCTCTGATGCACTCAAAAAAGTCAGGCTATTATTTTGTCCTAAACACTCACAATTAAATTGAAAAAGGAATCTTCTCATAAACTCGGATTAAAATGTGCCTGCTTCCAGGTGCTAAGTGTATTCAGTGATGCAGCAGGCCCTTTCTTAATGTCAGACATGGGCAGTAGTGGCATATAGTGAGCTGGTAAGCTTGCCCAGGAATGCCCTGTAACAGGATGCTTTAATTCTTCTTCCCAATGAATGTTTGCACTATTTCTGCAAAGAGCAGAAAAAAAGGACCAAAGAGGGAAGCTGAAAGTGAATATGATAACCAAAGGACTAGCTATTTTATTCAAGTTACTTAAACCTGAATAAATGTTCACTTGTTTGTTAATGATCTGATATAAAGCTGATATACAGAAATCCATAACAGTTTTTCCATGACTTCTGCAGCTTTGAATGAAGCCTTTCTCCCTCTTAAAATACATTTTCCTGTCTTCTTATAGGTGTATAATTCAGCCGTGAGATCACATACATTACAAGTACCATGTACCAATTCAGAAATGTAATTGCCCTACTGAGAAAATAGTGAGGAGATTAATTAATATATTCATATTTCATCTTTTATATAATGACTTTGTTATAACTGAAATTGTTCTTCTCTTATCATTTTCTCCTGGTTTTAACTGGGCGTTACACTTGAAAAGGTCAATTGTGGTAAGTTTTAAAAAAAGACATAAGTTTGAAGATGAACAACTGACATTTAACCTACGTGATGATGCTCTGCTTTTTAACTGTGAGTTTGATTAATTTAAAACCAATTTGGATCTATTCTTTGTTTCATTGCTCGTGCAGTAAAACTCCAGAAATTTGACTCAAGAGAGAATATTTCAAGATGGAATAGATGCTTAGTAGATATATATGTCTCACTCTCATAAATTCTCTGAAGTACTGGAGCAAATGTAATTAAATTAAGGGAGTCCTTTCTTAATTTTTTTTTCTTTTGCTATTCTGTGATACTTATAGATAGAAATCAGAAAGAAGGTCTGTTTCCTGAAGAACTTCTCCCTTGTATTTACTGCCTCTCTTTTGGAAGGTGTGTGTTTCTATGACAACCCACCGTTATGTTGGTACTAAACAAGCTCTTACTAGTAAATCTGTAACTTGTTCTAATAGGATCTCAGCTGGAATGACAGTGCTATTGCTTGGTTTTATCCATGGATGATGTATTTAAGACTTTACTCTGACATCACTGACTAGGAATAGTATCCTAGATGAAGTCAACAGAACTTTTTTTAATAAGGTAGTGTTTGTACTGAGCAGACACCATGGGAACCATCACTTAAATATTTGTTTCTTTCTTACCTACTTTGATGTAGAGTACAGAAATCTGTACTTTGTGAGCATTTGGAAAATAAATGGGAGATAAATGAGATGGCTTTTTGATAGCTTCTGTCTTTAGTGTCCAGATGGTTTTATCCAATGTACAAGCATGGTTATGGTCATATTGTCCTACAGTTACTTCTTATTTTTGAATCTGTGCTTATACTTAGCTGCCCCCTCACTGGCTACTAGTCCTACATCTGCAAATAAAAGTCCATCAGCTTCTCCTCAGTGTCTTCTTTCACTGTCCTGAAACTCCCATTGTAATACTTCTCATCCAGACAATATAAATTCCACAGAAACACTTTGCAAGGCATCAATATTTCTACATTAGGTCAAATTGCAATTAGCACAATTTCTCTTTGTGCTGGAAAAACCAGCACAATTTCTCTTTGGATCTTTTCTTTTTCAGCTTCTGAGCATTCAGGCATGACTACAGTTCAGGAAACCTCTGCTCTCATTGGGTTGCATCAGCCTGTCCTCTTTCCTGTTGTAGCATAAGACATAGCCTACATATCACTTAACAGCAAACTGTTAGCTTTGAACAAGTCCTGTATCAGGTGATGATACAGCTGAACTTGAGATGTGTGTGCCTTCTGTATAATAAATTTGTCACCTGCAAATTATAAACAAGGGTTGGACATCCAGCCATGCTCTCACAGGAAAAAAAAAAAAAGAAGAAGAAAAAAAAAAAGTATAATTTTTACCTAAAAAACAATTGGTTATTTTATCACCAACTGACATGATATTCAGTTTTTGTTCAGACAGCTATTCAGGTTCTTCCTGTCCCCACAGCTCCCTTAGTAGTTCACCTCAATAGGAGAATGACCAAGGTAAACACGGATAGTGACACAGCTCACTTCATTTCACTTCTGTGATATTGTATGGATTGTTTTTATTTATTCATTTATTTATTCATATTCATGTCTAAATATATCCCAGAAGTGAGCTGCATAAGTCTTGTTTTAAAATTTCTCACAATGGCAAAACAGTACATAACAGGGCTGCGGCTGTCCCAGCTGTCTTTTACAAAATGACCTGAACTCTCACCAGTGGTAGATTTACTGTGTGCATGGAAGTTCAAGATCTCCATCATAAGAAAATTATGTAGCAAGACTGACTTGGATGCTAGTGCTCCAGCTTCTGTGTGCAGCATTTCTGTCCAGATATTTTTGAAGAAATAAAAGTTTACCATCTTTTCTCAGCTCATTTTTTTTTTCAGTGTCTCATTTTCCTCTCTATTTATCTGTGTACTAATGCACTCTAGGATACCGTTCCCTACTCATATCTGTCTCATAGGACTACTGCTTAAGTCTATAGTGTCACAGAGCAGCTGGTAGTATTTAGTGACCTCCTGCTCTATCAGATGGAAATTGATTTTCCTCATCCAGGCAAGTGAAAAATCCATAATGCGCTCCATCAACTTTGTTTGTGCAGCAGCACTAGAAACTGCAGTTATAAGGGGAAGACACAACTCATCAGACATCATAAATGACAGTGTCTTTTTCAAATATTAGAGAAAACAGATTGTGGTAAAGAAGTTCTCTAGAGGTTTGCAAAATAAAAATATAAATAAAAATAAAAAATAAAAACCAACCTAGCAAGGTCTCGCTGGTAGAGTTTTCTTTTGTAGCTGAATTCCCCTGATAATGTTTCACCACTGTGAAGTCGTATACAATTAGCTACATCATGTGTCCACAAACGTGTTCAAAAGTCTGCAAACATTTGAAGTCTATAGCCCCCAAGCATAACTGGGGAAATGCTACCCAAATATCAGTGCATAGGTGTGTTTCTCCAGATAGAAGGAACAACTTGAGATTTTCATTTGGTTGCAGCAATTCATCTGTTCTGCTACAGAGTTAAATTATAGAAAAATAGGTATTTATGAGAAGTATTTGTGCAAATAGCCTTTCAATACAATAAGATGAGGAAGTGCCGCATCTTTCTGGACTTCAAATCACTATAATTCTGGACATCAGTACTTCTTGATCACTCTCTAATCCTAAGGGTAAGCTCAGGATGCATGTTTTCATCTCTGGGTCTAAAACTTTGAACTTAATTCCTGTTATATATAAGAATGATCAGAGATATCATCCAATCTCCAGCAAGGATTATTTCCTTGACCATAGTTTTTCCCACAACAGCTCATGACCAATTAGTAGTCGAGGAATACGTGCACTAAAACCTAATATAACACACTTTGATGTTATGGGAGGGAACTGAGGGAAAATTTGGTAAACATAGCTCACCTTGATGGGTGCTTAGCCGTATGAAGTGCTCAGACATCATAATCTTCAGTATAGAATAAGAACCTGCACAGAATACAATCTGGTTAAAGGCAGTGGAGTATATAGTCACATTAATACCAAGGGGAGACATTTTGCAACAAAATAAGAACACCTTTTCTGGAAACAATTTTGTTGGGTTTTTTTCTCTGGAAAGCTGGATGGAAATTTTCAGGCAAATATACTCACTGTAAAAGAAATTAAAACAGACATTCACATAACTGCTGAGGGCAACCCCCAGATAACCCCAGTCATAAAACAGTTCGGAGTATTGTTTAAGCATAAGCAATATCTTAATTTATCATAATTGCCAGTGAAAACACCGCACACAAGCAGGCAGAAAAGAATATAGGGATTTGATAAACTGAAGTCTTAGATCATCCACTCACTTGTGTGATCTACTATATGGTATAGCCTCAAGGCTGTTAGCGGTAGTCTATTTGCATATAAGATGAGAATATGAATATCTTGCTTCTTTATCGCACAGAAGAGTTTATAAAACATCATTGGTCACTGTATCACTGGTTTTATTGTATGATCATTTTATCTATTAATGACAATATTAATGACAATGTTTTCTTGAAATAGATTGTGACATTGTGGGAGTCAGGCTTTGTCTTGAAGCAGAGCACAATACAAAAGGCCTGTAACCATTGCCTCATTTTAAGTGTTATATCTCTAATATTCAAGTTGTCTGAGGAGGCAAAGACCATGGGAGAGTTCTGTAATGCTGGCAAGAGAGATCCAGCTCTGTAGTTTTGGAGTTGTACAGAGGTACAAACACAAGCGTGAGTGGGATGTTAAAGACCAGACAAAAACTCTGGGGGCAATTGTGACAGACATGAAGTACAAAGATTCTCATGCTTTTCAGCACACACTGTTGCACCTTCAAAATTACTTTAAAAATGTGTGTTCTTATCAACGTTATACCTACAGCAATGAGTGTACATATGAGATAAAGAATGCATAGACTAGGACTATGCATAGTTCTGTATGTTACTGGGAAGGTATGTCTGCCATTCAAAGAAAAGTTGTGTCCTTTACTATCTGAATTAGCTGAAAGATTAAAAGAATAAAATAAATAAATGAAAAATTATTATGATTTTGAAATGAGCTAACATTTCGTGTTCATGCCTAAAGAAATAATTTGTATTAGACACCAGTATTCCACTACTTTTGTGGTCTATCTATGAGAGACAGCAAGAAAATCTATACTGGATGATGCTACAGTGATTTACCTTGCGCAGTGTTCTGCCTTCATGGTCGCAAAAAGGGAAAAACATATGAATCCATGAAGCTTTTTAAGACTGTTCTCCCTGTTCTTACCAACAACTCCAGTCATTGTGTTAGGTATATCAGACACTACATGCACATGTGTTCTCTATGGTATCTGTTTTTAGATCTGCTCATACATTTGTTGACTTTTCCCTTTCACAACCACTCATACTTCTGCCACTGTGGCAACTATTCCTAAAGTTCACCAACTTCTCTATGAAAACACATATTATTTATCTTCTTTAAGGTGCAGTTTGTAGTAAATAACACCCGCATCTGACCAGTCCACCATTTTAATCATCTTGTAAAACTTAGTTAAGTCACAAATTACACACCTACTCCTCATCAAGTTGAATAACACAAACTGCTCAACCTCTTCACATGTGTTGGCTGCTTCATCCCCTTTTGCCTGTAGCCCTTTTCTTCTTCTAGCTCTGCCTTCTTGGGATGTGAAGTCCAGAAGTACCTGAAATATTTGAGATATGAATATCGAAACAGAAGTGGCAAAACATGACGCTCTGTCTCATTCTTAAAGTTCTTACTAACAATGCTCAGTATATTGTTGTCTTGGTGGCTGCTGCTGTGGTTGCATGGATGAGATAACTTCAGAGAAAAATGCATAGTGACTCCTCAGTCTCTTTCCTGAGCTGTAAGTCTCCATTCTAATTTCAGCAGTAAGCACGCATGTTTTAGATTATTTAATCTAACATGGACACTTTTACAGCTGAGACCAGAACTGATATGTCCTTTTCTCCTGCCACCTCCCTCAGACAGACCTATGTAAAGAACTTGTCCTCTCTGTTAATTTTCTCTGCCATGTAATTCATCAATTCCTAGAACTCATGCAGAGGAGGAAAAGATTAATCCTTACTGTTATTGTTGTATATTGCTGCATTTGAGAGCTAAAATTGACCTTTCTTTTTATTGGCCCTTTGCCCTCTCTATTTACTTCTCTTGCTTACAAATACAAATCTGGAGTAAGCAGAAAATAAAATATTGTCTCTTCTATGGTAACAGCTGCGGGATAAGTGCTCTCTTCTTACCTCCCACCATCAGGGCAGAAGTCACGTCTGTTGTGGTTTGTGTTTTACTTTTGCTTGACAGGCAATGAACAATGTACTTCCCTGAAGTGCACTCTTTCTTCAGTTTGCTCTTGGAGAACGATGCTTTCCTAATGGAAGGTGAGGCTTTAAAGGTTCTCCATACCCACTTAAAGCTACCTGTACTTATTTATTTATTTTTAATCAGATCGAACGCACTACTTCTGTATTGCAGAAAGGTGATTTGAGGTTTCTTTAGAGTTAGCTCCAGGGCCAGCAACAGTGAAAGTTGTGTATTACAGATCTCTCAAAGGGCTTATTCTAGAAATCCAGTTTTGAAATGTCACAGTGTTTTTCTATTTTCAGCAGTACAGTGAGAGTCCACAACAGTGCCTTTTTAAGGGAGCAAGCAAAGTTTTAAAAAGACAGAGAAAAAATCCTGCAATTCAGGTCTCCTCTTAAGGACCTCATGCAGTCCATGCAACTCATAATACCTGAGAAATGGAATTTCCAGAAAACAAATCTTACTGTGAAGAAATTAAAGTTGCAATTAGCGTTTGACTGTACTTTGTAGTTCTATGTTTGAAAACAAAAAATTGTTAAACACTTGTTCTGTAATATGATTACTTGGAATAGCACCTCACGAAAACCAGTCTACTAATAGAAGCATAAACCTCACATTAAACAGACCTGACTCTACTAATTTATAACATGTCCTTCTAACTTATCCCCTGCAATTTTCTCACTCCTTTCATTTCTTCATAGTTTTGAATTTATTATACCCTAATGTGACTTTCAGGCAGATCATGGGCTCTACATTAAAAAAAAACCAAACAGTTTTATAACCATGTGATGGTTAATAGTGAGAACAGTACTCCTATTTTTGCATAAGCAGAAACCAACCTGCAACATCAGCTTACACATGATGCTAAGTTCTGCCATTGCCACACAAAAAAAAACATTAGCAACTGTTTTTCTAGAAATCAGCAGGACTTTTACAATAATTGTCCATATGTAAATACTTTTTAAAATGACTATCAAGTTGACCAGGTTATTTAGGCAACATACCAGTGATACTATGTCAACTTTTCTTTAAGCCTTCTGCCTTTTCCAATTTTTAAACTGCACTCGACCAGTCCCCGAATACCTGGACTTCTGTAGAGCTGCACAGCTAGGTGATACACTTGCAAAGATTTCTGTAGTGGAAATAGTATCATTTTGTGATGTGACCTGCAATGAAATGAACAAAAACAGCTTGGCTTATCATCTAGGATATACCATCATACCCCATGTTCAGAATATGTGACCAGAGTTCCAAATCACTGAGAGGCTGACCACGCATCTCAAAGTACTCTTTTCTCTCTGCAGAAGACAACTATGTCATCCAGTCTCCACACACAGGGTGTTTAAAAGCTGTGAGAAGAAAGTTTATTTGAATCACGAGAAGTTTATATGGTATTGATTGCCATCTATATTTCAAAAACTAACAAACAAACGAACAAAAAAACACAGCTTTCTGGAGATCAGGGTACTCCCATGCATTCAGATACATATATATACTGTGTTCAAAAAATATATATATCAAACATAGATATCTCCAAATGTAATGGTGCATTTTAGGAGAGAGATGGACAGACAGACAGACAGACAAACAGAATGAATGAATGAATAAATAAATGGAATACTGGGATGCCTGTGACCACTTCTTCTGTAAGGCAGAAATTCTCTAAGGTAGAACAGATTAACAAGGCGCATGACCTAGAACAACAGATCAAATTCCTCTACCTTGTAAAATCAGTCTAAGCCTATAACAGGGAATTCACATTAAGAAAATTTTTTTAACTAGATTTGAATGTACTTTAATACTGAAATTCACTGCTTGTATCCATTTCTATATATTATGTGATCAGAAAAAAATATATATATACTTTTCTCTTTTTTCCTACTTTACAAAGATGTCACAGAAGGTTATCTTCTATTAAGTAAAAATGTTGTTGAAGGATAAGTTCAGGCCAGTAGGAAGCCTTGTCCACTGACCCAGAAGTCACTTCCAACCTGTTTTGTCCAGACAGAAACATGATATTTTCTTACTATTCAATGTCTAATTTCTATTCAAGCACCCAAGCTTTGATTTTAACACATTAGCTTAATGAAAGGGATAAAGTCTTCAAAAACTTATTCTGAAAAAAGGTAATGCCCACTGTTTCTTTTTTATTAAAGTTCCAGATGCGCTAACATTACCATTTAGTGTAAATATGACATTTAATGAAGTCAAAACATTTTTTTTCTCAATATGAGTACTGTAAAGTACATTTATTGATAAAATATTTCTACTGTGTTACTTGAATTATAAGCAAGGTGAACAGAAGATTAACAAGAACCAAAAACCTATAATTAATGAATACTATTGTGACTCCCTTTCAGACCAACTCCCTATTTATGAGATGCAGGTGGCCAGATCAGGAGAAAACACAACACTTTTTAATGAAAATAAGTAATTATGTATGTAAGACATGTTTTGTATGAAGTCCTGAAAATGCTAATACTGGAAAACATTTGGTCTTTCCTGTTCCATTCAACTCATAATTCAGGTTACTGTTTGAGTCTAGGGATTTACTTTCACTGATTTTTAGGTAAGAGATGGACGAGTTTGGAATATATTATTTTGACCCATATTTTTTACTAAGAAAATATGACAGGGAATCCCATTTTCCCACTGAAAAATGGAAATGAAGATTTGGCTTAATTTGTAAAAATGACTCCTATTTATTCATTGTATAATTATGAATATTCTTATTCCTGTGGGATGAGAAACCAAGAAAAAGTTTACAATCAAGAAGTGAAATATTGTGTTTCATTCAAAAGCCACCCACATTTTGCACTTTTAGAGAGATAACATTACAAAATGAATGTGGCACACTTATTTTTCAGTCCCGTTTCTTAACATTTTGGGGGGAAGAGAGTAGGAGAATCATTTTGCTAATGGAAGAAGATGAGGACAGTTAAAAAAATGTGAGAAAGTAGGACTTTTTTTCCCATTACTTCTTAATGAAAGCAGCTTGGCAGTGGGCTTTTATAGCTGTATTAACTAGAAGATCTCTATTAAGATATTTTCTCAAGGGAATCTCATCATTTTTAAATTTGTATTGTGTTGCTCACAGTGTGTTGACTGCAATATCTTTAAACTAACTGAAGACCATTAGAGACACTTAGTTCTCTTCAGCAATTTTGTTAAAAACCCATAGTCCTAAATTAGACTGTGAAGCTTGAAGTTCACCTCCAGCACCACAGAGCATCTGGACAGCAAGAGAGTGCAAAGGTAAAGATATGATCCCTGCCCTTGCCTGTACTTGTACTCTCTGTTCAGGTTTATTTGACTACTCCAATTTTTTAGCACAAGTCCTGAACTACCTGGTCAGCAAACAATTTTTTTGTAATTTAATTTAGATTCACTGATATTTCAAGAAGGAACCTAAAAATTATTGTAAAAGACTACTGCTAAAATTGAGATTTTTGCACTCAGTTGGAGGAAGTGCTTTTTGGATGCAAGAGCAAAATTGGTAAGGGTTCAGTATTTTCTGAAGGAGATAGGGAAGCTATGCACGTTTTGCAATGTTAGCATACAGTATGTGCCAATCACTAGCCCTACATGACTTTGACGTATGAGGAAAAAAAAAAAAAGTTTTAAATGTTAAAGGCTATTGAAATATATTTATTCAATAAGATGTAAAGTCTATATAGAAATGTTTCTGATCTGCAAAGCAGAGCACACATTTTTCACCTGCAACAGATTTCTCCATACTACTTCCACTGCAGTTAAAAGGGCATGCACATGTCTAACTCCTAGAAAGATTACAAAAAAAATAACAGTAAGGACAATTTACAAACTAGGTCTTAATAACACTAATAAAACTGTAGCCATTATAATCTATACTTATATTTTTGCATCAATTATTTTTTATTATTTTTTTGCTACAAGAATTGGCATCTCACTATTTCTGTGAGAAATGATTATCCTTCGATCACAGTAAAAAGCTCCAGCATGACACATTCCCCATCTTCAACAGCATAAGCTTGTTAATGCTTGTCACTACTGTATGTAAGACTTACGTGACTTTTTTTTACTGCTTGGATTCAAAGTGAATAGCTTAATGTTATAATTTCACTTGCTTCAAAAGGGTTTCCCTCGTGACTCCTCCTCCTGCAGGCACCAACAGAATGTTATTTTCACGGGTGAGTTATGGTCAGTTTGAAAGTAAAGACTCAGATTCTTTGCAGCTGAGGACAAGAAGAACTTTTTTTATTAGCTCTAAGCAGGCAGTATGCTAACAGCAAATACCTGTTTGTGAGGTACAGTCTGTTCTCCATAGCCCACTCTGAAACCTTTTATGCAGCAGGGCTCTTACATCTAAAAAAATTGGGGAGAACTTAGGATATAGTGGAGATAACTGGTCAGCTGCTATTTTCTTAGCTATTCTAGGAAAAATGGCGCTTGCTGAAAGTAGGATTCCTTTCTTATCTCAGGCAGGCTGCCTGTAGTAACTGGAAGGTTTAATTTTCCAGTCACCTTTCTTGAATGCTTTAGGTCATGTTATTCAAGCTGCTGTTTAACAGAAGAAACATTCTCTGAGGTACCTTATACCATTTTTTGGAGAAGTACGGGTACAGAGCCTCATCTTGAAGCAGTTCCCTCAGAAGAAGACAGGCCATGTATTAACTTGTCTTCCAGAGACAGCATGGAGTATCTTATTACATGTTAAGCCATTTGGATAAGTATTACTCTTTTGGCTGATGTTGGCAAATTTTTTCTGCTGGTGTTTATTGTGTAGCTGTGTGAGAACCCTTGTTTGTTTTTTGGCTTAAAGCTTGCTTCCTGAGGTATTTCTTGTGATAAGACTCTCAATGATTTATGGAGGAGGTAAGTGATGGGTGCTGCCGCATGCCAATCAACATCACTTTGTGGACATTTGAAAGCACCTTCCTCCAGAGCTTTTTGCCTCTGGAAGAGAGTGCTCAGGACCATTTAGTGGCAGAAGATCTGGCCTGTGACTAAATAGCTCCAGCTTGGTATGGGAAAATTGGGGAATGATACCATCGTGTCCTGTGAAAAACAGGATGCAGGTGGGCATTCCTGATCCGTCTTATCTGCTGGCAAAGCCCAGAAGATGGGAACTAAGAGTTTCTGCTAAGATCCCAGAGCCAGAAGCTGCCATTCCAAGGAGAGCTGACTCAACCACTTTGGACCTATAAATAAGTTTTTAGCACCATTGGAAATTGTTGCCATGGTCACCATCATCATCAACAGAGCAACAACACTGAAGATCAGTGACTGAACTACAAACCACGCTGCATCCATGGTGGTGACTATCTCCCTCTTGCTTCCTACGAAGACTCCTTGCTTCTATTTTCTATCTTTTCTAATGTCCTTCTTCCCTTCTCCAACAACCTGCTTTGGCAGGGGGGTTGGACTCGATGATCTCTAGAGGTCCCTTCCAACCCCTACAGTTCTGTGATTCTGTGATTCTATGTAATAGTGTCCATCCTCCCTTTCCCCATCTTCCTGATTAAGATTTGTAATAAGCTGATTGGACCGACATTTGAACCGTTGCATCTTAATGTCACGCCAGGTATGCATATATCAAAGAACCTCCTCTCCCTCCTATAAATTGGAGCCAGACAAGCTGTAGTTCAGCCACTGCATGTGCGTGTATATGTATGCATACAATTATATATATTTTGTATATATTTATATATGTATAAAATATACATTACAGTGCTTAAGTATTACTCTCTATTGAATAGTCTAGAAAGTCTAGAATGGCTTCTCCCTTGACGTTTGCCAGTAGAGCCTTAGCAGTTCTGCTCTCATGCCTGTTTAGGGTACTTCTCTCCCCAGCAGCCATAGGACCAGAGGTCCTACACAAGAATCACCAAAGGGCTGAGCACTCTCTTGTTCTTGCTGCTGGAGAAATTAGAGTAGAAGGCACAAGTCTGCATCTTAGCAGTCTGTGGCACTGGTTTTGTGAAAGCAGATATTTACAGTGTTGTAGGTTTCTCTGGAAGGTAAGTTTGTCATGAAGCAGATAATAGAGGAAAAAGAGAACTTGTCTCCTTGATCTTGTTTCAGAGACCATCAGAGAAGTTTCCTGCCAACTTCAAATGTGACTGCAAATAGGGACTACAGAAACTTGAGAGAGAAAATGGTCTATTTGTTGAAATAAAAAAAGTAGGGAAAGAAGAAAAGTGTTAAAAGCATAAAATGAATTGGAGAATACTTGTCTTATTTAAGATTTTAATATATTTATTTTCAAATTAAAAAATCCTGTATATATTCTGTTGTACACCTGTAAGATGTCCTTGATTCTGCAAGGGAAACGGTCATTTATCTAAATAAATACAATTTGGCAAACCACCCTTGAATTGGCATTACAGCAGGTCTGATGTGTGTAAGGATTTGAGAATGAAGCTTAAAATAAGCCTTATCTTGAAAGTACTAGTTTATCTAATTACTAATAAGGATCCTTTTTATAAATACTGAATTTCTAAAGCAACAAGTGATTTTTATGTAAGCAACTTCATAAACTTCCTGAAACAACTGAGTGCTGTTGTAAAAACCAGGCTCACTGGGAGCCTGAAAATTGAGATACTCAAAATGATTATTTATTCATTAATTTTAGGACTGTTTTCATCTCACAGTCAGAGCATGCTGAAGCATGCTGAATGTATTAACTTGCTTCTGAATCTGAGCATGGTTGCAGGGTTCATGTCTTGCTTTACCTTTCTTTGATTTGTAGAACCATCAGTGATGGTGGAGTAAGTTTTTTTCTTTTAAAGAGAATTTAGATGCTGTTTTTAGAGAGTTGACTCTCCGTCATATAATTCCTCTTTTCCCAAAATAGGCAATCTTTGTTGGCTTAAGATACTAAAACTTGGTTTGCTTTAAATGGACCCACCCTCAAAACACAGAAGGCTTACAGCTTCCTGGGAAAAAGAAAATGTGATTTTGAACATCGTCATTCCTCAGTTTTGTTAATCCCCCTCTTTTTCTTTAATAACATCATCATTCCTGTTTCAGTGTCCATTCATTGGAAAGTTGCGGCTAAAGAGGGAAGGTGTGACTGCACTGCATTTATGAAAACAGATGATGCTTCAAAAACAAATATCAGTTTTGTGCTGCAGTAAAGTCAGCAAGTGTCCCTGATTCCTCTGCTGTCTCATCATTGTTATCTACTGCCTAGAGTGTATTCTAATTTACTGATACTCCTTCTGTGCATCTCAAAATACGTAGGCCCTACTCCAAGTGATTGTAAGTCTTGCTTCTTGTTGGACACCATCAGAATCTCTGTTTTATATGTTTAAATGGCCTCATTGGCAAGTTGTTGGCTACTCTAAGATGGATATCCTATTTCTTATTGTGAGCTGAAGCTCACAGAAGCTGATTACCAGTCATGCTTCATGAAGAAAGCTGGGATCAGACTAATGAAAAATCTCTTAAAAAATCTTTTCTTGTTGCAAATTCAACAATCAAGTTATCACATATATTGCTGTATTATGTGATAGCTAACAAAATTGGTTATATTAGTGGAAAAAGATAGCAGGAGATTGACTAAGAACAGAAATGGCAGTGAGAATTGACTTTATTACTAATGCAATTATGTACATGAGTTCTGGAAAACTGGTAATCCCAACTCATAAGCCAAACCAACAACTGCTAGGTTTAGTGTGTGTTTCACCACCTCCTAAACCCACAAAGTCTATTAGAATAGCTCTCCTACAATTGAAAATCTGATTCCCAGTAAGCCTAAAATTATCTACAGTACATGTAGAATAATTTCTGTGACATTTTTTTCCTTTTAATAAGCACTTGTGTCATTACTCTAATAACTACACATTTTTAGTAAAACAGATGTAGGTCCTCGATATATTCCATATAATTTACAAAGTATTTTGAATTTCTATTGACTTCTCAATTTTTTAAAAGCACTTGGAGTTCACAGGATAAAGAAATAGGAAAAATATATATATAAAAATACATTTACCTTTGTTCACTCTAAGTTAAGCTAACTAAAAGCACAGTTGCCTGAAAACTTTGATGTGGTTCAATAGACACTGAGCTCCAGTTTTCTCTAAAAGCAATACCATATGGTCTGGAATGACACATGCTGATCTTTGTTCCTCAGGCTGTCCAACCCAGGAGTTTAACATCAGATTTTGGAATATTATTTCTAGCTAGAGGAAAGAGGGCAACAACAGCAAGTATGGATACCAAAAGGATTTGCAGAAAAATATTTCTTAGGATGAAATTTCTTGTCTGAAGTATAAGACACAGAATTAAAAAACAAATTTCTTAAGTCTTAAGGCTTTGGATTCCTCAGGAGAATGAATGATATGAAGCAATATCCAGCAGTCAAAGGAATAACACAGCACTCTTCTGGTGGTAGATTTTTTTTTCCTTGCAATAGGATCTGAAGTAAGGGAGCACTTTCATGCAAGGGATTTCTTACTTTTTGGCAGGTGTTATGAGGAAAAGATTGTCCCTTGTACGACTTCTTAAATCCACCCTTGGTTCACTTCACTCTTATACTTTGATTCTTCTTGTCAAACTTAGGTAAACAAATCTAAGTAATGCAGTAGATCAATATTTCTGTTGAGGAAGACAGAGTTTGACTGAATCTGAATGTACTGACTTGCACGCCTGATTATGCTATTTATCTGTAAATACCTCCTTAATGACAGCGAAGCAGAACGTGCAATTTTATTTCTCCTTAAGAGGCAAGCTTGAAGTCATTTTTCAAATATTCATGTAATAAACATCCTTGAAAATTATTATTACAATTAATAATATAAAACATCTGTAAATGTTGACTTTCCTTGAACACGTAAATGAGATGAAAATGTTGTGGAGTTTTTTGTTTGTTTGTTTGTTTTCATATAAATCAAACTCTAAAAAGATACCAAACTCATCTTTTGGTTCTATTTGGCTTTGCTTCATGCATCTCATTATTTAGTCTATGGCATTTTAGCTCTAAAAAGAAGATGACTGAAAGATGGATATGCTTAGATGGATATGTGGAGGAAAAGTGCTGTGTCCTTTTAATATGCTTTGGATGAAGTGAGAAACAATGGGTTTGGGCCTTATGGGGAATGCATGTAAGTCAGTGGGCTGAGTGAGTTCCAGGTGGCTGGTGAAGCGCTGGGAGTAATTCCCCAGGAGGATGTAGAGCTCCTGCCACTGAAAGTCTGTAACCACAGCTCACAAAAGAGCCTGCATGCTGCTGTTCTAGAAAGGACTGGCTGACCAGATGAGATACCTTGACCCTGATTTTTCTCTACCCTTTTCTTTATGCTTCTCTTTGTGCATGGTAGTCACTATTGCCAGGTACAGCTTTGCCTCTGAGTTACAATAGAAACCGGTATGTTCAGATTTTAGTGAAAATGCTGGGGCAGCATCACAGGTCACTATTGTCCCTTTAAGTGTTTCATTTCATGATTGTAATGAAGCAACTGTAAAAGTTATTACTTATATGTTAAGAACATAATGCTTCTCTTTTCTCGTAGTTACCAGCATTGATCAGCAAATCCATGATGCTTACCTAATGCCTTCCTTTTCTCTTTATTGTGTAGGTAGCATGTTTATATCTGCTTTTCATTCCCATCTGCTAATGACCTCCGAAGAGCAGCATTAACCAGAATTTAACTGTGAATAGAACAGAATGTACTTGTGAATAAAACAGATCCCATCTTACACCACCAGAGAATATGATGGTTAAGCATAGGTGCTATCTCCAGGCCACTAATGTGTGCCTCGTATTCTTGAACAGCTGTTTGTAATTCATGCTGAGAGGAGATTAGGAGGATATTAGTTTTTAGTTTCATGCTCTCCTTGAATTTCAGTGGTATAGAACGTCTTACTCTCTGAAAATATGTTAAAATCCTCACCTGAACTCTTCTAAAAGTAATGATAATAGGCCTACAGACCTGGTCATTCTGGCAAGTGTTAAAAGCTAATGGCATTAGCAGTGCCTTTTATCCAAAGATACAAAAAATAATAATAATAATAATAAAAAAAAAAATTAACTTCAAAACTTGAAAAATACTTTCCTTGCCTTTTGCAAACAAATCTATTGTCTTGGAAGACTTGAATACACATATCACAATAAGCCCTGTGCAGGTGCTCAGCTGTTATCCTGAGGGGTGCAGTAATAAGTTACAGGTGCGATAAAATGCTGATACAAAGTTGTTCTTTAAAGCAAGGGATTTTCTCACTAAGAATGTAGTTGGTCTTGCACTAGATGTATTTTCTTTTCTTTCTTTCTTTTTTCTTTTTTTAAAAAAGAAGGAATTTTTATTGCTTTCTTTTTCATCTTGGAATTAGAGGTTAATGTTTCATTAAAGAGATAATGACAACTACTTGGGAGTCATCAAACAAAGAAAATTCTAGAAGCTATGTTAAAAAAGAATTCCTCTCTGCTTGTCTCTTGTATGTCTGAGTCACCTTTTTACCACCTCCTTTGGAGAAATGACAGATTCAATTTGTGCTTGATCTAAACAACTGAGGTGTGTGTAACACAGAAAAGTGTGGGGAGGATTTATTTCAAATAAAACTCCTCTGTAGAACAGAAAATATTTGAACATAAATTTCAAAGGGAAGTTGGCAGATAATGGGTTTGGGTTTTGCAGGCACAGCCTACTAGTAATTCTTATTGTACCTGACATGGTATGATGTAGGCACACAGAGCTGAAATAGATACACTTACAATTCTGATACTGATTTTGATGATGTAGGCTAAGATTCTCATTTACACCCTTCTCTTCTTGAAGTTGCATTCATATTGTCTTAAATATTGGTAGAGGCTAAGGAATGCAAAAGATAGCTGCCAAATAATATTCAACTTCTTAGATGAAAAGCATAATTTTACAGTGTAACCTAATATGATCATACAGAAACTTGCAAGATTTAGTAACATTTTAAATTTTCTAACCTCTTTACTAATATCTTAAAAAAAAAAAACAAACAACAACAACAAAAAAAACCCACTAAAGCTTGGTTTAAAACTCTAATTTTCAAACTTTTAACACATATTACTTCAAACTTCAGCTACGATTTTCAAGTTAAAACTGTCTATCATAGGCAAACAACTTACTTGTCTAACACAATAAATGTCTTTCTTATTAAATCAAGAACTGACATTACAGTTCCTAAAGCAAGTATTTGGATTTAGAAGCCTGAAATATACTTTGTGAAATCCTGGTAAACCAAACAGAAGTGTTCAGTATCCCAGGCCTTTGTAAGTATGTGCCAAGATTTCTGTGATGGGCATAACTAAGCTACTTCTTCAACAATCTTAATTTACATTAAAATATTTGTAAAAAGCTTATGACTAAGTTCTTAATGTCAATATTTTCTAGTACTTTTCTTGTTGGACCTATGGTAGCAGATGGTATTACAGTATTCTTTCGGAAACATACTCACTAATACATACATTGATGAAAACAGTAGTACTTCTCCTTTTGTTTTCTGACTGTTTTCTACGTGGCTGCTTTTTCTAAAAGTCTATAAAGTTAAAAGGTTTATTAGGCCTCAGCCATTTGATTTCTTTCCCTCACTATATACTCTAATACAGCTGTGCTTTTAAAATACTTTTATTTGGAAGGGTTGTGATGATGAAAACTTATGCAAATCCACCTCAGGGTTTTTGCCACCTCAGTGGCCTGTCCTAACTACAAAAGCACAATTCCATTATTCAGTTGTTTGAATAGGCAACGGTTTAGTGGATTTCCAACTTCAGAGGAGTGAGTTTGATTTGAATGCAAATTTCTTTTCCTACAGTTACCATTTGTGTCATTTGAATCATTTTCCTCAGTTATCATTTGTGTATGTGTCACTGAGGACAAGATGCTTCCAGCTTAGCTGATATAATGCGCACTCATACATACTTTCAGTCCTCAGCAAAACAGATACTGTATATTTCGCCCACATATACAGAGATGAAAAAATAGTATCTATTTTCAGGATGTCAGGAGGTCATTTTCTTCTCAAATCTGCCTCAGGTTTTTGAGCAAAAATATACTGTTTTCCATCACAATGCCTAGAGTTATGAATCACATGAAACCATGTTGAACATTGGAGTAAAGTTTACTTGACAGCCAGCTGCAAGGGAAATCATCACTTCCATATACTATACTGGCAAATTCAATGACAGTTTCACTATGTTTTTTTGCAGTTGGATTTTTTTTTTCCCCCCTCTTTCTCCCTTGGATAGTTCTGTTTGAAATGAAAATCAGACGCTGTGGGGTCTAATTCATTAAAACTAACTTTTAATTGAAACAATGCACCTGAAGCATGACTACTCTTCGTTCTCTGTGTATTCATGTGGCACAGAATAAAATAGTTCATCAATTCCATCTTGTTACTCCTTGTTAAATCAGTTCCCTTGATAACTGTACCTGTAGAATGCTGCATTTGAAATTCACATTCAGAATTTTGGGCAGAGATCCCAAAAATCATTGTTCTGATATTAATTTTCATGTGTCTAGATGTGAATTCTTTTTGTCTTCCTGTACCAATAATCTTCCATGGCAGACACTGAAATTTCAGAATTTAAATTACTTTTGAGCCTAATTCCTATGATTCTCCTCTCTATTCTGTAACACCCACTTTTTGGTACAATTTACAAATGGATAGTATAGAGAAAATATCAGTCAATGCTGCTTTGTCTAATCAATTAACTGCAAATACAACTTAAATCATGCAATGAACTGTGAAGAATGATGTTCCTGGACACTGAAATGACTGCATCTCAATTTAAACCAGTATTCTTCCATGAGCTTCTGGGATAGTACCACTTACAAGCTGCTGCTTTGTGTCTCTACCAAACAGCACCGAGCAGAGGCTAAGAGCACTCCAGGTCTGACATGCTGATTGACTAGAAGTGGAGACAGAAATAAAGCTACTTGCTATATCTAGTGCACAACTGGGATTAGATCGAGCACATCATCCAACACTGTGTCCCTTAGGGTGCCTGTGTGTCTCCAAGGATGGAGATGTCACAAGCTCTCTCAGTAAACCATTCCAGTGTTTGACTGGAATGTTATAGGAGTGTTTTCTCACCCTTTCCTTTCCTCATATGGGAAGCTCTGCTCTGTCAGTCATGTTTGTGGTCCTCTGCCTTGCCCAATACCATGGATTCTTGAGAAACTTAGAGAGAAAAGGCAGGCAGAAAATTATAAAATGGTTATTGTAAGAGGGAAAGATAAAGCAGGAAAGTCCTATATTTTTAAATAGAATTTATTTCTAAAGGAAGAGATTGTGAGGTAGAGGAGCTTTGTTTTCCTGAGCTTGTGGGGGAGAGGGAGTCAAAGTCATCATTAATATCACTCTGGGTGTTTGACGTGCAACTGGTCCAGTGATGTAGGGAAATGTTTGAAAAATTGATAGAGATGTCAAAATTGTGCTTCAGATTTTTGCAGATAATGTATTTTTTCTAAACTGAACTATCTGTATATGAGTGTATGCTTCATTTTATGAGTATTACCTAGACTTCTAAATGGTAACTACTGAAAGATTGCCTTTCTACAGATTTGCCATTGGTATGATGACTGTATTTTCATATATGTGAGAATATCTATTTCTGTGTTCCCTAGAACATACCATACATATTTACAAATGTACACAATTCTACTTCAAGAGAATTTATAGTGGTTTAAGGATTGCAGATAACTTCATGTGTGTCATTGTCAAAGATGAAGCTAATGAAAGTGGTATTTCAAAAGTCAAAAAGTCTCCTTTCTTTAAAAGGTTGTATTTGTGGGAGTCTACCTCAAAAGAGAGCAAGTGTGTAGTGAATGCAAATAGAGTGCAAGTCTTAAAAAAAGAATTTACATTCTAATTTCTGGAACTAAAATAATCCTCAAATAAATCAAATTCCATGAAATAATCTTGCCATAGAGGTTTTTCTGTCTCAAAATTAGCACTTTCAGCATCATGAAGTATATTCTGTAAAGGACAGAACACTTGTACTGAAGCATATGAAATAAAAAAGGAAGTTCTAATCATGATGAAGATGAAGATGTGCAGGAGGACACAACAAGGCAATATGACAGTGGCACTAACAGGGCAGGCATTGCCATTTGCAGACACCAGCTCCAACTATTGCTGTTGCCTCTGTTATTTTGTTCTTGACAGCAGAAAGACAGATTGTGGTGAGCAAAACTGCTCTTGGGTTTTTGAAGCCTGTGGTTTGAAAGCAAGGGCATCACAGAAGAACTAGAACTGTTTCATATTATGCATACATGAATTCAAATACTGCAAGTAGAGCAATTACAAGATATAATCCAGCCAGCTGAAAAGCTCTATCTTAACTGCCGTTCTAGCTGAGATATTCCAGTCAACAGTTAGCTAGAGGCAACTGTGCCTCAAAACAGGATATTTTCCAAAATCAGTATTGAAAAATAGGCCCCTGGGAACTGCTTTTTTAGATACTTGGTGATTTAAATAAGGCAGCTTGTAAAGGAACATCTATTGCCCCAAGATTTGCCTGTATTTGCAAAAGACAGAGCTGCCCTATTTAGGAAACTGGAGCCTTTGGCATATTATATGGGTTATACATAATTTAACCTTTTAACAGCATATTCTGCATCTACCACAGAAAAAAAATATCTGTACAGTCACTGCAGAGCAATTGCATTACTTCTGAAGGCATCTTCAGACCTGTTTTCCCTTTATCCTCTTTTCTGTAGACACTAATCTTGATTCAAAGTAGTTTCAAAACACTCCAGTTAAAATTCATGGTAAGATTGTTTCCAGTGAATTCTGGTTTTCTATAAAATGGAAAGGTTTCAACCTCATTCTTTATGCATTTATCAGGGAGACCTGAGTAAGGAGCATGGAAGACAGATCTAAACAAAGAGAAGAGAAAAAATATTCTTTTATTTAATTTAAAATTCCGTGAAACATTGACCTTTGTATAATTTTAAACGTAGTTAAAGGCTGTGAGTACAGAACATCCTGTACAGGATCTCCCTCTCTGCAGGTTGTAATCTGGTTTCTGTGTTCTAATACTCGCAGTTTAGACACTTGTCCTTTTCTTCCCTGTAGCTGGTTCCTTCAAACTAAAGGCTATATTAATGTTTTAATTCAAATCAGGAGATTATTTTTGCAACCAGTCTACCAACTCTTCCTTCTCGCTGTGCTTTGCTACATCACATACCATTTTCCTTTCCAATGTGACTAAGTCAGAAGATGCACACTCAGTGCACTAAGGCTAGTTTAAATGTATACCATGTTAGTGTCAGTCTAAAATAAAATCCCTTGATGTCACATACTTTACAGATAACTTACGAAGTAGATGCCATCTTTGTTCTACAGATCTACTCTTCTTGATCTGCAAGGTAGAGACCACATAACTATTGTATATATTGTCAGAGTTAATCTAAAGAAATAAATCCCTTCCCATGGAATGTTTCTACCACTGAGCACCTAACGTTTAGACCAGTATGAAATCTTCACTGGCTCTAAAAGGGTTCTCACTGATAAGGAAATAAATAAATTCTCCATTAAAAAATACCATGGGCACAGATAAGACTATTTTGCGCTTAAAGAAACTTTGAACACAAAATAACACCAACCCATACAGGGTTTAAAGGTAGCTGAAAGTATTCTGAATGGTATTTACCGAAGATGAAAGTAATTGTACTGTGTTTCCTTCTCAGAATTCAAAAATGCTTTCAAGGGGAAGCAATTTAAGGAATGAAAAATCTGAGTGGTCCAGTCCCTTCTTAACATCTTTCTTCTTAACATCTCTCGCTGACCTCAGAACTCTCTAATTTCATGGTATATATAAACTCCACATGCCTTTCCATGTGTTTGTACTGTGTATCAATGGATGGATTCAGGGTTCTCTATTAATCTGTCCAACTCATCAGCAAAACATTTGGAATTCATGAAAGAACATAGTGTTTTACTGCAAATAGAAAGTGGTTTAAGAATGAATTTGCAAAAGTCAGTCTCTTCCTTAGTCATGACATAGTTGGGTATATGGCTTTGTCTGAGTTAACCCAACTTCATTTATCATTTCCTTTTCCAGATAAAACAATAAAATTGATTAGCTAATGCCTTGCAGTACCTTGAAAAAATACATGACATTTATTTGCTATTGTACATTATTAGAAATTTCAACTAATGAAGATGGTGTGATTCAGCGGGTATCACTATGAACCTGAAGAGTTTAACTCTCAGAATTTGTCTGCAACACCTCCAAATCTGCCAACAATATTGGATCTAAATATTATCTCAAATATAAGAAAGTATCTTTACAAAAGCTTAAAAGGAGTGTTCTCCTTAATGCTTGGATCTTCTTCAAAGGCCCTTCAGCACATTCACTGTCACTGCTAGATGATGCCCTGTACAGACTCAGCTTCTCTGGCTGCTCAACCTGCAGCACACCAGGGGTCAGCAGTTGCTCCCCTTCTCCGCTCTGGGCTGGGCATTCACTGAAGCAGTAACAACCAGCATTAGAAAAACCTTAATTGATGAAGGGAAGCTCTCCCACCGCTCCCCAGTACATCATTATAAAACATGGATGAAAGGAAATTGGGATTCCTTGCATTATAGAGTCAAGAAGTTTGGATTCAGAAAAGGTGGCTTTGGGGATAAATGCTATCATCTCAGATGTGTTGTTATTAAAGAAATTAATAAAATGAATTTTATCGCATTAGGTGTAAATCATACTGGATATATAAGAGATGATAATAACTATAGCCCGGGAAGTGAAAAAAGGAAAACAAGTATTTGAAAGAAGGATTTCGGCAGAGCTTTTCACTTGGATTTCATCAGTTTCAGTACTGCTTATGTGATAAAGCTCATCAATGCATATGCATAGAGGAGTACAGAGGAATGGCGACAAGAGGGGGACCCCAAATGACCCTCTGTCCAGTTCCTCCCAGGCCATCTGCTCGGCAAAGGCCACAACCCCAGGGGGGCAAAGAACAGTAGATGGGAATCTGAATGCAGAACTCCTGAGGAATGGTCACCTTCTCCCAGCAGAGCCATCAGCTCCAGTGTACAAGCATGAAACCCATACCATAAGTTGTGGGAAGCCACTCTCCATCTGTCAGATTAAGGGAGTTGCTTCCTAGGGGTTGGACATACTATGGGCTGAAGGGGGAAAGCAGTGCAACATCACACAGGATTTATGGGATGTTTAGGAAAGGAAATAAAGGTGAGACAAGGGAGGGTTCTAGATGACTTGGAGAGAAACAAGAGTGAAGGAAAATGGGGAGGAAAAAGGGATAAAAAGTTCAAGTTCTGTAAATAATTGGCTGATCAGTATGCTTGCCTAGTGAGAATTTGTATGCATATATGTACGAGCAGCCCATAGCAGCTGGGCTCACAAGCTTTCAAGACTGGAGATCACGAATGTAGTCAGACTGCACTTCAAATTATTGTTGTGTGAAAAATTTGCTATAAATTGAATTCTAATGCTTTTCGTTAATTTTATGTCATTACTCATATTGCAAAAAATCTCCAGGGGAGGGAGATACTGAGTGAAGACTGAGGATACTGAAACTCCCTTAAGTAAATCAACATGTAGCAGGTAGTCTTAACACAATATTTGTTAGCTTGTTTGAACTGCCTAATATCAGTTTTATTAAATGGTCTATATGCCATAGTGGTAAACTCACATGTCTGCCATAGAAAATGATAGCCTGTAAGGAAATGGTAGATTTTAAACTATTAAAGTTTACTTTCTTTTGGACTTCCTCTTAGCAGAGAAGATAAAACAGGAGCAAGTGGCACCATGAGTGTATTAAGAAAACAGCCATTTATAGTTGGAAGCTTATTTTAATTTGAACACTATTGATAGAGACACTTTTCAAGCTTCACCAGTTTTATTTTTAATCAGCAAAAAACATCACCAAGGTTCTTACAGAAATTAAGAATAAAGGTTGTAAAGGTTAAACCAGGGTGTTACTGCTGTCAGGAAAGGTGCCCAAGTCACTTTGGAACTCCTTTACAGTAGTCTGTAAGAAAATGATCTTAAAATGACCATTTGAAAACAGACAACTAACTGGAAGCCTGGGGGACAGTGTTGTGCCAGCACTGCAAAGAACAGGTTCCTCCCTCCAAGCTGGCAATGACTTTTAGCTACCATTTCCCTCCTTTTAATTGTGTAAAAAATGCAAGCAGAGAGAAATAAGCACTTTACCTTGTCTGAATCATGTAATGTGTGAATATGCTGAGATAAAAGTCCTAACATTGACTTTACTTCTAAAAAGAGAAGAGAAAATGTGATAGCACATTAAGCTAGTTGGTGGAAAATGTATACAGATGTTGTTTCAAAATTAGGTCTTTGATAGGGAGCAATTAGGTTAAGCTGTAATAAAAATGCAACCATGATAGATTTAAGTCAAATGAATAATGAGGTTGAAATAAAAGTGAATGGGAATCTAAATGCATGCAAAATTATAGAATACCAAATACTGTGTATTGTAGCATTGTACCAATGCATGGACAGTGAGTTTGTAAAGGAGGAAGATATATTTAAAGGTGCTTCTCCCAAACAGTTTTTCAGAGCCTGGTGTAGACTAGGACCGTAAGTTGTGTTCTGCCAAGCCAAAGCAGTAGACAGTCTGGAAAAGTGGAAACAGTTTTGATTCTTCTGTGTTCTGTGCTTTTCTTTTGCTTTGTTGCTAGCAGAACTATTAGCCATGTCTTGGCTAGCTTTGTCTTAGTTACTTCCAATGCAATTCATGTGGCCAATGGAGCTAGAAAGGAAAAGGTAATAATATGACTATAAAAATTAAATATGTAAAATAAGAGAGAAATGAATACTACAGTGAAGCTGTCTGGAGGTGGAGGAACAGAGGAGATTTTGCTATTTGTGTTCAAATTGATTATATAACTTTTTTATTTTATGTGCCATTGCTCTTTTATAGTCGTACCTGTTTTCCATGGATGGTTTCAAATTCCTGCATATATTTGTTCACAAGCTCCTAACAGAACATATATGATAAGAAAGTGTATACATGATTCATCCCCCCATGACCTGGATTTTGACAGAAAAAGGGAGCTATTATTAAATTGGAGGTTAAGGAGCAAATAAAAAGAGAAGGAATAGCTGGTAGGTTTAAAACGTGAAAAGACAGAAAAAGAGGATCAGAACTGAAAGATTCAGGTTTTCCTTATGGATGTTAGTCAGCATACCTTGTAGAACAAAGTACTGTAGGATTCATATTGTCTCAGCATCATGATTTGCAGCAAGATCAGGATTACCTCATCTTCCATGAAGAAAATCTGCCTCATGTCTCAGTAAGTATACGTGATTTGAAATGTGAAAAATGGTAAAATATTCTCCTTTGAAATATTAGAAATGTTTTTCCCAGAAGGGTAAGAAGGTCCCAGCTCCTTGCCTCTTGTCACAATTCTTCCCCATCAGTTTTTGCAGTAGCATTCTTATGGATAAAGTATACTGTGGAAGCAAAAAAAAATGGAGCTAGGAAAGTTATATTTCCAATCTCTCCAGGACTGCTAACTTCTAACATTTAGATAATTAATGCCAGCAATAATGCGCAACTAGAAAATTATGGCCAGGACATTTTTAGGTGTATTAACTTCAATTATGCATGCTTTAAAAGGACAGTTACCCTTTAAAATTAGTCGTGGAGTAACATATTAATTACATACAGAAATCTGGAGATGTTACTGGAAAAACACTGAATTTAAGAGAGTAGCGAATGCATGATTGTAATTAAGCATGGAAGCATCCAGAAAAATTCCTGCCCAAATCTGGGAGAGAGTAGGACAGACAATCTGCTTTGAACAGACACTGTAGTTTATGGCCATCTTGTTTTGCAGTCTCTCTTAGCTGTTCTGAAAGTATAAAAGAATGGTCATTAGACCTACCTAAGGAAACAGGCTGATGGAGCTCCAGCTGAAGACATCTTTTCAGGCAGGATAGAAACTTACATTATTTTTGGCTAATCAGTGACATCTTGATGTATGATTCTGTAGCCTATGTCATTATCCATTTTTGAACATCTATAAGTACTTTATGACCTGTGCCCTTCTTAGAAAATTTTTATCAGCTGAGGACTGCAGGCACACAAATATTCCAGTTTTTGCAATTAATCTTGCACATTATAAGGCATTCTCATAGTTCTGTCATCTCCCATGTCATTTTTTCCTCTAGTGGTTATGCCTAGGAGCATGCCTTCCAGAAATGGCAGAGTATCGGTGTCCTTGTTTTTATCATTCATTCTTGTAACATTTAAATTTCTAAATATGTGTAATGCCATTTTTACATGTTTTTCCGTATACCTTCTTATATCTTGAAGAAGTCTTATTGCATGTGAATTATTTCAGCTTGTGACCAGAATCTGTCTTATCTGTCATTTGTGTTAGAACCAACCCAGTCCGCCCTTTTTTTCTTGTTAATATTGGGAAAATAGTAATCAAAAAGGAAGCATTATATCATGCCTTCTAAAGCTCATATACATTTCCTTGGCTAAATCCATTTGGCTATTGCTTATGACATGCATAGTTATGTAAATCCATATTACTAAATCCATATTTAGTTCCATGGAGGATATTAGTGTACTTTACTGCATTAAGGTATAGTTTTCCAACTTTGCACAGATCCAGCCTAGGAATCTGAGATTTTTAATAGATGTGAATTACTGATGCCCTAATAAAAATCCATACCTTCATTCTTTTAAGTGCTTATTTACACGACTAGTCTAAAGGAGTGAATTTTTCAATAGCTCTATCTTGTCAGGAATACCACATCATATCATGCATTACCCCGGTGTATGCTAGGCAAAGTCACTGCGTTTTTTTACTGCCTATAAATGGAAGCTCCACACTTTCTTTTAATCTTTATCTTCTCCAAATACTTTAATCTGCAAAGATCCCTTCAGATCTGCAGAAGCTCATGCACCTGTCACATCAAATGATTTTTGTCTGTCGGTTTTTTATTGCTCTTTTTAAAATTTTATTTTAATAACATGAATCCCCCCTGATGCATGCACTGCAAAAATGGATGCAGGAAGGGCTACTCTTTTGCTTTCATTCAACAATTTCCATTCCTACCTCCCAGGGTGATCAAGTACTTTGATAGTAGACATTAATTCTTTTTTTGTTTTTTTCTCCTACCAAATGCTTTCTTATTACTGAAGCTGATATTTTTGTACTTTGGAGCACCAAAAGTCTTGTTAATCCTGTTGATGCTTTATTTCTTGGGACTTGAAAAGCCTTTAAATGCCACCTGCAAATATAGTATTATCGTGTTTGTTTGATTTAATTTTGTGTAAGTAAAGGAGTTTTTAATGATGTGGTTTAATAATGGACAAGTGCTAAATGATTTGATTGAATTTGCATAAGCTGCTAAAGCTTTTGGACATTTGTTCAAGTTTAAATTCTGTCATTGCAAAATAGAAAGTTCTTACAAGAAAAGACATTGGTACACGCCTGAAGCCATCCCTCTTTAAGCTAAATCACTTCCAGCAAGAAACAGTCTCTAATGAGTATTTGTGTTGCGGAGACAACTCGGTCACATTCTGTTCTTCCTGCATGCTACAAGGTTACTACATCCGTGGAAATTACGGCCTAAATTCCTAACCCACATTTAGAATGATAAACTTGTGAAGAACCATAAAACTGAAGAAATTTACTAAAATTCACTAAGCAGCTTCTCGAATGCCTAAAGAGTTAGACCTGAATGTCATTTCTGTTTTCAGTTAATAAGACTGTAAAACTGAACGTTTTTCAACGTGCTCTGTGAACTCAAGCTCTGTTCACTTTGCCTGTCTCCTTCATTATGTCCATAGTTTCCCTGAGGGACCTGGTCCTATATCTTTGAGGAACTCTTGAACCTTCTTCCAAATCTCTCCTCCCTTGCCTTTATATTAGTGATACATTATGACAATCCCCATGGCTGTTCTTTGGCTTAGGATCTTTAAGTGTAGATTCAGGGGTATTTGGCTCATATTTTAAGAAAGACATGCTCTAAGATCCTCCCTTCCACTCAAATAAAAATACAAATTATATTGGGAGGGCTTAAAGTAAAGGAAGATAAAAACAAACAAAAATGGTAAGGCATATGGATGAACTTGGAGTTTCTGTCAAACCAGAAACCCTTTTTTGTTACACTAGCCCATAAAGGAGGTAGCATCCCGAGGCAAGCAAGAGATGTTAAGGCTTCCTGCATTTGTTGCTATTTATGTGGCATTCGGAGCCACTGAAAACTCTGCTTACGAAGTTACCTGGGAATTCCCTGCTCAAAAAGCATGATATTTTCAGATAGAAAACAAACTGGAAAAATAATCATGAAATTTTGATCAGGTCTTGTTTTTTTTGGTAGAGAAATCTGGTAAGGGTCCTAAGGAGAGCAGATGGGAAAGATTTAAGCAGGGAATGATGTGAACCATGCTCTCACATTAGTGATAGGAGTTACGTCATCCATTTTGACATATCATTAGGACAGTAGAGCTGTTCATTGATAAATAATAACGTAATATAAATACTGTAGAAAAATACTATAGTTCAAGTATGATCTGTTTTTGAAAAGCTAATTTGGAAGCATCTATCCTGTATGTTATTAACACATTAAACTCAGGTACAAACAGTGAATCACAGAATCACAGAATCTCAGAATCATAGGGGTTGGAAAGGACCTCCAGAGATCATTGAGGCCAACCCCCCTGCCAAAGCAGGTTCCCTACACCATGTCACATAGGTAGGCGTCCAGGCGGGTCTTGAATATCTCCCGAGAAGGACACTCCACAACTTTCCTGGGCAGACTTTATATATTCTTTCTAATATATTCTTTATATATTCTTTATAATACATAAAGAAATAGAAATCCCTAAGTCACCCAAAACTAGAAGATCATTCAATTTTAATCCATAATACGAAGACTTCATGCATTCAGAGAGTTTATGCACATTTTATTTCCAGAGTCTTCTAGTTTGGGAAGTCAGATTCTCCTCACTCATTCATTTGAAAGTGAACAAATCCAGCTACTAAACATAATGACATTTTCATTTATTTGCCTAAGCCCCGCAAGTTTAGACATTCACATTATTTTCTATTAAATATTTTGTTTTAGAGAACTTCTTACTAGACTTGTGACTTGTAGGGGGTGTCTTCAAAATGAGTTCAGATCACAAGCTGCTGTGTTTAACTGCTCTGTGATGGCCTCTGCTGCCCAGGCACATAAATAGGCAAAATAGAAATGCCACTAGTGAGAGACAGTGCAGGGATGTACAGTAGGTATGTACATATGTTCGTTCTCTATCTGCTGCAAGTAGACTCAATGTTTAGTAAAGGCACCAGATGTAATGCCATAGTAATGTATGGAAAGCTTTTCTTTTATTATTCTCACCATCCTGCCTGTCTGGGCTGTATTAGAACCAAACCAGCCTACTGATTTCTGAGGCTTAATTTGTTCCTGTAAGCCAATTTCTGTATTGCTTTCAACCAGCTACAGAAGCTGCAAAGGGGATTATAGCCATTCTCAGAAGCTTCAGCTGTTGCACAGATTTTTATTTGATAATATATTGGTTTATTTGAGAGTAATATCCACTTGCAGTGAGATTCCACAGATAGGTGCCATGGATCCCCAGGGAAGCCGTCATGGCCCCAGGCCTGCTGGAGTTCAAGCAGTATTTGGACAACACTCTCACATAAAGGGTTTAAATTTTGGGTGGACCTGTGTAGAGCCAGGAGTTGAACTCAGTGATACTTATGAGTTACTTCCCACTCAGGATAATCTATGGTTTTCTTGATAATGGATGGTCTACGCAACACCAGGCTTCTTGGCACCTGATAGGTTGTACCTTTCACAGAGAGGAAAAGATTTTTTGCACAGGAACTAGCAGGGGTAATCAACAGAGCTTTAGACTAGAAATTGAAAGGCTACTCCACCAGAGTCTTTTCTTTTCTGGCTTTGTACCCATAACATGTTATTTATCTTTGTTAAAAGGGTGTTGCTTTTGTCAGGCTGTTTGAAGGCTATCAAAGCTCTCTTCTTTGGTTTGGAAACAAAAGAGGGAGTAGACCAACACTGATAAATTTCCCAACATCTAGATTATAATGTCTCTGCAATGACTTAACATGCTGTACTTCAAAAATGTGAGAAAAGTACATATCAGTCACGTGTCATTAAAACATTCCAAGGTCTGTGCATACACAGACCTTCAATGTTAAGATAGGAGTGAGAACTTTTATCCCCCCATATAGCAGATTCCTTCTTCTTTTTAGCTCAGCTGTGAAAATGGATTTTTCAAATACCACAAAGATATTTTCTATTCACCGCAGTGCCCCACTGAAATTGTTTATAGTTCAATCCCTTTGCTTGTAAGGGGAATCTTGCCCTCTGTAGAATATTTTTAAAGAACATTTTGTATTAAAATATCAGCTCTGTGCTTCCATTTTTTTTCTCTCTTTTTTTTTTTTTTGCCGACCAGAGGACCCAGAGCAATACTTGCTTTAATAAAAATATTTCATATAAGTCATCTGCTGAACTGTTAGGTTTATTTTGTTCTATTTCTTCCTTGGTTTCTGTTTCCAAAAAAAGTTTTTACAAAAATATGATAAATATAACAAAGATCTGCAAAAATTGAAAGATCGGAAGTGGGATGGGGGGAGAGGAGAGAGAGGAAGGTTAGATTTGACATAGTCCAAGCCCTCTCTCTAACCTCCAGAATATCAAAAAAACGTGATTCTTTTGAACTCCTTTTAACCCTTCCCTGCCTCCAGTTAAAATATTTCCACATTGAGCATGAATAATTTCTCCCCCTGGTTTTTCAGCTCTCCCAGGCTGCTTAATGAGCTTAATAAATGCATTGTTCATTTTATATTACTTGAAAAAGAAAAAAAAAGAGCTACCCACATTGCCTGTGAGCTTGAATCCCTCAAAGGGTGTTCCTTTCATGTTCCTGGTTAATTAAGAGATCTAGTAGACTTGACAAGTTTCACACAATTGGCAGGAGGAGCTTTTATTTTGCAAGAATTTGAAGTTGTTTCTTAAACATCTTCCTACTTTTTTGTGTCCCTGAGACATTTTTCTGCTTTCCTATTCCTTTGAAATCTTTCGTTCAAACTGTCATTGCCTGACAGCTTCAGATCCTTTTCTATTTCTCATCCACAAGGAAGGAAAAGCGGCCTGCTGAGAAAGAAGATTATTTTTACTTACGTTGTTAGAACAAAACAAAACAAACAACAACAACAACAACAGAAAATCCTAGACTGATCATCTGAAGTTAAAATATATTTAATTGTAGTAAGTTATAAAGTAAAATCAAAGAGCATTAACAGCACAGGTTTTTAAATTTTAGTCAAACAGGTATAAATGAGAAGTATCTTCATTGAAACCAGTGGTATTTCTGATTTAACCTTGATGGAGCTCTGATGCAACTCTGCCACAGCACTGCCTTCTTATCTGAACAGGCCCCTAATAATGCACAATATTCTCAGTGAATTGAGTCCCTTTTTAAAAACACCTGGATCTTTCATTGTGCCAGGCCCCTCTGCCTGCTCTTCCCTAAAATTTTGTTCTGGGAGAAATCCTCATCATGTCTGAATCATGACAGTGTTCATATTGGTAAAACATTTCTAGTTCTGGACCAGAAACTGCTTACCTAGACTACTGCAGTTATCAGTACAGTGAGCACACTGTGTTGTCTGTATGTTTCACATAATCTGAAGCTGCCTTGCTTACAAATCTGTCAAAAGGCTTTGGGAATACATCTGAGGAACTACTCACTGATATTCATGTGTTCGCTTCTTTCACAATGGGCAGTGTTCTTACCATCACAGGAATGATTAAAATAATCAAGTGCATTTACACAATATACTTGTAGGGCTACCTGAAAACTGGATTTTATAAGCAGCTTTGCTCTCTGATTTCACGACTCTGGAAAAGGTGCCCATTTCCTTCAAGAAAATCACCATCAAAGTAAGGATAGTGGGAAGATAAATTTGATCCATCCTGTTTGTGTAGCACTTGCTATGTTCTCAGGGAAAAACATCAGGTGGCTGTGGATAGCACTGAACATGATTTAAATATATCTTATGCTGTATCTGTGTTTACTCTGGCTTGGTGCTGCAAAATCAGCCTGCATGTGGGGAGGCAGGCAGGCACAGAAAGAATGTAGGTACAACCATACAAGCTGCCTCTTGACATTCTGATGTACTTAACCAAGACTCAAGAATGAGCTTGAAGACACGTAAATGGCTTACGTTAAGAAACACTGATCTTATGTCTGACACTGTTGGAGGACTATTTGATTTGCCTACTCTCTGACAAAATATGTTTTTTTCACTGCACGTTCCTGTGGTTCTGCAACATTTGTTCCCCATTCTTGAAACTTCTAGCATCCTAGGAGCATGAGATGTTTATCAGAGAACAAGATTATTTCTCATGTGGTTTGTATTCTCCAATTTCTATTTTATTTTGCCTGTCGTCAATGTTTTGAAATCAACAGGCAGGTAATAAGATGTTTTTTGTTTGTTTGGCTGGTTGTTTGCTTTTCTTTGGCTGGTTTGTAATCCTTTAATAACACTGCTCTGTTTTATTAACAATTGCTGAGATAGTTCTATAGTCATGCTATCATCACAAATTGTAAAACTGTTTCAGCAATGCTTTAATGCATGTTGACATTTTTGGAGCAATTTCCATTGTAAAGATAAGTTAATAGAGTTATGGTTGAGTTTATTTGAAATTCTCCGGGAGAGATGCCCAGAACAATACCTACTTTATATATTTACAACTTTAAAAAGGCCTATATTTCATTCAACTTAACTTCTCAAGGTCTTACTTTCCCCAAATGACTTAATAAGATCTAAATTTTCATCATCAGATATTTTCCACATGCAATGCACTTGAACATACATGCAATTCTTGAATCCTCTTCCATCTGAGAAATGAAGTGTATTTATATGAATGTAGTCCTTTCATATCTGACTTCTTCATACAGTACTAAACAAAACACTAAGGATTTGCTTCATAAAGTGTTTCTTCACAGTCCATGTGAAATCAATCTACTTTTTTCTACTTTATGAGTTGAGGGAGACCTTGAAAATGGTTTTATGTTTTTTTCAGGTCTCATCACAAGTTCACCCCTCCTCTTATCCATTCAAAAGAGGTAGTATATTTTGTCACTGAAAAATAAGGCAAAATGTGGAATAAAATTAATATGAGCATAACTAAAATTGATTTCACCAAACTTGGCTAGAGTTTTAAATTTTATTGAATTTTTAAAAATTATTTCAATGCTACTGTTACCAGTTAATAAAAGTACAGCTTTGATTAATTATATATCATCATGCTAAACTGTTAGAATGCTTTAAATGACATGATGAGAGTTTGTAATGAGGTTAAAACATCCTTATCTATTTGGTCCTAGAATCGTAGAGTCGTTTTAGTTGGAAGGGACCCTTAAAGGTCATCTAGTCCAACTCCCCTGCAATGAATAGGTTCGCCTACAGCTAGAACAGGTTTCTTAGAGTCCCATCCAGCCTGGCCTTGAATGTCTCCAGGGATAGGGAACCCACCACCTCTCTTGGCAACCTGTGCCAGTGCCTCACCACCCTTATAATAAAGAATGTTTCCATTTCTTTTTACTATTTATAGAAACTATACATCTTTAAGTATCTCAAATTTTCTTAAAAAAAATGTTTATCTTTTTTTAAAATTATTATTATTTTCAGCTGGATCTGCTTCAGCGAGAGATATCTAACATTAAACACCCAGAGCGGTATCTAGTCTGTTTTCAAACAATTTCTTATATCAAAAATAGAAGTAAATTAAAAGCCTTCAAAGCTATATTTGCAGGTGTGTTTGGTATGGGTGAAGGGCATCACAGAACACCCAAGCTGAACATAAATGTTAGCAAAAGCATGTATACATTTTATCAGGTACTCTGTTGCTCTTAATGGTCTAAGAAAATCTGGTCACAATAAAAAGGAGAGCTACCTTCTAAAAATACATAAAATACACAGCATAGTGAGCAAGAGCAAAAAAAGGTCTGAGAAGCCCTTAAGGTATTGACAATAGTAGTTAGTCTTGGTTAGGGAAGTATTTTACCATGGAAATCTCTTTGGGCATTTCATCCTTCGTGAGAGATTATATTTGTGATCCACTGAAAGGAATTTCATCAGAACATAGTTCATTCTTCCTTTGGAATTTGTTAACAAGAGCTTTTCAGATTTGGAATGAAACTGGAAGAAAGTAAATTTGAATAAAATAGATCCATGCAAATTCCTTTCCCATATCCTAGAAGGATCAGTATGAAAGTAGATCCTTGCTAGCTGTACAGCTCTTAAATGAAAAAATGTTTAATGAGACCAGGATTTGGTTTCATATTCTGTCAGTGAGAGTTATCCTTGTAATTTGAATGAAAACAGGATTTGAGTCATTTCCTTGCTAAATGGCAGTGATGCAAATTAAGTGAATAGGTCTCATAACATCCTATTTGCCAGTGTATGGATGCCTAATTGATTCAGATACTCAATGCGTAATTGTAAGCTTGTGAAATAGCAATGAGCTACATGGATCTCTAGACTTAAATGACCCAAAGTCACTGCGGCCAGTGTATTCTGGATCTTAAGTCCAGATGTGCTCTGAAGTCATTACTGATTATGTTTCTGTTAATAGTGCTGGATTAATTGTGTGCAATACGTGAATCCAGACACAAGCAAATGCGGAAGGACTGCAGTGAGCAATTTATGATAATTTATGACTGACTTCAGGAAATACATTTATCATTTTATATTCTTACTTGAGTGTGTCTTCTTGTGCTTCAGCTAGTTATTATTCTGACCTTTGTTGAAGGGGTACAGTTCAGACAAAATAAATTACTTAGGACTACCATCCACTGTGTTTGGTATTTTATTATACTGTAACATATCACTTACAGCCTTTGCATTCTTCTGTTGCTGGTGTGGCAGGAATATCTTCATACTTAGGTGATGTGATTCAAGAATATTCTCCAGTTAAATATACCTTCTCCAGCAAAATCAATTAATACAATTTTCATTACATTTTAGGGAGGTAATTATACATCCTCAACACCACTGGACGTTTGTTTTTTTTTCAAATACAAAAATGTGAATGTAAGCATGTATCTAGAGTTACTGTGTCTTGCAGTTTTTGGTCTTGACACAATGATGTTCTTGTTGCAATAGATGGTTCCTATCTGAAGATATAAAATTATTAAATATTGAGCAGCAATGACTGAATCCTTAAACATAGTTAGGATTCAGTTTAGAAGAAATAATCACAGCAAAATGGTATGAATGAAACAATGGTAGATACATTTTCTTTACAAAGAAACATTCACATGTGCAAAATCTGATAATGGTGAATTCTGGTCTATATCAACCTCAAGGAAAAATCTTTTTCATAACTGTTATTATGATTCCATGTATCCCACCATACCACGCACAGAAACAAATACATTTTCCTTCTATCTGTTTTCTATCTGTTTTTCTCATTATAGTCCTTGGTAAGTATTTTCCCATTCTTGTGATTGATGACTGATGTTGTCACATGAAGCTATGTCATTGTGAATGGGAATACTGAGTACCGTGTGTGTGTTTAATTTATCATCTTTCTGTCTGAATGGGAATAGTTTTCGTTTCCTTTGTTTTTCCATTTGTTCATGAAAAAAAAAGAATTGCCTTTTTTTCACTTAGTCAATTTACAATTTCTCAGCCTAGAAAGATTGGTCATTTATATTCTTCACAAAATTCAAGTAGAACATAACCTAATCCAGGATACCAATTTTAGATCAGTGCTGCTGGACAGTTTAGGCTTTTGTTTAAATAATAAAAAAAAAAATTTTTGAACGTTACTTGTACATGAGATGAAAAGATTTTGATCTGACAGTATCAAAGAAGTCTTAGATTTTCAGCAAAGCCCTGGAGGCCCATAATAAGATACTGGGCAGGGTGCATTTTTTCTTTTTCTTCCAGTAATAGCCATATTATTTGTATAAATTATATTTTTAAGTGTTCAGTAGTTCCATAGCTGCGAGTGCACTGGGACTTATGAAATAAGCAGGAAAGGAAAGGTTAGGTTCCAACAGGCTTGTGGAAAACCTCAGCTGTCCTCAATTTATGCTCAATTAATAAATAAATAAAGCCTTCAGTAATTAAATGGATATTTTGTTCATAGTTTACTTAAATATTCAGATGTGATGCACTTTCAAGCCTGCTTTTACAAAAGAAAATTTGACATATCTGAGAAAGGAACATAATGTAGATGTATTTGAAAACTAGCCTTTTTTTGTTGTTTTCCCCCACCATTATAAAAAAAAAAAAATTGCAATGCTATGTAAATTTTATCAGATTTTGAAAAATAAAATTGGAAGGAGCTACTTGTGGGGAACAGGAGGCCTGCCATGCACTTGGCTTGGGCTTCTGCCCTTCTACCAGGCAACATACAAGAACAAAAGAAGGATGCTTATACATTTTAAAATAAGAAGAACCAAGAGTAGCTTTTACTATTCCAGTTGTCTCTCAATTCTGCTTATGTAGATGAGGAGAGGGCAAGCAGCTTATGGGTGCTCAGCTGGTCAGGATCAACCCACCACCACAGACCACCCACATTCCAAGAGTTCCTGAAGGATGTAGGACAGCTGCACCCAATTGCTGTGTATTTATTTGGTACCTGTCTTTCTCAAACCTGCTTGGAAAGCAAACCAAACTTTGAGTGAACCAATTTACATCTTCATGAATTTTTGTTGGAATGAGAAATTGGTATCAGGCTCTCTGAAATGGCATTAGTTGTTGATATTTGCAAGTTCCAAACCTGTGTCTGATAGAATTCTAGTCTTGTGCAACTTGAGATACTGTTTTGTGGTTTCTTTCCTGCTTTTATTTTGATGTTATAGGTCTTATGAAATATTTATACACCAATTAAATTCTTACAAGGCATGGATATTATGTATCAGTATAAATACTTAAAGTGCTTAGAGAATAAGGCCGATAATATATATTAATGTGTGCATTTCATATGACATTAATGCTCCCACATTGTTACTGTTCATTAGAATTATAAGAGTCATTTTTTTTTCTTCTGGTAGTCGGAGTACTTTTTCTAGGTATATCACTAAATACATTGAACATTCAAGTTATTCTCAGGCAAATGTAACACTTCATTTGTTAGACTTCTTTTAATCTGGGCATCTTTTACCTTGTACAAAAGCTCCATAGCTTTACCGCAACAGTTGTATGTACAGTTTGTAAGTATATAGTAATTATTTACTGGCTAAATACGCACGAGTAGATGGGAATAACGAGCACCAGACTAAGCATGAGTATGCTTAGCAACACAAGCATTAATGAGTCTCTGCTGCCAAGACAATCATTATTCAAAAGCAAAAGTGTCAGATCTGCCTTGGTCCTCTGAATGCGCTGATCCTTGATCTTTCTGAGTTACTGTTTTTTGACTCACTGCTTCTTTTCAGCATCTTATGCCTTTTCATATCAAAATTTTCTCTGAGTCCCCCAGTTGCTACTACTGTTTCAACATTTCCCATTCTGTTTTCATTTTCACTTTACTCATCTCCTTGGCTTTATGCTATATCAGCTCAATGACAGTGTTTCCATAAAGCTGAGTCAGAGTCACATAACCACACCGTACAAAACTGGGCCATGGTCTACACCACTTTGCCATAGATTACATCAAGAGCAAACAAACTTCTGCTGAAAAAAAGCTATAACTTAAGACCGAGGAGACAGGTACTGCACACATTTCTGAAATAGTATTAAGGTCACTTATATCAAGGGTAATGATTTCTTTTAACTTTGACTTTTACTTGATCTAATAAAGTCTGGAGAAAATCTATGGACACTTAAGCACAGTGCACGCACAGAAAGGAGGAAATGTGTCATCATTAAGGACTCAGGGATAGACAGTTTGTTTACCCAAAAAGTTATAATTTCTTTTTACTTCTTTTTGTTACCCCAGTGGCTTCTGAACACTGAAAAAAAAATCTCTCATATTACTGACAAGTGGTAGCTGAAGGAACAAAAATATCTTTGACAAATGAACACGGTGTTATTGTACAGAAACATACAGTTGCTTCAAAGCCACAATGAGCTGGATAGTAGAGACGCGGGGGATACCTGGCAGGCACCCTCAAAACGAACACAAAACCACACAAAACAGGAGATACTGTTTTATTTGCCTAAGAGTGTGGTGGTGGTAGAGAGGGGGAATTTGTCTGTATTAAATTGTATCTATCTTCAGCTTTCTCTCACTACTGTATTCAAAACCTGGAGCAGTACTTTTACCTCTTTTTTTTTTAAATGGTCCTCTACATTAAATATCTTATTTTCTCTTATTTTGTGTGCCCTGATTGAAATGTGTGTTATTTCACTGTCCTGGGGAAAAGAGCAAACCTTTGTGAGTACATGCTAAAAAGGAGTGGGAAAGCATGTAGTTCACAGTTTGCAAATGTAATGACCAATGTTTTTATTTTCTACTCAGCTCTTTATGCTGTCATATGGCCAGCATAATTCCTGAATCACAGCAGCAAGATAAGGTAGCTAGAGCTGGTCTCATCTTTTCAGCTCTTGTTGTGATGTTCTCATTTTTACTTGTGTCAAGCACAGACAGAATCTTCACTGAACAGTTCAAATACACTTTTCAGGCAGTTTTGCGGAGAGAATATACAAAACTTCTGACAGTGATTTGACAAGATTTTTAAAATTAGACCAATCAATTTTGCTGTATAAATCAGCACAGGATAAACTGAATGCTTGTTGCTTCAGGAAGCAGTATGATATGTTTTCATTATAGCTGTAACTTGCAGATCACCCAGGTTTTTCCCAGCTGCTCCTGGCATGGGTATAGGCACTGAAAAGAAAACCTTACTGCACTTACTTGAATGAATATAATACACTCAGGACAGTCTGCAGAGAGCAGCTCTCAGTAATTCCTCTTCTTTTGTGTCATTAAAAGTTTCTAGGGTGTAAAGCTATTTGGCAAATTCCTGTATGATTGACACTTATGCTTGTCCTTAAAATTGCATGGGTTATTGTTTTTTCTTTCTGAGAGAGAACTTGAATGTCACATTGTAGGGAGATGTTCATAGCACATGCAGGAAAGAGTGCTGCAGATATTGGCATTTTTTTAGTAAACAGGGAAAGGGCTCATCTGCCAGGAAAAGATAGAACAGAAAATGTTGCATGTCAAACTCAGTTCACTGCTCTCTGATTTTAACACTGACATTTCCTGGGGACCTTGGGATCAATAACATTCATAATCTGATTTCCCAGAACAACTTTTTCTCATATGCAAACATCACCAAAGCATTTGTAATGTACATTTCAGCGCTTCTGCATAATGAAAGAGAAGCTGAGCAGTAATTAAGCAAACTCCCCTTCTCCTCATTTTTGACCTAGAGGATTGATGTGAGAAATTCCTGTTTAGCAGCAAAAGAACAAATTGATCTCTGATCTAAGACAGTTAGTCTCTGTTTGTTGAAGGACATTAACATTATTGGATCAGAACAACATCGGTGCAGTAGCAAATTTTAGTCTGAGGACATCAGAAAATCTGAATGGTGATATGAAAAAAAAATCTTAGAAGACTGCAAGTTGATTGAAACACCCAAACATCTAAACCTGAGCACCCTTCACTGCCAAGAATGTTGCATTGTGTTAGCTTGAAAAAAGTTGTGATAATCTCCTTTAGGGTAATAACTGCATTTCAGATGAGGAAGATAGTAACATTGATCTATCTAGGTATGAGCTGCATAGCAATAAAAAAAAACATACTTATACGTAGGCTGATGAACTCTGAACACATGTAAAGAGTAGCTGCTGTAACCTCTACCTTGACTTGACATTATCATTTAGATAATTATGTGATCTAAAGCAGTTTCCATATTTCTGGGAAAATGAAACTTTTAGAGATTTTTTCCTGCTTTATCTATCAGTGGTGTCCTATCTAGGAAATCTGGGCAGATCTCAAGGCCTAGCTAGACTGATTGTCTGAGTTACCTTGACTTTACAGAGCAGTATGTTTATTCAATATGATAAAACAGCGCATTGTGAAGATTTTTGCTACCATAGCTAAAGATGTTCTGAGAACAGAAGCCAGGTTCTCTGCTATGTTACATCAAATGTGCTTATCTTCTGAGTCTAATAAAGCTGGTTTTACCTTGATTTTTTGTTGTCGTTGTTGTTTTTCTGTCTGAAAGTCTGTTCCTGAATCTCTTTGTAGAAAAACACGATTTCTAAAACTCGGAAATTACTTCTATTTAAAGCAAAACAAGAACAAAACCCACATAATGACCTAAAGTTATATACCTATCTTTTGATTTGGCCCTGAAACTCTTATATATCATTTAAATAAATTATAACAAATATGGTCATGAAGAGCAGAGGCTGAAGGACAAATCCTTCTTGGCTCAACAAAGCCAATTTTTTTTTCAAGTGTAATGCCAAGTGTAAACAAGTATATAATCGTTGCCTTGCCAAATGGTAGCAAAGAGTGAAAGCACTGTTCCCCTCAGCAATGTCTTGAGGCATGAAACACAGGTTACTTTAACAAGCATTGGGTTCACCACTGTCAACCACCCTGCCCTCAAGAAAGTGAGTCACTATGGTATGTAATTATTTCTTTAGACTGATAGCAGGTTGTAGAAAAGGGTATTTTGTTTGACAGTGGGAAGTTTCAATGCTTGGATATTCAAGAAGAAAATATTTTTTTTTCATTCTAGGGTTTTAATTTGGAAATTAAAAACAATCTTGTAGAAGAAAACTAAAGCTCAGTTTTGCAAAGTAATGATTATTCTTGAAGGACAAATACTGTTTGCCTTTAAAGTATGTCTACATGGATCCCAGCCACAGAGCAGTGAATTTTGAATGCTTTCACCAGTCCTATTTTTAGTTTTTTTGAGGTAGTATGTGCATTCAGTTTGTATGCTATTCCTCTCCCAACAAGTCTAAATTAAAGAATAATCTCTGTTGCTAATCAATTCATTTTTGCTCCTGGAGAGGAATAAATCAAGGTCCATTAATTTACAAGAGTTAAATTTTGCACGTACCCTTTTTCACTCTTCATTTTCACCTTTTTCATTTGGAATCCTATTTAATTATTTGGTTTGGGATTTTTCTCTGTGACAATGGGAAGTAAAATCATTTTTATCCTGAGCTACTGTTCAGTGATAATCTTTCAGCAAGACCCTGTCACGGAATCAAGGTTTGTAGACTGTGTCTTATTTCAGAAGATTAGTAAGGGGAATAAATCATAAAGGAGCCCTTAGAACATAGTTTTCACTGGTAGAGCATATCCACAAAAGCAGGTTCTTTACAGCCTTACTTCAGCAACTGATTAGTGATTGATTTATTTAGAAAAAGTTCTCGCGGCTTCTTTTTGGGCATTGCAGTCGGTTGCCAACTGTTTTCCTCAGCTGTTTTCTTAGGAACTACATTAATAAATCTGATCTTACTTTATCTCAGTCAGTGGAATTAACAGGAGTTGTTTATTCTAGGTTCACAGGTGGCAAAAGCCACAGGAAAATTGTTTCATATAATTTTTCAGCTGAGAACAGAGCTTCAGAACTTATATTTGGTCATTGGTCAAACTAAGCCTCAGGTTATTTGGACATTTGGTTCACAGATTTTCTCAACAATATTTATTCAAGGAATCTGTAATCTGTTTACAAGCCCAGCTGGAAGAGGATGGGCCTTGGAGTGAGCTCTGGCATGTAAATTTTTTCTCTCTTTAGTGGTGTACAGGCTTGTGAAATGCATGCCAAGCAGTTCTATTTTCTATTCCAGTATCTAATTCTTCGAAGACCTAGTGGCTAGGGTGAGTACGTGTGAAGAAAACAGTGGATTACTATTAAGTGCATACCTTATGATTTCAGCTGGATGCTGAAAATCACACTGGTTTGTTTCCAACCATCCAACAAAATGTTCAAAAAAACTGCACAAGAAACCAATAGTAAAATCAGTGGTGAAATTTGAGGATTAGATATTTATTTAATCATTCCATTTATGTGTAGGTCTGCACATAACCTTGGAGTCAAATTTACCTACCTTATTTTTCCCTTGTATAAATGGAGCCATTTCGAGTCTTTTCCTAAAGCAATTTTCAGTAAATATATTCACATTTCAGACTTAAAGAGGGTAGATTTAGGTGGGATATAAAGAAAAAGTCTTTTATAATGAGGGTGGTGAGGCATTGGAACAGGTTGCCCAGAGATGTGTTGGAAGCCCCATTTCTGGAGACGTTCAAAGCCAGACTATACCAGGCTCTGAGCACCCTGATCTATCTGTGGATGTCCCTGTTCATTGCAGGGGAGTTAACTAGAAGACCTTCAAAGGTCCCTTCCAACCCTGAGGATTCTATGAGTCTATGATTTTGTATCTACGTGTGCAGAAGATTGTATACTGCCTCTTTCTTCCCTAGGCATCAGACACTTTTCAGATTAAAGTTAGTATTTCTATAGGCCAAAACATCCATACACACAACATGTTACATTTTGGTGGAGTGGTTCAGTACCTTCATTGGGCTGCATCCCTGGTGTATCTGAACAGCCTTTTGAAAGAAACAGGCTCATCAGTTTTAGAAGCGCGGGATGAAAGTAATTGCCTGTTTAATGACAAAGTGAATACTCTTAGTTAAATGCTACACCCAAAGAACTGTCCTTGGAGGGAAACTGGGTAGTTATTTCATCTAGAATTAAGAAGTCCCACTGGTGAGAATAAAAACTCTTACCTCTACAATCAACTGAATTATCACTGAGAAAATTAATGAGGGAAGTCTTACACCTGACTCATTAACTTCTTTTGTAGAATAATACAAAGCTTTTATCTACAACCTCATTGCGACTCGCAAAATATGCTTGTGTCTTCTTGGGAAAGGAGGTGTACCATGCTTACACAGCAAGGCATTAGCAGTGAGGACAAGAGGCAATGCCTGAATTGCCTGGTGCTGAACATAGCCAGCTCCAATAGCCCCACCACAGAGTATGGCCAGGCCCAGCAGCCATACGTGGGTCTCAGGAAGAGCCTGGGAAAGAAAAAGCAGAACACCACAGAATGAAGAAGGGGGGTGTAGGTGGATTTTTCCTGAAGCAACTTCAGCCCATGGATAGGCCACACTGGAACATGGAGGAGGAAGGAGGGGCAGGGAAGAAATATTACAAGCTGATTGCAATTCGCTGTTCACCATCTCCTTTGTGATGCTGGATGGTGTGTGGGGAGGGAGAGGAATCATAAACAGAGTTGAGCTTGGGGAAAGAAAGGTGGGGGGGAATGTGTTTCAATCTTGTAATTGTTCCTCAACATCCAAACCCACTTTAACTGGAGACAAATTAAACTCATTTTCCTCAAGTTGAGTCTCTTTTGTCTATGACTGTAATTAAACAATGTTACTGCCTCTATCTTGACCAATACCCTTTGTCTCCTGATTTTCTCCCCTGGCCTTGTTTGGGGAAGGAGAGCGAGTGAGAGGCTAGGTGGATACCTGACTGCTGCCAAGGGCAGCCCATCAAAGGAGGGGTAGCAGACATTTCTGCAAACCTTTTTGTAAGAAGATGAAGTTCATCTTTCTAAGAGCATAGATAATGTGAACAAAATTATTTCTCCCTATGTGAAACAGTGTGAAGTTTTCTGTGATCTCTTCCAACCTAGATTAATTCTTACTTAACTTGAAACACCCAATTGAGGCATCTAACTTACTTAGATGCTTAGTTATCCTGGTACATGAAAAGGAAGAGGTGCCTTGAACAAGCACCTTCAAATCCTAATAGAACAAAATTTCACTTTGGAGGTGTTGAGCTATAACCACTGATTATCAAAGAAGCCAAGGAAAAGTGCATTCTTAAAAAGGTAGTTCAACTGAATGCCTAAAGTTAAGTTGTACAGATCAGAGCATCCGTGGTTGAGGGCTTACAGCATTTGGTCTTTATGAAAGAAAAAGATGGTAATAACTTGTTCTAATTTTCTTGTAAAGTACTGCTATTTCTAGCCATGAGGTTTATTCAAGCCTTTCATGAACAATTGAAATGTCTCTTTCTGTTCACTACATGACAGTTTTAACATGTGATGCTTTTGGACTCATCATCTAACATAGATACATATTTTATTGTTGCAGTTTTCTTTTATGTGCATGCTGTGTTCTCCTAAAGAATATTTCTTGCAGAGAAGAGCATTACCAAAATGAAGTTTAATAAAACTGAACAGACTTTGAGAGGATTAAGCACAGTTTTAAAACCTAAATAACATTGTTTGAGCACTGTGCAAACATTACATTACAGTTTATATCATATTCAACTCGAATATCTGATCATATCTCTTTACCAGACTTTTATAAGACCTCTCTTAACAGATAAAAATATCCTTCACTTCACAGTCACACCATATTCATGTCAGTGCTTTTGGCACTATGCACATTTGTGAGCAACTATTGCCAAGGATGAAGTGCAGGAAGAGTAAAATTTTGATAAAAAACTCTGGTGAGCACTTTGAGAACTCAGTAAGAATGGCAAGCTCTGCCGTCAAACCTGACTGATGTGCTAGTTTCACAGGGTCACATAGCCCATTCCACTAGTTTATTTTTTTAGTGTTTATCTTGCAGGGCTGCTCCAAAAGTAATACCTCCTATTTTATGATGGTGGCCCATAATATCAGAGGCAAATGTTGGTGCTATGCAAATAGAGGTTGAACCTTCCCACCAATATTCTGTTATATTCTGTTGCCCTGTGACAAATGACAGCAGAGGGGCAGTATGACAAATGGCATTTGACATGGAAGTGCGTACAAAGCAAAGGTAAGTAATTGAATTTCTCCATGCAAAAAGAACAACAACAAAAAAAGCCCATTGACATTCATTGAGGTTTGCTGAACATTTATGGAGACCAAACAGTGGATATGAGCACAGCGGTGCATTTCAGCAATGGTGACTGCAGCACTGGATCACTTCTACTGGTGTAGGTTTTGACAAGCATGGCATACACTCTTGTTTATCCCTGGTGAAAATGCACAGTTAATGTGATGACTATGATAACAAAAAAAATATTGTTTCATTGCTAATTTGCTCTATCAAACAGAGTTACTGTGTTCATTGTACCTGTTGTAGTTTCCATGGAAATAAACAGGAGGCATTACTTTTGGAGCGACCTACACAGTCCAAGACAATTCTTCCTCACTTATTGTGACCCAGGCAAGCCAAAAGGTTGGACATCCATTCTTTAAATCATCCCTCTCAAATTTAAAAATCTGTGATAAATACTAATTTCTTATGCTTCTATGCCAATTCTAGAAAGTATTCCACAGCATTAATACAAAACTCAAAGCTGATGGCAGATAAATGATGAATTTGTTATTAGAATGATGTTAGTTAAACTACAGGATCAGTTGTTTGTCAGTTAATTAGCATCTCAACAGTATTCCTTCTCTCCTCTAAAGTTGGTTGTTGTTGAGATAATGCTCCATTTGAGTCTTCAGTTAAGGAACACAATCAATTCCTGTTACATACAACTCTCCCTTTGGGTTATTTCAGTGATTTTGTAATAAGGAGCAGCTCTGACCAAGCTTAGTCATCATGCACGTTAGTCACTCCATAAATACAGTAATTGACGTGACTTAGAAGAGGAATTTGGGCAACTGGAAATATGGCAATAGTTCCCCAGTTAATTTATAATGACATATTCAACAGTTGGGGACTGGGTTGTTCTCCTGCCCCTCCTCCCAAGCAGTGTTCCTCATAACTGTTTTTGGCTTCCTGTCCGCCTGTCTCCTGTTGTGAACTTCATTTCTCTAGTCCTTGTTGAATTTCTCAAACAATGTATTTACCTCTATTCCTGTACATTCATGCACTTTCTCTGTCTTTGCCAGTTCCAAATGTAATTCTCAAGGATTCTGCCTCTAGATGCTGCATTTTCTTTAGCAGCAATACTCATTTTGAATTATCTCCTTGCTATTTCAGGGTGACATGCTGATTTATCTGCTTAAATCTTCACATATAATCAATTTCTGGGTCGAACACAAACATTGGAATGGGAGATTTGCAGTGGGTACACAAAAGCTGGACTCGTCCAACTACTACGGAATCCTCCCCAACCTGTCCTTCTCCAGGAAAAAAGAAATAAGGCTGAATTGTCTGCTGATAACTTTGTCAGTAACTTTGACATACCAGCACTTTTATATACAAGAAAGGCAAAATCAAAAAATATGATACCCAGTACTATACTTCAAATTCAGACTTACCCAGAGCCATCTTTTTGCTTACATATCAAGTGAAGAAAATAATGTATTAAATAGAATCTGTAGTTATTGATTAAAAAAAAAATCTCAGTGTGAAAAACATGAACTAAGACCTTTCTTGACATACAATCCTACCAGAAGGGCTCACACATTGAGGTCATAACTATCTGTTGATTGTTGGATTTATTTATATCTTGGCAATCAGGAAGAAAAAATAGTCTTTTTGAGCAGTCACTCTAATATACTTAATGTGAAGAAACAGCTGGTACCTATTATTGCATTTCGTTTTGCACTCACTTTGAGTTATGGCTCTTTGAAAATATTCACTGTTCTGCTACCTGTGTTTAGTTATAACTGATAAAGGGGGGTGAATGGATCTGTGCTTATTAAAAAAGACACAATTACCTATTTGAAACTTGCACCATGTATATTTGGCTAGTAAAATTTCAGTTCTCTGTTCTGAGTAGCATAATTTTGTAATGCCATTAAATAATATAAAATCTGGTGACTATTTTTGTTACTGATCTTTTCAGAACTAAGGTTTTTAAGCCCCCCCACCCACCCAAAAACCCCTCTTTGAGTTACGTCTTTTGACATCTTTACTGAATTGAGTTCCCCTTAGTCTCTGATTCCATTTTTCATTAGATGGTATCTTTCAGAAAGGCCTTGGCTACATATTAAAGATGAAGCCACAACTTTAAAAGAGGCACTTAATTCAGTTCATGTCCCAGTTGTATACTCAGATAAAGTAATTTGCAATATGGATGATATTAAAATGAGTCAAATCAGCCCTCTGAATCTGACAAACCAATATGTAGTTGAAAGATGGTTGTGCCTCCAAAATTAGGTGCTAATCAGTTTTTCAGCAAATGTGCAAATGACTGTGGAATCCTGAGACCATTGAGCTATTCTGATAGGTAAACAGCAGAGCAAGCTGCTTTAATGGGAATGGAAGATTGATTATATCATCCAAGATATAAATATATGAATACACTGCATAAGGCATAAACAGACACCCTAAAAAGAATCTGGGAAGTGGTAAAAGGGTATTCGGGTTGAGGAGGATGTGAACAGTCCCTGTTTCACCAGCACAGTCAGTGATAACAGCCTCTACTCATTAGAACAAGGCCAGAGGTACTCTTCACCATACATTGCAGGTGCTTGCATAACTTCTCATGATGTTATTTTTGTTGACTTGGAATCATGATGCTGCTGAGACCTCAGCAGTCATCACCAGCTGATGAAGAAGTGTAAACCATCAAAAGCTTTCAACATGTGATGCAGACACTTTTCCATCCTCTTGTACCACAGGTTCAAGAAGATATAATAATGCAGTGTGATCAGACATATCTTACAAATGCTGCAGATTTTTTTGGAAAATGTTTGTTTTCTATTCCATAGTTTTTCCTATGTCTTGCACAGACAACACTCTTCTCACTCCACAGTCTACTTTTCAGTCTACTTTTGAGGCTAACCAACCACACAAAATCTTGCAAGTAGATGAAAGCCCTTTTCTTCACCGTATACTTGTCTTATGCTGTTTAGACTTTTAAAAATGGGATTTTTTAGTACTCTTAAAAGAAGCAAAACTGGAAAAAAAAAAAAAGAAAAAAAAAAAGTAAATTACAGCAGGAGCAAGTTAATTAGCACTGAAGTTTCATTGTGATAAAATGAAATTCTATCATCAGGCAAACACACAGAACTGATATGAAAAGCAGTTTAAATCTCACATATCACCACTGCCATTCCTCGAGTATTTTCAGTATGAAAAGCGGTGTAAGAGTAAATTTGAACTTGTCGTTGTTGCTGTTTTTGTACCCAATTTATGTTCCAAGAATGGCCTAATAAGGGACTAATAATTGATTTGGGGGCTTAAGTAGCAAAATTTCTCTGCAGCTACTCTCACATCTTTAGATAAGAGTTAAGGATACTAGTTGCCTAATAAGGAATAAAATTGTTATTGCTAAAATTGTTTTACTCTCTTCTGTCACAAAGAAGGAGGAAAATGTTTAGAGTTTCGTTAAGAGAAAATGTTCAACCATTTTATAGCACATTTCTCTCTCAGGCAAACAGTATACAGTTTTCAACTTCTCGTTGTACAGAGCTAAGTAAAATCCTGTTGTACCCTCCCTGCTGGATGAGACCAAAGGCCTACCTATATCATTATGTTTCCTTTGACAGTGATGAGGACCAAGTGTTCGGGGAAAAGTTTTAAGATTCAGACCTTTCTCCAATCCATTATAGAAGACAGAAATAGGAAGATCTGAACCAGGGAACACTGCTGGACCACTGTGTCTAAAAGCATCAGTGACTTCAAACAATAATCTTCCGACCTCACTTTTGAACCCTTTCTGTTTTCCCCCTAAATAGTGTGGCACTGAGTGCCACAGTACAAATAGTATGAAGATACGTGTTCTTTTGCCAGAAAATCATATTTTAAAAATGACAATAAGGCTACCTTGTGCTTCTAGCTTCTCATATTATAAGTAATAGTGAGTTTTGAATCCCTGATTCTATAGACCTGTATCACACACCTTCTCAGTTTATTTTCAGAAAGTGGTACCGAGAATATAGATTAACATTATATAAAAGCTTGTTCTCATAGAAAATGCCTCCTTACATGAGTCATAGGTGGTCCACATTTATGCTTCCTTTCTAGCTCTACTACATATATCCTTTTTGAAAAAAAGAGAACCTTTCAGTTATCACCTCTGTATATCCCTTTATCAGTGAGACAGCATGGAAATGGATGATATTATTATTAACTCTACTTTGTTTTGAAGTCTGTAATCAATGATTTTCATGGTGGAATAGAAGCTGCCAAAAAGAAAACCTATTTGGATTTTAGATTTACTTTAGTTTTTTTGCCTAGTTAAATAAAACAATGTTAACAAACAGCTATCAGCAAATGCCACTTCAAGTACTAATATGTGTGTGTGTATATATATATATATATATACACAAGCTTCTGCTTGAAGCTAATTCCGTATCTCCAAAATTTTTATGGGACAGAAATTTGGAGATCTTCGTCAAAAGCAAAAGTAAATGATGCAAAGTAAATGATGTAAAAAAAAAAAAAAAAAAAAGTAAAAGCAAAGTAAATGATGCAAGATATTTGCTGTGAATATCCAGTAGAAATTCACAGAAATTTACCTCAACTTCATTTAGCCACCCTTTGCTGCTTTGGTAGACACTTAGCGCAGATACACTAATAAATGTCTTTTGTTTCCTATTTTTTGTCAAAGCAGCATTTTGCTAAAACAGCCCTTTTAGACCTGTGTCTCAGAGGAATTTGATAAGTTTTGGAATGAATGTTTTAAATTCAGTTGTAAGAATTCACAACAGCAAGCATCATGAAATAACAATATCTGCTGACAGGTGGGATAAATTATTGAGGTTGTTTAATATAACAACTCAACTGTTTCAGGTTCTTGGAAAGAATGAAGGAAGAAACATTTAGATATCTCACACCTGCTAATATAAAAGTGATATTGACACTTTTTCTTGGCATTGGTGCATCATTTTTTTGCTCCTGTAAGGATCGGAATTTAGACTTTTCCTCAAGAACAGAGAGAATATATTATTACTAACTGTGTTTGCGCTATGCTGTCTCTGTTCTTCTAAAATAAAATTATGACACTCCATTAGAAGTAGTGAAAGAGCGAGAGTTGCACATGAATTTGCTCTTGTTTTGGCACATCAGCTACAACAAATGAGCAGTTATATGGAAGCTTCACTGTAACAGCCACTGAGAAAATAGAAAGATTTTGCACAACTTCAAAATGTGAAGTACAGACAGAATGGAGTTTGCAGAATGTTCTTTTGCAAAAGACAGGGTGCTGATACAAACATTCTTGTAAAGGAAGATTTTCCTGCTGTCTCCCATCAATTTCTTCTGATAGCAATTTTGCAAGAACCTATTCAGAAAGTGGATATTGCCTGTTTACTGATCATTCACATAAGAGCAACTGTAAGATATATCAGACTTGCTGCTCAGGAGCAATTGATGTGGTTTTGTATCACTACCTTTTTTTTCCCCTAGGTGTCTGAACGATGACAAGGCAAGAGCGATACTTTTTTCAAAAGTCCAGTAACAAAGTCTACCCAAATAAATAACATAAATATCACTGCTATCTGCTGTAAAGCAGGTAGGTTAGATTATTTTTTATACGGACCTTATTCTTTTGTTTCTTCTGTATCTCTACAATTTCTTTTCTCTTTGTGCAGGTGAACACAATGAAGGAAAATGCAGTTTGATTCAGAACATGTAAGTGGACAGATGAAAACCTTCACAGAAGCCAAACAATGTTCTAAAAAGAGATTTTAAAAATAGCTTTGCCCTGGCATAAAGTATATCTTGTTTCTTTTGAAAGAATATAGCTTGTGGTATGACAATTAATAAAATACTGCTGTCCTGTTGAATCTTTTTGTGCCTGAGACTAGCACTTCCAATGTAACCTCAAGAACTGTGGATATGTGAGACTCTCATGAAAGGCTAAATCAGCATTTAAGAGAAATATAGCATTTGATCTCCAGTCAATTGGACAGCCTTATGGATCAGACAGTCATGAGTCGAGAACCTTGAGGAGGAGGAATAGCAATAAAGCTCTGGCAGATCAGAGCGTGGAAATACTGTGTTTTATTGTCTGAGAAGAGATTCTTATGCTAAAGATTTTCATAAGAGAAATAAGATTTTCATAAGAGAACTTTGAAAAAAAGAAAGCAAAATGAAGATTAAGAGGACTCTAATGTGCTTCTTCATAGGACGTGAGGTCTTAGATGCAGACTCATATCAATAAACAAAGAAAGAAAGAGAGAAAAACAGAAAGAAAGAAGGAAAGAAAGAAAGATGGTATCTAAGAACAAACAAACAAACAAACAAACCAGATTTTATTTTTTTTAAGTCTTTTAAAGGCTTTTTCCTGTCTTATGTATTTTGATTTCATATAAAGAAAAAAAAAGTTGCAAGTTTTCTTTCCCTATGTACTATATTCACATCTCTTTCTACAATGTGGAGCAGTTGAACAAATAAAGGACAAAAAAAAAAAGCAGACAATTCGTATACCTGGTCTACTGTATATGGTAGCTCAGGTCAGATGGAGCATGTTTGCATTTGCAGATACACTTATAAAATGCTTCAACATCAACTAAAACAGCAATTTTCAGGGGAAAAAAAAAAATCAAAGTGTGTTTTACAGAAGACTCAAACACCATGTATACTTTGTCAGAACTTCGTTGTTTTGTAGTTCCTCATGTTACTGGGTTACTAGTATAAAAAATGTCAAAGAAATGAAATCTGAAAAAGCTGTCAAAATTCACAAAAAATGCCTTGAGCTGAATTCTTTGTTTATTTAAAATACTGTGGCATAAAAAATAAGAACTGCCAAAGAACTGCCAGGTTTTAAAGAAAACCAAGGTGTCAGCAGAAATAAATGTCATCAATAAAATTTCCCTACTGAAAACACAGGATATATTTTCAAACAGCGTCACCTTACATATTAATAAGATATTCCTTTCTGAAAATGTTACTTGTGTCGTTCATTATGTTGTTATAAACTCACTGATGTTTATAACATCATTTCATTTTAGTTCTTGTTAGAAAGTTCAACAGCTTAGTACTGCTTAGCTTGGCATTGGTGACAATTTTATCAGCCTCCTAGAAGTCCATTTAACAACAGATAACCTAGCATCTTTGGTCCTAAACTAAACATTTATGTCTCTGCAGTCAGGAGAGAATTGCAATTATATGCACGGGTATTCATTTAATTTATTTGTTTAAGAATATGATCCTAAAAGACAAGCTCTCAATAACTGGGTCAAAACTGGAGAGTTAGGTAGGGATGGAATTAAGACTGTGAGTGTGCCAAGGCAAATGTAGAAATGAAGTGGACTGATAAGTTTCCAGAAGCACCAAATTCCTTATAACTAAATGTTTTCCACAGAAATACCTGCTACTTTTTTTCTAAACTTTTGTAATTACCATATTTGTGCATTTTAATGTATGCATTATTCAAAAAAAAAAAAAAAAAAAAGGAAAAAGAAGAGGGAGTTTATATAAGTTATACAGCTATATCCATCCAGAAGATTGTATTCAGTCTCATAATCTTCAAAGGTAGCATTCCCCCAGACATACAGAATCAAGCTCCATAACATACGTAGAATAATCTGATGATCACCTTAGGTATTTTTTGTCAAATGACTCCAGCTGCACATTTGCAGCACACTCGAGAAAATTAAGTTCTAGTTTCTAAAAATAATTTCTCACCTGCAGTACCTAAGTTTGATTAGAAAAGCAGATATTTTTACAATTTCACAAACCGCATACAATGAATATGGAAAGGTTGTTTTGTTTTTGCCTTTTTGGGGAGGCTGGATTTTTACGTTTGCATAATTCGTGTTATCATATCAAAGTTGTTTTTGTTATGACTTTTTTAAGGGTCACACACATCTCATTTATGAACAAACATTTTTGCTGTATGTATGTGTTTCACTCGGGGAAGTCTGGGAAGTTTACACATTAGGTGCTTTTGAGAGAAAGCGCCTCATTTCAGCCTTATCAAAATGTATCAGATAAGATGATTTCTTACGAAATGGAAGTGTTACAATTTCACTTCTATGGCACTGTTCTTCTGTTAAGCCTGTCTGCTGCCTGCACTATATATCCTGATCACAACTTCCATTTTATATTTGCAAGCATAACTACCACTGTCAAGTACTATAGCAGAGCCATGGAAAGAAAATCGGAAGGAAATAAAGAAATGTATCTTAAAAATGGTATTTGCCATCACTCCAGCAAAATATATAAGTAAGAAAGAAAATCTAAGTACTAACCTTCTTTAACTTTGCATTATCATGTAGTTACTTGGCATAAAAAAGTAGTGATTTTTACTTTTCTCAATTTCCTCACTGGGACTCCTCCAAAAATACTCAATTTTACCTCTAGTTTGGTGCTGGCTACAGCCTTGCTGCTTTTTGCCACTAACTAAAGTAGCAAAAGAGGGCTGGATGTATGGCGGTGCAATGCTTTAAAATTTAAATCTTCTGAATCTTCCTCATTCTTTCAATGTGGAACAGAGTACCTTGTTGGTTTTTTGTTGGTAGTGGTGGGGTTTTTTGTTTCTTTTGTTTGTTTGTTTGTTTGTTGGTGTCTCTAATGGAAATTAAAGGTTTAAGGAGAAATAGCCAATTCAGGAAAAGTGAGGTGAAAGAGAATAAAGCCTTAAATCTGCAGTCTTGTAGGAAATGTGCAGCTTGTAGAGTTTTGCTGGTAGCGCTACCTACAGTATGCTTTACCTAGATTTCCTGTCCTTCATCTCATCATTGTTTTTTGTTTAGTTTTCCATAGCTATCTCTTAGCCTTGTACTTCATCCGATCACATGCACCGTTGTCCATCCAATTAAAAAAAAAATAAAAAAATCAGGTATATCCCAAATGAGATGACTAATTACAACACATACAATAAATGAAACTGGTTTTGCTCACTTCGTGGGTTATCCAGAATGTGCTTGGCTTTCCTAAGCCACAAAAGGCCTTGTTTCATTTTTTTGAAATAGCGTAGTTGTGGTTCTCTCACAAGAGCATGTGAAGTGACCAGTAGAGAGGAAATCGAAGAACTCTTCAGAAAACATGTTGAGGTACATATTTCCATAAGCTTTTAAATAACTTATGACCTAAATTTTGTACACTATACTGCAACAAAATGAATATTTTTGTGACTGTCTCTTTTAGCTTTCTTTTAGTTCTTCATCTTTCTTTTGATTGCAATTCTTTTAATTGCTTTACTTACAACTAACCATGTACATAGGTGTATACATGAATATGCATATACAGTATTTGTAAGGCTTATACGAGGGAGACTTGTAGAAACTGCACTCTGCTCTCTGCTGAGTTGTGTTTTCTACTGCTTATTCCATTGTCTCCTGTTTTCAGTGTATTACAGATTTCTGTTATCAATGCATAACAACAATGCTAAACCAACAAATACATTAAAAGAGAGTTTGAGAACCACAGGGTTGTTCATCATATCTGACAACACAAAAGTTAATTTGGAAAGGACATAAATAGTAATAGATAGAAGAATAATGCATTGTACTTGATTTCTTCTGCAGTTCATCAACAATGGGGGTAACTAAATTGTCACCATGTAACTACAGAGTTAGCTGCTTATTGAGATGAATGGTCACATTTTGCAGCTCATCTTCCAGGATGAAAATAGCATCATCATGTATACTTAGCTCATATTTTTAAGGTTATCTATGTCATCAGAAGAAGTAGGAACATTCTTTGCTTCACTGAAAGCAGTTTCTAGAACACATTTAACATGATAATATTTTTTACTGAAAGCTAAGGGTTTGGAAGTGTACCACCACTTAGGTTTAAAAGTGATAATTTTAATAAGCATAATTTGGCTGTTTTTGACTGCAAAATTGAAATTCAAGACTCTTCCTCAACAGCTATTTTTAGTGAATAGTTCCAGAGGAAACAATGGAAATTCCATTTAAGGGCAAGTATTTCTTAATGTGCAAAATAGTTGATGTTGAGTTCACTACCTTAAAGAAAACTGCAGATTCCAATATTGGCATTACTTTCTGTTATAGTCATTTGTGGTAAGATTATGGGTTCAGTTACCCATGTATTGAGTATGTTGTTTTAACTAAGTGTTGGTCCTTAGATGAATACTTACTACCAATACCTAAGATATGGTCACAACTAATAGGCTTTATATTACCTCATTATTATTTTCTAATTTGAAATTTGGGGATTTTTTTTTTCCTACTTTACTTAATAGAGATGTTTTTGAGCTAAGACATTTATGATTTTTTTAATGTAGCTTTCTTTTTTTCCCAAGACACCTCTCCACTCTAGTTATTTCTTTTCAAAACTTGTTAGCTGGAAGGTTTGTGTGGCTTATGTCTATTTGTCATATTAGATTTCCAGAATCTCATCAGAACCATGTCAAATTACATCAATCCAAGCAGTATTCTAGTTGTTTGATAGCATAGCGCTAAAAGAAAAGCATGGCTTGAAGGTAGCTGGAGGACAAATAGCTTTATCATCATTGCAGAAGTACTACAAGAGATGCAATTGTTTACTGAATGTTCACACGATATGATGTTTTTCTTCCACCACAGTAATCTGAAATTTTCACTGACCTATGCTTTGCAAAAAATACACAGAAAAATGCATAAATCCCACCACAGACAGTGTGATGGGAGGAAAATTATTGGTTATTATTCCATTATGTTTTTCAGATAATTCTTTCGAAAGTTGCCAGTAGTAAGAATGCTCGACTTCATTTCATAGGTTTAGTTGTAAACCCCTGCTAGTGGAAGGATTTTTTTTTCTCCAAAGAGAGATGCTAGTTAGGAAGAAATAGCTTTCTTTCTGGCCCAGGTAGAGAGGAGCCAAATGTTGAAACAGGAAATTAGAAAAGTGCTCCCTGAATTAGACTATGTTGCAAGATACTGCTCTCCTAGCTATAAAGTCTAGAAACACGGCAATTACATCCTCTGTACAAGCTCTTCCAACAAAACTTCTAAAACAGGTGCAGAGAAACCAGACAGAGTGCTTTTCCATGCACGACATGACAAAAATGTGTCTACTGGGAAAATAAATAAATAAATAAATAAAAATACATTATCATATGCTACATCTGCCGTTAGGCTCAGGTGCCTCTAATGTTTTGACAAGCCTGGTCACGCAAAAAAAACGAACTTTTCCCATTTTATTCGTGGACTAGTGAAGCACAGAGACTGTCAGAACCAGAGAAGAATTGGCCTGTTTATTGAAGTGGGCTAAGGCTTCCTCTGGAAAAGTTTATATCTTTCAGAAAAGACTGCTTCATTTCTTTTCCCTTATGATTAAACAGATCTGGCAGAAGATTTCAAAAACTGCCCTAAATTTCTCTCCTGAGGAATCAAGAGCTTTGAAGGGACAAATCTAAATGTTTTCTTTCTCCCGTAAGGCCAGTTGCTATTGCACCAAGCTTAACTTGCATAAATCCCTTAAATCATCCTATATCCTTTTGGGACAGAGATTAGAGACATTTTCAGGATGCAATTACCAGCTCATTCAAGGGAAGAAAAAAACAAGATGTATTCCTGAAAGTTCTTTCACTGTGAAGGGCAGCAAGGTTATCAGTCACTACTTTGAATTCACTCAAGCAATTCCTTCAGTGAGAACAACGCCTTATCCACTGTGTGTGATCTTATTGTTCCTTTCCTGGTTGTCCTGTCATAATAAGCTTCCTATCCAGTCATACACAGTGTAGTACATTGCCTTTTTCAGATTTAGAGGGAATGAACACTCTAGAGTAAATTATATTTAACTGCTGTTGAAGATTTAATGCTGGGAACATGTTTGTTTAATGGCATTTTATAAATTCTCTGTCAGTACATCCATGTAACTCCGAGATCCAGAAGGTTGCCCCATCTTTCTTTAGAAATAACAGGAAACTGAGTTTCAAACGGATCAGTCCAAATCTGTTGTGAGCCTGACAAATACTGGTGTTTTTAGCTCCCAGAATTAGAAGTTTAGATATATTCAAGTTAATAAAGGCAAACAAATATCTGGCATATATTGATTTTTTAATAAAAATATACAACTTTTATTCCAGTCATGATTTTAATGAAGCACATTAAGGGATTCTGAAAAATATAGATATTACCATTGAATTCCTAGCTAAATGTTCTTTGGACCAACACAAACCACTCTTCATTTTATCCAGGGGCCTCTGACCTTTCTGGGTTTGGGCTTAGATTCATGCACATGCACATGCACAATCAGGGGATTAAGAGGCAACGTTTTCACGTCCTTACTTTGATGCTCTATCAGATACAGCCTAGGTTTAACATTTCTGAGTTTCCTATGTACTACCTATCTACTACCACCACTGATGGTTTCTGATCTGGGTCTCAAGCACTCTGTAGCCAGTTACAAAGCCGTGTGCTCCAAAGACCCGCAGATTTGAAGAATGGAGAACAGGTGCCCAAACCCTAGACTTCCCGTACAGCAGCTCTTGTCCTAAAGCTGTGAGTGGTGCACAAATTAATGATGAATTCTTTGGGCACTTCAGCTGCTAAAGAGGAATGACATACCAGAGGTCTAGACTGTACAGTCAGGGTCATTACTACAGGCCACCAGGTTCCCTCAGTGGCTGTTTAGATAACAGTGCAAGTGACATTGTGCATCGATGGGAGAACAAATTGGTGTATCCTTCAGTGTCTTCTTTGGGTGCCCAAACCTGATTTATCACATACACTGGACTGGTCTTGGCTTTGTTCCCTAAGGGCCAGTAGTCTGAGCTGAATAACTTATTGCAGAGCAGGCTAATAACAACAGCTTTCTCTTTTTTCTTTGGTAAATATGAAAAACAGATGCAAATTAGACTCAGCCCATAGGGAAGGCTTCCCACTTCTCAAAATATTTCTTTGAGGTTGTGTCTTCACTGACAATTTGGCTTATGTTAACCTACATTTAAGGTAATCTAGTCAGAATATCTGCACCACTGAAAAAGAATAGTTGAACTACAAAGTCCGAACTAGTGTCAGTAGTTCACTTACAGCTCTAAGACCTTTTGCTGACATATCTCATCATTTTTATTGCTGCAATAAGATGACTTACATTAGAAATTCATTTGTGCTAATACTGAAGAGAGAATTTTCTGTCCTGTAGGACACACGTGGGAGCTGTGAGGCATTAGGAGGCTAATAGAGTTTGATAACTTCCATCTGCATTGACACTGCACAGTGGTCTTTTTAAACTATGATGAGATCAAAATCTGCTGACCCAGGGACAGGCCATTGGACTGAGTAAAACAGCCATAATATGCTCATGGGTTCAGGTGTGCATGGACTATAGTTAGGACCAACCCCCAGGCTGTAACCTTGGTTGTCTTTAAAGCAAAGATAATGCTTTTGCTGGGGTCAGGTTGGTCATATCCTTTCTGTTCAGTTTAACTCTCACATTTTGCAAGTTATTTCTGCATACTATATGTAACGCTGCCACCAGATACACTGCATTTACAAAGAAAGAAATATTTTGGGGAAAGAAACATGAGCATTTGGCTGATTCAGAGGAAACATTAGCTCTTCAGTGTGCAGTTTGGTCCTTTTCCTCATTGGTTATTATTTTGATTGTGAAGTGTAGAAATGAGCAACAGGTTCCAGTGAAATCACTTGTCTTCATGCTGGCTCTGAAGCATTCAGAAACCCCTCAAACAGGGAACAAAATTCTCTTTCCACAGTATAAATTTCAATTGTTTATAAATTATGAGCTATATTCATCCACAGTTTTCAGAATCCTCTGCAGCTCAGTCTGATACAAAAACATTCGTAGATACTTTTCCTCCCACTATATGTTGGCACCAATATAGTTAAATGTTTTACTGGAAACTGAAGAAGGTCTTTTTCATTTGACCTTGCTAGCTAGTGTGGAAAATCAAATTTTTTCTCAGGCCAAAAATGTACTAATAATTCCATAATTTTATGGTAACAACAGCAAATAATGTTGGAGTTCTTCAGTTTTGCCAAATTGTCATCTAAAGCAACAATAAGAATATACATCCAGTTTGTTCTGCCAATTTCTGAAGGTGTTATAGAGGTTAAATAACAAATAGCTAATGTTTCTGCTTTGGATGATGTTATAAAGGAAATTGGATAAACACTGAAACATAAATCAGGAAAAGGCACTAGAATATGATGCCATCAGTTAGAAAAATGTGCGGTACTGATACCTGATCTGTCCTCTTGCTTGCCGAAAGTAGAAAAGAGAAAAACATTTAGTATCTTGTGAGTAGTCTAGGCACTGATTGATTTCATCTCATAATGCTTTCTAATGTATCTTCTAGAGCACCTTATAAATCATATGTGCTGTATTTTTTTGCCTTGTTGAGTGCTACTTGGTCAATTATAAATTGCTCAGCTATCAGAACAAACAGGGACAATCAGGGCCTGAGTGGCTGGTGTTTCTCTTCCTTCTGGAGACCTTGATTCAGTTCAGTATTTAGGTGCACATTAGCCTGAAGCAGGTGAATGATCCCATTAAAGTTCTGTGCTTAAGTAACTTTGCAAATAAAGACCATTTTCAATCTTCCAGAACGCTATTATACTTGTTTTCTATTAGAAAATCAGTACTACAGGAAAAAATAACACAATCAAATGGAAAAGTAGAAGTTCTTTTAATTAACGTAATTATGAGCTTGAGTTTCAAATCCATACTAGTTTTATATGGCTTTACACTTTGTGTGTATGTATATCTTTTATACTTGACTAGAGCTATAATGACCCTCATGAGAATGCTGTGAAACTCTCAATGAAAACTGCATACTACAATCTGGAGAAGGCAGGGTTTTTTTTGTTTCACCGTGCTATTGGCAAATCCTTTTTCTGTCTAAATTAAGATGGGGAGATTTGGAATACAGATGCAGTGTTGAGGAACACTTGAAACCCAGCATCTGAACAGAACCTCTAATCCATATTGTATTGCATAACCTTGCTGTTCTTCATACTGGCAAATACATCTAGAATTATCCCAGTACAAATCTGATTTTTCCATTAAAAAAAAAAAAAAAAAAAGAACAAAAGAAGATGACATAAAGTAGTTCACAGGGAGAGAAAGAGGGATCACTTTTACAAAGAGAGGAAAAATAAACAGCAGGTCTTTGGCTACTCAATTTTATTTATTTCAGGGATCTGGGCACTACCATCTCCCTCTCCCAGCCATTAGTTGATTTCAGCCCTATGATGTTCTCAAATTTGGAAGACTGCTCACTCTTGGTTTTATTTGTAACATCTTGTGGGGAATACCATGCAAAGCTTTTGTTAGCTGAAAATCACGCTTTGCATTTCTTTCAGCATCAATGTATGTGGGGCTTTGAAACAGATTTGGAAATATATAGTGTTAGTGGAGACTGTTGTAACTGGCAGAAAGCGTGGTTCAGCAAAATGCTGGTCATTATGGAATTCTACTGAAGCTGTCAATCTCACTGAACAGAGATTAAATAACTAGGTTTTTTTGCTCGGTTCCTTTAATTAACTTTTAAAATGGATGTGGGATATAAAACTGAGAGGTTATGTAAGTCAGCAATAGATTAAGCCTGTACCCGAGTCAGGAAAACAAGTTCAGGCCACCTTCCACCATTCTCTCTCCTTCCACTTACCCTTAAAGAAAAACAGAGCACCACATCTAGGTTAGTATTTGAATCTATTTTAAATTGCAACTAACTGATAAACTATCACTCTGAAATACAGTAATAGTGATCTCTTCTGAAAATGTTTCAATATTATATTACATGTACGGTTATTATCTGATAAAAAGAAGTTTTGATTACCTGCATAGGCATCTTTTGATGTTTTATTTTTCCATCACAAAAAAAAAATGTTATTCATGGAATCAGAAGTCACAAATGGAAAGCAGCCTATTAATTCACTTAGTTCATCTCCCATCAAGGTAGAAAGCCTAATAAACACAAATCAACATTTTCATAAATAGTCAGCAAAAATGACACAGAAAGTCGTAACTATGCCTTAACCAATGCAACTCACAGTAATCACTGGAGCTCTTTTCTAACTATACTGACAAGGAACTTCAGTGATTTTTAGGATCCCTGTCTACCCCCATTTTCTAGGTAATGCATGCTTGATTTTCCATCTCTTTCAGATACAATACTGTTACTCTGCCAAATGTATTTCAGAGGCTTTGAAGGCCAACATTATTGCTTTTGTAACAGGTCTGAAAGTATTCCAGAGTCTGGCTTCAAAATGAATGACCTGCCCCTCAGTACGTGAACATATTGAAATAAACCTGCTTGTATTCTAGTTCAGTTTGGTCATCTTCAGAGTGCTCATCAAACTTGCAAACTAAAGCCACACTTGATTGGTTCCTCACGGAGTTGTGAATTTAGAACCAGCTTGTGAAACCATTGTTGCACAATTACTGGTACCTGCACCCATGTCATGCAACCCACATTTCCCTGGTTTCAGCTGCCTCTCCTGATGTAATGCTTCAGTGGCCTTGACAGTTTTAGTAATCATGGTGAAAATCAGAATAATACCACAAGTTTACAAAAAGTAAAGAAGCTTCTTAGAGTGGGAAGGAGAAAGGAAAAGAAGAAAATGAGACCATTCAGCATATCTCAACTGTGAAGTGTGGCTTTTTTAAAGCATCTGTCCAAAGTGAACTTCCCTGTGAAGTAACACTGCCTTCCCGCTAAGTTATTGCTGAGAGGATTTACATGTAATGGGAACAATGAATAATCCCCCTCCTTCTTCACTCATCCTGTCAATGAGCTCATGCACTATGCAGGACTGAAAGCATATCAGAAAATGCTAGAGGATCAGGGCACTGCAGGGATAAAGTGACTGTCAAGTTCACCTGAAATCAGGAAATACAGAGGTGCAATAATTTGCCAGAGCTGCTCAGATTGTAAAGATTGAAGGCTGGTACCACACCTAGCGCTGTGTCCTCACAGCAAGACTCACTGCCTCTGTGTGCTTTGCTCTAGAGTGAGATCCATGTCTGAAGGTGAGTCTGAAGAGGGAGGAGGTAATTCCTTTTCAGATTGAGCTGCCATAAACCAAGACTTGTATAAACCACTGGAATAACAATGTATAATAGATGAGGCAAAAAACACTATTGCTCATTTTCTGTTATGTCATGCTTTTCTCCACAAGCTTTCTTCCTGTGAAATGCCTGTGTGCTTACGTGAGAAGCTGAAGATTCCTAACACATGGTATCAGTTTTCTCCAAGCTCGGAGCTGATACTGGGTGCACTGTGTGAACATGAATAAGGCTTCACCCTCTAAAACTGTTGAATTAATACTGTACGCTATAACAAAAAATGTGTTAATGACAGGTTAGATGCATCATGAAACAAATTGGTACATTCTTTATGTCAGGTACAGCAAAAGCACAGCGCTGATGTTTTCTGCTTTGTTTTTTCCCCCCATAGTTTATTCAACGGACAAAAATGATCAAAAGGACAGATTTAATTCTATTGTTAAACACGGAGTTCAGAATGCACAAGTCCAAGAATCATTCCAACTGCACTCTTCAGGCCATGTGCTATAGGAAGCTGGTTATCTTTTCAAAGCCATTTTTTGTTTTTCTTTGGGAACATTACGGTCAGTTCTTTTTGCAGTCCATACCTGTCCACACTAATGTTAACCTGTGACATTAGGCAAACAAAATTGTATGCACAGAGGTCCGTTGGCATTCTGGTAGTGAAGGAAGACTGCCTTCTTCAAGGTCTGCAGCTCAGATCACCATATATGGGCAATCCTGACGTATCTTTGCTGATCTCAACATTTCCCGAGCAGTTTGATGCAGGGAGATGTCCTTGTGGTAACAGGTATGCTGGACAGCATATTTAACAGAGAGACAAAGGATTACAAGAGCAGCACAGAGGATGAAATTCTGCCGCTTTTTATGCCAGCTAACATTCTGCAAACACTAATATCCAAGTAGAAAAAAAGTAAAAATAAAAATAAAGTGATCTTTCCGTGAAAATCCTCCCACTGGGAGCCCATGTGGGACCACTGATGAGGGAACTACAGAGCCCTGTGACAGTAACTGCCCTTACAGCTTCCTGGTGGACACAGAAGCAGCACTCGACTGCTCCATTTTGCACAGTTGGTCTCTCCCACTGTGTATCAACACTGGGAGGGATTCTCTGAACACAGCAGAAACGAAGGAAAAAGTTAAAGAAATAAAAAATGAGGAAGGATAGCAAGAGAAATGCTCTCATCCCTGAAAAAAAGACTAAGAAGTATAACAGTTATCTATGAACACTAAGCTCTTCTTAATTTAAAAAAATTAAAAAAAAAAAAAGTTAAAATAAAAGATCTACTTTTCCAAAATTATCAGTTCTTTCATACAGAAATGATGCCTTATGATGAAAAGCACATTTAAAAATACAAAGGTTCCCTGCAAACAGAAAAGCCTGAAAATCCCCTACATGGCAAATGGAAATTATATAATGATACTTGTTCTTATTTATTAAGTTCCTCCATGAATTTAATCATTTATGTGCACATTTTGTATACAGAAAACTTTTAAAATTCTAAATGCATGTTCCCATAACATTGTAAGCACTGGGAAATGTCTGATATGTTCCAGATAGAACACTCATAATATGTTCAGTTGGAAAAATATTGCTTTCCTATTCTCATATTTTCGAACAGAAGATCCACATTTTAAAATGTCCTCAATGATATTATTTTTTTCTCTAGGCTGAAAGAAATATTCTTCACAGAGCGTACAGAATTTATTCAAACAAACAAGACTGCAGCTCAAGAGTGCTGTGAGTTAGAAAATCAATTGAAAAGAGTCAGATAAAATATATACGCAATTACCAAGTGATAAACAAAGAGCTATGGGTGGCAAATATGGGTGACATCTCACATACAAAGAGATGAACAGATGCACAGCTACAGCTGATACAGAAAACTTAACCACAATTAACCACAGTAGATTTCTGGACTAATATTTTTTAAACAATATGTTATTGTTTATTAGAAAACTGAAACATCTCAAGAACTAGACACAGATCTGTGCTTAGCATATTAGGAAAAAAAAACAGCTGGACAGAATGTAAGTGGCTGGTTGAGAAGTGAAAGACAAGTGGTCAGATCAGCAGAAAGTGTGAAATAAAAAGTTATGTTTATTGATGCAGTTCTGAAATGGAGAAGTAACTGAGTTAGTTATTGTATTTTCCAGGTATTCTGAAAGACAGAATGACTCCTACAGTAGGAAACAAGAGAGATTATATAAGGCATGTAAATATGTAGGTTATTTAAAACAGTAAATAAACACTGATCAGTTGTTCACAGACTGCGTTCTAAAAGGCTAAAAGGCAGCACATTACCACTCACTGCACAGTTGTTATGATCTACTGAGGATCCAGTAGGTCAGTCATGGACAACTCCAGGGCAATCACACCTAGGCTCTCCCATGTGACTAATGCCAAGTAATCTCATACTGCTGAACACCAAGCAAAACAGGGTTTAAGTGGAAAATCTCTGTTATCTGGTATTCCAGTGAAAGAAAATTTGTGAGTGTTCTCTCTCAGCTACTGTGCTAAAAATCTTCTAATATCATAGAATCATAGAATTATAGAATGGCCTGGGTTGGAAGGGACCTCAAGGATCAGCAAGCTCCAACCCCCCTGGCACAGGCAGGGCCACCAACCTCCACATGTAATACCAGACGAGGCTGCCCAGGGCCCCATCCAACCTGGCCTTGAACACCTCCAGGGACGGGGCATCCACAACATCTCTGGGCATCCTGTGCCAGCACCTCATCAATCTCATAGTAAAGAAGTACTCCCTGAATCTTCCCTCCTTCAACTTAAAACCATTTCCCCTTGTCCTGCCATTATCTACCCTTGCAAAGAGTTTACTCCCCTCCTGTTTATGGGCTCCCTTTAGGTACTGGAAGGCCGCAATAGGTCACCCCGCAGCCTTCTCTTCTCCAGGCTGAACAAGCCCAGCTCCCTCAGCCTGTCTTTGTAGTGGAGGTGCTCCAGCCCTCTGATCGTATTTGTAACGCTACTCTGAACCTTCTGCAACAGCTCCCTGTCTTTCTTGCATCGGGGGCCCTGGACCTGGACACAGTACTCCAGATAGGGCCTCACGAGGGCAGAATAGAGAGGGACAGTCACCTCCCTGTCCCTGCTGACAACCCCTCTTCTGATGGAGCCCAGGCTCTTCATTACACAACCTTTCAACTGTTCTGCGCACTATAAGCTCCTTCTTAAATTGACAAAATACACTATCAATATCAGAACTCATAGGTAAATTGTACTTTATTAGTATCCAGACATGTATACATGAAAGCTAGATCAAAAGAATAAAATTAATAAAATCAAAAAAAATAAGAGAATAAAAATTCAAGCAACACTGTTGTTCTATCTTATACATGCCAAGAAACTGCATTATTTCTGGTTATCGGCAGCATTTGAAATCCTACCTGAACAGGCCTGGCTGTCTTGGGTCAGCCATCTTTCCAGCAGTCCATTGTATATGAATTATTTTGGCATCTTTTTCATTTGATGTGTTTCTGAAAACGAAGAGAAAATGCACCAATTTCTGTTACTGCATTTGTTACATATTTTGTTCAGGTTACCTCTGCGAGGAATTCGTACATTGGATTTTCACTAATTGCTATCCATAACTATTTCTTTCTGCTCTTGTTAGAATGACTGAAACGTCTTAAACAGGAACACAATAAACATCAAATGACAAATCTCAGACAATGAGATACTCATCTTCAATACCAATTTTTATGGATGAACAAATATTTGTTCCATTATTCTTGAAACATGCTGGATAAGGCAAATTCATTGCCCACTGTTTGCAATATCTTTTGGAAGCTTAAAAAAAAAAAAAAAAAAAAAAAAAAAAAGTTGAAAAGCTGTAATTTCAAATCCACAATCTTCTGTTGCTGTACGTCTTATATAAATCGATGTTGCTGACTGAGGGTATCTAAATAAGTGGAAGCACTTGTGTGCCTGTTCAGATCTAGTAAACTCAAACTTCATTTCATTTTAATCATATTTCATTCTTTAAAATCACTCCATTTTTTCACATCAGAGAATAAGATGAATTAATTTGCTTGACATGGCTATCCTTGTTCCTCGGAATAAGTGTTGCAATCGCTTTGTCTCTATTTATAATTATATCATTAATTGATGATATAAAAAGGGCTGTTTTCAGTTGATGTTTCTCAGGCACTTTGTGTTATTCCATTTAACTCTCTTTACCCCAGAGAGTAGAGAAACAACAGGGATGAGGCGTAGATTTCAGTTTCTCTAGATTTCTTCAGTTTCACATGGCAGATCTCCAAATGGGGAAGCTCAGAAGGATCCAACAGGAGGAGGCAACAGGAAGTAACCATCCTCCAACTGCAGGAGGAGCACGCCGAAGCTGGCATGGGTCCTCCAACCAGGACTTCATTTTTCCAGTCTAGAGAATCAATGCTGAGGAAATTTGCTTCTTTTGTGCGTGTCACAATTATCAAAGAGTAAGGCATTGGAAGAGACAGCTTGATAAAACAAAGTCTATCCATGACACATTTTCCAGTAGGTCACCACCTGCTTTGGCAAACTGCTTGGAAGGAAACTCCATTCACCACTTCATCTGCTGCAGACAGACAAAACAAATTATATGATATAATCTTTTGATATAAAGAAGAGACTCATAAAGTGAGGTAACAAAAAGACCAGCATTCCTGGTAAAAGAAAACGATGTGACAGCTGCTCCCACATGAGACTTTGCTTCAACATAGCCATAATATTTGTTTATCCCAGCAATAGCTGAAGTTTTGATTTTGCCAGTTTTCTGACCTACTCTAGATGGCTGAGAGATGACTGAATCTCAATGCTGATGAAAGTGAATCCAGTTTGTAAAATGCTGTGAGATCTCTTGGGTTGAAATCTGGTATAAAAATATCATTTATTAAAATAAATGTTCTGTAAATTATAGAGCAGCTTTGATTTACAAATACTTGAGGGGCTTTAAACATAACATTTCATAGGGTCTCTTTGACAAGCTGCATATTACAAGATTTAGCAGACCCAGAGAAATAAAAAGCCAGAGGGAGAGATAATTAAAAGCCTATGATTCTTTTTTCATTTTAAGGATAGGGTTCACCAAAACCCACATTTAAAACAAAATGTCTTTTTCATTGGTCACTCATTTGAGGAACTAAAAGCAATTAAATGGCACATTGACTTCAAATTTGCTTCTTCCACACTTCAAATATATCTTCTTTGGGAGCTGACAATGAAACACTGTTATCCTACATCTACTTTTGGCTATGGCACACTACTTCACAAAGCATGCTTCCACACAGTTATGCAAGCTGGAGCCCAGCGAATTAAACCAACATTTATATTCCCCTTAAGTAAATAAATCTGTGAGGGATGAAAAGGAATCTTAGGAAAAATTGTGTTTAGGTTAAGCTTGGGACCAACTGCTTGGAAAACATGAACGTTGTGTTGGAAAATCTTCAAAATAATTCTGAGTATTAGACTTCAGCTGCTCTCCCCTGTAGCAGAGGAGGTGTCCATACACACCCTGACAGGAATAACCATAAGGCCAGAAAAAGAGCTGTATCTTCTGCAAACAAAGATCTTTCTAGGCCAGCAGCCTGCCACTGACATCATCTAAGATTTGGTAATTAGGGAAGACTGTGTAGATGTTGTGCTGATACGTCAACAGTCCGCAGCTCATATATGAGCTGAAATTGATATCATTATGTTTAATAGTGCTTGGTGGATTTTTCTTATAAATTTGTTCATTTAAGTTTGTAGAATCATAGAATCATAGAATGACTTCAGATCCCCCTGCTATGGGCATGGTTGCCAACCACTAGATCAAGCAGCCCAGGGCCCCATCCAACCTGGCCTTGAGCACATCCAAGGTTGGGGCAACTTTGAGCTGACAAAAATATTATTGTCCTGAAATAAACAGAGTATCTAGTACATGCACTAAGCTTCAGGGGGGAGGTGGAGAGAGGGGAGGGATGAACAAAAAAGCAGTGTATTTAATTATTTAAGGTGAATATTTATTTCGCACAAATAAAATTAAGGACCTTATAAAGATATTAACTGGAAAGGTTCATTCATAGGCAGAGAAGATATAGCTCGAATTATGAACTGTGAAGGTTCTTCAAAGTTTCCTCCCATTATATTTTCTCAAGTCACTTTGGCCAGTATGGAGAAACAGGTATACCGTATACCATGAGCTGCATTTATACTTCAGAAATTGACACTGTCATATATCATTTTGCACAAACTGGCTAACAAGGTTAAGTGTTTTCAGGTAAGGAATAGCTTTATTGTGAATCAAAGGCATTGTTTTTCTGTTTTTTTCTTTTGTTACAGGAGATTGATTTACAGTCCAGGAATACATTGTTGAATTTTGGATGGACAATAACTAGGAAATGTTATTAGATTTGTTTTAAGTTGCTGATTTAATTGTAAAACTCCTTTTCCTTAAAATTGTTTTGCTTATTTGTTTAACAAGTCAATCAGGAAATATTTCGTGTCTTTTGTTCTTTTCACCTTGAACAAATTTAACTTTCCTTAGATGGAAGTGAACAACGATTTCCAAGTTATAAAAATCAGCTTCTATCTCATTTGCCTCCTATGTGGATGTACTCTTGAACTCAGCTCAGTTGAAACACTGCAATCCTGTCATAATTTACAGACCTGTAATGGAGATATGTCTCTCTGCATTTTCAAATACTGGCTTTGCTTTGTTATCAGGTCTGATAGCAGGAGCACCCCTGACAGCCCACTTTGGGGTATTCACTTCCACTGTAGGTAGAAAGCCCGGATGAAAAGAAAGCTGCTGTGCATGAGCTAGCAGCAACCAAATCCTTCATATGCCCTTAGTGAAGAAAAATGGATTTTTGAATTCAAAGATAGATAGGAAGAAATTAAAAAGGATCAAAGAAATCCCCCATATTCCCGATCAGAAAATCAAGTTTGTAATTGCTATTGTGTGTTTTCACTCTCATAAGAAAGAGGAAAAACAGTTATCATCAGTAAACACAATAGTAAATTCAAGAAAACATACAGCACCCTTCATCTAAAGAGACCTGAAGCAGCTTATAATCACTAATTAATTAAGCCTTGCAGCATTTCTGGAAGCGATATGCAACTTGAATAATGCATTTCTCAAGAGACTCAAACTGTGATCTTTTTGTGCAACCTACAGTTTAACAGGAAAATTCTGGCTCTCATATTTTTAATACCTGAGTTATTAATGCATTTTTAAACTCCTTCAACTCCAGTAAAACAGTCCCACTGTGATGTCCTCCCCACAGAGGCCTTGTGGCTATAGCAACTGCAATATAATGGAGGTGGAAAATGATGGGACTTGTGCCTTACTCCAGGTACTCAGAGTTTCACTTACTTTGGTGGTCAAGCATGTTCTTCCAGGGAATTTCTTATCATGCAAAGGAGGTTCGTGAAAAAAAATGTATTATGATTGTATGTGTTCCAAACTTCACTACTGTCTTCCATATAGACAAGGTATGGTACAGCTACCTTTTTCCTAAGGGCAACAAGCACTATTACGGAGAATATGTTCTGTGTATCGAAACCTCATCTGCCATAGAGTCTGCCATAACTTTCATGATCAGTAATCTACAGCAACTCTGGTAAAGTCATTAAGTGGGTTTGGATCAGCCCTCATGAAGTCTACACAAGGAATAAACTGGGAAATTCAAGTTTTAATGATTCCTCAGAGAGACAGGCTGAATGAAAATATGACTATTTGTGAATATTTCTACCAATTAAGGCTTTCAGTTAAGCACTTTTTGATTTGCACTAAACTACTGGATTTTTCAGTTTATGACATATCCAAAGCACAAATCTGCCTCTAAAGCTCTTCCAGTCTTTCAACAAACCTAAATTATGGTACTGATTTCTAGAATACTTTATTATAATTTCACTACTTCAAGGACAATGCATCCAAAAGTATATGAAGACATTCTCTGAGCTGCTGTCCAGCAAAAGGAGTACTTGTATTTAAAATATTATCTGATCTATCTTTGGAATTGATGATCAACTTTTATTGATTTATGTGTAAAAACTTGGACCATATTCTCAAAGGCTGACAAAAGGGAAGATTTATGTTGAAGCACTGATGCTCTGGTACAAAGTGTACTAACTAAGAAAAAAATGCACATTTTAAACCACGCTTTGATTAATAAGGTACAGACAGAAGAAAAAAAATGCAAACAAGGAAACAGAGAGTGATCCTGGATTCTTCTGTTTGGAACCGTGACATCTGGATGAGATTTTCTCAAATTATTCTTCTCTGTCTTATCACCTGAGCACCACCAGAACTATAAACTTAAGGAAAGCTCTCATATTCCAAAGAAGCAGTGAAAAGTTCTAAGGGAATTTAAGTTTCAAAAACAAAACAAAAACAAAACCAACAAAACCCAAACAAGCAAACAAACAAAAACCAACCACCATAACCAATAAAGGATATTAACCATTTATTAGTTTATTATTTAGCAGTCCACCAGTACACCAGTATGTCAGATGAATAATCGGTTGTGTTTGTTCTGCTGAATATGCTTCCATTTTGCACTAACCCAACCACAATCTGCAGATGCCTTAGGTTCATCTTGTGATAAACCTAAGGTTTGTCTTCATCCTTCATGCATGTGCTAGTTGATAACATGTGACTGCTTTACAGAAACACTGGCCTACCTTAATGCTAGCATACATTCACATAAACTCAATTGAATAGAATTACCTCATGCAGTCTAGTCAGTCTATTTGGTAATCCCTACATTATCCTAATTTTATTATTCTCAAACCTGGATACATTCTCTGCATACCCAAAACAATACTAGCCTCTCAGCAAGTGTTCAGTATGCTGCCCCCCATCCCAGTTTTAAATTAAGGTCAGACAAAGAATCCCACACGCATACATTTTGAAAAGGTCAGGTTCTGCTCTCAGTGACAGCAGCATGCCTGAGAATAGTTGTAGGGCCTAATAGCTGCTGTCTGTCACACTGCCACAACTTAAAATGAGAATAATTTCTCCTTTTCTCTCTCTCTTTCGGTAGTTATTGAGTTATAGAAAATAAGATTACAACAAGGAAAGTGCTGCTGATGAGTGAACTTTTTACCTAAAGGACATTCTCACTTACCTGAAAATGAAAGTAGTAGAACTATAGTCACTGTGAGTATGCCAGCTCAGATGATTACCATGGTTTGTACAGCATATCTTCTGCATTTTTATCCCACAGTACTTTCGCATAAATAGAAACAAATGCATATCATTGTAGCACCTATTTCTTCTGAAGTAGACCACTACAGGCCAGCATGTTATGCCACAGTTACGAGTCTGTTAAACCACCATCAACCTCAACCTGTGTAGAAGACATTTAATGACCTGCTCTATGCAAATCTATTAGCTGAATTGGTTGCATAAATGACTTTGTTGGTGCTTGAAATGGTAGTTTGCAACTCTGAATATGATTTATTTATTTAGCTCTCCTTAGTTGGTTGACATCATGCAATATTGAGACAGATTTAGGTTAATATCTATGTTCTGAATAAGTTTTCTTCTAAATTAGCTAATTTCCATAGATTTCAGAGTGCTATCCAAACAAGAAACCAAGCCATGCTCTCCGTTAAATGAAATCATATAGTTTACCAGTGATTTTTCAATAAAGGTCAAAATAAACAATTAAGATCAAAATAAGAAAAATTAAAAAATAATAAAATTTGTGAATCCTTTCTTTTTAGAATGAGTAAGGCAATCACAAAGTATTGTTGCAAGTTTTAAACAAATAGTATGACTTTCACTGGGCCTGGATATTATGCATAGAAACTTCACAAAATGTCAACTAGGGAAAAAAATTATATGTACTCAAAAAATCAATGTCTATTTTCTTTTTATACCCAATAAATAGTATATGAAATGCATCTTCTGAAAGTGACACAGAACAGGTAAAAAAGAATTTTTTAAAAAATGAGCGTTATACTAAATGAAAGAACTAGACTTGTGTTAGGATTGTAAAATGAAGCCAAGTGAAAAGAAGATTTGGTTTTGATGAGGATAAATCAATGAATCTTCTTTCAGTAGACTCCTACCAAAAGAGAGCAATGAAGGATGCAATGACAAGTTGACACACAGGGTTTGCTATATGAGTTCTTTCTAGGCAAGGTTTTTTATGGAATTTCTCTATCACTTCATACTCAACATTCTTCAAAACTAATATTCTTTTTGAAAGTGGTCATGATACTGTTTTAATGTTGTTATTCATGTTATTATTTGCAATACATACTACTGGCAAGCCTCAACTGTATTGGGACATCACTTGTTTGGGGCACTTCAGGTTTCATAAACCTGAACTAACTGTCTTCATTCACAGGAGCTGAACTGACAAGTAATTTACTGGGCTTTAGCAAAAGTGTTTATGATTGAGCAGAGGGAAAAATATGGTGTCTAGCAAGTCTAATGCAAATGTCTCGATACTGAATATTGTGATTTCAGCAGAGACAACACAGACAGCAACAAATGGTAAATGACTTACACTGATGACAAGAGCCCTTGAAGGAAAGAATTGGAATAAGACTGTAGACAAAACAGAGAACGTCCAGAATAAAAACTGCTTCTTGGCAATGGAAAACAAATCCCTCTGTCCTCATTCAGTCCTTGCTGTTTCTACCCAGCCTCTACTCATTTCGCTCTGATATTTGGACTGGCAGCTCACAAAAAGTTTTGTGGGCACGTGAATGAAGTGTGCTTGAGGTAGTTTATCTGAAAAAGCAGCCTGCACATTTTGGAATGGGATTCCTGGGCTTTATTTCTGATTCACGGAGAAGGACATTACCACTGTTGATATTGTATTTATGAATACAAATTCTTAATGACCATTTGTTTGTGATTAATACTTTCAACTTACCTCCTGCCATTTATAGAATTCAAAACCACAAGTTTCAAACAGTGCATAGGTTCCAAACGCAGGATAAAGGAGTATTTCAACCTGCAGGCAGTAGGAGCAAGCAAGGCCGCAGGTTGGACATGCCTGCTTTAGAGCCTGTGTGTGTGTGGCATGATTTTAGGTATTTTCAGTAACTCCACAGCACTGTTCAGATTCTCCTGCATATTCACCAACCATAACATTCTCTGACTGACCTTAGGATCTCCTATTTTTCAGACTTTCTATCTGACAACTTCTCTATAAAATTGATGCAGGAAAACTAAGATGAGTGTAGCCCCAGTATTAAAATGCTTTGTGCTGCACACACACTGCAAGACAGAAAGGAACTGCAGTGCACCCAGCTTCACTGCACAATTAAGCTATTTTGTTTCAGGAAAGAACAGAGATTCCTTAAATTGCCAAAGCCTCACCCCTAAGTAACCTAGCTTCTGGGAGAGCAGAATAATTTTTGTTCAAAATGTGTTAAAGCTGAGAACAATAAATGAAGACCAAACATGAAAAACTAAATTTAAGCAGATATACTGTGATAAAGTTATATGCAACTGAAAGAACGATAGTAACAGAAAGCATCTGTCCCTTAGGGTATCTCTTGCTACCAGCTTCAGACACACTCTGATAAAACATACACAGATAAACACACACAGACAGATTTGGTGTCCTTGTGGGCTTCCTCCACATTCTCTGATCTCTAATTGAGACAACACAGAGTTGTACTCATTTTCACAGTGTCACTTATCTAAAGACACAGAAACATTATCTTTACTCAGCAAAATGTACTTTGCTTTTGAAAATCACTTCATTGAATCAGGTGACCTGCTGCTGGCAAAGCAACGTGAAAAGGATTGGTGTGCACACTGTCTAGTCCTTTGAAACCATGTATAACCTAATTTATTTCTATTGCTAAAACAGATCCAAATATTTATAATTCTCAATTGTAATATGGAACAGAAAGCATAAAGCTTCTGCTTTTTCCTTTTTTTTTTTTTTTTTTAATGTAAAATAAAGTATTGAAATAATGTGTGTCACAACATCATGAATTTAAATTTGCCAGGAAGCCATAAAATGTTTCATTGACATAAACAAAGACAGATTATTTGATACAGGTATTCTTCAGGTACAGCACTGTCTGCTCAAAATTGCCCAGAGCCTGAAGGGCAATTCCATTGCCACATAAAGAAAAGATTTTTTAAAATCATAATTATAAAGCCATTCCTCAGAAGATGGCCACACTTTAAAGTAAGTTCCAAGTTAGTTAGAAAAAGCAAACCAGGATGCTATATCAGTTGGGCTTTTGTTTAGTTAGTTGAGAGAAGTCCTTCACAAAATTGTTCCCTTAAAGTATATTTGACAGTAAGAGATCATAGCTCTCGTGGTTTCTTTTATAAATCTGTGTTTGTGACAAAGACTCACCATAACTGATAAGAAGAAACATTGATAGGACTTAAAAATAAATTTGACCCTGTTGTACAGAGTAGCATGCTCCATGTGGGAGAAAAAGTCATCTATTTTTAGTTAAGCTATACTCCTAAGAAATGCATCTTTCCTCCCACACTAAGGACTTATTTTACTTTCACACCTCAGTGGACTGTTAGTAAAGCATTTCAAGCAGAAAATCCAGGAAGATTCAGCCAAATGTACTGCAGACTTGAAAGTCACTCACCAAAATTTGCAAATGTTCTCTATAAGTTAGTTAAGTCCAATTCCTCCCTGATTAGTACAAATACTTCTGCTCTTCCTGCTCATTCTTTGGTCAAGTCCCCCATGTGCAGTACAAATCCCTTTCTAGTTAGTTCACTTCTTTTTGTCTTGTTTATGATATGAAAAAGTCATTGAAAATCTGCTTATTTAGCAAATTAACTTTCCAACAGCATTCCATAGATAATATGCTGCTCAAGCTAAGCTTTAAAAAATCATGTTATATCTGATGAAGTTTTCCGCTATTAGGAACGACATTCTACCCACAGAATAAATTAGGCAGTTAGATACACCACTGAAGAGAAAAAAAGCAATAAATGGCAAACACTTTTCATCATGCAACCTCTTTCTCACTTCTATTAGAATGCTTGAAATATGCTTGTAATGTGCATAATAATTATCTGAAATGAAAATTTGTCATGACTATAGTAAGTAGATTTTTTAAAATCATTTCATTGAAAGTAATTAAGCCATCCTCAAACGTAAGTTTATAGGAATACAGCCCTGTTAAAACTTCAGATTTCCTTAGCTCTTTGAAGAGAAACAACTCTATGCTTTGGAAAATGTGTTTTGAAGCCAGCACAAGCACAATCCCAGAGAGAAAGTGAGATGATTGATAGATGATAATCAGAAATGATTTGGACAATTTGCACTTCTAGGAAGAACATCCATTTGCAAAAAATCAGTGCTTGGAAATATGTCTTCACTAAAGTTTTCTGCAGATCTGCTTGAAGTCACCTCTCAACCTTTCTTCATAGGAGAGGTGTTCAAGCCCTCTGATCCTTGTGGCCCTCCTCTGTACCTGCTCCAACAACTCCACATCTTTCATGTGCTGAGAGCCCCAGACTCGGATGCAGTACTCCACCTGAGGCTGAAAGAGGACTGTGTAGAGGGGGACAGTTATCCCCCTCTCTCTGCTGGCTGCCCCTCTTTTCATGCAGACCAGGATACTGCTGGCCTTCTGAGCTGCAAAATCACACTGCTGGCTTCAGTGATGAGTCATGGACATATGGATAAGTCGATGCTCATCTGAGCCTTATAAAGAACTTGTTGCATCTTGTTGACTCAAACTCAGAATGGAACCTTCCTTAACTACTGTGCAAGTAACTTGTTGAACTCATGCAACTAACCTTAACAACTGTCTGAGAATGGAAGAACAGAGCTTTAGTGACTCAAGTTGGAAGCTGTAACACCCAAAAAAAACCATTCTGCAAAGGCAGAGTGATAGACTGTTTATCTTCACTTCCTGTCATGGCTCCTCACAGCTGATAAACAGCAGTAAATGGAGGAGAGGGTCCACGACCACCAAAGACCCTCATCAAAGACATCAAAGAATCTTCTAGACATGAGTGGAATACCACCCCTAAAGGCAGTGTTGGACTAATTAGACTACATAACTGTGAACATGCACATTTACCTTTGTCTATCCACCACCCATGGATCAAGACAATGCTGGACCCAGGAGTGATGAAATACCTCTCTCTAAATCTCAATTTCTCTTTCTCTGTTCCTTCCTCCTCTTTCTTCTCAATCTTCTTTTACTCACTTTTCTTTAACAGCCATTGCCTAAGTTAGTCTTAAAGTAGTTGCTCACTAAATGTCTAGAAAATTGCCCAATATTTACTCAAAGTAGTTGATGAGTTGTTGTTAGAAAACTCAGTAAACTGTCTTATATTGTTCCTCTGCATCATGGTCTGATTCTGTTGCTCTGATGACCCCTGGAGAGCAGGGAGAGCCTTATTTTCATTTGAATGAAGGCGAATTCCAGAGATTCACCATCCTCACAACTCACTGAGTGGGATGAGACAGTACTCTGAGATGACTTTGTGATCTGTTCCCCCAGCCGTACCTGTGCACATGCACATGCTATGCCCAATCCACCTGCAGGAACAGTGGAGCTTCCCTATCTTTATTTTATGGAACTTCCAAGGAGACAAGGAACAGGTATGATGGAAGGATGACCTCTCCTCATCTTGGCACATCCTCTGCTTGTCTTGTTCCAGGAATTCACCGCCTGGCATTCACTGAATGAGAAGTCCAAAATGGACAAAGTCTTGCCTGCATGGTCTTATAAGGGCCAGTCAGAGAAGAGTGACCTCCCACAAATTTCTGGCTACATTCTAGAGACACATGGTGTCTGGATATCCTTCCTTGTCATTAAGGTGCATGGTTGACTTGTAGTCAGCTGTTTCTCCATCGGGATCCAAAGGTCTTTTCCGGTAGAGCTGGACTCCTGTTAGTTTGTCCCCAGCCCACACTGCTGAATCAAAGAAATCGATATCTATATAAACTTAACAGCAGTGTTTTCTTACTGTTAAGCAAGATATTCTTTATTGGGAGTGCTGGGGTAGCATCGAGATAACTCTCCAAGAATGCTCCACCAGTTGATCATTCACAGAATCACAGAATCACAGAATTATCAAGGTTGGAAAAGACCTAGAAGATCATCTAGTCCAACCATTGCCAACACTTCCCAGCTAAACCATTATTCGTGACCACGTTATATTTTCACATACGTTATATATTCATTACGTTCCCAAATACATTATTCTATCCACCCCCAATGATTGCCCAATAAACATAGCCTTATTTGGTGATCTTCAGTGTCATCTAGCTTCCTAGCACCGTGATGGTCCACTGTCAGTCCACTGTTAGTCCTTGGGGTGGTCGTTTACTTCCTCCCAACACTTCTTTTGTCCCAAAGATTGCTGTGGAATGTAAGGACAATGGGAAGAGTCTGCATACACAGATAAGGAAGACAAAGGGGGACATCTTGATGCTGTCTGTCACATTCGAGGCCTTCTGTTGTTTTTTCTTTTGTCTTGTTAAAGCAGAACAGCCTTACAACATGTCTTCCCATCTACAACACTTCATCACAATTATCATCAACAACATCTAAAGACTACTGTGGTGTTGCAAGGAGCACTGACAGAATATTTTGCCTAATTACTTCTTCAAATCACTGCTCCATGTGGTTTCTCCACTCCAAATGCAGAATATTGCTCCTGACTACTCTTGATAATACTGGTACTACTTGATAATAGGCACTACTAATAATAATAGGCACTACTAATAATACTCTTGATAATAGGCACTACTATACCTAATATACATCTGAAGGTGATCTGATGCTGGGTGAGAACATGCATGGCTAGCTTATACAACTGAAAGTATGTATTTGGGGTACTTAAGCCACAATGCTGATGTTTTAAAGGGCTTGATAGAAGAAATATATATATTTTTTTCCAACACAGAAAAGGCTGTATGATTTAGAGCTGAATTCTACCTTGCAGAAGGAGTGGCATCTTCTTCTGTTAATGACTTCTTTGCGTCAGAGAAGAATCAGTTGTTTAGGCAGCAAGGCTTCTGCATTCTAAATGAAGATTCCACAATTTCACCATACTTAGAACCAACATATACACAGAGGTGCTTAAAATCTTTCCATAACCAGTTTGCACATATCCCTGCTTCCTGGTGTAATTCTAGAGATGATTAGTCTTCAATACAGGCTGCCCTGGGTAGAAATGCCAGCAAAGAAGACAGAGGTCTCTATCACATTCACAGAGCCACTTTTGTGCAAACAGGGAAAAAGTGTAAGAGCTCAAAGCTGAATGTCATACTGCACTAACCTCTTGTGAAATTTTACTGCAAAGAAATTGTAGGATCATGCTGTTCCTCAATTAGTATGTGAAATATTTGTTGATACTTTTAATGATGTCAAGAATGTCACCTTCAAAAGGTCATTGTCAAGAGGGGTTTTTTAGCTGTGTAATGAGAGTATCAAAGTTGGACTTTAGAATCAATCCTGTCCTTGCCTTGTAAGTAGACAATCAGATCAGGCGGTTTTAGGCTTTCTGAAAGTGAAATTTTTGGGGCTCTGCCTCTTTGAGGATATGAACATGAGAATGCCACATGATATAAAAGAAGCCATAACTAAACCTAATATTTCTAAGATTTCATGTGATTTTTGACAGAGACAGTAATAAACAAAAGCAAACATTTAATCAAAAATAAAAGATTCTTACATGCTCTAGAGATGTGCTACCAAGATGGTGGCAAAACATTTCACTTCTTTTTCCTTTCTGTTCAAAACCTACAAATTGACCAGGCTGCTACTTAAGAAATTTTTCAAGTAAATTACTTTAAGGTAGCTACATTTAAAGATTCACTGAAAGATTAGATAGTAATTATCATTGCAGATGGCTCAAGCTGAAGAGAACTATTCACTTCACAGCAGCAATTAAAGGACGCAAACTTGCTAAGATGGATAATGAACAGGATATAAAGTACATAAGTATCACATTGAAAATCAATGAAACACTCCCTGTAGATTCGATCCAAAAAAGATTGAAGAAGTAGAGAGTGTTCAGAAACAAACAATGAGAATTACTAGGTTTACAGCATTCAGGGAACTCTTTTATGAAGAGATATTATGAGATCACGATTGAGTAATTTTGGAAGATGATTCATACAAGTCACAAGCTAACATGAGAAAGGCAACGAAAGAGATGTATGTAGATACAGGTACAATTCTGGTATATAAACAGCATATGCGTATACTTATCCTTCAGTCCCATATGAATAGAAATAATAAGTGTATACAGGTAAGATTATCTAATAATTCCCACCTACTGGATCTTTGTTTCTTCCTCACATTTTATATGTGATATTCAGGAACAAGGTTATAAAAGGCTGTGGGTTAGCTAAGAGTTTATTTTCAAGTTCCAGCACCTATAAAAAGATATGAATTTTCTGAGGTTTATATTAATTAAATGAAAATATGTTTGCTTGTTGAATGCATTCTCAGAAGACAAATGAGGTCAGAAGCCTAGTAGGATACTATGCAGACATTGTTGATGATGGATAGTCTCATTTTAAATAGATATTTAAATTGATAAAAGAATATATATTTCAGAATCATATTTAGAATTCTATTGCTTTGAGTTTGAAGATGAGTTCACATATTTTGCAGATCTTTTTTTCAGAGTCTTTCCCTAAAATATCAACTACAATTAACCACCAGAGCTTTGTCACTGGACTGCAAAAAAGCAGTGGATTTTTTGAGAAAAATATTTCGAGATATGGTACCATTACTCTCAATTTTGGTCTGTAAATAGTAAGTTTAAAAATGTAATTGTAAATTTTACATGAGGAGAAACATCCTATGGCCACCCAACAACATCTTTCTCATTGAAGGTTATAGAATGGTTTAGCATAATAATGAAATGAAAGTGTACTTTTTTTCAGAGTATCCAAAATAAAACCACCAAAAGCATCCTAACAAAACAAATAAAATTTTAGAAAATCTTTTTCTTGTTTTGTTTTATGGCCAAAACTCATCTCTGCCGTTTCTCCTGTTTTTCCTTCATTCTCTTTCCGAGCCAGGATATGTGAACATTTTCCTTAAACAAATGCCTTGTCTGCAGTGCAGAAAGATGAGGAAGTATCCTGTTTCATGTCTTTTATATTAACTATAGCTTTGGTTAGCCTTCAGAGACTGATGTTTTAGAGACCTAACTGTGGAAAGTGGCACTGGTGAAAGAATTTGTGTTGAAACTAGCACTTATCAAACAAAAATTACATAGATTACTTTCTGATTGAAAATGGAATAGCAGATGAAGGGATTTGGACATAGTAATAATGAAGAGAAAAAAGGAAACAAGTCAAACACTTGATGAATCTTTAGTGACATGACAAGAGATGAATAGATATAAAATATGTATGCACAAACACACACATCCACTCAAGGAAGCATATTCTTCCACTTGTTTTATTCTCCAGTTCTTACTCACCACCTTATCAAACATCACCAGCAAAAATAATGCAGTATATTTTGTGCAAACCTATCCTCTTGCCGAGAACTGCATCATCTGGCTTGGCTATGTACTAGATTTTTTCCAGAGAAGCCTCTAAATATTCTATTTTCCATGTTCTGTTTGAGCCTGATTAAAATAATAATAATAAATAAATAAAAATCGAATGTTCTTATAGGTAAACTGAAAGTTGCAGAATCTTCAGGTAGCTGAGAAATAGACTTTTAGTGGACATCAAACACTGGCTGATGTGAGAAGTGTCACCTTGCCATGTCAATGTAGCCCAAAAACAGACTCACAGAGAAACTGCAGAGTGAAATGCACGAGTATTTGTGATAATGTGCCATACGCTCTTACTGAAGGTCTCAAACATTTTATGCTTTACTTGTGATTATTTAGCACTTCCCTCTAGGATTCAGAACAACCGTAAGTCTTCATTTTAGGAAAAAAAAATCCAAAACTGCAACAACAGCTGATTTCATCATTGCCAGACTAATCCTACTGTAGTTATTCTGCTGTAAGGTCTTCTCTGAGACACACATGATAACTCTGGTGACAGAAGGAGAATGCAAATCATCATAGTATCTGCTGCTGAGATACAACTGTATATTTTGGTTAATGCACCCTGCGTGTAACTGCATGTTCTATAGTTCCCACAGATTATAACAGAAATATCAAGTTCCCACACTTCAGCTTGCTTTCTGTCTAAATTTTTAGGCACTGAACAGTTATTCATCTTCTGTGAGTAAAACGTTACGATTCTTTTTTGATCAGCTCTCATTTTTGTTCTATGAAACATGGAGTTCTTGTCTGCTTCTCTCAGGGAGGGTGAAAAGGTGCTTTAGTTATTAGTATTTGCAAAGTTCTAAGAAGTGAGAGCCCTAATTTCAGGTACCAGCATCAAGATACAATTATCCCTTCCATAACTTCTTTAAATGGCCCCAATCGTACACAACCCAAACAGATCAAACAATCAAGATGGTACTGATGCTTTTAGTTGTGTAGAGTATAGTGCAACATAAACAGTCCTACAGAGATCCCACTGAAAGTACCTGTGGTTTGCAGCAACATTTAATGCAAACAAGAGCCTCTGCTACCAATTGACAATGAGTAAAGAGGGTACACTTTGATTTTAGTTAAATCAATAAGTGTTTACATTTGCTTCACCAGATAGGCACTTTTGTTTTTACAAGCTTTCTAATAGTCCATTTTAGAATATGTTTCTCTCTAGGGAGATCAAAATGCATCCTGTACTGCCGTACAGAGCATATTCCTACTGCTGTTCTTTGGATCAAAAGGAATTTTCAACACAGTAGCAGTCAATGTGCCATTTCACAGAGTGCAGCATTTATGGTGTTTGGCACTTCTTTGGTCATTTGCGTGCCACACAAATAATAAGCCAGTTGCACGGTGTGACATGCAAACAGTAAAAAATGTTTTCCTAAACTATGCAACAGATAACAGTGCAGTCAACCCCCCTAAATGAAAAGAGTCACTTTTTTTTAACCATAAAGGAATTGGAATAAGAAAAAAAAATCATTTTGCTGCATTGGCTAAGAAATGGACACAGTACCTCCACCCCCCAAGAGAGTTACAAACTGATAGCCCTTGTAGCTTGCCAGAGCTTTAAACTATTTCAGTTCATGATGTTTCTTCTAACAACTGAAAAAAAAAAGAAAAAAAAAGAAAAAAAAAAACCCTTAGAACAGACTCATTAAAATGCATGCAAATATTCAAACAGAACCTTCAACTAGTAGAGCTTTCTCTTTAAAATGTAAATGGTCTGCTGCTCATGAGGTTAGCAGTTTAGAAAAACAAGACAAAACCCTTGAACATTTTAAATGAAGATCTACATTATCTGAAAGTGATTGGGATAGATGGGTAGTGCTTAAAAGGAAAGACGTGGATGGTTTGTGTGCATGCTAATACTGGTGCTATTGTAGCTCATACACATTCCTGCCATCAACTGTTTACGTTATCTTTAGTATAATACTGAAATCATAACTGAAGAGGAACTCATTTATTGGCTTTTAGGACCCTGTTGTGAAATAATGTCTTGAACTCTATTAGGCCATTCGTGAAGCTTCTCACTGCTCGATGACAATTTGGCAAATGTTTTTTAAAATTACTATATTTTACTAATAGATGGAAATAGATGATCTTTAAGGTCCTTTCTAAGCCAAGCTATTCCCTATTTTCAAAGCCAACAGTTTCTCCATTTAAGGTTAATTATTATGACAAAAAATTTCAGCTGGCAGAGTATGAAATACAAGTCTACTAGTAACCCACTGAGGTTTGTTCGTTTCTAATTTCAGCAATGGCCTGATTTCCACAATTGCTGGAGTGAGTCACTCAGTGGCCCAGTGTGACTGAGGCTGTACCCACACAAAGGAGAACACAATCTGGACTGCCTTCTGGGCTTTGCAGTCTGGATGTTTGTATGTTTTGTTAATACAAACCAATACAGCTATCCTGCTGTATAGCAAGCAACTTACTACTATAGTTATTCACTGTTTCTAGCAAGCACGTAATTTCCAGTTACTTTAGAACAGATTCAGCCAGCAGCCAGATTGCATTTCTTGAGCATAAAACGTGAGGTGAAAGGATGTACACAATGATTATATTTTGTATCTATCTGATCACTATGCGCATACAAAAGTGCTGCATTAAAGACTATAGTTCCTTGAAAGTTACAGGAATTTTTCAATTTTCTCCAGGGATGCTAAGTTCCAAACCCGTCTGCCTGTATTATTTGGGTAATTTAATTTCAGGCTTTTTATGTAATAAAAGACCTGATTCTACAAAGAGACAGTCTTTTAAAATATGAATACGCAGTCAAAGTGGATTACTGAGAATAATAACTATAAATACTTGCAGAGCAAACTGAGAAAAAAAAAATTCTCCCCAATTTACTTTGTTATAAATACACTTTTTCATACTTGCAACAAAAAGAAAAGCTCTGATTGCATACTTCCCTCAAGCATTCTCACAAGCTAATGCAAAATGGGTAATCCTTTAAAATGGACAGTGATGGATCACTTTTCTCAAGACAGAAAACGTGATGTCAACAGTTCAATAATGGACTTGGGGCCATTTATGAAATCCATTTGAAAAACCTGAGGAGACACATGTGAGTAATCCATGCTGATCTCTGCTTTCTGCAAAACCACAGCTAACCAAGTTTAAAGTTATTCCAGTTATTTCATGTGCTGCAGGTGTCCAGTATAAAATGTGGGTCCAAAATAGGTAAATAAGTGTGCAATATTATTTTAAATGACATGAAGAATTCTGAGATAGATTTTTGAAGCTATCCCGATGAATTTAGAGCAACTCAAACTATATCATTTACAAAACAGCAGACAATTATGGATCGTATTAATATAAACAGGTAAGGTAGTTTAAAGGGGTTAAGATGTACCAAACTCTCTACTCTATACGTAGGTATTATGGGGCTTATAGAAAAAAATCTCTTTCCTTAAACAAAGCATTTTTGAAATCATAATTGCAGCAGCTTGAGAGACGATTAAAATAAAATAATTTGGCAAAATGTCATTATTAGACATCCTTAATCATTCTTTACCTGGTGCCAGAGGGACCATCCAGTATTTCCAAAATACAAGCTGACAAAGATGACCTAATGTTCTTTGAAATGCTTTGAAATGTTCTCTAGTAGGAGATCTCTAATTTAACAGAGCACTAAGTTTATTTCACATTTACCCGGTACGGGCAGGCTCAAGAATCCAGTCCTCTCCATAAATCTTCCTTGAGCACAGCTACTGTAGCTCTTCTCCAAGGTGTGTATGCAGAAAAAATATGTCCTTCTTCTCCCAAATCCATGCTGGAGGCATTGGGAAGCTGGCATACCCAGACTGCAGTATATCAAGATACATGCAGATAAGGCACTGAGGGACATGGTTTGTGGGCATGGTGGTGATGGATTGATAGTTGGACAAGATAAGCTTAGAGGTCTTTTCCAACCTTAATGATTCTATGATTGTATCGTTAACTCTTTCTTTTCTACTTCTCCTTTTAGTGACATTTGAGTGGTGTTCCCCAGGGGTGGGTGCTGGGGCCTGTCCTCTTCAACATCTTTATCGATGACTTGGATGAGGGCATTGAATGCTCCCTCAGTAAGTTCACGGATGACACCAAATTGGCAGGGAGTGTCGATCTGCCTGAGGGTAGGGAGGCCCTACAGAGGGATCTGGATAGGCTGATGAGCTGGGCCGAAGCCAATGGGATGAGGTTCAACAAGACCAAATGCCGGGTCCTGCACTTTGGCCACAACAACCCCAGGCAGCGCTATAGGCTTGGGGCAGAGTGGCTGGAGGACTGTGTTGAGGAAACAGACCTGGGGGTACTGATTGATGCTCGTCTGAACATGAGCCGACAGTGTGCCCAGGTGGCCAAGAAGGCCAACGGCATCCTGGCTTGCATCAAAAACAGTGTTACTAGCAGGAACAGGGAGGCAATTGTCCACCTGTACTCGGCATTGGTGAGGCCGCACCTCGAGTACTGTGTTCAGCTTTGGGCCCCTCACTGCAAGAAAGACATTGAGGCCCTGGAACATGTTCAGAGGAGGGCTACGAAGCTGGTGAGGGGTCTGGAGCACAGGCCTTATGAGGAGCAGTTGAGGGAGCTGGGATTGTTCAGCCTGGAGAAGAGGAGGCTCAAGGGAGACACTATAGCTCTCTATAACTTCCTGAAGGGAGGTTGTAGTGAGCTGGGGGTCGGCCTCTTCTCTCGTGTAATCAGTGATAAAACTAGAGGGAATGGTTTCAAGCTGCGCCAGGGGAGGTTAAGGCTGGACATTAGGAAGTATTACTTCTCGGAAAGGGTAGTCAGGCATTGGAATGCACTGCCCAGGGAGGTGGTGGAGTCACCGACCATGGGAGTGTTCAAGAAACGTTTGGATGTTGCGTTGAGGGGTATGATTTAGCTGGGGAGTATTGGTAATGGTTGGACTGGATGATCTTCTAGGTCTTTTCCAACCTTGATAATTCTGTGATTCTGTGATTTGGTAGCTCTTGAAATTTGGAAGTGACTAAGAGCTGCAGCCCATAGGGAGCTGTTATGTGCTCTTAAAATTTACTGGTGGAGCTCGTGATTTCTTAACTTTCTAACAGATAATTCTTGGAGTCTGATGATGGTGGTTGTTTGTTGTTGTTCTTGTTTGTTCGGCTGGTTGGGTTTTTTTTGGGGGGGTGGGGGGTGGGGGGGGTTCTTATCCCCAGCACCTGATAACTATTTGTTTTGATATATCTACTTGGATATTTTTAGAAAGAGATGAATTTTTCCCTAAGGTGGTTTGAAGGCTTTGGTACTCTGATACTTTTAGGTAAGTTTGATGAAAAGCTTTTCCACAGGTCTTCACTTTTCTTTACAGAGAATGCCCTTACAACCTTTAAGCATGTGGCTGTTATTCCAAGAAGAGCTGGACACTTGCTTTGCATATTTGTATGTGCATCATTTACCTTGGGTTAAAGTAAATGCCAGATTACTTTATACTCCTGCCTGTGAAGGGGGAAGCATTTCGCTGCAAGGCTTTCTACAGATTCAAACCAAGGAATAAAAGAATAAACTGTATCTGGTCTTACTCAGCAAACTCTGTAGAAACCTATATATCCTTGTGGCTGAATATTTATGACTGAACTCCCTTTGTGCTGTACAAAAGTAAGAGTAGGATTAAACGAAGCACGTTTAGTGTTATCACTTCCTTCTATTGACTGCATCTCCTTTGTATTTTCTCTTCCAGTTTAGTGTGGTTCATCAGGTTGGATTGCATTTTTATCTTTGATGTTTTTGTCTTGATTGGGCAGATACTTTTTTTTCTACTGTCTTGATTCTCTTGTGTAGGCTTAGGGGTTTTTGATTTTCTATGCTTATGTTATTTTACTGCCATGTATATAATACAGAAAGTCAAATAAAAAGTAGAACAGCAACATGGGCAATAGAGTAGGATGAAATCTAAGGGAGAGAGATAGAAAAAGAAAAAGAGTAGGGGAGAGAAAAGCCTCTTCCAGCCCTGGCACATGGGCATGCGGAGATGGAGCTGTGGGATTTTCCGTTTCCATAGCTGTGGGATTCTCCGTTTCCATAGCCTGTGCTGTTTTACTCATTTACTCCTCTACCTCAGAGATGTGACTAAGATTCTTTGTACTGACCCACTTAAAGATGAAAACAAACAGCAGCCAGCTAAGAAGCAATTCCTCTTGAAGAAAAATAAAATGGAAGTCTTAATGTACCACAGTATAGTCCTCAAACCCTTAGGCTGGTTTTGCTTGTGACCTAGCAGACAGCGCTCTATGTAATTTTCATTAATTTATGTGATTTCTGACCATGTCAGTTTTGTTTTATGGTAAGCTAAAAATGTAATTTAACAGTCTCAAAGATGGGAGGGTCTGCAGAAAGACAGCTGACATTACTGTGAATCTTCACGAAACAGTGAAGATTATTTGTCCTAATGCATTTGGGACTCTAATTTGTGATAACGCTATCTCTGTCTGCTGTGCTTATTCTTCTCAAAACAAGTATGACTGATTTTTTAGCTCCAAAATCTTTACCAATTACAGGCAGTTTCCTTTATCTTATTTTGACAAATGTCTCAGGGCTTCAGGTGTTGGGTGTCTTTTTTTTTTTGTTCCTTTTTTTTTTTTTTTTTTTAACATGTAGACTGAATGAATGTGTTTTCATTTTTTAAATCCTAATCCCACTCCTCTGTCCAAGACCCTTTAGAAGTACACAGAAGCGAACTGTTTCACACAATAAAAAGGATTCCCTTATCTTTCACCTCGGCGAATTGTAAGAGTGAAGAAAGATGTCTGTTCTCTACGTGTGAAAATCCCCCGTGAACTACATTTTTCCACTTGTAGAGCTGGGTTTTAGTGATTTATTGCCTATGATGCATGGGTGGAAACACACAAGCAGTGTTTAACTGCCCTGTGCCAAAACCTGAGTAACATAAGAAGGACTCAATATGGATTGCACATGCTACATGCAGTGGTCGGTGCTTAATCTGATATGTAACAAGAGCCATTAACTAATGACAGCAGTTGATATCAACACAATATATCCTGACTATAGATTTCCGTGCCCAGTTTTCCAACAAAACATCTCTTTTAAGTCTTGCAGTGTGTAGTCTTCTAGCTATGCTGACAGTGAAAATATCATCAATATAAATTTGTTTAAATGAAATTTTGTTCATGGTGAGGAAGTGTGAAATGCACATAATATTTTCTCTATGCCAGTGTCTCCCAGCTCATCACTTACTCTTTGTCCATCACAACAGCAGCAGCAACAGCAGTAGCATAAAATGCAGTTCTGTTCCAGTGTGCTGGAATTGTTTGAGTTGAAAGGGATGACCTTAAAGGCCACTTAGTCCAACTTCCCTGTGATAAACAGGGTCACATACATACAGCTAGATCAGGTTGATCAGAGCCCCATCCAGCCTGACTTTGAGTGTGTCCAGGGACAGGACTTCCACATCTCTGGGCAAAGTGTTCCAGTGCCTCACTACCTTTATTGTAAAAGACTTCTTCCTTATATCCAGTCTAAATCTCCCATCTTGCTGCTGTTTCTGCATAAGCCAGCAGCAAGTGCAATATTTCTGTCATTTTTCTTTTATTCTCTATAGCACTATGAACAGGTACATGCACACTTCTTTTTAACACAGCCATACTGAATAGGAGGGCATTGACATGTTAAAGATGTAAAAATAAACAAAAAAAACAAATAAAAATTCATCATTGATACATAAACATTGATACAAAAAAAGTTTACATGGTACCTTAAAAAATAACAAATGACACAAGGCCTCTGGATGTTTGCCAGCCCTCCAAGTATACAGTGAGGGGGGATATTCTGTAGAGCTGCAGGGCTCAAATCAGTGAGAACTCTTCAGTCTTCAAATAGGAGGTGCCTTGCAAAAACAGTATAGGATCTTAGATGTTATACCTTTGATGTACCTTTTGACGTTGATTTTGTGGTTCTATGGCCATTATGAGCAATCCATGCTTGCAGTTTGCTCCTAGATACATCCTCACAGAGAAATGTACTGCTAAGACATGGTAAGGAGCATGAATGAAGCTGGAGAGACAGAGTTCTGGTATTGAATACACAAAATGAACCCTCAGAGCTGTAGTGATTGCAAGCCTGTAATTGGTGTTTCATTGACAATGCTATTTAGACAAGAGCTCAGAACAGAATGCACTTCCACGCTGCTGATTGGGAAACAGATTGAAGTGCCCATAGCTGAACCTCAATTTGGGCCCATAACAATTGTATTTATCATTTCCTTTTGCTCTTTGAATACAGTTATCAAACTGCCCTCAATGATGAGAGTGGTACAAGCATGGAAAGGAATTACCCACGTAATTCTAGCCTTTAAAGATGATCTACATTAATTTAAAGGTAAATCATGCTTTCATATAGATGTTCTTAGAGCTTAGGAATTTAGCAGGGTCTCAGCACATACATCCAGGATTCCCAGTTGGGTCCCTTGCTTTAGTATTACAGCTGTATGATATGATTGTAATTAAAATTTGTTCATTTCAACAACAAACGATTAGTCCCCTCTCAACATATTTGTAATACAGACTTCATTTCAGAAAAACAAATGCTTAAATGCTTCAATAGCAGATGTTGCTGTTCATGAAATATCCCAAGGATACATGCATTATGAAACAATCATCTGGAAAGGATGTAAACTTAGAAAGGGAACCTCAATGCAGGGTCATAAATACCTCATTCTATATAGAGTAGTTGCTTGTTACCACTGTCTTTATAAAACTATGGCTGTAGCATACAAGGAGAAACGTGATCAGCTAAGAGCAATCGCTGTCAGGGGTTAAGCAAGTAAAGCAAAGCTGCAGACAGGTCAAGGAAACTTCCAGCAGCCTCAGTCTTGAGGCCTTGCAAACTCAGTACAAAGCTTTTGGTCTGTCACTAGCATTGGCAATATCAGACTGTGGGGCTACCCAGTTACATGTGAAAACTAATCATATTAATGTGTGAAATTTAGCAGTGTGTCAGGAGAACATGGAAGGAGCATTTACTTTTCAATAAATGAAATGAACAGATGAATGTTTCAACAAGTAATTTTATTTCTTGTTAATGGTAAATGCGAAGTCTTAAATTGACGCATAAGATTCTGACTATACAGATATTATTACAGTTGATTAACTCCTTACTGCAAGTCACAATCTTTCCTAAATCTCTCTGGCTGTGATTGAACAATTTTGCTCTTCTACTTGAGCACTGTTAAATGTTTAAGTTAAAGCAGAAGTCAACCTCACCTGTATTTCGGGGAATCCAAATAAATACATTGCACTTCTCTCCACTTGACCTGGTTTATCAGTTTATATTCTGCAAAAAGAGAGTGGTGTTCCATGGCCTCTACAGAACTGGAGAACATGAAGAGAGAATGGGAGAGTAATAAAAGAGACCAGTCCTAGACAGCTCAAATAAATTGAAAGAGGATCTGAACAGGAACACTGATTTAATCTCATTAGCCTCTGTGAGCTCGTGGGTCCTTCACAAGCTCATTAAACTTTCTCTTATTCTGTAAAAATGAGTGACATTTAAGTATGGAAGCTATACTCACTCTTCCCCACCCTTCCCTGATCCCCCCCACCACGTGGCTTCCAGTTCAGCACCTCTGCCCCTTCTTGCTCTTGGACTCGGTCTGCTAGATGAAGTTCATCAGCAGACCTGTGAGGCATTAATCAAGGGAGGCTCCTCTGGGGAGAATGAAGTAAAGCAGAAAAAGCTAAAAGAATGTTTTAGAGAAAGCCTTATTGCTTAAGAGTAGCTTAAGAGTGTGAGCCCTAGATATTAAACATAAACTCCTGGTACACAAACTCTATCTTTCTGCAATAAGACTCCCACGCCAAGAGTTGTCACTCAAGTCTCACCAACTACTCTTTGAGTAGTTCAAGAAATATTCTCTATTCAGTTCTCTAAATGGATCTGTAGTATCTCATCACCATGAGAAATGATGAGTGCTTTTCTCATCCTTTAGGAGACCAATTTAACCTCCCTTGTATGGGGTTAACTAATCTTTTCTCCATAAAAAGCTATTGTGTTTGGAATGCCACTCACCTGCAAAACGAAGGGACATAGAAGGTAGAAAAAGGGACATTCTGCCTGAGATCAATATAGAAACATTTTCTGAGCATTCAGGGGAGGTGGCTCTGAGAAGTGTGCAGTATCATTATAACACTGCTGTCTCATATTTTTCAAAAGTCATGCCAATCAGAAAAGGATTCCAAAGACTGAAAGAAAGCAATTGCTGTGAACATCTTTGAGAAGAAGAAGAATTCTGAAAAATATTGCTTCCTACAAAGGCTGTGAAATAAACTCTTCTTAAAGCCGATTTTTAGCTACACGAAGGACAAGACTGCTGTGAAGGGCTAGCATGAAATCTGAGTGCAAATCCTGTCTGACTCAGCTGATCACCTCTTGCAATGAGACAAACAGCTCTGTGAAGAAGAGAAACAGTGTATACTGCATACTTCATCTATAGGAAGACCATGGTCTTCCATAGTATCCCTATTGCCAAAGTGATTAGCTATTGCCTAGATAAGCACCAATAAATGTCACTTCAGTAAGCAGACAATAAGGCCATGGAAAGTTGACTGCATTGTCAGGCTCAGAAGGTGTTCCTCAGTGTCACAAACTCAGCTGTGCCTTTTACAAGTGGCATGCCTCAGAGATCAATATTGACACCAATACCATTTAACAACCTTATTAATTACTTTAGTAATTTTGCAGATTTGTGTATGACATTAAAATGGAGGAGCAGAGGGGTGTCAGGCCACACTACCTACAGAGAGCAGGACTGCTTTTTAATGAGTCCTCCAGAAGCTTCAAAAATGTGCTTGCAAGAAGATGTCAGTATTTTATAGAGGCATTTGTGAAGCCCTGCATTTAGAGACAAATGATCACATATGGTAGAATGTGCTGAGAGCTGAATGAATAGAAGTCAGTTTTGTAGAAAATGACCTTTATTCCTTGGAGGTCACGTTAGACCTGGGTCAGAAGCATGCTCTTCAAAGTGAGCCAGCAACCTCCTGGGCTCTGTTATTACTTATGTAGTCAGTTTTGACAAGCAGGTCAATCTGAGTCAGTCATTTCTGAGACAGTTAATCTCAGTCATTTCTGAGACTTTGCTTGTGTCCCTTGTGGACTCACCACTGAATATTGGGCAACATTCCCTCCCCATTGAGTAGAAGGTGACAATCTGAAGTGGGACCAGTGGAGAACTCCCAGGGACCTAGAGCCCAGGATGCATGAGTCAGCCAAGGAAGCTGGGTTTGTTCAGCCTGGAGAAGAAAAAGACTTGGGGAGACTTTACTGATGTCTGCAACTACCTGCTGGGAGGGCTTAGGAAAGATGGAACCAGGCTCTTCTCAGATGTGCAGAGGGAAAGACCTAAATGAGCACCAGCTGAAAGACAGGAATTTGTGACTCAGTAGGAGAAGGAAATACATATTCACCATGGTGGTGATAGACTGGCACAGGTGACTTAGAGCAAGGCTGTGGACTCTGTTCTTGGAGTACTCAAACTCATCTCTAAGCAGCTTGTTTTAACGGGATACGCTATGAGCAGGAGGCTGGACTGGAAAATCCCCAGCAGTCACTTCCATCCTATGTAAATCTCTGATTACAAGTCTGAGGTTATTTCTCTGAACATTTTTAAATGTGCTAACTGCAATATGCTTAGTCAAAATACTCCAAGGTCCTTTGCATTAGTTTTTAATTTTCTCAGGCATTTTGGCTGAGTCGTGATTTTCCAAAAGCAACTCTTCTGAGAAAAGAAATTTGAGGATTTTATGGATAACAGCAACATGGAAAAACAGAACTGCAGTTTGGAAGGAGCTGACTCTAAAATAAGCAGCAAAGTTTATCCACTTGTAATCTCATATGAGTTGTGCCAGCAAGCACTGGCTTGGCTCTAGGAGCAAACAAAATATTTCCTATTTATTTCCCTTCTTCTCTTGCGGACATCGCTCATTATCTTTTCTCTACCTGATGATGTGAGGGGAGAAAGAGAAGAGGAACGGTTGTCAAGGCTCCTTAATTCTGAATTTCAGGGGAATTGTCTCAGCTCATTTTCTTCACTTGCCAACTCTTCCTCGTCTCTGCTAAAAAGAGTATATTAGATTGGGAAAAACAAATAAACAAACAAAACACTAACCTCAAAAAAAGCAAATAATAATAATAAAAAAATACCCCACTATATATATGTCAGTTGAAAAACCTATGGAAAGGCACAATCTACTACTAAGGCTCAGAAAAACCAGTGTTCCAGAGCTAAGTGTGGGGTGATAAGTCCAGTTGTTTGGCTACTTCTACAGTGTTATCTTTGGTTGCTGCTTACAGTTAAATTTGATTAGTTCTCTGATAACAGTTCAGGAAAAAAAAAAAAAAAACCTTTAAAAAAAAACAACAAAATTTTTCCTTTAGAAATTAAGCTTTAAAACAGAAGAAAACTTTTAGGTTTTTTGAGCTGGGGGATGTGTACTCATTACTGGGATAGAAGAATGCTTGATTCATTACAGGATACTTATGTCGATGTGAAACAATACAATTTGTAGCAACATTTCATTACATGAATCATGTAAAGAGATTTAAGCAAGATCCCAAGGGACAGCATGGGGTAGGTGCCTTTCCTAGGCAGAAGATGTAATTAACATCATCCTGACCTCATCCTGCAGGTAGGCACATGGGTCCCGGGAAAGTGACTGCAGTGGGTGCAGCAGGATGATGCTCGTAGCCACTAGAATGACCACAGCAAGATGATCCTATAGCTCATCAGGAACTTGTACATAATGGGTTTGATTTTCTGATATTTTTCTTACTCCATATTTGAACAGGTTATCTTTATAGCACTCTGAAACATAATTTATGGAGTTAAAATTAAGACACTGAACCTTTGTGTAATATATATGAAGTGGGTAAACCTCAAGTATTTTCTGCCTGAATGTATTATTTTCATACCAGCTGGACTTAGGACAAATTACTGAATTTCTCCTCCTGCCTTTGGTAGCTTCAATCCTAATAGTTCCCCAACATTGATATAATCAAACAATATTCAATTGCACTTCAGAGTCACAGAATCACAGATTCGTTTGGGTCAGAAGAGACCCTTAAAGTTCATCTAGACTAGCTCCCTTGCAATGAACAGGGACACCTACAGCTAGATTAGGTTGCTCAGAGCATGGTCCAGCCTGGCCTTGCAAGTCTCCAGGGGTGGGGCTTCCACTACCTCTTTGGGCAACCTGTTCCAGTGCTTCACTTACCCTTACACTTACACTTACACTGGTTTCATCCAGCAGAATATATTTTTCTTCATGTTTTGGGGTAGAACATACTGGTATTTCTGAGGTGACTGAACTCAATAATTCCTTCAGGGCAGGTATTCTTGAGCTTGTGTCATCAGAGATGTGCACTCCGTGCGCCTTGCCCTTTTTCTGACAAGCAGTGTTAATTGTGACACAGTGTCAGGGACGGTGCCAAAGCTTGGAAGTGTCCCCATCACACCTGTGTATGCATCATGCTGCTCGAACCTGAAGAATCTCCCTGAGAAGTAGGAACTGCTGCCACACTCAAATAACCCATGGGTAGCTCCTGCTGAAAGCTGCAACTGACGTTTATTGCAGAGCTGGGCATTTCTTGTAGAGCTGAATCATTCTGCAGATGGAAACTGACTGTGATGCTGTCTGTGCAGAGCTGTGCTTGGAAGCATTTGCTACATCTGTGCTTGAGAAGGAATTACCAGTATTTCAGAGCACACTGCTGTTGTCCTGCGAAAGAAACAGAGAGGAAAGGCAAGGGACCTGGAGTGGACACAGGGTAAAGGAAGCTTCATTGCTTCATTGCCCCATTGCAGGGTGTTTCAAAAAACAAGTGGAACAGAATGGGCAATAGCAGGCTCTAGGAGTTGAATTAAAGGGGTGGGGAGAAGGGTGTAGGGGGGAGGTGAAGACTAAGGGAAAGATGTCCAAAAACAAATTAGACAGTTGGAGAGTGTAAGTCTAGAAGGGATCTTCCTGGGAAGTGGAAGCACTATTGCACCAAAAAGAAGAGAGCAGGGCTCATTCAGGAAATACATCAGTCACCATCCTAACTCCATAGCTCCATTTTACTCTGTTTTTTAAGAACTGGCTAAACCTGCAGAGACATTATGAAAACTGATAACAGTTCTTAGGATAAACGCTGAGCTTAGAGATTATAGAAATCAGTACTGACGTTAGCTTTGTTCCTCACCCTCCAATAAGCCAAGTTATCTGTTCTCCCTCCCACCCTTCAGGCTTTAAACCTGCTTCAACACTATCACAGTGGGTAGAATTACTGCAGAACAAGGAATACATGAAGATTCCAGGGTTTTACCTTTTGCTTGTTTTTATTATCTTTCTTTAACAAGCTTCTCCTCGTTGCTTGAAAATGTCATTCTAGCCAAAGATATTCTATAATTAAAGAGCAAAACTGTCCAAATAATTAGAAGTTTTCTCTTGCCCTCAGCATAGCTCTGGGCATAGAAACAGGGAGTTTAAGGCAAACTGCACAGCAGTAAGAGTAATTGAATTTTTTAAAATGAATGCCTACTTTCTGAACCATGTTCAGTGGAAAAAAATAAGAAAGAAAGAAAAAAAAAGAAAAGCAGCAGGATCAGGAAAAACTGGAAAACAATAGGGGATTTTCCTTGCCAAAATTATCAGAGTTGAAGTTATAAAGATCCTCCCCAGGCTGCATTGATACAGTGGGATTTTGTCTAAGCCACTGGGTGTCAGATCCCTAGAGTTTCTGGGCTTGACTATGGAGTTCCTGCACGTGTATGACTGACTGCCATCAGTTGCTTTCCTATGAATTTCCTAAAGGAAATACTACAACAAAATGCTCATTTAGGTGTTTTTTGTTCAAAAGACATTGCCTGTTGTAGAAATCCTTGGTCTTATTTTCTTTTTCTGTTGATGGAGAAAGAAGCACCTTGTCTAATTAAATCATCCCAGTTTTCCTCTTGCAAATCTCCCATTTCTGACAATGAGGAGCTCCTGCTCCCTCTGCAGGGGCTAAGCAGGCTGCAGTCTTAAAATATCCAGCTTCTGCATGCCTGAGAACCAGGTGAACACACAGCCCGAACCATAATTGTCCTCTCATTAGTGCAGCATGAAATATTTGCCCAACTAAGTGTTTGGAGCAAGTATTATTCAGGGTCTTATAACTGCCTTTCTTGCTGTCTTTGTAGTGTGATAATGCTGAAAATATAAGTTTATTTTGTGCCTGTGCTGATTGTATCTTCTGGTTTGCTAGGCTGGTTTCTAGGATATGGGATGATATGGCATCTTTAGGCACTTTACCTTCTCTCACTGCTGTAACATCAGTGCTGCTTGGTAGAAAGGGTAATGATAAATGTGACAAGAACAAAAGACAAGGCACATCTGTGTTCATTGCAGCTAAAGTTCCTCATACCGAGCTGAAAAAAAACTCTGCTTAGTGTGCAAAGCCCTGGACTGCACCCATGCATTTCAATAGTTTCATTCCTATTATGAAGCTGCACTTCACTTATTTGCCATAAGATACTTATGTGGCTGTCACCCAAGCATTTGAAATAGAGATAACAACTATTCCCCTTTCTTCTTCCTTGGAGACAGGAGAAATTGCTTGATTAATTTATTATAGGCTTTTGTTTGCTTTAAGTTTGTATGGATGACTGGGCACAATGTGTTGGAGGCTGGGTGAGAATAAATTATCAAAGGAGAACTGTAGGAAAGCTGAAAAAATGGAGATCTGTGAAAGTTCATTTCACCCGAGGGTGCTTTCCACCACCTGAAGCCCTCTTAGTAAGTTGTTACTAACAGGATGTGCTGCTGCATTTGCTAACAATTTTGACTTTTCTGGTTGTCTGGCTTCATGTCTAAATGTTGTTTCCAACCATCAGTTCTGGCACACATCATACATACTTTATTCTTTTATACTCTTCCTCACAATTTTTTTTGTTACTTGAATCCTTAGAGCAACCAATCATGCAGATATTCTCAGGCTTTGCATGAGAAAAGATTTAGATTTAAATGTAAATATGGCTAAAAACGTGCCTTTTCTTGTAACACTTCAGCTGTAAGGACTGGAAGGGGAAGTTAATTTCTTAATCTCCACCATGGTAAAGAAAGAGGAGAGTTCCAGCGGAGAATGAAAAGATGTCCATCTTCAAAGAGAACTTCTAGCTGGAAAAGGGAGATTTGAAACTATTCTTTAAATTATGCTCCACAATTTTTTGCACTCAGACTGGTGGAATTTAATCAAGAAACTCAGTGACAGCTTCAGCCCTGGCTTTGAGAAAGCCTCTTCATCCAGAGCTAATAAATCACTTACCAGTAGGGAGCAAGCAGGAGGGATGCCTCTAGGGAGAAGTGCAAGCTGGCCAGAGAGACCTTTCCTTTTCACTTTGGAATCACAGTGATAATGTGAGGGAGACAGACAAAACCACAACACATACAGCTGTTAGAGGGCCTTTGCTGCATTAAAAAAAAAAAAAAAAAAAAGTAATAAATAAAATCAAAACTGGTTCTTGGCATTCCTGATGTTTCTTTGGAGCTTTGTATGAACGTATATCAGCCAAATATGCACATGCAGCATGAGAGACAAAAAGTCTAATCTGGCACTGGGAAGAGTCTGGAAGTGAATCTGTTAAAAATGCTGCTGAAAATTAATGCTTGTGTCCCTTGGGGATTCATACACTTTAAGGTCCCAGGCAGAATTCACTTAAATGTCTGCACTGGTGTGAAATTTTAATTGTTTCGATATTTTTCTAAAATAAGAGACAGAGACCTCCCTCTGCCCCTGATAACTGCTCACTCAACTCTCCTGCCTGTTTTTCAAGATAGCAAAGATGACTGATTAGTATGAAATGGAACCACAAAACCGTGTTAAAACCTCATGATTTTGTACTCTGGTATATCTTCATATTACCCTTCAAACTACCTTGTGAACTCCTTTAGTAGTATCTAACATGAGACGACACCAAACCACCAAACCTATTTAACACCACAAATATTTGCACAATGGACTACTATTTCACCTTACTTCTTAAACATACTGGAAATGGTTTCTTTCCATTGTTGGTTTTAGTCTTGTTTCAACTGTTAGCCTCACTATCAACTCATTTGTTTTCTGATCCCAAACAATTTGGGAATCTGGTGTAGCCTGAGTCAGAGTTGCCTGTGATTTTCTGATTGTGAGTTTTCAGATGTAATTCAGGCAGTAAGTGTTCAGTTAATCTTCTTCAAAGGAGTGGAGATCTGCATTAATTGTACATTTGAAACACTGCTGAGAATCAAGACACTTTATTTCTGATACATTTATTTTCCCCCTTGAGAAGTCAAAAAAGATCTATAGATCTCTTGAGGAAATGGCTGGCTTTATAAATTATTGATGCATAACTGCAATAATTAGCTGGCTTTTTTCAGCATCAGGCTCCATATATAGCAGAACTGCTAATCTCTTTCTGTTTTTTGATGCTTTTGTCTCCTTACTGGATTATATCTCCATGATTGTTTTTGATCACTTTGTAATGAATATTGTATTACAGAGTTCTAAGTAGACTAGAATCAACATGTTATTTATTTCTTTGGGATTAAATGAATGTGGAGAGTTTTAAAAGGTATTCAAATTGACTGGAAAAATCCAGTGTTTTGGATTTTCTGTCTTTTCTCCATTGATTTTGTGTGTGTGTGTTATTCAGTGCTAGTTTGGTTTAGGTTGTAAGAACTCCTAGGGCATGTACAGTTTTTGCTCTGTGGCAGATGGTGCTAGGTTTGCATGTTGTGGGGCTGATTTTGCATATCGTAGCTGTGTAATGTTTCAGTGGTTTGCTTCTCCAGTCATCATGCTTCAACTGGCCATTGGAAATAGTTTTGGGCAACCTACTGACCAACTTACACACAGAAATACGGCAATGTAGAGTGAAACATCAGGTATGATGTCTGGTAAACCCCTAAAGCATCTGACAAATAAAGATGAGTCCCACAGAACATTGATTAGTTTGTGCTGAAGGTTCCAACTTCTGAATCTGGCTTGGATGCTTTTCTACAGTGTTGAGTGAATGCTGATTTGCAAACGAAGAAGCCATTTATTGACATCATCAGAGCCATTCCTTCATTGCAGAAAACCTGTGAAATGAATCAAAATTCACTGCACTCAAACTCTTGAAAGCATTTCACACACCAAGTATTCCTCTGCTTAACGCATTTCAAACTACAGTAACTGCTAATATGATAAAAGCAGTGACAAATCAGAGTATTAGCTCCAACAATCATGCATGACTTACCATAGCAAACAAATCCACTCTGAGGAAAGAGAAAGCTCAGCGTCCATTTCAGGCCTCCTGCTGCAGCCTTTTATGCTTTTTATTTTTATCCCGCTTGTCAAAATAACAGCTCTTTATCACTGCTGATTGCAGAGATTTTGACTCCTCGCCTGCTGGGTTCTCCCTCTGCTCCATAGGGGTTTCCTAATTGAATGTTTCCCCTGTGACTAGGAAAGCTTTGAATAAGAATAGGAAAGAAAATTATTAACATGGTCTTGAAACTTACCCTGAGCATTCCACCCCAGTCTTGCACACAAGTTCTTCTTCCCTCCCAGAAGCACAGAGCATTCTTTCAGTGAGCAGCCTCAGTTCTTTCACTGAAGCTAGCTGCCTCTATTATATACTGAACATTGTCAGTGAACTACAGTAAGCTCCTAACTTGAGGGTAGCAAAACGAGAGACACGTTGATACATGAGCAGCACCTGAGGGCCCTGAGTTTGTTCAGCCCAGAGCAGAGGAGCTGAGGGAAGGCCTCGTGGCAGCCTACAGCTGCTTACAAGGGGACTGGAAGGGCAGCGCTGAGCTCTGCTCTCTGGTGACAGAGACAGGGCCCGAGGGAACGGCACAGAGCTGCTTCAGGTTAGGGGTCAAGAACACGTTCTTCACCAGAGGAACAGGTATGTAACAGGCTCCCCAGGGCAATGATCATGGCCCCAAGCTGCCAGAGTTCAAAGAGCATTTGGACAATGTTCTCAGACATAGGGTTTGAATCTTGGGTGCTCCTGAGTGGAGCCAGGAGCTGGACACAAACTGGCTGGAGGGCCAGGCCCAGAGGTGGTGTGCGGAGTTAAACCCAGATGGTGACCAGCCATGAGTGGTTGTCCCCGGGGATCAATACTGGGGCCTGTCCTGTTCGTTATCTTTATTGATGACCTGGATGAGGACATTGAGTGCACCATCAGTAAGCCTGCAGATGACACCAAGTTGGCTGGAAGTACGTGTCGATCTGCCTGGGAGTAACAAGGCCCTACAGAGGGATCTGGATCACTGGGCTCAGGCCAGCAGGATGAATTTCAACAAGACCAAGTGCCAGGTCCTGCACATTGGCCACAAGAACCCCCGGCAATGCTACAGGCTTGGGGAGAGTGACTGGAAGACTGTATAGAAGAAATGGACCTGGGGGTGTTGGTCAGTGTTTGGCTAAACATAAAGCAGCAGTGTGCTGAGGTGGCCAAGAAGGCCAATGGCATCCTGGCTTGCATCAGAAATAGTGCTGCCAGCAGGAGCAGGGAAGTGACGATCCCCCTGTACTCAGCTCTGGTGAGGCCACACCTTGAGTACTGTGTTCAGTTTTAGGCCCCTCACCACAAGACATTGAGACCTTGGAGCGTGTTCAGAGAAGGACAGCAAAGCTGGTGAGGGGCCTGGAGCACAAGTCTCATGAGGAGCAGCTGAGGGAGCTGGGATTGTTTAGTCTGGAGAAGACTAAACTACCTGAAGGGAGGTGGGAGGTGGCCTCTTCTCCCACATAACTAGCAATAGGACTAGAGGGAATGGCCTCAAGTTGCACCAGGGGAGGTTCAGGTTGGATGTTAGGAAAAAATTCTTCTCTGAAGCTGTGGTAAGGCACTAGAATGGACTGTTCAGGGAGGTTGCTGAGTCACCACACCTGGAGGTGTTCAAGAAACATTTGGATGTTGTACTGAGGGACATTTCAGTAGGGTGGTGTTGGTAGTAGGTGGATGGTTGGACTGGAGGATTTTGAAGGTCTTTTCCAACCTTGGTGATTTTGTGATCCTTGTGGGTTCCTTCCAACCCAGGATATTCTATGATTCTATGATTCTGCATAAGTTACAGGAGGTATGTGGCTTGGCTCAAGTCAACAATGCCTCCTTCCTCTCTCACCTTTTTGAGTCAAAAGCAAGGAACTGTTTGTTGCCCATGCTGAGATCTTGTGCAAGCAACTTTCCCCCACGTCTTGGTAGGTGGCATATGCCTGGAGATGGGGCAGGACTTTGCAGTGAAGAATGAATGGAAAACTCTCTATCTCTATGGTACTATTATTATTAATGCATCAGCAGGCTGAATGCTGTGCTTTACTAAAAGAGGAACCAAAGAGTTGTGTTTCAGCTCTCAATAATGGAAAAATTTGAGGTCAGGCCAGTAATATACTACCAAGGGAAAGCAGTCTCCGCATTTTGTTCTCACTTTCCCCCTTCCAGGGTCATATATTCTTTATTGTTTTCCCCATATAATTTCTCCACCATCTGCAGCAGTTTGGTGAATCCAGTTCTGTTACCCAGCTGTGTGCACTGCAAGAAGTTTGCAGCTAAAAGTCATCTCTCCGAGTAAGAGTGAGCAAAAGGGCTTCCTCAAAAATTAGTTGCTTCCTTAGCAAGTGACCTGCTACTGAATTTCAGCTTCAAAGAAGAAGATCTTGAGAGGAATGCCTGTTATGGATAGTCAGCTGGACTGCGGTGCTCCCCTAGATCATTCACAGGAGTTTAATTTCTTATTAGAAATTAAATGTGAGCTGCCAGATGAAAAAATGTGTATTTCAAGAAGTTTCCTTATGTGGGTGCATTGGTCTGCAAAGCCAACACTGGCTCAGCAGAATGGTAAAACTCAGTGATCTGCAGCAGAGCAGGCACAAGTGCTATTAGAAGGCTAGCTGGCATTTCCTGAGTGGGGGTGTGCTACAGCAGCCTGTGGAAATGCTGTGGATTTTCAGGTCTAGGAACACCTTGAGACCTGTGTGCAGCCCCTCCTGCCCATGTGAGGCAGGAGGAAGACAGTGATGGCTGCTGGGATGCCACTGTCCTACTCCCCAGCACTGTATCTGTTGCTTATCTGAGCAAAACAGTGGTGGCTTTGGCTTTGAAAGGTGCTGTCACAAATAATGGGAGAAAAGGAGGTCCTGGACTGTTTCTAAGAGCTTGGTGCCAGTTTTGATTGTGCCTGGAAACAGCCCTGGCTGTAGGCAAGAGAATATAAGTCATTCTTTTGTAAATGAAGCAGCTTTGGTAGAACTAGGTACAGAGACTAAACGTGGGACCAGGCTTTGAATTCCCACAGCTGGTAGTTAGAGTAGCATGCCTCTTCAGATGAGGCCCCATGGGTACATGAAAGAGCACAGCAAATGGACTTTGCACTGTGTGGTGGAACATGCTGTGCAGCAGCAAAACGGCTGAAGGCCACAGCAGAGATACATGCAGCACTGTGTCAGTGCAGCTCAGTGAGCTGCTCATGGGCTACTTGGTGCAGACAGCGCTGGGAGAGAGCTGTCACTGGGTGTACTCAGCATGGCCACACAGCAGCCAGCACAACCCCAGCACGAGATGTGTGAGCTGGCACCGCAATGCAAAAACTTCAGCACCGGAGGCAGCAGGATGTAATAAATAACAGAACAGGCTGGAAAATACATGTTTTGTAAGGGTTATTTATGAAATCACCTCTGCATTAAATACATTTTAAATGAAGCTTGCACCTAAGCCAAAGAGCAGAGTGTTCCAACTCACTCTTACCATTGCATGTTTTTGTGAACAGATCAATTGAAGTTTTTGGCATACAGGTGCCTAATAAATATTATATATGCTGGAACATGTTCATCTCATTTTGATATAAAACCATGTCTTCATTAAGGCTCACGTGTGCTTCTAGAGATATGATTTAATTTTACAAGTTGTATGCTTTTAGAAATTGCTGACAGACTGTTTGGATGTCTGAATTTTTATCAAAAGCACTGATTGAAAATGCATATGCATTTAGTTTGACAGTGTTCTCAGACAGTAATTTCCCGTGAAGTCAATGATAAAATAGTATATTTCTATTATTTTCAGATACCAAACACTTACATAAATACACATCTGACTTTAGTGCAAAAAAATGCATTCAGTTTCCTGAAATTCCCAGTACTACAATCATGACTCCCAGATAAGGAGAAGAAGATCCTATTAGATCATTCCCACAGAAGCAGTACATTCTGTACTAAATAGCTGCTGAAGATCTTGAAGATAACATTTATAGGACATAATATTTGATTAAATATCATAATATTCATATGTGAGTATCATGCAGCATATATATGAAGAAACTTTCTCTGTTAAATGCTTATGCATTGATTTGATCCTGTAAAAAGGGCTAAGTATATTTCCATGCATATCTCTATTATCACTTTCCAACTTTTGGATCACTTGCATTCAGAAGGTATAAAAATGCCTTTAGCTGGGTCATCCTGTAGCTGGTATTTCTAACAAATACAATGCCATGGGGCATTCCTCTTGTCAGAACATTTTTACTTGGTCACCTGTTATTATGGCTGTATTATTTTCCTCAAATATTCCACCTTTTTGATATGCTGAATTCTCAGATTTTCAAGAAATACCCATAATACAATTACATCAACCATAGTGTGTTTCAGTACGTAGTATCTTTTATCTCCAATTTTCAAGGAGTTTTAGAATTATTAAGCTTCTATCAAAACTACAGAATCAAATAAATTGGTTATGGGTTATGGTCCTTCTACATAGGTGGAAATATCAGTGATGTTAGGACAAAATATTGTCAGAAATATTAAAAATGTGTATAACAAAGCATGGCAATCCTCACACACACAGTATAGAAAAGATAAAGCTGTAGGGTACTTATTTCAATATTTCCATTGAATAACAATTCCAATTTATAGGAGATACTATTGTTGAAATATGTCTTTTAATCCGAGATGTGAAACAAAAGAGGAAAACGATTTCTACCTTAAAAAAGGAGGCTTGAATTTGAGCTGTCACTCTTCAAAGATATATTAATCAAGCCCTACCACTGTTTCTATTACTGCTTTACCATGAACCATCACTGGAAAAAAGAAGGAAGCAGGTATTTGAAATCACTGCTACCAAATCCTAGCTGACTGGCTAATAAATTATATTTAATGTCTCTCATTTGTTTCACATTTTCTCAAATTTGTTAATAAGGCTTTGTCACAATTGGTTTTTTTTTGTTTTGTTTATTTCATTACCTTTGCTTTCTGAATACATCAACTTTATAGATTGAAAAATAGCCTAGCTAAGAAGAAATACATCTGTAGTACAGAATGCAAATTATCCTAGGTCAGGTTTATCAGAAGAGAAAGCGCAAGAATATGAAAGAATGAAAGATAAAAAGCAGGGACCTTCTGAATCACCATGCTCCTCTGGAAACAGGTTATTTGTAATGAATAGGAAAAGAGATGTAATATAAGTAATGAACATAAAATTCATTTAAATCTTGTGTCAGTAACTCAATAACGTGATTAGTACGCTGTACATTTTGTCCTTGTTGTGAAGGATCAGTCAAATAACCGATCTTTCTGTGTTTAATGATAGGTAGGATTAGCTATGCCTGTCTGGACCAACACCTGGACAGCCTGGCTGCAGGCGAAGTGCACTCAGCAGAGATGATGTTGTTGTCTGTATGGGAGATGCCCAAAACAGCACCAAGGAACCAGTATTCTAACCCAGAGCTTGACTTTATAAACAGCTCAGGGTGTTCTTGCTCTCCTATCTCACAAAACTAGTATAGGCATATGCTTAAATGTTTTCAAGTTAAGGCTATTTTGTCAGTTTGCTACAGACAGTATGAAATAGTGGGACAAGCAAAGTCTGCAATGATAATAGTGACAAGTCAACAATTCAGAAATGTTGGGGTGTCTGGATCTCTATTTCCATCAAACCATGACTGCAAAGCATATAGGCTATGCCAATTGTACTATAAGGTTACATTTGTGGACAACTCAGTCTCTGGTCTCTGCTAGCCTTAAGATGTTACCTTAAGGAAGAAATGTTGAATGTGCTGTGGGTTTTTTCATGTTAGTGATACTGCCATCCTTTAACTTCTTGAAGACCTCGTGCTGTTGGATTCAGAATGAGCTCAAAGGAGAACAAATGATGATGTGACTGTATAGGACAGCATCTCTGTGAGTGGAGGATGATGCTCTTATTTCATAGAATAACAGATTCACAGAAACATAGAATGGCTTGGGTTAGAAGGGACCTCAAAGATCTTCTAGTACCAACCCCACTTCCACAGGCAGGGTTGCCAACCACTAGATCAGGCACTAGACCAGGCTGTCCCAGAGCTCCATCCAGCCTGTCCTTAAGCACCTCCAGGAATGGGGCATCCACAACCTCTCTGGGCAACATTTTCCAGCATCTTACCACCCCAATATCTAATCTAAATCTCCCCTCCTCTAGTTTGAAACTGTTCCCACTTGTTCTATCACTATCTAGCCATGTAAAAAGTTGATTTCCCTCCTGATGATAAGCCCCTTCAGGTACTGGAAGGCCACACTGATGTACCCCCAGAGCCTTTTCCTCTCCAGTCTGAACAAGCTCAGCTTCCTCAGTCTCTCTTCGTAAGAGACGTGCTCCAGCTCTCTGACCATCCTTGTGGCCCTCCTCTGGACTCACTCCAACTTCTCCACATCTTTCTTGTGCTGGGGGCCCCAGGCCTGGATGTGGTACTCCAGATGGCCTCATTTGCCAGCATCTAGCTTTATACAGCTTCCATGCTGCATGCCCACATTCAGTAGCATAACCTGTTTCTCAGAAGAAAACATGTTCTAGAAAATTACACGAACATCAAATATTCCCTGGTTAGCAACATAGCAAAATAATAATAATAGTGAATTGCTTCAATAGTGTATATGTATTAAACCCTGTAGGTTAGACTGATATCATTACTTTTCACACTTTATGTACTGTATTTGCTTAAATGAAAATAAAATAAAAGCCATGAAATAAAGTGATAGGCTATCGAGCCTGAGCCAGACCCTCTGAGCCAGGCTTGCTGCTGTTGTTACATGATGTTAGCCAACAAGGCAAGAATAGCCACAGAGCTTCTTTAATTACTTGACCTATTCTCCTAAAGGTCCAGATGGTGCAAAGGAAAGGAAATCTCTGTTTTCTCTGCTACTGGAAAGAGAAATGCTGACTTAAAAAAAAAAAAAAAAAAAAAAAACCCAGTTAATTCTGGGTTTCTGTGCAAAACTCTTCCAGTGATGCAAAAGATGCACAAGAAAACAATGCCCCTTGTTTTAATTTTAATTTTTTGTTGTTGTTGTTTGTTTGTTTGTCCTAACATTCAGGGTCAGTCTCCCCTACTTGGCTGCTAAAGAAAGCTGCAATCATGAAAGCCGGACTAGCCTTTTCACAAGGGGCTGGAGGGAGCTCTGCCAAAAGGCACCTGAGATTTGGAGAAGAGACTGCCATGGTCTTGGAAAATTGACAGAGGCCAGTGAAGTGCCCCACTTAGTTGCTGGGAGGTAAAGGAGAAGACAACTCTTTCCATTCTGCCTTTTATCTCTTAATGCCCATGGGCCTCTTATTCAGTGCATGAACCTTTCCTGCCCGCAGACAGGTCATACTGTGCTTTTGCAGCTCCTTCAGACTCATGCATCTAACTTGGAAGAAAACTCTTCTTGTCTGTGTAGCTGTTACCAGTGGATGGAAGCACGTCAGCAGACTTCATCAAATCGGGGAAGAGAGAAATTATGTTGCAAGGAGACATTTATTTACTGTAGGTTAAAGTGCAACAGGGGAAAACAAAGTGTTTCTAGAGTTTCTCTTGGTAAGCAGTGCGCTTCATGTTTTGTATAGCTAGTTACTGTATTTCTGTAATTGAGATTGCACCTGCCCTATTAGAGTATTCCTGGGTACTCTAGAAACTTATGAGGAATTAATTTCAAAGAAATCATAGAATCACAGAATATCACAAGTCAGAAGAGACCCATGAGGATCACAGAGGCCAACTCCTGGATCCATACATGTCCACCCAAAATTCAAACTCTGCGTCTGAGAGCATTGTCCAAATACTTCTTGAACTCCGAAAGCTTGGGGCCATGACCACTGCTGGGGAGCCTGAAGGCTATTGTTGTCATTGAAAAATCCTGTTTTTGTATAGCATTTATCAACATGGCTCAGGTTTTGAGTGTAAACATTACTATTAACTTTTCCATCAGAAAAATGCTAGAAAACACATGTCACATGTGGGAAATATGTTACGTATAATGCATAAGAGAGACAAAACCAACTTCAAATCACAAAGAATTCTGACACTGGGGTGAAGAGGCTATGAGTTCCTGAAAGCTACTTCAGCCCCTCGTCCCGGGAGGCTGGCAGTCTCTCAGGCTTCCAATGAAGCAGAGAAGTAACTTCTGCTGGCTTTTCAAGTTGATTTTGCAAGAACAGAGGTAACTGTCTTGCATTTGACAAAACAGACAGGAAAGGATAAGAAACAGCGTAGCAAAAGGTACACGTTCTTGCACTCATGTTTTCAGGGTATGTGGCAGCTGGTCAGTCACAGATGGATGCTTTGAGTAGACAGGTTGGCCATCACAGCTGTTGCATTAGGCCTTGGCTTGCTTCCCCAGACTGCAGCCTCATCAGGCTGTGTTGAATAAAGTTCTTCCTTCACCCATTCTTCCTGAGCTAACTCTCAGAACAAGGCATGAGTGACAAGAGAGGGAACAGGATAAGGTGGAGGAGTGAGGAAGGACACATAACCATGGGGCAATGGAGGGACAGCTTGTGCATCTTGGAGCATCCAGGCTGGATATCCAAGCAGTTAAGGCCTGTGACTGCAGATCAGAGTTCATCATCATAGAATCATCATAGAATGGCCTGGGTTGAAATGGACCACAATGATCATCTAGTGTCAATCCCTCTGCCATGGTCAGGGTCGCCAACCACCAGACCAGGCTGCCCAGAGCCACATCCAGCCTGGCCTTGAATGCATCCAGGGATGGGGCATCCAGGACAAGTTATCCAGGCCCTGCCAGCCTTACATTACTGCAACCTGCAGCGGCTCAGCATGTCTTTGTTTTGGTCCACAATGTTGTGTGTCTTTTTGTCTATGTACATATAAGTCTCCTCAGACTCTGAACTGATGACTGATATAATTAAAGAATGATATATTCGAGTCACCAATTAAAGATAATTTCTTTCTTTCACTTAAAGATCTAGACAATACCACAATCCTTAAAATTCAATAGCTCACTGTGTTTGAATTATCTTATATTTTTCTTCTCATTCTAATCCTTCTGTCAGTAGTTGTTAGAGACTGTGATGAACTTTCACCAGTTTCCTTCATGTGACCTAGGAAATTCAGAGGCATCAATTAATTCCAGTATCCTTTTCTATATCACATTAGTGCTACTTAGAACCAACCATATGTTCATAAAATTGTAACAACAAAAAGAAGAAAAATGTAGTTGATAGCTCTGAGTTCCTCAGCCCTGACCTCCAAAAGCAGTTACATAACAAAGCTCAATGAATGTCCATTTTCTCTCCATTTTTTGAATTCTGCATCCTTTGATTCAGCAGCTGCTGCCCTGTATCCACCATGAGCCAGACTGGCTAAATGATCAGGGTTTTTAAGTCTCAGCTGAGGGCTGCCTAAGAACTCAGCCCTATGATGCACACCTTCACAGTGAGGAATGCAACAGGATTGGATGTCTGATGTGAGTCTATTGCTAAAAGTACCAGCTAGCTGTGACTCCTCAGTGGGAAGTCTCGTGAGGAAAACCTTCCTCCTGAGATGTAGAGCTGTAGGTTATTTATTTCTTTTGGATCACAAAAGCAGCTGTGAGTATCTATGGCAGGGAACGGGCAATGTGAGACAAGGACAACTAAATAAACTCTCTGTTGGAGGTATAAGACTTTGATGTCCCATGTGTTGACCTCTGCTGAATAGAATCAGGATATATCAGTGTAGACTGAGCTCAGCATGTTTTATTCATAATTTCTATCAATATCTGAGCTTATGCTTCAGAAGAGGAGGATCTCCATTGCCTGCAGGAATTCCTAAAAGACTTCTTCACCAAGAAGCCTTGAAAGATATTTGCTTCAGTACCCTGTGCCAGCAGACGAATGCAACTGTGGTGTGCAGCTTCCTCCATCTAAAAGGTCACCTCTCCCACTGCTCTGGTAGCAAGAAATTGCTGGGGAATAGGTAAAATCATAGCCAATGTCTTAAAAAACAGATTAAACAAACACAGATCTGCATATGAAACAGTGCTACCACATGTTTAGTATTGAATAAAAAAACATTCACAGTCCCATGCTGGTTTGAAATTGGAACATACTTATTCATTTGTATTATTTAAAACATTCTTTTTTTACACAAATGCGCTCATTAGAGTCAGAGCATTCTGTATGGCTGAAGAAATAAAAGAATCTGTAGCAATTAGTTTTAAAAAATGGATATACATGTATTGAATGCATGCATGCATTATGTTTATATAAGTCCATGTGTATATCTTTATTATATACACCAATTGTAATATGGATATTCAGCAATGGCATAGTGGCTTCAATTCAATTATTATGAGTATATTAAATCTGAAAGCACAAACAAGAGCAAAATAGAGTATTTTGTCTTATAAACCTGAGAAAACATTCCAGTTAATAGGGAATGAGGAGCCAAAGCATTTCAGCATTTGGAGAATGCAAAATACCATGTAGATAATTCACTGTGCACAAATGAGCAGCATTTCCTAGAGGGCAGGGCCTTTCTCTGGGCTAAAACACACACATATTAGACTAAGCCTGCATTTATGAGAAGGAGAAGGTAAATTCGTTTATGAAAACATTTTTTTTCCTTGTATAAAGAAGGCAAGCCTGGAGTGCTTCTCAGAGCAATTTGTTACTGAGTACAGGGACTTCCCTGTGTGCAGTAAAGGATGTCTCCTGCTTTCATTATGCGTGCTCGTTTCTGTGCTGGGAGTCAGGAGCTAAGCAGTGCGGTTTGCTGCTGTTCTGGCCCTGGTCCCCAGAGCACTCGAGGAGACTCTGAGAACCCATCGGCTCCTCAGGGGATGCTGCTGAGATGCGGGGCCAGTTTTGCAGCCTAGCGTAGATATAATAAAAAGCATAAAAGCAGCCTGGAATTCCTGGAAGACCAAATTGGATAAGCTGGCCCTGATGGTAACAGTGCAGAGATTTGTTCCTCTAGTGTAAGTTACAGCCATGCTGGTGACCTGCTCTTCACCCAAATCTGTGTGAGCTGCTCATCATGCTTGCCCCAAGGAGCAGCCCAGATAGATGAGGGGATGCAGCTTCCCCTCTGCCCTCTCTTGAGCAAAGCACAAAGAAGAGCGGTCAGCTTCCCCCTCAGTGACTTCAGCGCTCCACTGACAGGAAAAATAAGTCATCAGTGCATCAGTTTAGCAAAGGTTTGGCAGGGCACCAGGAGAATGATGCTTCCGACAAAGCAAGGCATACTTTGCCCCCTCTCTGCGGGTTTTATATAGAAAATGTGTTTGTATAAAAGGGAATCTGGATTAACTTTTGCAAGGAGAACAAGATTGTACCAGGTAAATTGCAGTCTATTTCAGAACTGAAACATGCTGAAAGTGGGTATATGTACAAGAATTTCTTGAGGGAATAGGGCCCTCTATAGCAGACTGTTAACCCAGGTTACGTGTAAGACTTTGCCTGCTGAGGCTGTGCTTTTCTCTGTTTTATTTCCAGTAGCATCCATAGAAATCTTTGCCAAACCAGCCTGTGGTACCAACTAATCATTGCGTATGGCTTCAGTTGCTGAGTTGTCAAGGGTTTTGTTTAGGCACAGGAAGGAGAAAAACACTTTTGTTTCACACACAGGAGCCCTGAAACCTCTCATTTCCCTGACCTTTCAGGAAATTAACATCTTGGTCTTGGGTTGTGTCAGCTGTAGTGAGGAGAGGAGCAGTTCAAAATGCTCCTCTCATATAATAAAATATATTATAATACAAATAAATAATATATAAATAATAATATAATACAAATAAATACATATTTGCCTAACACAGAAAGAATATTTTCCAAGGGAGTCAAAGCCATCAGAGATTTCATTCAGGAAAATAGAACACGGAGCTCAGCACCAAACACAGCCTGCACCTTTCTGATAGCCATGGCCATGTGCTTTCAAAATGTGTTGCAGAAATGGCAGTATTGATCTATTGTGCATCGGTAATGAGTAATCCTCACAGACTCTTAGTTCTCCAATCAAAATACTGGTCTTCAGCAGAAAAACAAGTGTTCACCTTAATGAAGTGCTTCTTCAAGCAACAGTTTATCTGTGATGCTGCTCAGAAAGGCTACTCTTTTAACATAAGTATTTTCTTTTTCACCTGTCCTCCACCAATGACTTAAACTGGTATTTTGAGACTTGGGAATACAACAGGTAGAGCTAAGCAGGTAGAGCACTAGAGGTGGAATTTTTTCCAAGTTAAGCAAGAAAAAAAGAAATAATTCTTTAGTGTGTCCTTGTGTACTGCTCAAGTGAAAGGGAGTTCTGCTGTGGGCTGCCGTAGGTATAGATCAGGCCATCCACTAAATACCACTAGCCTTGCTATTGCTGTGTTGAAAGCAAAAGTTTACAAATAATAAGATAGATAGAATCAAATTCTGGTATACGTTGGTTAACTTTAGTAGTTATCTCATTTCAGTTCTCTTTTCTGAACTTCCTGAGGACATGTACCACTCAGGTCAGGGAAATAAAGCAACTTCCTAGGAATTTCTAAACACACGGGAAATGGGAAGCACCATACTTTAAAATACATTTTCATTACATAAAAGTTCAGTAACTGATAAATCCCAGTATTACACATACTGGTGGTCCCAATATTGGAGAAAGATAGTTAACGCTTTGCTGATCTTCTTTAAGCCTTGATTAAAATGAATGGCTACAACTTTCTGTTCCAGGCATGGTATCTGCATACATTTTACCCAGTGAACTTAAAGGCTGGACACTTGAAATGAAAATGTAAATGACTGAAGTCAGTTTCCCAGAACCAACTAGGCAGTGAAAGACAGCTGTGCTTCTGAGGGCTACAGACATAGATCAATGACACTTCAAAAGAACCCTCAAACTATTTACCACCATCAAAGCACAAATGTCTTTGGCTGGGTGTGAAACTAGAGTATTATGTGTATGCTCTTGTTCCAATGTCTCAAATGAACAAGCTTTAAATCTGTTGCTTTTTATATGCTGCATTTTTGGTTCCTTTTATGTAATGGATTATTCAGAGCACTTTCAGAAAGGGTTTGTCAGTCAGTTGGAAGTTATTTGACTTCACAAACACATTCACATAGCAAGATGCGTGCTTTTTATACCAGACATTAATGCAAATACATGTACTGCACCCAATTTCAGCGGGCTCTGTCCTGCTAGAGCCCTGAGTCTAATCTAGTCTAAAGTTCTGGTCCTTTTTGCAAAATCAAAGTGAAGGAAAGGTATGAAGATGTTCAAAATCCCTGGCAACAGCAACAGGGGATCTCCTCTGACCATATACTGTAGAAAACCCCCATGACACTGACTTTCCACTAAACATGGAAATGGTAAGTGTAGCATCAAAGAGTATACAGAGTTTTAGACAAGTCATGGGACAAGACCAGGGGGATGACTGTCGCAAGTTAGCAACACGACACAGGGTTCTCGTGCAAGGAAGATTTATATTATCTCTATATTACTTTCCCAAGCAAGCCTTTCATATTCTAACACGTGTATTCAGTACATTTCCACTAACAATCCACTGGCTAGAAAGCAAGCAAGTTCCATAACAAGTCCTCATAACAGCAGAGAGCTTATCTTATGCCTAGCTGCAAAACATCCCTCTTTATTCTGTTCATCTCTCTTTCCCAGCATCGTATTATCAACAAGTCAACATTCGACGAGGTCGAGCTGACCTCTCCTCCCACAGATGACTGCAGATTAAACATCCTTAGAGGTGTCTAAGTTGTATGGGCTCCATAGTAGATTCAGTCACGCAAGTATTTATGCCTCATTTTTATGACTTAATCTCAGTTTCAGTGCCCTGTTATTTTGCCTATGTGCAGAAGCAGGATGAAGCTCACAAAGATTTTTGTTTTCCCATAGGGACTTTCTGGCTAGGAAAAGGAACAAAAAAAAATCAAGTCAAATGTGCTGCAGTATATTATGTAACTTCTTTCTTTTTTTTTTTTTTCCCCAGATGAAAAAGTGTTGATTCTTTCCTTTTCTGCATCCTGGCTTCCCAGCTACTGGCTGGGAAACTGTCACTTTAATTTGATCCTTTCTCTGTGTTACGTGATGTTCTCACTTCAGCTTGTGAAGTTTGCTCCAAGTGGACTTCATTCTTTTTAAATGAATTGACTGCTTTCATCTTTAACCAGATTGAAGTCATGATTGTGTGTAGTTTACCAGCAGCATGAGGAGAAAAAACATCAGTTTGCTTGGTAGAGACTTGAGGAGATCTTTTAGCCTGAACCATCTCTGCTCCCAGAACTGAGATTTCCTTAGGTAAGCTTACTGATGTGTAACATCATTTTATTTATTCATCTATATATATTTTTTTTTCCTGCTGTTTTAATATTATCCTCCCCAAGACTATCTGTTGAGGTTATACACTATTATCCTGAGACATGGTTTGGTTGCTGCTGCAAACAGTTAAAGATTCTGCAACATCCTACACTATTTCTTCATTCCTTGCAGGTACAAGGTGGTACTTTTTCAAACAGTAGCAATGTTGCTTAGCTGAGAACCTTCCATCAACGCAGATGCTTTCTATGCAGCTACAAACATCTGAAAACCTAGGGCTTATGTATAGCAGCCAGAACCACTTGTAAGAGGTGTTTCATGGCCCATTAACAAAGCTGTCATATATGGCTTGCCTTTAATTGATTACTGACAGGGAGTTAGTCTTAGTGCAATATTCCAAGCTAATGTGGAAAAATCCTTTTAATCTGCATAACAGATCAACATGCCAATGCGCTGTTTACCCCAGTACTTCCGTCTGGATGAAGCTGACACACACAAAATGAAAAGGCTGTTCAGTTTCCAGTGCCAGCTGAATCCCTACTGTCATTACTAACACCATAATTAAGGAAGCCAGTTAATGTCAGTGGCAGTTTTTGTGAATGGAGGCTTATCCACTATGGGATTTTCATTCCCATGATAAGAATCACCAGTTTCACAGTAGTTTCTCAATAGAGGTATTTTCCTGGCTTTGAATTTTTCCTTGAAAAATTAAGAGGTCTGCAGAAGTCTCACAGTTCAATGTTAACCATATGCAATTCAATAAATAACTATTTTTCAGTTAAATGTTCCCATCCTGAGAAGAATTTTGTTGCATGCTCCCCACTCCCTTGCATACCTCAAAGACTGCACATCTCTGGAATACTTGACTGTAAGTTTATTTTCTTTATCTGCATTCTTCATAACTGTCAAAGGTTCATATGTGCCTTAGCTGGTCAATGCCATTGTGCATAGGAGAGATAGGCAAAAATATATTTTAAACCATAGCCTTTGTATTTAGAGACTTCTGCACTTTTAGGCCTGCTTTTTTTCCAATAGCTTTTTAATAAGTACTTGTGACTAGTGAGCTCTAAACTGCTTTTTATTGCTCAAAGAAGAAAAAAAAAGACAATGTGCTGACTGTCAATTTGAGTGCAGTATTTAAGACTTCTCAGATTTTTTAAGAACACTTTTCAGGCTCAGCAGACATTCTACAGAATCAGCAAATTCTGACAAGAATGAATGATTCACACCCATATACACACTATTGTGTGGTGCTCATTTCTTCTGATAGTCAATTTTACAGCCAAACTTGTCTTTGAAGAGTACAAATGAGTCTACCTGGATATACAATAATATTTGTATTGCAATAATGTATAAATAGATTAGTCTACTTCTAACATGGATTTCTTCTGAATTTGGTTTTCTTCACCAAATTCAATCTCACATAAATATTTCTCTTTCTGAATTGATAATTTGATGAACTGAAAACATTAGCACTTTTTATTCTATCACTGTAGAACATTTTTATTCTTTTCATCAATACGAAGGACATACTTTTCTCACACCTACAAGCTTATAAACAGCAGGCATAAAAGCACTGCAAGACATAAGCATAAGGAAAATGCACCTCTATAAACAGTTGACTCAAAGAATAGACAGTTTCAAGTTGGTTAGTTATCGCAATCTGATCCTGGCTACTTGCTCAGAAACTGTTTTGGGCCCATGGGGCTTGGTAGTGGTACTATTTGCTGATGTATTTCCAAGTTCTGTTTTTACTAGACCATGCAGTTCTACAGTTGTTTTCCTCCACAGGGGTGACCAGTCTATTTAAAGGGATGTTCTCCAAGGCCACGGTCAATGGATTCTATTTCTTTTTGCACTTATCAAATGGTTTCGAGATGTACCAAATAAAATAATTTGACAACACTGGATCTTCTTTCAGGATCTAAGCACAGGTTGGAGTCCAGCCCAGATCTGCAGATATTTTCTACTGGCAGGGTTTGCACTGACAGAAAGATCTTTTTGATTATCGAAGAAACTTCTCCCAGCACTCAATTCTGAGTTTTTAGTTTATGGAATACTGTTGTAAGATGGGAAATTGCTTACTTTATTGTCAAATACTTGATCAATGGATAGTCTTTATAACTGCTTCTAAACCCCTTCACATTTGTGCTCTGGAGTTACCTTATCAAATGAAAAAATACAAATCAAAGCTGAAATAAATCTGATGCAAAATAATAATAAAGAACCATCACCACAAAACAAACAAACAAACGAGTAAAAAGAACTACCACCACACAAAAAAAAAAAAATATATATATATATATATATACATGTATATATACGTATATATATATGTGTGTGTATATATACATATACACATCCACCACCACCAAAACAACAGCAAAAACCACATCAAAATACTAGATGCTCCAAGCAACAAAGAAACAAATGAATAAGTGCTATTAAAGATTTTATTGGAGAGTCACAGAATTGTTTGGAGAATAGGCACAACTTTAGTGTTTCTAGAAATTCTGCAGGGCATGACTGTAAGGTTTGTCTATTTGGCAGATACTACAGAGCAAGGAAGCTGAACGAAACTCACAGGAAAGAAAGTAAGTGGTAGCAAATTATTTTCCAATTACAGAAGCCTGCCTATTTTGTAAAAACAAACTCCATTCTGTGATACTGAATAGCACCTTTAAGGCAGAGGACTTTTCAGCAAGAGAGAATGAATATTACAGCTTCAGGAATGTATTTATTACTGCATTGACAAGAGGTTGTGACAGTGAAACCCTGACCTGTTCATTCTTCTGAATCCAAATAATGGGATCACGCATTGTGTCTTTGCAAGAGGTATTTGAGCATACATAACATTCCTTAATGGGTCTTTATCACCCTCAAGCATATATGGGATAGATAAAGAATTTCCCTATTCTTTACACATAGAATTGAAAGGTAGGCTAGATTAAGAGACTTGCCCAAGGGCACAGAGAAAGACTGAGTCTAACCACTGCTCTTGTCAACTGGAGCAGCATTTATCAGGTTGCTGATTAAGTGGAAGCTCCAACACTCTTTTATTGGTGATGTCGGTCTGACAAGAAGGATTCATCAGTTCTGGTAAGGTGGCATACAAATGAACCATGTTAATTTAAGTACCATTAGAAACACAAGACAGAAGGAAAAAAAAAAATCAATGCTTTGCTTTATAGTAAAGAAAAAATCAATAAGGAAAGAAATGGTATTTTCTAGTATCTCAGAAAATGTGTTGGACAATAGGGAATAGTTAGAGCAAATTAAAACTATTTAATATAAGTTGGCTGTGTCCTGCTAGGGAAAAAAAATGGTCTAGAGTTATCATTTTGTAATAAAAACCTGAGTAGTATCAAGAAGTAAAAATCGGTGGGAAAGAAATAATATCAAGTAGAGGTTGCTTTTTTAATTAAACTGGTAGCTGGCTGCAGTGAATCTCTGAAAACTGCAGAAAAGGTGCTATCAAATAGAATTCAAAAATAAACATCTACAGGAAATGAGAGGCCACGTGTAAACCAAAAAATATGAGGCAGGTTTATATAAGAAACCTGACAGAGGACCACTTCTAGTCTTGTTTTTCTGTCTCTCACTGTAGTCTATATCAGATGGAAAGGGAAAGAAAATGTAAAAACAGGCCAAAAATGGAATAAACTTTTCATAGTATTGTCTCTTGGTAGTTTGCAGTTCAGAGGTTTCCTAAGGGTTGCACCTGGACTGTTCTATTTAATAACCTTTGACATTCACACCTGTACACAGCAGGGGGATTGAAACCAGATGATCACTATGGTCCTTTTCAACCCAGGCCATTCTATGATTCTATGATTTCTTTCATAATTTTAACTGCTCTTTAAATACAAAATATTATTTAGAAACAAACTTCACCATATAAGCATGTATTAAAAATAGCAGGTTTGGCTTGCTTTAAACTTGCTTACTGGTCACTGGGTACCTCTAATTCCTGTAGCACAACAAATGCTGAAAAATTGTTCCCTTTCTCCTCTTTATATTGTTTCATATTTATCTGACAGATTTCTGTTTCTCCTTGCTCTCTGCGGTCTTTGATATTTATTTTCCATCAGATATGAATCATTCAGTACCTCTAGATTTCATTTTGCTCTTCTGTTTGGCTTCACAGCTACTTTTGGTCAGAACTGTACATAACGTTCAGGATGTGAATTTACACAGTGTCATAATGATGGTCCTTCTATTTGTTTTCAACTTCTCCCTAATAGTTCCAAATATACTTTTCTCTTTGACTATCGGTTCATTTGAGGCACTAGATTTTAAACTCACAAGAATTTTTCCCTACTGCTAATACACCCAATGCTGAATCCATCAAGTATTTGACTTTTTTTAACGTTGATTGTCAAATTATGTGAAACTTTGTCATCCCACTTTTCACCCACTTTCCAGATCCTTTCATATTACCCTGAAAAAAAAAAAAAAAAAAGATTTGACCCTCAGGAATTCTACCATTCCTGTCTGCCCATGGTGAAAGCTGGCCCATTTCCTGCATTTCAGCTAGTTTTGTACCCATGAACAGATCTTTCTCCTGAAGCACAGCAGTTTAATTTATAGCAACTTTTGATGAAAGACTTTGTCTGAAGTTTTATAGAAAACTGCAGTTTATTTCACTTCACTACTTGGGTCATTCTTCACCATATTTTCAGTGATTTGAGAATTTTCAGAAATTTGTGATGCATGATTTGTTCCTCAACATGTTTGCCATGTGTTTATAAATTCATATAAGTTTTATGGCCTCCCCACATTTCTATGTCAGACAAATCAAAGTTGTTGATCTACACGTACTTATTATTTCATGAGAAAAATTTCCTTCTTGCCCAACTTTAGTTAAAGTCTTCTAGGAAATACTTTGGAAAGCTTTGCTCCAGACTAATGGTTTGCATTTATCCACATCCTTGATGGTTTCCTCAAAGAAAGCCAAGAGGTTTGTGAGGCATAATTGTCTCGCTTGAGTCTCCAATAACACATTATTTTGTTCACATGCCTACTGTAGTTGAGTATTAAGCTAAAAATCTTGGATGAATCCTGAGAAATTGTTGCTGATCTTTTTATCAATTGTGTTTTAAAACCTTCAGTTTGAGAAGCAAGCTTTGATGTGGTTCTATAAAGATTCTGCCACAGTGAACAGATACGAAAAATTCATTTAGTTTCTTTGTTATCGCCTGGTTTCCTCTAAGAGCTCCTTATGTAGTTTGTTTCAAAGAAACGGTCAGGTTTCTTACTGCTTTGCAAAACTGAATTATGGTGCTCTTCAGTGACGGGGATTGAAGAATGTAACATGCAGCGTTAACCTCTTATGGCTGGTTCCAGGAACATATTTGTATTTGTACATGTGCACTCCTGGGCTGCATATTGGATGCTGTGGAAAAGAAGACTCAGCACTCAAAGAACAGCAGAGGAGAAAAACGGTCTAGTAGGTCCATCCTGAGCTGGAAGTGAAAGCCAACAGCAGAATTGATTCTTTTCTCCCTCAAATCAAAGGCTTACAATAGAGTTCATGAGAACATCCCAGCTATTTCAACAGTGACTGACCAGCTGTGATAACCTGCTTTCACTGGCATAGTCCTTTTGAAAGTAGAACAACATGAACATGCAAGGACAAGGTTGTGGTTATGATGTACTTTTGCTGAAGACAGTACTTTAGGAAACAGATTTTCTAACTTCCTGATTGCTGTATTGCTTTTAAACAGGTTTGTACACAGGTGAAGAATGTGACAGGTTTTTGTTTTGTTGGTATTTTTCACCTGGGATTTTAAGACTGTTACAGGCTGTCTGTACTCTACATTCTGCTGGTTGGAGTTTTTTATGAGAAATTTCTATTAAGAAATATTCTTTGAATCAAAGCAGATGCAGCCATGGCAGCGTAGCTGTTTAACAGGAATTTTCATCAGGGGGCAACTGGGCAGCAGTAGAAAACTGTTACCCAACAGTTGAGGCAAGACAGCAAGACACAGGGAATTTTCATGCTTATGCTTTACTGCCCTTACATGGTAGTGAACCATTTCCACTGGGTGATCTTCAATGCATGGGGGTTTTTTTGTTTGCTTTTTTTTTCACATTTAAGTAAATAATCCTTGAGAGAGGTGTGGAAATGTATACATCATAGTTGTGGTGCTGGACAGTAAAGCATCCAGTAAAGATGCGGCATTAAGAAAGATACCAAAGTAACTATCATTTTTGGGAATGAAAATTAGATAGATATGCTGGGCTGTCATTCAGCTCTTTATCACCAAATACAATTTCATATGAATTATTTAATTTGATCTCAATTCAACTTTCTACTTTTTGAAAAGAATGGAAAATCACTTTACTTATCATATGTTAGTGATCCAGAACTGCTGCAGAAGTCTCTCTCATAGGTCTTCTCCCTCCTAAGCAGATCCTTTCAAGCTCTTAACTTTTGTGGTGTGATGATCTCAAGCAGAAGTCTAAATAGAAACAATCTAAAATCTCTAAAACGAGATTGGGCTACTTCAGTAAATGGTTTGGCGGTACTTTTACATACCTTTCAAAATCAAAGGCTTTTGCAAACACGGTGTTAACGATGCTGAAATTCCAAGCCAACCCTCCTCACAAAACCTGCCCGTCGGCTCTCCACGTTCTCCTCGCTTCCCTGCCTTTCTCCTCGGCAGGTCACTTGCTGCACAGCCTGACCAATTCTCCAGGCAGTTGAGACATCTTTTTTCTTTTATTTTTTTTCCTCATTCCAGTGAGGTTTTATTGTATGGGGGTAGAAACAGGTCAGATAAAGGAAGTGAATTTATTGGCTTTTGTGTGTGTGTGCCTACTTCTATATTTTGTAGTGTTGTGTTTTTTATTTCTAAAGAATGCAATTCTGGGATGACATATAACCCTTCAGGTCTGTTTCTAGGATTCTTCTTAGATTACTATGGCTAAAATAAATACCCATTTGTTTATGCTATTTTTTTTTTTTTCTGAGTATGAAAAATCCAAGTTGCTACCCCTCCCCAGAAGGGTGAACGCAGTGCTCCAGCTCTGTGTTAATACTACTTTTTCTCCCCGATGCAACACCAGTGCCACTTACTTATAAAATATTGCATATATTTGTGCCGAGAGATTTGACCTGAGGCTTGTCATCGAGCTCCTACAGTCTTGATATAATTGACTGGCTTTGACAGTCCTTTTCAGCAATTGTACCAATTAACCCTGGGGACTGAGGGCTCCTCACTCCAGCACAACACTAAATTTCTGTCCTTTAGACA